>OX596274.1:54964687-56404687 GCA_951394225.1 Harpalus rufipes
ATATACATATACATATACATATACATATACATATACATATACATATACATATACATATACATATACATATACATATACATATACATATACATATACATATACATATACATATACATATACATATACATATACATATACATATACATATACATATACATATACATATACATATACATATACATATACATATACATATACATATACATATACATATACATATACATATACATATACATATACATATACATATACATATACATATACATATACATATACATATACATATACATATACATATACATATACATATACATATACATATACATATACATATACATATACATATACATATACATATACATATACATATACATATACATATACATATACATATACATATACATATACATATACATATACATATACATATACATATACATATACATATACATATACATATACATATACATATACATATACATATACATATACATATACATATACATATACATATACATATACATATACATATACATATACATATACATATACATATACATATACATATACATATACATATACATATACATATACATATACATATACATATACATATACATATACATATACATATACATATACATATACATATACATATACATATACATATACATATACATATACATATACATATACATATACATATACATATACATATACATATACATATACATATACATATACATATACATATACATATACATATACATATACATATACATATACATATACATATACATATACATATACATATACATATACATATACATATACATATACATATACATATACATATACATATACATATACATATACATATACATATACATATACATATACATATACATATACATATACATATACATATACATATACATATACATATACATATACATATACATATACATATACATATACATATACATATACATATACATATACATATACATATACATATACATATACATATACATATACATATACATATACATATACATATACATATACATATACATATACATATACATATACATATACATATACATATACATATACATATACATATACATATACATATACATATACATATACATATACATATACATATACATATACATATACATATACATATACATATACATATACATATACATATACATATACATATACATATACATATACATATACATATACATATACATATACATATACATATACATATACATATACATATACATATACATATACATATACATATACATATACATATACATATACATATACATATACATATACATATACATATACATATACATATACATATACATATACATATACATATACATATACATATACATATACATATACATATACATATACATATACATATACATATACATATACATATACATATACATATACATATACATATACATATACATATACATATACATATACATATACATATACATATACATATACATATACATATACATATACATATACATATACATATACATATACATATACATATACATATACATATACATATACATATACATATACATATACATATACATATACATATACATATACATATACATATACATATACATATACATATACATATACATATACATATACATATACATATACATATACATATACATATACATATACATATACATATACATATACATATACATATACATATACATATACATATACATATACATATACATATACATATACATATACATATACATATACATATACATATACATATACATATACATATACATATACATATACATATACATATACATATACATATACATATACATATACATATACATATACATATACATATACATATACATATACATATACATATACATATACATATACATATACATATACATATACATATACATATACATATACATATACATATACATATACATATACATATACATATACATATACATATACATATACATATACATATACATATACATATACATATACATATACATATACATATACATATACATATACATATACATATACATATACATATACATATACATATACATATACATATACATATACATATACATATACATATACATATACATATACATATACATATACATATACATATACATATACATATACATATACATATACATATACATATACATATACATATACATATACATATACATATACATATACATATACATATACATATACATATACATATACATATACATATACATATACATATACATATACATATACATATACATATACATATACATATACATATACATATACATATACATATACATATACATATACATATACATATACATATACATATACATATACATATACATATACATATACATATACATATACATATACATATACATATACATATACATATACATATACATATACATATACATATACATATACATATACATATACATATACATATACATATACATATACATATACATATACATATACATATACATATACATATACATATACATATACATATACATATACATATACATATACATATACATATACATATACATATACATATACATATACATATACATATACATATACATATACATATACATATACATATACATATACATATACATATACATATACATATACATATACATATACATATACATATACATATACATATACATATACATATACATATACATATACATATACATATACATATACATATACATATACATATACATATACATATACATATACATATACATATACATATACATATACATATACATATACATATACATATACATATACATATACATATACATATACATATACATATACATATACATATACATATACATATACATATACATATACATATACATATACATATACATATACATATACATATACATATACATATACATATACATATACATATACATATACATATACATATACATATACATATACATATACATATACATATACATATACATATACATATACATATACATATACATATACATATACATATACATATACATATACATATACATATACATATACATATACATATACATATACATATACATATACATATACATATACATATACATATACATATACATATACATATACATATACATATACATATACATATACATATACATATACATATACATATACATATACATATACATATACATATACATATACATATACATATACATATACATATACATATACATATACATATACATATACATATACATATACATATACATATACATATACATATACATATACATATACATATACATATACATATACATATACATATACATATACATATACATATACATATACATATACATATACATATACATATACATATACATATACATATACATATACATATACATATACATATACATATACATATACATATACATATACATATACATATACATATACATATACATATACATATACATATACATATACATATACATATACATATACATATACATATACATATACATATACATATACATATACATATACATATACATATACATATACATATACATATACATATACATATACATATACATATACATATACATATACATATACATATACATATACATATACATATACATATACATATACATATACATATACATATACATATACATATACATATACATATACATATACATATACATATACATATACATATACATATACATATACATATACATATACATATACATATACATATACATATACATATACATATACATATACATATACATATACATATACATATACATATACATATACATATACATATACATATACATATACATATACATATACATATACATATACATATACATATACATATACATATACATATACATATACATATACATATACATATACATATACATATACATATACATATACATATACATATACATATACATATACATATACATATACATATACATATACATATACATATACATATACATATACATATACATATACATATACATATACATATACATATACATATACATATACATATACATATACATATACATATACATATACATATACATATACATATACATATACATATACATATACATATACATATACATATACATATACATATACATATACATATACATATACATATACATATACATATACATATACATATACATATACATATACATATACATATACATATACATATACATATACATATACATATACATATACATATACATATACATATACATATACATATACATATACATATACATATACATATACATATACATATACATATACATATACATATACATATACATATACATATACATATACATATACATATACATATACATATACATATACATATACATATACATATACATATACATATACATATACATATACATATACATATACATATACATGTTAGCACATAGCTTTCCTGCAATTCCGCTGACACTGCATCGGAATATTCCACATCCGCGGAATAAACCATAATACGAAAAACGTCGACCCAGCCATCTCAGTTGTCTTCCTGTAAAACCAAGACACACACAACAGGCAGTCTAGTCCAGAATCTCGATCGTATAACTTGTAACTCTGATATATCTTTTGTAATAAATCTGACAATACTTATAGTTGTATTTATAAATTTTTGTAATAATATAAATAATTTTTTTTGGAATATAAATAAATTTATATTATAACTGGCGCAGTCGGTAGGATTCTCAGCGAAATACAAAATCGATTTCGTTCGTTTCAACGATTTACTGAGAATTCGAACATAGAAGATTGTCCGGTATCGCGTCGCGCATCAGCTAAGAAGACTTCGGTGCCCGAGAGAACATCGAGCTCCATCTTCAGGGACAACATAGCCAACAGCCGTTGCAGACCAAGTGACCGAGCGAATATCGATCACAGACCAATGGACATCATCTTCTTACTCCTGTAAGTACCTATGTCAATTAGAGATTTTCAAAGCGATACAGAGTTAAGTAATACAGATACAGAATCGGACTCTGGTGACTCACTAACATCTTACACAAACCCCATTAATCCAACAGACCTCGAACAAATTTTAATAAATCCAATTCAAAATTTAACAATGGCTGTACCACCCGCGATTAAGAAGAAATATTTGGACATGATCCCAGAATTCCATGGGGACAATAGACACTTACCACGTTTCGTAGAAATTTGTGAGAAACTGGTCAATAAATTTTATAACACAGTCGATAATACTGATTTCCAAAATGAATACCTTATGGCAACAATACTTGCGAAAATTAAAGGCGAAGCCGCAAACAATTTAGCAACGTCCACCATAACTTCATGGGAAGAGGTAAAACAGGCTCTGTTGAACTCTTTTGGCGAGAAAAGAGACTGTTATACGTTAGGCATGGAAATAACAGAGATGAAACAAAACAACGATACTCTATTCGAGTACTACAACAAATTACAAGACATGTTACATCTCCAAATTTCTTATGTAAACAATAATAAAGCCGATAAAGCCACAGTACTCTGCGAATATTTCCGCGAGTACGCATTAAGAGTTTTTCTCAAAGGGCTAAAAGAACCCCTTGGTACACTAATGCGCACCAAGAGCCCCAAAGATTTAAATGCTGCACTGGGTATGTTAACTAACGACTTTAACATAGAAGCAACAATACGCGGACACCACATACACCAGAAACAAATACAACACCCAAAACATAAACCGTTACCACCGCCTCAAAAATATCTACCCCAAAGAAATACACCACATTTAACTTACAGACCGATCCCCAACAATTCAACCCAACAATCTAATTACAGACCAATCCCTAATAATCCACAATACAAAAATACCTTCAACCAAACAAATGTTTTCAAACCAAATAACAACCAAAGATTTCCTAACCCGACGCCTATGAGCATTAGCACAAGGCAGTCCACAATCCCTAGATCCGGCCTATTCAACAATACACAACAATACCGTCCGTCGCAACAAGCACGTAGACCTGACTTTACATTTGAAGAATTACACAACACAGAAGTGCATGACATAAATACAGACGAACAAAATTACAATGTAGAAGAACCAAATGAAGTTGAAAATGACCAAAATTTTGATAATAATATAGAATACGAACAAATGTACGATCCAAATCATTTTTTAGCGATAGAAGCCTCGGACAACCAATAGAATTATTAAATTTAAATAACATCAGTACACAGAGCGAACTACCATTCATTATATTCCCCGAACATAATCTAAAAGCATTAATAGATACAGGTAGCACCCGTTCATTTATAAAACCTGATATAGCACAGAAATATTTTGGCGATAAAATTGTAAATGATTATTTCAAAATTACAACTGCACACGGTACATCTACAGAAAATTTTAGCGTTCATTTACCATGCTCTAAATTATTTAAACAAACAAAATTAATATTAAAATACCATCTTTTTGACTTCCATAATAATTTTGACATCTTACTCGGACTTGACAATTTAAAATTAGTAGACGCAATAATAGATCTTACAAGAGATAAATTAATAACGCCTACACACGATATTAACATACACTACCACAAAATTATGCCAATTACTCATTATATTAATATCCCTCCGAAAACGGAAAAAATTACCAAACTATACGTCCATAACATCGAAAATGGAGAAGTTATCGAAAATGGAGAAGTTATTATTCCCGAATTAAAATTAAATAATATTATAATACCAGAAGGCATAGCGAAAGTTGAGAATTATGAAACACTATACCCCGTTATCAACACAAACACTAGCGAACAAATTTTTACATCAGGACTCCAAATTACCGCGCAACCTTTAGAAAATTTTGAACTAAACAATCTAAATTTTAATATTCTAAATTCAAAAAATATTTTAGATATTTCAAAAATCAGAACCGATCATATGAATTCCGAAGAAAAATGCGAAATTACAAAATTATTAAAACAATATTCTGACTTATTTCATACTGCTGATAAACCCCTTAGTTTCACCAACAAAATTAAACATGTCATAAGAACATCAGACGAATCTCCTCCTGTCTATACGAAAACATATCGATATCCAGAAATTCACCGTAAAGAAGTTGAAAATCAAACACAAGAAATGCTAAATCAAAAAATTATTAGACATTCGCACTCTCCATGGTCATCCCCAGTATGGGTTGTGCCCAAAAAACTAGACGCCTCCGGAAAGCGGAAGTGGCGCATTGTTATTGACTATAGAAAAGTAAATGATAAAACTATTAGCGACAAATATCCGATTCCCAATATTAACACCCTTTTAGACAAGTTAGGCAGATGCCAATATTTCACAACTCTTGACCTTGCATCCGGATTCCATCAGATTGAGATGCATCCCGATGATATAGAGAAAACTGCATTCTCTACTGAAAACGGACACTTTGAATTCCTCAGAATGCCGTTTGGGTTAAAGAACGCGCCCGCTACGTTCCAACGCGTAATGGACAATGTCCTTCGCGGCCTAGTAAATAATATTTGTCTCGTCTACCTAGACGATGTCATAATATTCAGCACTAGCTTACAAGAGCACGTTCATAGCCTACGAGCTGTATTCGAAAGATTAAAAAAGGCCAACCTAAAAATACAACTAGACAAGTCGGAATTTTTGTAGAAAAGAAGTTGCATACTTAGGACACGTCGTAACACCAGACGGAGTCAAACCAAACCCTGACAAAATTACAGCTATTAGAAATTACCCAATACCCAAAAACACAAAACAAATCAAAGCTTTTCTCGGACTCCTCGGATATTATCGAAAATTCATAAAAGATTTTGCAAATATAACAAAACCACTCACAAAAAGATTAAAGAAAGGTGTACAGATAAATGTAAAAGATTCAGATTACACAAGTTGTTTCAACGCGTGTAAAGACCTCCTGACCAATGAACCCATCCTACAATATCCTGACTTTACAAAGACATTCAACTTGACAACTGACGCCAGCAACTTCGCTATAGGTGCTGTACTCTCCCAAGGCCCTATTGGCTCAGATCTCCCTATAGCATATGCTAGCCGTACTCTAAACGATTCCGAGCAAAATTACTCGACAATTGAGAAAGAGCTATTGGCTATCGTATGGGCTACCAAATATTTTAGAACCTATATTTTTGGAAGGAAATTTAACATTATCACCGATCATAAACCTTTAGAATGGCTTGTTTCACTAAAAGAACCAAATTCAAAATTAATCCGCTGGAGATTAAAATTAGAAGAATATGATTACAAAATTATCTATAAAAAGGGATTCTTGAACAAAAACGCTGACGCCCTCTCAAGAATAGAATTAAATGTAAACACTGTCGATCCTAGTTGTCAGTCATTTTTCGACTATATGAAAAATTTCAATGAGCAGCTAGAAAAGAATGAAAACACAGGTTCAATGATAGCAGAACCAGATGACTCACCCGACTCAGACTCATACGATACGGTACACTCCAACTCCGAGAACCCAATAATAGGCATTCCTATATCCGATTCTCCTGTCAATGTTGGAAAAAACCAAATCATTATTTCCGAAGTTACACACTCTCCATCCCAACCAAAAATCACTAAATTTCACTCTGATAAAATGAGAATCCATTTACAAATTTCAAAAAATAATTTTGAAAAAGACATCACGAAATTTATTAAAGATTACATCGCACCTAAGGTTAAATATTACCTATATTTCGAACATCCTATATATGAAAACTTTAGTAATGCTTTACAAACAAATTTTAAACATTCAGAGATAAATTTTGTAAAATGTAACACGAAACTGATAGACGTCGAGAGAGAAGACGATATCTTAGAAAAGATAAGGAATTACCACGAAGGAAAAACGAACCACAGAGGTATTCACGAAGTTCATATTCAAATTAAGAAAATTTACTATTGGCCAAACCAAATTAAAACTATTACAGATTATATTAATCAATGCGAAATATGTCTTGCCTCCAAATACGAACGTAACCCCGTGAAACCAAAATTTAATATAACACCTACACCCTCGAAACCATTCGACACACTTCATGTTGACACACTGAGTTTAGAAAATTCAAATTTTTTAACCATAATAGACGCCTTTTCGAAATATGCCCAGGCATATAAACTAAATTCTAATAACGCTATTGAAATTAGTAACAAATTAATACATTATTTCTCACATCATGGCACACCTAGACAAATCGTCTCTGACAATGGTCTAGAATTCAAAAATAATGTAGTAAAAGAACTATTAGCTCTACACAGAGTAGAAATTCAATTTACAAGTTCTCAACACCCCGATTCAAATGGCTTAATAGAGAGATTTCACTCCACCCTAATCGAACACATCCGATTATACAACCTTCAAGACAATTTCAAACGCGAACCTATTGATGTAAAAGTATGCTATGCAATCCTCGCATATAATAACACCGCGCACTCTTCAATAAAACTCAAGCCTTTAGAAATAATTAATGGACATTTAGACACAAATTCCCCTTTAGACATAGAAATAGAAAACCAAATTACCCAAGATTACGTGCAAAAACATAAAGAAAAAACTAAACAAATTTACACAATTATTAATGAACGATTACAATCAGGCAAAGTAAAAAATATTTCAAAATTAAATGAATCTCGCGACGATTTACCCGATATACCAAACACAGTTTATGTACACAATAAACAAAAAGTCAACAAAACAAAACAAGCTAAATATAAGAAAGAAAAAATTAAAACTGTTAACGAAAATTTGAAAACAGCAGAAATAGCAATTGATATTAAAGACAAAAAACAACCTAAAATTCATTTATTCAATATTAAAAGACCAAGGAAAGTAACAAAAAATTCAAATATTCCAGGTCCGTCCTGTTCACGTTCACCCACGGACTAAACCTGTTGGACATAACATATAACCCTGGACTGCTGACAATTAACCTAGGACAAGCAAACTTGCAGAAATCCAAACACACATTCCTTCATTACTATGACCTTACATCATTATTCGAACACTATAACAATTTAAATATTCAATACTTTAATCTAAAACAAAGTATCACAAAAGACGTTTCATATGAATTTATAAATAACAATAAAATAATTAATTGTATTCAAAATTCAATTGATAACAAGATTAATCATTTAACACTAAATTCAGATAACCCTATACAAAGACAAAAACGAGGTGCAATAAATGGTCTTGGAACTATTATAAAAGCAATTAGCGGCAATCTCGACGCTGAAGACGAGAAGCGTTATAACGAAATTTTAAAACATTTAGGAAATAACCAACAAAATTTAAATAAACAATTAAAACAACAGTATTCAGTCAATCTTAAGCTCACAGAACAGTTCAACAACACGTTAGTAACTATTAAACAAAATGAAAACATTTTGAAAAATAAAATCGAACAGTTGCAACACATTGTAGTCGGTGGAACCTTTAATCAAAATAAACTTTTTGTTCACGATATTTACAACCAGTTTAACACACTTTTCACAATGATATTAAATACCCTACAAGACATTGAAAATTCTTTAACGTTTTGCAACCTACACGTTTTACATCCAAGTATTATTCAAAAACATGAGCTTTTGGCAGAATTAAGCAAAATTTACAAATATTATAATAACGAATTACCCTTTGAACCTATTCCTGAAAATGAACCAAAATTTGAAAAATTTATAACAGTAAATTGCAAATTAGAACCCACAAGAATAATTTATTTTATTGAAATCCCGCTTAATTACGAAACAGAATTTGAATTACTCCATCTCATACCTATCCCTACGAAGCACCAAGACGATTTTGTAACTGTTATACCAAACAAAAATTACTTTTTAAAATCAATGGATGGTAAAATAATTTCTCTAACTGGCTTATGTACCAAAAGAGATAAGTACCAATGTCCCAATAAAATCAACCAGGTCGAAGACAATTCCTGCGAGAAGAACATCATCTTGAAGAACAACGCAGAAAACTGCCAATATATCAAAACGAAAATTAAAAAGAATCACGTCGAAATATTGGAAGAAATAAATCAATTCTTGGCAGTATTTCCTAAACCAGAGACTATCCACATATCTTGCAACGAAAGTGATAAAATTAAAAACCTAGAAGGAATATTTTTAATAAAGGATGATAATTGTAAACTAAAATTCAAAAATGAAATATTGACTTTTAATCAAAAATCTTTCGGCAAACCAATTATACTAGACAACTACAAAATCAATCTAATTAAAAATCAAGCACCGAAATTAACCATCGACTTGAATACAATCCAAGAATTACAAATACCGATCAATAAATTCGAAGACATCGAACACGAACCGATCGACAACTTCGCATCAATCAACTACCCTATAATAATTTTATATGCCCTACTTGTAATAATTGTATTCAGTTTAGTTACAGTTTACATTCTTAAAAAACTTGAACATTCTAAGCCAAGGAACCAAGCACCAAACCAGGGCATCGAACTAAGGCCTTCACCTTGCCAGTCCATTCGACTACCCGATGAAGCCCAATTTTAGGGGGGAGGTGTTAGCACATAGCTTTCCTGCAATTCCGCTGACACTGCATCGGAATATTCCACATCCGCGGAATAAACCATAATACGAAAAACGTCGACCCAGCCATCACAGGTGTCTTCCTGTAAAACCAAGACACACACAACAGGCAGTCTAGTCCAGAATCTCGATCGTATAACTTGTAACTCTGATATATCTTTTGTAATAAATCTGACAATACTTATAGTTGTATTTATAAATTTTTGTAATAATATAAATAAAATTTTTTGGAATATAAATAAATTTATATTATAACTTACATATACATATACATATACATATACATATACATATACATATACATATACATATACATATACATATACATATACATATACATATACATATACATATACATATACATATACATATACATATACATATACATATACATATACATATACATATACATATACATATACATATACATATACATATACATATACATATACATATACATATACATATACATATACATATACATATACATATACATATACATATACATATACATATACATATACATATACATATACATATACATATACATATACATATACATATACATATACATATACATATACATATACATATACATATACATATACATATACATATACATATACATATACATATACATATACATATACATATACATATACATATACATATACATATACATATACATATACATATACATATACATATACATATACATATACATATACATATACATATACATATACATATACATATACATATACATATACATATACATATACATATACATATACATATACATATACATATACATATACATATACATATACATATACATATACATATACATATACATATACATATACATATACATATACATATACATATACATATACATATACATATACATATACATATACATATACATATACATATACATATACATATACATATACATATACATATACATATACATATACATATACATATACATATACATATACATATACATATACATATACATATACATATACATATACATATACATATACATATACATATACATATACATATACATATACATATACATATACATATACATATACATATACATATACATATACATATACATATACATATACATATACATATACATATACATATACATATACATATACATATACATATACATATACATATACATATACATATACATATACATATACATATACATATACATATACATATACATATACATATACATATACATATACATATACATATACATATACATATACATATACATATACATATACATATACATATACATATACATATACATATACATATACATATACATATACATATACATATACATATACATATACATATACATATACATATACATATACATATACATATACATATACATATACATATACATATACATATACATATACATATACATATACATATACATATACATATACATATACATATACATATACATATACATATACATATACATATACATATACATATACATATACATATACATATACATATACATATACATATACATATACATATACATATACATATACATATACATATACATATACATATACATATACATATACATATACATATACATATACATATACATATACATATACATATACATATACATATACATATACATATACATATACATATACATATACATATACATATACATATACATATACATATACATATACATATACATATACATATACATATACATATACATATACATATACATATACATATACATATACATATACATATACATATACATATACATATACATATACATATACATATACATATACATATACATATACATATACATATACATATACATATACATATACATATACATATACATATACATATACATATACATATACATATACATATACATATACATATACATATACATATACATATACATATACATATACATATACATATACATATACATATACATATACATATACATATACATATACATATACATATACATATACATATACATATACATATACATATACATATACATATACATATACATATACATATACATATACATATACATATACATATACATATACATATACATATACATATACATATACATATACATATACATATACATATACATATACATATACATATACATATACATATACATATACATATACATATACATATACATATACATATACATATACATATACATATACATATACATATACATATACATATACATATACATATACATATACATATACATATACATATACATATACATATACATATACATATACATATACATATACATATACATATACATATACATATACATATACATATACATATACATATACATATACATATACATATACATATACATATACATATACATATACATATACATATACATATACATATACATATACATATACATATACATATACATATACATATACATATACATATACATATACATATACATATACATATACATATACATATACATATACATATACATATACATATACATATACATATACATATACATATACATATACATATACATATACATATACATATACATATACATATACATATACATATACATATACATATACATATACATATACATATACATATACATATACATATACATATACATATACATATACATATACATATACATATACATATACATATACATATACATATACATATACATATACATATACATATACATATACATATACATATACATATACATATACATATACATATACATATACATATACATATACATATACATATACATATACATATACATATACATATACATATACATATACATATACATATACATATACATATACATATACATATACATATACATATACATATACATATACATATACATATACATATACATATACATATACATATACATATACATATACATATACATGTTAGCACATAGCTTTCCTGCAATTCCGCTGACACTGCATCGGAATATTCCACATCCGCGGAATAAACCATAATACGAAAAACGTCGACCCAGCCATCTCAGGTGTCTTCCTGTAAAACCAAGACACACGCAACAGGCAGTCTAGTCCAGAATCTCGATCGTATAACTTGTAACTCTGATATATCTTTTGTAATAAATCTGACAATACTTATAGTTGTATTTATAAATTTTTGTAATAATATAAATAAATTTTTTTGGAATATAAATAAATTTATATTATAACTGGCGCAGTCGGTAGGATTCTCAGCGAAATACAAAATCGATTTCGTTCGTTTCAACGATTTACTGAGAATTCGAACATAGAAGATTGTCCGGTATCGCGTCGCGCATCAGCTAAGAAGACTTCGGTGCCCGAGAGAACATCGAGCTCCATCTTCAGGGACAACATAGCCCAACAGCCGTTGCAGACCAAGTGACCGAGCGAATATCGATCACAGACCAATGGACATCATCTTCTTACTCCTGTAAGTACCTATGTCAATTAGAGATTTTCAAAGCGATACAGAGTTAAGTAATACAGATACAGAATCGGACTCTGGTGACTCACTAACATCTTACACAAACCCCATTAATCCAACAGACCTCGAACAAATTTTAATAAATCCAATTCAAAATTTAACAATGGCTGTACCACCCGCGATTAAGAAGGAATATTTGGACATGATCCCAGAATTCCATGGGGACAATAGACACTTACCACGTTTCGTAGAAATTTGTGAGAAACTGGTCAATAAATTTTATAACACAGTCGATAATACTGATTTCCAAAATGAATACCTTATGGCAACAATACTTGCGAAAATTAAAGGCGAAGCCGCAAACAATTTAGCAACGTCCACCATAACTTCATGGGAAGAGGTAAAACAGGCTCTGTTGAACTCTTTTGGCGAGAAAAGAGACTGTTATACGTTAGGCATGGAAATAACAGAGATGAAACAAAACAACGATACTCTATTCGAGTACTACAACAAATTACAAGACATGTTACATCTCCAAATTTCTTATGTAAACAATAATAAAGCCGATAAAGCCACAGTACTCTGCGAATATTTCCGCGAGTACGCATTAAGAGTTTTTCTCAAAGGGCTAAAAGAACCCCTTGGTACACTAATGCGCACCAAGAGCCCCAAAGATTTAAATGCTGCACTGGGTATGTTAACTAACGACTTTAACATAGAAGCAACAATACGCGGACACCACATACACCAGAAACAAATACAACACCCAAAACATAAACCGTTACCACCGCCTCAAAAATATCTACCCCAAAGAAATACACCACATTTAACTTACAGACCGATCCCCAACAATTCAACCCAACAATCTAATTACAGACCAATCCCTAATAATCCACAATACAAAAATACCTTCAACCAAACAAATGTTTTCAAACCAAATAACAACCAAAGATTTCCAAACCCGACGCCTATGAGCATTAGCACAAGGCAGTCCACAATCCCTAGATCCGGCCCATTCAACAATACACAACAATACCGTCCGTCGCAACAAGCACGTAGACCTGACTTTACATTTGAAGAATTACACAACACAGAAGTGCATGACATAAATACAGACGAACAAAATTACAATGTAGAAGAACCAAATGAAGTTGAAAATGACCAAAATTTTGATAATAATATAGAATACGAACAAATGTACGATCCAAATCATTTTTTAGCGATAGAAGCCTCGGACAACCAATAGAATTATTAAATTTAAATAACATCAGTACACAGAGCGAACTACCATTCATTATATTCCCCGAACATAATCTAAAAGCATTAATAGATACAGGTAGCACCCGTTCATTTATAAAACCTGATATAGCACAGAAATATTTTGGCGATAAAATTGTAAATGATTATTTCAAAATTACAACTGCACACGGTACATCTACAGAAAATTTTAGCGTTCATTTACCATGCTCTAAATTATTTAAACAAACAAAATTAATATTAAAATACCATCTTTTTGACTTCCATAATAATTTTGACATCTTACTCGGACTTGACAATTTAAAATTAGTAGACGCAATAATAGATCTTACAAGAGATAAATTAATAACGCCTACACACGATATTAACATACACTACCACAAAATTATGCCAATTACTCATTATATTAATATCCCTCCGAAAACGGAAAAAATTACCAAACTATACGTCCATAACATCGAAAATGGAGAAGTTATTATTCCCGAATTAAAATTAAATAATATTATAATACCAGAAGGCATAGCGAAAGTTGAGAATTATGAAACACTATACCCCGTTATCAACACAAACACTAGCGAACAAATTTTTACATCAGGACTCCAAATTACCGCGCAACCTTTAGAAAATTTTGAACTAAACAATCTAAATTTTAATATTCTAAATTCAAAAAATATTTTAGATATTTCAAAAATCAGAACCGATCATATGAATTCCGAAGAAAAATGCGAAATTACAAAATTATTAAAACAATATTCTGACTTATTTCATACTGCTGATAAACCCCTTAGTTTCACCAACAAAATTAAACATGTCATAAGAACATCAGACGAATCTCCTCCTGTCTATACGAAAACATATCGATATCCAGAAATTCACCGTAAAGAAGTTGAAAATCAAACACAAGAAATGCTAAATCAAAAAATTATTAGACATTCGCACTCTCCATGGTCATCCCCAGTATGGGTTGTGCCCAAAAAACTAGACGCCTCCGGAAAGCGGAAGTGGCGCATTGTTATTGACTATAGAAAAGTAAATGATAAAACTATTAGCGACAAATATCCGATTCCCAATATTAACACCCTTTTAGACAAGTTAGGCAGATGCCAATATTTCACAACTCAACCTTGCATCCGGATTCCATCAGATTGAGATGCATCCCGATGATATAGAGAAAACTGCATTCTCTACTGAAAACGGACACTTTGAATTCCTCAGAATGCCGTTTGGGTTAAAGAACGCGCCCGCTACGTTCCAACGCGTAATGGACAATGTCCTTCGCGGCCTAGTAAATAATATTTGTCTCGTCTCCCTAGACGATGTCATAATATTCAGCACTAGCTTACAAGAGCACGTTCATAGCCTACGAGCTGTATTCGAAAGATTAAAAAAGGCCAACCTAAAAATACAACTAGACAAGTCGGAATTTTTGTAGAAAAGAAGTTGCATACTTAGGACACGTCGTAACACCAGACGGAGTCAAACCAAACCCTGACAAAATTACAGCTATTAGAAATTACCCAATACCCAAAAACACAAAACAAATCAAAGCTTTTCTCGGACTCCTCGGATATTATCGAAAATTCATAAAAGATTTTGCAAATATAACAAAACCACTCACAAAAAGATTAAAGAAAGGTGTACAGATAAATGTAAAAGATTCAGATTACACAAGTTGTTTCAACGCGTGTAAAGACCTCCTGACCAATGAACCCATCCTACAATATCCTGACTTTACAAAGACATTCAACTTGACAACTGACGCCAGCAACTTCGCTATAGGTGCTGTACTCTCCCAAGGCCCTATTGGCTCAGATCTCCCTATAGCATATGCTAGCCGTACTCTAAACGATTCCGAGCAAAATTACTCGACAATTGAGAAAGAGCTATTGGCTATCGTATGGGCTACCAAATATTTTAGAACCTATATTTTTGGAAGGAAATTTAACATTATCACCGATCATAAACCTTTAGAATGGCTTGTTTCACTAAAAGAACCAAATTCAAAATTAATCCGCTGGAGATTAAAATTAGAAGAATATGATTACAAAATTATCTATAAAAAGGGATTCTTGAACAAAAACGCTGACGCCCTCTCAAGAATAGAATTAAATGTAAACACTGTCGATCCTAGTTGTCAGTCATTTTTCGACTATATGAAAAATTTCAATGAGCAGCTAGAAAAGAATGAAAACACAGGTTCAATGATAGCAGAACCAGATGACTCACCCGACTCAGACTCATACGATACGGTACACTCCAACTCCGAGAACCCAATAATAGGCATTCCTATATCCGATTCTCCTGTCAATGTTGGAAAAAACCAAATCATTATTTCCGAAGTTACACACTCTCCATCCCAACCAAAAATCACTAAATTTCACTCTGATAAAATGAGAATCCATTTACAAATTTCAAAAAATAATTTTGAAAAAGACATCACGAAATTTATTAAAGATTACATCGCACCTAAGGTTAAATATTACCTATATTTCGAACATCCTATATATGAAAACTTTAGTAATGCTTTACAAACAAATTTTAAACATTCAGAGATAAATTTTGTAAAATGTAACACGAAACTGATAGACGTCGAGAGAGAAGACGATATCTTAGAAAAGATAAGGAATTACCACGAAGGAAAAACGAACCACAGAGGTATTCACGAAGTTCATATTCAAATTAAGAAAATTTACTATTGGCCAAACCAAATTAAAACTATTACAGATTATATTAATCAATGCGAAATATGTCTTGCCTCCAAATACGAACGTAACCCCGTGAAACCAAAATTTAATATAACACCTACACCCTCGAAACCATTCGACACACTTCATGTTGACACACTGAGTTTAGAAAATTCAAATTTTTTAACCATAATAGACGCCTTTTCGAAATATGCCCAGGCATATAAACTAAATTCTAATAACGCTATTGAAATTAGTAACAAATTAATACATTATTTCTCACATCATGGCACACCTAGACAAATCGTCTCTGACAATGGTCTAGAATTCAAAAATAATGTAGTAAAAGAACTATTAGCTCTACACAGAGTAGAAATTCACTTTACAAGTTCTCAACACCCCGATTCAAATGGCTTAATAGAGAGATTTCACTCCACCCTAATCGAACACATCCGATTATACAACCTTCAAGACAATTTCAAACGCGAACCTATTGATGTAAAAGTATGCTATGCAATCCTCGCATATAATAACACCACGCACTCTTCAATAAAACTCAAGCCTTTAGAAATAATTAATGGACATTTAGACACAAATTCCCCTTTAGACATAGAAATAGAAAACCAAATTACCCAAGATTACGTGCAAAAACATAAAGAAAAAACTAAACAAATTTACACAATTATTAATGAACGATTACAATCAGGCAAAGTAAAAAATATTTCAAAATTAAATGAATCTCGCGACGATTTACCCGATATACCAAACACAGTTTATGTACACAATAAACAAAAAGTCAACAAAACAAAACAAGCTAAATATAAGAAAGAAAAAATTAAAACTGTTAACGAAAATTTGAAAACAGCAGAAATAGCAATTGATATTAAAGACAAAAAACAACCTAAAATTCATTTATTCAATATTAAAAGACCAAGGAAAGTAACAAAAAATTCAAATATTCCAGGTCCGTCCTGTTCACGTTCACCCACGGACTAAACCTGTTGGACATAACATATAACCCTGGACTGCTGACAATTAACCTAGGACAAGCAAACTTGCAGAAATCCAAACACACATTCCTTCATTACTATGACCTTACATCATTATTCGAACACTATAACAATTTAAATATTCAATACTTTAATCTAAAACAAAGTATCACAAAAGACGTTTCATATGAATTTATAAATAACAATAAAATAATTAATTGTATTCAAAATTCAATTGATAACAAGATTAATCATTTAACACTAAATTCAGATAACCCTATACAAAGACAAAAACGAGGTGCAATAAATGGTCTTGGAACTATTATAAAAGCAATTAGCGGCAATCTCGACGCTGAAGACGAGAAGCGTTATAACGAAATTTTAAAACATTTAGGAAATAACCAACAAAATTTAAATAAACAATTAAAACAACAGTATTCAGTCAATCTTAAGCTCACAGAACAGTTCAACAACACGTTAGTAACTATTAAACAAAATGAAAACATTTTGAAAAATAAAATCGAACAGTTGCAACACATTGTAGTCGGTGGAACCTTTAATCAAAATAAACTTTTTGTTCACGATATTTACAACCAGTTTAACACACTTTTCACAATGATATTAAATACCCTACAAGACATTGAAAATTCTTTAACGTTTTGCAACCTACACGTTTTACATCCAAGTATTATTCAAAAACATGAGCTTTTGGCAGAATTAAGCAAAATTTACAAATATTATAATAACGAATTACCCTTTGAACCTATTCCTGAAAATGAACCAAAATTTGAAAAATTTATAACAGTAAATTGCAAATTAGAACCCACAAGAATAATTTATTTTATTGAAATCCCGCTTAATTACGAAACAGAATTTGAATTACTCCATCTCATACCTATCCCTACGAAGCACCAAGACGATTTTGTAACTGTTATACCAAACAAAAATTACTTTTTAAAATCAATGGATGGTAAAATAATTTCTCTAACTGGCTTATGTACCAAAAGAGATAAGTACCAATGTCCCAATAAAATCAACCAGGTCGAAGACAATTCCTGCGAGAAGAACATCATCTTGAAGAACAACGCAGAAAACTGCCAATATATCAAAACGAAAATTAAAAAGAATCACGTCGAAATATTGGAAGAAATAAATCAATTCTTGGCAGTATTTCCTAAACCAGAGACTATCCACATATCTTGCAACGAAAGTGATAAAATTAAAAACCTAGAAGGAATATTTTTAATAAAGGATGATAATTGTAAACTAAAATTCAAAAATGAAATATTGACTTTTAATCAAAAATCTTTCGGCAAACCAATTATACTAGACAACTACAAAATCAATCTAATTAAAAATCAAGCACCGAAATTAACCATCGACTTGAATACAATCCAAGAATTACAAATACCGATCAATAAATTCGAAGACATCGAACACGAACCGATCGACAACTTCGCATCAATCAACTACCCTATAATAATTTTATATGCCCTACTTGTAATAATTGTATTCAGTTTAGTTACAGTTTACATTCTTAAAAAACTTGAACATTCTAAGCCAAGGAACCAAGCACCAAACCAGGGCATCGAACTAAGGCCTTCACCTTGCCAGTCCATTCGACTACCCGATGAAGCCCAATTTTAGGGGGGAGGTGTTAGCACATAGCTTTCCTGCAATTCCGCTGACACTGCATCGGAATATTCCACATCCGCGGAATAAACCATAATACGAAAAACGTCGACCCAGCCATCACAGGTGTCTTCCTGTAAAACCAAGACACACACAACAGGCATTCTAGTCCAGAATCTCGATCGTATAACTTGTAACTCTGATATATCTTTTGTAATAAATCTGACAATACTTATAGTTGTATTTATAAATTTTTGTAATAATATAAATAAAATTTTTTGGAATATAAATAAATTTATATTATAACTTACATATACATATACATATACATATACATATACATATACATATACATATACATATACATATACATATACATATACATATACATATACATATACATATACATATACATATACATATACATATACATATACATATACATATACATATACATATACATATACATATACATATACATATACATATACATATACATATACATATACATATACATATACATATACATATACATATACATATACATATACATATACATATACATATACATATACATATACATATACATATACATATACATATACATATACATATACATATACATATACATATACATATACATATACATATACATATACATATACATATACATATACATATACATATACATATACATATACATATACATATACATATACATATACATATACATATACATATACATATACATATACATATACATATACATATACATATACATATACATATACATATACATATACATATACATATACATATACATATACATATACATATACATATACATATACATATACATATACATATACATATACATATACATATACATATACATATACATATACATATACATATACATATACATATACATATACATATACATATACATATACATATACATATACATATACATATACATATACATATACATATACATATACATATACATATACATATACATATACATATACATATACATATACATATACATATACATATACATATACATATACATATACATATACATATACATATACATATACATATACATATACATATACATATACATATACATATACATATACATATACATATACATATACATATACATATACATATACATATACATATACATATACATATACATATACATATACATATACATATACATATACATATACATATACATATACATATACATATCCATATGCACTTTTACATTAATAACTTTTTAAGAATTATTTGAGAAAGCAAATTAAAACCAAAATCAGTTTATATCTTTGTAGTCTATAAGAAATTTTCGCGAAACGAAAGCAGATCTAAAATGACCCTCCAAAGGTGTAGGTATCATATGCCGCATTTAACCGAAGTCGTAGCTCTTGTAGTTTGCGAGATCTCATTGGTGGCCTTTCAAGTCCGGATATCTGTATACCTATAATATTGGACAAATAATAAAATACCATTATTTCTTAGAGCGGTTCATTATTGTGGTCTACGAAATAAAATTGTTAAAAATTTGTACTATAATATCATTACCATGGCCCGATCATTGCGAACAAAGACAAATATGCCATAGCTGTAGAAAATATTCAATTGCATTTAACAATATTTAGGAAATAATGATTAATTTTCATTATTATAATGATAAAGTATAGTGCTCAGTTTTTATATTTTATTATCCATATATTGATAATTCATTTTAATCACACATCCAATTGGAAATAATTTTAAAATTTTAAGTTTGACATAGATCTGTTATTTGTGTAGTTAAATGCCTTTCTTCTGTGAATTTCATTTCTTGTTTTCTTCTTTTTTTCGCCGCTTAGTAATGCTTGGAAGTACTGTTTCCATTCCTGCGTGGTTATATTTTTCTCCATTTTGGTGTGAAAATATGTTTCTCTTTTCATGTATTTCCATGCTTCTGCTCTTGATGTAATATTGTAGAGTTCACTCATTACTTTTTGTTTCTATTTTGTTTTTCTTTACAGAGATTTTTGTATTATCTAATTTTCTACTTGTGTTTCTATGGTTATGTGCCCTTTCTTAAGTGTCTTAGATATCTTCTTGTTTGTGTTTGTCTTTCTTTGCATTCTTTATCCCAGCAATATTTTTTCATAATTGTCATATTTTATTTAATTTTGATGTCGTTTTTATTATTGCCTTATTTTTATTTCTTATTAAATTATCGATTTGTTTTTCTTGGCAGCATTCATGTGTTTCTAGGTTTTAATGTTTTCTTTCTATTGTTTTATTGATTCTTCGGTGCACAACATTATTTGTCTTTGTGGGTTATTGCGTGGACTGCTGCAGATTTCGTTTTTTAAGACAATAGAAACTAAGTGGTGGTCTGAGGCAGTTTGATCTATTATTTCATATTTTTTGCCGCATGTATACTATCCCGTGGTCTATAACTGATGCTGCATTTTTACCTCTCGCAAAGAGAGGTATTGCATTCATACTAAAAATCGCATATCCAGATTTTATTGAATAAGCACGTTTTAAGGTTCCTACAATCCGAATTTAACATTTTTACGATGATGTCTGTGTGTGTGTGTGTGTGTGTGTGTGTGTGTGTGTGTGTGTGTGTGTGGATGTATGTGTGTGTGTATGTGTGTATGTATGTAGGATGTTGGAAGGACGATTACTCAAAAACTATAAGACTTTATATTTGTTTAACTACGTATTTCCCAATCGGACATTCATGGGAAGATCTGAAAAGGTTTTGGTAACAATTGGACAACCGGAAGTAGAAGGTTCTTGAAAAAAATCTTCTAAATATTATTTTTTGAAATTTTTTCTTGGTAATATTAAAGAAAATTAAATTCTCTATCTGATACATTTAAATATTTTATTATATATTCTATACATTTAGAGATAAAAGAAATATAATATATAAAATAATCTGTTGTAATAAATTTTACAGCCGAAAGAATGCCATGAAAAATAGTTGAAAATTTAAATTATTTGTAACTGACAGATAAATGTCAGTGTCAGAAATCCGGAGACATTACTGAAGACTTTTTTCTGGGAAGTACATACATTATATTATTTCTTAAATTATTAATAGTTAAATATTTAATATTATAGGTATATTACACATACCCTTCAGAAATACTGTTACTCCCGACAATGAATTGGAAACATCTCGAAAAAGAGTAGGACAAAATTTCTTCATAGAATGAATTTAAATTTTAAAAATCTAAATATATGGAATAGATATAAGTAGAATTTTTGGTGCAGAGTGTAGGTATACAAGAAATGTTAAATACATTAGGGCGCGAGCAGTCATGTGACTTTGTTGGCCTTGACAAGCAGATATAGGGGCCCATGTCAGAATGATAGCTAGTAATTATGTATATAGATGCCAAATATCATAATTTCTCATTCTAAATTTAATGAATTTCCAATTACATGTGGTTTATTTTCCTAGACAAGTAAATTCCACACTCCTGTTGACAAATTAACTACGTGAATTTAGAAAATCTTGAAATTTTTAATGAAAAATACTAACATTTGACATCTATGTACATAATTACTAATTATCATTCTGAAACGGGCCCCCACATCTGCTTGTCAAGGCCAACAATGTAACATGACTGTTCGCGCTCTATACTTATGTAACCAAAAAAAGGAAGTGGCGAGAGGTATTGTGCTGGCCACAACAGATTTTTTGTATTAATGGAAGTGAATTCATTCAGTTCATCTCCTTACATTTAGATATATATAAATTAGCATATACTGGAGTGGTTTTTCTGTCTAAAAAGGCATGAAACTGGAAATAAATAACCGTGATTGAAAGTTATACCGATGATCAAGTGGATACAAAGTAAAATTAATCAAGGAAGCAATGAAGCATTCACAAAAACGCATTTGATTTAGATTACAAGCCATCTTTAGGCGAAAACAACTTTACCGCTCCTAATAAAAAGAAATCGCCAAATATGTAAACGTACAAAAAAATTATGCTAGTGTGGACATGATGATATACTACTAACTAGTGTACACAGTCTAAATCTAGACTATGTCAAAAATAAATAAACTAATTATTTTTATTTTATTGCTGCTCTTTCAACCTACCGCTTTTATGCTGACTGTGAGATATATTCCAATATCCTCTATAGGTAACTGGTAATTAACCTTAATGTCAACGTAGTGCACAAAATATAAATATAATTAATTTATCACCACGGCATATTACTCACTACTGGGTGAGCCACTATGCTTTGTTCACAGACATCGATATTTAACAAGTCTTACCTAACGTGTGAAAGTGCGCACCAATAGGAAGTTATTGTGCGGATATTATAGTAAGTACAGTTATAATTTAACTCAGTTTAGTGTTCGGTAGTTAATTAATTAGTGGCCATAAAACAGTGTTAACTATAAAATTTCGGTTTATTTTTTACATCTACAGGTTGAGAAAAAAAGTGTGCTGGGCGGAGTTTTTCGCACGCGGTGCTGGAATAGTATGATTAATAAATACAAGTATAGTAAAACGAGAAGACAATCTCGTGATAAGTGATGAATTAACAGTGATACGACTATAAATTTAGTTTGGAAACATAAAATTGAAGTATATAAAGTGACAATAGCGTGTGATGTGTGGGCGGAGTCGGCAGCGGGTAGTGCGTGAATACAAGCAGCTGAGCGACAAGTGGTGTATAGTTTGTTTGACTTAAAGCGAAGTATGGTTTGTTTGACTTAAAGTGAATTGTAGTATTCTACCCATTATTATAATTAAAGTGAACTATTTACTATTTATCCCGGTGTGCTACCAAGCAGTAAATGAGTGCTAATAAACAGGATAAGCTTTACAGGATCTGATTCGGATATACCCAAAAGGAAAAGGGAAAACTTGGAGTATCACGATATTTTTAAAAAAAGTAAAAGAACAGTTAGATCCCCTACCAAACCAGTCGGAAATCAAATATCTGAAATGGGAGAGATGAAAAAAGTAACTCATAGATCTGACTAAAAAGTTAAAGTTGGAAATCCAAAGCAACAAAAATGAACTAAACGATGAAATGCAAAAGAACAATCCAGAAAGTTCTAGCAGATATTGAAGAAAAAGAAAAAAAGTGGGAAAAAGAAAAAGGAGAAATGAACAATAAAATAGAATAATTTGAACGAAAATTAGAAACTCAAGAAAAAAGAAGAAGGAATAATAATAACAATATTATTAAAGGCATTAACTCTGAGAGCAAAAAAACGAAAGAAACGGTCATTAAATTGCCAGAAACAGAATTAAAGGTGAAAGTAGGAAATTTAGATGCTTATAATATCAAAACGAAAGGAGAACGTGCAATTATACTGTCGGAAATTGGGAGGTCAAACTGAAAAGCAAAACATAATGAAACTGAAAAGTAGACTACACGGAAAAGATATTTACATTAAAGATGACTTACTCCCAGAGGAAAGGAAAATCCAGGCAATAATAAGAAGAAAGGCAAAAGAGGAGAAAGCAAAAAAAAGAAGTAAAGATAAAATATAAGCAATTGTTTATAGACGGAAAAAGCTTCATATGGTATTTGCAAACCCAGACCATGGAGGTAAAGACTATGGACATGGAGCACATAACAAAAGAAAACCATTCAAAAAACTAAAAAGAGAAGCAAATGCAGGTACACCGGCAACAACCGCGACGAAAAAGGACAAGAGAATGGAAAAATCAACTGTAACTCAAGAAAAAATAGACAATACAAGTAAATTCAAGTAACGAACAAATAAATGGAAAATTGGAACATGGAATGTAAGAGGACTACAAGGTAAAGAACACAAATTAATTGAAAATCTTGAAAAGTCTAATATAGAGACAATTACTGAAACGGAGACAAAAATGAAAGGCTCAGGCAATAAATTACTAGAAAATGGACATCTACTGATATATGCAGGAGGTCCATAAAATGGAAAAGCCAAGCGGGAATAGCATGCCTAATAAGGCAAAATAAAATAACAGAAGTTAGGAGTCGATAATCGACTTCACAATAGTAGAGAGAGCTAATAGAGGATTAGTTAAAAATGTAAGAGTAAAAAGAAGTTCATGGGGGAGACTGGAAAAGAAGTACTGCTAAGAATGCTAAACCTATGCCACGATGAGAGAGATATACCGGAAGAGTGGGGAAAATTGTACCTGTGCATAAAAAGGAGATACTACAGGGTCTTCTAACTATAGAGGAATTACACTATTATGCACGGCATTCAAAGTATACGAGAGAATACTGGAAAACAAGTTGAGCGAAGTAATAGAACATCAGCTTGCAGATACTCAAAGCGGCTTTAGACCAATGTACAGTGTGCAAGACCACAGTTTTACTGTCCAGCATGACATATACGTATGTTTTATTGAGAAGAAAAAATCTGTTGTGGCCAGCACAATACCTTCCGTCAATCCTGTGTTTAATGTATAAATTCCATACATAATTTTTCTTGCAAGTGATTCTAAATTTCTAGTAAAATTATTTCATAAACAAACTATTCAAATTGCACTTGACACTTACATCTTCTTCTTCTTCTTTAGTTTTTCCCATTCGTTAGGGGGACGCTATTTTTTATTTTCTTCTTCTATTCATTTTTGTTTTGCGTGTCGTCCTCATTCAGTTTGCACTTGACACTTACATCTTCTTTCTCTTTAGCTTTTCCCATTCGTTAGGGGACGCTATTTTTGCGGGTCGTTCTCATTCAGTTCCTTTTCTCTGAAGTCTTCCGCAATACAGTCCTTCCATCTTATCTTTGGTCTTCCTCTGTTTCTTCAACCTCCTATTACTAAACTACTCATTCTTGTTCAAATATAATTCTTCATTTCTTCTCATGACATGTTCAAACCAATGTAATCGTGTTTCTTGTATCTTTCTAGAAACTTGTAACACTAGAGTTATTTTCTTACCGTATCTGTCCGCGTCTTCCCCAACATCTACTTCAACATCCTCATACTCTGCCACATTAATTTACTTTTTATTGATACTGACATCTGTCAATTTGAATTATATGAATATATTAGTAGTTTCCATGTTTAGAATAGCTGGCTGAATTATAAAATTTAGTTTCTTTAAAATTCTTTAACTCTGTATCTATTGAATATGAAGTATAAAATGTAATCAAATCGTATAGAGAATAATATGTTCTTTAAGTTATAATAACGTTAAATGTCAATAAATCAAATTTAAATGTTAAATCTTCAAATAAGGCTACTTTCGGTTCAGCAATTATAACCAAAATCTAATCAGTTGTTCTTCTGGATGTAAACTTGAGAAATACGAAAAAAATATAATTTTTCAAATAGTGGTATTGAAGTTATAGGATCCGGAACTTTTGTCACACACACACTGACACACACAGACACACATACATACATACATACAGACATCATTGTAAAAATGGTAAAATTGTATTATAGGGACCCTAAAACATGCTTATTCACTAAAAACTCATCATTGAATTTTTTGACCAGACAATCCTTCCTTACCTAAAGATGACGGAAGGTAAAAAGCATTCGATACTCTCAACAAAATTCGTAATAACATCAGGAGTTAGACACGGAAGTGTCTTAAGCACCTTATTATTTATCTGTGCAATGGAGGTTGCTATTAAAGGGTGCCAAGCAATAATGAAGAAATTCTTAGTAGGATACAGGAGAATTCAACCAATACGATGTTGTCTTGTTTGCAAATTCGGAAAAGAACCTAGAAATAAACCTAAAGATCTGGACTGATGTTCTAGCAGCGCAGCACCTAACTTTCAACACGGACAAAACAAAAACCATGCTCTTCAGCAACAAAGAAAAAGAAATGTAGGTGACAATTGAAAATGAAAGAATCGAACAAGTTGATGCCTATAAATTCCTAGGGAGCACAATCTGTGACAGAGGTGTTGTAGACGAAGAACTAAATAAAAGGATCCAGTCAGCAAGCAGAATGTACTACGCACTGCAAAGGAAGTTTCTAGATAATCAAGAAATAACACAAAGATACCAATCTATAAATCCATGTACTTACCTGTGCTATATGGGGGTATTATCAGACAGGCAGAAAAGAAGACTACAAGCGGCTGAGATGAAATTCCTCAGGTGAGTTATAAGAGCAAGAAGGGTAGATAAAAGAAGAAGTAAGAATATAGGAGTAGAATTAGGTGTTAAATCAGTGGAAGAAATATTAAAAAACAGAAAACTTATGTGGTTCGGACACCTTGTAAGAATGGAAGATGAGAAACAAGTAAAGAAAATATGGGAAACCAAACCAATCGGAAAAAATAGAAGAGGCAGGCCAAGTCGTACGTAGAACAATGCAGTAGAAAGTATAATAACTGAAGCAGGAGAAAATTTGAACTCGGCCAAGGAGGTAGAAAGAGACCACAAGAAGTGGAAGAACTTTGTACAAAAGAGAATTACCAGAAGATAGGATAACCTCGACACCCTAGGGTTCAATAGGACCAGATTATGTATGTATGTGTACCTAATAGGAACTAATGCCTGGCGTAAAGTGTGCACCATAGGGGTCACTTTTGTATTTAAAATTTGAAATATTTTGGTTCTCGACACCCGTAAATGTATTAAAGAGATTTAAAAAGATTATATATATATATATATATATATATATATATATATATATATATATATATAAATAAAATAAATAAATATTTCATCACGGCATATTACCATTGCTGGGTGTGCCAATCTGCTTCATTCACAGATGTCGGTAATGATGGAATATTTGTATCGGTTGGGAAAAAACGAGTCTCCAGTTTCACGAACTAAATATAATTTATAAAAATCTGTTGTGGCCAGCACAATACCTCTCGCCATTTTTATTTTATGTTGATTTGTTGGCCTTGGCAAGCAGATATGGGGGCCCGTGTCAGAATTATAGCTAGTAATGTACATAGGTGTCAAGTATCATAAGTTTTCATTCAAAACATTATGATTTTCCAAATCCATGTGGATTATTTTCCTCGACAAGTATATTCCATACTATGGATGACAAATAAACATCAGAATATTTTGAAATTTTGAATGAAAACTTATGAGATATGACAATAATTGTGAAATCTATCTAAATAACTACTAGCCGTAATTCTGACATGGATCCTCATATCTGCTTGCCAAGGCCAACAAAGTCACATGACTGCACAAATAATTGAAATTGGATCTCTTCTTTCGTTCTATGAGAAATTTTGTCGTTCTATTTTAATATGTTCAAAATTCTTCAAATTCATTGACGGTATTAGCGGTATTTCTTAAGGATACATGTAATATTAACATAACTATAATTTAAATACATATTTAATTAATAATACAATAATATATATTAAATATACTCGTACCTCCCACAAAAATCTTCCAGTAATGTTATTAAAACTGGTTTTTTTGACACTGACATTTTGCATTTATCTGTCAATTAAAAACAATTAAATATCTCCACTGTTTTTTCGGCAACGAGATTTATTACAACAGATTATTCTATATTGTTATATCCTATATCTCCAAACCTATACGAGATATAATAAATAATTTAAATGTGTCAGATTGAGAATTTAATTATCTTTATTATTTGTAGTAACAAATTTTCAAAAAATAATATTTGGAATTTTTTTTTAAGAAACTACCACTTCCGGTTGTCCAATTGTCGCCAGAACCTATTCAACTCTTCCCATTACTGTTAGAATGAGGAATCCCTGGTTACACAGGTCTTTAGTCCTATAGAATTTGAGAAATCGTGTTCCAACAACCTCTCTCTCTCACACACACACACACACACACACACATCATCGTAAAAATGTTATAATCGCATTCTAGGTACCTTAAAACGTGCTTATTCAGTAAAATCTGGATATGAGATTTTTAGCATGAATCCAATACCTCTCTTAGCGAGCGGTAAAAATTGATTCTGGTATTCGACGATACAGATATCGTGTTGTCCTGACAAGTAGCATTAAGTATTCTACACTACGTCGTTCCAGATTCCCGTTAGAAATTTCAGGCAAATAGTCTGACAGGATACATTACCAATTTTGTAAATAATTTTTCTATTCAACATTCAACAATTATATATAGTCTCTTAAGCCTGATGAATACTCTTTGTATTTATAATTATTAATAAAAAATGTTATTCTACGTTTTAATATATTCACGATTTGTTAAGTTTGCATACCTAAATTGAATGTGGTTCGCTATATTATTTTTAATTTCGTGTTTTTTCAACATTCTTTTATCTTATTACTGTGCATATTACTCCCACAATGGTATAGATTCAAACGTATAATTAATTATAGATTTATCTACTGGATATGACCAAGGGGATAGCAAATCAAAATTCCAATTTTTAAACATCTAATATCTAACTGCTTTTTATACGTAAACGAATTTGACAAAATATTTAATAATAATAATAATCTTTATTACCATTCAAGTAAAAGGCAAATATCTGAGAATCATCAAACGCGAGACACAATTTAACAAGTATTAACATATTACTACATTGCAATAGAAAGATGAACTTATAAAAGTTTAAATACTTATATGTAAAATTATGTTAAAATAATATATTTGTGCAATATGCGAATTCGTGAAGACACAGTGAATTTATATTTCAGCTAAAATTTTAGCAAAAGAGCAATTAAATATATAAACCCAAACATAACCTCACAATGTCAAACGAGGAAATTCAAAAATTAAACGCAAAAATCGATTTAATTTTGAATACACTCGCCAACCTATCAGTTTTGGATCAAATAAAAAACGATGTTGAACAAACAAAGAAAGCCTTAAATACATATGCTGCAAATTTAGAGAATAATGAAAGAATAGGTCAGCTCGAGGCAGAGGTTAAAAGACTGAAGACTAAAAACTGAAAACAAGTATTTGCATGAAATCGAAAAGAAAAGAAATCTGATAATTTTCGGCCTGAAAGAAGAAATCTGTGATGTTTACATTGAATAAACTAATATTGACGGCTCACATATCGAAGAATTTAGGAGACTCGGGCAAAAGTCAAATACAGATCGGCCTGTTATAATCTCCTTATGTAATATTAAAATGAAAAAGCTCATTCTCTCTAAACGCTCTAAATTGAAAGGCTCAAACTCTTCATTAACAGAATTAAGTAAAGAACAACTAGATAAGCAGAAATAATTAGTAACAACAGTTAAATCGTATAAAAAGAAGGGCATCTCCGCCAAAATTGTTAAAGGAAAAATCCAGGTCAGTGAAGATGTTAATAAAAAATCCGGGTCCAAACGAAACCCGCCGTCGTCGGATAACACCCCTACAAAAATCCAACAAACGCCTAAAAACTAGAAAACTGCCAGTCCAGATGACCACCACCCACATAACTCCCAAGGACATCCAAAAACCAACACATTTTCCCCCCAGCAATATCCAGTGTGGAGCCCCAAATAGTATCCCTTAATTATAAACGAGTATTTATTTTGGTAATACATATATTTTATGGTTTTTCGAAACATGTAGCTATACAAACATAGCAACCTTGCCTATTTTCTTAATCAATTTTGAAAGAAAAAGCAAATGACATATTTTTTTATATACTCAAGCTCTGGTAGCACTAAAATTGCGTAGTTTCTTCCTCATTGACTAAAACAAATTTACAGATAAAGGTTCTAATGTGTGCTCACGCCTCACATATACAGTGATCACGCGAGAATGAACCAGCAATTATCTCCGTTATTAAGTAAGATAGCGATTATCTTCAAATAAACAAATTTACTATAGACAATATAGACAATAAGATCTCGTATCAAGAAGCGGTCTGTTACTTCCGGTTCCGGAGTATGTAATACCAACTTTGAAATTTCAAATGGAACAAACTATATTTTTTTTATATTTTTGAAAAGTACATAAAATTTGCTTTACAATGGTAGTAAGTTAGTAGTACATTATATTATTAAAAAATAAAATGGCGAACGTTTGAAATATGAACATATTGAATGAAAAAAAAAATCAAGTGGGTAAGATTTTATTGTTTTTTTGTTCATAGATGATGATATTTTTTGAGATAATTTCATTTATATGACGTAACCTAGGCAACAAATCCAATAAAAAAAAATTCTACACTTTCTTCACTTATTTTGTAAGATATTTCAAACGTCCGCCATTTTACTTTTTAATAATACAATTTACTACTTGTTTACTATCATTGGAAAGCAAATTTTATGTACTTTTCAAAAATATAAAAAAATATAGTTTGTTCCATTTGAAATTTCAAAGTTGGTATCATATACTCCGGAACCGGAAGTAATAGAACGCTTCTTGATACGACATCTTATTTCCCATATTGTCTATAGTAAATTTGTTTATTTGAAGATAATCGCTATCTCACTTAATAAGGGAGATAATTGCTGGTTCATTCTCGCGTAATCACCCTGTATGTACACTGGCTTGCAAAAAATCGCGTATACCTTAAAAATCAAGTAACCGAGTTTTTACTTTTTTACCTTCCGTCACCTCTAGGTAAGGAAGGTATTGTCTTTGGTCAAAAAATTCGGTGGTGAGTTTTCATTGAATAAGCACGTTTTAGGGTCTTTACAATACGATTTTACTATTTTTACGATGATGTCTGTATGTGTGTGTGTGTGTTTGTGTGTGTGTGTCTGTATGTGTGTGTGTATGTGTGTGTGTGTGTGCCCACCGTTTCGTGCACGATATCTCCAATACTAGAATTCCAAAAATTACAATTCTTGCGTATTCCTCTTCCTTACAACCATATGCAGACTTGTTTAGATTTTGGTTATAATTGGTCAACCGGAAGTACCCTCATTTGAAGATTTTAACAGTTTTTCTTGGAAAACTCAGTTAAATGTTATTATAACTTAAAGAATATATTATTGTCTATACGATTTGATTGCATTTTATATTTGATATTCAACAGATATAGAGTTAAAGAAGAATAAAGATAATAAATTTGATATAAATTGCATAATTCAGCCAGCTATGCTAACTTAACCATGGAAACTGCTAATATATTCAGGTAATTCAAATTGACAGATGTCAGTATCAATAAAATGTAAATCAATGAAAGAATAAGGGAAGTAACTCTTAGTGTTAGAAGTTTCTAGATATAAGAGAGACGATTACATTGGTTTGAACATGTTATGAGGAGAGATGAATATATTAATAGAAGGTAGAAGAAACACAGGAAGACCAAATATAAGATGAAAAGACTGTATTGTAGAAGACTTGAGAGAAAAGGAACTGAATGAGGACGACACGCAAAACAAAAATGAATGGAAGAAGAAAATAAAAAATAGCGTCCCCCTAACGAATGGGAAAAACTAAAGAAGAAGAAGAAGATGTCAGTGTCAAGTGCAATTTGCATAGTTTGTTTATGAAATAACTTGTGTGTGTGTGTGTGTGTGTGTGTGTGTGTTTGTGTGTGTGTGTGTGTGTGTGTTTGTGTGTGTGTGTGTGTGTGCGTGTGCGTGTGCGTGTGCGTGTGCGTGTGCGTGTGCGTGTGCGTGTGCGTGTGCGTGTGTGTGTGTGTGTGTGTGTGTGTGTGACAAAAGTTTCGGATCGCATAACTCCAATACCACGAATCTAAAACTTATATTTTTTTCGTATTCCTCAAGTACCTTCATTTGAAGATTTAAACAATTTTTCTTGAAAAAACACAGTTATAGTATATTAAGTATCAAGAACGGTAAGGACAGTTTACCGATCGAAGACAATGCTTGAGGACTGAGCGAAGCGAAGTTCCCAATTAAAAATAATTGAATGAGTGACTCTGAGAGTGAGAATTTAAATATAGAAGAATCGTGGAATTTCGGATGTTCGGCAGTAATACCAGAAAAATCCAAACTGCGATATGAAAATACTTACAAAATTTTCAAAGAATGGTGCACTGCAAAGAATGTTGGTATAAACGAAAAAGTTATGCTAGCATATAAGGTTCAGAGATCTAAGCAAATAAAAGCACCTGGAAGCTTATGGGCTGACTATTCAATGTTAAAGAGGACAATTTTTCTTTATGAATCTATTGATATTTCAAAATTTGGTATTCTTATTGCTTATCACTAAGGAAGACATGACAATTTTTTTGAATGAAGCACCAGACCAGGAATTTTTAATTCATAAGGTATGTTTAGATCACTTGTACAATGTAGGCAATAATTGTATTATTTTTTTGTGTATTTTTAGGTTGGAATGATATTAGGAGTATCCGGTGCATGTAGCAGAGAAGAATTAGACAGTATGACTATCAAAGATACAGAAGAACGTGAAGGATTCATATAGTAAAAATATCAAATACAAAAACTAACATTCAACGGACATTTACAGTTATTAACAAACAAGATGAAAAAAATACACTACTTAGACATTTTTCGTAAATATATCAAGTTGTGGGAAAAGGTACAATCGGGAGTTGGTCGTCAAAAATTGCGAAATATCTTAATTTGCAAAATCCGGATAGTTACACTGACCACTTGTTTCGGCGCACTTCAGTAACACTTTTAGCTAATAAAGGAGTGGCTGTTATTGGGTTAAAAAGACATGGTGGGTGGCGCTCTTCCACAGTAGCGGAAAGCTACGTGGAGGATTCTCTTCAGAACAAAATAGAATTCGACGAAAAAATTCTACACGACGACGGTGGAATAGCAGTGCAAAAGATTCATTCTTTGACTTCCGAAACATTTTCTGTGTATAATGCTAATAACGCGCAAACCAGTGGCATTAGTATTAATAATTATTCTAATTGTACATTTAGTATTAACATACATAAATAATATTTGTAAAATTATTGTAAAACCAAATATGTGAAAAATAAAATACTGACACTGTTTGTATTTATTGTAGTCAATCATTTCTTTGTTGTAATCAAGCATTTATTTGATGTAATCAAACCCCCATTGAATGCCGGTCGAACTATTATTATTTAAATAAATTTATAAATTATTAAATTTATATAGGTACTTTATTACTTTACTTACCGTTCAGTGAACGGTAAGTAAATCACTTACCGTCGTGTTAGTCCTAGCAACCAGTAAACATAACTTACTGTCGTGGAAAACAGGCATGGTAAGTTGATAAAAAAAATCAATCGCGCAAAAAATATCATTTATTGACATTTATCTGTATTATAACTTAAAGAATATATTATTCTATACCCTATTTGATTGCATTGTATACTTCATATTCAATAGATATAGAGTTAAAGAATTATGAATATATTAAATTTCATAAACCAGACAGCTATTCTAACCATGGAACTGCTAATATATTCAGACAATTCAAATTGACAGATGTCAGTATTAATGAAAAGTATAAATGAATGTGGCAGAGACGTGGATGTTGAGATATGTGTTGCGGACGACACGGAAAGATAAGATAAGGAATAAAAGAATAAGGGAAATAACTCTATTGTATGAAGTTTCTAGACATATACAAGAGAGTCGATTACATTGGTTTGAACATGTCATGAGGAGAAATGAAGAATATATTGGAAGAAGATTGATAGCTTAGTAATAGAAAGTTGAAGAAATAGAGGAAGACGAAAGATAAGATGGGAGGACTGTATTGCGGAAGACTTGAGAGAAACGGAACTTGAATAAGAACGACACGCAAAACAGAAATGACTGAAAGAAGAAAATAAAACATAGCGACCCCTAACGAATGGGAAAAGCTAAAGGTAATGAATATGTGTCAAGTGCAATTTGCATAGTTTGTTTATAAAATAATTGTACTAGAAATATAGAATCTTTTGCAAGAATATTTACGTATGAAATTTGTACATAATACACAGGATTGACGGAAGGTAATGTACTGGCCACATCAGATTTTTATGTTTGATTCACGGTCACTCACGCTCACGAATTTATTTTTGCACTCATGCCCGATGGCACCCAGCGGGTCACGTTCGTGTCACGTAATTGTTTCCACATTTAAAATACGTATATCTGCAATGATATCAAAACTTACTATGTATACAACATGGTGGATGCACATTTTTACCTCTCGCTAAGAGAGGCATTGGATTCATGCTAAAAATCGCATATCCAAATTTTAATCAATAATCACTTTTTAAGGTCCCTATAATCTGATTTTAACATTTTTACGATGACGTCTGAGTGTGTGTGTGTGTGTGTGTATGTGTGTGTGTATCGATGATGAAAGGACGATTTCTCAAAAACTAAAAGATTTAATATCTGTTTATGTATTTCTCAATCGGACATTAATGGCAAGAGTTGAAAAGGTTTTGGTAACAAGTAGACAACCAAAGGTAGAAGATTCTGAAAAAAAATTCTAAATATTATTTTTTTAAAAAAATCCTGCAAATATTAAAGAAGATTAAATTCTCTATCTGAAACTTTTAAATATTTTATTATATCTTTAATGGAATTAGAGATAAAAGACTATAATATATAAAATAATCTGTTGTAATAAATCTCACAGCCCATATAATGCCATGGAAAACACTTGAAAAATTAGAAAGTTTGTAACGGACAGATGTCAGTATCAGAAATCCGGAGACATTACTGAAGATTTTTCTGGGAAGTACATACATATATTATTTCTTATTGTATTAATAGTTAAATGTTTAAAATTATATGTATATTACATATACCCTTCACCAATACTGTCAATTCCGACAATGGAAATATATCGAAAAAGAGTAGGACAAAGTTTCTTCATAGAATTAAATTAAATTTAAAAAATCTAAATATAAAGAATAGGTTTATGTAGAATTTTTGGTGTAGAGTGTAGGTATAAAACGATATTTTAAATACAATAGGGTGCGAGCAGTCATGTGACTTTATTGGCCTTAACAAGCAGATATGGGGGCCCGTGTCAGAATGATAGCTAGTAATTATGTACATAGATGTCAAATATCATAATTTTTCATACTAGCGACTGCGCCAGTTATATTTTATAGATTCGAAAAAGGGGTTTTAAAAAACAATTTTCATTTACATAAGTTACAATAATGTCGTTTATTAAGTCTACTACAAGAATATTTGTAAATGTAGAAAGTGCTGAATATGGTTATAAAAATCAATCGCTGTTTCATTTCCTTGCCGTAATTCTGTCATTTCGATATTTACAGTATATAAATCTCGTTTATCAGAATTTCGCTTATTATGAGAGATAATGAAAAAGTGTTTAAATAATTTTTATACGTTTTTTACCTACCGTCACCTTTAGGTAAGGAAGGTATTGTCTGGTCAAAAAATTCAATGATGAGTTTTTAGTGAATAAGTATGTTTTAGGGTCCCTATAATACGATTTTAACATTTTTACGATTATGTCTGTATGTATGTATGTATGTATGTATATATGTGTGTGTGTGTGTGTGTGTCTGTATGTGTGACCGGGTCGCATAACTTCAATACCACGATTCCAAAAATTATATTTTTTTCGTATTCCTCGAGTTTACATTCAGAAAAACAACTGATTAGATTTTGGTTATAATTGGTAAACCGGAAGTAGCCTCATTTGAAGATTTAACAGTTAAATTTAATTTATTGACATTTAACGTTATTATAACTTAAATAATATATTATTCTCTATACGATTTGATTGCATTTTATACTTCATATTCAATAAATATAGAGTTAAAGAATTTTAAAGAAATTAAATTTTATAAATCAGCCAGCTATGCTAAACATGGAAACTACTAATATATTCATATAATTCAAATTGACAGATGTAAGTATAAATAAAAAGTAAATTAATGTGGCAGAGATGAGGATGTTGAAGTAGATGTCGGGGAAGACACGGAAAGATAGGTATGGAAATAACTCTAGTGTTAAAAGTTTCTAGAAAGGTACAAGCGAGATGATTACAATGGTTTGAAAATGTCATAAGGATAAATGAATATATTGGATGAAGAATGAATAGCTTGGTAATAGAAGGTTGAAGAAACAGAGGAAAACCAACGATAAGATGGAAGGAATGTATTGCGGAAGACTTGAGAGAAAAGGAACTGAATAAAAATGACACGTAAAACAGAAATGAGTGGAAGAAGAAAATAAAAAATAGCGACCCCTAACGAATGGGGAGAGCTAAAGAAGATGTTAGTGTCAAGTGCAATTTGCATAGTTTGTTTATGAAATAATTTTACTGGAAATTTAGAATTTTTTGCAAGAAAATCCAAAAACGATATTCGACTGTATTTGGGATGGAGATGGAAACAGGTAGAAACTGTGTATTCGGACGAGCAGTCAATAATAAAATTTATTCAAGCCGACGTTTCGACTATACTATAGTCTTCTTCAGGGCTCTACACTACATACACAAGAGCGAAATATAATACATGTGAACACAAAAAAAAAAAATATACAACTAAAGATTACAGTAATAAAATATGCTCTTACAGAATTGTCGGTTAAAAAACATTTACACATGTGGATACAAAAAACATACATTAACAGGCGGATATTTAAAATTATAAATAAATAAATAGTTAAAACCGTACATCACAGAGTGAATACAATAAATAAAATCCAACACATAAATACTACATGGAAGCACAACAAGACATCAATATTCCAGGGGTTCATCATCACACGACAGAATCCAACCATACATTAGTCCTTAATTAAACTAAAATAAACAAAGTTAGTCCTTATCTGTTAAGTTTAACAAATGTGTTATAGTTACGTTGTTCAAAAAAAAAATTTTCTTTGTTACATCCATTCAATTCATACACATCCATCATAAGTTTTTATATTTTAACGAATTTCACTCTGTGATCTACGGTTTTAACTATTTATTTATTTATAATTTTAAATGTCCGCCTGTTAATGTATGTTTTTTGTATCCACATGTGTAAATGTTGTTTCAACCGACACTTTTGCAAGAAAATTTATGAATGGAATTTATACATAATACACAGGATTGACGGAAGATATTGTGCTGGCCACAACAGAGAATCCATCAACTATAGTAAAAATGTATCGGAAATTATGTATTTTAGGAAGTGGGCTTATAATATCCATATGTATGTGTGTAAAACGGCTTGTCGGATTCTTAAAAGGTTTTTAGTTATGATCGAGTGTGTAGAAGTTTTTGATTTTTGACATGGAATACATTGTTTGCACCACATGTAAATATTTTTCGCCATGTGTGACCAATTTTTTTAGATTTTTTATGGTGTGATTTCTTGAAACGAAATAGCTTCGATGCGTGAAAGAGTGTCGGCTAAGGTGAGTAAACTTGGCAGCAACACATTTAAAAAAAATCTGTTGTGTCTACCACAATACCTTCCGTCAATCCTGTGTAATATATATAAATTCCATGCATAAATTTTCTTGCAAAAGATTTTAAATTTCCAGTCAAATTATTTCATAAAAAAACTATGCAAATTGCACTTGACACTGACATCTTCTTCTTCTTTAACTTTTCCCATTCGTTACGGGCCGTTTTTTATTTTCTTCTTCCACTCATTTCTGTTTTGCGTGTCGTTCTTATTCAGTTCCTTTTCTCTCAAGTCTTTCGCAATACAGTCCTTCCATCTTATCTTTGGTCTTCCTCTGTTACTTCAATCTTCTATTACTAAGCTATTCATTCTTCTTCAAATATATTTTTCATCTCTCCTCATGACATGTTCAAACCAATGTAATCGTCTCTCTTGTATCTTTCTAGAAACTTCTAACACTAGAGTTATTTCACTTATTCTTTCAGTCCTTAGCGTATCTTTCCGTGTGTTCACCAACATCTGTCTCAACATCTTCATCTCTGCCACAGTCATTTATTTTTTATTAGGTGCGTTCAATAAGCCCCAGGAAAACAAGCAATCGGAAGTAAAATTTGTTGAACGACTTTGCTAGCCTACCATTTGCTTGATTTGCTCGCAAGCAAACCATGCGCCAAATTTCTCGCTTGTTTTGTTATCTTATGAAATATAAAGGCGGAAAACGCAAATTATACATACCTGAATTTAACTTGAACTGTTTCTATCTCATTTTATGGTGTGTTTATATCAATTACATGTCAAGAAGGCCTTCAAAGTTTTGTGATAATTGTTAAATTTGAAATATTTTCTTACACCTAAAAAATGTTTAAAATTAATTCCACTATCTGCAAATAACTGTACCTATTTATAAATTCATTTTGTATTACTATCCAGACCAATAAAAGGGATACGAGAGATACACATGTTATATTTGACAACTGTATAGCTTTCTCAATGACATTTGTGAATATCAGTTCGTCATATAGCTAGCAAATCTTTCAGTTTAGGAAGCAACTAGTCTCGTTTGCTTACCTAGCATTTGCTTGAACTGCTTACTTCATTGAACGCACCGTTCAATGAAGTAAGCAGTTCAGGCAATACTGACATCTGTCAATTTGTATTATATGAATATATTAGCAGTTTCCATGGTTAGCATATCTGGCTAATTTATGAAATTTAATATCTTTATAATTCTTTAACTCTACATCTATTGAATATGAAGTATAAAATGCGATCAAATCGTATAGAGAATAATATACTCATATTCTTCAAGTTATAATAACGTTAAATGTCAATAAATGATATTTAACTGCGTTTTTTCAAGAAAAACTGTTAAAATCTTCAAATGAGAGTACTTCCGGTTGACCATTTATAACCAAAATCTAATCACTTGTTCTTTTGCATGTAAACTTGAGAAATATGAAAAAATTATAACTTTTGGAATCATGGTATTGAAGTTATGCGATCCGAAACTTTCGTCACACACACACAGACACACATACACACACACACGTACATACAGACATCATCGTAAAAATGGTAAAATCGCATTAGATGGACCCTAAAACGTACTTATTCACTAAAAACTCATCATTGAGTTTTTTGACGAAAGACAATAAAGGTATTGTCTTACCTAAAGGTGCCGGATGGTAAAAAGCTTGAAGTTTCAAGCCAAGCCAAGCTTTGTTATTTCAAGCCAAGCTGCTTGGTTTGTTGAATCATTATTTCCAATCTGTTGTGTACACAAATTTCGGTAATGGTGATGACATATTTGGACCGTGTGGCCGTTTACAAGGTGCATTCATTGCTGGCATGGAGAGTGTACCGTAGGGGTCCAGTTTGTGTCATTTATAATTCGAAATATTACTTTTAGCGTCGGTCGGGATCGAACTCGGTTCCCCAGAAGGCACGTGGCCACGAGACCCCATAAATTATACATATGTAATAAAGTTAAAGTTTTATTATTTCAAACTTAATATTTAATCGTAACGGTTTGAGAGCCGCTGAAAAAAGAGCGTGGCTATTTGTTGGTCATGCCAGTCCTAACACCACAAATAAAGATTTGACAAATTACCTAGAAGCAAAATTTAAAATCAACGATTTCGAAGTGGAAGAAATTAAAAAACACGAGACAAACACAAGTCGTAATAAATCATATAAAATAGGGATAAATATGAATATGCTAGCCGAAATAAATAACCCAGATAAGTGGCCTGAAGGTTTAATTGTTAAAAAATACAATTTTTTTCGAGGTTTCAGGAAAAGTCATCAAGCCAACACAAAATCCAGAGCTCAAAACAAAAACATTTCGTATCCTTAATATAAATGCTCAATCACTAACAAATAAAACAATACTATTGAGTACTTGCCTTCAAGAAAATAAAAATATCAATATAGTCTGTGTTACAGAACACTGGTTTAATAAACAACAAATACATACCCTAACTATAAATAATTACAAGATGGGAAGTAATTTCTGCAGGACATTATATAGAAATGGAGGAGTCTTAATACTAGTTAAAAATAATATAAAATATAAAGAAATAACTGAAATAAAAGAATTGACAACCGAAAAGGACATAGAGATAGTAGGCATCGCAACAGAACGAGAAATAATAATGTGTATTTACAGATCTCCAGGTAGTAACTTGGAAATATTTACAAATAAATTAAAAGAAGCAATGTCAATCATAACAGAAAAATATGGATCAAGGAGTATATACCTGGCAGGGGATTTCAACATAGATTTTTTAACACATTCTAACTCCAGGAACGAACTCGAGAATTTATTAGCATCCTATGGCCTTCATAGAGCATTTAATGAACCATCACGAATAACAAACACTTCGAGTACTTGTATAGATAATATATTCTCTAATATTCCAAAAAGAGAATACGAAACTCTAACTAAAAATTATCACATGTCAGATCATAGAGGACAATTATTTACAACAACAGAATACAACAACAGAAATGAGTTAACTATTTCCTGCTATAGAGAAATAAATGACACAAATATTAACGAATTTAAAACCAAATTATCTGAAACTACCTGGAGCACAGTCACTAGTGAACAAAATGCAACCCTCGCATACTCAAACTTCCATAACATATTGATACAATCATTTAATGAATGTTTTCCAGTGAAAATGAAAAAAGTACAAGAAAAAAATACGAGGATTCCCTGGTTTAATGAAAAGCTCTGTGAAATGCAAAATAAGTTAAATGCATTTGGTACAATACATGCGGTAAGAAGAGATATTATATCTCTTAGAGCTTACAATACCTTCAAGAAAATATACAATGAAAAACTAGTGGAAGAGAAAAAGCTATATAATAGTAATGCAATAATTGAAGCTAGTAATAAAAGTAGGGCAATATGGTCTATAATAAATAAAGAAACCAAAAATAGAAAAATAAAACAAGAAGATGGCAGCAAACTCAATGCCAATTCCTTTAACAAATACTTCTCAGAATCAGGCAAAACCACCATGGATAGTATTAACAACCAGAGTCTGAAGTCAGCGGAAGAATATATTAAAAATTTAAATATAGACAACACAAAGTCCATATACATGTCACCCGTCGAGACAAAAAATGTTGAGAATATAATCGCGAATATGAAAAGTAAAAACTCACAAGATATATTTGGATTATCAACAAAAATTATCAAACAGGTAAATAATCAAATAGCTGAACCACTTACCCATATAATAAACAGATGTCTCGAAGAAGGAGTGTTCCCCGACGAATTAAAAGAAGGAAAAATTATCCCGATATATAAATCCAAAGGAGATATCAATAGTCCAAATAATTACAGGCCAATATCTGTCCTTCCAGTTTTATCAAAAGTTTTTGAAACTATAATAAAAAATTATCTCATAAATTTCTTCGAAAAAGGACAACTTTTCAACAAAATCCAACACGGCTACCTGCAAGGCAGGTCTACAACGACAGCGTTACTAGAAATGGCTCAGGCTATCTACAAAGCTTTTGATAACCAGGAAAACATAGAACTAATGAGTTGTGACCTTAGTAAAGCGTTTGATACGGTCGAACACCAAAAATTAATAAGGAAATTAGAATACTATGGGATTCGAGGAACAGCTAAGAAACTACTTTCATCGTACTTACATAACAGAACACAGATAGTACAATGGGAAAATAGTAGATCAGAGAAATTACCGCTATCCAGTGGCGTGCCGCAGGGGAGTGTGCTAGGGCCAATTCTATTCATCATTTACATTAATGACTTACCTGTCAATGTTCAGTATGATAGCTGTTGCCTATACGCGGACGATACCTCATTTCTAACCACTGGAAGTACAGCAGATGAGGTTGAACGAAAGTCTTCTAAAACACACGAAGAGGCTAATAATTGGTTCGTGAGTAATAAACTCCTACTGAACCCAAGTAAAACTCAAAAACTAAGCTTTAGGACCAAGAACGAAGAAAACAGTCAACCTGTGAAATTTCTAGGCCTTACGTTCACAAAAAATTTAAACTGGACAACACACATCGACGAAATGGGTAAAAAACTGTCTTCTGCAATTTACACTATACGATTGCTCAAAAAAACAGCGATCCACACTGCAGCAAAAGTAGCTTACCATGCACATTTCCACAGTATAGCATCCTATGGAATACTCATATGGGGAACGTCAACAGAGGCAGACAGAGTCTTCATCCTACAGAAGAAAGCACTACGTGCTCTTTGTTCACTACCAAGTAGAGAAAGTTGCAGAGAACATTTTAAAAGAGAACAAATCCTAACGATCCCTTCTGTATACATTTTTACAGCTGTAAAATATATTCATTTTAATAAGGCAAAATTCGTTACCAACTCACATTTCCATTCCTACAACACCCGTAAGAAAGATGAATTCTCTGTTCCAGCTCATAAAACGATCCGAACTCAACAAAGTATCGACTACTGGGGAGTACGCCTGTACAATAAACTACCGGAAGAAGTGAAAAATCAAGAAAGTAGTAAATTTATAAAATCCTTAAAGACTTTACTATTAGAAAATGCATTCTACAGTGTGGACGAATTTATGAAGCATAAGATGTAACTTCATTCATCTATGTATTTGCAATATTCTTTAATATTTTAATGTATTTTAATGTTTTGTGACAACTTCGAATGTATGTAAATACTGACAAGAATAAATTATTATTATTATTATTATTATTATTATTATTATTATTATTATTATTATTATTATTATTATTATTATTATTATTATGATTGTATTTTACTATACAAAGCACGGCGTATCTTATTAAATATTAGGGCGCACTTAGTCTTCAAAGTTCTTTCGGTGTTCGGTCAAAATTTTATAAAAATAAATTACTTTCAAATGAAATCGAATCCCTGTGAACAAGAATTGTCCCAGGTGACTTCTTTCACTCCTTGAATCTACCCAAGGTAGGTTTTGTACTTTTATATATTTTTACCATTTTTTTCCTCTTAATGTATTATTATGTAAAATTGGTAACATTTATAATATTTATGTAACCATTCACAATTCATGTAAAAGTTTAATATCTCTATACTGTTTAATTCTAATATTTTCATTTACATTTTTTTTCTATTTTTACCTCCAGCCGCTAAAAGTAAAGGAGTTATAAGGATCTGCTAAAAATCTCATATCGATATTTTGATAAATAACCACGTTTTAAGGTCCGTAGAATCCGATTTTAACATTTTTACAAAAATGTGTGTGTATATATATGTGTGTATGTGTATATGTATGTGTGTGTATGTTTGGATAGTCTGAACGCTCTAATTTAAATAATATCATTCAGAAAATTTTGAAACCATATATTTCTACCTTATTCTAATATGGAAAGAAGTCGTTACATTTTGGTGTTAATCAGATAACTGGATATGGCCCTTTACCTAGCTCAAAATAGTTTTTCTTCGAAAAATACTTTTAAATGTTATTTTCTCGCAATTTATGTTATTGTAAAAAATAAAGATTATTAATTTTTCTGGCAAATGGGGTTTCGTGGAGTTCCAGAGGTCTGGTCGCGAATTTTGGAAACCGGGTTCGATCCCGACCGTCGCCAAATATTTCCAATTTTAAATGGCACGAAATTGACTTCTGTGGTGCACCCTTCACGCCAGAAATTAATCCCCGTGAGGTGACGCCTGATAAACGCCGCACGGTACAAATATGTCATCGTCATTACCGAGATCTGTGATCAAAGTAGATTCACACACCCAGCAATGGTTTGATAGGGCTAGCTCAATACCTTAAACACTGTTTATTTTTACGACCATTTTATTCCATTTTCTAAAAACCCAACCCAAAAGTACAAACTTAAAATTTGCGTGGTGGTATCAGGTTTATATGCCATGATGATATATTTATTTTATTTAAAGACAAATAAATGTCAGTGTCAAAATACTAATTATTTCAAATTGTAATAGTAACGTTTTGAAAAGAAAATATTAAATTTGACAATAGTTATTTGGAAAGGAACTTAATATTGTTTTCAGTATTAGTAAATATGTTATGTTTATGAATTAATAAAAATTACACGGCGGGAGGTATTGTATTGGCCACATCAGGATCTTTAATTATATTTTCTATGAGTTAAAATTCGTATTAAATTAATATTGTATTAATTTTGACACTGCTCGGTCAAAATTGAAAATAATTTTTTTATTAGAGGTAAGATAAAGTCTTTCCCTGCTACCAAGGTAGGTGAATTTTGATAATAACTAGAAAGGTTGTCAGATTTGATGTCAGCTTGAGAGATTATTATAAAATTGATTCCATTACATTTGGTGATCTGCATTGAGTTCAGCGCCTTTTATATTACACGAATACATACTCAAGCACATACACAAGTTACACGTACACACATATATAATTTATTGAGTACATCTCTACTTAGAAATTATAATATTTTATTATCAAATCAATTTACAAAATAATGATTTTAGCTGGAGAAGATATCCAGAATATGTTTACTAGAATTATTTTGTTTAAAATTGCAATCTATATGAACACGTTTTCGGTGTTGATTCAGACGAAATAGGAGTATAATATATTTATAGAAAATTGGACTAAAGTATTAGTTATAAAATTAAAATTATGTTATAGAAGTTATTGAATTCATTTCATTTAGATTAAGTTTGTCATATATCAAATTCAGATTAAAAAAAAACGCTGTTCAATTGTAAACCAGATTAAATAAATATAGTTAAATAAATAAATAAATATTTCATCACTGCATATTACCCATTATCGTAACTGAAGCCTGTGTCTACAGTTACACTTTTACCACCCTAATATCTAAATCCTACATTTAAATGCCTCAAATAACATCATTATTTAGTATATTAGGACTTAAATTTTAGGGTTTTGTAGGAGCACACTACACCTTGTAGTTGACGCGCACTAATGAAACAAATGATGTTTTGCTGCAATTTCTGCTAAATGTCAAATGAACTATGGAAGAAAAGCTTCTTAGCTTCTATTTTATGTAATATAAGTTTAACATTGAAATTGTTGACCATCTAATTGTGTTACATATTAGAAATGAACGCCAACTTCATTTCAACATATATAATGTATATGCACTGTAACTTGATACATATTGTATTATCAAAAAATAAATAAAAGAAGTTCCCAATTCTGTCAAAATAAAAAGGCTGTATTTTTAATTCATTCAATTACATTAAATTAATAATTCTATTTACAACAGGTTATGGGCCGCAGGACGCCTTTAATTGAGTGAATTAATATAGATGTCAGATAATCCTCAGTGAAGACGGTAGATAAAATACTTAACGTACGCAGACGGCGAACACGTTGGAAGTGCACAGACGACCCAAAAGGGGACGTTGACTTTTCTTAGATTTTGACAACAGAAATGACGACTTCAAATGACGAATTCCGTATCCCTAAGTTGACGTCGGACGACTACCATGCCTGGTCCATCCGCGCAAGGGCATTGCTTGTTCAGAAGGGATGCTGGGAAGCAATTGATCCTGGATTCAAAGAGAAGATGACGGATGAACAGATAAAGGTGAACAATAAGGCATTAACCTTTTTATTACTAGTTGTAGAAGATGACATAATGGATGACATATGTGATTGCAAAACTGCGAGGGAAGCGTGGTTTGTTTTAGAAGAGATGAATTCGAAGCACGGTCTTCTACAAGTGTTACAGTTGATGAGAGATTTCTTCAATGTCACAATGAAGAATGACGAAAGCATTAAAGCTTATATTGGTCGAATAATGGAAATTCACCGAAAATTATCGGTTGGTGGCTTTGGTTTTACCGATCGAGAAGTGTCGTTAGTTATGCTGATGGGGCTCCCCTCTACATATGAGCCATTGATACTTAACTTGGAACAGAATGATGAAACTCTGACAACTAAATTGGTTAAGACCAAGCTTCTCGTTGAAGAGAAGAGAAAGAAGACGACGACTCAAAAGCATTACTAACAACAAAAATGAAACACAAGAACTACAACCGAGCTTATAGCAACAAGAAGAACGACGCAATCAAGGAAGGTGAATGTAAAGACCAACGAAGCACAGAAAGACGGCGTGTCATATGCTATTGCTGCGGAAAACCAGGTCATATAGCAAGAAATTGCCCAAATGATCCGGAGACGACAAGTAAGAAGAAATTCTACGATGATATCAAGCACAAAGCGACTATGGTCACTCATAAAGCAATGTGCGCGATGAAAGACGTCATGATGGATTATACGAAATATTGGTACCTGGACTGCGCTGCAACAGTTCACATGTCATCATGCAAAAGTAAGTTAATAAATTTTAAGAAATATGAATCTGATGTTACAGTGGCAAACGGAACCAAAATGAGTGTAACTGGCAAGGGAGATGCATTACTTAACCTCTGCAAACGAGACGGTGGCAATGGTATAAAGTTGGTAGATACTTTACACGTACCGGATCTGGATGGAAATCTGCTTTCTATTGGACGTATTGACGAAGCCGGCTACGAATTGCACATCGCAAGAGGAAAAGCGATGATTAAGGATTCAGAAGGAAACATAATATTTACAGCACAGCGCAGTGGAAGACTGTACAGAATTGAAGAAGCAAAACCAACTGCGAGAATGACGAAAACAGTTGATAATTGTTTATGGCATCGCCGACTGGGTCATTTACATTTTGACGCTCTGAAGCAACTGGGAAAACTAAATAACTCAGTTGATATTCAAGTAGACAATCATCATGGACTTTGTGATGTTTGCGTCAAAAGTAAGATGCGCAGAAAGAGTTTTCCCACCGGAGAAGCAACCAGATCGTTGAAGCCACTGGAGTTAATTCATTCAGATGTAGCTGGCAAATAACTCCAACATCGAAAGGTGGATCAAACTACTACGTGACCTTCATTGACGACTGCACAAGACATGTAACAGTTTACCCAATGAAAAAGAAGTCCGAAGTACTTGACAAATTTGATGAGTACCGGAAGATGGCAGAGTCATTCCATGGCACAAAGGTGAAGGTTATTCGCAGCGACAATGGCGGTGAGTACAAGAGTGCCGAATTTAATAAATATTTAATAGACAATGGAATTAGAAGACAGTTGACGGTTCCGGACTCGCCACAACAAAATGGCGTGGTAGAACGGATGAACGAGACGTTGATGGATATGACAAGATGTTTGCTAATCGAATCAGGTATTCCAAAATATTTATGGGCGGACGCCATAATTGCAGCATGTCATATGCAACAAATGTCCTTCCAAAGCCATTGAAGGACAAATTCCCGAGACTTTGTGGACCGGAAAAGATGTTTCGCTTAATCATTTGCGAGTTTATGGATGCAAAGCATGGATGGGTAACCGAAAACGACAAGGTAAACTTGATCCAAAAGCAAAAGAATGTGTCTTTGTTGGATATCCAGACGGCGTAAAAGGATATAAATTGTGGAATCACATCGACGATACATTTCACGTTAGCAGAGATGTGATGTTTGACGAGAATTCATTCCCATTCAAAGAAGATGGAGAGATTGTTGTTAATGAAATTGACCAACCACATCCAAATGACGTAATCATCAACTTGTATGATGAAGTAAATGGAATGATGCAACAGAAAGACGAGATGCTGCAATCAAATGATGGATTAATGCAGCCAGATAATATGCAAGAAATGTTACCACCAGTTAATGAGAATGTTCAGCAATTGGAAAACCAAGACGTAATACCAGAGACAATCGTAGAACAACTAAATACAGGGGAAGATGTACTTCCAAGACGATCAGAACGGCTGGCGGCGAAACAGGCTGAACAGACAAAATGCCATGCATGCAATGTCGTCAAACAAGAAAAGACTTCAGCAGATCCAACAACAGTTGAAGAGGCGTTGTCCGCACCAGATAGAGAGCAGTGGAAGGCTGCTATGCAAGGAAGAAATGGATAACCTGAAACGCAATGAAACATGGACAGTAGTACCTCGACCAGAAGAACGACGAGTTGTCAAATGCAGATGGATTTTCAAGAAGAAGTTTGATGGCAACGGAAATCTAGAGAGATATAAAGCACGACTAGTGGCACGTGGTTTTACGCAAGTATATGGAATCGACTACAAGGAAACCTATTCGCCGGTAGTGAAGACGAAGTCCATCCGAACTTTACTGGCGTTGGCTGTGGAACGAGGATGGGAAGCACATCAACTAGACGTGACTGCTGCCTACCTCAACGGTACTCTGAAAGAGACCATATACATGGAGCAACAGACATCGTTTGAAGAAGAAGGTAAAGAAGACGATGTTTGCCTACTCAAGAAAAGTTTATACGGATTACATCAATCCGGAAAAGAATGGAACCTGTGCTTGGATGAATTTCTGAAGTTATGTGGGCTAACAAGATCGAAAGCTGATCCATGCATTTATTTCGATAAGAAGAAAGAGTTGATCATCGGTGTTTATGTAGATGATATACTTATCACAGCCCACTATGTGAAGACGATTGAAGAATTCAAGGCACAAATAAAGAAGAGATTCAAAGCGAAGGATCTTGGTAAGGCAAATTACATTTTATCAATGAAAATTGATTGGCATGAAAACGGGTCGCTCACGTTGGACCAATCCGCATACGCAGAAGAGTTGCTGGTAACCATGGGAATGGAGAACTCGCGAGGAGCTTCAACACCATTGGATCCTGGAACGAAGTATGTGAAGACGGCGGAAGATGTTCCGGTAGATAACGAATTACATTATCGCTATAGACAAGCAATCGGCGGACTGTTGTATCTGGCCGGAGGAACTCGACCAGATTTAGCATTTGCGACTGCCTACATGAGCCAGTTTAACGTTCGACCAAGTGTGGAACACTGGACAGGAGTCAAACATATTTTGAGATATGTAAGACAGACGACAAAATGGGGATTGACATTTAAGAAGACGAGATGTAACATTGAAGTTTTCTGCGATTCCGACTGGGCTAGCAACAAGGTTGACAGACGCTCATTCAGTGGCTACGTGGTAAAAATGGCTGGTACAGCAACAGCGTGGAGTAGTAAGAAGCAGAAGAGTACAGCCTTATCCACAGTGGAAGCTGAATACTTATCAATGTGCCATGCATCAAAAGAGGTATTGTGGCTAAGAAATTTGTTACAGGAAATTGGAGCAGAAAATTTTTCACCATCGCCCCAAATTCTACAAGTTGACAACCAAGGTGCAATTGCTCTCACGAAGAAATATGTAACATCAGAGCGGAATAAGCATATTGACCTACGACATTTATTTCTTCGAGAAAAACTGGACCCAAATCAGCTTAAATTTGAGTACGTGCCGACTATCAACAACCCTGCTGACTTACTGACGAAAGTATTGCGGAGTAGAAAAACTAAAGAACACTGCAAAGTACTCGGACTGCAGAATACGACGGACATAAATGATGTTGTCGAGGGGAAGTATTAGAAATGAACGCCAACTTCATTTAAACATATATAATGTATATGCACTGTAACTTGATACATATTGTATTATCAAAAAATAAATAAAAGAAGTTCCCAATTCTGTCAAAATAAAAAGGCTGTATTTTTAATTCATTCAATTACATTAAATTAATAATTCTATTTACAACATTACATTGTATAACTCACCTTTGTTAGATTTAGCCTTGTATCATGTTACATATATTATTTTTTGCACGATCTGGTTTTTTTTTTAACTTTTCCGATAGGGTTTCCAAGGCAGTAAGTTTTGTTTACAAATTACTGATCAGTAAGTGATGTGGTACTGATCAGTAAGTGATGTGACTGACCGGTAAGTGATGTGACTACCTACCGATCTGGAGGCGGTGAAAATTACATAAATAAAAAATAAATGTATTTTTTTTAAAGCTTTAACGATAACAATACAACGATCATAGCTTACTTTAAAAAGACAACAATTTTTTTTAAAATGTCAAAATAATTTTTAAATAATTGTAAACTTTAATTTGTTATTATTGGGACGATCGTGCAAAAAATATAATAAGCATTGCGGGCATTAAGTGCTTCTCTCCAGTATCGGATATATTAGAGATCTCGACTTCGTCTCGATCTCCAAACTAATCCTCAACCGGAAAGGTGCACTTACTGCCCTTAATACTTAAATAACTATTTTACTTTTAGGAAATAGAAAAAATAGAGTGAAAAGTCCCTTAGCGAACGTCTGGATGCGGTCTGCCACGAAGTCGGTACGCATTTGTGGGTGTACAGGACCAGGAAAATCACTCATTATTGACTTCCATGTCTGTCTGTCCATGATTTTATTTAATGCGTCAGTAGCCACATTATTATTATAAGTTCATTACATTATGTACCTATGTATGTAGAATTTTAATTAGAACAATTGAAATAATTGAATACTAATTTTTAACTTCGTAAACCCTGTAGTGCTTGTAGCCTGAATGTCGTTAGAATAAAAAAGAATAGCATAAAACTTATTTTCACATTTTACGACGATCATAACAAAATATTAAAAGAAAGTATCAACATCATTCGACATACATAAATACAGTGTTGGAAAAATATATTCATATAGTATTTGAACCCGAGGGTTACATGCTGCTAGAAATAAATGGATTTATTTGGTTTACGTGTTTATTCAACTGTTATTGCAAGAATTAATACTATATACAAAAATATGTACAGATGTAAACTAGTATACAAGTCGGAGTGGCACGAAGATCACTCATAATAATTGGGGTTATTCTGGTGGTTCTTGTTTAGTATCCAATCTTGAATTGGAAACAAGGTGCTAAACAAGCGTGCTAACAATATTGTATATAGCTGGTATTCTCGTGACCACATTTATAACTTCCTTGCTTAACATTCAATATTGCTTAAGAAACGAGTGACGCATGCGCAGTGAACATAGTGTAGTAAACGTCAAATTTGAAAAGAGGTTATGTTTCCAAAATACACAGAACAGAAATTGTTTAGAATCATACTTAAAAATCACTAAAACCCAGTTTAAACTTGTATTATTTATTTAGAAAACCACGATGTATCAACTAATTCAGAAATATTTTTTCATACAATTGTTTTTCTCTTACTTTTTCTTCATTTGTAACTGGAAAACGAATAAAAATTATTCATGATACGGAGACGGAACACAATACCAGCAAGTTCTTTTATAAGTACATCTGCTTACAGAAAATGCAGACAGCATAGCAAAATATTCATACCCTACACATTTTTGGTAACTCCCTTCTTCCTTATGAATAAAAGTGAAGGGCTGCAAAAATATGAAAAAAAAATATTTAGGAAATCATTTTAATATTAATGCATTTCTAACCTTAGGGTTTTTTTAGGAATAGCAATTTTCTCTGCATTTCTGCCATAAAAGGAGAAAACTATAATATTATGTTATAAGATGAGCAACTTGTCTAAAAAGATGATATGTTGTCCTAAAAGAGAGATAAAGGATCACTGAAATCTTTTAATTGTCGTATATTTAAGTTATGCCTAAAATATTTAATTTAGTATTTGAATATAATATTTAATACTTACCTTTCTTTGTTATTTCTTATTGCATTTACTCGTATTAACAACACAAATGCGTTATTATTCCTTTTTTTTAACTTTACAAATTTATATTGTGCAGTTTATCACTCTGCTAGATGACATTCAATATTGTTTCGCGAGCTGTGAATTCGCGTATACAATATTGAAATTTTTACAATTTTGCTTACGTCAGAGATGGTCACCAGAATACCAATTCCATGGTACAATAATTTTACAATATTGAAGTAGGCTATGCAATAAACAACTATTAATACGACTATTGCCTAGGTTACGATAGTATATTATTTTCTTATATCTAAAATAACTTAATAACGTAAGTAACAAAACTATCTGTCACCTGTATCATTTGTTTGCATTTGTTTATTGCATAGCCTACTTCAATATTGTAGAATTATTTCTGATTTTTAATATCATTTTTCTCGAAATAATTGTTATACAACTCCATATCATATTTATATCGTTGTAATCAGAAAAAAATTATCTATCTAATGGACAAAAAAATTATATAGGTTGCCATTTAAAAAAATATAATTTTATTTTACCGTTTGAGAACCACTGGTTGAATTTTTTATTTATTATTCCTCATCAATTAAGCCCTTTTTCCTGGTAATTTTTTGTATATAACATTTTTCTCTAAAGTCATTAGTTCGCCCAAAAAAGCGCTGGTTGTTTTAAAGGAAACACCCTGTATGTATTGTAGAAGACTTGAGAGAAAAGAAACTAAATGAGGAAGACACGCAAAACAAAAATGAGTTGAAGAAGAAAATAAAAAACAGCGACCCCTAACGAATGAGAAAAGCTAAAGAAGAAGATGTCAGTATTAAGTGCAATTTGCATAGTTTCTTATGAAATAATTTAACTGTATATATAGTATCTTTTGTAAGAAAATGTATGTACCTACGGAATATGTACATAATACACAGGATAGACGGAAGGTAATGTGCTGGTCACATCAGATTTTTTCTCGAAGCAATCGACGTAAACGCGTATGGCTCAAATGTCAAATTTTCCTAGTTGTGAAATAGTGGATGACATTTTAATATTATTATATAACTAACTATTCTTTTACTAAATAAATATGTTTACTTAAAAGTTGTAATCTATAATATTATGCAAGTAATATCAGTAATAATATACAATAAAATAAGGAAACTATTTTCAAAACAAAATTATAAATTGCGGTTTCTTTAAATTTGTAATCTATATGATATGCAATATCAGTAACAATATTCGAAAAATAAGGAAACTACTTCCAAAACGAAATTATTAGTTACAGTATGCTTTCATCGTTTAACATACACATTTGATCGTTGAGTGTTTCACCATTTGACAAAATGAATATTCTGGATAATCTGGCTATATTTATTATTGCGGAGCAATTTGTAAGTTCCTAATTTTATTACCACTATGTATATATTTACATTATTGTGATTAAAAATTTTGATTCAGATTATAAGTAACCTATTTATATTAAACACTATCCAATATTTTGTGTTGTATGGAAGTTCCATTATCAGTCATCCATATTACTCGATAATGTTGTATTATTCGATTCTACAAATTTTTGCTACAAGTTTCTGTGCTAGAGGAATATTTTTGGTAAGTTCGTACATTCATACTATATTTATTCCATTTTTTATTTTCACAATTTCAATTTTTTTTCAGAAAAAGTCGTATTATTTTATATTTTGGATATTTATCAATTTAATTTTTTGTTTAGCATTATCTTACTTATATCTGTTAGTAGCAATCATTCCCAATGATATAATTCGTCAAATATTTAATGCAAGCAATTCTTCTACAACAGTGTATTTATTAACAAGCACAAGTTAGTATTCTATTATATAATTTTTTTTTTTAATAATTAAAATTATATTCATTACATTTTGTTTTGTTTTTTTAGTTCTGCAGTGGTTCATTTTACTAATAGTATCCAAGTTTTATAATAGTTTATTTAAGAAAGAACGTGAATGTTACAATAACATCATCAATGACAAAAAAAAGTGTTTTACATTCTGCAAAGGAGAACAAGTTTTTCCAGTCACAATAGCGAAAGGAACCTGCCATTGATATCGTCAACAAACCTATAAACTTTAATTGAAATGGAATAAATTTATATTAAAGTCATAACAGACTTGTCCACTGAAACGAGTAGAGAACTGGATCTCCACATGAACCGAATTATCGTAACTGCCTGCACAATACCTCTCGCCACTTCCTTTTTTTGGTTACATAAATATATAGGGCACGAACAGTCATGTTACATTGTTGGCCTTGACAAGATTTGGGGGCCCGTTTCAGAATGGTAATTAGTAATTATGTACATAGATGTCAAATGTCAGAATTTTTCATTAAAATTTCAAGATTTTCTAAATTCACGTAGTTAATTTGTTAACAGGAATGTGGAATTTACTTGTCTAGGATAATAAACCACATGTAATTGGAAAATCACTAAATTCAGAATGAGGAATTATGATATTTGACATATATATACATAATTACTAGCTATCATTCTGACATGGGCCCCCATATCTGCTTGTCAAGTCCAACAAAGTCACATGACTGCTCGCGCCCTAATATATTTAACATTTCTTGTATACCTACACTACACCAAAAATTCTACTTATATCTATTCCATATATTTAGATTTTTTAAATTTAAATTCATTCTATGAAGAAATTTTGTCCTACTCTACTAATTTTTTGAGATGTTTCCAATTCATTGTCGGGACTCGGGTGTAACAGTATTTCTGAAGGGTATGTGTAATAGATCTATAATATTAAATATTTAACTACTAATACATTAAGAAATACTATAATGTATGTACTTCCCAGATAAAGTCTTTAGTAATGTCTCCGGATTTCTGACACTGAAATTTATCTGTCAGTTACAAACATTTTAAATTTTCAACTATTTTCCATGGCATTCTTTTGGCTGTAAAATTTATTACCACAGATTATTTTGTATATTATATTTCTTTTATCTATAAATCTATGGAATATGTAATAAAATATTTAAATGTGTCAGATAGAGAATTTAATTTTCTTTAATATTATTATTTTTTTCAAGAATCTTCTACTTCCGGTTGTCCAATTATTACCAAAACCTTTTCAGATCTTCCCATGAATGTCCGATTGGGAAATACGTAGTTTAACAAATATAAAGTCTTACAGTTTTTGAGTAATCGTCCTTCCAACATCCCACATACATACACACATACACACACACACACACACACACACACACACACACACACACACACACACACACACACACATACATCCACGCACACAGACATCATCGTAAAAACGTTAAAATCGGATTGTAGGGACCTTAAAACGTGCTTATTCAATAAAATCTGGATATGCGATTTTTAGCATGAATCCAATACTTCTCTTAGCGAGAGGTAAAAAAAGAAGAACAAACTTGTTCAATCATAAACTGCTATTGTTACTCAGTTTTTAAATTAAAATAATAAATTCATAAGTCAGATTTACAGCATATAACACCAAAAACAATAATTAAAAATTTGGTTAAAAGCTACGCTCTAATTTTTCTAAACAAACTTTAACATGACCTGACATTTATTATTTTATCGCCCAGTTGATCATTGCCTAGTTTTCCATCATCCATTTGACCATTGTCCAATAGCCCTCGGCAATCGCTTAGTTCAGCGGGTCCGGATATTTTGACACAAGAATATTTTTTAAGAGCTTAGTTCATAATAACTGAACATCAAAATTGAAAAAATATCTGTACCTGCATGTAAACGTGGCTGAATATTTGAATCGTAAGGCGTGTAGTCTTAAGTGATAGGTCCCACCTGATCTAACATATAATTTAAATTTCAACTGAAATTCAAATTTTACAGAAGTAGATTATTTAATTGAAACCTATTTTTATGTATAAAAATAGTATATATTACATTGTGTGTATTACGAGGTGTGTTCAAAAAATATCGCGAATTTTGTGTTTTTTCAAAAATTATTTATTTATTCATGAATATCTATTTTGTCCCCTTCAAAGTAATCCCCATGAGATATTATACACTTGTGCCAACGGTTTTTCCAATCTTCAAAGCACTTCAAAAAATCATTTTTTTTATCTTGTTCAGCTCCTCCTTCGATGCCGTCTTTATCTCGTCAAGCGTAGCGTAACGTCGTCCTTTCATGGGCCTCTTCAGTTTAGGGAACAAGAAAAAGTCTCAGGGAGCCAGATCTGGGGAATACGGTGGCTGCGGCATCATTAGTGTGTTGTTTTTGGCTAAAAAGTCGCGCACAAGCAACGATGTGTGAGCAGGGGCGTTATCGTGGTGCAAAAGCCAATTTTTGTTCTTCCACAAATCCGGGCGTTTCTGGCGGATTGCTTCGCGCAAATTGCGCATAACTTGCAGGTAATATTCCTTATTGACCGTTCTACCCTGTGGCAAGAACTCATGATGCACCACGCCCCTGCAATCGAAGAAAACTGTCAGCAAAACTTTCACATTCGACCGAACTTGGCGCGCTTTTTTCGGTCTTGGTTCGTGCGGCAGCTTCCATTGAGATGATTGAACTTTGGTTTCCACGTCATAACCATAAACCCACGATTCGTCACCAGTTATGACCCTCTGGAGCAAATTTGGGTCGTCGCGGACAGAGTCCAACATCTCATTAGCAATGTTCATGCGATGCTGTTTTTGGTCGCAATTGAGCAATTTTGGTACAAATTTCGCGGCGACCCGTCTCATGCCCAAATCATTGATAAAAATCGAATGGCACGAGCCAATCGATATGTTTAGGTCCTCAGCAACTTCTCTAACGGTGATTCGACGATTGGCCAATATCATTTTCTCCACTTCATTAATTTTTTCGTCTGTTGTTGAAGTGCTCGGGCGTCCGGCACGCTTTTCGTCGTTCACATCTTCTCGGCCTTCTGAGAACATTTTGTACCACCGATAAACGTTGCTTTGGTCCAAGGTAGCTTCTCCGTATGCCACAGTCAACATTCGGAATGCATCCGCGCACTTAATTTCGTTTTTCACACAAAATTTGATACAAGTTCTTTGTTCCATTTTTTTGAATAGGTAAAAATCGAAGACGATCCAAAACACGTGCAAGCAAAGCAGCTGTCAACAATGAAGTGAACATTCAAAATGGCCGAGGTTGTCGACATAAGTGAGAGACATGAGTACCAACATAAAGCCACAAAAAGATCGAAATTCGAATATACGTAACCCGCGAAAATTCAAAATTCGCGATAGTTTTTGAACACACCTCGTATATATATGAGATACAGCGCGAGGCTGTAATGAAATTCCCACCGAGGTATGTATACTATTTTATTCACAATCATCCTCTTTTTAAATCAATTTTCAGAATAAATCATTGAGTTATGACCTTTAATTTTGTTAATGTTTTTTGACAGCTCTATTAAAATTTGTTTACCCAACTTTATTATAGGGATCTATGACAATGTTGCTAGGCAACCCCTACATAAACATTTCCAACCCGTGGGGTGGAAGTGAAATCTGTTATTTCCAACCCGAGATTGTCATTGCAGTTAGGAATGACGTATTTCCAACCTCTAAAAGGTTAGGAATCGACATATTACTATAATGATTGTGAATAAAATATGTTAGTATGTCATATTATTTATAGTAAAGAACTACATATGAAGAGCTCGTAACTCTCAAATTCTATTCTTTACTTTCTAACGGTGTTAAGTATATAAATTTTTAATAAAGTTTCTCATATTAAAAAATTAGAAGCAACAAATTTCCAAAAAAAAATAGTATAACGGCATGATTTTTTGCTTTACGCTGTTATATAAGGGTATGGTTAGAAAATAATTATTTATATCCAAATATTGACAAAACTAAAAATGTGTACTTACCTACTAATATAAATTTGTTCTATCCATACTCATATTTATTTAATAAACCCTGCCCTTTGATATTAAAATATGTTACGGAAAGCCATTTATTTTAGTACGAGTTTGAAATTCGGACAGGGGTACGCATTGGCGAGTGAGCGAACGACTGAGTTCTTGGGCTTTCTGTACGAGTGTTTTATGCTATTCTATCTATTTCAATTTTTATTTACATTATTTTTTTATAAAAATATTTTATAATTTACATTTTTATAATGAATTAAATTTTTCTATTTTGATATAAGGCTCCAGTTCAGAGTGCATGATGAGTGTTTAATAGATTGACATATAAGAAGCACACTGTGGTTTATAAAACTGTTTATTTATAAAAAGATTTCCAATGATTGATTTCGGCTATGAATGGCCTTCTTCGTATCGAGAGCTAAAAGAATGATTAAGTAGTTTGAATATAAATTATTGATAATGATATAATATACAATTATCTTATAATAGTAATTAATCATTACAGTTTATTAATATAAATGTAATTTGTAAATAATAAAACAAGAAAGTTTATAGTTTACATGAAAATTTTGAAATATGTGGTTTATTTAAATAAAATTTTGAGGTTAGCGATTAATATGTAAATGCAACAATCAAAATGTATTGATGTAAAATATAACTTACCGTCAGAAAAGTTGTTGAAATTAGTTGGAAAATTAATGAAATTTGAAATTATTTTGTTAAAAAACAGGTATAAGAGTCCAGAGATGGGATTAACCTGAAAAGTTTCTTGCGTACGGCGGGCAGATGTGGGGTTGTTGGAAGGGGTAGTAGATGGCGTTAAATTTTAATGGTTACATTTAAGAGGTAGTAAATTTTTTAAACATTATGGTGTTCTGGAAAAGAGCTGGTTTCATTCAATATATTGTTTTTGTTTTTTAGATTTTAATAAATGTAATTTTTAATAGTTTCTGCATGTAAAAGTTGTATATTGTCGGGTGTTATTGTGTGGTTTTCTCTTTCTAAATGTGTGGCGAGGGCTTTGTTACAGTTATTACATGATATTTTATACAGGGTGTAACCCAACCTGTGTAACAAAATTTAAGGGTGTATAGTATTGGACGCGCGATCATGAATCAAAAAGAATTTTGTTGAAATTCGTAAATTAAAAAATGGGTCCAAGCAAATGAGCAGTTTTGGGCCACTGAGTTGATAGCGACTTTTAATATTATAATATTTGATAGAAACATTAAATAATTAATAAGAACCTAATAGAAGATTGAATAGATATTAATACACAAATTAATGATTTTTTTTTCTATCAGTAGGTTTTTGGCAGTAACTTGGTGACGTGCTGCATTGTGTATTGCTGTGAATGTTGACAACTTTGAAAAAAATTTAAGTTAAAAATTTCGCATTATTTTCCTGTTTTTGTAAATTATGTGACATTCTGTAAGTACCTACAATTTTCATTTCTTTCTGTTTGTAGATTTATTATTACATTAATGTAATTATAATTAATTTCGCAAATAAATACTGCATAACTATTTTCTAACTTTTTACCTCTCGCTAAGAGAGGTATTGCATTCATGCTAAAAATCGCATATCCAGATTTTATTGAATAAGCACGTTTTAAGGTCTCTACAATCCGATTTTAACATTTTTACGATGATGTCTGTGTGTGTGTGTGTGTGTGTGTGGATGTGTGTGTGTGTGTGTGTGTGTATGTGTGTATGTGTGTGGGATGTTGGAAGGACGGTTACTCAAAAACTATAAGACTTAAAATTTGTTTAACAACGTATTTCCCAATCGGACATTCATGGGAAGATCTGAAAAGGTTTTGGTAATAATTGGACAACCGGAAGTAGAAGATTCTTGAAAAAAAATCTTCTAAATATTATTTTTTGAAAATTTTTCGTGGTAATATTAAAGAAAATTAAATTCTCTATCTGATACATTTAAATATTTTATTATATATTCCATAGATTTAGAGATAAAAGAAGTATAATATATAAAATAATCTGTTGTAATAAATTTGACAGCCGAAAGAATGCCATGAAAAATAGTTGATAATTTAAATTATTTGAAACTGACAGATAAATGTCAGTGTCAGAAATAATGAGTAATGAATTAAAAATGTACTTGGAGAATCCCTTAGTTCTTGATCTGTGACTATTATGGAGATGACAAGTCTAGGTTGAAGGACTTAAATTTGTTTCAAACATTATGGGACAATGTACACCAGTACTGTAGACTAGAGTAACTTTGAATTGCGAAAAAGCTATCAAATTCTTCTCAAGTAAGTTGTAAATATTGACAAAATCGGAGTGCAATCTATCCGTCACTTTATTAAAGGGATTTAAGGTTATTTAGATGTAACAAGTATGAAAAAATAAAATGTAAAAGAAGATATATAAGAATAGATGCACAATCCAGATATATACATTTTAGACCGCCCAAAATTAATGTTTTTACTAGAAGAATATGAAGAGAAAGTAAACAAAGTTGTTCGAATTGAAAATTGCTGTTACCAGCCTAATATTTATATATGGTAAACTCTACTTTGTAATTTATTGTAACATAATTTATGGTAAAATATCTTCATGTTGAGACATGCTATTATTGAATAATAAAGAAGTTTATACGTCATAGATTTATATGAATATATTATTTGTATTTATAAAAATAATCTTTGCTTTATGCATACAGCCAGGTAAAATATACGGCGAGAGGTTATGTGCTGGCCACATCAGATTTTTTGTATTTAAATGTGACAACCCAAAATGATATTGTTTTGCGAACTACTCTTAATTTTACGAATTTCAACAAAATTCTTTTTGATTCATGATCAGTGCGTCCAATACTATACACCCTTAAATTTTGTTACACAGGTTGGGTTACACCCTGCATACTCCGCTTTTGTGCAAGGTATCTATGTTCAGTTTAGGATATTATAAAGGTTTGCTTGAGATTTAGGGATTAGTGAAATGTTGTATTTATCTGTTGTATTTTTTAAATTGTTGTGTATGTGATTATGGTAAGGTATGGATAAATATTTATTGTTTCTAGGTTTTGTGTGTGTGTAAATTTTTCTTGTTAATTAGATGTTTAAATTTAATAATACTGTATAAATGCTCTATTGTTTCTATTGGGTATTTATTATTTAATGCTATTTGTAGTATGTTGAAATATTCTTTGTTATAATTAGATTCTGAAAGTAGAGTATTTATTAATTGGTGGAAAAAGTAATTAAAAGCTGTTTGTTTGATTTTGGGGTGGTGATATGAGTAATTATATATAATAATGTCTGTAGAAGTGGGTTTACGGTATATATTATAGTTTATTTTGTTGTGATATTTAATTAGCGTTAAGTCTAAAAGTTGATGTTAAATTCTATTTCAAGTGTAAATTTCATGTTAGAAAGTGAATTAGTGTTATTATGAAAATTGAAAATTTCTTGTTATGTTCCTGACCAAAATATTAAAATGTCATCTACTTATCTGTTCCAGAGCACCACATGTTTACTGAAAGGATCTTGCATGATTTTTTCTTCTAGATTGTCTATGTATATGTTAGAGAGAAGACCGCTAAGTGGGCTTCCCATTTCTAAGCCCTCTGATGTTTTATAATATTTATTATCGAATTAAAAAAAATTATTTGTAGTGATTTGAAAAAGTTTAATAATGTTATTTATATCTATTTTGTGTCTAAAAAATCTGATGTGGCCAGCACATAACCTCTCGCCGTATATTTTACCTGGCTGTATGCATAAAGCAAAGATTATTTTTATAAATACAAATAATATATTCATATAAATCTATGACGTATAAACTTCTTTATTATTCAATAATAGCATGTCTCAACATGAAGATATTTTACCATAAATTATGTTACAATAAATTACAAAGTAGAGTTTACCATATATAAATATTAGGCTGGTAACAGCAATTTTCAATTCGAACAACTTTGTTTACTTTCTCTTCATATTCTTCTAGTAAAAACATTAATTTTGGGCGGTCTAAAATGTATATATCTGGATTGTGCATCTATTCTTATATATCTTCTTTTACATTTTATTTTTTCATACTTGTTACATCTAAATAACCTTAAATCCCTTTAATAAAGTGACGGATAGATTGCACTCCGATTTTGTCAATATTTACAACTTACTTGAGAAGAATTTGATAGCTTTTTCGCAATTCAAAGTTACTCTAGTCTACAGTACTGGTGTACATTGTCCCATAATGTTTGAAACAAATTTAAGTCCTTCAACCTAGACTTGTCATCTCCATAATAGTCACAGATCAAGAACTAAGGGATTCTCCAAGTACATTTTTAATTCATTACTCATTATTTCTGACACTGACATTTATCTGTCAGTTTCAAATAATTTAAATTATCAACTATTTTTCATGGCATTCTTTCGGCTGTCAAATTTATTACAACAGATTATTTTATATATTATACTTCTTTTATCTCTAAATCTATGGAATATATAATAAAATATTTAAATGTATCAGATAGAGAATTTAATTTTCTTTAATATTACCACGAAAAATTTTCAAAAAATAATATTTAGAAGATTTTTTTTCAAGAATCTTCTACTTCCGGTTGTCCAATTATTACCAAAACCTTTTCAGATCTTCCCATGAATGTCCGATTGGGAAATACGTTGTTAAACAAATTTTAAGTCTTATAGTTTTTGAGTAACCGTCCTTCCAACATCCCACACACATACACACATACACACACACACACACATCCACACGCACACACACACACACAGACATAATCGTAAAAATGTTAAAATCGGATTGTAGAGACCTTAAAACGTGCTTATTCAATAAAATCTGGATATGCGATTTTTAGCATGAATGCAATACCTCTCTTAGCGAGAGGTAAAAATTGTTATGTAAAAATTTAATTCAAATACAAAAGTAGGCTAAGTCGAAATTATTCGAAAATCTTACCAAAATTTTGACCGATTGAAATTGAATTTTTCTGGTTTCGTTAACATTCTTATTCGCTATAATTGATGAGAAGTACATCTTTCGAGATATTTTGCTTGAAACTGTTGAGGTGAAGAACCATTTTTGGCGCATAAATAAAGGATTCAGTATGAAGGTAAGATTTTAAAGCCTAGAACTTTAAAATGATATTTTAAAGTTCGCTAGGACTTTATGTTACACCTTTTGTTTTATAAATCGTTAAAAAAACGTTGCTTTAGAAACCAATATGACATAATAGTATTTTATGTACCTAGGACGAAAAGTGAATCTAAGATATGAGCAAGTTTTTTACGGTGAGCACCTTAAAGACACTTTTCGTCTGAGGTACATACAGAATTTTATGTCATAATAGTTTGTAGTTATTAAATTGTTAAAAGATGCAGCAATTTGTAGCAGTATGAGTTTTGTATAAATAGGCCAAGTCGCAATTGTTCGAAAATCATAGCAAAATTTTGACAGATTGACAGATTGAAATTGGTATCGTTAACATTATTATTCGCTATAATTTATGAAAAAATACATTCCTCCAGATAATTTGGATGAAGCTGCTGAGGTGAAGAACAATTTAATGTCGCCTAAATAAAGGATTTCGTATGAAGGTAAAATCCTAGAACTTTAAAATATTAAATTATTATAAAATCTTTCAGAACTCATATTTTATTAAGAATAATACAACCTTTTTTAGTTTAGATTCTGTTTTATTTATTTAATTAACGACGTTTCGGCAATATACACTATTGCCTTCTTCAGGAATGAACATGAATTTCAAATCAACAAATACAAATTAATAAATAACAAAACATTAGCAACAGGTAACTAAGGTGACAATTACAACATATTTAAAATAGGAAGCCATGCACGACTAAGATCTAGACCGTCACAATGATTGAGATTAATACTCTTGGTTTTGTAAATCCCAATGGCTTCTCTAATTAACCTGTTGTTTAGGTGTGTAGGTCTCGCCAGTATTTATAAATAAAACAGAATCTAAACTAAAAAATCTGATGTGGCCAGCACATAACCTCTCGCCGTATATTTTACCTGGCTGTATGCATAAAGCAAAGATTATTTTTATAAATACAAATAATATACAGGGTGTCCCTTAACTTGGTGCACAAACTTTAAGGGCATATAATACTGATCAAAATGAGTAAAAAAAGCTCAGTCAAAATGTGTCCGATCTTTAATAGTTTCCCAGATATAACGCAGTGAAAAATGAGTTTTTACGAGATTTACCTTTGCTATCTCGAAAACTATAAGAATTACGATTTTGATTAATTGAGACTTTTTGTTTACCTTTGAGAGGTAATCTTAGATGGCCTTTTGTTATTTTATAAAAATCAAAAGTGAAATGTTGTGGCGACCTTGGTCAATATTTAATTTTCATATAACTACGTAACTATAAGAAATTGAGAAAAATGTTTCATATAAAATTTTATTGTTTTTTATAGTCTTTTTACTGACATAGACAAAATTTTATTCGATCGCTATCTTTGTCAGTTTTTCTTAGATTTTTCGCTTTTCTCGGAAACAGTTGAAGATCATTCCTATGTTGATGAAGCTTTTTTATTCATTTTGGTCAGTACTATATGCCCTTAAAGTTTTTGCTCGAAGTTAAGGGACACCCTGTATTCATATAAATCTATGACGTATAAACTTCTTTATTATTCAATAATAGCATGTCTCAACATAAAGATATTTACCATAAATTATGTTACAATAAATTACAAAGTAGAGTTTACCATATATAAATATTAGGCTGGTAACAGCAATTTTCAATTCGAACAACTTTGTTTACTTTCTCTTCATATTCTTCTAATAAAAACATTAATTTTGGGCGGTCTAAAATGTATATATCTGGATTGTGCATCTATTCTTATATATCTTCTTTTACATTTTTTTTTTTCATACTTGTTAAATCTAAATAACCTTAATTCCCTTTAATAAAGTGACGGATAGATTGCACTCCGATTATTCTTATATCGATGTGTAATTTTGTCAATATTTACAACTTACTTGAGAAGAATTTGATAGCTTTTTCGCAATTCAAAGTTACTCTAGTCTACAGTACTGGTGTACATTGTCCCATAATGTTTGAAACAAATTTAAGTCCTTCAACCTAGACTTGTCATCTCCATAATAGTCACAGATCAAGAATTAAGGGATTCTCCAAATACATTTTTCTTTCATTACTCATTATTTCTGACACTGACATTTATCTGTCAGTTACAAATAATTTAAATTATCAACTATTTTTCATGGCATTCTTTCGGCTGTCAAATTTATTACAACAGATTATTTTATATATTATACTTCTTTTATCTCTAAATCTATGGAATATATAATAAAATATTTAAATGTATCAGATAGAGAATTTAATTTTCTTTAATATTACCACGAAAAATTTTCAAAAAATAATATTTAGAAGATTTTTTTTTCAAGAATCTTCTACTTCCGGTTGTCCAATTATTACCAAAACCTTTTCAGATCTTCCCATGAATGTCCGATTGGGAAATACGTTGTTAAACAAATTTTAAGTCTTATAGTTTTTGAGTAACCGTCCTTCCAACATCCCACACACATACACACATACACACACACACACACACACACACACACACATCCACACACACACACACACACACACACACACACACACACATACAGACATCATCGTAAAAATGTTAAAATCGGATTGTAGGGACCTTAAAACGTGCTTATTCAATAAAATCTGGATATGCGATTTTTAGCATGAATGCAATACCTCTCTTAGCGAGAGGTAAAAAGGATGTATTATTTTTAAAATATTATTTTAAAGTTCTAGCACTTTAATATTTCACTTTTTGTTTAATAAATCATTCAAAAAACGTTGCTTTAGAAACAAGTATGACATAAATATAATTTGTCAGCATCGTAGAAAATAACTAGGAGCGTTTACTATATATTTCAAGTATAGATCTCGACTGTCTCTTACTCTCTCAATCTCGCATTCTTTTTGTTATGAATATGGAACTATTTCAAGGAGTTAATACTGTTTTTAAATATACGTACATTGCCTTTGTACTTCAAATATGACTGTAGATTTTCACTGTTTGCACTGAATAGTCGTATGATTTTCCTTGATACATGGGTTTATTCCAATATATACTAATTTTCGCAATTATTTTAATCCGGATTATATTTTTCGGCGTGAACAAATGAAATTTTACCACTTCAGTGGCTTGAATTCCGAATTTTCTGTCTTTTTCCGCCGAGATCAAACTATTTTCAATAACTTGGCAAAATTGACTGCCTCAAAACGCAAAGCAAATAGTCGACGCATTCTTATTCTTATAGTATATACTTATTATTTACAGATACTTTTATATTGCGAATTCAGAAAGGAGTAAATGTGCCATTTTAAAGTAGAATAGAATTGTAAAATATCTTAAATTCCTCGGTTTAATCTCAGCCTGGCGTTGTATTTGATCTCGAAGCTTTGTCTCGCTCTCTGCTGTAATGAAACATTTCCCACCTCGTATGTAATATACCAACTGTTATATCAAACATTAATTCACACGTTTTTATATATCAAGTAAATATTATAAAATTAATTACTTATTTAATTAGTAAACAAACAGGTGTTACAAATTGAGATTTAGTATGTATCTTTTTAAAATAAAATAATATACTGTTATTATGATATTTTATTCTTAATTATTATAGTATATGACGATATGACCATCTCATGGGTGGAAAATGATTGTTCAAGCTTGTGACGTCTTTCCCTCTCTGCTGTGATTGAAATCACGTACGCCTTTCTGTAAAACTGGTAGGAGGTGTGAGGATTGCGGATACCTCGTCAGCATGTCCAAAGTTGAGAAACAAGCAATGAAATGAAAACTATGAACTTAAATTATTCACAGGCAATTGTATAAATCTAAAATGAAATAAAGCGGTAGAAAAACTAGAAATCTTTATTTTCCACCCGTCGTGTAAATCCTGTTGGTCTACGTGTGACGATGAGTAACGGGAATAATCACCAGTTTGCTGCTACGGAGTTGACAATGTGATTGTCTGGTTCCGGAGAATGGTCACACTGCTGAGAGGTTCAGGGGAACCCAAGCCACGTCGTTTTCGGAAGCGACTTAAGGGAAATGTTAAAGTCGCTGTGGTTACTCGGAGAAGGAACTTTGACGAACCGTAGAATGCCTTCTGTGGCCCAGAGAACCATTCTTTATAGCAAGTGCGGCGACTTCTCTGGCTGAAACTCGCGCGAATACAAAGTATTAGCTGAATCTATCTGTATTTGATTGGTCCAGTGACTTTACTGGCAGATTCTTATTGAATGTATTTTTCCGTGCTCTGAATTATTTTCTGAAAAATATCCCGATATTTCCAGTTTTTCTTTAAATTACACGGTACAGTAGTATTTATATGATATTTGCAAAATAAAATAAATTTATTTATTTCGTGGTGTACATTTGCTGGAGTTGCGCCGCTGTCATATGTTATATTCAGGCTGTTTAATTTTAACGCCTCGTGCAAACGTCAATATGTGCATTGCCCCGGTGTTGATGATAAATAGGGCAGAGAGAGGACGAAGGTGCTGCCCGTGTCTTGGAGTGGTGTACGCGGATGGATGATCGCCACCACGTGCTGTCGGGTGAGTGTCTATCGTGTAAAACAGCGGAAAACGAGCATATTTTGCCCAATTCTATATCTACGTAAATAGTAATCATTTGAGTTACTGTTTCTATAAACGTGTATTCGTGGTTACTTTCCACCATTTGATATTCTGTAATTCGAAAGTCTTTATAAAAATAGTAACTTGTTAATATAGGAACTGCTGAAATATGATAGTTATATTGTAACTTATTACAAAAATATTAAAAAAAATTGCATATTTCAGAAAAATAACTTCATATATTTTTACATGAAATAATCTGTATGTATAAGATAAAAATGTAATATGGAATAAACATCCGTGTAGATGATTAGATGAAAAATAAACAGGATTGCAGTCCAATTTTTTTTTTATTTAATGTGAAAGCCAACGTTTCGCTGCAACTTACAGCTTCGTCAGAAAGAGGTAAAAATAGTGGTACAATTCCAGATAAAAAAAACAATAAATAAACCTATATGACATGCTACGTTAACTAAAAAGAATCTCGTATGATACTTTTAATCTGCACTATACTCAAACACTTTATCGGTAGGGTATTAGTTTTATGTTAATTACTCCGTACTCGTAGGTCTTACAGATTGTTACAATTCATGTACACAAAATACATTCATACGTTCAGTTATTTTATTAAAACATCGTACAAAAAATTCAAAAGAGCACACACAAATCCAATTGTTCTAAAAAAAACACGACAACCGAATAATACGGAAAATAACCGGAAATATCCTGTGAGAGGGTTCTGAAGATATCATTGATACGGACTACTGTTGGCCGTCTCTACACCAATAATAATGTAGCAAGTTGTAGGAATTTAAATGAAATGTAAGGAATGTAATGGAACTAAGTTTGGCCTGAAATTTGCCTTTTCCTTTTTGAACTTTTCAAATACACCAAAATATACGCTGTTATGTCCTTGAATATCAGTTCTTGCATTGATGTTATTGCAATCAACCCTGATATGTAATTTTTCAAGAAACATACGTTTGGAGTAATTCTGCTCTTCCTCCAACATCTTGAAATTATTTAGATGAAAAGTGTGTTATAGTGTATTGTTTGCCGTGTTGTTCTGTGTAGATCTGCGATGTTCGCTCACCCGGATCTTCGAGTAATGTTTGGTCGCTCCAACGTATGTGGCTTTATAGTTGTCAGTGGAACAATGAACTTTATAAAGCACGTTTTATTTGTCGTTCATGATGTCCACTGCGTCCTTGAGTTTGCTGTGAAGCATGCCGACTGTCGAAATGACTTACATGCAGTAGCAACGTTCAGCTTGTTTCCTAACATTTTTTTTTTAATTCAGCCCTCATAACTCAATATTCGGCAATGCGTGGAACTTTTTGCGGTCACATGGTCTACTGTTGTCAGTTCCTGATGAGGTTATGTTTGCTAACGACCTTGTGTCATGGGAATTGTTAGTAGCCTTATTTATGGCTGCCCTAGGGTAACCATTCTTCTGAAGCAGGTAACGAACCTTTTTAATAGCTTCCTCTCTGAAATATGCAGGTGATAGTTTTACTGCTCGCTGTTTCCTAGCAACATTCAACAGCTGAACACGTGGATCTCTTGATTTATAGTTGATGTATCTAGTGCTTTGCAGTAGGCTTTCTGTACCATTTAGTTGGAATGGAGTTCTCATTTGTAATTAATAATGTATCCAGGAACTGGACGTGAGTGTTGTAGTCATTAAATTCAGCGACAGTTATTTCAACTTTATCTTCAGGTACGGCCAGTATTTAATCGTCAATATATTTCTTGATGAATGGCACGATGAAAGGAAGTTTAGGCAGAACGTCATCTAACAATACGTCTATGACAAGATTTGCAATAGCAGGGCTGAGAGATGAACCCATGGCGACGCCAGTTTTTTGTCTATAAAACTTATTGTTTATCCCGAAAAAAACCTTGAGAATAACAGATTTCTACCAACTTCATAAAAACATCTCTTGGAATGTCTGTTCTTTCCCCGATGATACTCCACTTGGTGGCAATCGCTTTCACCGTTAGATCCAGAGGGATATTCGTGAATAAAGATTTTACATCTAGAGAAATCAAACCGTACGGATTGTTCCCTTATGAAGTAGTATTCTTCTTCTAGGTCTCTCAGGATATTTGTTAGATATTTTGACATCTTCGCCGTCGGTCCAGTAATTTAAAAAAAAATAGGCCTCATGGGATATTTATTTTTATTGACTTTACCATGCCATACAGTCGTATACTTTTATATTTCGCTTCGTCATGTTTAATTTTTCTGACATTTTATAAATGGCAAATTGTCAAAATATTTTCTGAAGTATTAAACACATTGTAAGGTTAAATAAATGTTTAGAAAGTATGGTATAGTTTGATTATGACTATTCGAGACAATTTATAAGCCGTCTGATATAACATCACTTGCAGATAACTTCACTGAATTTCCTATGCATAGGCGTGCAAGATGAAATATTTATGGATGCATTTTAACTGAAAAAGTAAGTGTAATTAATTTGAAAATAATAATGCCTTTCTCAAAGATTTATGTAGTTCACCTATATTTTGCAAAACAAAAACTTGACATAAACCATGGAATAATAATTTGATTTAAACGTCAACGTCACTGTGTATACATTAGCACAGAGGGTAGTGTAGTAGATAATTAGATGTCTGTAACTCTACGACATTACGACATACGTCATTATTATTTGTAGTGTGTTAGAAAGTAATTTACGCAAATTTGCCAACAACATAAATTACATGGACCTACATCAAATAATCTTTTTCTTTCCAACATGAAATGTTGTGCGATAATAGTAACTGCCTTTACGATATTACTTTCATAGTAGCACTGTTATAACTCTATGCTACAGAAAAGGGAAAAATCAAAGTGCCTGCCCGAGTCCCTATGAAAGTTATATCTTAGTACGTAACTATGTAGTAACTTCCATGGGAACTATTTACTGAATTGGCCTTATTGACTTCTGTTTCCTAGAATTCCACGGTGGGAGATTCATTAAATCTTCGTTGCTTGAAACGTACACCAGTCAACCAACTACACCTGCTTAGCGGCATATAGCTCCTCCAAAAATTAGACGGTCGAAGGACAGTATGGTAGAGCGCTACAATTCTTGGCACCAAATGTTCAGTCAAGAACCTGCTCGATCTCAACTAAAATCTAGACACAGTTTCTTCAACTCAGTACTTCCTCTAACAGAAACTAAGACTGCAACAAAATGTTTAATGTGAGATGCGACTTTGAAGCCAGAATATAGAGCAATGGGTATCTTCCCTGAGGAGAAACAACCACCACGTAATGACCAGAAATGGCCTATTTGGAAAACTCTAAATCACCTACGAGGTCAAGTAGTAAAATGTAGAGTAAATATGTACAACTGGAAGTACCTAGTAAAACCCACTTTATATAATTGGGGTCGAGAGCAAACAATGGCAAACAACAGCTCCAAACTGGGCTATTTTCTAGAAGAATACAATTTAACTAAGCCATTTCTTGCAAAGGCTATGCGGAAGGAGGAATTTCCGAAGAAGATTCGTCCTCGCCATCCTAATTTTGCCTCTGACCTACTAAATTATATAATTACCAAATTGTCAATTTTTATATTCCTATATTCTGTATATATGTATATATATATATATATATATATATATATATATATATATATATATATATACGAGTATTATGTATTTTTTTTATTAACTATGTTATGTATATATGGATTAAATACGAGAAATAATATCATTATCGTATCATTATGATCCTTACAGTCTATAATAAATCAGTTAAATTTTACCTACTACATGACTCTAATACGGCCGACAAAGACAATTAAAGCTCATCATTTATAATACAAATATAAAGGCTGTAAAAATTATTTAAATTATTACGAACTGAGGGTTTTTTTTTTCTTTGAAGTAAATTAATTGGAAAAATATTTAAAATATCAGTTACAGTTCAAAAGTAATCAGCAACTAAATTACTTTTCTTCTGAAATAATTATTTTTAAAGTATTTTAATTATTTTTTGTACAGAGTAATTATAATTATATTTAATTACATTATTAAACTGAAAAGTTATCTGATTTTGCATTTATCTAAGCCAAAGCAAATGCAAACGTTGTTACATAATTTACGGATATTCTCTGGAAGATGGGCCAGGTTATCTCTGCTGTTGGCCTACACATACAGAGTAATATCATTCGAATATATTAAATGAGTAGCTTCTACTTGAGACATTTTAATCATATAAACTTTCTCAGAGTAAAAATTGATGTTAGCGGCTATATGTAAGGCAAAACCACAATGAGCTTACTTAGATATATTGCTTAATTACATATATTGAAAAATACCACGTATAATATTAATAGTCCGCACTTCTGTACTCTACCTGTCTTGACTTTTAAATTAGTTAAATTTGTACGATTTTGTTCTTCTCGATTATTACAGAATTATTACCAGGAGTTCCTTACCTCCTCTGAATAATTTAATACATCCCTTTCGTTCTTTCCAATAATTTATTACATTCAAGATGTTTCTATATATATATATATATATATATATATATATATATATATATATATATATATATATATATATATATATATATATATATATATATATAAACTCTATATCTCCCAGTTGATCCTCACGTCATCATTTTCCGTGGCAAGAATTACTAAACTTTTATCTCGCATCTCTGTCGTACACACATGACACATATCACATTTTTATTCGCTATCTCATTATCGTCGGATTTTCAGAGGGGGTATACTCTATCTCCGTCTAACCAAAGGCTAAAAATGAAATAGAAACGGTATTGTAACCGCGGTAACAAATAATGTCATTTTCAAATATTTTAATTTTTTGAATATTGATGTCATTCCTGTCATTCATGTGATTAAGGTTATTTTCACGTTAATAATTTGTATTTCATTGTGTGTTTATAGTTTTGTTAATTCGTGTTATTTTATATTAATTTGTTGTCGTTTATTTTTAATTTTGTTCGTAGTTTAATTTCTTCTTTGTTTATATTTAGTATCTAAAGTGAGTTTATATTTAGTATTTAAAGTGTTTCATAATGGCAGCCTCTACTTCTGGTATGAATGTTACGCGGAAAAAGACAATACTTAAAAGTGCAAGCCGGAAAATGGTACTTAATTTGTACAATTATTTTTGTCAAGAAAAAGAGAATAATGCTCCATTATTACCAGTTAATGCAGTGATTGAGGTAAATATATTTTTGACAGACTTATTTAATTTTTAAATAATTACATTTCTTTCTTTAGAGAGTGGCTAATGCATTACAAATAGGAACAGCGACAGTAAAACGCATTGTTGGTTGGAATCGAAAGACGAACGAAGAACCTGTAAGCCCACGGAAAAGAAGACAAACAGTAAAATCCAGAAGGCAAAATAGTTATGTGGACGACTTCGCCAAAGAAGCTATTAGAAGAATTATTTACGACATGTATACAAAAAGTAAGTTAATTTTTAATTAATTTTATTAATTTTTATTAAAGTTCGCATATTATTAGGAGAACATATAACTTTGGATACATTACTAGACAGGATTATACAACAAGAAGTATGTAAAATATCCAGGACTGCCCTTAGGTTTACAATGTTCCAGTTAGGATTTCAAAACAGAAAAGATGATAACCGAAGAGGATTGTGCGAAATTGATTCTGCTATTCTTAAAAGAATTAATTTTCTGCGACAATATATGGAAAATAAGAAACACGCTCAACTTCCTCTCGTATTCTTAGACGAAACTTGGATCTTTTCGAAAGGATCCGATAGACGCTCCTGGCAAGATGATACCCCACACAGTGAAAAAGCTCACCACTGTAGGAAAAAGGTGGGTCTATTTTAAAGTATTTAATATTAAAATTATAAATACCATGAGTATGATTTTTAGTATTTATTATATGTATTTATTTTTGCATTATTTGTTATTTCTATTATTTGCAATAATTTATATTTTGCTTATTTTCCTAGATACATTGTATTAAGTGCTGGTGGTGAACAAAGATTTATTCCTGACACTCACTTGGTTTTTGCTTCAAAATCCAACGTCGGGGATTACCACGGTGAAATGAACGCAGAAACATTTGAGCATTGGCTGGAACATTCTCTTTTGAAAAAACTAGATGAGCCCAGTTTAATAATTTTAGACAATGCTCCATACCACTCACGAGTGAAGGAAAAAAATCCAAACAATTTATGGAGTAAGCAAGCTTTAAAAGAATTTTTGACGAAGCACTACGTTTCATTCCAGGAAACAGATTTAAAAACAGAATTGTTATTTAAGGCAAAGAATGTGCACCAAAAATTATACGGTCGATGGCCAGTATGGGAGAGGACTCCAAACAGTTACATGATCCTCGGCCAATTACCTGGTCGAACTCGACTCAGATCATCCTCTCTGTACATCCTCTACCAGAATCTATGAATGCAACAAAACGCTTAAAGTGGAATACAACGTTGAAGCCAGAAAATATAACAATAGGCATCCCCCTGAAAAACAACTACCACCAGGAAATGACCAAAAATGGACCAATTAAAAAACTCTAATGCCCGGTTTTATAAATGTAAACGGATCTCAGATTTCAAATCCAAGATTTTGTATATATACAAAACCTTGGATTATAATTATAAACCTGGATAAAAATTTAATTCGCTTTTATAAAACCTACAAACTCAAGTAGGAATGTGTGAAGTAAATATGTATAATTAGAGATTGTATCAACCTAGAAGAAAAATGTACGAAAGAAGACCCGACTAAAGCAACACCAGCAGCTATAAATTATGCTCTTTTCTAGAAAAATACAATTTATCTAGACCACTTCTCTCTCAGGATTTTGCGGACGGATTTCCACAGGCGTGAAGGACGAATTTCTGGAGAAGATGTGTCTTCGCCATCGTAGTTAATGACGCGCTTAGTAACTTATTGTATTATAAAATTGACGATTTTATATCAGTATATTTTGTTTTAATAACTTAGTTATGTATATACGATTAATAATAATTGTTATTTAATTATCATATTCCTTATTATTGTGTTCTTAATTATGATTCCCCAATAAAAAAAATAGGTAATCCCATTTTGTACCGTTCGGTGTAAGGGTATTCCCAGGGTGTCGGGCGCACCGAGCCGCAGTGTTACGCGATTTGATAATTTCTTTTTTGTTGCCGAATGTCTACCATCCAATATATCATTACTGTGGTACTGTCTAGTCTGCTCGGAATTGCCGATCACAAAACTAACGTTTTAGCCACATTGCCGTACTGCTGACAATAAAAAATCCATGCTTTGTTCCGGTTTTTGTTCTAAATAAATCCAATCTTGTAAATTAACACTATTTTCGTAAAAAATATTTTCGTTGAGTTTTATTCAAATTATATTGTGCATATTGCTATTACAAAGACGCCGTTTCTAAAATTGCCAATTATTTGACAATAAAAGAGGTATATTTTATTTAGTTTACTTATATCATAATTATTGCAAAATACATGTCTTACTTCGAAATTTTATGAATAATTAATAAATATCAATACAGTATAGGTTATATTATAATACTGTCAGTTGTCAGTTTTGATTTGTTTGGATACTTCGGAAATCACGCGATTTCATCCGATTCCACCCGACAACATGACGTCATCAATTCCTTCCCGCCCCTGGCGATTTGAACCATATGGTTACCAATGATGACGTGGGGATCAAGTCGTGGAAACGGACTTTATATATATATATATATATATATATATATATATATATATATATATATACATAAATATTTATGATAACGTAACGATAAGAAAAATCAACATCGAATTTTTTGACAAAAGAAAATACTTTCCTTACCTAAAGGCGAGGGAAGATAAAAAAGACAAAACCAAAAAGAAGAATAGCAAAATTATTTATTTTAATAAAGTTAAAAATAAATGTACCATTTCTGTACCAATGTTAAAATATTTTGCATTTAAAGCGTATAAATACATATCTGCAGAAAAACACTTCTTTATATCGAATAATGCAAAATGTATACTTCAAGTCAAAAAAAATATTTCCCTTTTTCTAAACAACTAAATGAAGACACCTATTACAAGTACCATATAGTTGTTAAATTATCTCATTGAACAAAATCCTTTTTTCCAAATAAGTTTATGTTTGACTATTATTTAATATTAAAATCTGACAGTAACTTAATGCGAAAAACAGTTTAAGAATGAAGGCACGGCTGTACTTGGATTGATTTTATGAAAACAATTGTTATTTTCAGATTGTTAAGTACCTAATCAAAGTTTCTCTGACAAATAGAAAATGTCTATGTAATTAAAATTAATATCCAATTTCAATATCTGTCAGAAAACAATAAAATTAAATTTAGGTAATAAAAAAATTATTCAGAATACATAACTGGATGGCATACAATAATGTGACTCGAACTTTTCCTATTTTCAAAAATTTGTTAATATATTTTTGACCTTTATTACTATGTATATCTTTTTCAATGTATTAACTGAATAATACATACATATATATATATATATATATATATATATATATATATATATATATATATATATATATATATATATATATATATATTTCACACGTGTTTTTTGCTGTCTACTCTTTATATGAAATGAAACTTTTCACTTGATTAAAATTTTAAGAAAAAGAATGTCATAATATTAATAGCAATTCCTCTCTTTTACGCATCAAGTTAATTAGAATTTAGTTGAAACGAAGTACAGTAGTATATAATATTCATTTGCGATAATTAGTGTAAATTACGCGACAGAATATAATTCTTATGTTTCTTCATCTTCATACAAGTGCATTGAGTAGATGGTAGACAATGGTTTCGTATCTTGAGTTGGCTGCAAAGCGCAAGATCGCAATTAAGGCATCATTGCCTTATACAACAATGGGAATCGTTAAATGCGCTACACAAACTATTAGGTACGACTGGATCTGACTTGGTTCCTATACTTCTCACTCTCGCATCGTTGCGTGTATTGTCACAATGGTTTTGTCATTATAATTCCATTGTTTTAGCTGAGTAGGTTTGTCGCGAGTTGTCTCAGATCGTACTGCTGCCCTCTGTCAACATAAAATGTGTATTGTGTATGGAAGGACAATGCGGACCAAGTATTATGGCCTAGATATCCTTAATGAAGGTCAGCTCACATTGAGTGTAGTTTATGCTCGGTACGAGATGTGATGCCTGTGGAACCAATAAATAAATTTAGAAAAACAAATAAAACATCCGAATCAATACACTTTGTTTTATATGTAATTGCTACGTACTACATGTATTTTTTTGCCAATTGACATTGAAAGTGCGTTTTTTTTTTGACAGCTAATAGTCTATAAAATGTTACTTTCACTGCCTATTGTTACTATTTACTTAGCAACCGCTCAACAAACGCATAGCAACAGTTTAACAAACGCATAGTAACATAATTTGATGGGCGATAAATTTCAAAATAAGTATTGAAAATAATTACTAAATTAATATTAATTCTAAAATCGGCAAAAAATAATGTATTCAACACGGCACTAAACACAGATTTACAGCTCCAATAGCCTCTGCTGCAAATCTGGTGTTTTAGTTCATAGTTAAACAAATAACTATTATTTATCCTGGCCATGGCAACAAAATTAGAAAATAATATTTCTCTATAAGTCTATAATAGAAAATATAATTATATTCGGATAATAACCCTTACTGATATATTTAATTAACATTGTTAAACAGATGTCATTTGACTAACATTGGGTGCAAGATTTAGTAAATTAATTTAATTGTAATTATAATTTAATACATTTCACTTTTTACCTCCCGCCATACTGTAGGTAAGGAAGGTAATGTTATCGGTCCAAAATTCGATAATAAGTTTTCAGTGAATAAGCACGAATTAGGGTCCTCACAACAGGTTTTTACTATTTTTACAATGATGTCTGTGTATGTGTGTGTGTGTGTGTGTGTGTGTGTGTGTGTGTGTGTGTGTGTGCGTGTGTGTGTGTGTGTGTGCGTGCGTGTGTGTGTGAAATTTTACAAAATTTACATTTTCCATATTTAAATTTTTTGCATTCATATAAAGAGTTGATTAGATTTTGGGTAATATTGGACAACTGGAAGAGACACATTACTCGGAGCTCATAACAGTTTTTAATGAAGAACTATATTAAAATATAATCCAAAACTTTTCAATTTTAGTATTTACGACGTCTCTATCTAGAGCAGGGATGGCGAACCAATGGCACGCGTGCCATTAATGGCACGCGACACAATATTTTGGGCACTCAGTTCAAAGAATTATCGGAAATACTCAAGTTTATTATGTACCCTGATGTGACGTCATTTGATAAACTGAATTTGTCCCAATTCGATTGGTAGGTAATTGAAGAATTTGAAATGCAGCTGATTGATTTCCAGTCTAGTTCAATATGGATTCAAAAATTTATTGAAACAAGGAAAGAGTTAGAATTAATTGAAACAGAAAGATTGACAAGTAATATAAGTGAAAATGCTAATAACAAAATTTTGGAAACATGGAATGCGTTACCAGACAAATTTATTGTTTGAAGAAGCTGGCTCATGCTATTTTAACAATATTTTCATCAACCTATGCCTGCGAGTCATTATTTTCAGAGATGAATAACATTAAAGACTAGGGTTAGAAACCGTTTGACAGATGACTCCAGTTCAGCATGCATTCTGCTAGAAGTAACATCTTACAACCCTAACATATGGTATTTGTCATCTAATCTGCAACAACAGAAGTCACACTAATTTTACTTTAATTTAAATTACGCGTATAATTGAAATACTGCAAAATGTTCCTATTTTTTTATAGTAAATAAAGAGTTTTGAGTTGATAGTATTTATTATTATTATTATTTTCCCAATAATCACAAAGTCAAAATTATTTGATGGCACGTCTATGACCTCATTAAACATTTCTTTAGAAAAATGGCACGTTGATACGTAAAGGTTCGCCATCCCTGATCTAGAGGAACAACATTTTGGATTTTAACTAGGATTGATAAACCGGAAGTGATACTATACTTGAAGCTCTGAACAGATATTCGTGAAAAATATATTATGATACAATCCAAAAATTTTCAAATTTGGTATTTAAGACTTTTGTATTAACAAGAACAACGTATTAGATTGTTCTGAAATTGATAAACTGGAAATGTCTCTACGAATCAGCTACTTAAATAAATAAATAAATATATCATAACGGCATATTACCCATTGCTGGGTGTGCCAATCTGCTTTGTACACAGATATCGGTAATGTTGAAATATTTGTACCGTGCGGGCGCTTACCAGACGTCACCTCACGGGCACTCTATGCTGGCGTGGAGAGTGCACCACTACTTGAAACAACTTAAAGAATTTACACTGATATTTATGAATATTATGATATAAAATGCTGATAGAATGAAGTATGAAATATAAACGTAAATTTTAAATAAATCTATTTTGACAATATATGTAATAATTTTACGATTTACAGATTCTGCAAAAATTTGAGCCATCAACTTATCAAATTTTATTTTGATTTCATTTTAAAGGTAAAATAAACTTTTTCAGTTTGTAAAATTGAATAATTGACTGTTTTTACCTTTTGTCACCCCTAGGTAAGGATGGTATTGTCTTTGTTCAAAAAATTCGGTGGTGAGTTTTCATTGAATAAGCACGTTTTACGATCTTTACAATACAATTTTACTATTTTTACGATGATGTCTGTGTGTGTGTGTGTGTGTGTGTGTGTGCGCGTGTGTATGTGTGTGTGTCTGTGTATGTGACCGCGGTTTCGGCCGTGATATCTCCAATACTAGAATTCCAAAAATTAAAATTCTTGCGTATTCCTCTTCCTCACAACCATATGCAGTCTTGATTAGATTTTGGTTATAATTGGAGAACCGGAAGTATCCTCATTTGAAGATTTTAACAGTTTTTTTTTGAAAAACTCAGTTAAATATTACAATAACTTAAAGAATATATTATTCTCTATACGGTTTGATTGCATTTTATATTTCATATTCAACAGATATAGCGTTAAAGAATTATAAAGATAATATATTTCATAATTCAGCCAGCTATGCTAACTTAGCCATGGAAACTGCTAATATATTCAGGTATTTCAAATTGACAGATATCAGTATTAATAAAAAGTAAATGAATGAAAGAATAAGGGAAGTAACTCTAGTGTTACAAGTTTCTTGATATAAGAGAGACGATTACATTGGTTATAAACAAACTATGAAATATTATTTACATATTTAATGTTTTATAAATAGTAAAGAATATTCTATTATCTAACGAATTGATGGCATTTTATATTTCATATTGAATGGACATAGAGTTAAAGAATTATAAAGAAATTAAATTTTATAAATCAGCCACCTATGCTATAATCATGGAAGCAGCTACTATATTAAGAAAATTCTAACTGAAAAGAAAATGAATATAGTAGAGATGAGAATGTTGAGATAGATGTTGGGGAAGACACGGAAAGATACGGTAAGGAATGAATGAATAGGGAAATAACTCGAGTATTAGAAGTTTCTAGAGAGAAACAAAGGAGACGATTACACTGTTTTGAACATGTCATAAGGAGAGATGTAGAATATATTGAAAGAAAAATGAATAGCTTAGAAATAGAAGGTAGAAGAAACAGAATAAGACCAAAGATAAGATGGAAATACTGTATTGCGGAAGACTTGAATGAAGACGACACGCAAAACAGAAATAAGTGGAATAAAAATATATAAATAGCGACCCCTAACAAATGGGAAAAGTTAAAGAAGAAGAAGAAGATATCAGTGTCAAGTGCCATTTGCATACTTTGTTTATAAAATAATTTTACTGGAAATTTGGAATCTTTTGCAAGAAAATTTATGTATGGAATTTGTACATAATACACAGGATTGACGGAAGGTATTGTGCTGGCTACATCAGATTTTTTTTAAATAGTTTTTTAATACATATCGTTTAATGATCGCGCCATTCAAGCGAAGGAAGAAGAATGTATAAAAAATTTAAATGTCATTAAAAAAGTCATGTTTATATGGAGAACACGATAAATACAACAGCAATGAATACAGTAAGTAACGAATAGAACAAGCAAAAATAGAATCATAAACCAAGATATTTCCAACAGTTCAGGAGTTATAAACCCTAAAAAATGTATGTTTTCATATTTAGTTTCGGCCAGAAACGTTAGGTTAAAAATGGTTCAATATTACGATTTTGGTTAAAAATAGACTGTTTATTCTCGCAAACATAAATTTTACAGGATTGATTTGTATATATGCAGTATAAACGTAGTTAAATTTCTGGTCAACAACTCATCAAACCCGAGTTAAAATATTGTACATTTTTGGCTAAAAATGTGAGGTTAAAAATCTGTCAATATTTCGATTTCCATTAAAGATAGAGTGTCAATTCTTTCAAAAACGAACGCTGGATGGTCAATTTATTATATTAATATGTTAAGTGTCAAAAAGGCTTTAGGGATTCCAGGAAATAGGGTCGAAATTTTAGAAAAAAATTGCACTAAAAATGTGTATTTTATTTTGCCCACTAATTCCACAACGGTTTAAATTGATCTTCAAATTAACACGAAATTCGTGTTCTACGAGGTTTATAATTTAAATTAACTCATTTACAAATCTTAAAACCGTCTGGATAACGTTTTATTTTAATATTTCTATGACGCCCATTGCGATTATTTGGCAAATCTTCCAAAACATCAAATCTTTTATTTGGTTATGAACTTGTCTGAAATTTAAGGAAACACATAGGTAGAATTAATTGAAAATATTTTTATTTTTTCTTGAAATTTGTCAAAAATGTTAATTTTTTTAATGAAAATATTTGATTGACAGCAGAAATGTGGTTAAAAATCACCTGTCTATCTTTAATATGTAGTTTTTTATGTAAAATATACCGGGTGTCCCAAGAAATCCTTGACATAGGCGTTTAACAGTTTTTTGTAAATAAAAAGTGTCCGGCAGAAAATTAAACCATAATATTCGACACGATAATAGTACATTACCTTCTGTATGTTATTTATTATTAATTACTTTATTATTATTTTATAAATTAGAAAAAGTAAAAAAAATATAAATAAATAATTGTTTCAATATTTAATGATTATTGATTAATTTTTTTAAGTCTTCCGTGGCACAATAGCAAAGCTGCGTTAGGAATATCAAATTTTATAGATTTCGATTCTTCAGCAGGACAATTTTTTAAAAAATATTTTTGCAAAAAATATTGAACTTTTAAAAATCTATCATTTATTTCTTATTACAAGCATTTAGAAATAACAATATTTTTGTAATAAATAAAGAAAAACTAGTTAACAAAAATCGATTACAACAATGAAAACAGTGTAGTAATAAAAATGCATTATATTTTCTTTTCTTGTTAATAAAAAAATAACTGAGATAGATGGTATAATGAACCAGTATTACATTTTTACTGTATTTATAAAAAAAAACAAAATATATTTTTCCTTGACATCAAAGAAAATATAATGCATTTTTATTATTTCACTCTTTTGATTTTTGTAATCAGTTTTTGTTAATTATTTTCCTTTTATTTATTATAAAGTTATTATTATTTAGAAATGATTTTGATAGGAAATAAAAGATTGATTTTTAAAAGTTCAATAATTTTTTAATAAAAAAATAAAAAAATGTCCTGCTGGAGAATTGAACGTAAGTCAATAAAATTGAATATTCCAAAAGCAGGTATGTTAACGATTGTGCTACGGAAGAAATTTGTAATATGTTTTATATAATACATCATAAAATTTTGCAACAATTACTTATTTATGATTTTTTCAAATTTGTGCAATAATAATACAGTAATTAATAATAACCAACGTACAGGAGGTAATGTACCATTATCATGTCCAATATCATGGCTTAATTTTCTGCCGGACACTTTTTATTTATAAAAAACTGTTTACCCATGTTAAACGCCTATTTCAAGGATTGCTTGGGAAACCGAAATAACCTCTTATAATATAAAAATAAATATTTGTTAAATTAATTAAAACTGTCTTAATTAAATATTTAACAATACAATGTTTAATAATTTCCCGCCAAATCTTTTTCGCAAAATCCACGAAATCAGCGTGTGCGCGTTCGGGTTTTAACCTGTAGATATTGCGTGACTTTCTATTGGCTACCTAACGTCATGACAAACAAAACAATAACCCTTGTTTGTTTTTCACTTTGGTGGACAGCAAATTTATTGTGCTCCCTCAGCGAATATTTCCCTATTTTCGTTTAAAAAAATATTGTTAATTGTGTGTTTATTGCTGTATAACAAAAATATGGAAAGATATTTCAAATCTATTTTGATGCGTAGATAAGCACAGGTTTGAAGAATATTTGGGTGGGCATTTTGCGTGGGAATTTTACGTGGGCATGAAGTTGTTAAACATGTGTCGTGTTTGATATCAAATAAAATGTTTTCTGAAGGGCCGACAAGCAGAAATGTCACAAATTTGACAATTCGATCGGCTTTTGTTTTTTTTTTGCATAAAATTGTCTGAAATATGTCATGTTTGGTATCAAATGAGAGGTCTCGTTAAGGACTGGCAGGTAGATGTGTCAAAAAAATGACAAGTTGATTGTATTTTGTTTTTGGCATAAAGATAATTCGTTTGACAACTTGGGTAACTAAGAAGACTGTTGGCGTTAGCACTTCGAACTTAAAGTATGCCTAAACGGATTGGATGTACGTATAGATTATCATAAAACAATATCGGCGGAGCCCTAGGGGAAGCTCGCCAAAGGGCCTCAGTTGAGATCACGTAGGTCATAGATGATAATCAATGAGGCAACTTAGACATTGCCCAAGAACGGCAAGTTTAGAAAATCGCATTTAATGAAAATTGAAATACTCGTTTATATTGCGTCGGTCTTCTGTGTTCATTTACTCATCGGTTTTGTCGATAATAAATAAATACACATCTCAGTCAATCGTAATATTTATATTGTTACAACATACAAATACAGTGATTACATTTTTATGTAATTTCCATTATTGTTGTAATCAATTTTTACCTCCTGTCACCTTTGATCAAAAATTCAGTTTCCGATAAAAAAATGTACAATAGCAAAAAAATTTGAATGAAAAATTATGACATTTGTCAGTTATGAATTTAATTAATAGCTGTCATTCTGATACGGTCCACCATTATGATTGTCAAGGTCAGCAAAGTCACGTGACTGCTCACGCCCTATGGAATTTGTGTATACGAGACACAGGATTGACGGATGGTAATGTGCTGGCGATATCAGAATTTTTTTATTCTATTTAACTAATTAATTTTTATATTTCATAGCTATTTGTGCAACAAGTAAGGAAAAGTGATATTTTTCTTATTAGTCGAGATATTTTTGTCGAGGCGCAGCTGGAATTAAACCCACGCCGTGTACGGAAATAAGTATACATATACTACTCTTCCTTCGTTTTGCACACAAGATTTTTTAAATTAAAATTAATGCTTTTCCGTATTAATTTTGAAATAAAAGACTTTTACAAACGGTAGTAGGACATAATTATTTTTTATACAAGGCTATAAAATTATATTAGTGTAATGTATCTTATAAGGGACGACATCATATTATTTTCTTATGACGGCACTTACGCAATAATTATTCCTAAAAGAATAACGCGCAGTATCTCATCTAAAAGTGAATTAGATTTTGATCTTTGAAGTGTTTTACTAATAACTAAAAAAATTTATTAAATGGTTCATAATTGGAAGTTTAGGCGATATGGAGAGTAAGTTTTTTTTTCAATATAATAAAATTAAATATTATATATGATTGTGTATCTAATTTTCTGTAATTGTATTTACAAATCTATTTTGTTTTTCATGTATAAAATTACAATATGTAATTACTTCCATTATAATGGGCACATGCACAATGGATATGAAACCCGTTTTTCTTTTAGATTATCTTTGCATGAATTATTAGAAATTTTAGAGGCGGATGATGATGCACAGAAACGTTATTTAAGAGGACGATGATAATTCTGGTGAAAAGACTACAAATTTAAATGGTATATCGTAGGGAATTTTGAAATCTTGCAATGGCTCCTAATTTTTCGGATAATGTAAAGAAATCACATTAAGAAATCTCATTGATAAGCCAGAAATTATGGCACTTCATAAAAAGAGCATGGGTGGAGACAGCGAGGTAGACGGTAAACGGTTTAGATGCTGTGTTACACAACACGAATTATAGGTGAAAGAAATGATACTGGTCTATTAAAAAATGGTTGGCTGATGATGAAAATACTAGAACCCAAAGCCGTTCTCATAATAAGGCTTACTTTAAAGTTTTAATTAAATTATTTTAAAACTTTATCTTTAATTTAAAGTAATGCTAGGATGCTTGCTAAAAATCTAAAATTATTTTACGAAAACGGACACAATTTTAATTTTAATGTAGAGTTTTAAAGTCAAGATAAAGTTTATTATGAAAACGGCCCTAAGGACGTTAATGATGCAAGCCTTTTGGTGTTTGATAGGTACATGTACCATTGCGATTAAAGTACCAGTTGTTCCACTATTTTCCGTATATAAAAACACACTTTAAAACCTGTCAAAAATAATAATCTGGATATGTAAACACGGATATACCAATCACGAGACTTTTATACTGAATATTTAAATATGTTGGCACTAGGATGCCCGATAAAAATTGAAGTCTCAATCAACCCCTGCTTAAATGTGTAAGCAGGTATAAATACCAAATCTAAATTGGAAGAGAATTTGACTAAAATACGATTATTTATATTATTTATTAAAATAATTAAGTTGAACTTGTGTTTTGTTTTCTTTCATTCATAGGTTCTTGTTATTCTTTAGTATCGCGTGACTCATGATAATCCTGACAGTGTCTTCTAGTAAATGATTAGATTATTTACGACAAATGTAGTTATGTTTTTCTGGTCGTAAAGTGTAATTAGGTTATTAATGAACAATGTGAAGTAGTTGAGCGACGATTTGGCTCGTGAAGTGAACCTGAACTGATCGTGTTGATTACCATAAAGTGATCCGAAGAGGGCAACGGATTGGATAGTGGATCGCGATCAGCGGATTTAAACGTAGTCACTGAGGAAGTAATAAAATCCTGCGCCCGAACAAGACGTGAGACCAACGACCAAGACCTCTTTTACAACCTGGTAGATTTTCAACCACTTCATTTCACAAACTTTTATTCCTTGGATTTATATTATTTTTCTTTTCGTTATATTTTATGTCAGTTTCCATATAATCGGTCTAGATGTCTTAAATACTTTGCCGTAATACCTCAATTATAATATAACAAGGTATTTTACGACAAAGAAAACAAATTGAAAGAAAATCAATATTTGCACAAGCTTGAGGAGTTAATATTTTGAAAGTTAATTTGTATTTCTCTCATATAATCTTATTAAAAACACATAAGACAAATTTGTGTGGTTATTATAATTATAAATTTTAAAAGTATCACATGTTTCATGAATAATAACCCAAGATTTTAATACCGAATTTTTATTCGTTCAAGAATATAAATCATTAGTCACGTGATATGTTTTCTGCCAATCAACATTCAGAATCTTCCTACTTACATGTCTATCACAGCGATGATTAAAAAAAACAAAGAAATTATCACCGTATTTATAGTCGTTACTAAGGGATTTGTTTTCTTTATTTACGACATTGACAGTTAATTTTGAGTATAATAATAAGTAATAACAATAATTCAAACTCCAATATATTAAATAAATCTCATACGTACTATGTTTTAATAACAATAATATATATATATATATATATATATATATATATATATATATATATATATATATCAAAAGTTAGGTTAGTAGCACATACATTGTGTTACAAAAATTAAATATATTCCCTCATTAAATATAAACTCGTGATATGATTAATAATCGGAGATATTGCTCGTGAAACCGAAGCAGCACAATCTATAACTCGGTTTCACTCGAGAATATCATCGATGACAATCATAACACTTGTTATATTACGTTTGAAAATAACCAATTATTATTTGAAGTCTAAGTAATTAAAATTCTCGAAATATAGCATTTAATTATCATATATGTACATACACTGAATTCCCTATGTTCATATGAATTTATATTTCTTACAGTTAGTTTATTAACAAACAATAAGTCAATATTTTGTTATAATTGAAGTTCAAAAATTAGCAAAGGAAAATATAATTTGTTCCTTGTTTGATAACTTTCCTTTTAGTAGCAAACTCATCTATCACTGTTGTATGAAAAACAATACCACTACAACAAAATGAATGAAATCTTGATGTAAGAAATAGAAGAGAACTCTGGCGCGAGCGATTTTCCTGGAAAAGGACGAAAAGAGAAAGCATAGCTGTCAGGAGTCGTTTTACGACTAGCAATTTTCTTTTCGCATTGAAATCTCCATGTTTAAGTGGCCGTGAAAACTGATACCCAATAGATGGTCGCAAATATCCTATCCACTACCCACTAGTGTTTTTATTCTCTTTAATGTTTTATTAATGCTACGGCTGGCTTAATGGTGTTTGAGATTCGACACTTTTTTGTATGATGTCTGCAATAAAAACTTAATTTATGATTCGCTTGATTAAGCTACTTGTTGAGTGCCACCAAAATAATAATTAGGATTTAGCTTGGTTTTTCCGTTCCTTTTTAATCTGGAAGAAATAAATGACCCAATTTTTGACGTGTTGTAAAAGAGAAAAGTTAATGGAGTCATAAATTCATTTGAACGCCGACGAGCAAAAATTAATCTTAACCCTTTCCGAGATATAATGAATAATGTACGCACGTCTATGAAGTTTTTCTTCCACTTTGCAAACTTCTCAAGCCGTTTAACTCACTTTGAGGAACTGCCATAACTTTCATAATATTAACACAGCATTCATTCTTACTGTTGGCGTTACTCACTAACAAACATTATTACTCATTTTTTCTACGTACAACCAATTATTATAATACAGCCTTTAATAAATGCGAATATTGTTCACCTATATACAGAACTGTACCGAAAAAGAACTCTCATTAAAATACTTTTTTGTTTTGTTAAAATATTTCTCTGTTATTTTCGCGACCATGAACTTTTTGTTTTGTCCAAACTTTATTGATCGCTACTTGTAATGTAACGGTTTACGCTTCATTTATAATTCAAAATCTAATTGAATTGGGCGTAAGAAACGAGCTAATTGAAATTTTGTGTTCAATTGTTTCATACTTTTAATAAAACTTTCTTCACAATTATTACGATTACATCAGATATTTTATTAAGTTAATCAGATAAGGTTCAAGTAGATATGGCACACTACCACAAATACATAATGAACGATTTATGCTCAAATTAGCAACTTAAATTTAATGTTTTGTTTTTATTGAACTCTCTCTTTAAAGTGAGATGTAAATGTAGACGTAAGTATGTAACAAATGAAAGAAAAAATTATATTTAATATTAAAACAATGAACTTTGATATTTCGCGGTGAAACTTTTTGTCTAGGTATCACTAAACAAAAATAAAGATTATATTTTATTTATTTTGAAGATTATAATTCTACGATTAGATTTTCTACCTAAGGCCACTATCAAGACCTGTAAGTCAAAGTTCTAGTTTGTCTTAACCGATGGTTCTCTCAAATTTAATTATTAATATCTTCTGTTCTCTCTCACCGATAGTTAAACTACGAGTTACCATGGCCTCTGAACCTATTGGTATTCTATATATTTCATTTCTTATCAATAATTGTATATAATATCATATTGCTTCAATATGTAATCCGACATAACATCAATATATATATTAAGTTGAGGGCTTTAAGCGCTAACCGCTTATCACTGCAACCTTTAAGATCAGTTGTAATATTATATATAAAATATAATACTGTTTAGAAAAATTTAAGCAAAAATATTCTAATTGATCAGATAGGTAGAATTATGAAGGAATGGAATAATTTAAAACAGATCACTTTTTGTTATAAATTTTAGTGTTCATTGACAAATTAATATTAAAAGTTCATGTATATTAATTAAATTTTTTCAAAAAGTAATTCCATATGATATAATATGTTTGTAAAAAAAATAGTTTTAATAGTTTTTTTTTCTTAGAAAATCTAAATAAGTATACAAGACGTACAAGGGGTTCGTAATATAGACTTGGATGACTCCTATTGCTCACCAGTGCTTATTACCATAAGCATCAATTCAAATTTAGTAAAACTTCTAAAAACGTATTGTGACTATGAATAACAAGCAATTTTAAATCCGTTCGCGAAAGAGCACTATGTAGTTAAAAGGTAGGTAAAAGTAAGACCAAACAAAAAGTACAGAAACTCAAAAAGAAAGTATATACATAGTTTCAAATTATATTGGATTTTAATAATACATTATACCGTATCAGATATCTTATTTATGTTACAACTAGCACGAAAAACTGTCAAATTAGGCTATTAAAATTATTTTTATTTAATTCATACATTTTAGCTTAGTATTTTTACACTAACATTTGAGTGGAATATTAAACAGTCTTTGTCAAAAATTATTTGCGTTCTTCCCACTTCTGTATCATTATTTTTACCCATGTTTCTTACGAATCAAACTCGTTTAGGGTATGATATAGAGACATAAACTATAGACTACTGGATTTTCTAAGTAGGTCTCTCTAATTAAATAGTATATGAATTAGAATCTCTTAATATTATAGTTCTTTATTGTATTCAAGATTTACATTTGGTTACAAACGATATACATACGAAGAGAAGTCAATTTGTAGCTTTACTACATTATACGTTGCATTGATCGAGATTAGATGTTGAAGACAAACACAAAAATCCATACCTTATTCGAGATTCGAACCCAGAACCCATGGGTCGAGAGTTGGCTTCGTTGCTCACTACACCATCAGAGTCCTCAATATTTTGTTATCAATGAGGTTCTATACTATATATAGTATAGTACAGAATCTCATTGTTTGTTATCCATGGTCCCTCCCAAACCGGGCTCGTCTAAGTTGTGACTACTGGCTTGTCTAAGAAGGTCTTTGCATTTAGATAAGAAATATATTAATAACTCTGCATATTCACTGCAGAGCCTGCAAATACTATCTTCTTTCATCCATTATTTGTTCTTTTTTTCTACGTTTCTGCACGCCTAGCTATAAATTATGTCTCTTCATAAATTATTGTTCTATAATTGGATTATAAATTTGCAATGAAAATGTAAAATATGTATCGGAATATTCTAAATCTAAATTATAAATTTTAAATTCACTAAATTCATCATGAACCGGTAAACAAAGGAATTTGTAAATCAAAATTCATAAATTAGAAACATCATAAATTAGTCTAAAGAAGATGATGCTAAATGAATTTGAAATAAATAAGCAAACTGCATATCGTACAATGTTTTAAAAAAGGTTATTTATAGTGACTTGATAGTATGTTGACATGTAAGTTACTATTTCCAAAATATTTTTTTTACTTGTACAGTTTTGTTAGATAACCAGAAGATGGTAAAATAAAACAAATATTGTGTTTTGCATTATCCTTTGGTTTAAGTACCGAAACTTAGAGCCAGTTGCATAAAATGTTGTTAGCTGATCATATGTTTTAACTACCCATTGTAACCATGGATACTTATCAATAATAGATTGAAAAATAAGCCTTGTCAAAGTTAACATGATTAAAGTTAACAATGTTTTATGCAGCTGCGCCTAAGTCAAAATATATCATTATTTTGAAGATTAATTAAGAGTTTTCTACCGAAATAATAATTTTTGTTTATTACATTCCTGTTAAAGAATATTTTTAGAAATATTAATTTTTTTTGTTTTTGTATCGGTGTAGAATTCCGGGTGGTCAGCTCGGGTTCGGGGCGTCGCGCCGGCGGGCGTCGCACGTGCATGCCTGTAATGATTTGTGTGAAATATATTAACGACTTTCTAGCGTGCACCGAGTGGAGCCGTGTGCCGTATTTTCGAGTTATCGTGAAATGAGCAAAGTTCTGCCTGTAGCACCGACGTCGACGTCGAAACTGTGCTATCGGAGCAGCTGTCACACTCCCAGTTTGATCGATGACCTTCAAATGCCTTGTGGATTGTTCCTAATTTGCCAAAGGCGGATTTCACCTGCAACACTTATAACTAAATATCAAAACATTTTACAGGCTGCTCGTAAAGTTCATATGGAGCAGTATATTGTGTTAATGACGTCATATAAATGTTGTTCGTGCAAAATAATGGTATGTAACCTTTTTTAGTCGAGGACCAAACTGAGCTTTATTAGCATCGTTTACACCGATATACAAATAATGTATTTATGTAGTAATATTTGGTGTTAAATAAAAGATTTATTTAGGTATTTATTTTTATTTACATATACAGTGAAATCCGCTTATAACGACACCGCTTACAACGACAATCTGGTTATAAGGACGGAATTGTAAGCACTTGTTTGAACTCCCATATACGTTAATGTAAAAAAATTCTGATATAACGACTTCGTTCATAACGACGAATCCGGATATAACGACGGAAATTTGTCGATCAATATTTTTTCCGTCTGTTATAACGACCGTTATGCGCGCTTATTCTAATAAAGAACGGGGAATCACCGGTCTCACTTGTTTTAAAAAGTTATGTTTTCTGCCACCAAATTGTACCTCGATTTTACAACCAATGGACCAGAGTGTGATTCTCTCGGTAATGGCACATTATCGCAAAATTCAAATTTTATAAACCATTAAGAACCTAGAATTGGGGAAAGAAAATAACATAACTCTCTTGGATGCCATTCTTATGATATCTGAGGCATGGAAGAAAGTAACGCCTAAAACAATTGCTGTTGTTATCGGCATGCTGGGTTTATTCGAAAAATGAATGCAGGTTCAACAGAAAACGTCAACAATGATGATGATTATGACGATGAAGACAACGTTCCATTGGCTACATTCGTAACTAATGTAATGAGTACAGAGATGACTAATATAGAATTGTTGGAATTTGTTAACATTGATAGAGAAGTAGAGACCTGGAGTAATTTAAGTGATGAAGATATAGTGCAAAGCATGGAACATAATGATACTACTAGTAAATTAAAATGATGAAGGCGACACTGATTTTCAAATTCCTTCATGTGCGGAAGCCCTTGAAGCGGTTTCCGTATTAAAAAAAAATATTATGGGTGAAAATTTAGATACGCAGCTGTTAGATAGTATTTCTAAGCTTGATTGTAAACTCGAGCGCATTTATTATGAACATAAATGCAGAAAACAAAGAAAAATTGCAGATTATTTTTCTAGTACTGTTATTTAGTTTTATAAATATGTAATTATTTAATTTATCTATGTATAAGATACTTTTATTTAAATAAAATATACTTAAATTTATTCTATACTTTATTACAGTATTTATTTTACTTGCATTGGTTATAGCGTCCTCCGGCTATAACGACGAGATTTTTGTGGTCCCTTCGATGTCGTTATAACCGGATTTTACTGTATCATGGTAAGCTGTCCAAAAATTAAATTATGACCATTTTACAACTACGAGTAAGTATATAGTTTGTTACACTTCAAATAAATAATGGTACACCATCATAGTCCAGTACATTTCGAAGTCAATACTCCGTACATGACCAAAGTAGTTGGGTTATATTTAAAATATTTTTACCTTGTAGAAGTGTCGAAACCAATTACCAAATTTAAGCATTATATTTGACAAAATAGCTTATGGTAGTTGCAAAGTTTGTTTTAATAACTTTTTCCTTGGGACATTTTTCGTTATAATACAACACATTAAAAAATTGAATCTCCAATCTAAACAAAATCGTTCAATACTGCAAAGACATCGACATACTCCCCCACATCTAACAAATAAAATATTAAAATGTAATATCTACTGATTATGAATGTATATATTAATTAGACACTATATATTAAGATAAATATTGTACCGAGTACTAATAGCCATAGGTTGATGTACTTTTTTTCGAAATAATAATAAAATAAAAAAATTGAATGAAATATTTTATCATCTGAGTCCATGTCAATGCAAATATCAGAAAAGGTTAAACTAAAAATTAAAATTTTAAAAATGAAGATACTTCGAATCATAATGTAACCAAATACCTTCCAGAGTTTTTCAGGGTGGACCCAGAACCACTCTAGCCCACCCCTGGCTACGCTTTTGCTTTCTCTTTAGATTCTACGTATTTAGTTCGGAAACTTTTTTTACAGTGGGTTATTAATAAAATTATGCCTTTTCCGTTAAAATGTACAAAATATGGGTAGATACTTGAATACTTAGCATAAAAAATTTAGAACAGTTTTTGATCTGCAACTGTTTACTCTGAATGTGAAAATCATGCTGTCTCATTTGAAATGTACAAGAAAAGAATATTAATTATGCTGTCTTTAATTTGTATTGTTAAATTAAAAACATTGTGAGGAAAAGTTATATTATCTCAACATCCAGGAAAAGTAAAGAGTAAATTAGGAATTTGTATCCGCGAGATAATTTCACATAATACATTAGTTAAATTCGCACATACAATTCAGATTTATAACAGGCCGAGCTGAAACCCACTTTACCTGTCGTTTTAAACATTTAAGCCAACTTGGCCAAGTGATTTGAGACAAAAGATTGGTAATACGAATAATTAATATAACATTATATTTAATATTTGGTTTAACAATTGAGTTATAAATTCATGGCGAAGGTCCGTAGCTTGAGCGAGTGGTACACATAGTTGTAGATATTGAATATCCTCTCCATGGTCAGCAACGTTGTGATGCCTATTGAAGAACAATGAAGAGGAAATACTCAAAATTGTTCGGTTCACGTTTGTTGCATCTCGAGAAAATTTCATCGTTTCTGAACATTCGGCAGAAGCCGTCTTGGTATATATATATATATATATATATATATATATATATATATATATATATATATATATATATATATATATATATATATATATATATATATATTTAGGTTTCATGTACTTAAGAGACTACAAGTTTTTATAAATTTTTCGGGAATGTTGTAGGATAGTTAGTTTAGAGTAAAGTTCTAGTTTGCGTAATGCGGATCATATGACGAATTTTTAATTCTTTCTGAATCTGCAGTGTACAGAGCTTCGTTGTATACCTTGATTATATTTTCCACTTATGTTTTTAGTTTTATTAAGTTTCGTTCTTTCCAGAACCAGTGGATATTTTCCATTGTGGGCATTTCTCCTAAGAAAGTGATCCATATATGTTAATTGTTTCTCTTATTTGCGGTTATTTGTGTGAGTTTAGCAAAGCATATTTTCATGTATCTAGTGTTAGGCATAAATAAAATTTTGTACCACCAAATTAGCATTTTCTTGAATATTAATATTTCTACATTAGCATAGCCAGTTTTTTTACGAATTATACAGGTGACACTAGAAAACCGGCCACTCAAAACAATTTTTTATTTATAATTATTTTCTAATTCTCTTTAAATATTTGTAAAATAGACCTAGGGGTTCACAAATCTTGGTATTTGTTATAACGGTAGCGCTTCCGGTTTGATCGGAGGTAACATTAACTTTTCAATGCTATTACGTTCATAGGGGCCTCAAATTTCTGCTCCGTAAGTGAGAACTGGTAGTATTAGAGAAGTGTAAGCTCAATAATTTGAGCTCCAAGAATGTATTTTTGCTTTCGCCATCGTCTATTTTATAGTTCGGGCAATCTTATTTGGATTTGAAATTGTTGTTTTTGTATTGTCAATAAATTTTTCTGAGGTGGTGAATGTGATTCCTAGGCACGTGTACTTATTGGCGAATTTTATTTCGTTACCCTGGCAGGTATATTTTATCTTTCTTGTTGGTGGCCTTCCTTTGTGAAAATGAACGTTTTTTTTTTCTGAATTTACATTCAGTTGCATATCATTACAGTTTTTGATTAGTATCAGAAGTTTGCGATGTACGTCTATTGGGTTATTTGCAAAGATGGCTATGTCATCCACATATTGTAATTACAGTATATCTTTTTGATTATTTATGTACTAACCGTCAAGATTTTTATTATGTAAGTATATCTCTAGATCATGTATATAGAGGGCGAATAAGAGCGGGCTAGTACACTCTGCTTGGAGAACTCCTTTGTTCACAGATATTTCTTACTTCTATTTGAAGTATTGCATCGTTGTAAACGTTTCTAATAAGCCTTACGATTTTTCATCTCATTCATATATCGAAAATCTTACGCCAAAGTAAAATGTGGGATATCGGATCAAATGATTCACTGGAGTCAATTAATATTAGCATAGATCCATTTTCGGGAACTTATAGAAATGCGAAGAAATTTTTTGGTTATTTATTTTTGAGAAAATTAATAAACCCCCACTCGCTATTCCCATGTCATGTTGTTTCATTGCAAGTTGTTGATACATGATGTAATATTTTAAAATTTGGGTATTCTCTCATAATCATCAATATTAAAAATTTATTAAAAATATTAAAGTTGATCGGTAAACCAAAGGGAGAAAAAAAAACATTATAAATTAATTCTTGCAAAATATATAAAGCATTTAATTTTTGCTGGTATACTAGATGTACTACCAATGAGAGACCAGTGAAATCTCTACTCCATGTTCGAATATAATAAGAGGCCACATCTTAAGTATGCACTGCTCGGGTCTACTTCGTATCGTTCGGGACTGTTCGTGTACAGATATATTAGCATGTATTGCTAAGCGATATGCCATCTTATGACAAAATAATGAACTACATGTCAACTTGTTATTTATGCTTATAATATTAAAGATTTATTAAATACTACGTACAACTACGTATTTGTGTGTCTAAATCGAAAAAAGCGTGGCGTTCGAAATCCGTTACATAGACGTTTAACATGGGAAATTAAAATATTTTGAATATTTATTTCCCATTCAATCTCAAAAACTTTGTTCACATGTTTGTCAATACCTACTGTTATTTTACAAAAAAAAAAGAAATTCGGTAGATATGAACGCATCACCCTTAACATGAGAAACAATAGCTTTATCACCGTGCTACGAAATCACTGTTAACATAGTTTCTTTTACAGAGGATAACAATTATTACATTAAATTTGCTATAACGGTTTTTAATTTTATTTAGTTATTCTTTATTTATTTTGTAAAATTAATTATTATTATTGCTGCTTACATAAGTGCACATTGTCACGTGAGAAAGGCAATAAAATGATTTTGTCAAGCGCCACCAATATAGTTTGAGAATGGTAAAAAGTTTTTGTAGTACAGGAAAAATTATGTAAACAATTACCTGCTTAGAAAAGTTTTCTTATACTTTTTTTAGTTTTTTAGTAATGATAATAGTATGTAAGTTTACAATTATATATATATATATATATATATATATATATATATATATATATATATATACAGGGTGTTCATTTTTAAGTGGCTACCATTGCGATCTCGAGAACTAGAAGAGATACGAAGTTAGTTAAATTAGCAAAGAATCGCTTTTCATATAGGTATTTCAATGATAAACTGAAAAAAGAAATTCAACCAGTGGTTCTCAAAATATGGATACCAACTTTTTTATTTTAAATAGAAACATACATTTTTTATTTGCTCATTCAATAGAGCTCTTTATTCTGAATCCAACGATATAAAATTTTCATACCCTTACATAACAAAATTTTCAAAAAAAAAATTAATAAAGTTTTGAATTAATTTTTCCTAAATATGATATTAATTAGAGTGCCATGAATGAAAAAAGTGAACATATTTAAAAAATAACTTTATTTTCAATTAAATGATTTAGTGTTTATAAAAACTGCTCAAAATTATCTCAATTTTTATTAATACATAACTGAATTGTTCCCTGTACATGTTACTGCAGCACGAGAATTCTTATGACACAAAATGTATATTTCGAACATATCTACCTTTTCGTCACGTGTGAATTGATCCATTTTTAGGTATTAAAAATGATATGAAGAACAATTTCTCATTCGACAGAAGTAGCAATAAACAAAATATTCACTTTTTACCTCTCGCTAAGAGAGGTATTGGATTCATGCTAAAAATCGCATATCCAGATTTTATTGAATAAGCACGTTTTAAGGTCCCTACAATCCGATTTTAACATTTTTACGATGATGTCTGTGTGTGTGTGTGTGTGTGTGTGTGTGTGTGTGTGTGTGTGTGTGTGGATGTGTGTGTGTGTGTGTGTGGAATGTTGGAAGGACGGTTACTCAAAAACTATAAGACTTAAAATTTGTTTAACAACGTATTTCCCAATCGGACATTCATGGGAAGATCTGAAAAGGTTTTGGTAACAATTGGACAACCGGAAGTAAAAGATTCTTGAAAAAAAATCTTCTAAATATTATTTTTTGAAAATTTTTCTTGATAATATTAAAGAAAAATAAATTCTCTTTCTGATACATTTAAATATTTTTATACATATTTTATAGATTTAGAGATAAAAGGAATATAATATATAAAATAATGTTGTAATTAATTTTACAACCGAAAGGATGCCATGGAAAATAGTTGCAAATTTAAATTATTTGTAACTGACAGATAAATGTCAGTGTCAGAAATAATGAGTAATGAAAGAAAAATGTATTTGGAGAATCCCTTAATTCTTGATCTGTGACTATTATGGAGATGACAAGTCTAGGTTGAAGGACTTAAATTTGTTTCAAACATTATGGGACAATGTACACCAGTACTGTAGACTAGAGTAACTTTGAATTGCGAAAAAGCTATCAAATTCTTCTCAAGTAAGTTGTAAATATTGACAAAATTACACATCGATATAAGAATAATCGGAGTGCAATCTATCCGTCACTTTATTAAAGGGAATTAAGGTTATTTAGATTTAACAAGTATGAAAAAAAAATGTAAAAGAAGATATATAAGAATAGATGCACAATCCAGATATATACATTTTAGATCGCCCAAAATTAATGTTTTCACTAGAAGAATATGAAGAGAAAGTAAACACAGTTCGAATTGAAAATTGCTGTTACCAGCCTAATATATGGTAACCTCTACTTTGTAATTTATTGTAACATAATTTATGGTAAATATCTTTATGGTGAGACATGCTATTATTGAATAATAAAGAAGTTTATACGTCATAGATTTATATGAATATATTATTTGTATTTATAAAAATAATCTTTGCTTTATGCATACAGCCAGGTAAAATATACGGCGAGAGGTTATGTGCTGGCCACATCAGATTTTTTCATTCATGGCACTGTAATTAATATCATATTTAAGGGGAAATAATTCAAAACTTTATTAATTTTTTTTTTCAAAAATTTTGTTATGTAAGGGTATGAAAATTTTATATCGTTGGATTCAGAATAAAGAGCTCTATTGAATGCACAAATAAAAAATATATGTTTCTATTTAAAATTTAAAAAAATTGTATCCATATTTTGAGAACCACTGGTTGAATTTCTTTTTTCAGTATATCTTTGAAATACCTTTGTGAAACCAACTTCGTATCTCTTCTAGTTTAGAGATCGCAATGGTAGCCACTTAAAAATGAACACCCTGTATATATATATATATATATATATATACGTATTTTATATTCAACCTTTTTCAATACTTACTAAACACCGTCTCAAAAACCCATGAACCACTGATTGCACACCGCTGATACTGTACAATTAGTACGTCACTATCCCGTGACATAACAAAATCAAATTTTAAAAATTAATATCTCCCTTACTAAAAGGAATTTTTAACTCGGGTTTTCACAGGAACTCTTAGTTATACCTGTTCTTTGATAAAAAGAAAAAAATAAAAAAATATGAGAGAATACCCTATTGTGTGTTTTTGTTTAGCTTTTGATGTGCCTAGGTTTCGGAAAGGCATATAATTTAGTGTTGCAATAATAAATGTTGTTCTTGTGATGTGAGTTTAAGAATATTTTGAAATCCTTGAATATTCCAAAATATTATTTTGTTGTCGCCGTTAGTTAGTTTTTTGCTAGTAGGTTTTTTGATGTGGATCTTGTTTAAATATGTTTATCCGTAGAGCCAGTCTTTTTTAATTGTTCTGTGATTTTCCTTTTGTGTTCTTGTGTAGTTGGATGTAAGTTTTTGTTTCTGATTTGTGGTAATTTTTGTGGACAGCTATTTAATACTGTTTTGGTTTTGTTCACATTTGTGTTTTCTTTCTACTATTTTATGTAGTTAATAATATATCATGGTACAGTTTGACTTTGTGACCTTTATTTGCTTTTAGCATATAAGGATTTAATATCTTCCTCTCTTGAATTGTTTTTGTTCCTTTTAAAAATTTAGCATTGGCAGATAGTTTTATAAAATACGAAATGGGCATAACATTAACATTAAGAAAGATTTATACATTTTTCAAATTGTACATGGATAATTTAGTAATTCGCGGGATACACAAAAACTAGTGTATTTAATAAAATACGTAACTTCACCATCTGCGTACACCAGTATAAGCAAAATACATTGTACCCAAAGATAGTAGACATGGATCTTTATCCATGCACGCAATATTCATTTTTCACTCTCCATAATTCCATATATCGTCCAAATTTATAACAACGTTCATGCAAACTCTTCTCCAAACTGAAATAATACTAATTAAGTCAAAATAAAACCAGCAAATTGAACAATATTCTAACTTACATAACCTTATTGTAACAACTAGACCACAATGAGGGTTGTCTATCCACTATATTTTACTTACACGAACAGGTGAACAGAGTAAATTTACAAGTATGGGTAAGAAATAGGATTTCTTACCCATACTTCATTCATCTCTCCTCATGACATGTTCAAACCAATGTAATCGTCTCTTTTATATCTAGAAACTTCTAACACTAGAGTTACTTCCCTTATTCTTTCATTGATTTAAATTTATTGATACTGACATCTGTTAATTTGAATTACCTGAATATATTAGCAGTTTCCATGGTTAAGTTAGCATAGCTGGCTGAATTATGAAATTTATGTGAAATTTATTATTTGTATTCTTCTTTAACACTATATCTGTTGAATATCAAATATAAAATGCAATCAAATCGTATAGATAATAATATATTCTTTAAGTTATAATAACATTTAACTGAGTTTTTCAAGAAAAACTGTTAAAATCTTCAAATGAGGGTACTTCCGGTTGACCAATTATAACCAAAATCTAATCAAGTCTGCATATGGTTGTAAGGAAGAGGAATACGCAAGAATTGTAATTTTTGGAATTCTAGTATTGGAGATATCGTGTCCGAAACGGCGGTCACACACACACATATACACACACACACGCACACACGAACACACACACACACACACAAACACATACAGACATCATCGTAAAAATAGTAAAATCGTATTGTAAAGACCCTAAAACGTGCTTATTCAATGAAAACTGACCACCGAATTTTTTGACCAAAGACAATACCTTCCTTACTTATAGATGACGGAAGGTAAAAAGAATCAGGATAATGTAAAAGATTTTAAAAACCCTCAGTCTTATTCACGCTGTTCTAATTTATTCAATGCGACCGGTTTCGGTTACTTAGTAACCACTATCAAGCGGTGATTTTTTCAAAGTTTTAATGTAAGGTTTCTTCCATAAAAGCTGTAGTGACCTGTAGATTTACAGTTCGCACCACTGGATAATGATTACTAAATAACCGAAACCGGTCGTATTGAATAAATTAGAACAGTGTAAGACTGTGATGGTTTTTTAAACCTTTTACATTATCCTAATTCATTTTTCACACTTAGGTGTATCCTAACACCAGTAAAAAAGAAGATTGTTTGCAAATGTTTGGATCCTACTTAAATAAATCTGATATAAAGTATATACTTTCCTTACTATCCAATACGAGTACATAAAATATTTGTTGAATTATCGTGAAGGAACTATGGCAGGTAAAAAATAAAGAGTGTCCTTTTCTTCACAAATACTTTTTGTGAACAAAAGGACAGGTTTCATTTTTTACCTTATTATTCCACTGAAATATATTAATGACTGGAATGAGCATACCTACTATAATAGTGAAGGCCTATTGAATGCTGTCTGCTGGAGGAATTTGGCAAATATCGGGACAATTTGTGAGGAAAAATATTACTTTGTCTAGTAATGTGAGCAGTGGTAAGAGTGCATACGACTATTCGGCTGTGTTCGGTTCGACTTTCGATACAAACATGCACGAACACGCCAGCAATCATCATTAAATGGGGCTTCAGTTCAGCGTATGTTCAAAGGTTTCAGTCATGCGAGTTTCAGTCATTATAATATTTCAGTGTACTATCCAAATTTACCTATGGGGTCTCATAGTCGTGTCCCTCAGCGTTTGGTCGCGAATCTATGAACTCGGATTCAATTCCGACCGACGCCAAATATTATTTTCAATTTTAATTGGCACAGAAAACGCAGACGTGACCGCTGTGGTGCACTCTCTACGCCAAAAATGAGTGCCCGCAAGGTGAAGTCTGGTAAACGCCTATACGGTACAATATACCATATCATCATTACCGGTATCTGCTTACAAAGTAGATGGACACACCATGGTGATATTTTTATATATTTATTTATTTATGTATTTATTTATTTATTTATCCTTAACAAAATTGCCGCGTACCACAAAATAATTTGGGGAGAAAAGCATATAAAACGCCTATGATCGGCCTTTCGTGAAACAGTCTGTTTCACATACCTATACACATATGAGTATACGTCAAAAAGTAGTTATTAATGCCGTTTTAATATGAAATTATAATACTACTACAGATACGAAGGATTAGGATAAAAGGATAATAAACATATACAATATTATTATCCAGGCGTAATATTCGTAGGTCACTTTCAGTTCAGAATACGAGCAACAAATTTTGTTATTACTACATTGTCGCATCAATATATTTCCATATATATTATTCAAATTAAAAGTTATGATAATACATTAAATAAAGATAAACTGAACAATTTTAGTCATTTAATAAATGTGTGTATAATCTTTTAATATATTTTCAATTTAAAACAATATGAATATTTTTTTTACATTTTCTTAATTTTAAAATATATTACATGCAAGAGAACTATATTTGTTGTCAAATTGAGTATATATATATATATATATATATATATATATATATATATATATATATATATATATATATATATATTTTAAATTAAATATCGAGCACTGTTGTCTTAACAAATGTGACACGAGTTTGTTTACATACATATATTTCAAAACTTAAAATTAATAATTTAATTAAAATAAAATAAATATTTAACAGTTTATGTACGTTGCACTATTATTAGATTTTAGTTTTCAAAACAATAGAACGTGAAAATTCATACAAAATAACCTTAAATACTAAATAATTTCCTTTACCGGCAGCTGTATATTCTGCCCTGACAACTATATATTTACTTGTCAGTTTTTCCTTGTAAAGTAATTTCACATTGACGGAAGTTATAATTTCACGGAAGAAAATTTACACAACGGTCTTTAAATAATATATTAACCATTTTCTTAAGCTTTGGATAAGAAAACTGCTTTAATAATTTCTTCAAAGGTATACTATAGCATTCAATTACAATTTTTATGGAATCCGTATTCTTTCCTGAATTTTAATGTGTTCAAGAAAGTTACAGGTAAATTTATAGTTTTAATATTTGATAAACGTGCTCTTTATGTACTGTACATGGAGATTATTTGCTTTACTTTTGCTTCCTCGCATAAATTTTATCGCATGTGTTAAGAGTTTTCATTAATTAACTTCGTTATCGAGATTTTTCGGTGAAATTTATTGTCGAGTTCTCGCGAACGATTTTAATTTTGTTCATGGCGAGATGGTGATTATTTCATCACTTGTGGAATATATTTTCTGCTAATTACGATAACAAGATTCGTTTGTATGATTGGATAGAATCTACATGTGTTTGAATTTGAAATGACATGCATCGTAAACTTCTTATTTCAATCACAAAATTTACTTATTTTTTTACCTTCCGTACCTTTAGGCAAGGAAGGTATTGTCTTTGGGCAAAAAAATTAATGATGAGTTTTTAGTAAATAAGCATGTTTTAGGATCCCCTTTTGTATGTGTCTGTGTGTGTGTGACAAAAGTGTCGGATCGCATAACTTCAATACCACGATTCCAAAAATTATAATTTTTTCGTATTCCTTGAGTTTACATACAGAAGAACAACTGATTAGATTTTGGTTATAATTGGTGAACCGGAAATAGCCTCATTTGAATACTTAAGAGTTAAATTTGATTTATTGACATTTATTCTCTATACCATTTGATTACATTTTATATTTCATATTCAATAGATATAGAGTTAAAGAATTTTAAAGAAATTAAATTTTATAATTCAACCAGCTATGCTAAACATGGAAACTACTAATATATTCATATAATTCAAATTGACAGATGTCAGTATAAATAAAAAGTAAGTTAATGTGGCAGACATGAGGATGTTGAAGTAGATGTTGGGGAAGACACGGAAAGATAGGTAAGGAAATAACTCTAGTGTTACAAGTTTCTAGAAAGATACAAGCGAGATGATTACATTGGTTAGAAAATGTCATGAGAAGAAATGAAGAATATATATTGGATGAAGTATGAATAGCTTAGTAATAGAAGGTTTAAGAAACAGAGGAAGACCAAAGATAAGATGGAAGGACTGTATTGCGGAAGACTTGAGAGAAAAGGAACTAAATGAGAACGACACGTAAAACAGACATGAGTGGAAGAAGAAGATAAAAAATAGCAACCCCTAACGAATGGGGAAAGCTAAAGAAAAAGAAGATGTTAGTGTCAAGTGCAATTTGCATAGTTTGTTTATGAAATTATTTTACTGGAAATTTAGAATCATTTTCAAGAAAATTTATGTATGGAATTTATACATAATATAATACAAAGGATTGACGGAAGGTATTGTGCTGGCCACAACAGATTTTTTGTTTTTACCTCTCGCCACCGCAGATAAGAGTTATAAGAATCATACTAAAATCGCACATTTTAATTTTCCTACAATCTAATTTTAACATTTTTACGATGATGTCTGTAGATAAGTGGATCTTGTGTGCGCTATAACTCAATTACTACCAATCAGAAATATATGAAAACTAGTATTCCTACTCTGTAGTAAAATATAAAAAAAAACATTTTAGATGGAATGCCGTTGTAACCACCCGCTATGACAAGTTATTGTAAACTAATGCAACCACTTTGTAACCCGCCTTAAGGGATGAGTTAACAAATAATATTTAATGTGAGTTCTTGCCAGCCGCGTTGTACATTTAAGTATTGTCCTAAATAATAAGAATCATAATAAAAGTATTACTTACTGTTGATGCTGATTGGCTGAAATACTTGACTATTGTAGGATAATAAAGATGGTTGTTTACGAAGATATAAAATAATAAATATATTTAGTAATAAGATGTAAATAATCACTTCCGTCTTCACTAGACCATTGTTTATACACTATACAGTTACCACCCACGTACACACTGTATTCTTCACGTACACAATAACTACAATATTGTGGATAGGTAAAGCGAAGTCAGCAAATAATTGAGATATCAACTAATTATGAAACAATAATATTACTATTGCTTCCTGCAATATTTGGAAATACTAATACAAACTATTATGACCTCAATTGTGTGGTGACCTAGGTTTACACCATATTGAAAGTGGTGCCATTTAAAAGATTTTTTTTTATATGAATATAAAAGTTCTTTATCACTATGCCTCTAAAATGGAAAACAAAAGAGTTATTTCAAGTTGAAATTTAAATATTATATTTCTTATTTTAATACAAATATGACAATGTTGGTATGGATACAACAAAAGCTAACATTAAACAAAGATCAATTGACATTTTGTTTATTTATTTATATTATTAATAGATGCTATCAACAAAATTGAAAAATATACTAATGATGAATTAATTGAAATGGTTAACATTTTGAACAATTATTAAAAATGGTTTATTTGTAACACTTCAAAATATATTTAATAAGTAAGCTAAGGGGCCCTGTTAACTACCCCTGTCCAACCCGTAGGGTTGCTGTATTTCTCTATTATATTTATAAGTATATGGAGGAGATATTATTCAACTATTTTATAGTTATTAAAATAATTAGCTAATATATGTATGCAGCTATCTATTTTGACCCCATACATCACAAATTTGGGCACATAATCTTTTATATTGATGATTATACGTATTTTCATATTGCCGGACGGTTTTACAGAATGGTAGACATACACTGCCGTGTCGCTGAGCGATGCGTCGCTAATCTCACTCACATGAGAATTTTTGGCAAAACAAAAGCACATCTGAGATGACCCATCAAAGACGCACTACATGTCCCATTTAACCAAAGTCGTATATATTATAGTTTCCGAGATCTCAATGGTGGTCTTCGAAATCCGGACATTCTGTATATGTGTTTGCTGGGTGTGTGCAATTTTTTTGCATAAATTTCACTTGAAATTCAATCGAATACAAACAAAAAAACAAATTGTGAAATTAACAAAAAATACGTGAAGTAGCTAGCGTCAATTTGGCAGCATAAAACCGATATTGTTATAACTACCCGTAGATTTTTTTTTTTAATTTTTTTACTAGATATACAAAGGATTACAACCGAAATACAAACGATGTATGAAATTTTTAAAAGAAATTACGTAAACTTTGCTGCTAGCGTGAACTTGGCAGTATAAAAATGAAATTGCCATATCTTTCGGTAGAATTTTTTTCAATTTTTTTATTAGAAATACAATCAAATACAAACGAAATACAAACTATCTGTGAAAAAAAAAATACGTAAACTTTGCTGCTAGCGTGAACTTGGCAGCATAGAAATGATATTTTCATAATTTCCCGTAGAATTTTTTTCAAACTTTTTACTAAAATCCAATGGAATACAAACGATTTGTGAAATTAAAAAAAAATTAAGCAAACTTTGCTGCTAGCGTGAACTTGGCAGCATAAAAAATTCAATTTATTAACATTAATTGCGCAATACAAATAATATTTAGTAAAATAAAATGAAATACAAACGAAATACAATCGAATAAGTGCATTTGTATTATTTTTTTTTTTTGAATATGTTGCTGCCAAGTTCACAAACCTTCAAAACCACCCTGTATATATCATCACGGCATATTAATTTAATTTTAAACTGGAGGTATTGTGTTGGCCACATCATATTTTTTACCACCGGGTCATGAGTCATTGTAAAAATTATCACCGTCAGCTACAGCGGCATTTTACCGTAAGTTACTAGAAAAGCGGAAAGAACAGAATCTGCATTACAGTGAACCGCGAATTGAATAGAACAGAAAATTTCACCGCTGCGGTTTTCGGTAGGCGTAGGAGAGTGGAACGAACAAACCTATTCAAATATTACTATTTGACAGATATCAGTGTCGAACAAAATTTACAAAATTTAATAAGGCTGTTCGATCTTCAAAATTTATGATCGTTTTTGATCTTAAATTTTGATCTATCTTATCAATTGATCGATCAAAATCGAACCTCTGTGATCCATAACGATCACATCTAGATCGATTATAAATGTCATATATGATTATTTTGATCGATCAATCAATCTTATTAGACGAAGTACAGCGATGTTTTTCGCAATTCTAGTTCCTCAACCTTCTCCCCCTAGGCCTAGACTCAAGAGTACAGACAGCGTTTCAGCGATGCCACTGCTCATATTTCAAATATGCATGCATACACATAACTTGGACATGTTGTTTGATAGATCAGACCGATTTATTTTTGAATTTATCAGTTGATCTTTAATAAAAATATGTTGTGGCCAGCATAATACCTCTCGCCATTTTCTTTTTATGTTACATAGGGCGCAAGCAGTTATGTGACTTTGTTGGCCTTGGCATACAGATATGGGGACCTGTGTCAGAATGACAAATAGTAATGTGCATAGGTGTCAAGTATTATAAGTTTTCATTCAAAACATGATTTTCCAAATCCGTATGGATTATTTTCCTCGATATGTATATTCCATACTATGGATGACAAATAAACATCAGAATATTTTGAAATTTTGAATGAAAAATTATGACATATGACAATTGTGACATCTATGTAAATAACTACTAGCCGTCATTCTGACACACAAATAATTGAAATTGTTTCTCTTCTTTCGTTCTATGAGAAATTTTGTTCTACTATTCTAATATGTTCCAAGGATATATGTATATACTATTAACATACCTATAATTTAATACATATTTAATTAATAAAACAATAATATATATTAAATGTACTCATTCCTCCCAGAAAAATCTGTCACTGACATTTTGCAGTTATTTGTCAATTACAAAAATTTGAATATCGCAACTGTTTTTTGGGCAATGAGATTTATTACAACAGATTATTCTATATTATTATATTCTATATCTACAAACCTATACGAGATATAACAAAAAAATTAAATGTGTCAGATTGAGAATTTAATTATCTTTAGTATTATAGTAACAAATTTTCAAAAAATAACATTTAGAAATTTTATTTTTAGAAACTACCACTTCCGATTGTCCAATTGTTAGCAGAACCTATTCAACTCTTCCCATTACTGTTAGATTTAGGAATCCGTAGTTACACAGGACTTTAATCAAATTTTAGAAATCGTACCTCCAACTTGTGTAATAGATAAATAATGCAAATTCGTTGCCAGTGGACGTGATCGTTCTGATCGATTAATCAATATTCTGATCAGATCGATCATATCGAAGTTTTTGCGAGCATCGCAGCTCATTACTGGGCTGCTGTTATGATTGTGTAAACTGCAAATGTCAATTTGTACAAAAATGTCATATGTGGTTGGTAAACGTTGTTCATATCTCTCAGTTCATTTCATCTCAATTCATTTTTCAATTGTCATAGACCTAAGAAGGAAGCAAGGGTTATTTTTAAATACTTTTTGAGGTGCAAAAATAAGTCACAAGTTACAAGTAGAAGTAGAATGTACGAGATGAGTGAAGAGACAAAATGTAAAAGTCCTGTATGTATTGATGCACACAACCAAACATCTGCGCTCTTACACGAAACGAGGACGGTGTGGCCTCCCTTATTTTAAAATAATAATTTTATGAATCATAAGATTTTTGAAAAAATATTTATTAAATGATAAATTAAATAAGTAGTTAAAGCTTCATTAAATAATAAAATCAAAATTTTGCAATTTTATTTTATGGCTGTATGAAAATAGCTAAAACCCAGTAAAATAGTTTTGCTTGTTAACAATTTTGCATCAAATGACAACAAATAAATGTAAATTTCATAATATTGTTGTTCCATAAATTCATTATTAAATTTATTCAATTTCTTGTAAATACAAATAGTCATGGCAATTGAATAAAACGACAAACAAATATGTGACATTTTATCTGTCAGAATTAGTTATAACCTCTAACTTGTACAAATTTAGTTATTTAATATTTTATTAATTTAAATAATGTAATTTTTAATCTTACAAAATATGATAGAGTTATTAACGTTAAGCCGATATAAAGCAAATAACGGACGGGGCTTAATTAGTATACCGACGTGCTAGCCAACCTTTATTATCAGGTATTTAAGTTTATTATTTGCATATCGGCCGGGTGTTGTTGAAGACTTATCGTAATAGCATAATATTTAGACATTTAGGAATATCTTTTAAAAATTCTTTGTCCTGTGATATTGACATTTTTTTTTGTTTATTAATTTTCCGTGGCAACAGCTCTCATGACACTGTGATGCGTCCGTTATAAATCTTTACCGGTTTCAGGATATTAAGCTCTTGTTTACATGTACAAAAATAGTCTGGTAACTAAGTAATAACCATTGATATATTATATAAATGGGAGAAACATTTAAGCTCCTTCACTGTATAAGCATTGACGCACAACTTGGATCGAATTGACGCGCTATATCTACAATTTTCTACATTACCACGCCCTCTACTTGTACCACGCTTAATTTTCACTATTAAAGTCTGGGTGAATATATTTGTTGCAGATTTTCAAACTACAAATATATAAACTATCAAGCCTCAACAATTATGCGCTCGTGTCTACCTTGCGGTAGAGCATTTGGCTCGTTTTTTGTTTTTTAAGTGGTGTCCCTAATAGACATAGACCTAATCCACCTTTTTATTTAATTATTAAACTCATCTCCGGTACTTTTATTTTCTACTACCAACGTATTACATTTGTTTAGGGACCCTATCTTCAATTAAACTAAGTATCGGTATCGTTATCAACTGCATCGTCTTTTTCAGATTTAGCCCTGTCGTTGTATGACAAAAAATATAATAACTGATCATTGGTTTCTTCGGATTGATGTAAGTCGCCTATATAGATCTCAAAGTTTGTACACGATTGACCTTGGCATCCGGAGCAAATGATGGAACATCTTAGTCCGGCATTTGAACAACTACATGTAGCTTTTCAGCTTTTGTGTATACTTGCAGGTTATTGTTTTTAAGAATTCTTTTGAGCACCTTCTATTTGGTAGTAATAGGGAACAACTCAAATTTCTATTTCATCCAACCCCAATCTTGAGGATTCTTGGTATTACTGTACCATTGCTGAATTTGGTAATAAGTTCTAAAAAAGTGTTGCCGTACAGCAGACTCAGTGTGAGGTAACAATGCAAGGTAGCATGTACTTTTTGGTACTGACTTGACGAAAACTATACTTGATATATTAAATGCTACTCGGGGAGACGTTGACCTTTTAATCCTTATTTTATCCACACTATAGGCAAAAACACACGACTACAAGGCTAAATCTGACAAAGACGATGCAGTTGGTAACGATACTGACACTCACAGTGTAATTGAATACAGGGACCTTTTTGGACCGTCAACTTTAAAAATAGCTAAACAAATTTAGTACATTGGCAGTAGAAAATAAAAGTACCGGAGATGAGTCCAATAATTAAATAAAAAATTGAATTAGGCCTAGGGATGGCAACATACATGTTTAAATGATTTTATACATTACATGTATAAAAGTCCTGTATAAAACGTATACAAAGAATAATACGTTCTTATAAAATGTATGATATTATACCTGTATAATACATAAGTATTATACATTTCATACTGTATAAAACGTATTATACCTTTTGAACAGTGTAAAAATATTTAGTGTTGTTTATTATTATATCATTTCATACACGTATATTTCATTTTCATGCAGTATTATACGTATGTATAATACATGAACTGTATAAAATGCATATCACGTATGAATAATATATTATATAAAATGTATCACATAATAGTTTTATACTTATACTGGCTGGGCCAAATTAGACCTACCAATGTTAAACACAAATAACTTTTTTTTATTTTTTGATATAATTATTTTTTTCTTTTTGTAGGATATAATTGAATTCTTGGCAATTTATTATGGAACCATACAGTACAAAACAACGCTTTAAAATTATCGAGTTTTTCTATTCTTGTCAACGATCAATTGTTATGGCGCAGCGTAAATATCGGCAATATTTTTATTCAAGATCAGCTCCCACAGCCTTCATGATTAGGAGTTTGGTCGGTCGTTTTGAGGAACTGACCGTCCTGGAAGAGGTGCCCATCGAAATATTCGCACTGAAGACATCGTGGAAACTGTGCGGCAGAGTGTTGCAGATGATCCATCTGTCTCAACTCGCCGTCGTTCCAGCCAATTGGGCATTTCCAGAACGACATTGCGTAGAATTTTAAAGTTGGATCTTAAGATGTACCCATACAATATTCAAATTGTGCAAACACTGCTACCGCAAGACCACCAACAACGACTACAATACGCTAATCGTTTTATACAATTAGCCACACTAATTGATTTTTTTAATAATGTTTTGATGTCGAATGAAGCGCATTTCCATTTAAATGGTTATGTCAACATACAAAACTGTAGATTTGGGGCTCCAAAAATCCAAGAGCAACACATCAGCATCAGTTGCACCCATCTAAATATATTGTTTGGTGCGATGTTATGGCCAATAGAGTTATCGGCCTATATTTCTTCGAGAATGAGGATGGAACGCCGGAAACGATTTCCGGAGCTTCTTACAGAACAATGATTGAAAACTTTTTGCGACCACTGGCGGAGCAGAAACCTTATTTGTGGTTTCAACAAGATGGAGCAACTTCGCACACTGCTAGGCAAACTATGAACCTGCTGCGTGAAATTTTTGGCGAACGTCTGATTTCAAAAAAATCAGATTTCCCTTGGCCACTTCGTTCGCCAGATTTAACTGCGCCCGACTTTTTTTATGAGGATATTTAAAAGACAAAGTGTATGTTAATAAAGCAGAGACTATTAGACAGCTGAAGCAGAATATTCGAGACGAAATACTGAGCCTTCAACCAGAAACATTACGTGGTGTAATGGAAAACGCGTTAAAAAGAGCCAATCTCTGTACCGAGAAAAATGGTGGGCATTTGTCTGATGTCATACATAATTTCCATAAATATATTAAATGTATAAAAAAAATTAATAAAGATAATTATTATTACAAGAGTTATCCGTGTTTATCATTAGTAGGTCTTATTTGGCCCACCCTCTTTTATACATTTTATTTTATGCCATAGGCCTATTATTGGGGACACCACACGCGCTACCGCAAGGTGGTGTGGAAACAAGTGCATAATTGTTGTAAACGTCGATAGTTTATATATTTGTAGTTTGAAAATCTACAATATATATAAATATATATATATATATATATATATATATATATATATATATATATATATATATATATATATATAATTACCCACAGTTAATAGTAAAAATTAAGCGTGGTAGCAAGTAGAGAGCGTAGTAATCTAGAAAAATGTAGATAATAGATCGTAGATATTGATATTACGTAAAAATGTGTGGAAACCTTTTTGATAAAGAACTTAGTTATCTTCAATTTTGTTATTGACAATATTTGTCGCAGGAACATCCAGAACCGAGTTATTGGCAAAAAACGTTTTTCGAGCGATATTTCGGCAAAATTGGTGATTTTCTGGGGGGTTTCACGAGGGGGATAAATGAGTATATCTAAAAGAGGCCTACAATAAACCGATTCCAATAGTTAAATCTTATTCCCGATTTAAAACGATGTTAATCTCCCTGACGACTGGCCTATAAAATTGTGTCATCCAACTATAATAAGTCACTTTGTACAGTTTTTCATCCTTCGGAAATCTACTCGAAAGAAATTTACATAAGATTATGGCAGTTGAATTTAGGACGAAAACGATATACTTGTAGATAGGTTTGTGAAAAGAACTGAAGATTCTATAAAATTAAGATTTTATTTTATAAAATGGTTGCTTTGTGGATATCGATTTCGTCAAAAAGACATCTTCAGGCCTACAGCTGAAATGATATATAAACATATGTAAAGAAAATTTATGATTGTACATAACATGTATAAATTGTACTTGAAATTTAGAATTTAATAACAGTAAAAATGTATTAGTGAATATAGAACTGGAACGTAACATTAAAAAAGTTAATATTCAAGGATAGTAAAGATTTTTAAATATTTTAGAGATTTGAACAATTTTTAGGTTAAGTGCACGTGACAATCATAAATTGTAATTAGTTTAAAAAATTGTAGAAAAAAACAAAAACAAATAAGAATATTACTAACCTTTAGATGAACTAGACATCGTCAAATATTATACAGGGTGATTGGTGAGGAAACGGCCATACTCGAGGAACGTGTTCAGGAGATGAAAATAAACAAAAAAAGTCATATAAACATGTGTCCGATTCTTAACCGTTACGGAGATATCACTTAAAAAAATATAATAAAAGCAACACCTCAATGACGAAACAAATCATTTATTATAATGTAGTATGCTATACAAGTGAAGGAAAAACAATTCAATGTAGAATATTTTCAAAAATACCACCCCCAACTTCGATGCATTTACAGCTGGATGTGACAGCCACAAAAAACATGCCAAATATTATTTCTAACAATAACAGCTGAACGTGACAATAATTAATATCTCAGTAACGGTTAAGAAAGGGAAACATGTTTATATGACTTTTTTTGTTTATTTTGATCTCCTGAACACGTTCCTTGAGTATGGCCGTTTCCTGTGCCAGAGAGATGGGACACATGAAGATTTTGTGGGTTGCCGGAAGTATGGTTAGAAATTTTGGAAATTTTTATATTTTATTTAGTTATAAAGTTTCAAATGGCGGTAAATTTTTGAAAATATGTTCTGGAAAATATATATTTGAGTAGAATGTGATTATTTTTCAAATGTTTTAATAATTTGTATTTTTCTAAAAGAATAAGATTTTGTATTTTAGTTTCTATATGCAAGAGACTAATGTTATCTACTGTGATTTTATGGTTTGTATTTAATAAGTGCGTAACCCATTGCAGAAGGGGGGTTGTTTTTAAGATGTTCATTGAACCTAGTTTTAATATTTCTTCTGGTAAGGCCGTTGTAACGTAACCCTCAGCAGTTGGGTTGAAAACTTCCCATGTTTCTAACATAAAGAAATCGTTGATGGGTAACATGTTTTGGTCGCAAATTGGCATTTCCTCTAAATTTTTACATAATTTAATAAATTTTCCTCGTCATTTATTACTGTGAATTTTCTGTCGGAGTTTGTTTTTGTTTCTCTTAATTTTATTATTAAAACGTTTCGTACATATTCTATGTCTGAAGTAAGTAACATGCATAATTCTTTCCTTCGACATGCTCCTGCCACTGGCAGAATTAAAACAACCTTTAAGCAAAAAAAATGTTAGAAAACGAAAACATGTAATAAATCAAATTCTTACTTTGATCATTAAATATGTTCCATCTGGCGCTTCTTTTATATACTTGTTTATATTGTCTCTACAAAGAATTTTAGATTTCTTCGGTTTGAAACCATTAGAATTTCTTTTCAATAATGAAGTTAGTTTTGGAAAAGTATTGATCAGAATGTTCTTATTAATTCCGAGACTTTCCCTTACCATAGAATAGTGACTCCACAGAGTTGAAGGTTTGTAAGTTTTCGATCTTTCAGCAAAATATGCTAAAAGTACACTTTCTATATAACTAACATATTTCTGATCGCACCATTTTAAAAAATCTTTATTCCTTCATATAAAATTTTGGACTTCTGGGGTAGTAAATCTTGCACTGCTCCTTTCGCAGCATTTTCAATGTCTTCCATATTCACTATTTCCACTAATATTTGCAAATATTTCGTTGAAATCAATGATATTTATAATTTTCACTTTGTTGTTTCTGATTTTGTTTCATTACCGCAGCTACTAATTAAAAGAATGGCCGACTACGTTTCTAATTTGATTTGAAACGTTACTTTTTCTTTTATTAAATTAAGGAAATATTAAAAGAAAATTGATTTGGTTGTGCAAAAAACAGTGTATGTATTACGGACGAAATATTTCTGGCCCTCAGCGCATTTTAAACCCTCCACTTCGCGTCGGGCTTTAAATATTGCTCCTCGGGCCAGAATCTATATTATTTCGCCCTTAATACATAAATAACTATTTTTTTAAGGCGAGAAACTGCAAATAATTCAGTATTATTATTCTGAAAATTCAAACATTATGCATTTATTTGTAATTTTATGTCAATTTCATGGCTATCACTAGAAATTTGCATAATTTATATTTCAAATTCAGTTGTTAAGATTACAAAACGTGCAAAATAAAATCTGATTAGTGATTTAGGTGTAGAATTTGAAACATTTTTGGCTAAAATTAATAAGTAACTAACTACAGCAAAATAAAAAAAAATAACATTGTGTTCCCTATATTACGCATTTCAAGTAGTAGACACTCGGTATAATACGCCAATGGTAATAACTATATCCTCTACCACAGTAATATTATTATCATACTGACATGTTAACAACAGTCAAATGAAAATAAAATATATTGAAAGTTTATAATGCTGCTCATTAATAAATAGACATAACGTTGAATTCTAAACAAATCTATAAGTCTTACAGATCTGTAAATCTGTAAAATACTGACAAAAGCACATCTAGTTTTGTTGATTAATATAAAATTATACATAAGAGCGGCAGGTTTCGTTGCTTATAGATTTACGGATCTGTAAGACTTACAATTTTGTTCAGAATAGGTCCATTAGATGTCTTAAAATCCTCGTTCTACGTGCTCGGATTTTAAACTGCGGCAGTTACGACTCTTGGTATATTAATAGTTTTAACGACTGGCGGCCGTTAGGGACACCATTTCACATTTGTTTTTAGTTCTGTTAACTCAACGGCACTGTATAACGAAAAACTAAAAAAATCATACATTACGAATTCTGACAGATAAACTGTCAAACATTTGTTTGTCGTTTTGTTGAAATGTGGCTATCAGTAAGAAATGTTAATAAAGAATTGAATAAATTGAATAATTAATTTATGGGACCAAAATATTATGTAATTTACATGTAGTTGATGTAATTTTTTATCTTTTTCTTGGCACTACAACCTTTGTTGTCAGTTGAAACGAGCAGCAACAGTCTTAGAAAAATAATTTTCCTATTCTGCTGCATAATGTGTTAAGTAAATAATTTAATATTGGCTGAATATAATAATGTGTATTAATGAGAACTATTATAATTAGCACAAATGACTGCGATGAAAACCATGAGTTGCAGTTAAACTCATCTTTTAAATTATTTCTCCTGCTAATAAAGTGCAATGGGTAGTCCTCATGATACATGATATTGCACCATTATCATTCCCCAATAATCTGGCTAATTAATGAATGCCGCTCTCATGACAACAGGAATCACAGCAGATTGCAGTAATTCCAATACAAAGCACCGTCACTATCATCACATGCACCAAATAAGGACAATTTATATAACTTTCAGATTCATACTAAATCCATAATTAGCCTTTGATTTACTCTTAATGAATCTCTGACACTTATATGATATATTGGAGTTTAATCATTGTTCTACCCCAACTCGTTATAGAGTTTCCCGACGTACTATGATGTTTTAATGAAGACGCAAGAGTTCAAACTTCTATGAACATTTATTCTCTCTCTTCAATGGTATGGCATTTAAAAATAAAAGATCAGATAACATCTCACCTGTCAGTAGGTATTTTATAATAACATTCAAAATAATTCTTGATCTGTTTTCTAAATTTAAATATTTCGTTTATTTATTGTTATTATATCATAATTCAAGTTCATTTTTAATAAGTTATATAAATCTATACAAAGATAATATTTCAAAAAGAATGTGATTTATAGTTATAATTGAATTTAATGTCACTAAACGGTAAAACAGCAAAGTATTTAACCATTTATATCCCTACTAATAAAAAATCTGATGTGGCCAGCACATGATCTCTCGCCAATTTAATGTTTAAAATAGCAATGAGATTTAAGTAAAATATCACTTTCGGTTGATCGTTTGTAAATAAAATCTAATTTGATGATATTAACAATGTTAATATGAAAATAAAAACACTTGGTTAAGTTCCAAAATTAAATAAAATATATTCACTTAATACGTATTTCGGTCGTTAGACCATCATCAGAAGTGACGTACAATTAAAATAAAGTAACATTTACAGGACATGACTTATATACTAATTACATCGAGTGGGAGGGGGGAACAACTGAAACTTTACATGGGCTTCACTAATGGTGATTGGTGTAAATCTAATTGTTCGTTCATTAAATTCTTCTTTGCTTTAACTGCTTTTTGAATTTCTAAAGATTCCAAAAGGTCTAGTTTGAACCCACGTTTTTCAGTATGTAATATTTTTAAATTAGTCATATCAAATGTGTGATTAAGGGATAGCATGTGTTTAGCTACATTAGAATTATTTGGTTTATTAAGTCTATATACCCTAAAATGTTCATTGAGTCTAGTTGTAAAGTTTCTAATTGTTTTCCCAATAATCAATAATCAATAATCAAAGTAAATCCGCCTTACAGGCTATGAAAGAAGCAAAAAAACTTTGGCTTAAATTTGAAATGAAAAAGTGGTATTCCGTGAGAGATAATTTAATGTTACATTTAAAACTAATACATAGTGAATTAGTGCATATAGACTACATCCAATAGAATTCGACATTTTGGATTCTAACATTCGAGAAGCTGGAAATCTACTATCGTTCAAGCAGTACCAGTCGCAGCGTAGGAAACTAGACAGACTGATAGCAAATAAAAATAAAAAGGAACACTTTGATATTCCTTCCCAGCCACTAAACAAACCAACGATACCATTCTACCAGAGGGTTTACAACAACACATCCACAGCATTTAGCGAAGAAGAATTACGTTTTTTGGAAAAAAGTTTACATTATGCTCCCACACTTCCAACCAAAAAAAGTGATCTAGAACATTTAGCGATTGATTGTGAAATAGCACTAAATAGTAATTCTGAAAATATTAATTCGAAATATATCGAGAAATCTCTTTGCTGTCGTGTTATTAATGATAGTAAAAAACAGTTAAACAAAGGTATTTCTACTCCAGATATGCAGAATATTAATAGTATAAAGAACAAAATAGTTGAAAATGATTTGATTCTAAGTAAAGCAGACAAAGGAAATACCATAACTATTTTTCATAAACAAGAATATATCAGTAAAGTTGAAGATTTTATACACAATAATAATATTGTTGAAGTATCTACAGACCCAACAAACAAATTTCTCAATAACGTTAAACAAATTGTTCAGAACTCTGGTGCAGTCTTCAATCAAAAAACCCAACAACGTGTAGTACCAACCAATGTTTCTGCGCCGTGTTTATATGGGTTAATTAAACTACACAAAAAATATCATCCTATTCGCCCAGTAGTCTCATATTGCCGAGCTCCGGCATACAACATTTGCCAAAAATTAAATCAGTTGCTACGTTTTCACTTAAACTTCAACCCGTCACGTACACTGAAAAACAGCTTAGACCTCATCAACAAGATTAACGGAAAGTTCCACAAAGATGGAAAATTAGTATCGTTCGACGTTAAAAGCTTATTTACTAGTATACCTATAACAGAACTACAATCCATCATTAAAAATACATTAAGTAACTCTAATGTTAATCCTGAAATTCAAAAACAAATTCTGGAATTATTAGATATATGTTTAAATCAAAATTATTTTACTTTTAATAATAAATTTTATCAACAAAAAGATGGTCTCCCCATGGGTTCCCCTCTCTCACCCTTATTAGCTGACATATTCATGAACCATTTTGAAGAAAAACTTCTTAATCAAAAAAATTCTTTGAATTCTAATATTATTTGGTGGTATAGATACGTAGATGATATTATTTGTTATTGGAAAGGTACGGACAGACAATTAGATATTTTCTTGAAAGAATTAAATAAAATTAACCCAAAAATTCAATTTACAATAGAAAAAGAACAAGACAATAAAATTAACTTTTTAGATATCACCATCTCAAAATCAACAGACAAGTTTAACTTTAGTGTATATAGGAAACCCACCTACACGGATACAATTATCCCAAATGATTCAAATCACCCCTCTAATATTAAATTATCTAGTTTCTATAGTTTTATACATCGTTTAGTAAATACCCCTATGACAGATGAAGATTTCATTAAAGAACGAAATGTGATTTACGCAATAGCAGATAATAACGGTTATAGTAAAAGTACAATCAACAAGTTAATTTATAAAAAAAAGAAACAAACCTGTCTTAAACAAATATATAATAGTGATTGTACTATCCCCACTGTACCTAACTACAGAAAAATAGCATATGTGAACAACAATGCGGTTAAAATATCCAAAATTCTTAAGAGAAATGACATTGCCCCTGCATTTTACAATCAAAAGACTTTAGGCAAAATACTAGTAAACAACCAAATTATTAAAAATGTAAATGGAAACAATCTGGAATTTATGAAATTAATTGTAAAAATTGTAATTTCATTTATATTGGGAAAACAATTAGAAACTTTACAACTAGATTCAATGAACATTTTAGGGCATATAGACTTAATAAACCAAATAATTCTAATGTAGCTAAACACATGCTATCCCTTAATCACACATTTGATATGACTAATTTAAAAATATTACATACTGAAAAACGTGGGTTCAAACTAGACCTTTTGGAATCTTTAGAAATTCAAAAAGCAGTCAAAGCAAAGAAGAATTTAATGAACGAACAATTAGATTTACACCAATCACCATTAGTGAAGCCCATGTAAAGTTTCAGTTGTTCCCCCCTCCCACTCGATGTAATTAGTATATAAGTCATGTCCTGTAAATGTTACTTTATTTTAATTGTACGTCACTTCTGATGATGGTCTAACGACCGAAATACGTATTAAGTGAATATATTTTATTTAATTTTGGAACTTAACCAAGTGTTTTTATTTTCATATTAACCTTGTTAATATCATCATTTAAATATGTTTCAACAAGTGCTGACAGCTTACTCCATTAATTTTAAAATCTAATTTGTTCTAATAAATAAAAAAGTATATAATACGAAATTCTGGATCATATTTTATTGTTTTTTTTTTCGATTTTTTTTTTTTTATCATATATAGTCCAAATATAATATGTTGTTTGAAATTATATATATATATATATATATATATATATATATATATATATATATATGTATATATATGTGTGTGTGTATATATTATTTCAAGAAAATCTGTTTGGAGTATAGATCTTCCATTAAAGTACCACTTTCGGTTTATAAATTACAGAAAAAATATAATATGTCGTTCTCACTAATACAAAAGTCTTAAATACCAAATTTTAAAAGTTTTAGATTATATCATAATATATTTTTCACGAAAATTTGTTCAGAGCTCCAAGTAAAGAATCACTTGCGGTTTATCAATTTTTGTTAAAATCTAATATGTTATTCTCCTTGATACAAAAGTCTTAAATACTAATTTTTTTAAAAAAATGGATTATATTTTAATATAGTTCTTCACTAAGAACTGTTATGGGCTTAAAGTAAAGTATCTATTTCGGTTTTCCAATTGATACCAAAACCTTATCAGGCCTTCCCGTTAATGTTAGATTGAGGAATCCGTAGTTAAACATAACCCAAGTCTTATAGTATTTGAGAAACCATGCGTCCAACATCCATACACACACATACACGCGCCCACGGACATCATCGTAAAAATGTTATTATCGGTTTCTATGGATTTTAAAACGTGCTTATTTACTAAAATCTGGATATTTAATTTTTACCATGAATGCAATACCTCTTTTAGCGAGAGGTAAAAAATCTGAAGTGGTCAAAACAGTATCTAAACATTTTGATGATTTGAGTCAAGAGCATGGGGGTTGGCCACCACTACTATAGAGGATACTTTTTATTAGGTATCATTTATTGGACAACGGGCACTTAAAGTTGTCATAGAAGAGATACACTAGGTCAATTTTGTTCTATTTGAAGATCAAATACAAAAATAAGTTAAAGTGGATGTGAAAAACTGTCCTACAAATAGTGAATTATAATAGTGGGAGAATCCCATCGAAAGGATTTGTCAAAGTTGGCCACATGTTACCATTTACCGTGACATTCTCACTGTTCCCAGGTCTTTTTCACATTCGTTTCTCGTACATATTCTGAATGCAAAAATAAATGCAAATAATCAGTGAATATTACGGAGCTTCAATATTCGATTGTCCATTTTTCTTAATTCCGCATAGAAAGCAGTCGCAATGTACGGCAGGTTGGGGTAAAGCAAGGCAAGCATTGGGCCTTCTAGTTCTAAATCGTACATTATTTGGCAACAGATTCATCCAGAAATTTCATTACCACGTCACTTTATAACAGACTAGAATTATTGATGGTATACTCTATCGCTTAATATTTGGCAAACATTTCATACATATATTTCATAAAAATATCAGTAACTTGACAACAGTAGCGATTGCGGTATTCCTCAATCGCGTAATACAAATATCACTACAAATTAGTGCACAGTAAGATTTGCAATGCATAATGTTTTTGATCTCGGTATTATCTAATTTTATTGGTTCAAAGCACGCCGGTTTCTATAGGTTATTTTACAGTTGAATTGAGGTTGTTCGTGTTTATGAAAAAACTAATTAATGCATACTACTTTTTTTTGAAAAAAAGAATAAATAGTTTCGATATGAGCCGCCACTTCGAAATGTATTAACACGCGTATCCATGATGTTCGTTATATCCTCAAACAGCATAAAACTAGTCTTAAAATTACATTTTTCCCTTTAATACCTGAAATTCATGTATAAAATGGATTTATTGTAATGTATCAAAATATGAACAAGTGTTTAAGGGGTGATTAGCGACCAGTTGTCTAGAAGTGTTTTATCTGTCGTAATCGTTTATTGATTATTTTAAATTTATAGACATATACTTTACATAACAATTAAAGTAAAATTAATTTTACGCGTCTTTTTTTAATGTATTTTTCTCTAAAATAATCCATAAACGATTGACATAGATAAAACACTGATAGTCAACTGGTCTCCATTCACCCTTAATAACTTTTATAAAAATTAGAAAGTTTTAAACCCGACTATAAAAGTCTTCTATTTTAGGAGACTTTTTAATACAAGACCAATGTTAGATCTATAGTAATTAGGGAACGTCTAACCTAGGTTCTTTAATATTTTATTATTTTTTAGTTTTCAAGGATTGTCTATGGTATATATATGATCTGGAGAACTAGAAGAGATACGAAGTTGGTTAGAAAAGAATCTCTATTTTGGATGGGTATTTCAATGACAACTGAAACTGATAATTGTATGTCGCTAGATTTAAAACAAACAGCTCTGTTAAATGAAGAAATAAAAAGTATATGTTTCTATATAAAATATAAAACTTAGTATCCATATTTTGAGAATCACTGGTTGAATTTATTTTTCAGTGTATCATTGAAATACCCAGTAAAATCGAGATTATTTACTAATTTAACCAACTTCGTACTCTTATAGTTCCCGAGATCGCATTGGTAGCCACTTGAAATTTAGCAAAGAATCTCAATACGAAATTAAATGGTAAAATTTTCACATGACTGTAATTCCTGCCTTATTATATAATTAGCCATGGTATTGAATTAAAATTACGAACAAGTGTAATGATATTTTACCTGCCAGAAATTGTAGAATATAATTTGCATCAATATAATACTTTTTAATAATTTGTAACTTTCCTTCGAGTGATGATAACAGATACAAATAATTTGACCGATATGTTTCTGACAGGTAAAATGTTATTATATTTTTTTTGTGATTTTAATTCAATACCATGGCTAACAGTGCTAACACTATAAAAATAACCACCTATTATAATTTTAAATTCAAATTGCTCGGTTGGGGAACGTGTAAAATAACAATGAATTAGACGCAGAAATTAAATCTCATTTATTTCAAGCATTATTGTCCAAAATTAATAGACCACTTCTGCGCAAGGAAAAACTAAAGATACCCCCCCCCCCCCGGCCACCTTTAACTTTTTTATTATAAGTAATAGAAAAAAATAACATACATTTTTTTTATTATAAATATATTATTTAATGGCAGATGTAGATATTTTTTATAAAGTCAAATTTAAAAGTCACGACTATCAACTTTTATTTTTTTAAATAGCAACCTACAATTATGTTACTAAAATATAAACCGCCATTTTTTCTCTTTTCAACGATATATTAGTTTCTATTAATGCATTTGAAAAAATTCGAGAAAAATAAGATAATTGAAATGGGAATTAATTTTTATTCAAATATTATAGGTGGCTATGTGGAAATAAACAAAATGTAACAATGGTAATATCAACCAAGTATACATATATTTGTTATTTATTATTACTTACTTATTATTTACTTATTTATCTATATATTCATTATTTATTTTCACATAACCAACTAGAATATTTGAATAAAAATTATTTCTCATATATCTCATTTACTTTATTTTTCTCGATTTTTTTCAAATGCATTAATAAAAGTAATATATCGTTGAAAAGACAAAGAAATGACGAATTATACTTTATTAAAATAGTTATATGTTGCTATTTAAAAAATAGAAGTTGATAGTTGAATCTTGTAAACTTGACTTTATAAAAAATATCTATATCTGCCGTCAAATAGTATATTTAAAAAATTAAACTTTTATATGACGCATTCTTTTTTAGTACTTATAATACATCCCAAAAAAAAAAGTTATTTTATTACACTACAAATATAGACAAAGGAATATACATAATATGGGTATTGTAATTACATCACTTCTAAGCTGCCAAACATTAAAATATAGTTGCTTTTAATGTAATGAATATCGAATCAATAAAACAATTTTATTGTAATGATACGTTAATTTTATTTAGGCGTTTAAATTATGTTACAATATATCGTCCCAACATTAATTTGATGTCAAGCCTTTCATATAGCTATAATCATAATAACTACCCATATCAAGAACTAGTAGTATATAATTTAGAACAATTCGAAAAGTACTTCAAGATACAAGGTAATGTAGGAATGCAATAATTATTAAGAATTTGTCACAATAAACTTTAATAGTTGTAGAAAGCATTAAGTTTAATTGAAAGGTTTTTAGAAAAAAAAGTAGTAAAATTATAAATTATTTTAATGGAACATTATTTAAATATTGTTTCATTTATTTGTCCATTAAAAGCATATAATAATATCCTTTTACAATAAATAAGTAGTAAAATTTGTTTCAGAGCTATAATTATAAAAATAAATTTAATCCAACAAACAAAAGAAGAGTATGATTTACATTTTTTTTTTTTTAGTTAAACAAACTTACAACGTTCGGCAATAGTTTACGTTCACCTCTCAAAAATGACAAGTCACTAACAATTACATTTTTAACAGAAATGAATAACTAAATTTTTACAAAATCTCAAACTTTCATTTCAACGACAATTCTAGTTTTTACTTTCCTCAACCAAACATATACAGAATGTTAAAAAGGATACGAAAAATTTAAACGTATACACATTTAAATGTTCTGATTCTTAATCATTTTTGTTTTAAAATATTTCTTGTTTTTCGTTTAATTCTTTTTACCTTCCGTCACCTTTAGGTAAGGAAGGTATTATCTTTGGTCAAAAAATTCAATAATGCGTTTTTAGATAATAAGCATGTTTTAGGGTCCCTATAATACGTTTTCACCTTTTTTACGATGATGTCTGTATGTATGTATGTATGTATGTATGTATGTATGTATGTATGTATGTATGTGTGTGTGTGTGTGTGTGTGTGTGTGTGTGTGTGTGTGTGTGTGTGTGTTTGTGTGTGTGTATGTGTGTGTATGTGACGAAAGTTTCGGATCGCATAACTTCAATACCACGATTCCAAAAATTATATTTTTTTCGTATTCCTCAAGTTTACATCCAGAAGAACAACTGATTAGATTTTGGTTATAATTGGTAAACCGGAAGTAGCCTCATTTGAAGATTTAACAGTTAAATTTGATTTATTGACATTTAACGTTATTATATCTTAAAGAATATATTATTCTCCATGCGATTTGATTGCATTTTATACTTCATATTCAATAGATATAGAATTAACGAATTTTAAAAAAATTAAATTTTATAAATCAGCCAGCTATGCTAAACATGAAACTACTAATATATTCATATAATTCAAATTGACAGATGTCAGTATAAATAAGAAGTAAAATAATGTGGCAGAGATGAGGATGTTGAAGTAGATGTTGGGGAAGACACGGAAAGATAGGTAAGGAAATAACTCTAGTGTTACAAGTTTCTAGAAAGATACAAGCGATATGATTACATTGATTTGAAAATATCATGAGGAGAAATGTAGAATATATTGGATGAAGAATTAATAGCTTAGTAATAGAAGGTTGAAGAAGCAAAGGAAGACCAAAAATAAGATGGAAGGACTGTATTGCGGAAGACTTGAGAGAAAAGGAACTGAATGAGAACGACACGTAAAACAGAAATGAATGGAAGAAGAAAATAAAAAAATAGCGACTCCTAACGAATGGGGAAAGCTAAAGAAGAAGACGATGTTAGTGTCAAGTGCAATTTGGATATTTTGTTTATGAAATAATTTTACTGGAAATTTATAATCTTTTGCAAGAAAATTTAATTTGGAATTCATACATAATACACAGGATTGACGGAAGGTATTGTACTGGCCACAATAGATTTTTTTTAGTGCGCCACTGCCGACACGAAATTTTTATTAAAAATAAATTATATAATCACGTAACAGACTTTGAATTACTTCGTAATTAATTCCTATTCAGCGTCTGTTACGTGATTAGTTAATTCATTATTTTTAATAAAAAAAATCATGTTGGCAGTGGCGCAGTAAAAAAGAAATAAATGAAAAATGAGAAATCTTTTTCCAAATTTTGGAAAAAATATTTTTGTTAGAGAAATAGCACATCGAAATGTATACTGAGTGTAACAGTTAAACGAGCTACCGCAAATAATATCTATATTATTAAAAATACAATAAAATACTATAAGATAATCTTATAGAAGTCCAAGGGGGTCATCCGAATACAGAAGAAAATAACCAGTGGCTCTTAAGTTACAATACTAAGTTATATTTATACTTCTCGCTAAGAGAGGTATTGGATTCATGCTAAAAATCGAATATTCAGATTTTAATAAATAAGCACGTTTTAAGGTCCCTACAATCCGATTTTAACATTTTTACGATGATGTGTGTGTGTGTGTGTGTGTGTGTGTGTGTGTGTGTGTGTGTGTGTGTGTGTGTGTGTGTGTGTGTGTGTGTGTGTGTGTGTGTGTGTGTGTGTGTGTGTGTGTGTGTGTGTGTGTGTGTGTGTGTGTGTGTGTGTGTGTGTGTGTGTGTGTGTGTGTGTGTGTGTGTGTGTGTGTGTGTGTGTGTGTGTGTGTGTGTGTGTGTGTGTGTGTGTGTGTGTGTGTGTGTGTGTGTGTGTGTGTGTGTGTGTGTGTGTGTGTGTGTGTGTGTGTGTGTGTGTGTGTGTGTGTGTGTGTGTGTGTGTGTGTGTGTGTGTGTGTGTGTGTGTGTGTGTGTGTGTGTGTGTGTGTGTGTGTGTGTGTGTGTGTGTGTGTGTGTGTGTGTGTGTGTGTGTGTGTGTGTGTGTGTGTGTGTGTGTGTGTGTGTGTGTGTGTGTGTGTGTGTGTGTGTGTGTGTGTGTGTGTGTGTGTGTGTGTGTGTGTGTGTGTGTGTGTGTGTGTGTGTGTGTGTGTGTGTGTGTGTGTGTGTGTGTGTGTGTGTGTGTGTGTGTGTGTGTGTGTGTGTGTGTGTGTGAATTTTTTGAAAATTTTTCTTGTTAATATTAAATAAAATTAAATTATCAATCTGATACATTTAATTTTTTTATTATATCTCGTATAGGTTTGGAGATATACTCGTAGTATATAGAAAAATCTGTTTTAATAAATCTCGTTGCCCAAAAAACAGTTGATATATTTAAATGTGTCAAAAATCTGATTTTTCTGGGAGGTACGAATACATTTAATATATATTATTGTATTATTAATTACATATGTATTTCAATTATAGGTATGTTAATATTACATATATCTTAAAGAATTACCACTAATACTGTTAATGCATTTGAAGAATTTTGAACATATTAGAATAGTAGGACAAAAATTTTCATAGAACGAAAGAAGAAATACAATTTTAATTATATATTCGTTACTTATAGGGCGCGAGCAGTCATGTGACTTTGTTGGCCTTGGCAAGCAGATGAGGATCCGTGTCAGAATGACGACTAAAGCAGTTATTTCCATAGATGTCACAATTATCATATGTCATAATTTTTCATTCAAAATTTTAAAATATTCTGATGTTTATTTGTCATCAATAGTATTGACTATATCATTCATTAAGTTATAAACCAATAAGAATGTGTGATTTTCCGTAGTTACCACGTATTACAGCGGTTATTATTAAGTAACCATGGTGAACGAATATACGAACCTTGGTATATTCGAATATACCAACATTCGTATATTCACTTACAGGTGCGTTTGGTTATTTTGTTTTATGTACTCAGAACTGTCAAAGTCATTTTTAATTATATTTACGGAGCATAAAATATGAACTTTTCCTTCGAACACTATATCGAGTATATAAATGAATCTGTAGTTAGACTTTGAGGAGAAAAATCGTGCTTTGTATGCTTTAAGTAGACATCTGAAATGACACTGACAGCTCGAAATACACCGAAACAAATAATTGAACGCACCTATTATTTGACAGCAAGATATTATTGAAGTAAAAATTTGACAAGTAAATAAATAATTATTTGGATCACAAATCTAGAAACTGAACTGTTGCTAGTTTATTTGAAATACTGGCATTTATTTTGCAATGCGAGGATTTCAATGCAATATTACATACTACTACAGCTATATTTAAAAAAAATAGGTTAAGTGGCATACAGTTTGGCGTTTCTGTCAAAAGAAAATAGACTACAGGCCTACGTTAAATTTACTATTTACTTTTTAATTTATTTTTTATTCATGATATAGTCTACCTGTATACAACTCGACAATAGAAAATTCTCGACATACTCAACGAGTTGCCTATTGGAAATACCACTCGACCTTCGGTCTCGTGCTGTTTCCAGGCAACATGTTTCGTATAATCGAGAATTTTCAATCGTCTTGTTGTATAATACATTAATATACTTTTGTTTATATCAGTAATAAATTTATTGGTTAAGGTTACTGTATAACAGCATATTATGTTGTTTCCATTCAATCATATACCTTTTATTTAACTCGTTTTACACAATTAATCATCTAAATGCACACAATTACAATTATCTTTACAGATTTATATCACAATAACTCTCAACACTTGTCGAGGAAAATAATCCACATGGATTTGGAAAATCATAAAGTTTTGAATAAAAACTTATGATACTTGACACCTATGTACATTATTACTACTTGTCATTTTGATACGGGCCCTCATATCAGCTTGCCAAGGCTAACAAAGTCACATAACTGCTCGCGCCCTATGTAACATAAAATGAAAAGGGCTAGAGGTATTGTGCTGGCCACAACAGATTTTTATAAATGGGATGTATATGTTTTAAGCCCATTTAGTAGAGTATTTTTTCTGAATTCAACCATGTGATTATTTAATATTCTTACGTAAGAAAAATATTGAGAAAAATTCTATTGAAATTTAAATAAATTTATGAATATTTTTCAGCAGGCTTTGTATGAAAAACAATTGAGCTTAAATTAAAATGAAACAAAATTATTTTAATAACGATATAAATAGTATTATTTTTTATTTCTATTTTAAATAATTCAAATTGACAAATAGTAGGCTTTGTTTTTCATACATAGCCTACTGAAAAATGGCTATAAAATTAAAATTTATTTAAATTTCAATTGAATGTTTCTCAATATTTTTGTCTTATAAAGATATAAAATGATTATATGGTTTAATTCAGAAAAAAAATACTCTATCGAATGGAGAGCTAACAAATATATATATATATGTATATCATCTCATTTAAAAAAATATAATATTGTATTGTAACTTGAGAATCACTGCTTCAAAAGATTGTATTCTTCTCTAATCAGATGCTCCCCTTACTGTTCTATAAGATTGCCTTATAGTATTTTATTGTATCTTTAATAATATAGATATTATTTGAGGTAGCTCGTTTAACTGTTACATCCTATATACACATTTAAATTTTAGCCTTTTTAACACCCCGTATAAATTTTCTATTTTAAAGTTTAGTCATTTTGATGTAAACTATTTTCAAATTACTCAGATAAATTATGTTATTCTCAAAAAATATATGAGTAATAGACGTACATAGGTGGTGTAATGTAAATAGAGGTAGATAGTGGATTCGAGTATTCTATTGTAACGTTTTTATTTATATGGGTGAAGTGTAAAACATAGACAAATATTATTAACAAAAGAATGCGTTTATTAAACGATAAATAAATAAAGATTAAATATTAAAAGATAACAAAAACAAGTAACACTATGATTAAATAATTATAAACACTAAGAATATTATTAAATGCTTAAACACTACGATTATTTATCTAACTAATATTTATATCACTGCACTTATTTATATAACTACATTTATTTATGTTAACAACTGTTCAACTGTTTATTTATATCACTGAGTTCATATCTGGTTACTGGTATATCTGAGACTGCCGTCCGCCTTCTCTCGGCCAGTATTTATATAGCGCGTAACAGTCTAGAAGCCACTCGAAGCGTTCCACGCGATAATGACCGGCACACAAAGGAACGAGGTCACGGCGCAATTAAGAGTCCAGCCGCTGCGGCGCCAGGGATTGCGTCATCGTTCTCGTATATTCGTTCAGTGGTGGCGTTGTATACTATTCTCTCGGGGGCGCACGTCACATTGCCCCCTCCTTAAGACTGTTTCGTCCCGGAACAGTTCTTGATGACGAAATCTACATGCATTGCCCTTGGTACACTTTGAAGTCTTGAAGAAGTGACAGTCGATGGTCCGCTGGAGTTCTCCTTTCTGTCTGTTAGGGTTAAAGCTGCAGACTAGAATTTCGATACCGGTATATCGGAAGAGGATCTCTAACATGTTCCTAATAACTCTCCAATCCAAGCCATCTAGTCCACAGCCTAACTTCGGTACTGCCAACTTCAAAATGTCATTTTCTAGCAGATGATCCTTCAAGTCACACAGCGAGCTCCATAGGTTGCGATATGACGGCTTTTGGTACGAGCGTGGTTTTGTGACCAGGTAGTAGATATACCGCTGCTGTTCTGTATTGTTATCCCTCAGTCGTAGCGTCTTCCCGACGGATGGACCTTGGTTGGCCAGTTCTTGTAGTCGTCCAAATTTTGTCTTAAAGACTGACGCTATGCCGCGTGACATCTTTAAGTCTTCCGATACGCAGTGGCCGAGGGAATAATCTGAGGACACGGTGAACAGATCTCTATATTCTTCTGTCGTCACGCCATACCGCGCCTTGTGACCAAAGGAATACTGTTCCATGAAGTCTTCAAAAGTCGGTTCCTGAGGTATGATCCGACGAACCGTTGCTCCATGCTGGTCTTCATTGTTGTCACCGGCGAACGGGGCTAGCCGATTAAAGTGTACTACTCTCGGCTTTCCGGTAGGTGTTTTTCTAATTCTGTATATCACGTCGTTTATTCTCTTAACGACCTCATATGGACCTTCCCAATTTCTTTGTAGCTTTGGTGATAAACCTCGGCGCCTTTGAGGATTGTAAAGCCACACTAAATCCCCGGGTTGGTATCCACCTTTTTCTGCCTTGATGTCATACTGGTCCTTCATTCGGTCGCTGGCAGCTTGAGTGTTTATGCGGACTTGTTCATGAATGTCGTTCATTCTTCTCCGTAAGTCCGTTACGTAATCTTCCCCGGCCAGATCTTCCCCAGGTTTACTGCCGAACACCAAGTCACATGGCAGGCGCAACTCACGCCCAAATAAGATGTTCGCAGGACTTTGCCCTGTGGTTTCATGCACGGATGAACGATAAGCCATTAAGAACAGATGAAGATGTCGGTCCCAGTCTCTTTGGTGGTTGGAGACTACCTTCGACAAATATCGGTTGATCGTTCTGTTCATGCGTTCAACCATGCCATCGGACTGCGGATGTAATGCAGTTGTCCTCGTTTTATTAATCCCTAATATCTTACAGATATTTTGGAAAACGGCAGACTCAAAATTTCTCCCCTGGTCGGAGTGAAGTTCACGTGGAACTCCGAATCGGCATATACACTCCTTGACTAAGGTTTCGGCGACCGTAGTAGCTTCCTGGTTGGGTAATGGATAGGCCTCAACCCATTTGGTGAAGTAGTCCATGACAACCACGATGTATTTATTTCTGTCTTCGCTTTCTGGAAATGGTCCGGCCACGTCAATCGCAATGCGCTCAAATGGACTGCCAACGTTGTATTGACGCATTGGAGCTTTCCGTCGTCTATGAGGGCCGTTGCTTCCAGCGCAAACTACACATTTCTTGCACCAGTCTTTAACGTCTTCCTTGCAGTTAACCCAGTAAAATCGCTGGCGCAATCTTTCTAATGTTTTGTTGACTCCAAAATGGCCACCTCCAGATCCGTCATGGATTTCTTTCAGCACGTCTGGAATTCTATTCTTAGGAATAACCAACTGAGTTCTCTTCTCAGTTCCATCGGTATTTTCCACCAAACGCTTTAACAGGCCATCTTCAATCATCATCGAGTCCCATTGCGCCCAGTATGATTTTACACTCTGCGAGTGTGGTGCAACTTCTTCCCATCTTGGTTTTCTCTCTTCTGCTTTCCACTCCAGCAGTATTTTCAACGTCGGGTCATTCTCTTGGTCTTCGCGTAGTCCATCGGGCTGCCAATTATCGTCGACTACTGTTGTCCTGGCGACAGTAAAATGTTTCTCTTCCAGTCGACTACAATGCTTGCACTCATCTTGGCATGGCCTTCTGGACAATGCGTCGGCATTACGATGGCTGGTACCCGCCCTATGATCGATTTTGAAATCGTATTCCTGTAGTCTTTCAATCCATCTAGCCACCTGACCTTCAGGATTCTTGAATTGTAGCAGCCATTTTAATGCAGCATGATCAGTCCTAATCAAAAATCGTCTTCCGTACAAATATTTGTAGAAATGTTCCACGGATTTCACGACTGCCAAGAGTTCTTTTCTAGTCACACAGTAATTCCTTTCTGGTTTTGACAAGGTCTTACTAAAGTAGGCAATAACTTTCTCATGCCCATCTTGTATCTGGGAAAGAACGCCACCAATTCCAACGTTGCTGGCATCTGTGTCTAGAATGAATTCTCCTTCAGGTAAAGGATAACTCAAGACGGGTGCGCTTGTCAAAGCATGTTTTAGTTCTTTAAATGCAACTGTACAGTCCATTTCCCAGATAAATCTTCTTCCTTCTTCAGTAAGCCTTGTCAGTGGCTTGGCTATGTTGGCAAATCCAGGTACATATCGCCGATAATAGGTACACAAACCAAGGAAACTTCTGAGTTCGTGTTTGTCCCTAGGTGCTGGCCAGTCTCTCACAGCCTTTATCTTCTCCTGGTCGACTGCAATACCCTTACCGGAAACCACGTGTCCCAGGTAATGAACTTCTCTTCGAAACAGGTGACACTTCTTCGGGCTAAGTTTCAGGTTAGCCTTCCTCAATCTCTGGAAAACCTCTTCCAAATTCTTCATGTGGTCCTCGAATGTCTTACCAACCACAATAATATCGTCGAGGTACACTAAACAGGTTTTCCAAGATAGCCCAGCCAATACTGTTTCCATGAGTCGTTCAAACGTTGCAGGAGCATTGCAGAGCCCGAACGGCATTACGGTGAATTGCCAAAGTCCTGTACCAATGGTGAAGGCTGTCTTCTCTTTGTCTTTTGGATCCAAATCCACTTGCCAGTATCCGCTCTTTAGGTCCAAAGTGGAGAAAATCTTTGAGCCAGCTAAGGTGTCTAATGTGTCGTCTATTCGAGGTAGCGGGTAGCTGTCCTTCTTCGTCACGTTGTTAAGTTGACGATAATCGACGCAAAATCGTGTAGAGCCATCCTTCTTCTTCACTAACACCACTGGTGAAGCCCATGGACTGCTTGAAGGTTCAATCACACCTTCCATTTTCATGTCCTCGATTATTCTTTCCGCTTCCTCACGCTTTGCCAGTGGTAGTCTTCTTGCTGGTTGACGGATGGGTCTTGCGTCTCCGGTGTCTATTTTATGATGAACTACATTAGTTCTTCCGTTGGCTTTCTTGTCATATTGGAACACATCTTGAAACCTCCCAATTAAATCCTTCGCCTTGGTTCTCTGGTCGGCGGTCAATTCTTCGAACGATGTTAATTGATTGATTAACGTGTCCGAAACTTTCTGAGATGTGTTCCCTGTGGCCTTTACAGTTCGAATAATCGAGGATACTGCAGAGCATTCTCCTACAATTGTTCCTCTCTTTAGGACAACAGGATAAAAATTTACGTTCATTATTCGAACAGGTATTACCCGGCTGGCTTTGACGAGTGATTTTCCGACAACAACTCCAGTGCCAGTTTTGGCATCATCATTCTTGGGCTCCAGCATAACGATACTTCCCTCACAGAAACTACCATCTAAATGTGCTTCCAGGATAGTTTCACTTCGTTCTGGGAGGGTAACGTCTTCTGCCATTAGTACGCGCACAGCTTTATCATCTCGTGGATTTAATACGAGTTCTTCTTCATTGACCATCATCACGCCCTTCTTCAGGTCAAGTTTAAAGCCATGCTTTGTCATTGCGTCCATTCCGAGTATTAATTCATCTTCAACTTCAGCTACTAGCGCACGATGTTTAAAGGAGGTGTTTCCAATAGAGATGGTGACATCTACTTCTCCTAATGCGATAGCTTGTTCTCCCGTTGCTGTGCGTAACCGCCACTTGGTTGGTTGAAGATGCGTCTTGCCAGTTTTCCTTATGAAGTCGGGTCTAATTATAGTTTTTGTCGCACCCGTATCCAGTAGCATTTTCATTGGCCTTCCGTTAATAGAGCCATCCACATAGATGCTATTGGCTTTATGATGAAGAGATGCGACATAACTGATGGATTGTGGAGCTACTAGATTACGGGTCGACAGTTGCTCCTTCGCATCAACCCGATTTAGTTTTCCGACTCCTTTTCTTCCTTTGCAGATTCAGTCTTCTTATGCATCTTTCTACAAAGTCTCTGCGGATGGCCCAGTTCACCGCAGTTCCAACAACGGAGTTTCTTTCTTCCGGTGAACACTTCACTTGCAATTCGTCGCATTGTCTCTTCTAGATCTTCAGAGTTTTCCTTTCTCTCAGCATCGATATTTCGCACTCGTGATTGGTTACGTGAAGCTTGTTTGGCAGCTTCATGCTCTAATGCATATGAGAGTGCGTCAATTAGAGTTTTTGGACGGGCCAATCGCAATGCTTGCTGAGTTTCGCTGTCTCGAACTCCGTAGATAAATGATTGAGTGGCCAGGCACTCCAAAACGCTGTCGGGAGCCGTAGGATGTGCGAGATGAACCAAACGAGCTATGTCAACTTCAAATTCTTGAAGGCTTTCTTTTGAGCTCTGATACCGGTTCCTTAGTTGCGTCTGGTACACCTGCTCCAGATGAGCATTTCCATACCGCATATCCAATCGCTTGACTAGTTGGTCGTAGTCTTCTTGTTCTTCTTCTTTCAGCGTTTGCAGGATGTCGATAGCTTCTCCGCGCAACGAGACAGTCAACGCCGTAGCCTTCTCCTCAGACGTCCAATTATTCGCTTTTGCGGCCGCTTCAAATTGTTTTAAATAATTCGGCCACGAAGACTTCCCATCAAATTCCGGTGTTTTTATGTGCATTTTTGAAGTTGTATCAGGTTTTACTACTTTTCTTTCTTCTATCAGACTTGACTCAGCCACACCAGAATTCGGAATTGACGACGGTGTAATTTTAGTGAATTTTTCTCGTAATTCTTCTATCTTCCTGTCATACTTTTCTTCTAAATTCTTCAGACCTTCTTCAGTATTCTCCATTAATTTTTGTTCTAAATTTCTAGAATTTTCTTCTAATTTCTCTTCTAAACTTCTAGAATTATCCTCTAATTTTTGTTCTAAAGTTCTAGAATTTTCTTCTAATTTTTGTTCTAATGTTCTAGAAATTTCTTGTGCTTTTCTAGAACTCTCCTCCAATTTATGTTCTAACGTTCCTGTCAATTCTTCTTTTAATGTTCGAGAATTTTCTTCTAATTTATTTTCTAATGTTCTAGAATTTTCATCTAATTTTTCTGTCAATTCTTCTTTTAGTGTTCTAGAATTTTCATCTGTTTTTCTAGAACTTTCTATTAATTTTTCTTCTAATGTTCTAGAACTTTCTTCTGATTTTCTAGAACTTTCTATTATAAGTTTCTCAATGTCGGATAGAGATAGGTTACATGAAATTTCGAATAAGTAATCTTCAATATTTTCACCAGCATCGATTAATGCTTGCCGCAGACGAGATTGTAGAACGCCTTTCAGTCCTGTCGTATCTAATTCTCGTTCTTCCAGTTCTTTCTTGAGATCACTTACTTTTAATTCACCTAATTTTACTTGTTTAGTCGTCATTTTATTTATTTTATTTACACTTCACAGTTATGAACAACCCCACACCTGACACCAATTGTAACGTTTTTATTTATATGGGTGAAGTGTAAAACATAGACAAATATTATTAACAAAAGAATGCGTTTATTAAACGATAAATAAATAAAGATTAAATATTAAAAGATAACAAAAACAAGTAACACTATGATTAAATAATTATAAACACTAAGAATATTATTAAATGCTTAAACACTACGATTATTTATCTAACTAATATTTATATCACTGCACTTATTTATATAACTACATTTATTTATGTTAACAACTGTTCAACTGTTTATTTATATCACTGAGTTCATATCTGGTTACTGGTATATCTGAGACTGCCGTCCGCCTTCTCTCGGCCAGTATTTATATAGCGCGTAACAGTCTAGAAGCCACTCGAAGCGTTCCACGCGATAATGACCGGCACACAAAGGAACGAGGTCACGGCGCAATTAAGAGTCCAGCCGCTGCGGCGCCAGGGATTGCGTCATCGTTCTCGTATATTCGTTCAGTGGTGGCGTTGTATACTATTCTCTCGGGGGCGCACGTCACACTATTTGTATTTACAAATCAACTCATGTAAAGCTTGTTACATTAAAACTTCGAATTAAATTGTATAAATTGTAATAACAAAGAGGCGCAACTTTTCGAAGCCCAACACAACTGTGCTGTTTTATTATAATATAAACAATAAAGACTGCCACATTTTCAAACATTATCATTGATCATTGGGTCTTGAAATGTAAAACAAAAATTGATTTTTATAATTTTTTTAAAATATCTTTTAGAAAATATATACGAAAATATTTAAATTAAATAATTGTTGACTATAGAAATGTCTAACAATAAGTTATTTTTAGTCATTATTTTCGTTTTATGATTGTTTAATAGCTATTTGGAAAAAAGAATACAAACTGTTTTATATTGTTTAATAGTCTATAAGAATATTTATGTAAACAAAAGCACCTGTACAAGGGTTGCCTTTTATATTTCGGGATTGAGCAACCCTAGTGCTGCCATCTGGCAACTGACGCCTCTATCGTAAAGTATGACATTTTTGACGGTATACGTACTCAGAACGTTTTGACGTACGAGCGCTATTTGTGTTGTTTACAATAACTTCATATCGGCCAAAAAATGGAATTAAATTGTGAACATTTTTGTGCGATTTTTTTTTACAACTTTCAACGTGCATTAACTCAACAACAGTGCATCGATGAACTTAATTCGATTTCTGGCGATGAAGCAGCATCAAGGGCCAGTGCTTATAGATGGTTTACTGAATTCAATCGTGGCCGTAGTTCGCTCACGAACGAGTTTCGTAAAGGTCGTTCAAAATCGATTGTTGTTCCGAAAAACATTGATGTGGTGCGTGAACTGATACTGCAATATCGTCACGTGACTTATCGTGAGATTGACGTATCCTTGGACATTAGTGGGACAAACATACTTTCAATATTGCATGAACATATGGCCGTAAAAAAGATTTGTTCACGTTGGATCCCACATTATTTGACAATCGCTCTTAAGCTCGTGTCAATTGGTCGCAAGAAATGATCAAAAAATATGTATGAGCTCGAAAGTAAACAGCAGTCGACTGTATGGGTCTTCCAAGGCGAGCCAAACCCGACAAAAGTCGTTCGTGCTCCAAGAATTTCTAAGCAAATGGTTGCCTGTTTTTTTTTTTTTGAAAAAACTGGACATGTCTCAACCTACCATTGTTGCAACGTGGAACGGTTAATTCTGAATGATATACCATTTGATGGCCACAAGTCTTCGGAGAAATAAGGAAAAGCAACCGCTGAAGACGGATTATTCTCCACCACGACAATGTGAGCTCTCATACATCTACTCGAATAAGTGACTTTTTGAGCGCTCAAAACGACGATTTGATGAATTGTCCCACTGTATGGTCCTGATTTGGCACCCAATGACTTCTTTTTGTTCCCAAACATCAAAAACAAATTGCGAGGTCAACATTTTTCAACACTTGAAAATGCGGTTGATGCGTTTAAAATTGGTTCACACGCATGCAAAAGTCTATTGATCTTCATGGAGAATATTTTGAAAAACAATAAAGCTATTTTCGATAATAAATATTTGTTTTTGTTCTCAAATCTCGAAATATAAAACGCAACCCTCGTATAATATCCGATGAAACGAAGTCATCATATAGTATGATCAATATTTGATTAACTAATATTTAGATATGGAAAACATTTAGCTGCTTATATGTACGTATACGAATAAATTAGACTTACTGACAGATTTAAATGTACATTTTATTTGTAATCTGGAGATTGCCTATAGGCACGTTTTTGTAATAAACATTTTTTCTAAAAAAGCTCATTTTTGAACTAATACTCCAAGTTATTTTAGATATGTTTCAATAATGCAAAGCTTGCCAATAACTACTCATATAGACGATACTCGTAGCGAAGCAATTCGTAAATAGCTCTCTTCTCCAGGATTGAGATTCGTTCACAATTGGATTACAAAGAGTAGGATAAAGAGAGTGATGTAACACGACATCTGGGCGAGATATGATTTCGTTTGGCTGGCAGCTTGCCGGTCTCCTGCATTCTGCTCCTGTTCTAGATATCGTGTTTGTGTACGATAATTTAATTAGCGATCCCGCTCTTTCCTAAAAGGGAATCAATGTTAGCTGTACTTTATAATAATATTATGAGATTTTGTTTTTGTGAAGCTATATATTTTTTGGTCTTACTATAATGGGAAAAAAGGTTATTAAGTAAAAGGAATGGTTCAGATTCAAGGGTAATTGTTATAACGAGAACGAATTATATTACGCAAGATATTTTATTGTCTTTCTTAATTCTACTTTTATGCCTAATATTGTCTTTTAAAAACATTAACAAATATTAGGTCTGTCCGTTTGTCTGGTTCTAGCTGCACGAACTTGCAATTTTTGTGATAAATATATTCGTTTGCGTGTTCTAAGTTACCAGCGCAGTGTTCGCATATTGCACTAACTTGTCAGAACTGTACTACCTCCCAAGCTAGTACACTTAGTGCAGTTTATAACGTCACAGTAGTTTGACAAACAGGCTGCTGTGTATTTGCAATTGGCATTATATTTTTTCAAAAATAGAAATCTATACTAAATATGAATCAAAAGAAATATTTTCTTGTGAGAGACGAACATGAAAAATTTCTTTCCAAAGAAAACTATTATAATTTTTGCTACTTAACCTATAAAATCTGCACTAACTTAACTAATTTGTGTTCGTTTGTATTTAGAAAGCAAGAGTGTATTAATTTGTACTAAACTGCACTAATGGCATATTCTCAGTACATGTTGTGCAAGTTAGTGTTACACCAACGAACTGACCTATTGCCTACGGTATTCTTGAATTTTCCTTATTCTTGTTTGTTTTTCGCAGAAAATAAAGAACGAGACTCTCGTATTTTATAGTAAAACAAAACAAAAAATAAACTTACAAGGTTACGAGAAAAGTACTAAAATAGTAGGAACCTAATATTCTCCATCTTAAACTCTTATGTATTATTTTCGTAATTCAGGTATACGAGTAATAATTTTGTATTATGTTAATTACAAAAGAGTTTAGAGAAAATTCTATATACAGGTGTTCATTTTATTTTGTCCACTATTACTTTCTCGAAAATTATAAGAGCTACGACGTCGGTTAAATTAGCAAACAATTTCTATTTGACTACACTATTACAGTTAACAAAAAAAAATTTTTTTTCTATCAGTAGTTCTCAAAGTACGAGATACAACTTTCTTATTTTAAATGGGAGCCTATTTCTTTTTTCGCTTATTCGATTTAAATGAAGTTTATATTTTATTTATTTATTTAGTTGCTGGGTACCGTGCGGATGTTTACCAGGCGTCACCTTACAGGCACTTATTGGTCGCATGGAGAGTGCACCACATAGGTCAATTTTGTGCCATTTAAAAATTTGAAATATTTGGCGTCGGTCTGGATCGAACCCGGTTTCCCAAATTCGAGACCACACACTCAGGCACGCGGCCACGAGACCCCAAAAGATCATAATCAACATTAAAAAATATATTGAAATCGATTAGTAGATTTTGAGATTACCTTAAACATACAAGTACACAGATATTCTTAATCATGATCATGTTATTAATATGTTTTTAAATTTACATAAATACATAGCACATGACCTCTCTCCAATTCCATGCTTAAAATAGCAATGAGTATCAGTTCCGGTTGATCGTTGATCAACAAAAACTAATTTGTTGTTCCAATAAATAAAGAAGTCTGTAATACGAAATTTTTAATTATATTTTGTTTTTCCACGAAAATCTGTTGAATTCCAAGTAAAATACTACTTTGGATTTATTATATATAGACAAAATTTAATATATTGTTCTCAATTATATACGAGTTTTAAATACCAAATTTGAGAAGTTTTGAATTATATCAATATATTTTTTCACGAAAATCTGTTCAGGGCTTCAAGTAAAGTATCACTTCCGGTTAATCAATTTTAGCTAAAATTTAATATGTTGTTCCCATTGATATAAAAGTCTCAAATACATACTAAAATTTAAAAGTTTTGTATTATATTTTAATATAGTTTGTCATTAAAAACGGTTATGGGCTTCAAGTAAAGTACCACTTCCAGTTTATCTTAAATCTTATGAACTGTTTAAATAAATGCAGAAAGCTTAAATGCGGAAAATATAAATTTTTGAAAGTTTGATGAGTTATCGTGGAAGAAAAATCGTCACCCATACAGACAGACAGACAGATGGACAGACATCATTGTAAACATAGTAAAAACGTATTTTGGAACCCTAATTCGTGCTTATTCACTGAAAACTCACTACTGAATTTTTAGACCGATAAATTCCAGACTCGTTTCTAACCAATATCATAATGCAAAACACTTGAAAATTCAACCAATGGGAACAGTATACTGATAAAATTCCGTAATCCCAATAAATTTCCGCTACCAAGTAAATAAACATTTGTTATTGTTTATAACTGTCAGTGTGACAGTTAATTAATATTTCAGATTAAAAGTTATTTCTAATAGGCGCTTTCTTTTTAGGGGGAAAATGAATTGACCTTACCTCATACTGAACCGAATTGAACCACTCCTAAAAAGAACAGTATGTTTTAAAAATAAGAAGTAGAAAATAAAAACATATATAGCATTATATTTATAACATAATAATCTGCTGAATTTACTTGTAGCCATAATCTGTTGTATGTGTGATTAGTTTTTGACACATTAAATAAATCTACATTTCAGTGTTTAAATATGCATGTATTTCTGAAGGTAATGAAACATGATATAATGTTTCAAACTACATAATTAATTTTTTCTATTTCTGTAATGTTAATATCAAATACTTACAAACAAGACAAAAGTAGTCAGTCACATTGACGTGATAATGACATTCAGGATCAGTTCAGAATCAATTTGATCCAGTTTCTGTTGTGGTGCTTTACGGGGGCAAGGACGAAAAAAATGAGTAGTACAAGATTATTTCATTCAATTTTTGGATAGATATGAGCTACTCGGAGTTGATATTATTGGTAAAAAGAAAGCGGCTAATATTTATATTATAAGTGTAATGGAAAATACACGTTTGGTAAGGCTACCCGTGATAATACTGATATGATTAACAGGCCTATTCAGTAAAATATTCGCTTAACGAATCGTTATCATAACGAAATCGTGATAATGAAAATTGTTATATCTACTTAACGATAATCGTTATTTTCGTATCCGTATTCTGTAACACATTTAAAAAAATAACCTTGGGATCAAGTTAAGAACTATATTTCCTAAAATCAAATTATAATTTTAAATATGTAAAATATTCAATATTACTCACAAAACTTCTAGGTTAGATTAGTTCTGGTGGGAGTCAACTGTCAACCTGTCAGCTGTCAGACTCTTCTACTTGTTGTGGGCTATGCTAGAGCTGCTACTACTACTACAAATTGGGAAGCTTGCTCTAGACGCTAGGAATAAAAATTTATTAAATTATTTTAATATTACCTTGCAAAAAATTATAATATGACGGGTTTTTGAGATCACTATTCAACATAATAGCAATTTTATTTTGATACGAATAAAAATATACTGAATTATAAATAAAAATACTGAATTAACAAAACATTTAGTTAACGAATGATTTTTCCAGTCGTTAAGAAATAACGATATCGTTATCTTTTTTTCGTTATGTAGAATTAAATTAGTGTTTACAGAGTACCACTTTAACGATTATCGTTATAATAACGATAGAACAATGAATAATGTCATAACGAACGTTTACAGAATAAGTCTATTAAACGCTTTTCGTTATTGTCATAACGATATAACGTTTTAACGATTTGTTATGTTATAACAATGCTTACAGAATAGCCCTATAAGTCTACAACTCCACATACTGTAAAAAGTCGATCATCAATCTTAAAACAATTTAACTGTTTTTGTGAAGAAAGAGGTTATACTTTGAAAGCTGATACATCAATTAAAATCTTTGCAGCAATTCTTCAAGACTGGGCAGTAAATATGCGGAAATTAAATGGAGAAAACTATAAGGAGTATCCGATAAAGACAATTTGGAATGTAATAGCAAAAATTGTACAAGAAAAATATTTTAACGAATTTATCGTAATTTTAATCCATTTACTGATATTGAATTCAAATGTGCTCGAGGTGCAAAAAACGTAAAATGAAAAGAACTTCAGCGTCAACCAGAAAAAATAAAACAAAGTGTAATTGCGTTTAAATTTAGGAATATATTTCTATGATTGATAAGTGTGACGAATGTACCCCTGAAGCTTTACAAATAAAATTGTTTTATGTCATTTTATTGGAATTAGCTTGGCGTGGTGGAGAGGGTACAAATTGTCTAGTTCATTATTTTCAGATAGAATTAAATCATGATAGAACACGCTCAGGCAGAATTATGTAAAATCACATTTTTAGTAAGACCTGTCAAGGCGGAGAACAAAGATGTACAACAAAATGGCTTACTCAAAATTTAAAAACTCCAACTAAATGTTTCGTTAGATTATATAAAAAATTCATAGAAATGCGTGATAAAAATATAGGTAACGACCGACAGATTTTTTCTGACAACAAATTCATTTTGGAAAAGTACATGAAGATGGTATAAAAATTCTCCTGTTGGCAGGAATATTATTTCTAAATAGAATCAGCAGAAAATTGCGGAATAAACCAAAAAAAAAAAAAACTAAAAAAATACGAACCATTCTAGCAGGTTTCTTATATGGATCATATAGGCGTACAAGAGCAAGAATTGCTTCAAATAACAGGTTATAGTACCGCAAATTCTATAAAATCGTATATGTAGTTAAATGAAACACACTATATGCAAATATTAGAAAAAGTACGAAATACATCAATAAACTTCAACAAACGTAACTGAAGAAATAAATGACTCAACTCTTGTTTCTACTGACACAAAAAAATCACAACCCTTTGAAAACTGAGTTTTTAATAATTGTACATTTACATATAATTAAAATTTGTTCTAAAATCGTTAAATAAAATAATAATAATAATTAAATTGATTCATTTTGCTTTATCTATCCCATCAAATACCACACGTCCTCTCTGATTTTCTCAGATAAACTTTTATTTTTAAGCACTCATTTTTTTGCTTTTAAGCAAAATCAATCAAGTAAACTGACATTAGGTAAAACCTCTCCTCCTTCGTCGTCGGGATTTGCCATGCAGTTTGCTTTCGTGTTTGTTAACAAGCAAAAAAAAAAATCACCCAAAATAAAAATTTGTCGATAACATCAGGAGGTTTTGATAGTACTTCTGAAACAAATACCTGCCTTACCTATGTATGTAGGATGGCGGGAGGTAAAAATGACTGTCAGATTAAGTAATTACTGGTCGGATTTGAAATACATAAAGTATCAGATTTTCAGTTGAAACTTAAAATGTCATGAATATACAAATAATTGTTCCTTTTTGTTTTCTGTTAGAAATTAACTGTTGGGTAATCAGTTTGTAACTCTAGATGTAGCCAGTAGTGTTGAGTTAGGTATTTTGCGAATTTTTGGCACGCCGGGACCGAAAGGTACACTTTGGTTCAGGAGAGATGACTATTCAAGGTCACTTGTTCGAGGAAAGAATACTCAGCAGTTTATACAGTAGTAGCTCAGCAACATTTCATGTTAGAAAGATTATTTGACATATATCTATGTAGTGTATGTTATGTGATAGATATACGTAAATGGTGATATTATTTTCTATCACATAACAAATAATAATCACGTATGTCGTATAGTTACAGATTTCTAATTATCTACTACACTGTCCTCTGTGCTAATATTTACCCAGTCTACGTTTTTGTGTTTTGCGAAAGCATAGGTGAAGAGCATAAATCTTTGAGAAAGGCATTATTTAAAAAGAAACATAATTTTCATATAAATTACATTCATTTTTCAGTTCAAATGTATCCATAAATATTTCATGGTGCACGTCTATGTATACGAAATGCAGTGAAGTTATCTGCAAGTAATATTATACCATACGGTCAATAAATGACCTTGAATAGTCATCTTTCGTGAACCAAACTATATACGCCATTACTGAACTAAAAACTGAAACAAAAGATTCTTTATTCTCTTTACAGAATATAAAATTTAGCATCTAATAAATTTTGTCAAAGTTAATCTTGTATTTGGATGAATCCGCTGGATAATAGGTTATTGTGCTACTGAAGTAATTTTGTATAATTGTAAAAAAAAAAAACTAAGAAAATGCTTGTATGCATACATCTGTTTCAACTTATAGTGAACCAACTTGACTTCACGCATATTAAACTTCGCCACAGCGGGAGATTGTCACCTTCTAACTGAACAGTTTGGGCGGGTTTAGCAAAAAGGTAAAAAAAACTTAACTATGGACCCAAATGGGGTCCTCCACTATTTTTATTTTTATATTTTTTTATGAAACTTCATCTAAACTGAAAGCGATTTGTAGTTTTAAAATGTCTTTATTGTAATGCGTTTAGCTGTAATATTTTTTTTAGTAGAAACTAAATTCATCTTTTTCAGCACTTATAAAAATACATATTATAAAGTAAAAGCACCGGGAGTTGAAATACTTTAAATAAACAAATTTGAATGTTTTGAATATTGATTTTGCTGTTAATATACTAGTATAACCAGTTATGTTGAAAATGTTTAATATTGGTTAATGCCAAAACCATCTCATTGATAATAGCAGGGATTTATTAAACAAGGTGGTTTTTTGTATCCACCTGCTGAATATTTGTATAAATAAGTACTTAAGATAAGTGAATAGATAAGTTGGAATAAATCTTTAATAATACTTTGTTTAAATTTTTACTGTTGATAATGGATTTAATATAATAGTAAGTGATCTAATAAAATTATTTAAAATAATAGTGATTTTAGGTCATGTTGCCGCCGCATGTAGGGTGTCAAAAACTGATACAAATTTTTGGCATATTTTTATTAGTTGACACCCACTGGAAATAACTTATACAAGGCATTTTTTATAATTTATTATAGTATTTTCATTATTTGATGTCCCATAAATGCAGCTATGTGTATAATGCACCCAAACTTTTGCATATTTTCAAATAACAAGAGAAAGAAAAGGAATACAAAAAATCCCGCAAATGTAAAAAAAATAATCAATGATTTACTTCCACAACCGCACGCATATGGCAGTGATAACCAAATGAAATGTGAATTCTAAAATTCTGTGGCCTCTAACGTGAGAACCATATACTGGAGTAAGTTATTTCAGAAATAATTAGATATACGTCGCATTTTACAAGCTGTCTACTACTGGTACATTTATGTGCCAACTAGTAAACTTGATAACTGATAAATGTCAACTACTAATGTTTTTCATTTACTCCTTTTGATAATTTGTTTTATATGATAATTTTAAATGTTGTTTTTATAGGCATATTATTTTTCCCAAGACATTTGTTAGAAGTGGAAGTAGATTTCAGAATCTAAAAATTATATAATCATAACAATATTCAAAATTTATTTATTTAATTATATAACATACAAAATATCAATGACACTTTTACGATACAGCAAAATTATAAAACAAACTTCTGTCAAAATATATTCCTAGCTAACTATATTTAAATTAAAATTCAGTTGACTTGACAACAGATATTTTTAATAAAATATATTTCACAACATCAATGAATGGGAGTAAAAGCTTGTATATTTGCTAAACAATACACAACAATAATACATATTTTCATCTCTTAAAGTGTCAACAGTGCTTTTACCATAAATATGTTAAAATAATATTTGTAGTCAAAATTGGACATATTTATGCTTGGATAATGAGCAATTATATAAAATTATTAATAAAAAAAATACGAACCAACATTATAGTCCAAGTTGTGATTACCACTAGTAGTCTATGTCATTCAACATATTTTTCACTGTCATATCAACGCATGCATTAAGTCGTGGCATCATAAATTTAAACAAGTGTTCCGTTGTTTTTGCTTTCCGTCACCTAAGGAAGGTATTGTCTATGGTCATTGGTCAAATGGATGGTGAGTTTTTAATGCATAATCACTTTTGGGGTCCCTAGAATACGAATATACTATTTTTATGTTAATGTCTGTGAGCGAGTTCGTGTGTGCGTGCATGTTTGTATGTGTATATGTATGGTTGTGCGCGTTTGCGTGCGTGTGTGTCTGTGTGACGATCGGCCGCAATAACTCCAATACTACAATTCCAAAAATTACAATTTTTTTCATCTTCCTCATTCTTATATCTAGATGAAGACTTGATTAGATTTTGGTTACAACTGAACAACCGGAAATACCTTCATTTCAAGCTTTTAAATGTTTTTTTTTTTAAAAAAACACAGTTATCTACATATCATTTTTTGACATTTAACGTTATAAATATTAAAGAATATTTCATTCCCCATACGGTTTAATTGCATTATTTTCATAAATCTTGTAATCTTTGCTGCGTCCTCATGGAAACAGTTTCAATAATTCAATATTTCTAATAGACAGATGTCAGTGTTAAGTACAATTTACACAATATGTGCGTGAAATAATTTTACTGAAAATGTGTGGAATTTATATAAAATACATAGAAATGACGGAAGGTATTGTGTTGGGCACATTTTTCTGTATTCGTATACTTGAAAATGGATTCCTTATTTAAAAAGGGCGATAACAGAAAGCTTGAAAATAGAGCGAATTTACAATAGAGTATATGTGTGACGTAGTTAAGAAGTTCAAATAAGTGTACTTCCGGTAGCCAAAATTTAATCAACTCTTCATACGGACGTACAAAAGGGAAATGCGAAAGAATTATAATGTTTGGAATTGTAGTATTATCGAAGGAATTTTTCTTTGTCATATACATACATAAAGACATCATCGTAAAAATAGCAAAACCAATACGGGGACTCTAAAACGTGCTTATTCATTAAATACTCTCCGTCGAATTTTTTGACCAAAGACAATACTTTCTTTTAATCTAGAGGTAACGGAAGGTAAAAACAATAAAAATAACAATATATCAAATAAAACATGAATTTTCACGAAATAATAATATATCTTTGAAAATTGTACACTTCAGCATTATACAGTGTGTGCAACGAAACGTGGAACATATAGGACTTCAACATGGGATTTTAAAAATGTGCGGAAATTGGCTCTCCTGTACATTTTAGAGCAAAAGTTCAAGAATTAAAAGTTGTTCAGAATTAATTTTTACTTAAAAAAAGTCCTCATTTAATAAAAAAAAATAAAAATTCATCACCAGGCGTCACCTCACGGGCACTCAATGCTGACGTGGAGAGTGCAATAGAATATCTATAGCACTAGATATTTAGAAAATAAAATATGATATTTTCATCAAAATTCAGATAGCCATTGAAATAAAAAACAAATAAAACAAAATATCAATTAAGATCACAATACTTTAATATTTAGTGCTGAATTATAATAATAGATACAATGATTACAACAATTAACATCAACAACACTGAACTCAACTGAGATTTCGGTTTATTTGTTTTATATTTCCATGGCTATCTGATTTTTGACGAAAATGTCATATCTTCTTTTCTAAATATCTAGTGCTAGAGATATTCTATTGCATTAAATGAGGACTTTTTATGTGCAAAAACTAATTCTAAACAACTTTTCATTCTTGTACTTTTGCTCTAAAATGTACAGGAGAGTCAATTTCCGCACATTTTTAAATTCCTATGTTAAACTCCTATGTTCCACGTTTCGTTGCACATACTGTATATTACAGGGCAAATAATTTTAAATCTATATCGCGGCGACGGTAGCAGCTCCGTACATAACGTAGATATACACCGCGCCAGCCAATCCTTATACCACTTTGAAAGTTCATGACGCTGATTAGAGATCTGCTCCTAATGTGGTGGGAATACTATTGCACAGCACAGAGCGTTGCGTCAGAGTTTTACAAATAATATAAGCAACAGGCGAAAGTTTTTTTTTTAAATTAAATGAAATATTTTTATACATATTTGATTCTATTGATTATTTGAATCATTCATTACAATAATTCAGTTTTTTACTCAGTGCTGCAGCCCCGCAGCCCTTATCCACGAGCCTCCACTGGCAGTGTACATATGCCATACAGTGTGTTAAAAAAAACCTAACTCAGAGTAAGCTATGAACAAAGAAACGTATAAAAATATATAATTAAATGTCAATTTAACACGAGATATTGTCAAAAATGTTATCTAAAAGAATCAAAGCTGTTCTTGTAAAATATTACTTTAGAAATGAAAAATTAGAGAACGGCAATATACTGTATCCTTCTTTATTATCTTTTCTCTTTTTCAAGATCAATTGTGACAACTTAAATTTTGAATTGAATAGTGATGAGACATACGTTTCTATGTTCATAATCTACTCCGAGTTAGGTTTTTTAATTGAACATACCGTACAATCTTTGCATATATACAGGCTGTAACAGAAATAAGTACATTAAATTTAACCAGTGATAGAACTCGTCGAGAGAAACATTTTTATCTCCCCGCCATAAATTAACGAGTCCTTAGGTACTTTCATAATAATATGATCCAGCAGCAATAACAATGGAACATTTGTTTTTGACAAATGTGAGTTGTCAACTTTTTCAAATAAATTTTGACAAATAAATCGATTAATAATTATTATAAAAGTTATAATCGGTAAAGATGCCTGCCTTTACGGGTAGTGAGTATATATACACTGTGCTGGCCTATTGTGAAGCTCAGAGAAACGCTGCCAAATCCCAACAAATTTATTTAGACCGTTTTACGAATCGTCATCTTCCAAACGCTCGTACCTTATTACATGTATATAAATAAAATAAGTGTTGATTCTCAGCCAGGTTTTAGTACTCGAAGAATAGCACTAAAACAGAAAATGTCACATATGACAATTAGGAGGATATTGACAGAACGACAGTTACATCGTTTCGTCGAAGCAATTAGAGTATTGACAATGACGTTGGCTATTTTGAACATTTATTGTGATTTTATATAGGCCTGCATCTTTATGCGTTTTCTTGTTCCGCCAATTGTAGAGAGTTGTTCTTGGTCGAATGCATATTATAAATGTCCTACAATTTTTGGATTGTCCAACCTGTTGCAACATAAAAATTTCATTGTATTCAGCCGCAGTCACAACGGAAACAATTGCTTAGGCGCTACGCAGAATACTCTATCTTGAATTCAACCATAGACGGGTAATGAACTGTGTAACAAAATTTGAAGAATTTTAACTCAATAAGGTTTACAAGAAAAAGTTATTAAGAAATACTGTTGCACTGGACGAGTTATATCATTCGTTAAATTTAATGTACAGGTTGTTGTATTTTAATGGACCCAGCAAATATCTCGCTTATTTATTAAGTTAGTAATTTCTTTCATATAACATGATTTATACAGAAAAATGTAAGCTACTTCATGACGGATGTACATTCATGATACCACTTCCGGTTTATTAGTAATTAATATCAACTTTGAAATTTCAAATAGAACATACTATATTTTTTTACTAATTTGAAAAGAACATCAAATTTGCTTTACAATCATGTAAAATAACCATATGTTACATTATTAAAAATCTGATGTGGCCAGCACATAACCTCTCGCCGTATATTTTACCTGGCTGTATGCATAAAGCAAAGATTATTTTTATAAATACAAATAATATATTCATATAAATCTATGACGTATAAACTTCTTTATTATTCAATAATAGCATGTCTCAACATAAAGATATTTACCATAAATTATGTTACAATAAATTACAAAGTAGAGTTTACCATATATAAATATTAGGCTTGTAACAGCAATTTTCAATTCGAACAACTTTGTTTACTTTCTCTTCATATTCTTCTAGTAAAAACATTAATTTTGGACGGTCTAAAATGTATATATCTGGATTGTGCATCTATTCTTATATATCTTCTTTTACATTTTATTTTTTCATACTTGTTATATCTAAATAACCTTAATTCCCTTTAATAAATTGACGGATAGATTGCACTCCGATTATTCTTATATCGATGTGTAATTTTGTCAATATTTACAACTTACTTGAGAAGAATTTGATAGCTTTTTCGCAATTCAAAGTTACTCTAGTCTACAGTACTGGTGTACATTGTCCCATAATGTTTGAAACAAATTTAAGTCCTTCAACCTAGACTTGTCATCTCCATAATAGTCACAGATCAAGAATTAAGGGATTCTCCAAATACATTTTTCTTTCATTACTCATTATTTCTGACACTGACATTTATCTGTCAGTTACAAATAATTTAAATTTGCAACTATTTTTCATGGCATCCTTTCGGTTGTAAAATTAATTACAACATTATTTTATATATTATATTCCTTTTATCTCTAAATCTATAAAATATGTATAAAAATATTTAAATGTATCAGAAAGAGAATTTATTTTTCTTTAATATTATGAAGAAAAATTTTCAAAAAATAATATTTAGAAGATTTTTTTTCAAGAATCTTCTACTTCCGGTTGTCCAATTGTTACCAAAACCTTTTCAGATCTTCCCATGAATGTCCGATTGGGAAATACGTTGTTAAACAAATTTTAAGTCTTATAGTTTTTGAGTAACCGTCCTTCCAACATCCCACACACACACATCCACACACACACACACACACACACACACACACACACACACACAGACATCATCGTAAAAATGTTAAAATCGGAATGTAGGGACCTTAAAACGTGCTTATTCAATAAAATCTGGATATGCGATTTTTAGCATGAATCCAATACCTCTCTTAGCGAGAGGTAAAAAGTAAAATGGCGGGCACTTTTTTATGCACCTAGTCGAAAAGAGAATAGTGAGCCATGACTATGGCTTGAAATAAAACAATTGTAATTTCTTTAATTTATGCACTGATTATACAGTAATTAGTATTAAATAAAGTACAGGATGTAACGTACTATTATCATATTCAATAGCATGGCTCAATTTTCTGCCGGACAGTTTTTATTTGCAAAAAACTGTTTTCCCGTGTTAAATGCCTATGTCAAGCTTTGCTTGGGACACACGGTATATTATTTTAGACAAAAAGTTTCAAATGGATGTAAAGCAAAAATTTCTACATCCGAATCAATAAAAAAAAATCATTTTGGCTACTTCATAACTGCAGAAATAAAATTTGAAAATTCACGAAATTACAATTTAATAATATTAGTCATGGAATTAGAAACAAGATACGAACAAAAGCGTAACGTTTTATACGTCAAATTATTAGTATTTATTTTGACAATAATTATTCTGACACTGACGTGATAAAACGTTACGCTTTAGTTCATCTCTTGTTTTTAATTCCGTGGCTAATACCAATAAATTGTATTTCCGTGAAATTTCAAATTTTATTTCTGCAGTTATGAAGTAGCCAATTTTTTTTTATTGATTCGTATGTAGAAATTTTTATTTTACTATACATCCATTTGAAACTTTTTGTCTAAAATAATTAGGGGAGCAATGCGCACGGAAATATTGATTTCTCATGTTAAACGCCTATGTTTTACTTACCGTGATACACCGTATATATACATATATATACATACATCATATTTCATTCTGTATATGCATGTAAAGATTTTTTAAGATTCTAATAGGGAAAATATAACAACATTTGGCGTTTTTGGTGGAGGTAGAAAGCAAGAAAGAGTATGACCTCTTCAATTCAATGTTTTTTTTTTATGTAGAAATGTAGAGACCTGCCTACTTCTAAAATTAGCACCTAATAAACCCGGTCTATAATCGTAAATCGCATGTATTTAAATTTCACATACTCAAAGTACTACCCCTTTCAAATGCGTTTAGAATGCTAAAGTTATAGAAGCCCGTATAGTCGACAGCTGCTAAAAACTACTCCTTTGCAATTAATATGTTGATAGAATTATTACTGTTTAAAGACGCTTAGTGTACATATTACGATTTTACGTACAGTTTGATTAAAATCATTTGGCGATTGGCTTCTCAGCAGGTATTCCACAAGAGGATTAAAGAAATTTATGAGGCCACACTTACCAGGATAGTATTTAATAATATTTTGATAACTTGAGTTTTTCATAAAAGGATGCAAATAATAACAAAAAGAGAAGAAATTTTGCAGGAAACCAAATACTTATTTTATTTTAATACGTTTACAATATAAAACACTTGTTGACAAAAAAATACCAGCATCATTTCTGTGTTTTTTACAAGGCACTTTAGTCATTTCTCCAGTTTTTGATATTGGCGTACTCTCGCTACTTTTTAAAAAGTTAAACACAATCAGAACTATTTGTTTTGCAACCTCTGATAAATGTTTGCGTTTTTGATTCGCGGTTGTGGTATTGTCTTAAAAAAATTTCGTTCGCGGGATGCAACATTTTCAATGTTCACTGCGACAATGCTGTTGAACTAATGAGGTTTAAATGTCGTTTTAGAGAACAACTAAAATGGTATTTATAAAATTTTCCTACTTAATACTTTGCTGAGAAACAACTGTATTGAAAAGATTACGTTGCTAAATACAACCGACATCCAATGCCAAAGGAAAGGCAAAAATTACTATAATCCGCTTCTCAACACAATTAGCAAGTCAAGTCAATCGCCAAATAATACCTGCAATCCATTTCAAAGCAAAGCCCCCTCCCCCAAAGGGTGAGGTTCAGCCAAAGGCTGTTCTTCCACCTAACCAATTGGTATTAAAAACCCGATTATTTTAAAATCTAATAACGTTTTCAAAATTTTGATAGTCTTTAAGATACAGTTTTAAGTTCTAGTTTTATGGTCTAATTTGTTACTATGGTGGAGGACCTCATTCTCAATTTTCACCGAATTGATATGCGGTGAAAAATTTTCACTTTATCACTTGGAGTATTCCCAATTGCAAAGTGATGAGATATAATTGAGAAAAAATGTGATATTGTATGTATTTACCGTATGTTGACAATTACTAAGTTTACATGCAGTTTTGAAACCGTTTTCAAAACGTTTTCAGTTTTAAAGTGCCATATATACAATGTTAAAACGGTAAACTTGTTTAATAACATGCGAGTACTTTAATCTACGAGCACCTCCTTCATTGTTTAAATTTAATTTTGATACAATAGTGTGTGAAAAGTGAATATTTTTGTGAACTGTCCATTTATAATTATAGATAATTAATTTCTTAAAACGTTTTGTATTTTCAAAACCATTTTAAAATAGTAAAAGAGCGGTAGGCATTGCGATGTCAAATATCTACACCGATAAGCAAGCAACAAAGTCAAAATACATGTGGACAGTGAACTTGACCCAACCCAAAAGCAAACAAACACTATTTCATATATAAATTAGTTTATTTGGATGCGTTTTCAAATGTTTGCTATATTTAATTGTTTGTTCGCCATTCTACCCCCCTTTTTTTTTTAAAAAAAATGTGGGTGGGGCTATCTTCACATTAACCCACCACTTAAATAATAATGTTTTTTTAGATACGTTAATGTATTCATTCTCGTTTGTTTGTTAATGTTTAAAAATAATTTCATTTGTTTAAACTTTCTACTTCCTTTTTTGATATTTAAATTATATGGTGCGGCTAAATTCTCATTTTCCGCACCCAATTGACCCACCGTTTGTTTAACTGTAAAAATCTGTTTTGATGTATTAGTTTAATATTGTTGAAACCTTTTCATCAATTGTTTGCGTGTTTTAATTAACTATTTTAAAAAATACATATGGGTGCGGGTAAGTTCTCATTTTTCGCACCCGATTTGCCCATAGTTTGTTTAACTTTTATAATCTGTTTTAGAGTATTAGTTTAGTTAGGTTGAAACTTTACAAAAGTACCTGTTCTCCTACTTAGATTCTAAAACTGTTGATTTATTATAAACTATGTATCCTATAGATTTATTTTTGGTATATTTGAATTCCACCTCCCAAAATAACGTACTGCGATCTTTCGGGTCGTTTTATGCAATATTTCTTATTGCCATACTCGTTGTCCTCTTGTGATGAAATATACAAAAAATCTGATGTGGCTAACACAATACCTCCCGTTTAATTTAATTTTTATTTATATGAAAATACTTAAATTAAATTTAAATACCGGGTTAGATCCCGACCGACGCCAAATATTTCGAATTTTATATGACACAAAAATGACCCCTATCGTGCACTCTCCACGCCAGCAATAAGTGCTCGTGAGGTGACACCTTGTAAAAACGCCAGCACGGTACAAATATGTCATCATCGTTACCGAAATCTGTGTACAAATCAGATTGGTACACCCAACAATGGGTATATGAAGTGATGATATATTTATTTTATTTATTTTACCTATATTCATTGCTGGCGTGAGAGTGCACCACAGGGGTCAATTTTGTGCCATTAAAATTATAAAATATTTGACCCGGTTCCCAGATTCACGTGAAGTGACGCCTAGTAAACATCCACACGGTACAAATATGTCATCATTATTACCGACATATGTGTACAAAGCAGATTGGCTCACCCAGCAATGGGTAATATGCCGTAATGATATATTATATATTTTCATTATCTTACCTATATCTGGAAACTGTATTAAGTTCCTTTCCATATAATTATTGTTCCATTTACTATTTTCTTTTTAAAGCGTTACTATTATTATTCGAAATGATTAGTTTGATGACAGTGACATATATTTGTCAGTTGTGTTGAAAGCGTAGGCTCCGGGATTCAAATTATAGATAATTTTAGAAATTTATCTATAAAATATATACAAAAAGTATTAATGCAAACCGATAGAAAATTTAAAAAACTTTAATTTTTATAATAACAAATCTCGAAAAAATAACATTTAAAGGTATTTTTCGAAGATATACAAGGTTTCAAAATTTTCTGAACAATAGTATTTGAGTTTGAGACACACACACACACACACACATACACACACACACACATACACACACACATACACACAGATCTCGTCATGAAAATGTTAAAATTGGATTCTAGGGACCTTAAAACATGATCATTTACTAGAATATCGATATACGATTTTTAGTACGATCTCTATACCTCCCTTACCGAGGATAGCGAGAGGTAAAAAGTTGGAATCATGAGCCCCAGAATCAGAATATTCATAGCCATTGGGTGTTTAAATATTTTTTAAAAAAAGATAACTTGAGAACTAATTGTAAAAAAAAATGTACATAGACAGATGTCTCCTTTGTTCTAGAGTTTTTTTTCTATCGTTCATAATATAGAAAAAAATCGAAGTGTTCGATTTAGCTGTGCCTGTATATCTTTTGAGATAATGGAAGTATTTTTCTATTCCCTATTTAAATGTATAATTTGTCTTGTTATTTAGGATTATTTATAATCAAATATTTTTACATCAAAAATCACCTATGGGAATAGCCTACCCACACGGACCAACTTGAATACGGGTCGGAGTCAATTTTTAAACCATTAGACCCATAAGAACAGTAAGACCCATAAGACGACGTTGTGTGTTTTATTTTAAGACAGCATTCCATAGTTGATGTTTATTGTTGTTCCATAAATTCCCAAACTGAATAATACTTACGGATGGTAAAGTTGGAAACGGTCAAATATATGGTTCTTATGGGTCTTTCTCTTTGTATGGGTCTAGCGGGTCTTACGAGTCTTATGGATCTTATGGGTGAAGAATCGACTCCGACTCGTGTTCGCTGAAATACGGATAAACGAGTGGTCTTTTGGTTCCACCGGTATTTCGAGTACTAGTTATTTCTGTACTCTAGTTTTCAAGTAAAATGGCCATAATATATTTATTTTCGGGTAGAATTTAATAGCTCTGTACTAAATACTTTCGTAAATTTTTAAAAATAAATATGTTTCATCGTGTACCTCTCTTTTCTACCCTTTTATTTCCACAATTTTTTTAAAAACGATTGAAATAAGTGTCATGAAATCTTGGGATTTTAAGAACTAAGAGATACGTTTTATTTAAATGGTCAGAAAAAATAGTAACTATTACTTACTCGGTCTAATGAAAAAAACTCATTTTATAATTAATTTTATTAATCCTTTACTTAACTATTCTAGACAACATTCAAATAATCAATAACATTGTTTCAACATAACTAAACTAATGCTCTAAAACAGATTATAAAAGTTAAACAAACTATGGGCAAATCGGGTGCGAAAAATGAGAACTTACCCGCACCCATATGTATTTTTTAAAATAGTTAATTAAAACACGCAAACAATTGATGAAAAGGTTTCAGCAATACTAAACTAATACATCAAAACAGATTTTTACAGTTAAACAAACGGTGCGTCAATTGGGTTGCGGAAAATGAGAATTTAGCCGCACCATATAATTTAAAGATCAAAAAAGGAAGTAGAAGTTTAAACAAATGAAATTATTTTAAAACATTAACAAACAAACGAGAATGAATACATTAACGTATCTAAACAAACATTATTATTTAAGTGGTGGATTAATGTGAAGATAGGGCCCACCCACATTTTTTTTTTTTAAAATCTGATGTGGCCAGCACAATACCTTCCGTCAATCCTGTGTATTATGTACAAATTCCATACATAAATTTTCTTGCAAAAGATTATAAATTTTTGGTATTATGTGATTATTATATATTGATATTATGCCTTTCTCGGCAACTGAATTCCATATTCTGATACTCCTGATAACAAACAAACCACATGATATAAGAAAATTATGAAATTTTGATTGAAAAATTAGAACACTTGTCAGTTATGGACATAATTAATTGCTGTCATTTTGACATAGGTAAAAGTCATGTTACTACACGCGCCCCATACATAAATTTTCTTGTAAAAGATCCTATATTTCCAGTAAAGTTATTTCATAAACAAACTATGCAAATTGCACTTGACACTGACATCTTCTTCTTCTTCTTTAGTTTTTCCCATTCGTTAAGGGGACGCTATTTTTTATTTTCTTCTTCCACTCATTTTTGTTTTGCGTGTCGTCCTCATTCAGTTCCTTTTCTCTCAAGTCTTCTACAATACAGTCTTTTCATCTTATATTTGGTCTTTCTATGTTTCTTCCACCTTCTATTAATATATTCATCTCTCCTCATAACATGTTCAAACCAATGTAATCGTCTCTCTTATATCTAGAAACTTCTAACACTAGAGTTACTTCCCTTATTCTTTCATTGATTTACATTTTATTGATACTGACATCTGTCAATTTGAATTACCTGAATATATTAGCAGTTTCCATGGTTAAGTTAGCATAGCTGGCTGAATTATGAAATTTATATCAAATTTATTATCTTTATTCTTCTTTAACTCTATATCTGTTGAATATCAAATATAAAATGCAATCAAATCGTATAGACAATAATATATTCTTTAAGTTATAATAACATTTAACTGAGTTTTCCAAGAAAAACTGTTAAAATCTTCAAATGAGGGTACTTCCGGTTGACCAATTATAACCAAAATCTAAACAAGTCTGCATATGGTTGTAAGGAAGAGGAATACGCAAGAATTGTAATTTTTGGAATTCTAGTATTGGAGATATCGTGCACGAAACGGCGGTCACACACAAACACACATACACACACGCACACACGAACACACACACACACACACACACACACACACACATACAGACATCATCGTAAAAATAGTAAAATCGTATAGTAAAGACCCTAAAACGTGCTTATTCAATGAAAACTCACCACCGAATTTTTTGACCAAAGACAATACCTTCCTTACCTAGAGGTGACGGAAGGTAAAAAGGGGGGAAGAAAGGCGAACAAACAAATAAATATAGCAAACATTTGAAAACGCATCCAAATAAACTAATTTATGTATGAAATAGTGTTTCTTTGCTTTTGGGTTGGGTCAAGTTCACTGACGTGACCTACGTACAAAATGTATCAGGTCACAAATCCAAAAGTTTTTCAATAAGACTATTTTGCCATTAAACTTTTAAAGAGACAAAAAATGGTAAAAGATTCCAATGAGCAGGTGAAAATTAGTATAAGTTTATCTCTTGTTTATAATAATTGGTAATAATAATTTAAAAGCGCATATATTACATAACTGGTGCGTAATTATTATGCAATGTCATAGTTGGGAGGGTTGGTTGATACGAGAGCCGATACACTGCTCCATAAATCAGAACATATTCTGCTGCGTATGCATGCAGGAGGAGGGTGACTAACGGCCTGCATGACTGTGTGCGACATGACCGCATGTGGCCCTCATGTCGAGTTGTTCGTCATGCATTCTCTTCATCAAGGACTTCCTCGTTCTCGCTATCCTTGTTTCCTAACCTCAAATAATGCAGTGCTACAGAATTAATATGTACCTAAATATTTTCTTCCTAATTTCTAGAATCATACGCCACTTTTTACTAACGTTGTACAAACTTACCGTAACATAATCCTTCCCTGCATATTTTACAGGTGGGAATTCAATTAATGTGTACTAAGAGTCATATAATTGGTTTATAAATACATATGCTATAATCGATTGGGAATAAATAAGGAAACTAATCGACATGATTAATGAGTAAGTAAAACATGTGATAAATAAAAGCATATAAACAACACAATATTCTTTTCATTACAAAGAAATGTTTTATTAAAGCGCACTAAATGTACATTTCTTTACGAAGACAAAAATATTATGTTGTTTATATTAAATTTATCTTCACGTAGCTCTAAACTCTACATTAAATAAATAAAAGCATGTTTGATTTATTATTTTAGGCCACAAGTAGCATGATTTAAGATATTAAGGATAAAATTTAATTATCATTTAAGAATTTATTTAATATATTTATTTTATTTTAGACAATTTTATGTATGTTTCTTAAATACTCTGTTTCATTCTTCAATAGGTATTCAAATTTATTGAATAAAAAAATGGAATCTTAATAAAAGTGAAAAAGGAAAATATTAAAAACATTACATATTCGCTTTTATCTAATTAACATCATAACTTTTTTTCTAAGTTGAGTGAGTTCGTATTTCCTACGATTCACAAGATTATTAAATAAATTTAGAATCTAATTAGAAGTAAATGCCAAGTACTCGTATGTTGTATTTATTTATTATAAACTTTGTAGTCTCTTTTCATAAAAATATGAACGATATTATACATCATTTTGAAAATTCTAATGAGTACAGAGTAATAACAATTTAGTAATAATTTATTACTTCAATATTCTTTCAAAAGATTTAATGTCCGACTAGTATATTATTATTGTCATAATAACCCTGCTTTCCTGGTAATTACACAACAAATAATGCCCTAGGGCATTGTGAGTTGTTTTTATGGCAATGTTGTTAAGAAATTGATATTGATACTGGGATAAAGTCTAAAAAACAAGCAGAAGCATTCGTAGCCTATCTACTTCGTAAATTTTATTAAAACTTTCTGATCCCTAATCCGTACAATATTAAAAAATTATAGTCGACAATTAAACTACGGGAGTAAAACCGACAATAATGCTTTCGGTCAACGTACATACCTCGGGCCAGAGGTCTTCAGAAAGTATACTATTGACCTCAGGTATCATTGTCCTTATAACACCCTTGAGTGAAATGTAACACATATGACATAAAGAAGAAAGTGTTTGCTTGTATTCAGGTAGCCAATAGGAATCAGTGCCTTCTTACGTCATAAGAGGGGGGTATTTTTGTCAAGGGCTTTTGTGCGATTCTTTTTAATTCAATATTTTAAAAAATATGAACATTTTTTTTCAATTTACTATGATTTGTATTATCTTTCATATAAAAAATGTGCAACCACTCTATTATTTGATTTAAAAAAAAAAACCAAAACATATCTAAGATGATCTTTCAAAGGTAAAGAAAAAGTCTCATTTAATCGAATTTGTAACTCATACTTTTTGAGCTAGTAGAGGTGAGTTCCGTAAAATCTCATTTTTCATTGCCTTATATCTCGGAAATTATTGAAGATCGGACACACATTATATAAGACTTTTGGACTTATTTTGACTTCTTCTTTATGTTCAATACTGAGAAAAAAGAATATTTGCAAGAAAACAGGATCATTAACAATTAATTTATAATCACTTTGAATATGGCGGAACGAATGAAGCTTTGCAAGTAACGTATTATACGTTTAATATATAAGAGTATACAATATTTTTCGGAAATTTATAATAAATACTTTAATAGTTAAAGAATATATTTTTTCTAACATTGTATAAAGGTATTCAGTAAAATATTATTAGTTAACTGTTAATGTTTATATTTTAATTGATAACGTATGACGTTAATTGCAAATTTTCAGATATTGGTAACCTACTAATTATGTTACTGTTAAAAAAATTACTATTTTAAATAAAAAATCTGCTGTGACCAACACAATACTTCCCGCCATTTGATTTTTATTAATTTAAATACATACCTATGGGGTCTGGTTGCCGCGTGCCTAATGTCTGGTTGCGAATCTGGGGAACCCGATTCGATCCCGATGAACGCCAAATAATTCGAATTTTAAATGCCACAAAATTAACCCATCTGGTGCACTCTGCACGCCAGCAATGAGGTGACGCTTGGTTAACGCCCACACGATACAAAATATGTCTTCATCATTACCGAAATCTGTGTACAAAGCTGATTAGCACACCCAGCAATTAGTAATATGCCGTGATTATATATTTATTTACTTTTTTATTTAAATACATACTTGCATATTTACTAAAGCTAGGAATTATGTATATTAAGTTCCTTTCCATATAATGATTGTTCTATTTACAATTTTCTTATTAAAACGTTACTGTTATTAATTTGAAATGATTAATTTTTTGACAGTAACATTTATCTGTCAGTTACATAAATTTTAGCTGAACTGTGTAACCATGGAGTTGTGTTTAAAGCATAAGCTCCGAGTTATAATTTTTATATTACTTTGTAAATTTATCCATAAAATATATAGAAAAAGTATTAAGGCAAACCTATAAAATATGGAATAATCTTTAATTTTTATAATAACAAATTGCGAAAAAATAACATTTAAAGGTATTTTTTGAAGGAAAAACTATTTTGAGCTTCAAGTAAACTTCCATTTCCGGTTATCCGATTGACACCAAAATCTAATGGCTTCTTTCCATATTAGAATAAGGTAGAAATACATGGTTTCATAAGTTTCTGAATAATAGTATTCGAGTTAGAGCGCCCAGAAGATACACACACGCAAATGCACGCGCGCGCACACACACACACACACACATACAGATATCATCGTGAAAATGTTATAATTTGATTCTAGGGACCTTAAAACGTGCTCATATATCAAAATCTTGATATGCGAGTTTTAGCACGATCCCTCTACCTCCCTTTGAATATTTGAAGTCTGAATGGAATTGCGAGAACAAAATGTCGGAAACACTGGAATAATGGTTTTATGGGCTCGGACCCCCCCCCTCATCTTAAATTTCTTATTATAAATAATAGAAAAGAATGGCTCATACAAAAGGTTTATTATTTTAAATATACTATTTGATGGCAGATTTAGATAATTTTTTTATAGTCAGGTTTACAAAATAATACTATCAACTTTTATTTTTTAAATAGCAATCTATAATTATTTCACTAGAACATAATCTCCCATTTTTTTGTCTTTTTAATAATATATTACTTTTTTTAATGTATTTGAAAAAAATCGAGAAAACTAAAATAATTGAGAAGTATGAGAAATATTTTTTATTCAAATATACTAGGTGGCTATGTGAAAATAAACAAAATGTAACAATATTGTACAGTTAAATTAATGTCAACAAAGTATACATTTGTTTGTTACTAATTTAGCGCATTTTGTACACAAAAGAACTAAAGTTTTGAAATATTTACAAATAATGAATTTATTGATATGATTCTTATAATTGGTGAACTAACTGTAATAATAAGAAGAGCAAAAATAATTTATTTTGGTGACATTAATTTAACTGTTTAACATTGGGTATCTTCCCAGCCTCATCCTCATCCTAAAGAGATACTATATAGCACTGCGATCAGTAATCAATTTACACAACATTTACACAACTAAAAGGCATAATATTTAAAATATCATATATTAGATTATTTACAAATATAGTTAGACATAAAGTTTGTGTTTTATTTAGTATAATACACGTGCAATAATGATAATTGCAAACGACGCTTGCTATCAATCTGTCAGTAGCTTTGTTGCTTCTAATTATAGCGAAAATATATTCAAAATTGTTATTTTATCTAGATTATGTTGGTTATTTTTTGGAGGAGGGTAGTTTAACCGCCCCTCTCTCTCTTCGCTACTGTATACGGTGACTGCAAAGCAATATTAAATATGTAATGACAATAATATAATCATTACCGTACTACCTACTTATGTAAACGTAACACAAGTCATTGTGCCAGTGTGAAAAAGGTATTCTGGTTGGTTGATTGATTGATTACGTAAAACTACAATCTGCATTTTCTCCGTACCGAATACATATTAACAGCCTTGATAATTCACACAATTCTCCTTATTTTTAATTTCTGCAATTTGTATTCCACGATTATTATTCTGCTGGTTTTCTGAACCTCAATTTCACATGCCAGATGAATAAAATTTACCGAGCCGAGAGAAATTAAGAAGCAGGGTGTTTGGAATTTCGGTTCAGTGGAACTTTAAATGAATTAAATGCCCTACACTTGATCGTTGACGACTACGCCACCTTCATTATCATTAGTGCGCTCGTCGAGAACAAAATAATGGCCGGTATGTTTATGAATTCGTTTCGAAGGAATTTGTAGAATTAATTGACGCAGTCTGATCAATTACACGAGCATTTGGTTGCCTTCCCTGCGGTGGTAGCGTGGGCGGATATTCGCCGCTTGCGCTTACTACTCGCAGCGATTGTGTGTTGACTCACAGCTTCGGTGTTTGCGATGCGTAACTCCCAGTTTCAAATGAAATGCACATAGCCACAGGGAATGAAGTAGCTATTGTTGTCACTGTTGTGCTGAAAATAAACTATTAAAAGTACGAGGATAGTGAATCAGTTATAAATAGAATATCGATTCTATAAAAATAATTTTGGTTCAGTACATCTAAAAGAGGAATTCGTTAATAAAGGATATAGTTCCAGTAAAATAGACCAGCGTGAAGTTGGCACGTCATTGGAAGCACAAATAATCTTTTTTATATTAGTAATTAGTGCCCCGTTGGTGCTTTTTTGTGCTTCAAAAAATTTTGAAATTGCCAACTTCACACTTAGCACTTCATTAATAAAATTTCAAATTACTTATAACTTCTTTTGTTAGTGCTTCGTTAGTGCTCTTTTGTGCTTCACAAATTTTTGAAATTTATTGAACGCTTCACGAAATAATTAACATTATTTGATGACGTGCCAACTTCACACTCAGCACGTCATGAATAAAATTTCAAATTACTTAGTATATCTTTTGTTAGTGTATCGTTAGTGCTCTTTTGTGCATTAATTTTTATTGAAATTCATTAGACGGTTCAAGCAATAATTAACATATATTGACGTGCCAACTTCATGTCATGAATAAAATATTAAATTGTTTAACACATCTTTTGTTGGGCTATGTTAGTGCTCTTTTGTTCTTTATAATTTTTTTAAATTCATAGAACAGTTCATGAAATAATTAACATAATATTTTTTTAATGGAAACAATATTTAACTTTTACCTGAAAAAAATTCACATACTTATGGAATTTGTTTTATTATATTAATATTAATTTAAAGATAAACTTAATTTCATGTTAACTATCAAAAAAATAATTTAATTATTTACTAATAAAACACATTCTAAATTATTTAAAATTTTCCCGAATATTCTTAAAAAAAAATCTTTGTATTTGGCCTTTATGTTCCTAAATTTTTATACAGGGTGAGTCGGGATGACCCCCCCCCTCTTTAACTTGTTTATTTTGAGTAATAGAAAAAAAATACTCATACAAAAGTTTTATTATTTTAAATATACAATTTTATGGCAGATGTAGATATTATTTACAGTCAGGTTTTCAAAATACGATCAACTTTTATTTTTTAAATAGCAACCTATAATTATTTTACTAAAATATAAACCGCCATATCTTTCTTTTTTCAATGATGTATTAATTTCAATGAATGTATTTGAAAAAATTCGAGAAAAATAAAATAATTGAGATATACAGGGAGTTCAATTTAAATGTTTCACTATTGCTATCTCGAGAACCGTAACAGATACGAAGTCGGTTAAATTAGCAAACAATTTCCATATTATAAGACTATTAAAATCAGCATTACAAAAATTATTTTCAACCAGTGGTTCTCAAAATACAGAATTTAACTTTTTAATTTTAAATGAGAACTTACTTTTTTTATTCACCTATTCGATATAAAATGTTTATACTCTGACATGACAAAAAAATCGAGAAAAATGCAAAAGAAAAATTATTATTTTCATATATATTTCTACATGTAATCAGAGTGCCATGACGAAAACAATTGAATATTTTGTTTTCATCATTGTTTCTGCGATTTAGATACTTTAAAAAATATTATAAAAATTGTACAAAGTTATTGCCATGCTGATTTATACATAATCCCAGCCTTGTGAACATATTACTTCTTACTTTTCTTAAATTTCGGCCGTCTATGTGGGAAATAATTTTATCGATTGCATTTTTTAAATTCTGAATATCTGGATAGATAGTTTTGTACACTTTATCTTTAACATAACCTCATAAAAAAAATCCAGGGGATTAAGGTCTGGTGATCTTGCGGGCCACGGAATAGGACCATAAGTACCAATCCACCGATTTGGAAACCGTTTCTTTAGGTAATCCCTAACTTGACGCGAATTGTGAGCTGGTGCACCATCTTGCTGGAAATAAATGTTTCCCAACTCAGCTACTGGTATGTCTTCCAAAATAATACCCAGCATATTTTGAATTAAATTCAGGTATCTTTTACCACTCAATGTACCTTCGTACATGTGTACGTAAATATTATCACTGAAAATGGCACACCAAACATTTATATTAAATTTTCGCTGGAAACTTCTCTCTCGTATAACAACAGGATTTTCTCGGCTCCAGTAGTGTGTTTTTTTCAATTTGACATACCATTATTAGAAAAATTGTCTTCGTCAGTCCAAATAATTGATTTTAAGATATCTGGATACTCATTTATCAATAAATTACAAAACTCTAATCTTCACTCACGATCACCAGGATGTAAATGGTGAATTTTAATCATTTTGATTAGTCTGTATTTATGTTTCTTTAAAATTCTATGGATCGTGTCAACACTTATATTACACTCGGCGGCAGCCATTCTAACTGAAGCTGTCGGATTAACTTCAAAATATGTTAATATATTTATCTCAGTTTCTAGATTTTGTACGCTAACTAGCTTCGATACGAATGCATCCGTATTAGTGCGCAGTGCTAATTCTAATTTTATAAAATACTGACAAGGAACTCGCCGCTCAGGTTAACGTTCCCTATACATATTCTTTGCAGCAACAGTATTTTTCAGAGATAATCTGAAAACTTTGTACATATCAATTTTTTCTTCTTGCGTAAAATTTATTTTAACACAAAAGAAAACATGAAAATTCATAAACGAACTACTTTGACATGTGATACAAAACAAAATATTCAATTGTTTTTGTCATGGCACTCTGACTACATGTAGAAATACATATGAAAATAATAATTTTTCTTTTGCATTTTCTCGTTTTTTGCGATATGTAAGGGTATAAACATTTTATATCGTTGTATTCAGAAAAAAATGCTGAATCGAATAGATGAATAAAAAAAGTAGGTTCTAATTTAAAATTAAAAAGTTGAATTCTGTATTTTGAGAACCACTGGTTGAAAATAATTTTTGTAATGCACATTTTAATGGTCTTATAATATAGAAATTGTTTGCTAATTTAACCGACTTTGTATCTCCTACGGTTCTTGAGATAGCAATAGTGAAACACTTAAATTGAACAGCCTGTATAGGAAACAATTTTTATTCTAATATCATAGGTGGCTATGTGAAAATAAACAAAATATAACAATGTTAATACCGACAAAGTATACATTTGTGTTATTTATTATTACTTACTTATTTATCTATAGCCCAGGCAAATTAGTCCAAAAACAGGCCGTGCTTCCCGAAAAATATTACAAAGCTAAAAATGATTTTAATCTACTTTGGGCATCCAAAATAAGAGTTTTATGAGTTTGCGACAGTTTCTGAGGTGAGCTTAACTTTTGAGAGCCGAAATACCACGAAATTTTGGGTCTTTCTTCAGATTTTTGCTTATAACTCGAAAATAGTACACCTACAGAAAATTTTGCTCTTTCTAAAATTAAAGAGCAAAAAATTTCACGTCTAATAATCTCCTTAAACATCATATTCGGTTCAGCCGTTTAGCCACAATCTCTCGTCAAAAATCGGCAATTTTTACCAACTTGTCTGAAAAGTCCGTTATGCTCATATTCACACGCCTGTAACTTAAAAACGGCTTCTCCAAATGAAAAATGTCTAGTTACGAAAGTTGTAGAGCATTAAATTCTGCGTAAAGGGAGCTAATTTTTAAAATTTTCTCGTTCCTACACACAGATACACGAAAAGAACCGAAAGTAGTCGTAGCGCTGAATTTCCGCTAGGTAAGGAAGATATTGTCTTTGGTCAAAAAATTCGGTACTAATTTTTAACATTCGCTCATTCCTGTACTATTACTCACAGATACACGAAAAAAAAAAACGAAAGTAGCCGTAGCGCTGAATTTCTGCTGAGAACTATTTTTGAAGTTAAACAACTTTTGAACCCAAAATCATCCACATTCGTCCATTTATTCTAATTTAAAGGCAATTTCATAAAAGTCTACTTTTCAGACGAGTGAAATTACCATAGCAGTCCAAATGATAATAAAGGGTTTTAAAAATGAGAAAGCCATAATAGCAAAAAAGGTTTATTATAAGGAAAAAGTACTTCAATTACAAAAAAGTTAATCAATTAATTAATTAGTACTGAATTTTTCATGAGGTAATATTTCATTAAAATCAAAACAAATTAGATTCAATTTAACAATAATATTATTAATGTACGTAATAATGATTCTGTATCTTTATTTGATAAAAAAACAAAATCTTACTATCAAATCCGAATTAATAAATTTTCGAAAAACATTATCGCTATTGCAATCATTTTCTTTGTTTCGATGTTCTTCTGCGTTTTGAAGAAGATGGTCTGTGGAAGGAAAAATCGATTTCTAGTTCTTTGTCTTCGTCAGGAAAGGGATCCTGCTCAGTTTCTTCTTCAACTATGTCGGTTTCTTCGTCGTACGGTGCAGGCTGAAGTAACATTTCATCCTCAGTAAGGGAATTCCTGCATGTGTGATAAGCACAATACCTTCGTCTATCCTGTGTATTATGTTCAAATTCCATACATAAATTTTCTTGCAAATTATCCTATATTACCTGTAAAATTATTTCATAAACAAACAATGCAATTTACACTTGACACTGACATCTTCTTCGCTAGCTGTTTTTTTATTTATTTTTTCTTCCACTCATTTCTGTTTTGCGTGTCGACCTCATTCAGTTCCTTTTCATCAAGTCTTGCGCAATACAGTCCTTCCATCTTGTCTTTGGTCTTCCTCAGTTTCTTCAATCTTCTATTACTATGCTATTCAATCTTATGCCATTATATTCTTCATCTTTCCTCATGTCGTGTTCAAACCAATGTAATCGTCTCTCTTGTATCTTTCTAGAAACTTTATCACTCGAGCCATTTCCCCTTACCTTTCATTCCGTACCCTATTTTTGCATGTCTTCCCCAACATCTATCTCAATATACTAGTCTCTGCCACATTCATTTTCTTTTCATTGATACTGGCATCTACCAATTTGAATTATCTGAATATATTAGCAGGTTCCATGGTTAGCGTATCTGGCTGATTCATGAAATTTAATACCTTTTTAATTCTTTAATCAAATCGTATAGAGAATAATATATTTTTTAAAATGTATAACCATTAAATGTCAATAAATGATATTTAACTGCGTTTCTTCAAGAAAAATTATAACCAAAATCTAATCTAGTCTGCATATGGATGTAAGGAAGAGGAATACGTAAAAATTGTAATTTTTGGAATTCTAGTTTTGGAGATATCGAGGCCGAAATTATAGTCACACACGCACACGCACACACACACACACACACACACACACACACACACACACACACATATACACATACAGGCATCATCGTAAAAATAGTAAAATCGTATTGTAGAGACCCTAAAACCTGCTTATTCATTGGAAACTCACTACCGAATTTTTTGACCAAAGACAATATCTTCCTTACCTAGCGGAAATTCAGCGCTACGACTACTTTCGGTTCTTTTCGTGTATCTGTGTGTAGGAACGAGAAAATTTTAAAAATTAGCTCCCTTTACGCAGAATTTAATGCTCTACAACTTTCGTAACTAGACATTTTTCATTTGGAGAAGCAGTTTTTAAGTTACAGGCGTGTAAATATGAGCATAACGGACTTTTCAGACAAGTTGGTAAAAATTGCTGATTTTTGACGAGAGACTGTGGCTAAACGGCTGAACCGAATATGATGTTTAAGGAGATTATTAGACGTGAAATTTTTTGCTCTTTAATTTTAGAAAGAGCAAAATTTTCTGTAGGATTTACTGTTTTCGAGTTATAAGCAAAAATCTGAAGAAAGACCCAAAATTTCGTGGTTTTTCGGCTCTCAAAAGTTAAGCTCACTTCAGAAACTGTCGCAAACTCATAAAACTCTTATTTTGGATGCCCAAAGTAGATTGAAATCATTTCCAGCTTTGTAATATTTTTCGGGAAGCAAAAGTCTAATTTGCCTGGGCTAATACTCTCTCAGTGAGTGCTTAGAATCCACGTAAATACGCAAGGTCTCGGCCTAGCTTTGGGATTAGGATAGGATTTGGGTATAGCTAAACCGCAGAATAGCTCTTCCTCAACACCGCAGCGTGAGGGATAACCAGTCCCACCCGCACTGTAGACTCTTCCTTAGACCGCAGCCAAGGGATAACCAGCTGGATAGGATTAGGGTATAGCTAAACCGCAGAATAGCTCTTCCTCAACACCGCAGCGTGAGGGATAACCAGTCCCAGGCGCACTGTAGACTCTTCCTTAGACCGCAGCCAAGGGATAACCAGTTGGATAGGATTAGGGTATAGCTGAACCGCAGAACAGCTCTTTCACAACACCGCAGCGTGTGAGGTAACCAGTCGGATAGGATTAGGGTATAGCTGAACCGCAGAACAGCTCTTTCTCAACACCGCAGCGTGAGAGATAACCACATATAGTAACAACACAACTCTAGCACTCACCGTTACTCAAAAATAAATAAATACATCCTCTATACTCTGATGTTGTCGCTTCAGCAGCTCTAGCACAACTGACTGATACCTAAATAAACAATCATTTAATATATACGATCATGTAATTCAATATAAAGCTGAAATTAAAAGATTAAAGAGGGAATAAATAAACATAATACTTGCATAACTCAAAATGCCGCTAACATATTATAAAATAAAATAACATTTTGAAATTATAATAAACAGTGTAGATATCACATGATTTTTTATTTATAATTGTACTTTTCGGCTTTTAGATGCAGCAAATTTATCTATAATGTTATCATAATTTAAGTGTTGTGTAATATCATTTTCTATAAACATTATTGACAAGTTTTGCAAATTAGGCTGCCCAAGATTATTTATTAAATAATTCTTAATTCTTTTTAAAACGGATAAAGATCTTTCCCCCGTTGCATTGCGTATCGGTAAAGTTAAAAAAACTTTTAAAACTGTCTCAACATTTGGAAAAGTTGATTGCAAACCGTCTATTATTATTTTATACATTTTAAAAGGGCACGTGATTTTTTCTTCTTTAATATATTTTAAAAACTGATGCACTTCATCATTGAAGTAACATACATCAATATAAGAATATTTGAAAATTATTTAATACTGCCTTGTATATAATAGTTCTATTAGAAATTTCTGTTGAAAGTTTGTCGCAAATTACATTATGAGTCTCTACCACAAATGATTCTCGTCCTACCAGAAGAATATCATTTGTACATGATTCACCGAATTGTAATTTTCTTTTCTTTATTCGTTTTTCTTTATAAATTATGTTCTCAGTTAATAAATTTGCTTGCTGTTCAATGCTTTCGAAATCATTTCTAACCTCCTTTATAAATTGAAACAAAGAATTTAAAAGATTCACTCTTTGCAATAAATTTGTCTGAATTTGTTGTAGTCAATGCCTTGTACTGTTCATTCTTTGCAATAATTTATCCCATAAGACGGTTAATAATGCAATTTCGTACTCATCTAAATAATTAGATAGTTTCTTAGCTTCTAATTTCGTAATTGGTTTTTGATTTTCATTTTCACTAATTTGAATAAGAACAGATTTAATATTTTTATAGTTTAATCGCAAAGCTGAAACTGCCTCAGCCAATATTTATGTTCAACATTAATTTGTTGCATTAATTCAGAATCAACGCGTCCAATAATTGATAATCTTTTTTTTCAAATTTAACATTGATGAAAAATGTTCTTTAGAAGATTCATGTTCTTTTAATGCGAGATTAAGATTTTTCCAGTCATTGTAACCAGTTATAAATTTAATATTAGAACACAAAAAGTTTACAAACATAACAGTAAATACATTTACTAGTTGCCGAAAAAATTAACCATTCGCGAAATTCTTTGGTGCCATTAGCTTTTAAACAATAAAAATTAGAATTTGAAATATTTCTAAAGTACGTCTTATTTCTATCTTTGAATTCAACTATTAAAGACGTTATATGTATCTCCGATATTACACGGTTTATTAATTAAGTAATAATTTACCATTTTGTCTGATATATTTAGAGGCCATAAAGCGATGTCTATTGGAAAATCTGAGTCCTGCTTTGGTTTAATTTCGCCAATCTCATGTTGTTCTTGTTGATATTCATTTTCGATACTTTCTATTTTTTCGTGTTCTTCTGCCCGTTCTTCTGGTGTGTCTGTATGTTCTTGTTCTTTCGTTTCTTTTCCATCGCATTCAGCAAATTCGTTGCGGTAGATATCATCTTTTTCGTTATCTTCTATCTTCATAGTGTCCTTATCTTTAGTATTATTGGATGTTGCCAGAAATGTTTTCATATAATTTTTTTGATTGAGAGCTATTTGTTCTTTCTCTTTTCTTTTTTTTTCGTTTTTCGGCTCCAGACATGTATGTTCGCTTTATGGCTAAAATATTAAAAGAGAATCAATATAAATATATTTATAATTTTGTAGTAATCAAATAGCATATTCTTGTACTGTTGTACCTACTGTAGGTATTGATGATAACTTACCTGTTTGATATGGTAATTTTCACTCCTTTAAAAAGATAAACGATAGCTGACACAAACAAAATTATTATATCTGGTTAATTCTATGTAATATGTAATAATGGATTCATTCTGGAAGGTTCTATAATCGATTTTTGCTAGGAGCTCTATCGAAAAGAACCGGAAATTGCCGAACGAGTAAGCTTCTGGCGTGTTAGTAAAGTTCGCGTCACGTTGGTTGCAGGGGTTGAGAAACTTGAAACTACGACCTGTTACACCCTCTATGTGCACCACGAGAAGCTCAATAGAGTCAACGTATGGTACGAAAATAAACTACAATTATTTCAAATAATTTTATATTCCGTAAATGGAATAACGATTGACTTAGAAATAATTGTAAATATCATATATACATTACTTAATTCTAGAACTTTTTTTTCTTCTTCGTTTAAAAATAAATAATATCTAATAATTTTTATATTTTTAAAGTTATATTTCATTTTATAAGGTTTTTTTCAGGTTGATGACGTGCGTCTTCTGCGTTATCATTTTCACTCTATTCAATGGATATAGAGTTAATGAAATTAAATTTCATAAATCAGCCATGCTATAACCATGGAAACAACTACTATATTAAGAAAATTCTAATTGACAGATGTTAGTGTCCATGAAAATAAAATGAATGTGACAGAGAGATGAGTATGTTGAGATTGATGTTGGGGAAGGCACCGAAAGGTAGAATAAAGAATGAGAGGATAAGAGAAATGGCTCGAGTGATAAAAGTTTATAGAAAGATACAGGAGAGACGATTATCTTGGTTTGAACATGTCATGAGAAGAAATGAATAATATATTGGAAGAAGAATGAACAGCTTAGTAGTAACAGGTAGAAGAAACAAAGGAAGCCCAAAGAGAAGATGGAAGGACTGTATTTCGGAAGACTTGAGAGAAAAGGAAATGAATGGGTATGATAAGCAAAATAGAAATGAGTTGATGAAGAAAATCAAGAATAACGATCCCTAACGAATGGGAAAAACTAAAGAAGAAGAAGATGTCAGGGCCAAATGCAATTTACATAGTTCGTTTATAAAATAATTTTACTGGAAATAGAATCTTTTGCAAGAAAATATATGTACGGAATTTGTACATAATACAAAGATTTAACAGAAAGTAATGTGCTGGCCACATCAGATCTTTTTATTCAAATATCACTGCGATTTTGACTATGGTCTCTGTACCTTCCGTATCTGGATTATGGTATAAGTAAAAATTTTACAAACACCAAAAAGCAATAACGAAGCACCAACAAAATATACATTAATAAATTTACTATTTTATTAATATTATTAATGCGCTAGGTGTGAAGTTTGCACGTCATTGAATAATGTTTATTATTTCATTTAAGAATCTGAGATTTTCAAACACAAAAGAGCACTAACAATGCGCTAACAAAAGATAATTTTTTTTTAATGTTGTGCTGTGAAGGTGGCACGTCAATAAATAATGTTAATTAATATTTCATAAATCGCTTTATGAATTTAAAAAAAATTAAATAATCTTAATTATTTTGTGAACCTTTCAATTAATTTCAAAAATTTTTGAAGCACAAAAGAGCACTAACGAAGCACTAACAAAAGGTGTAATAATTAATTTGAAATTTTATTAATGACGTGCTAAGTGTGAAGTTGGCACGTCATCATATAATGTTAATTATTTCGTGAACCGTTCAAATAATTTTAAATTTTTTTGAAGCACAGAAGATCACTAACGAAGCACTAATTACTAATATCAAAAAGAATATTTGTGCTTCCAATGACGTGCCAATTTCACGGACCCCCCAGTTTCAAATGAAATGCACATAGCCACAGGGAATGAAGTAGGCATTGTTGTCACTGTTATGTTAAAAATAAACTATTAAAAGTATCAGGATAGTGATTCAGTTATAAATAGAATATCGATTCTATAAAAATAATTTTGGTTCAGTACATCTAAGAGGAATTCGTTAATAAAGGATATAGTTCCAGTAAAATAGATGATTATTTTTGCCCGTTTCAATATCTGTATGTCGGAGGCAGAGTTCAAATATCCATTTTTGAGAAAAACTATTTTGAACTTGTTATAATTGGGAACTTAATGTTTTAGTAACTAAACGTACGGCAAATTTAATGCAATTTAGCCAGCTTTATATTTAAAGTGAATAAATGCGATTTTTTTTCAGAAGTGGGCTTAATGTTATTTCTCCAATCAAAATTAAGAGTTTTTGGTCTCAACATATGTATTAAGTCACTCGTAAAGGACTTAGTATTCATATTTGAACTTCATTTGTCATATTTAGTCGACGATAGATAAAAAGGCTGTTAGACAAAAAAATTAAACTTTAACAATTTAATTTAATAATAATACAATAGATTTATGTAGTAATATGATGACAAATAACATTCTGAAACAAACGATATGCAGCGATCTTTAACGTTGTTACAGGAAATAAATATCATACGAGCCCAAAATCATTTTAGTTCGGCCGGCATAGTAGGCTATTTTAATGACATTTCATATATTACAAAAAACTCAATAAATATTTTATTCTTACAAATATGATTAAATTGCCTTAAAATATACAATTTCAGCTTAAATTAAGTACAAATAGAATATAGTGTCGATAACAATTAGGCTTTAAACTAAATTAAATTAACATTAACACACGAATCAGAATAGTTCGGCCACTATTTTAATATTATGTTGCGCCTCCTTTGTTGTTTGTAACGGCTTTAATTCTGTTAGGCATTGTATCAACTAATTTTGAACACCCATCAGTTTCAATATTATCCAATACTTGTTGTAATTTTACTTTTAATTCGTTTACTGTGCGTGATACTTACGCAGTTCTTTGTTATACCATAGGAACTGAATTGGCAACAAATCCGGACTACTCGAATTCCACTTTAGAGTAGGAATATTATGATTCAAGCCAGGTTTTAACGGTTTGTGCCGTATGACACGGGGCAACGTGCTGCTGCAAAACATAGCTCTCTTCGACGGACTGGCATAAAGGAACCGATGGTAAAGTAAAAAAACATCTTTAAATATATGTTTTTTTACTTTGCGTATTTATATTTATCAGCGTTAACAGTGCCATTTATAATATGTAGCTTGACCCCTCCCCCCTCCAGACATAATGCAAACCATAACGCTTATAGGAAATTTCATTTTTTTTTAACTAAACTGTCTGTTATAGTAAAAATGATTTCGCAAAAGACGTACATTATCATCCTGAAAAGAGCCTTATAAAATGAAATATACTTTGTAGCAATTATTAGATATTATTTATTTTTAAAAAAAGAAGAAAAAAAATACTAGTATTAAGAAACGTATATACATATATAAATTATATTATTAAACTTTTCATATTGTTTTTAAAAAAGTTTATTGTTACGAATACATAGTTATACAAGCTTGTTTTCTGTTAGAGAGCTGACTTAAGACTGACCATTCTACACCTATCTATCTTACGCTTTACTTTGTGTTTATAACTTTACCCTTAGTCTACATTTCTAAGAGTAGTCGTAGTTGTTAATTCGTCACCTACAAGTTTAAACTTTACAAAAAAAAAATAGATTAATGATTATTATAATGGTGATATACAATTTTTATAATTATAGTAGATATTAATAAAAAAATATAATATTATAATATAATGGTGAGTGTTACTTTCGTGATTTTGAATTTCTTTAATTTTTTGTAATTGTGGGAATGAAATATTAAATTCTTGTAATGGTTTTAAATTAATTTTTGTATCAAAATTTTGGAGTTGGACATTACTTAATTCTAGTTCTTTGTAAGCTGTTGATATTCCATTAAATATCCACTGTCCCAGTCTAAAGATTCCTTGAAAGTTTTTCTTTATATTTTTGTTTTTACAATTATTATTAATTCTTGGTTAACTGGGGAAGTAATTATAATATTATTAGTAAATAGAATTTGTATTACATTGTTTTGTGTATTTTTTAAATTATTTCAGTCATCATTATTTCTCCTTAATACTACATTATTAATACAATTATTTACTTATATGCCTTTTGTTTGACAATTGTTTATGTTGTTAGATTCTCTATTAAATCTTTCTATTAATATGTTTTTATTGTGTTTATTTATATTATATGTAGGTAGTTCTGTTAATTCATATATTTTTTTATAATGGATAAAAGGAATAGGGTAAAGGGTACGAGTTTTGTGAAAGTTCTGGTTCTATTAACAACATATGGTTTTTTTCGTCCTCTAGTCTACAATATGTGGTTATTTTATCTACGTGTAAGCAAATATTCTTGTAATTTGAATTAAATCGTCATGGTTTATGATAGTGGTGTCTAATTTATTTAGTGAACAAATAACTAACATTAGTTCTATGTATTTGCAAGATTCCGATAAATTTTGAATACTTATTGATAGTTTATTAATTTTTACTTCCGCATCAATGAAACTTTGCCACGTTTGTTCTTTATTTAAAATGTCTGTTATGACATTAAGGTTTTCTGATAATTTGTTTTCGTTTAACTGTATTTGTTCTAATTTTGAACTGAATTTGTCTGTTAACTGTTTTTCTTTTTTGTTATTTATTCGTTTTGATTTTGGAGAATCTTTTGGTTATCTTTTAATTGGCCTATTAAGTTATCAAATTTTTCCGCGTCACTTTGGTCTAAGTTACCTGTAATTGATTTAATTAAATTACATAATTCATTTATTAGGCGTCGTTTAACTCTTTTGTTAAAAAGCTTTTGAATTTGTTGTCAAGTCATCATGAAAATAGGATAGTGCTTTATTTCGTTCTTCAAGATGATAATTATTCTGAATTTATTTTATAGTATTAATTGTAATGTTACTTAATTTTGTATGTTATTTATAAAGCGGAGTAATATAATTGAAATAATGTATTATTTTTGTTTTAATTTACAACCACCTATTCCGAATAAAAGAATCCATTGTTATTTGAAATGTCCACTAGTTAAGTGCTGGTAAAGGTCCTGGAATCAAAATATAATTTTATCTAATTTTAATTTTCGAATGTCTTTTATTTTTTATTTCCATTGTTCCTTATATAGGGTTATAATTTTCTACTGTAACTCTTTTAAATATAGGTTTTTTATATTTATGCATTAGTCTATTATTTTGTTTAAAATAAACTTTTTCGGTAATTTTAAAGGTAATTCGTTTTCTTTTGTTCTCTTTGTTTTTTTTATCCATTATTTTAGTTATTTTATTTGTTTCTGATTTATTGATAAAATAACCATTTATAACTTCTTCGGATCTTTGTTTTTGAAAATATTTGTTTTCTTCATTTTGTCGGAAAAGTATTTCACAAGGGGTCATTTTTGTTATTGAGTGTTTGGTATTATTATATGCTGTTATTGATTTATTTATGTTATATTGAAATTTTTTATCTTTATGTATTGAATGTAATATCCGAAGATGTTCTATTAATACAGAGTTAAATCTCTCTACAGCGTTTTCTATTAAATTTTATCTTGTTGAATTTAGTATAATTCGCCTAATATTATTTTGAGCCATATTTACAAATTCTTCGTTTTCAGAATCTGACACAGCTATTACCAAGTTTTATTTACAAAAATAGGCTTATGAACCTACTTTTTTCTAAAATTTAAATTACATCTTCTGAAATTGAGTTTACATTTTCTGAATTTGAGGTTGAAAAGGTATAGAAGTAATTTATGATACTAGGACCAGAACCGTGTCTTACGTAACATGTCTAATGGAATTAATATAGTTCATAAGCATATCGATGTAATTATGTCCGAAACAAAGCAGTTTAGCCCAGAATTGAAAATAGTTATGTGACGACATTATGTAACTAGTGCTCGGAATACCGATGAATTTATCCGCTTACCCGTATTTTAGCAAATACGGATCGAAGTCGATTCGTCACCCAAAAGACCCGTAAGACCCATAAGAACAAAAAGACCCATAAGAACAGTAAGTACCGTATGACCTGTAAGACGTATTTGACCGATTCCCACTTCACCCTGCATAAGTGTTATACATTTTAGGCAGTTTATGAAACATAGCAATAAACATAAACTAATGGAATGTTGTATTAAATGTTATACGAGTATGTTAATACTGATTTATTTTATGTATAATGTGTACACAATCATTACATTAATACAATTATATTTTCGGTGCGGCGAAGTGTGCCCCTTTATGCAGGCAGTTTTCGCTTCACACATAATGGCAAGTCTTACGGGTCATACGTTTCTTCGGGTTCTTACGAGTCTTATTCGACTCGTATTCCATTAGGTTCGGATGGGTGGGGTTTTCCTTTTTAACTAAGTCCAAGCCCTATATGTAATACAATTTAACAAAATTTGGACATAGTTTGACCCGGAGGCACATATTTGAATTATTATTATAGTAAAATTATTAACAATTTAGTTACATTAAGTACTTATAAATAAAACCTTAAGTACCACCTGCAGTCTGCTGGAAATAGTAGCAATAACTGCATTATCCATTTTATTTCTATTCTTGCATATTTTATTTAAATATTTGTTAAACTAATCGTGATAAGATAAGCTATATAACATTTCAGTCAAAATAATTTGGCATTTGTAACCTTTTTAACATACATACATACATACTGAACGTACATAAAACGGGAAACTAGTTTCATTTTTGGCTTTGTATTTTAACTACGTCTGGAGTTTTACACATGAAACTTTTTCATGTTAAATTTTATAGATTTTTTTTTGATATCTCAAATTCAGATCGTATGCTTTTTATTTTAGTATAAATGAAATACGATTCTAATTACTGGTCTAATCCAATTTTATATTCAGCTTTACTTTTGTTGAAGTGGATATACATACGTAGTAAGAATTACTAATTCTCACAAACATACAAATATGATAAGTTTTAAGCAATCAAGAAAAAATCTAATTTAATAATATTTTTTTACTGAAATCTAGAAGTTATACATGTTAAGATTGTTTATTGAAGACCGAATGAAATAAGCCTCAAAAAAGCATAGTGTTTGTCTGTCTCGATATTCATACACTATAATCTCCAGAACTACTAACGCGATTTTAATATTCTATAGGTATGGAACATGTTTCGAGGGAAGTTTGGTTGTAGTGAACATACATACATACATAATCGCTCCTCTTATACCTTTCGGTGTCGAGGTTGATGGCATTAAAATGCCTGGTCCACTGGTGTTTCTCATATCCTTCTCCACCTGGTCCTGTTCGATGTCCGGGTTTTTATTTCCTCCCATTCGTATCGTCTGCTCTAGGCTGCATATTTTACATCATCGATCCAAGAATTATTTGGCCTCCCTCTTGGTCTTTTAGCCATACTCTGGGCTGAGTGTGCTTGCTTCGCGATTCTGTTATTGAAGACCGAATGAAATAAGCCTCAACAAAGCATAGTGTTTGTCTGTCTCGCTATTCATACACTAGAATCTCCAGAACTACTAACGCGATTTTAATATTCTATAGGTATGGAACATGTTTCGAGGGAAGTTTGGTTGTAGTGAACATACATACATACATAATCGCTCCTCTTCTACCTTTCGGTGTCGAGGTTGATGGCATTAAAATGCCTGGTCCACTGGTGTTTCTCATATCCTTCTCCACCTGGTCCTGTTCGATGTCCGGGTTTTTATTTCCTCCCATTCGTATCGTCTGCTCTAGGCTACATATTTTACATCATCGATCCAAGAATTCTTTGGCCTCCCTCTTGGTCTTTTAGCCATACTCTGGGCTGAGTGTGCTTGCTTCGCGATTCTGTTATTGAAGACCGAATGAAATAAGCCTCAACAAAGCATAGTGTTTGTCTGCCTCGCTATTCATACACTAGAATCTCCAGAACTACTAACGCGATTTTAATATTCTATAGGTATGGAGCATGTTTCGAGGGAAGTTTGGTTGTAGTGAACATACATACATACATACATACATACATACATACATACATACATACATACATACATACATACATACATACATACATACATACATACATACATACATACATACATAATCGCTCCTCTTCTACCTTTCGGTGTCGAGGTTGATGGCATTAAAATGCCTGGTCCACTGGTGTTTCTCATATCCTTCTCCACCTGGTCCTGTTCGATGTCCGGGTTTTTATTTCCTCCCATTCGTATCGTCTGCTCTAGGCTGCATATTTTACATCATCGATCCAAGAATTATTTGGCCTCCCTCTTGGTATTTTAGCCATACTCTGGGCTGAGTGTGCTTGCTTCGCGATTCTGTTATTGAAGACCGAATGAAATAAGACTCAACAAAGCATAGTGTTTGTCTGTCTCGCTATTCATACACTAGAATCTCCAGAACTACTAACGCGATTTTAATATTCTATAGGTATGGAACATGTTTCGAGGGAAGTTTGGTTGTAGTGAACATACATACATACATAATCGCTCCTCTTCTACCTTTCGGTGTCGAGGTTGATGGCATTAAAATGCCTGGTCCACTGGTGTTTCTCATATCCTTCTCCACCTGGTCCTGTTCGATGTCCGGGTTTTTATTTCCTCCCATTCGTATCGTCTGCTCTAGGCTGCATATTTTACATCATCGATCCAAGAATTCTTTGGCCTCCCTCTTGTTCTTTTAGCCATACTCTGGGCTGAGTGTGCTTGCTTCGCGATTCTGTTATTGAAGACCGAATGAAATAAGCCTCAACAAAGCATAGTGTTTGTCTGCCTCGCTATTCATACACTAGAATCTCCAGAACTACTAACGCGATTTTAATATTCTATAGGTATGGAGCATGTTTCGAGGGAAGTTTGGTTGTAGTGAACATACATACATACATACATACATACATACATACATACATACATACATACATACATACATACATACATACATACATACATACATACATACATAATCGCTCCTCTTCTACCTTTCGGTGTCGAGGTTGATGGCATTAAAATGCCTGGTCCACTGGTGTTTCTCATATCCTTCTCCACCTGGTCCTGTTCGATATCCGGGTTTTTATTTCCTCCCATTCGTATCGTCTGCTCTAGGCTGCATATTTTACATCATCGATCCAAGAATTCTTTGGTCTCCCTCTTGGTCTTTTAACCATACTCTGGGCTGAGTGTGCTTGCTTCGCGATTCTGTTATTGAAGACCGAATGAAATAAGCCTCAACAAAGCATAGTGTTTGTCTGTCTCGCTATTCATACACTAGAATCTCCAGAACTACTAACGCGATTTTAATATTCTATAGGTATGGAGCATGTTTCGAGGGAAGTTTGGTTGTAGTGAACATACATACATACATACATACATACATACATACATACATACATACATACATACATACATACATACATACATACATACATACATACATACATAATCGCTCCTCTTCTACCTTTCGGTGTCGAGGTTGATGGCATTAAGATGCCTGGTCCACTGGTGTTCCGCATATCCTTCTCCATCTGGTCCTGTTCGATGTCCGGGTTCTTATTTCCTCCCGTTCGTATCGTCTGCTCTCGGCTGCATCTTTTACTTGATCGATCTAAGCTTTCTTTGGTCTCCCTCTTGGTCTTTTAGCCATACTCTGGGCTGAGTGTGCTTACTTCGCGATTCTGTTGTCGTCCATTCTGATAACATGACCGTACCATTTCAGTTGTTTTTTTTCTTATTATGTTCTCTAGGGCATTGACTTTAAGTTCTCTTCTAAACTCCCCATTTCTAATTCTGTCCATTTTTGTTTTTTGATCGGCGCACCCATCAATGGGTAATATGCCGTGATGATATACTTATTTATTTTATTTGTTTTTCCTTTTACTGATCTGAGATACCTCATTTATTTCGCCTACAGTTTGGTTTTGTGGTTCTTATTTAGGTTCCATGACTCGCAGGAGTATGTAAGGGTGGGGATGTACACGGTTTTGTATACCGTCATTTTGGTGGATTCGGAGATTTCTTTCGTAGAAAGTTCTTATTAATTGAGCCTAGCAGTCTCTTCGCATTTCCGATTTTGTTATTTACCTCTACATCTATAGAGTCATCTACAGAGAAATGACTTCCTAAATATTTGAAAGTACTAACTTGATCTAGTTTCATACCGTCTAGCAAGATGTTATGCTTTCTCTTTTCTCTACTGAGTATCATAGTTTTTGTTTTTTCTATGTTTTTTTTGATGTCCAGATCTTTCAATTCATTATTCAGCACTTCGATGTTATATTGCAGATCTTTTTCGCTATTTGCCATAATTGCCATATCGTCCGCATATATCATTATTGACCATTTTATGTTCCTGAGCTTCCACATTCCTAGGCGGTTTCATTAATTTCTAGCTTTCCTTTATAGCTTCATTAATGTAGCAGTTATATAAGCCTAGGCTAAGGGTATATCCTTGCCTTACTCCTCTTGCCCTGAATACGTACTGATTTTCTTCCAGCGCGTTTTTCAATTGTGACTTGCCTTTCTTTTACAATTCTTGTAAATACTCCTTCCATGCCTGGTAATATATATATATATATATATATATATATATATATATATATATATATATATATATATATATATATATATATATATATTTATTGCATTGCTGATTTCTTATAAGATAAGGTTATAAGATCATTTGATGGCGGTTCTGAGAGTGCTTTTATATTTCTTGGGTCAATTTTATTGCTTGCTTCTTGTCCTTGTAAAAGTTCTTTAAAATACTCTTTCCATCTTTTCATTATCTCTTTTTCTCCCGTTAAAATATTTCCTTCTTTTTTCTTTATTGATTTCGTACATACTGTTTTCTTTTCTCTCATATTTCTCAACATTCTACAGAATTTTTTTTCTGTTGCTTTGAAAATTATTTTCCATTTTATTTCCAAATTCTGTCCATGCTTTTTCTTTACCTTTCACCATATGTTTCATATCCTTTATTTTGTCTTTCACCTCATGGTTACACCAAGAAGATTTTTGCATAATTTTTGTTCTTTATTCAGTTCTCCTCCAAATTTTCTGTTGTTTCCTTGCCTTCTAATTCATATTTTACCATTTCTTGATGTTCTTGTTGTACTTTCCTTTCTCTAAGCCTGTTGTATTTTATATTTACAAAGACTTTATTATTTTCTTGTATATTTTCTGTGCTATCTGATTTCTCATCCACAGTAATAGTAAGTAGTAGTCACTCCCTATTTCTGCCCCTTTTTTACCCTAGTGTCCGTAATTTGTTTCCATATATTTCTGCTAACAAGAAAATAATCTGTTATGGACTTTTCATTTTTGCTTGGCTCGTATCTCATAAAATTGTATATATCCTTATGTGCGAATCTGGTGTTTGCAATGATTAAGTTATTTATTATACAACGTGTACCGTTGTTATTTAGGGTATCTTCGCCTTCTTTACCCATGCACATACTTTGTAACTTAATTTTTATTTCCTACCCTGCCGTTCATACCACCTAAAATTATTAAATTTTCCTTCGTTATATTGTATTTTCCTATTTCTGTTTGTGGCGCTTCAGAGTATTCATTCATTTCTGCTTCTGTTGCACCCTCATTTGAGCCGTAATTTCCAACAAACCAGTAGATTTATTTTTATTTTTATAATTCTTTCGTTTATAAATTCTGAGTATACAATATATTTTTCTCTATCCGGATGGACAACAAATGCCACTCCTGCCTTTACTCCATCATTTTCATTTACTTCTGAGTAAAATAGTGTGTAGCCCTTATGTATTTTAATAATTCCATTTCTTTCTTCTTTGTCTCACTGATTCCCAAAAAATGTAACTTATACCTTTCCATTTCCTCAACTAACTCTTCTTCCTTCCCATTAGGTCCCCTAACATTCCACCTAATATTTCTTCAGAATTATTTATCTTGTTTACCTTTTGTGTAGCAGTGTTCGCTTCCTGTTCGCCAGATTTCATTTTTGGTTTTTTTTTTAAATAGTTTTTTGGAATTTTATTATTGTCCGCCTCATTTCCATACTCTAATCCGTCCTTTGCGGCATTCCAAACTAAGCATTTTTCATTTATATATATATATATATATATATATATATATATATATATATATATATATATATATATATATATATATAAGTTATGTAAGCGATTATTCGTTTACTCAAAAAAATATTTATTTATTGAAACGGAAATACAGGTTTCAGAAATACAATGAATGTAATATCAGAAATATAAGTTTATTGTTTTAAGACTTGTCTGTAACTAACTCAAAGTTTACATTTCCCTACTATATATAATTTTATGCTACATCTACATAGTCAGAAATTGGAGAATGCTTGGTTTACAGTTTTGTGGAAAGACGGATGTGTAACTCCTCCCTCCTTAGAATTGGGCACCTCCGGGTAGATGGATGGTCGCTTGGAGTTGAAGTTCTTGGCCGGGATCTGGACTTCTACTTTGGCTGCGTTTCTGTTCAAATTTTCTTTTGCAATAAACTGAAATTATAATTATGCCAGTAATTAACAAAATAATATAGAATATTATTATGGAATGATTTCTTGCAGGGGTATTGTAGTCTTCATTGATGTCTTCGAATTTTTGAAATGGGGTCTTCAAATCTTGAATGTTTTCTAGTTCGATGGAAAATTTTGAAATATTGTTATTGTTTATGTTAATTTCATAATTTTCTAGAACAACTGGTTTTCCAAATGTTCCTTCTTCAAATGTTAATTTTTGGTTCTTGAATGTGACGTCGCATTCGTTTTGATTTATAATGAATATTCCTTGTAATTTCTTGACTTCGTCCTTTTGTTTACAGGATGTGTGTAATTCTTCGATTTTGGGAAACACAGCTAGGTATTGGTTTATTTCTTCTACCTTTTCAACGTGGTTTTTCTTGATGTTTAGTTTAATATAGTCACAGTTTTTGTTGTTGTTATGTAATATGATATTCTTCTCACATGAGTCGTGTGTGACGTCGCTTATCTTGTTGGGACACTGATAGTTTATTCCTTTTGTACAAATGCCATTCAGTGATTTGATTTGGCCATCGTTTGATACTAGGAAATAATCTTTACTTGGTATGACTGTTACAAATTCAGAATTATGTAGGGTAGGAACCGGTAAGAGATGAAAGAGCTGGAAGGTTGTTTCGTAATTGATAGGGATTTCTAGGAAATAGATAATTTTGTTGGAATATACTTTACAATTAACAGTTATTAAATTTTCGAAATCGGGAATATTTTCTAATGTGGGTTCTAAAGGGAATTTATTATTATAGTGGTTATAAATTTTGTTTAGTTCTTCGTGGAGGTCATTAATTTTGATTATGCTTGGATATAAGGTGTGTAGTTTGCAAAAAGTTAGCGAATTCTCAATGTCTTGTAATATGTTTAGTATTATAGTAAACAGGTGTGCCAGTTGATTATAAATATCTGCAATATGTGCCTTATCATAATTTTGAATTTTGCTGATAACAATATGCGAGAGCTGTTCAATTTTTGTCTTGAGTATTAGCTCATTATTTTTTATAGTTTCAATATTTTTATTAAATTTTTCAATTAGTTGGTGATTAATGGAATATTGTTGTTTTAATTGGTTGTTTAGTTTGTGTTGGTTTTCTTGTAAATGGTTTAATATTTTTGAATATCTTATTTCATCTTCGGCGTCTAAGTTGCCGGTAATTGTTTTGATGATTGAGCCTAGGCCATTTACTATACCACGTTTCAATCTAGGTTTTTCGGGATGGATATTAAAATAGTTGAATTTATTGACTATTGAATTTTGAATAAATTTTATTATTTTATTGTTATTTTCATATTCTTTTAAAAGAGCTGGGTCATTTTTAAGAGTGTCTACTAGATGTTCGTGTTGCGCTTGCAGCGTCTTATACTGTGTGAGTACAGGTTGTAAATCATAATAATGAAGGAAGGTATGTTTGGATTTTTGTAATTTGGCTTGTCCAAGGTTTAGGGTCAATAGTCCAGAGTTTTTTGTTATGTCTTTAATTTCTAGTCCGTGGGTTGTCGCGAACAAGATGGACCTGCAACATTTAAGTTTTCTTTGCTTAGTTTTCTTGGACGTTTTATATTTGCGAGGTGGATTTTTGATTGTTTTTTGGGATTAGATTCTGTGTCAATGACGGCAGTTTTTAAATTTTGATTGATATTTTTGATTTTTTCTTTATTAAATTTTGCTTTTCTTGTTTTATTTACCTTTTGTTTATTTATAACAAATATTGTTTCGGGTATATCAGGTAAATTTTCGCGGTTTTCGTTTAGTTTGTTTATTATTTTAGTTTTGTTAGTTTGTAGACGTTCATTAATGTTTTTGTATGCTAATTTGGTTTTCTCACGATGGTTCTGAACGTAGTTTTGTGTTATTTGTTTCTCTAAGTCTAATTCAATAGGTGAATTTGAGTCAAAATGTCCGTTTACTATTTCCGTGGGTTTAAGTCCAGTTGATGAGTGATTTGTGTTATTATAAGCTAACACTGCGTAGTGTACTTTGTTTTCTATTATTTCGTCTTTAGAATTTTCTTGTAAGTTGAAAAGTCTGATCTGTTTTGGAATACCATGGTGTGAAAAGAATTTTGTTAATTTATTTGTTACTTCGATAGCGTTTGTAGATTATACCTTATATGCTTGTGCATATTTAGAAAAAGAATCTATTATGGTTAGAAATTTACAATTTTCCAAGGTTAAAGTATCAATGTGTAGGGTATCAAAAGGTTTATTTGGGGTCGGTGTAATATTATATTTTAATTTGAGGGGGTTACGTTCGTATTTTGCTTTTAAACAGATTTCGCATTGATTTATATAGTTATTAATAGTTTTTAATTGGTTTGGCCAGTAATATTTTTTCTTAATTTGGTTGTGAGTTTCGAATACGCCTCTATGGTTTGTTTTGCCCTCGTGATAGTTTCTTATCGTGTTTTGTATTTCATCTTTTTCTATATCAATGAGTTTACTGTTGCATTTTACAAAATTAATTTCAGAGTGTTTAAAGTTTTTCTGTAAAATTTGACTAAATTTTTCATAAATAGGGTTTTCAAAATACAAATGATATTTAATTTTTGGTACTATATATTCCTTTACAAAATCAATTACGTCATTTTCAAAACTATTTTGGGATAACTGAAGGGTAATTCTCATTTTGTCTTCGTGTAATTTTGTCACTTTTGGTTTTGCGGCTGAGTGCATGACTTCGCTTATTATTATCTGATTTTTTCCTACGTTAACGGGTGATTCGATAATTGAGATACCAACTATAGGGTTTTCAGGGTTAGAGTGTATTGTATCGCCTGCATCTGATTCGTGTGGGTCATCATCGGGTTCTGCTATCATAGATTGTGTTTCATGGTTATTAGTAAAATTTTCATCAAAATTTTGTATGTACCATTCGGAGAGATTTTCTATATCGGGGTTTACGGTATTTACATTTACTTCAATGCGTGATAGGGCATCCGCATTTTTATTTGTTAAGTTAATATTGCATTCTAAGTCGCTCAGGTTCGTTATTGGGTAATATGTTGTGTGGTTTTCGATTTTGGCAATTCCTTCAGGTATGATTAAATTATCAATTTTTGTTTCTGGAATAAAAACTTCACCGTTTTCTATTTCATTAATTTCGAGTTTTGTTATCTGTTCTGTCTTGGCTGGGATAGTCACGTAGTGTTGTCTCGGCGTTATCTTATGATAATGAATTTTGATCTCATGTGACGGTGTTATAATTCTATCTCGTGTAAGGTCAATAACTGCTTCTAAGTTTTTTAGATTATCTACCCCGAGTAGAATATCGAAATATTTATGAAAATCGAACATGTAATATTTTAACAACAAATTTTGATTTTTGAATAATTTAGATGAGGGTATAATTACACTGCAATTTTCGGTAGATGTTCCATGAGCTGTTGTAATAGTAAAGTTATCAGTTCGTATTTTATTGGGGTAAAATTTCTTCGCGATGTTTGGCTTTATAAACGAACGAGTGCTGCCTGTGTCAATTAATACCTTTAACTTGTTTTCTGGAAAAATGATAAAAGGGAGTTCGCTTTGATTGTGGCTTAAATTTAGTGATTCTATTACTGGTCCGAGGCTTCTAACTCTAAAAAATTATTTTCATCGAGTCGGGGTTCGTTATATTCTGCCTCGTTTTCCGGTTCGTAGACTACAATGTTATTGTCGTCTGTGGCTTGTTCGTCGTATGTTTCTGTATTGTATAATTCCTCAACTGTGAAGTTGGGTATTTGTTGTAAGAATTGTTGTGTTCTATACTGTGGTGGTATGTATTGTTGGGGTCTTGGTTGGTTGTAAGATGTACTAGCTCTTGGGGTGAAGGATTGTCTAGTGCTGACACTCATAGGAGTTGGTTTTGGTAGTGGTTTTTGTGGATTAGGTTTAAAAACATTTGATCTGGGTTGATTATTATTATTGTACTTTTGTACAGCTATTGCATTGTTGGGTGTTGGTCTGTATGAATACATGAGCGGTGATGGGGAGGTATTTGTAAAATTTCTTTGTGGTGTTTGTTGCAATTGTCTGATATTGTTGTGTGGAATGTGTTTTGGTTTTATGTGATTTTTTAATTGTGTGTGCGAGTGAGTGTCTAGTTGAAAATCGTTCGTCAGCATATTGAGCGCTGAACTCATGTCTTCCGGTTTCTTTGTACGCATTAGTGTTCCTAGTGGCTCTTTGAGTCCGCGTAAAAGAATTCTGACAGCGTATTTTTGGAAATACCCAATTAAAACTTTCTGTTCTTCTGCCTTAATTTGGGTCGTAATGTATGAGACTTGTAAATTTACGATTTCCTGAACTTTATTAAAATATTCAAATGCTGATTCACTGGTTTGTTTCAATTCTGTTAGTTCTATGTTCAAAGTGAAACAATCACGTTTATCAGCGTATGTGTTGAGTAACGCTTGTTTTAATTCGTCCCAATTTGAGACAGTGCAACTCGCTATATTGATTGCAGCATCACCTTTGATTTTTGATAAAATACTAGACATTAAGTATTCATTTTGGAAATCATTTTTGTCTATACTGTTATAAAATTTGTTTACGAGTTTTTCACAAATTTCTATAAATCTTGATAATAATTTGTTATCGCCTGTGAATTCAGGGATCATTTCAAGGTATTCTCTTTTAAGTACGGGGGTAGCCATTTCGTTTATTTTTAAAGAATTGATTTCGTTAATAAGGTTTTCTATAGAAATGTTATTAGTTTGGCTGGGGATTGGTGAGTTACAGGGGGTGATTTCTGAACTTGTATCAGTGTAATCTGAGTCTGATTCTTGATTGAAATCTCTGTGTGACATAAGTACTTACAGAATAACAACCAGATTGTCCATTTGTCGCCTCGACGTATTCGCTGAAGCGGGATGGAACGTCTTTAAGTTCTGTGTGCAGCAGTACTTGGGGGTCTTCTCCGAGTTGCGATGTCCACTCGCTGTGTCGGAGTCGATCTTGACGTTGCCTGGGACGTTTCCGTTTCTTGAACGTGGGTCACTTAATAAATCGTTGACACGAACCGATATTAGCGATTAATATCGTTTAAGTATCCTACCGACTGCGCCAGTTATGTAAGCGATTATTCGTTTACTCAAAAACATATTTATTTATTGAAACGGAAATACAGGTTTCAGAAATACAATGAATGTAATATCAGAAATATAAGTTTATTGTTTTAAGACTTGTCTGTAACTAACTCAAAGTTTACATTTTCCTACTATATATAATTTTATGCTACATCTACATAGTCAGAAATTGGAGAATGCTTGGTTTACAGTTTTGTGGAAAGACGGATGTGTAACTTATATATATATATATATATATATATATATATATATATATATATATATATATATATATATAGCTTACCGTATCCTATTTTCACTACATTTCCTTTTTATTTTTCGGTTCTTGCTCTATTTCTGATAATATCCTGCATTTTTTCTTTCTGTAGCATTTAAATATTGTTCAATGTATATATTTTCACCTTTCAGTTTGTTTTTGTTATACATTATTTTGGATTTCTCTTCTGTGCTTGTTATTATTTGGTTTTTCCTTTTAGTAATTTTGTGGTGAAAAGAAACAATAATATACGATAAAATGGAGGCAAGCAGTGGTCATTTTAGAGAAGTTGGCAAAATAAAACAAATGTTCCATCGCTGTCTTAAATGTATATATATATATATATATATATATATATATATATATATATATATATATATATATATATATATATATATATATATATATATATATATAAAGAATGTGGAAGAGTTATTGAGGTATAAAAAAATTAGCAATAAATAATCAATATTATATTTATGCACCATATTTTAAAAGTAATCGCTCAATCCTTATTAAGATAAATTGTTTATTCCACTAAGTATCTAATGTAGAGAGAACATATCTTTTACAGTAAGTGTTTTCATGTATAGTTTAGGACAGAGATACGTAAATTTTTAATGAGGTGTCATCTTTTTTATCACACGGCAAATTCCCATTGCTCGGTGTGCCTATCTGCTTTGATTTCGCTAATGATAATAACATATTCGTACCATGCGGGCGTTTTCCAAGGCGTTACCTCACGGGAACTCATTGCTGGCGTGGATCACAGGGGTAACTTTTGTATCATTTAAAATTCGTAATAATTTTGGCGGAGGTCGGGATCGAATCCGGGTCCACAGTTAACACGAAATAAATAAATAAAAAAAAGGAAAATGACCCTAGATATTTGGGGCACGCTCGCACCAATTGTCAAGCTCCCATTTTGGGACTTGCTCCTTTATTTGCGCGTTTAGATGTATCGTGATTTTATGTGTGATAATATTTTAAGGCGGCATGAAACATGAAACGTGACGCTCACCCATCGTAAATACATCTGTTATATGGATACGTTCTGTTAAAGAAGCTCTTTAATTAAAAATAACTAATATTGTTTACAAGATGATCGTATACGACGTCAGTTAAAATAAATTGCGCTATAAATTCGTAGGAAGCCTGGACGGGGCTGCTAGTTTCAATGAAACTATGTGATTATGTTTCAGTTTCAGATTAATTTTACTAACTTAATTATTTATGTACTTAAACAAATCTTACGTAGGTACCTTAATTTAAAATCAGATAGGATCTATAACAATATTATTTTTCTAAAAATGTCTATTTATTTTTCTATGTAAACAATAAAACAGGATATAAAATAATCATATACCCATACATACTTTAAAATGCACATTTTGTTTAATCCTAGACAGACCAATAATACTTTTTTAAAACATGAAAATTAATTCCCTCAAAATATCCAACATATTAGATAATTACAAAAATAATTGCTATATATCCTCGATAGTTGAAATTTTGAAACCACTGGTCTCTATTATCTAATCTATAAAAGAGAATCCTGGCTCTGTCATTGCCTAAGCAACTATCTGAATCTGGAATTAATTGTAAGTTAGTTGTTCAATTCTCGATATGGATTAGATTCCGGCGAACATAAATTCTCTGAAACGTCGGACCACTCCCTCTGTGAGGAATTTTTAATGCGGGGCTGAGTTATCTGTATCCTGTCTTAAAACTGATTGCAAAGAATAAAGAAAATTTGATCAGTTTATTTGTTAGGACAATATCCGATGAACGCAATGTCTGCGCAAGCAGAATTTTCTTTTGTGTATGACTCTAGCGATGGATTCTACATTATTTTCAGATGGGCGTGAATTCGTTATCATCTAAGTTATTTGCGTTTGAAAGGCGACCGACTCGACTATTGTTTTACTTGCGACATTGTTTCAGTTGCGATGGAATTAAAATTACTTTTGCACGCTGTAATTTTCTTGTCTGAAATTTCAAATATTGTATTAGAAGAACTAAGAACACTGCGCTGTGAAAATTATTTAATCATCTTTCGCAAAACGAAGTTTATAAATGTCATTAATTACACTTATTCAAGTAGGTCCATTTTCTTTCAGTTTATTCTAGTATAATATTTATTTTCCTACCCAATTATAAAATAGTATACAGTAAATATGCGAATATAAAATATATTTCTCTAGTGCATGCAATCATATGTGTAACAAAAAGATTTCTGTCAATTTCAATTTTATTTTAAACGTTTTTGCATCAAATATAAGACTTGGTCTGTTTTTTTTTACCTTCCGTCACCTCTAGGTAAGGAAGGTATTGTCTCTGGTAAAAAATTCGATGGTGAGTTTTCATTGAATAAGCCGTTTTAGGGTCTTTACAATACGATTTTACTAATTTTACGATGATATCTGTATGTGTGTGTGGATGTGTGTGTGTGTGTTCGTGTGTGTGTGACGGCCACGATATCTTCAATACTAGAATTCCAAAAATTACAATTCTTGCGTATTCCTCTTCCTTACACCCATATGCAGACTTGATTAGATTTTGATTATAATTGGTTGAACGGAAGTATCCTCATTTAAAGATTTTAACAGTTTCTCTTGAAAAACTCAGTTAAATATTATTATAACATAAAGAATATATTATTCTCTATACGATTTGATTGCATTTTATATTCAACCGATATATAGTTAAAGAATTATAAAGATAATAAATTTCATACATCAGCCAGCTATGCTAACTTAACCATGGAAACTGCTAATATATATTCAGGTAATTCAAATTGATAGATGTCAGTATCAATAAAAAGTAAATGAATGAAAGAATAAGGTAAATAACTCTAGTGTTAGAAGTTTCTAGAAAGATGTAAGAGAGACGCTTACATTGGTTTGAACATGTCATGAGTACAGATGAATATATTGGAAGAAGAATGAATAGCTTAGTATTAGAAGGTAGAAGAAACAAAGGAAGACCAAATATAAGATGAAAGGACTGTATTGCGGAAGACTTGAGAAAAAAGGAACTGAATGAGGACGACACGCAAAACAAAAATGAGTAGAGAAGAAAATTAAAAATAACGGCGTCCTACCGAATGGGAAAAACTAAAGAAGAAGAAGAAGATGTCAGTGTCAAGTTCAATTTGCATAGTTTGTTTATGAAATAATTTGACTGGAAACATAGTATCTTTTGCAAGAAAATTTATATATATAGGGCGCGTGCAGTTACGTGACTTTGCTGACTTTGGCAAGCAGATATGGAGACCCGTGTCAAAATGACAGCTATTAATTACGTCCATAACTGACAAATGTCATAATTTTTCATTCAAAATTTCATGATTTTCATATTTTATGTGGTTTATTTGTTATCAGGAGCGTGGAATTCAGTTGCCGAGAAAAGGAATCATAAAATACCAAAAAATTAATTTTTATATGAAAATTATGACATTTGTCAGTTATGGATATAATTAATAGCTGTCATTCTGATACGGGCCTCCATATCTGCTTGCCAAGGTCAGAAAGCCACGTGACTGCTCGTGCCCTATACATAAATTTTCTTGCAAAAGATCCTATATTTACAGACAAACATATGAAATATTATTTACACATTTAATGTTATTATAAATATTAATTAATATAGATCTTGCTGATATGAAAGAATTAGTTTTTATTTTATTTTATAAATTACATGTCATTTTCTTATCTATTCTATTGACAACTTACAACTCACTTTTCTTCAAAACAAAACATTTTCTCCTATTTTAGTTGGCATTCTATTTAATATAAATGTACAATATTTCAACAATAAATATTAAAGAATATTCTATTATCTATACGAATTTATTGCATTTTATATTTCATATTCAATGGATATAGAGTTAAAGAATTATAAAGAAATTAAATTTTATAAATCAGCCACCTATGCTATAATCATGGAAACAGCTACTATATTAAGAAAATTCTAACTAAAAAGAAAATGAATGTGATAGAGATCAGGATGTTGAGATAGATGTTGGGGGAGACACGGAAAGATACGGTAAGGTATGAATGAATAAGGGAAATAACTCGAGTTTTAGAAGTTTGTAGAAAGATACAAGGGAGACGATTACATTGGTTTAAACATGTCATTAGAAGAGATAAAGAACATATTGGAAGAAGAATGAATAGCTTAGTTATAGAAGGTGGAAGAAACAGAGGAGGATCAAAGTAAGATAGGACTGTATTGCGGAAGACTTCAAAAAAAAGCAACCGAATGAGGACGACTCGCAAAACAGAAATGAATGGAAGAAGAAAATAAAAAATAGCGACACATAACAAATGGACAAAGCTAAATAAGTAGAAATATCAGTGTCAAATACAATTTGCATAGTTTGTATATGAAATAATTTTACTGGAAATTTAGAATCTTTTGCAAGAAAATTTATGTATGGAATTTGTACATAATACACAAGATTGACGGAAGGTATTGTACTGGCCACATCAGATTTTTAATTTTTAACCTAATATGATTAAACACGATATTTCATTTTTAAAATTTTGTTATATTTTCTCGTAATATTCCGCACTTATAGTCATTTTGCATTGTAAGGAAATATTTTTCCCATGTTTTTGTAGACATACAGGTGATCACGGGAGAATGAACCACTAATTATCTACGTTATTAAGCGAGATAACGATTATCTTCAAATAAACAAATTTACTATAGGCAATATTGGCAATGTCGTATCAAGAAGCATTCTGTTACTTCCGGTTCCGGAGTATGTGTCACCAACTTTGAAATTTGAAATAGAACATACTATAGTTTTTTATATTTTTAAAAGTACATAAAATTTGCTTTACAATGGTAGTAAATTAGTAGTACATTGAAATATGAATATATTGAATGAAAAAAAAAAAATCAAGTGTGTGATATGTTATTGTTTTTTTGTTCATAGATGATGATATTTTTTGAGATAAATTTATTTATATGACGTAACATGGGCAACAAATCCAATAAAACAATAATCCACACTTTCTTGACTTATTTTGTAAGATATTTCAAACGTCCGCCATTTTACTTTTTAATAATTCAACGTCCTACTTGTATGTTCCATTTGAAATTTCAAAGTTAGTATCACGTACTCCGGAACCGGAAGTAATAGAACTTTTTTTGATACATCTTATTACCCATATTGCATGTAGTATTTTTTTATTTGAATAAAATCGCTATCTTGCTTAAAAACACAGATAATAGCTGGTTCATTCTCGCGTGATCACCCTGTATATATATAGGTGACATTGAAAAACGGGCCATTCAAAATAACTCTTTTATTTATGATTATTTTTTAATTCTCTTTACATATTTGTAAACTAGGCTTAGGGATTCACAGATCATGTTATTTGGCATGATGCTATCGCTTCCGGTTTAACCGGAAATGATATTAATTTTCATATTTCAAATGGGACACCTACATATTTTTATATATTTGAAATCTACGTAAAATTACGAATTCAACGATATGCTTGAAGTTAATTTTGTATTTAATAAATAAATTACAAAAACGTAAAAGGAAATTAAAAATAATTAATCTGGTAAGCCATATCAAGCAGGCTGTGTTAACAAATTTGTAATTCTTTTGTAACAAAATATGAAATCTTACAAAAATAACACTATTTAATCAATTAACTTTAATAGTTATTTTGAGTGGCCCGTTTTTCAGTGTCATCATATATATATATATATATATATTACGTCATTTATCTCACTTTTGAAAGCATAGACATCATTAACCGAAAATACATTCTCCGCAGTATATAATTTAGCTTTTACCTGTGAAAAAAATATTGAACGCCAAATCGGGACTATATAGCAAATGTCACATGAATACAATTTGTTTGATTAAATGCGTTACTGTTCAAGTGGTTGTATGTGAACGAGGGTTATTATTATGCTATACGAATCTTCCCCTTGGTCGATTTTGTCGTATCTTTAAAAGACTGCAAACAGATACGCCGTAGTATTACGCGGAATTATTCGTACTGTAACGTCGCCGCCACCGCCGCTCCGTAGCCCTCGCCGCCGCCGCGCCTAAGCTGTCGCCACTGTGCCGCGCGTAGCAGACCTGTTAGGACATGTCGTGGTGACGTGATCTATTGTGCATGCTGTTTACTTCGCGAAGTGTTCTAGTAGGTTCGACAACAAAAGTCGCCGGGTATATAACCCGTCGCCGGGGCCAGCGAACACCGTCGGTGATATAGAAGCAACGTGTAAAGAAGTCTGATATAAATAAGCGTCATGTCGTGAATTGTTGGTGATGTAAACAAACAGTCGACAACAAGTGAACATAAATAAATGTAATTAGTGACATAAATAGTTGTGTTAATTGTTTAAATAAATAATCTTAATGTTTAAGTCTTATAATATTCTTACACCCGGTTGCAGAAACGCTAATCAAAATTAATCATTTGTTAACAAACCGTTAACGGTTAATCAAATTTTTAATTAACCGTTAACAAGCCGTTAACGGACAATTAATCGTTAATCAAATTGTAACAAACATCAAAGTTAATCAACCGTTAACGGGTAATTAACTACATTTTGGGTTGCACAAACACCAATTATCATTTAATTAACCGTTAACAAATAATTATTTTTAATTGAAGCTAGTACATCAATTAATGAACAATCAATTTGATATTTGAGTTTTCAATCAATCAAATTTTAATCGAGTGTTGTTCTGAAATTATTTGAATAATAATTTAAAATAATATAATATTCTTTATTGTATATCAAGTTTCGTAACAAAGGTAGGGAACAATGACTATTTTTTAAATAAATACGTACATATAAATATACAGCTTTTACAAGTGATTACAACAATTAATACAAACAATGTGAGTTCATGCATGAACTATTCCTTGAGATATATCATTAAACTATAATACCAGGTTCTAAATTAGAGAATAATATCATTTTGACCATTTCCTAACATTAACTACGTACTTAACCTAACAAATCCTACCTGTATAAATAGATAAACAATTCGGGTTCAGTAAGATAAATATAACTGCTTGTAATGAATTTAATACTTACGTAAGTTTAAATAATACTTCCAATTATTTTTAATTTGACAAAGTTCATTCATGTTTGAAGTAAATTTTCCCCCTATAATTTCTACTAGGTACGACAGGCGCGAAATTTGATATTTAAAATGGAATCTGACTTGTCAGAACTTTCCGATATTGAAGAATCCCCACACAGAGTTCAATCACGTAAAATACGTATGTTACGAGAAAGAGAAAATCCCTTCGAAACCTTTGACGATCACAGATTAACAAAAAACACAGTTAATAATTTAATACATTTATTTGGTGCAAAAATTCAACCATTAACTGATAGAAACAAGTCGATTGATCCTAGAACACAAATTTTAATATGCCTACGCTTTTATGCCACGGGAACATTTCAAAATGTTATAGGCGACCACATACACGTAAATAAATCAACTGTATGTCGCATTATAAAACGAGTGACCCGACAAATCTCTGAATTATCGAGGGCATATATAAGAATGCCATCTTCAGAAGTCGAATTTACACGTGTGAAAGCTGGCTTCTATAACATAGCTGATTTTCCTCGAGTTGTAGGAGCCGTGGACTGCACCCATGTAAAAATACAATCTCCTGGTGGCAATAGAGCGGAGTTATTCCGTAATTGGAAACAATACTTCAGCCTCAACGTTCAGGCAATCTGTGATGCTGATCTAAATTTGCTGCATCTAATAGCTCGATGGCCAGGATCAGTTCATGACAGCACCATCTTCAATGATTCACCTCTTCTACGTTTTACATCCATTTTCTGAAATATTGATATACAAATATATTATATTATTGTGGAATTAGGCGGGCGACAAACACATTAAGAGCAATCAACTGAGATAATCTGAAAGCGTCTTTTTCATTGTGATTAGCTGTATCGTCTAATTATTTGTAAAAATAAAAATACTTACATCTTCACTTTACTGGTTTCCAGTGAACACTGATGATCAGCTGTTGATTTGACAGTATCACGTGATCACACTGCGGTGTTGCCATCTATTACCACTAATCAACGGCTCATCACATGATGGAAGATTAATAAGAGGTTAATTTGTTTTGTGCAACCCGATTTGAATTTGATGAACATCAATATTTGATGAACAATTAACTGATTACTCATTTGATTAGCGTTTCTGCAACCGGGCATTAGTCTTTAAATTAGTGTTAATATTTGTTTATCATAGTGTTAGTTAAATTTATTAGCCTTTAATTACCTTTTTACCTCTCGCTAAGAGAGGTATTGCATTCATGCTAAAAATCGCATATCCAGATTTTATTGAATAAGCACGTTTTAAGGTCCTTACAATCCGATTTTAACATTTTTACGATGATGTCTGTGTGTGTGTGTGTGTGTGTGTGGATGTGTGTGTGTGTGTGTGTGTGTGTGTGGGATGTTGGAAGGACGGTTACTCAAAAACTATAAGACTTAAAATTTGTTTAACAACGTATTTCCCAATCGGACATTCCCGGGAAGATCTGAAAAGGTTTTGGTAACAATTGGACAACCGGAAGTAGAAGATTCTTGAAAAAAAATCTTCTAAATATTATTTTTTGAAAATTTTTCTTGATAATATTAAAGAAAAATAAATTCTCTTTCTGATACATTTAAATATTTTTATACATATTTTATAGATTTAGAGATAAAAGGAATATAATATATAAAATAATGTTGTAATTAATTTTACAGCCGAAAGAATGCCATGGATTTAAATTGTCAAAAAATGTCAGTGTCAGAAATCCGGAGACATTACTGAAGATTTTTTCTGGGAAGTATATACATTATATTATTTCTTATTGCATTAATAGTTTAATATTTAATATTATAGGTATATTACACATACCCTTCATATATGCTGTTACTTCCGACAATGAATTGGAAACATCACGAAAAATTTCTTCATAGAATGAATTTAAATTTAAAAAATCTAAATATATGGAATAGATATAAGTAGAATTTTTGGTGTAGAGTGTAAGTATACAAGAAATGTTAAAGGCGCGAGTAGTTATGTGACTTTTTGGCCTTGACAAGCAGATATGGGGGCCAATGTCAGAATTATAGCTAGTAATTATGTATATAGATGTCATATATCATAATTTCTCATTCTAAATTTAGTGATTTTCCAATTTCATGTGATTTATTTTCCTCGACAAGTCAATTCCACACTCCTGGTGACAAATTAACTACGTGAATTTAGAAAATCCTGAAATTTTTAATGAAAAATTCTGACATTTATGTACATAATTACTAATTATCATTCTGAAACGGGCCCCCACATCTGCTTGTCAAGACCAACAATGTAACATGACTGTTCGCGCCCTATACTTAACCAAAAAAAAGGAAGTGGCGAGAGGTATTGTGCTGGCCACAACAGATTTTTAATATTTATTTATCGTTTAATAAACGCATTATTTTAACCAATAATATCTTTTTTATGTTTTACACTTTACCCATATAAATAAAAACGTTACAATTGGTGTCAGATGTGGAGTTGTTAATAAACTGTGAAGTGTAAACAAAAATAAATAAAATGACGACTAAACAAGTAAAACTAAGTGAATTAAAAGTAAGTGATCTCAAGAAAGAACTGGAAGAACGAGAATTAGATACGACAGGACTGAAAAGCGTTCTACAATCTCGTCTGCGGCAAGCATTAACTGCTGCTGGTAAAAATGCTGATGATTACTTATTCGAAATTTCATATAGCCTATCCCTATCCGACGTTGAGAAACTTATGGCAGAAAATTCTAGAAAAGCAGAAGAAAATTCTAGAACATTAAAAGAAGAATTGACAGGAACATTGGAACAAAAATTAATAGAAAGTTCTAGAAAAGCCGAAAAAAATTCTCGAACATTAAAAGAATTAAAACTGGAAATAGCAGAAAGTTCTATAAAGGCAGTAGAAAATTCTAGAACATTAAAAGAAGAATTGACAGGAACATTAGAATAAAAATTAGAAGAAAATTCTAAAGCATTAGAACAAAAATTAGAGGATAATTCTAGAAGTTTGGAAGAAAAATTAGAAGAAAATTCTAGAAAAACTGAAGAAGATCTGAAGAATTTAGAAGAAAAGTATGACAGGAAGATAGAAGAATTACTAGAAAAATTCACTAAAATTACATCGTCGTCAATTCCGAATTCTGGTGTGGCTGAGCCAAGTCTAATAGAAGGAATAAAAGTAATAAAATCTGATACTACTTCAAAAATGCACATAAAAACACCGGAATTTGATGGGAAGTCTTCGTGGCCGAATTATTTAAAATAATTTAAAGCGGCTGCCAAAGCAAATAACTGGACGACCACGGAGAAGGCCAAAGCGTTGACTGTCTCATTACGTGGAGAAGCTATCGACATCCTACAAACGCTGAAGGAAGAGGAACAAGAAGACTACCACCAACTAGTCAAGCGGTTAGATATGCGATATGGCAATGCGCATCTGGAGCAAGTATACCAGACGCAGCTGAGGAACTGATATCAGAGTTCAAAAGAAAGCCTGCAAGAATTTGAAGCCGACGTAGCCCGTTTGGTTCGTCTCGCACATCCTACAGCTCCTGACAGCGTTTTGGAGTACTTGGCCACTCAATCATTTATCTACGGAGTTCGAGACAGCGTAACCCAATAAGCACTGCGATTGGCCCGTCCAAAAACTTTAATTGACGCACTTTCATATGCACTGGAGCATGAAGCTGCCAAACAAACTTCACGTAACCAATCGCGAGTGCGAAATATGGATGCTGAGAGAAAATAAAACTCTGAAGATCTAGAAGAGACAGTGCGACGAATAGCAAGTGAAGTGTTTACCGAAAGAAAGAAACTCCGCTGTTGGAATTGCGGTGAACCGGGCCATCCGCAAAGACTTTGCAGAAAAATGCAAAAGAAAGCGGAATCAACCAAGGAGGAAAAGCAGTCGGAAAATTAATCGGGTTGATACGAAGGGGCAACTTTCGACCCGTAATCTAGAAGCCCCACAATCCATCGCATCTCTTCATCATAAATCCAATAGCATCTATAAGGATAGCTCTATTAACGGAAGGCCGCTGAAAATGCTACTGGATAAGGGTGCGACAAAAACTATAATTAGGCCCGACTTGATAAGGAAAACTGGCAAGACGCATCTTCAACCAACTAAGTGGCGATTACGTACAGCGACGGGAGAACAAGCTACCGCATTAGGAGAAGTAGATGTCACCATCTCTATTGGGAACAACTCCTTTAAAAATCGTGCGCTGGTAGCTGATGTTGAAGATGAATTAATACTTGGGATGGACGCAATGAAAAAGCATGGTTTTAAACTTGAACTTAAGAAGGGAGTGATGATGGTCAATGAAGAAGAACTCGTATTAAGCCCACGAGACGACATGGGTGCGCGTACTAATGACCGAAGACATCACCCTCCCAGAACGAAGTGAAACTATCCTGGGAGCACATTTAGATGGTAGTTTCTGTGAGGAAAACATTGTTATGTTTGAGCCCAGGAATGACGATGCCAAAATTGGCACTGGAGTTGTTGTCGGAAAATCACTGGTCAAAGCCAGCCAGGTAATTCCAGTTCGGATAATGAACGTAAATAACTATCCGGTTATTCTTAGAAGAGGATCAATTATAGGAGGATGATCGACAGTATCATTGATTTTTCGAACTGTAAAGACCAAAGGAAACACATCGCAAAAAGTTCCAGACACTTTAATCAACCAAATATCAACAACCTTTCAAGAATTGACCGCCGACCAGAGAAACAAGGCAAAGAATATAATTGGAAATTTTCAAGATGTGTTCCAATTTGACAAGAAAACCAAAGGGAGAACTAATATAGTTCATCATAAAATAGACACCGGAGACGCAAGACCCACCCTTGCAACCAGCAAGAAGACTGCCATTGGCGAAGCGTGAAGAAGCCGAAAGAATTATTGAGGACATGAAGATGGAAGGTGTAATCGAACCTTCAAGCAGTCCTTAAGCTTCACCAAAGGTGTTAGTGAAGAAAAAGGATGGATCTGCACGATTTTGCGTCGATTATCGTCAACTCAACAACGTGACCAAGAAGGATAGCTACCCGCAACCTCGAATAGACGACACATTAGACATTTTGGCTGGCTCAAAGATTTTCTCCACTTTGGATCTAAAGAGTGGCTACTGGCAAGTAGATTTGGATCCAAAAGACAAAGATAATACAGCCTTCACCATTGGTACAGGACTCTGGCAATTTACCGTAATGCCGTTTGGGCTCTGCAATGCTGCTGCAACGTTTGAACGGCTTATGGAAACAGTATTGGCTGGGCTATCTTGGAAAACCTGTTTAGTGTACCTCGACGATATTATTGTGGTAGGTAAGACATTCGAGGACCACATGAAGAATTTGGAAGAGGTTTTCCGGAGATTGAGGAAGGCTAACCTGAAACTTAGCCCGAAGAAGTGTCACCTGTTTCAAAGAGAAGTTCATTACCTGTACAACGTGGTTTCCTGTAGGGTATTGCAGTTGACCAGGAGAAGATAAAGGCTGTGAGAGACTGGCCAGCACCTAGGGACAAACACGAACTTAGAAGTTTTCTTGGTTTGTGTACCTATTATCGACGATATGTACCTGGATTTGCCAACATAGCCAAGCCACTGACAAGGCTTACTGAAGAAGGAGAAAGATTTATCTGGGAAATGGACTGTACAGTTGCATTTAAAGAACTAAAACATGCTTTGACAAGCGCACCCATCTTGAGTTATCCTTTACCTGAAGGAGAGTTCATACTAGACACAGATTCTAACAACGTCGGAATTGGTGGCGTTCTTTCCCAGGTACAAGATGGGCATGAGAAGGTTATTGCCTACTTTAGTATGACCTTGTCCAAACCAGAAAAGAATTACTGTGTGACCAGAAAAGAACTCTTGGCGGTCGTGAAATCCGTGGAACATTTCTAAAAATATTTGTACGGAATTTTTTTTTAATTAGAACTTATCATGCTGCATTAAAATGGCTGCTACAATTCAAGAATTCTGAAGGTCAGGTGGCTACATGGATTTAAATACTACAGGAATACGATTTCAAAATCGAACACAGGACAGGTACCAGCCATCGTAATGCCGATGCATTTCCCAGAAGGCCTTGCCAAGATGAGTGCAAGCATTGTAGTCGACTTGAAGAGAAACATTCCACCGTCGCCAGAATAACAGTAGTCGACGATAGTTGGCAGCCTGATGGACTACGCAAGGACCAAGAAAATGACCCGACTTTGAAAATTTTATTGAAATGGAAAGCAGAAGAATGCAAACCAATATGGAAAGACTCAGAGAGTGTACAAGCGTAATGGGCGCAATGGGACTCCATGGTGATTGAGGATGGTTTGTTGAAGCGTGTGGTAGAGAATGCTGATGGAACTGAGAAGAAAACTCAGTTTGTCATTCCTAAGAGTAGAATACCAGACTTGTTGAAAGAGATCCATGACGGATCTGGAGGCCATTTTGGAGTCACCAAAACTCTAGAAAGATTGCGCCAGAGGTTTTACTGGGTTAACTTCACTGAAGATGCTAAAGACTAGTGCAAGAAATGTGTGGTTTGCGCTGGAATCAACGGCCCTCATAGACGACGAAAAGCTCCAATGCGTCAATACAAAGTTGGCAGTCCATTTGAGCGCATTGAGATTGATGTGGTCGGACCATTCCCAGAAAGTGACGACGGAAATAAATATATCGTGGTTGTCATGGACTACTTCACCAAGTGGGTTGAAGCCTATCCATTACCCAACCAAGAAGCCACCACGGTCGCTGAAACTTTAGTTAAAGAATGTATATGCCGATTCGGGGTTCCACGTGAACTTCACTCCGACCAGGGAAGAAATTTTGAGTCTGCCGTTTTCCAAAATATCTGCAAGATATTAAGAATTAATAAAACCAGAACAACTGCATTACATCCGCAGTCCGATGGCATGGTTGAACGAATGAACAGAACAATCAACCGATATTTGTCGAAGGTTGTCTCCAACCACCAAAGAGACTGGGACCGACATCTTCATCTGTTCCTGATGGCTTATCGTTCATCCGTGCGTGAAACAACAGGGAAAACTCCTGCGAACATCTTATTCGGACGTGAGTTGCGTTTACCATGCGACTTGGTGTTCGGCAGCAAACCTGGGGAAGACCTGGCCGGAGAATACTACGTTACGGGCTTACGGAGAAAAATGGATGACATTCATGAACAAGTCCGTACGAACATTCAAACTGCCAGCGACCAAATGAAGGACTGGTATGACATCAAAGCCGAAAAAGGTGGATATCAACCTGGGGATTTAGTGTGGCTTTACAACCCAGAAAGGCGCCGCGGATTATCACCAAAGCTGCAAAAGTATTGGGAGGGCCCCTATGTGGTAGTCAAAAGAATAAACGACGTGGTATATAGAATTAAGAAACAACCTACCGAAAAGGCGAGAGTGGTACACTTCATTCGGCTAGCCCCTTTCGCCGGAGACAACCACGAAGACCATAATGGAGCAACAGTTCGTCGGATCATAGCTCAACAACCGACTTTTGAAGAATTCATGGAGAACTACTCTTTTGGGCGCAGGGCGCGGTACGGCGTGACAAAAGAAGAACACCGAGATCTGTTCACCGTGTCTTCAGATTATTCCTTCCGCCACTGCGCATCAGAAGACTTAAAGATATCCCCGCGGTATAGTTTCAGTCTTTAAGGCGAAATATGGACGACTACAAGAACTAGCCAACCAACGTCCATCCGTTGGGAAAACGTTACGACTGAGAGAAAGCAATGCAGACCATCAGCGGTACATCTTCTACCTTGTTACAAAACCACGCTCGTATCAGAAGCCGTCGTATCACAGCCTATGGAACTCGCTATGCGATTTGAGGGTTCATCTACTGGAGAATGACATTTTGAAGCTAGCGGTACCGAAGTTAGGTTGTGGTCTAGACGCTTTGGATTGGAGGATTGTAAGGAACATGTTAGAGATACTCTTCCGTTTCACCGGCGTTGAAATTCTCGCCTGCAGCTTTAACCCTAACGGACAGAAAGAAGAAGTCGAGCGGACCATCGACTGTCACTTCTTTAAGAATTCGAAATGCACCAAAGGTAGTACATGCAGATTTCGTCATCACGAACTGTTCCGGGACGAAAAAGTCTTAAGGAGGGGGCAGTGTAACGTCGCCGCCACCGCCGCTCCGTAGCCCTCGCCACCGCCGCTCCGTAGCCCTCGCCACCGCCGCTCCGTAGCCCTCGCCGCCGCGCCATAACTAGCGCCGCTGTGTCGCGCGTAGCAGACCTATTAGGACATGTCGCGGTGACGTGATCTATTGTGCATGCTGTTTACCTCGCGAAGTGTTCTAGTAGGTTCGAGAACAAAAGTCGCCGGGTATATAACCCATCGCCGGGGCCAGCGAACACCGTCGGTGATATAGAAGCAACGTGTAAAGAAGTCTGATATAAATAAGCGTCATGTCGTGAATTGTTGGTGATGTAAACAAACAGTCGACAACAAGTGAACATAAATAAATGTAATTAGTGACATAAATAGTAGTGTTAATTGTCTAAATAAATAACTTAGTATTTAAGTCTAATAATATTCTTAGTCTTTAAATTAGTGTTAATATTTGTTTATCATAGTGTTAGTTAAATTTATTAGCCTTTAATTACCTTTTTAATATTTATTTATCGTTTAATAAACGCATTATTTTAACTAGTAATATTTTTTTTATGTTTTACACTTCACTTATATAAATAAAAGTTACAGTACTATAGTCAGCGAGTACTATGGTTCAAACATGCCCAGTAATACTAAAAAATATAGCGCTCATCTTCTTGTTACAGATTTTCACGGATATCTTTTCTTGGAGCAGACACATTTTAGAAGTCCCAACTTTCGTCGCCGCTCACATTACAAATCAGGTGAGAGAATCCCCGAGCAAAGCGTACGTGAGTGTCGTTGTATATATCGACACAATCTGCCTTTTGAGCTTGTGTTAAATTATGGTAAATCCAACGGCCACGTAGCTTCCGTACACCGATATACATAGGGTTGCTGAATCCACCAAACGGTAATATCATGGCGCGTGCAGTTGCAATGTTTTGGGCAGTAACAGCTGTTCTTGAGCGTTATGTACGCTGTTTATCTTTTAAAGATTCGCGAAAAAAACAAAATTCATTGAATCAGCGTTTCACTAATAAACATGATTCACATTTTAACACCGTCTTCAGTTCTTCAAAATATAATTGTCGGGTTAAACTACGTTGATAATTGTAAAAAATATAGCTGGAAAATATTATACGTTAAATTTAATAAATTTTCACGGAGTGTAATCTACAATAATTGAAAAAGTTGAAGTAAAATGTCACAAGAAAATTTATGTCAATACTTATGGCCTAGTAATAAGACAACATTAAGAGAACAGCCATCGTATGTAGAATATCCCAATTAACACGTTAAACATGGGAATCAATTGATTTTTATGTGTTTATTAAACTAAATAACACAGAAAAATTTAAAACAAAAAAAAATCATCAATTCAGTAATTGTACTATAAGGTATAGTATTATAACATCCATAAAGAAATTCCATATTTGATGGTATAAGTCAAAATCTAACAGTGATAAAAATATTTATTTTGAGTAATCGTAAGAAAATAAAAAGTGCGCTGAAATATACAAAGAAAAATCCAGTTGGTATTAATTTATATGTAGAAGTTATTTGCAAAAATTAAATCAGCAAATTTTACTAATGCGACAACTTTGTTCTAATAACTAACCATGTACCTAACTCTTATATTTATCGAGATGGATTTAAACATGTTATTTGGAACACTTGTATACTCGTATGCCCAGTTAAATAATCCACATATCTACTATATAAATATTATTTTTATTTATCAAGACATTTACATTTAATTGTTAATTACAAATTTAGCGCTAAATTTATGTGTTAGACAACTAGATTTTAAAAAAATAAAAAAATGGTTACTATAGTTACATAAAAATACAGTATTGAAAAAATATTGAAATGTATTATATGTTATTCTGACATGTAAAATAAAGAATATAATAAATTATAATACAATTATAATTTGTAACGATTTCACTGAATATTTAACAGGTTATGGGCCCAGGGACACGTTCATTACAGTAAAAGTACAGGAATCTAATTATTTATAATTTGTGACGATGTGAATCTGTCACAAGTTTTGCGGATTAAATAGTTCAAAGCCGTGTAACTCAGCCCTTATTAATCCGCGAACCGTGAAAACTTTTCTTCCCGACAATTGGGATAAGGCGCGTAATTTGACCGGGAAATAAACCACATAAAGGGTCGACAACATCGTGTTCCATTTTTATCATATTTGCCCTGTTCTTTTATGCAGTTTTGCTATTAGTAAACAAACTTAAGCTGGTTTAATTAGGAGGGCTGTATAAAAGCAGGGCCCGCGTTTGCAGAAGACAGTTGTTGACTGCGAGTATTCCTCTCAACAACTAAAGCCGATTGCGACTCTCAATTTTTCCGTTTTCTTTAAAGCCCGGACCGTGAGCTTTCCGTCCGAATCGTTTAGTTGTTCATTGAAAGTCCGTCTTAGTGTCTCGTTGTGAGCTTCAGACGCCCAACGTCGCAACGCTTGTTGAGCGTAAGCCAAAGCATCTTCGAAGGGCGTATTGAAAACATCCAGAGACACTACGACTGACACCGGCCGTAATCATCTCCGTGGAGTAAATTCACCAGTTGCGCGTGTCTAGCCATTTTACAGTGACTCGTTGCGAGTTTTACCGACTTGACGTTTCGACGCCGCCGGCGTGTAAACCCGGGTGTTACAGACGTCAAGTCCGCGTGTTTATCCAGTTACTGTAAAACGGCCCGTTATTCCAAATCGAGTATATTAGCTTCCATCGACCCAAGTGCGTTTTTCCGACTCTGAGTCGCGACGCCCCAGTGCGTAAGCCGGGGTACTCGAGGCCTAGAGTCTGTGAGGTTTGCCTGGGTCGACTTTCTAGTCGTACGCCGTATCTACCATCGATCTCCACGTACTCCGCGAACAACCGGTTACAAGTATCACCGTCGCGACGCCCGGCGTCGATCTGCCAATTATTACAGAAACGCATAGCTACATCTCGTCCGTCATTACTGCCATTAACCGCCGAACCAACGCGACATCAGCGTCGCGACGCCCGGCGTCGATCTGCCGATTATTGCAGAAACGCATAGCTACACCTCGTCCGTCATTACTGCCGTTAACCACCGAACCAAACGCGACATCAGCGTCGCGACGCCCGGCGTCGATCTGCCGATTATTGCAGGAACGCATAGCTACACCTCGTCCGTCATTACTGCCGTTAACCGCCGAACCAAAGCGACATCAGCGTCGCGACGCCCGGCGTCGATTTGCCGATTATTGCAGAAACGCATAGCTACACCTCGTCCATCATTACTGCCGTCAACCGCCGAACCAACGCAACATCAGCGTCGCGACGCCTGGCGTCGATTACACCAAAACCATCCGAATACAATCCTAGACAGATCCTTAAGATCACCGTACCTACCGTTTGTCCGCCACCGTCACCGCCGTCACGACGCCTAGCGTCAAATCACGCGTAAACCGTCCGAACGCATTTCCAGCTACATTTTTGGATACCCGTGCATCTACCGTTCATACACCGACATCACCGCCGTCGCGACGCCCGGCGTCGTTTTTCCGAAAACCAGTAAATCGTATAATTCGCACACCCAGCATCATATTGTACCCATCAGCGACCACCATACTCTTTTGTACAGCGAGTTATCATACAATAAAGTTGTCTTGTACCTTTTATTGTAATTGTGTTCTTCACATTTCACCCTATCTCCAAACCTGCTATCCGACCGTTGGCGCCCGAGCAATCTCACGCCAACTTTCTGACCGCTATCCCCAAAATAGCGTTACAAATTTTAGAAAGAAAAAAGTGACAGAATTCAGTCACAGAATCGAAAACCTGCAGGGTAGTGAAAACTACAGAACGTGGAAGCTGAATATGCGATTACTGTTAATAACGAAAGGGTTATGGAAAATTGTTGATCCAGAATTATCAGATGACGCCGATTTGGATGCACGAGCGCTAGCAGAAATAATATTGTGTAGCAGTAATCTCGTACAACCGTTCCTGGAATACTCAACATCAGCGAAAGCCGCTTGGAAGAGTTTGCAGAAATTTTTTGAAGACAAATCAATAATGCGTCAAGTTCAAATTCAAAATGAAATTTCAACACTGAAATTAGAAGAAAATGGCAATGTTGAAGAATACATAGCCAAAATCACATGTTTATCAAAGAAATCAGTACGCGCAGGGCACACAATGTCAGACAGTTACTAGCAATGTTCATCTTAGCTGGATTACCACCATCGTGGTCAACTTTAGTTATGTCAATTTGTGCACCAGATGATATGAAAATTGATGTAGTAAAGGGAAGAATTTTACAAGAAGCGATGAAAAGGCAAAGAACACAGAGCGGCTAATAGTCTACACAATTTGGCGACCGATTGGACATAATATCCGTCCCGATCAAAATCAGAAATATTTGGAAGGAAAAAAGACATACTAGGAAGACAGAACTAGACATTCCGGCAACACTTCACTGGTTAAGTTCATCAGACACAGAACTATGAGATTGTCTTTCATTGTATTACAATTTATATTTCTGTAGCCATACGTAAATAAATATCACAAGAAAATGAGAACACTTCTCAATCAGCGTTCATTGGGAAATAAAATATGAAGTACACGAAAAATCCAGAGTAGAAATATGAATACAACCCAAAATCCAAATATGATAAAAGTAAAATTCATTGCTACCAATGCAATAAATTCGGACATTATAAATCTGAATGTAAATTTAATAAGAATAGACAGAATGCTCGAGTTGCAGTACATTCGACAAGAAACAAAGAAGAAACCTCATTTTTCGTTATAAATCAGAAGAATTATGAAGATAATAAGACCTTGCCGTCAAATGAACAAAATAAGACTTCGATAGAAGAAAAGAAAACTTTGAACGAAGACAAAGAACATAAACTATTTGAAGTAAAATTAACAGGAAGAAAAATTCCTGAAAGAAATAAGAAACCGTGGATAATTGATTCAGGTGCCACACGCTATATGTCATCAGATAAAAAATAATTTAATATATTAAATACACTAGATGGCCAAATAATTAAATTAGCTGATTTAAGTCAAATTGCAGCGAAAATTGAAGGAAATGTTGACATATATCTGTCAATCAATCAAAAAATTATGAAATGTCAAATAAATTACATTTTATACGTACCCACACTAGCAGCTAACTTATTATCTGTCAGAAAAAGGACATAAATTAGTTTTGAAAATAAGAAGGCAAGAATATTTGGTCCAGTTCCAGAAAGAAAGTTAATTGCTAAAGGAACATTGAAAAATGACACCGTAAATAAAACTGAGAAAAATATGTTAAGTGTCAATGAAAATGACGAAACATTCATAAAATGGCATAAAAGACTTGGACATATAAATTTTAATAATCTGCGTAATATATTGAAGCAAAAGAACATATATTTGAACAATAATAATAAACATTTAAACTGCGATACTTGTGAAGCAGGAAAATTTATAAGATTACTTTTTCCGAAAAGTAAAACAACATGACAAAAATGTATAGAGCTAGTACATTCTGATATTTGTGGTCCAATCACACCATCATCATTGGGAGGTAATAAATAGTTTTTGACTTTCACGGATGACTTTTCAAGAAAATCATGGATCTATTTTTACCTTCCGTCACCTATAGGTAAGGCAGGTATTGTCTTTGGTCAAAAAATTCGGTGGTGAGTTTTCATTGAATAAGCACGTTTTAGGGTCTTTACAATACGATTTTACTATTTTTACGATGATGTCTGTATGTGTGTGTGTGTGTGTGACCGCGTTTTCGGGCACGATATCTCCCATACTAGAATTCCAAAAATTACAATTCTTGCGTATTCCTCTTCCTTACAACCATATGCAGACCTGTTTAGATTTTGGTTATAATTGGTCAACCGGAAGTATCCTCATTTGAAGATTTTAACAGTTTTTCTTGAAAAAATCAGTTAAATGTTATTATAACTTAAAGAATATATTATTGTCTATACGATTTGATTGCATTTTATATTTGATATTCAACAGATATAGAGTTAAAGAAGAATAACGATAATAAATTTTATGTAAATTTCATAATTCAGCCAGCTATGCTAACTTAACCATGGAAACTGCTAATATATTCAGGTAATTCAAATTGACAGATGTCAGTATCAATAAAATGAAATCAATGAAAGAATAAGGGAAGTAACTCTAGTGTTAGAAGTTTCTAGATATAAGAGAGACGATTACATATTGGTTTGAACATGTCATGAGGAGAGATGAATATATTAATAGAAGTGGAAGAAACATAGGAAGACCAAATATAAGATGAAAAGACTGTATTGTAGAAGACTTGAGAGAAAAGGAACTGAATGAGGACGACACGCAAAACAAAAATGAGTGGAAGAAGAAAATAAAAAATAGCGACCCCCTAACGAATGGGAAAAACTAAAGAAGAAGATGTTAGTGTCAAGTGCAATTTGCATAGTTTGTTAATGAAATAACTTTACTGGAAATATAGGATCTTTTGCAAGAAAATTTATGTATGGGGCGCGTGCAGTAACATGACTTTGACCCGTGTCAAAATGACAGCAATTAATTATGTCCATAACTGACAAGTGTTATAATTTTTCAATCAAAATTTCATACTTTTCTTATTTCATGTGGTTTGTTTGTTATCAGGAGTATGGAATTCAGTTGCCGAGAAAGGGAATCACATAATACCAAAAATTTATAATCTTTTGCAAGACAATTTATGTATGGAATTTGTACATAATACACAGGATTGACGGAAGGTATTGTGCTGGCCACATCAGATTTTTGAAAAACAAGACAGAAGTACTAGACAAATTCGTCAAATTCAAAAATGAAGTAGAAACTTTTGCATAACAAGCATAAAGCAAAATGTCTAATTTATGAAGCTTGTGCACCGAAAGAATTATGGGCAGAAGCAATTTACGCATCGAATTATATGAAAAATCGAACACCTACAAGAATATTAAATAATCGAATTCCTGAAGAAATATGGACTAAATTAAAATTCAGTATCAATCATTTAAAAACATGGGAATGTAAAACATTTGTTTATATTCCAAAAGAACAAAGAGAGAAGTTTGATTCAAAAATGAAAACATGTTCATTAGTTGGATATTGCGAATTATCTAAAGCATATAGACTACGATTCAACAAGCAAGAAAGTATTCAAAAGCAGAGATGTAAAATATATTGAAGATGTTTTTGGTCCATTTGAAGAATAAAAATCAACTACAAATGAAGATATGTTGCTTGAAAATCCATCAATGAATAACAAAATTGGAACAGAACATGATAATATACCTGAAAATATAGAAGAAATCATATAAAAAAGAAGACAATCATTCAAGAATAAAAGAAAATGAAACAAATTACAAAACAAGATATGGACGAGTATTAAACCATCAGAAAGATTTGAAGTTGCTGATATTTGTACAGAAGATAACATTTCAGTGGATGAAGCATTGAAAGGTCCAACCGCTTCAAAGTGGCAAGAAGCTATGGAAGAAGAAATGAAGAAAAAATGAAAAGAAAACTCCGATTGGTTGTAAATGGGTTTTAAAAATAAAACGCCATGCAGATGGAAGTATAGAACGTTACAAAGCTCGTTTAGTAGTTAAAGGTTTCGCACAAGAGCAAGAAATTAATTTTGATAAAACCTTTTCTCCTGTTGTGAGAACGACTACACTGAAAATACTTTTAGCATTGGCAATAGACTTTGATTTGTAAATTCATCAGTACGATATCAAAAATGCATACTTGAATGGAAAAATTGATGACGAAAGATGCATGGAGCAACCTAAGGAATTTATTATTCCTGGATATGAAAATAAATTTTGTAAAGTAAATAAAAGTTTATATGGTTTACGTCAGGCCGAATGTGGAATAAACGACTAGACGAAGAATTAATAAAACTTGGTTGTAATCGACTAAAAACTGATACTTGTGTTTATTTGAAAAAGGAAAATAATAAAATTTTAATCGTTGCAGTATATTATGTGGATGAACTACTAATAATATCAAACGATATTAGGAAATTGACAATTTCAAAAAGAAAATAGAAAAACTATTCAAGATGAGATATCTAGGTCCAGTAAATTATATCCTTGGAATGAAAATACCTTAGAACGTAATAGAGAAGAAGAAACTTTGATTTTACATCAAAAGAAATATATTAAGATATTTTAAAACAATTAAATATGGAAAATTGTAAATCAGTATCTACGCCTATAACCTTTTCAAAGAAAAACGAAGAAAAACAAAAGAAAAATGAAATTAAAATGGAACATCAAAATATTCCATACAAAGAAGCTGTTGGAAGCATTTTGTATTCTTAGATATCTGAAAGGAACTACAAAATATGCACTAAAATTTCAATGAACAGGAAAACCATTAAAAGCCTACGTAGATTCACATTGGGCAGCAAATAAAGAAGACAGAAAGTCAACAACGTGTTTTGCAATAATGATGGCCGGAATAACAGTCAGTTGGAAAACTAAACGGCAGCAAACAGTTGCTTTGAGCAGTTGCAAAGCAGAATACATGAGTTTAATAGAAGTTGTCAAAAAAATAATTTATATACGAAAACTGATAAAAGAAATGAACATTCTAAAGTTCACAAGAATGATGATTCAAGAACCAACCGAAATACTCTGCGACAACCAATCAGCGATCAAGCTTGCGAACGAACCTACTCTGCATGAAAGAACCAAACATATCGCCATCAGATACCATTTTATTCGGGACAAGGTAAATAATAATATTGTCAACATATCTTATTGCCGAACAGATAAAATGGTAGCTGACTTCCTCACAAAAGTTGTGTCTGCCAATAAATTAGAATTTTGCTGTAAAAAATAAACTTGGCAAACTTTGTTTGAGTGTAAAAATTATACACTATAAATTTAACACAGGCGTATTTGTACCCAAACACATATACACCCACAATCACACACATACATATACAGACACGCTCGCACATGCACACATACACACATAAACATACACATACCCATACGTATACACATACACACATATCTTCGTAAAAATATTAAATTCGTACTCTTGGACCCCAAAATGTGTTTATTCATTAAATACTCAACCACCGAATTTTTTGACCAGACAATATCTTCCTTATGGAAGGTAAAAATTGGAATACTTAAATTATGTTGGAGGTACTCTAGCAGTAAAATCATCACACAGTCTGATAGGCATACACGTAAACATCGTCCTAAAACATATTTAAATCGCATTCTATCACTTAAGACATGCTTATTAAAAATGCTACAGATATCCGGTTTCTACTCGGTATCTGAACAACTGATTATTTTCTAACCGAATTCCGAACTGCAACCTGATAGCAATAAGCATTGGCTAATGAAAAAGTAATTTTCTATGAAGACTTTAAATGACACTACGTGTAATAAAGGCGTCAACGCATTGCAATGTACTCAAAACGTAAACAACTAACAACAGAACGTGAAACTTGTGCAAGTTTGTACTTGCAAATTTAATCATTTACCTTAAATATCCGCCAATCTGGACAAGAAATGAACCGGATGCTCAACATCTCCCAATACACTATCCTTTATATCACTAATGCTTCTTTTAGTAGGTGAGCTAAATACACAATTTTAAAATACATAATTTTACAATGTATAAAAATTCGATAAATGTTACTTTGACATTAATTAAAATTTTAATACGAGTATTTCAACCAACGCCTTTTTCCATACCTCATTTTATGAATATAATGTAGGTGTAATAAATTGAAAATATAGCTACACCGTGGATAGCATTTTAGAATAAAGGTAAAAGGAGTTAAGTATACACCACCTATACATTTTGTTTTTATTTATTTATTTTTAACATAATGAGAATTAATAAGTGAATTATGTTATTAAAAATTTATTACAAATTCAAATTAATTATTTTTTTTCAACATAATTCTTTTATCCCATAATTTATATTATTTTGAGAGCAATACATTTTATTGTATAATTATTAGAAATGTTAGCTATCATGAATTTAAAAAAAAAGTTCAATAAAATATTAACATATTTTTCATTATTTTTACTAATATGTATTATTATACGTAAGAATAAAATAATTCCGAATGACTGATAATAACTTACACGAGCTTTATTTAAATTCACCATCGTCCTATGAACATTTCAGTTTCTAATTAATAAACTGATCAGGCATCGTCATCAATAATGACTAGTTAGATAGAAACTTATATACCTACAGAATAATTTATCGGTTTGCTCTTTTTTAATAATTCAATTATTTTAAATATTATGGAAAAAAATTCAAACTATTTTATTTTATTTTGTATTAAAATGTCTATATTTCTGCGGTATAGGTTTTTCTACAGAATGTTCCATTTTTATACAATGGTATATAACTTTATGTTTGAAATATCCTATATAATTATTCAAATTTGAAAGGTACATGAAATTCGCTATCCCACAGTATAAAAGCATGTTATATTAATAAAAAAATATACAATGGCGAATGATTAAAATATTACATTTTTATTAAATACAGAAGGCTTTGCATGTCATTATTTTTGGACTACACCTTTCAAATTTAAAGAAAATAAATTAATTAAATATTTCATCTATTTTAATCCGATATTTCATTACTATACCTTTTATTTAATCGATGTATAGTTCGTATCCAAATGTGTAATAATTAAAAGAATATCGACGGATGATGGATAAATTGAAGGAAATAAAATATACTCCTTGTTGCAAACGTTTCGGATTTTTATTAATCCATCCTCAGTGCTACAGAGGAAAGGAAGAATAAATTGTTACAAAGTAAAATACAGCAAAAGCCCAGCAATAATTACACATTACTAAATAAATAATACTTACCATGCTTACACGGTTCTTGGCAACATGGACAAGAAGCATGTCATCTTCTCAAGTCCTGGGCCAAAGCAATGAAGAACCGTGTGGCAATGACGAACCGAAGAATCTTTCTGCTGCAGTGTAAGTACAATCGCATAAGCCCTCCACACATACATAACTCCGTTATCAAATTATTCTACATGTTCGACAGTATCAACTTATTTAACAATGACCTTGAAAAATTGTTAACAAATTTAGAATATAATATACTTAAATTAGAAATTAAGAATACGTGCATCGTGCTTAATAAACTTGAACAAGAAATCAAGAATTTCCATGATATTGCATTAAATTTACTTCCTACAGAAACAGTTGATAATTTCATCTCACACCAAAACATGTGGTGTGAAAAACAATTCCAAATAATAAAGAACAAACAAATCATTAAATTAAATAAATTAAAAGGTAGACAGCCATCAGATAATAAGAATAATAATAATATGAATGTTGGAAATAGTGTTAACAATAGTATAATTAACTTAACTAGTATAAATATTCCAAACGACATATGTGGTTTCTTATCGTTAGGCCCTAAATTTAACGTGGAATACAATAAGAAAGATTTCCCTCTAATACCTTTAATCACAGACATAGAATATTGTATTAGCAACCAAGAACAATTAGATGAAAACGCCAAGAATGCCTTACGACTAAAAACCACAAATGTCGTTACCAACAGTTTTTATAAGCAAGATGCACATACTGGAAATAATAAAAATGTAAATGAATTTGACAACTTAATGTATAAAACTAAAAAATTTATGAAAGAGAATCCTGAGATATTAGTTACTAATTCTGACAAAAGTAAAAACACTGTAATAATTGACAAAGAGTACTATATTTCAAAAATGAATGAGTTATTATGTGATGCAGATACTTACACAATCTTAAAGAATGATCCTACCAGTAAATTTCAAAATTTAAATAACAATTTAGTCAAAAATATGAACGACAAAAAATATATAGATGACCAATGTGCTAAACAATTAAAAATATATAATGCTGTTTCACCTAAAATATATGGATTACCCAAAACACATAAACCACCCCCCGTTCCCTTAAGACCAGTTGTATCTAGTATTAATGCTCCCTCTTATAAAATTTCATCTTTTATATGTAATATTTTGAAGAATTTAAATAACACATTAACTTATAACGTCAAAAATTCATTAGAAGTCGTTACTAAATGCAAAGATTACATTTTACCTCAGAGTTACATATTAATTTCACTGGACGTTACATCATTGTTTACGAATGTTACTAAAGAATTAGTCATTTCAACGATTGTAGATTTATGGGATGAAATAGAAGGTTTCACAAATCTAGATTAATCCACATTTTGCAAATTAATAGAATTTTGTTTTGATAGTAGTTATTTCAGCTTTAATGGTAAATTTTATAAACAAATAGAAGGTTGTGCTATGGGTAATCCAGCCTCTCCAATATTTTCAAATTTGGTTATGCATAAGTTGTTAAATTCAGTTATACCCAAATTACCATTTCAAATGATATTCCTGCACTTATATGTGGATGACATTGTCACTGCTGTGCCTGCGCAATTAGTTGACACTACTTTAGAATTATTTAATAATTTTCACCCAAAAATTCAATTTACGGTAGAAATAGAAAATATAAATTGCATTCCCTTCTTAGACATTGTAATAATTAGAGATAATACAGGAAATTTAAAGACAGATTGTTACAAAAAACCTACTTCATCTAATAGAATGCTACATTACAAATCAAATCATCCTCTAAGCCAAAAAATAGGCATTATTACTAGTGAAATTAAAAAAATTAAACAGTTAAGTAATCCAGAGTTTCATAATGAAAATTTAAACAAATTAAAAAATAAATTGAAAGAAAATGGTTATCCAGGTACCTTTATTAACAAAATTTTCAATTATTCACACACTGATGGTAGACACAGCAGGGACAATGTCAACAACAATAAAATATATTATAGAATTCCTTTCATTAATGAATTATCTTATAAATTAGCCAACATTTTAAATAACGATAAAACTAAAATAACATTTTACAATACAAAAGAAAGTAGGAAATGTATATAGTAAACTTAAAGGTAGCATACAAACAAAAAACAAATCTAATGTAGTTTACCAGATTGACTGTAAAGATTGTGATGGTGTGTATATTGGACAAACTAGACAGTATATTAAGAATCGGATAAATAATCATAAAAATAACTGCAGAAATTTAGATTCAGAAAAAACTGCTTTATCTAAACATAGTATAAATTCCCACCACCATTTTGATTTTGAAAATATTAAAATATTAGCTTCAGAAAGTAATTACAAAAAACGTAACTTTTTAGAAATGATTCATATTCACAATAATAGTAATAGTATAAATTATAGAACAGATACTGAAAACCTGAATAAAATTTATCAAAATATTTTAGATCACAACAAACGACAAAATTAGTATACAGTTTAAAGTTTGCGCCAATATACACACCAACAGATATTTTTGTGTTATAACCAATTTGTACTGGTAACATTGTATATTTTTTATTTGTTAATTTTCTGTATCTTTCTCTCGCAGTTGTACTTACACTGCGGCAGAAAGCACAATGTATATTTTTTCAACTAATTTTGTCACATGTATCACTTCATGTATTTAAAAAACTTAACAATTTATTGTAACAATCTTCTGTTGGTAAGCATTATTTATTTAGTAATGTGTAATTATTGCTGGGCTTTTGCTGTATTTTACTTTGTAACAATTTATTCTTCCTTTCCTCTGTAGCACTGAGGATGGATTAATAAAAATCCGAAACGTTTGCAACAAGGAGTATATTTTATTTCCTTCAATTTATCCATCATCCGTCGATATTCTTTTAACTTTTATTTAATATTATCAGATAACCCTAATTCCAAAAATAATACTGCATTCCCTTCCGTATTAAATAAAAATTTAATATTTAAATCATTTGCTATTGTACTTTTTAATAACGTATGATTGTTTTTATACTCTTGGATAGCAAATTTCATATACTTTTCAAATATATAGTATCCCATTATAAAATATTAAGTAAAAATGGAACAACCTATAGACTAACTTATACTGCAGATTTATAGATATTTTAATATAAAATAAACTTTATTTAATTTTTTTTCCCATAATATTTAAAATAATCGAGTTATTAAAAAAGAACAGACCGATGAATCACTTTTAAGGGTGCTTACCAGAAATCTCGCAGATATTCAGAACTGGTACTGGTGTGGAAAGTGCAACACTAATATCACCTTTGTGTGAACAATAATTTGTATGATATCCCCACTTCATTTGCAAACACTGAAACTTTCATCTGTTTCTGCATGTTAACATATTTTTTTCTACTACCACTACTGTAAGACATTACTGGACAGACTACTAACAATGTATGTTCGTGCTTATGAATAGTGTTACGTAATGAAATTTCATTACGTAACACTGTTACGTAATGAACAGCAAATTTAAGTTGGCAGGACTGATTGTCAAACTGTAAGAAATGAGTAAAATTTGATAAATAAAATTGAAGATTGATATATAATAGAATGAAATTTATCTGACATATACATATAAATACATATTTTTTTGGATTATATTAATATTATATTATGTCAACAATACATATTTCATTTCAGTCAAATTTGCAGTAGGGAACTATTTTTCATCGTATATCCCTACGCTTAGCAGTAACCATGGTAACATCGTTGCGCAGTTTTATTTTTGTAAATAAAACCCACCAAACTTTTTGACGTTTCGAACTGCTGCTTTTTTGTGTGATTACAAATACATATACTGAGGTAATAATTATTATTATAAACAAAATTAGTTGATAATATAATTTGTAATTTGTAAGTCATGCAATAAAAAATAATTAATTTATAACTATGTATCTGAATTTTGCTTCAATTAAGAAATATTAATGAGTGGTCGTAGAAAAAGTATAGTACATAATTCGAGATGTAAAGCAATTACTCACTCGTAAAATTACAAACTCGACGCTACGCGACGTGTGTCAATCATTTTACTCGTACGTAATCTGCTTCTTACATCTCTCATTACGTAATATACTATTATCTAAGATAGTGCGTAAAATTGATGTTTAGATGTTGGTTTTAAGTTTGTAAAACGGTTGTTTAGTAATAAGGTTTCATTAGTCATTATCATGGCAAACTTCTCATATAATATTGTGATCCTGATTAATAAATAAAAGTTTTTATTTATTTATTGGGTTTTTTCATTATATCGTAGATAAAATATTATACGATACACATACGTAAAGCCTAGCTTTACGTTCTTGTATCGTAAATAACTATTAAAATTATCTTTCGTTTTACCCTCCTAAGACCTTCTGCGCTTTGAGTCATCATCATTCAATACTCATGTGCAGCTTTCATCTTGTCTTGGATAATTTTTGGCCTATTGACCTATTTTATAAGAACTTTACTAGTTCACTCATTTTCTTGTTCTTCAACTTCAGGAGAAACTGCAAAACTTTTTTAATTTGAACCGAACGTTGCAAAGAAGCAGAAACAATGCGATTATCACTTGTTACATATTTTCATGTTTTAAGTAGATTACTGAAAAACTGCCTTCGTGGTTTACATGTACACTAGTAAAATAAATAAATTTATCATCACTGTTGTAAGAAATGTAAAAAAGTAAGATCTAGTAATATCAAACTATAAATTGTAAAAATGAAATCAAGAATTAATTAAAACAAATTTGATATTACTTGTCAAACAAAAACAATTAAAGGCAAATTGAAATACCATAAATATTGGGAGCAATTCTTAGTAATTCTTAGATTCAAACCGTAAGTTATCAAATAAATAAGGTTTTTTATAGTTTAAACTAATCGTTCCCTATTGGTAAATTAAAGCCTCACCTCACCTCACCTCTCCACACTCTCCTCACCAAATTGACTCACTCAAAATATATGAAAGTAAATAAAATCGTTGTGAAGCTATAAAAATGGTTGAATTTTTTCCTTTTTACAATTTCTTAAAATTACATGGCGTAATATATCTGAAACTTGAAGAATATATCACTGCCAGTACAACCCTTTTGTTTGGTTATGATTCCAACTTGAGTTTGTGCCTTCTGCAACACAATTATTTATCTGGAATATCACGGGCAAAGTTAATTGAAATGGTTCTTGAAATGCGTTCACGAAGCAAACATTGTGTAATATATAACAAAGCAGTGGACAATGAAGAAATAATTCAATGTACTGGATACGTTTTTAGAGCAGTTTTTAAATGCCTACGAAATCTTTCTATTATGCCGTTTGATTGAGGGTGACAGGCTGTAGTTTGAATATGATGTGTTACTAGCAATTTAATATTTTGGAATAGTGAAGAGTTGAACTGTTGTTCTTTATCTGTTGTGATGTTAACTGGAACGCCAAATCTAGCAATCCAAACATCGACTAATGCTTTTGCGACGGATTGTGCGGAACAATCTTTTAATGGTATTGCTTCTGGCCATGCAAGTTAGGATGTAAGAATATCCTTCTGATGAGGGTAACTTAACGAGATCAATGTGAATTGAATGAAAACGTAAATGTGGTGTGTTGATTTGAGAAATTGGAGATTTTGTATATTTTGTGATTTTAGCCTAGCCTGTTGACATTGTAAGCCTTGTTTTATTTTGGTTAATATGTCTTTGTTGATATATTTCCAAACAAATTTGGAGGTTATCAATTTGACAGTAACTTTGATGCTTGGATGCGAAACTGAATGAAACTGTATAAATATTAATTCTTGAAATTATTTTGGAATATATGGTCTGTAAGTGTTTGTCGACATAGTATTATTTTAAATTTGAATTAGGTGATTTATATTTGACGAATGTTAAATTTGTTTTTTTTTATTTTAAAAGTTCCTCTAATTCTTGGTCGTTTAGTTGAGCTTCAGCTATTTTGTTGTAGTCCATACTTTGGTGTTGAAAAATTGTATTGATGGAAATTCAAGAAAGAGCGTCTGCTACTGGATTTTGTTTTCCGGATATATGACGTATGTCAGTTGTAAATTGAAGTACGACATCTAATTGTTGTATTTCACGTGGAGAATAATTGTTATTTTGAATTAGTTTTGAAACGTTTGTGAGTGGTTCGGTGGATCGGTGAGCATAGAAAATTTTCTTCCTTCTAAATAGTCTCTAAATTTTTGTACTGTTAAAAATATGGCCAGAAGCTCTCTACCAAAGGTGCTATAATTTTTTTCAGTATTTGTCAGCGTAGTGGAAAAGAAACAAATTGGCTCTCAATGATTTTCAACTTTTTGTTGGAGAACAGCTCCTACACCGATATCTGAAGCGTCAACCATAATATTGACTTTAGTGTTATGTTTTGGAAAAGATAATATTTGTGTCAGACTATCTTTAATTAGATTAAAAGAATGAGTAGCGTCTACTGACTAACTAATTTCTTTTGAACTGTTAACTGCATTAATTAGTTGTTTATTGAGTGGGTAAAGAATTGTTGCGCAGTTTTTGATAAAACGGTAATAAAAATTAATTATACATAGAAATTCGCATAGATGTTTTTGTTTTTGGAATGTTTTTAATTACATTAACTTTTTGTTCTAAAGGTTTAACTCCTGAAGATGATATTCAATACCCGAGAAATTCTATTTCATTTAAATCAAATTGACATTTATCTTTATTTACTAATATGCCGAATTGTTTTAATCTGTCAAAAACAATTTGTAGATAATTTCGGTGTTGTTTAAGGGATTTGCTTGCAATGAGTATGTCATCAATATAAGCGAAACATAAATTTAAACCCCTAGTTACCTCGTCGATGAAACGTTGGAATGTTTGCGCGCTATCCCTCTTTTGATGATTATAAGTAGAATAAAAAATAAATAGACGTTCAATTAACTGTTTTAATGAACAATATTTCAGGTTACACTTTTAATTATAAACCGTACTTACAGAACCAAGAAAACATTACAAAACTATTTTTGACAATTTACAATAATAATCGACGGTCTATCACACATAACTACATGTTCGTTTTTTTACAATGTTTTTCACAGATGATACTTGATTACAAGTTGTTCAAATAATGAATTTAATCAAACATATTTTTATTTATTTAATCAACACCCTCAAACCAAACGGCATTACAGTATATTCGAAAAGTCCAAAAGTTGTGATTGCAGTTTTCGCGATTGATTCTTCATCCATTGGTATTTGATTGTAGGCTTTAATACGATCTAGTTTTGAATAAATTTTAGTATTTTGTAGATTATATGTGAAATCTTGTAAATGCGGAAGTGGATGTCTGTCCGGAATTGTTTGAGAATTCAGAGCTCTATAATTGCCACAAGGACATTTTTCGCCTGATTTTATTTCACCTAAATGAAGTGGTGAAGCCCAACAACTGGAGGAAAGACGAATAATTCCCATTTCCAACATCTTATGGAATTCTTGTTCGGCTGCTAGTAATTTTTTAGGAGCCAAACGACGTGGTCTCGCAAAAGTGGATAGTCATGTAGTGAATATTTTATGTTTTATAGGGTGTTCAATTTGACGATTGACGTTAAGATTGTCAGTTAATGATGGATATTGTGACAGTATGTCAGTGAAAGGCGTGAATGATTGTAATTTTGTATTAGAATAAATTTCATTTATATTTTTGCGTAAGGCACACGTTTCTAAAACACGTTTTGATGAAAGATCAATAAGTAATTTAAAATGGGATAAAAAATCTGCTCCTAGTATCGAATATTTTACATTTGCAACAATAAATTTCCAAGTGAAAGATCTAGAAAAGCCAATGTTTAATGTCATATTTTGGAAACCGTAAGTATAAATATTTGAATTATTAGCAGCCCGTAAGAAAATACTAGTTGACTTTTGTTTGGAATCTGACAAATTTGCGATGACACTCACCTGTGCACCGCTGTCGATAAGAAATCTACATCCTGAATTTTTGTCCGTGAGGAATAAAAGATTCGATTCTCTATGTCTAGCAGGGTTACTAGAAATATAATATATATAAAATTGTTGAGATGAACTTGTATGTTTTCTATTTACATTATGATGTTTCAATGAAAAATCCCTTGAGCAGGGTTTGACACATTTCTTCGCCTTGGATTTTTAAAATGATGATACCATCAGAGCGATGATTGCTAAACTGAACTATTCATTTGACGTTTCAGCTCCTTAACTTCTTGTGACAGTTGCTGGAGTTCAAAATTGTCTTGTGTCACTTCTGACAATGAAGGTTGTAGTATGCTTGAAATATTGTCGACTATTTCTGCTTTTTCGTTTAAAGTAGAATTAATTAGTGAAGCAGGTATAGTTTGAGTGCTTGTAGGCAACTTTTGTATGAATAGTTCTTCACGAATTGCTTCATCAATGGTTTTGTTGCCCACCAACTGCCTCATAAGCCGTAAAATTTGTGAGGGTTTCTTATCTCCATCCGAAGCAATGTTAACCAACTGATGTATATTTTCTTTGTCGGAAGTACTAACTCGACGAATCAATTCAGCCTTAAGTGTGGAGTAGAGAAGATCATCCGGAGGTGTAACGATAATGTCTCTAACTTCATTTGCATAGTTCGGACTTAATGCTCCAATGCGTTTGTTGAATTTTGACATTTCAGACGTTATACGGTGTGAGGTGAAAATGCCTTCCAGCTGTAAAATCCATAGCTCTGGATCTGCTGGTCAAAACTCAGGAATCTTAAAGGTTGTGGAGACAGCAGATATGTCCGTAGCGTTATTGGCTGAAATTTCAGTTGAAGTATTAAGTGGAATTTGAAGCATTTTGAAAAAAATAAGGTGCGACTTCAAAGGGTTGGGGTTACCAATGTAAAAATCTGATGTGACCAACACAATACCTCTCGCCATTTAATTTTTGTTAATTTAAATACATACATATGGGGTCTTGTTGCATCGTGCCTGATGTTTGGTTGCGAATCTGGGGATCCTGATTCGATCCTGATCAACGCTAAATATTTCGAATTTTAAATTGCACAAAATTGTCCCCTGTGTTGCCCCTCCACGCCAGCAATGAGGTAACGCTTGGTAAACGCCCGCACGATATAAATATGTCATCATCATTACCAAAATCTGTGTACAAAGCAGATTAACACATCCAGTAATGGGCAATATACGACATATCTATATTATATTTTTTATTTAAATATATACCTGCATATTTACTAATGCTAGAAATTATGTATATTAAATTCCTTTCCAAATAACTATTGTCCTCTTCCCAATTTTTGTTTTAAAACGTTATTATTATTAATTTGAAATTATGTATATTAAGTTCCTTTCCATATAACTATTGTTCTATTTACAATTTTCTTTTTAAAACGTTACTGTTATTAATTTGAAATCATTATTTTTTTGACAGTGACATTTATCTGTCAGTTACATACATTTGAGCTGAACTGTGTAACCATGGAGTTGTGTTTGAAGCATAAGTTCCGAGATATAATTTTTATATTACCTTATAAATTTATCCATAAAATATATAGAAAAAAATATTAATGCAAAACTGTAGAAAATGCAATAATCTTTAATTTTTATAATAAAGCATTGGGAAAAAATAAGATCTAAATGTATTTTTTGACGAAAAACTATTTTAAGCTTTAAGTAAACTGTAATTTTCGGTTATCCGATTGACACCAAAATTAAATGGCTTCTTTCCATATTAGAATAAGGTATAAATATATGGTTGCAAAAGATTCTGAATGATAGTATTTGATTTATAGTGCCCAGAAGACCCACACACACACACACACACACACACACACACACACACACATACTCACACGCATGCACACATACACACCCACAGACATCATCGTGAAACCGTTAAAATTGGATTATAGGGACCTTAAAACGTGGTCATTTACCAAAATTTCGATATGCGATTTTTAGCACGATCCCTATGCCTCCCTTACCAAGGGTAGCGGGAGGTAAAAATAGTTATCGTAGAAAAATTGTAAAAATTTAATACAAAAACTCAATAGAACAGAATTTAGGAAAACGACTTACTTATTTTATCATAAAAAGTGAATGCTTCAATTTTCTAACAAAAACATTTATCTTTCTACATACAAAATAACAAGCCCACTACAATACTTCCCCTCTTGGATGACAAGCGGTGACGTTTGTGTCATCAAATGTCAAATTCCAGAATTAATTGTCAGTTGGACATATTCTGGTTTTAATCGGTCTATGGATATAGTTTCTACTTTATTGTTTATCAGGACCTTAAAAAATTATTGTAGCGTTCTATAACTTTAAAAGGACCGTTAAAAGCTTGTTTTAGAATTGGTCAACTTATTCGATTTGTGCGTTTAACGTCAGTTTTCACAATCAACATTTTTTTCCAGAGAACACGTTGATTTTTAAATTTTTACAAAGTTTTGAACTATGATGTAATTGGTCAATTTTAAAGCCCTCTAGTTCTTGTAGAAAGCATCTTAAATAATAATTATTGCCAGATTTACTACCTACGGGGTCAGTTCTACCATGAATTAAGCGTTATACACTTATTTACAAAACATCCTGTATATTAAAGATATTATTTTAACGAACATAATATCCTTAAATTGCGCGTATACAGAATTTTCAAATACTATCTTCGTATTTTAAATTGGTATAATCTAACAACCCTAGGATTCACGTTCGCTACCGATGGCCTTTGAAGTTCGTCTTCATTAACCGCGGCCACTATAGAAATAAGGATAATTTTACTCACCCGTACCAGATAAGATTCCCGAATCTGCTAGGTGAGATGACTGGACCTGTACCTTTACCACTTCCAATAATTACCAACACCTGGTTAATATTAAAATTAACTAACATGAAAAAAATACAAATAAAATTGACATTCAAGATATACTTGTAAGTAAATGCATGCATAATAACTTCTTATACGTGGGGACGGCATGATAGCGAATAGCGCAGGTTGGCGTCAAGACCGCTTTCAGCTAATAACTTCTCTGTGATCTGCAAGCAAGTTTTAGGTCCGCGATATTGCTGACTTTTAGCTTCTTACCTCCTCTGATTTTGTTCGTTCGATTCATACCTTATTACATGATGTGACAAGGCGAGTGCATAGAAATAACAATTAAAAAACGAATATGACAATGACAGTAATATTCCTAAGTATAACAACAATATTCTAGTTTTTTTTTTTAATAAATACAATACCTAATAATTGTAAAATAGTTATTTTGGAAATAACTTTTTCTTTTGTCCAACGATTTTCTAGAAAACTAATTCGTTTAAATAAAATAAATAAAGAAATATATCATTACAGCATATTATCCATTGCTGGGTGTACCAATCTACTTTGTACACAAATATTGGTAATGATGACGCTTGCCAGACGTCACCTCACGGGCACTATTCCAATAATTAAACTATTTAAATAAAATAAAATTTACAATTACATATTTTTTAACGGTTGTACTAAAAATAGTGTGTACACCTTGTCCACGAAATCCTTTAACCCTCTCGAGATTGTCCTGCCTCGGGCGCAAGCGTCCTCGGCGATAATTTTTCTCTCGGGATGCTAAAGGCTGACTTCTCGGCCTCGGTGTACGAATAACAATTTTATAAACTTTTCTGAATTATAGTTTCAGGAACAATATTTCAACTTTGTTATCTTCGTTAGTCAAAATACTGTTTAGAAATAATTATCCTTTTTCTACGAACAGTTTGTTTAGTGTAGCTGTCAGCGGTGTTTACATTTATTTCTTGATAATTAAGTCTTAAAATTATTAAACATGCATGCGGGAGACACAGGTCACTATGGATGCTATATGATACCCTTCACCCTGCACCCTTAAAATTCCTCTTACAAAGAAGATAAAGTTATGTTTTTAGTTAGTCGTTATTATGTACTCACATCGACAAGACATGTAGTCTGAGTTTTAGTTTTGGCCGCGTGCTAATCGCCAGCCCGCTAAGTTATAATGTAACATTTTAGTTATTTGTTTAGTTATGTTTAGTTTAGTCGTTAACAATAAGTTAGTGTAAAATGTACATAATATGTATGTACAAAATTTGTATAAAATCTCAATGAATGTCCGTGTCCATATAATGGAGGATACAGACTTGTGTGAACACGCATTACGACGTGTTAAATGAAAATCTAATCCATTATTTATGGGAATGCTCATATTATTCTGCTCTGTTGTGTTCTGACGTGTTATTGTGTTAAATAATCAGCTGCGTAATATGACGTATACGATTTTCAAACTCCTAGTTTGTGTCAGAAGGGTACTTACAGCATATTTTAACAATATTTCGGTCATTTTTACGGGAATAATTTATTTGTTCTATATATTTTTCAAAATGAACGTGTGTTGGAAGATAATGTAGCCCATCGACGTCGCGACGCCAGGCGTCGTTTTTGAATTTTTTTCAATTCTTGAAACCACTCATCGGGAATTAACCCATTAAGTCCTAGTGTCGAGTTTTTTGAAGACACGTGTTTCGTACTTTAAGTAAGGTTATGTTTGGGGTTTTTTACTGGACAAATAATACTGAACAGATATGAAAAAATATTGAATAGATATTTATCATATGTGTTAAAAGTGACATTTTATTATGTGAGAAGGAATTTTGGAATACGACGCGAAGCGGAGTGGTTCAAACCTTTGAACAAAATACATTCACTTTTAACACGTGGGTGTATCATCCACTATTTTATCATTTAAATTTGCATTTATAATGTTTTTGGCATATGCTATAAATGTCGATTTGTTGTTCCATTCCTCATTATCAAAATAACTATTTCAATTTTAACAGTAATGTTAAAAGTAACAATGATCTGTCACTTTTTAACACTGGCGTCATAAAATGAAATTTTTAACTCGTAAAAAACGTTAAAAATTAAATTTTAATTTAAGAATCATTTACATTTAATTTTCATTTAAAAGATAAATGTATGTAAATGTAGCCATACATACACCATTCTCATTTTCGCCTTCGTTTATCTTTAATTTTAATTTAATTTATTAGATAACCAACTTTTATCTTTAAATTATAAATGGCGAATGCATGTACGGTACGAAGACGAGTATAGTTGATCAGCTAGTTATTAATGTGCATTGTTTGGGTTCCGTTATTCCCTTGAAAGCAACGATTCAGTTTTAATTATTGAGGAAATAAGAAAGAATTCATGTATATATGATAATAAAGAGCCGTTGTTTAAATAACAAAAGCCAAGAAAAATATTTGGCAAGCGTATTTTTATATGTGCGCATGTGTTCACTTTCATTTATTTTTTTTCGTAAATTTGCTTGTACGAATGGGACATTTAAGCGTTTCGTCCCGAATGGTACAAATATTTACCAATTAAATTTCTAAACACCTAAAAGCTAAATTTAAAGTTTTATACAAGCGAAAATTGTACCATACCGGAATTTTGGTTTTCAGATCTGTGCCGGACTAAATATGTGACCGCGGTATTCATGTGAACCACAAGGTTTGAAATTCTATCTTTATTTTAGAACTAAAATGAGCCGAAGACTGTTGACTGAAAAGCAGTTGGAAGCTCTTATTGAAGAAATATTAGAACCAGAACCCTTATCTTTTGGATCTAGGGACACTTATGAGTCCAGTGTTGATGGCAAATCAGATAGTGATTCATCAGAGATGACCAAATCAAGAGTTACTAAAAAGGCAATATCTTGTGATCGATGTATGATCCTGGCCTCTAACTTTATTTTTCTCCGCCCTAAAAGCAACCAAATGCTTCAAAAACTTACTATGGAGTGCGTTCATTTTATTTTGAATAAATATGTGATGCAACAATATATGCTTGAAATTCTTATTACGTTATTTAGTACCTGATGGTACATCTGGGTACCACACTAAAAATGTTGGTACACATATGTACCATACTCCCACGCCCACCCCCAACGTATAATTTAATTTTTATTAACAAAATGCTATAAATTGACACTAAATTAACACAGCCATTTCCAATTTTATGTTTTAAAATATATAGTTTATATTCAAGGAGTGTTAAAAATTGAGAATGAAATGAAAATGAAATTGAAAATTAAATGTAAATGACTACATAAATCCACCATTATTTACTGAACAAAACCAAATAAAATACTAAGCAAAATTGAATAAAATAATTAACGTTTAAATTTTATACGACTCCAAAGCTACTGTAGCCTTCTCAGTCTCATCAAATAATAACTTAATTTGTTGCACATTCATAATTATTACAATTTTTTCCTTTAGTACAGACTTTTTAACCACTAAACAGCACGAAAGATTTGTTCACAAACTACATATGACTGCACAAAACGCCATAACAGCCTCAAAACACTATTTGTTTCTGATGTGATCTGTTATTTTATGACGTGATGTGATAACACGTATTAACACAAAACGTCAGCCGTAGTCTGTAGCAACCTGTGTTCATCTATGAAAGTGAAACTGTGTTTGTTCCTCCTCAATAAAAGAGTGATCGTCTTCAGTTAGATAAATTTCATCGTTGGTAACGAAGTAAGTGCAAGTTCACCTCATGTTTACAACAAAACCCTTCAGCCAAAATGGGCCTGGTCGCTGAAAATGATTTTTTAGCCAAAATTACTTATTAGAAAACGCGAATTTTCATAATATTGCTGAATAATATTTATGCATTGTTGGACTGTAAATTTTTTCATACTTAAATATCAAACATTTTATTATTAGTATTTCTGTCAATTCAGATGTTTAGCACGTTCGCTACCAACCTAATTTGAATGTATTCCTGCGATGAATCGTTGCTAATTAAAGATAACAAAGCAATAGCTCAGTGGCACTATAGTGGCCACGGATTCGTATCTATTTATTGGCGATTATATTTTACTTGGTTCATAAATGGAAGTACATAGCGTATCCGCGGTATATAATGAGCACATTACACACTCACAGACACTTTTTGCCCACTGAGCTATTGCTTTGTTATCTTTAATTAGCAACGATTCATCGCAGGAATACATTCAAATTAGGTTGGTAGCGAACGTGCTAAACATCTGAATTGACAGAAATACTAATAATAAAATGTTTGATATTTAAGTATGAAAAAATTTACAGTCCAACAATGCATAAATATTATTCAGCAATATTATGAAAATTCGCGTTTTCTAATAAGTAATTTTGGCCAAAAAATCATTTTCAGCGACCAGGCCCATTTTGGCTGAAGGGTTTTGTTGTAAACATGAGGTGCACTTGCACTTACTTCGTTACCAACGATGAAATTTATCTAACTGAAGACGATCACTCTTTTATTGAGGAGGAACAAACACAGTTTCACTTTCATAGATGAACACAGGTTGCTACAGACTACGGCTGACGTTTTGTGTTAATACGTGTTATCACATCACGTCATAAAATAACAGATCACATCAGAAACAAATAGTGTTTTGAGGCTGTTATGGCGTTTTGTGCAGTCATATGTAGTTTGTGAACAAATCTTTCGTGCTGTTTAGTGGTTAAAAAGTCTGTACTAAAGGAAAAAATTGTAATAATTATGAATGTGCAACAAATTAAGTTATTATTTGATGAGACTGAGAAGGCTACAGTAGCTTTGGAGTCGTATAAAATTTAAACGTTAATTATTTTATTCAATTTTGCTTAGTATTTTATTTGGTTTTGTTCAGTAAATAATGGTGGATTTATGTAGTCATTTACATTTAATTTTCAATTTCATTTTCATTTCATTCTCAATTTTTAACACTCCTTGAATATAAACTATATATTTTAAAACATAAAATTGGAAATGGCTGTGTTAATTTAGTGTCAATTTATAGCATTTTGTTAATAAAAATTAAATTATACGTTGGGGGTGGGCGTGGGAGTATGGTACATATGTGTACCAACATTTTTAGTGTGGTACCTAGATGTACCATCAGGTACTAAATAACGTAATAAGAATTTCAAGCATATATTGTTGCATCACATATTTATTCAAAATAAAATGAACGCACTCCATAGTAAGTTTTTGAAGCATTTGGTTGCTTTTAGGGCGGAGAAAAATAAAGTTAGAGGCCAGGATCATACATCGATCACAAGATATTGCCTTTTTAGTAACTCTTGATTTGGTCATCTCTGATGAATCACTATCTGATTTGCCATCAACACTGGACTCATAAGTGTCCCTAGATCCAAAAGATAAGGGTTCTGGTTCTAATGTTTCTTCAATAAGAGCTTCCAACTGCTTTTCAGTCAACGGTCTTCGGCTCATTTTAGTTCTAAAATAAAGATAGAATTTCAAACCTTGTGGTTCACATGAGTACCGCGGTCACATATTTAGTCCGGCACAGATCTGAAAACCAAAATTCCGGTATGGTACAATTTTCGCTTGTATAAAACTTTAAATTTAGCTTTTAGGTGTTTAGAAATTTAATTGGTAAATATTTGTACCATTCGGGACGAAACGCTTAAATGTCCCATTCGTACAAGCAAATTTACGAAAAAAAATAAATGAAAGTGAACACATGCGCACATATAAAAATACGCTTGCCAAATATTTTTCTTGGCTTTTGTTATTTAAACAACGGCTCTTTATTATCATATATACATGAATTCTTTCTTATTTCCTCAATAATTAAAACTGAATCGTTGCTTTCAAGGGAATAACGGAACCCAAACAATGCACATTAATAACTAGCTGATCAACTATACTCGTCTTCGTACCGTACATGCATTCGCCATTTATAATTTAAAGATAAAAGTTGGTTATCTAATAAATTAAATTAAAATTAAAGATAAACGAAGGCGAAAATGAGAATGGTGTATGTATGGCTACATTTACATACATTTATCTTTTAAATGAAAATTAAATGTAAATGATTCTTAAATTAAAATTTAATTTTTAACGTTTTTTACGAGTTAAAAATTTCATTTTATGACGCCAGTGTTAAAAAGTGACAGATCATTGTTACTTTTAACATTACTGTTAAAAGTGAAATAGTTATTTTGATAATGAGGAATGGAACAACAAATCGACATTTATAGCATATGCCAAAAACATTATAAATGCAAATTTAAATGATAAAATAGTGGATGATACACCCACGTGTTAAAAGTGAATGTATTTTGTTCAAAGGTTTGAACCACTCCGCTTCGCGTCGTATTCCAAAATTCCTTCTCACATAATAAAATGTCACTTTTAACACATATGATAAATATCTATTCAATATTTTTTCATATCTGTTCAGTATTATTTGTCCAGTAAAAAACCCCAACCATAACCTTACTTAAAGTACGAAACACGTGTCTTCAAAAAACTCGATACTAGGACTTAATGGGTTAATTCCCGATGAGTGGTTTCAAGAATTGAAAAAAACTCAAAAACGACGCCTGGCGTCGCGACGTCGATGGGTTACATTATCTTCCAACACACGTTCATTTTGAAAAATATATAGAACAAATAAATTATTCCCGTAAAAATGACCGAAATATTGTTAAAATATGCTGTAAGTACCCTTCTGACACAAACTAGGAGTTTGAAAATCGTATACGTCATATTACGCAGCTGATTATTTAACACAATAACACGTCAGAACACAACAGAGCAGAATAATATGAGCATTCCCATAAATAATGGATTAGATTTTCATTTAACACGTCGTAATGCGTGTTCACACAAGTCTGTATCCTCCATTATATGGACACGGACATTCATTGAGATTTTATACAAATTTTGTACATACATATTATGTACATTTTACACTAACTTATTGTTAACGACTAAACTAAACATAACTAAACAAATAACTAAAATGTAACATTATAACTTAGCGGGCTGGCGATTAGCACGCGGCCAAAACTAAAACTCAGACTACATGTCTTGTCGATGTGAGTACATAATAACGACTAACTAAAAACATAACTTTATCTTCTTTGTAAGAGGAATTTTAAGGGTGCAGGGTGAAGGGTATCATATAGCATCCATAGTGACCTGTGTCTCCCGCATGCATGTTTAATAATTTTAAGACTTAATTATCAAGAAATAAATGTAAACACCGCTGACAGCTACACTAAACAAACTGTTCGTAGAAAAAGGATAATTATTTCTAAACAGTATTTTGACTAACGAAGATAACAAAGTTGAAATATTGTTCCTGAAACTATAATTCAGAAAAGTTTATAAAATTGTTATTCGTACACCGAGGCCGAGAAGTCAGCCTTTAGCATCCCGAGAGAAAAATTATCGCCGAGGACGCTTGCGCCCGAGGCAGGACAATCTCGAGAGGGTTAAAGGATTTCGTGGACAAGGTGTACACACTATTTTTAGTACAACCGTTAAAAAATATGTAATTGTAAATTTTATTTTATTTAAATAGTTTAATTATTGGAATAGTGCCCGTGAGGTGACGTCTGGCAAGCGTCATCATTACCAATATTTGTGTACAAAGTAGATTGGTACACCCAGCAATGGATAATATGCTGTAATGATATATTTCTTTATTTATTTTATTTAAACGAATTAGTTTTCTAGAAAATCGTTGGACAAAAGAAAAAGTTATTTCCAAAATAACTATTTTACAATTATTAGGTATTGTATTTATTAAAAAAAAAAACTAGAATATTGTTGTTATACTTAGGAATATTACTGTCATTGTCATATTCGTTTTTTAATTGTTATTTCTATGCACTCGCCTTGTCACATCATGTAATAAGGTATGAATCGAACGAACAAAATCAGAGGAGGTAAGAAGCTAAAAGTCAGCAATATCGCGGACCTAAAACTTGCTTGCAGATCACAGAGAAGTTATTAGCTGAAAGCGGTCTTGACGCCAACCTGCGCTATTCGCTATCATGCCGTCCCCACGTATAAGAAGTTATTATGCATGCATTTACTTACAAGTATATCTTGAATGTCAATTTTATTTGTATTTTTTTCATATTAGTTAATTTTAATATTAACCAGGTGTTGGTAATTATTGGAAGTGGTAAAGATACAGGTCCAGTCATCTCACCTAGCAGATTCGGGAATCTTATCTGGTACGGGTGAGTAAAATTATCCTTATTTCGCCCGCTTTCATTTTGATCCAACAGTACGCCACGCAATAGGTGATTGTGAAACGCCCTTTAACTCATCGATAAACACCGGAACAGAGAGTGACAATCATTTCTTTGCTAAGTTGACCATGTCGGTAGATATAAATGCTACACTTGGAAGCAACCGCTACGAAGATCCTTATCATTCGCTAAATCTGTCACATTGGCGGCAATCTATAGGGATCGTCGTCTTCCTCTGTTATATTTGGCGCAGCCGGTAGCATTATCGTTATTCGCCACAATAGGCGGCATATGGTAAATTGGTCATTTAAATACTTTGGTAATAATTATTTGTTGCTAAATGATTTGGTTGATCGAGTAATTATATCGCATAGTGAATTAATCAATATCGAAATTCAAGTGTTGAATTCATTACTCGAGCACAACCAGTTCTAATGCACTTCTAAGTGCATCAGTCGATTGTCAATATCGAAACTCAAATTTGGAATTGATTTTTTTGAGTACAACCAATTGTAATACATTTTGAAGTGCATTAATCGATTAATCAATAACAAATCTGAAGTTTCCAATTGCCTTCTCGAACACGAGCGATATAATTACTCGATCAACCAAATCAAGTTTGGCACAGTTTAATAAAACTGGCCATCAAAAATAACCGTAAATTTTCAATAAGTTTGTGCAATAAAAGCAAGAACATACCAGGTTTAACCGACATTATTGTAACTCTTACTACAACGACAACCACGACACAAGTTAATAATACTAACACGAAGAGTGTCACTCTAATATCAACAGCTACCGTAATCGCTAGTTTACTGGTCCAGATTTGGCAAAATCCATGTTTCTGGTTAAACGCTGCCTCACGCTAAACCAGATGTTTTTATTCTACACACTTTAAACTACTTAGGTATATTCTCTGAAGGATCAAATTTAGAATTTAAAAAGATATGCTGCACGCGATACCCTCAACGAGAAAACCAAAAACAACTCTCGAAATGAGATATTGGTTCAGAACAATGTTTAGAAAACGCCCGGCAAAGAAAGAGTAATCCTTAAGTTCATTCGCGCTACGCTTACAAATTGAGGCAGAAAAAATCTACTCCAGTGCGTACCTCACAGGGACAGATGCCTATCAAAATCAGATAAAACAAGATATGTTAACAATAAAAGATTTAGACACGCGATTGGTTAACGAAATTTGTAGACACAAAAATTTCGAGACTGCTGAAGAACACGGAAAAAAGTGAGAGTTTTAAGGCGGCTTTTCAAAGAAACAGGCTGACACGTTTAAAAATTCCATTCACTCAATAAATGCGTCGCAAAAACAAAACTCCGTATAAACGAACTAGTGCATCATCATATAAACATAACTATCAGATAGACAAACTGCGTGATAATGGCACAATAAACAAACCTTTGAGGACATGGCGCAAATACACGGGACGGACAGCTTAACAAAATTAAGAAATAGAGCACAGATTTAACGTAAAAGATAAAATTTTACATTTCGATCCAGCAAGTAAAGTTGGAGTAATCGCAAAATTATCAAAAAATTGAACACGTCCTTATCGCATTACCGATTTAACTAATCAAAACGTTGTCATTAAAGAAATTTTTGGAAAAGAGGAACAAAAAATACATACAGATCGTTTTCATGTATTTTTGAAGTGGAACAAATTTTTGAAATGCAAATTGAAATTAGTAAATGTAGCGTCCTATATTATCCCCGGTTTCCAATATCAAGAAGATTCTGTCCTGGAACCCGAACCAGATTCTAACTTTACTATCTCTGAACCCGTGTCTGACAAGCAGCGCATCGCCACTCCAGACGCTAAGACACTGCAGACGCTGTAAACACTAGCATATCTTCCCCGGCGCCCTCACCTGTTGTGTGAGACTCAACGCCATCAGCTGTGGCGTCATCGCCAGCTGTCACAACGCACTAGAGGTGACATTGTCTTTAGTTGTGGCGTCATCACCTTTCGCTAGCGCATTACTATACACGATGCCAAGGTCGCGCAACTGAGCAGACATGGCTTTACCGCGGACGCATCTAGCATACGTCATGTTCCTCCTCCTGATGATGGCTTCCGGCTTTAAGGCACCGAACTCACGCAAGTGTCGAGTGAGTGTAAAATCTTGTAATAACTACTTCAATTCGCCGTGGAAAAGTTAAAACTGCAGTGATTAAGAAAAGCAGAATAATCATGTACATGTGTTTTGTGCTTCATGTCCACAATAGAAATAATTCAACATAGTTGTATGCCCTTTCATGTTAGGAATGAATGACTTTAGCCGTTATGTTCATTACATGTCAACAAAAATATGTACACGCTGATACTGTATTTAAACAAACAAGTGTACGAGAAATGTTTATTATCGCCGCAACCAAACTTAGATAACAAAAAGATTGATATTTATCGCGTCGACTCAGCTCTTTTGTATACACTATGAATAATAGGAATGTGTATTACAGTTAAATGAAGTTCACGCACCTCAACACATACAAGTTTGTTTACGAACACGTATCGCTGATTTAGACTGAGCTAATCTAAATAACACTCATAAGGTCAACTCTTTGTTTATGTTTATGAACTTCTTATGATCGGAGTTTATTTCGTTTCGATTAAATTCGTATCTAAATGGAAAGGCAATGAGACAAGGCGTGAATCAAACGAACAAAATCAGAGGTAGAAAGGTAAATGGTTTAAGGCAGAAAAATCGTGAGCTAAAACTTACTCTCAGATCGCAAAGAAATTAGTGTGTTGAATGCTGCCTTGACGCCAAACCGTGCTATTCGCTGTCATACCGCCCCCGTGTATAAGAAGTTATTACGCACGCATTTAGTTACAAATATTTCTTTAGTGTTAATTTTATTTGTATTTTTTCATCCTAGTTAATTTTAATGTATCAGTATAAAATTAATCCGGTGTTGGTAATAATTGAAACAAACCCGAATCACTAGTGTAGTGAAGTGGTGAAAGTACAGGTCCACTATATCTAGTCAACTCGTCCAGCAGATCAGGGACCTTGTTTGGTACGGGTGAGCAAAATGATCCTTATTTCGCCCGTTCCCATTTCTGTCCAACTTGTGCGCGACGCCCATATACACCAATACTCTAAGGATAATTTAAAAGCTGAAAACGAATATACGACACGAAATAGCCAGTGTGGAGTCTCAAATATGCCAGAATGTGATAGAAAATATGCGAGCCGTCAAACTCAGCCGTGGTAGTAATCTTATATACTATATATATATATATATATATATATATATATATATATATATATATATATATATATATATATATATATATATATATATATTAATATGAATTTCAATGATTATACTTTCATTAAATAATAAAAGTTTGTTGGAATTTAAATTCGTTTGAATTGTATCTAATTCAAAAATACGGACACTGAAAAATGAAAAACATATTTTTTCATTATTTACAACAACTATAAATAATTTTTAACTGATGGTGTATTAGTGGTAATATTTTAAAGTATTTATTTGCAGAAATGTGGATGGAGAGTAAGCTATTCCTTTAGATTTGTAGGAGTGTATTCTTTGATACAAAGAAGCCGGCTTAGTTGGAGAGCCCGGGATTCTGCCGCTGAAACCGATGATTAATGGCGATAATAGTAAGTGATGGATCGCGTGATAAGGTCATCCCTAACTTGGCTATTAACCGTACGTAAACATGGCCGGCCATACCTAGATCTCTCCTATCTCTTGATACATTACCCGACATAGATACACATCATCACCACTTTATCATTCTGTGCTAAAATGTTTCTATTCAATAGTTTATGCATTATATAAACCTTCTTTTATGTATGAATAATATTATTGTCCTGTAAACTATTAATGGAATAACTTATTATTATTACATATAGAAAATATAACGGTTATGTAAGACTGTTTATCACATATTTTTAATTATCAGCGAAGTGGTTAGTATATGTATGGATAAAATTAAAAACAATATTATGTTAGACGAGTTTCATGGAAATATTAATTTAAATAACTACATATTTTTTACTTCAGTGACAAATGTAAATTCGAAATCACCTGCTGTATTAATTCCCAAATTGCGATATATATTTTCAAACCAGAATATGAATAGAATAATTAATTCTATATATTTACAAAATAGACCCAAATAATATAAATTAGACTCTCAAAAAATCTTTTGCGTTAGTTGCCAGAAAAATTTCAGTTCAATTTTCCTTACTTGTATTTTGTAGTTATGTAAAATCTGTACCTCATTATGTACATAATGATTCAAACTTTATTAATTAACAAAATAAATAATTAAGTTATTTAAATATAATATTTCCTAGCTTGTTAGCTATGTCTTCAACAGAGTTGAATCTACGTGTAATTGGATATATAATATAATACTAGTGGCACAAAATAGACCCTGTGGTGCACTCTCCACGTCAGAAATGAGTACCCGTGAGGTAACGCCTGGTAAGCGCCCGCACAGTACAAATATTTCATCATTATCGGCATCTATGTGCTAAGCAGATTGACACCCCACAATGGGTGATATGCCGTGATGATATATTTATTTAAAACTGAAATTTATACATACACGCATAACACTGTTTTCTAATTTTCATCCTAGATATAATTGGTACATATTTTTTTATTTTATTACACAAAAGTATGGTCAATTATATTTCCGAAAAATAATAGAAACTAAATTTCCAACCATTGCGCTTGTTCAAAAATGATCTTCCTATTTTGTTACATTTAGTCTATTAGGGGAATTTGAATTTATTACACAGAAAGTATTCACAAGTCTCAAAATATTTCTTTCAGGTAAATACTATATAATAATAACTATTTGTCATTGACGAGAATATCCATATTACTAACATTCCAAATTTAATTAACAAAATACGCATTTCACAATTGAATAATAAATGTACATATTATAATCCTTATGTCATTTTTCCAATGGAGAAAGCGACATTTCCAAGGGGTAAGAGAAAATGACAGACTTCTAAGAATATTAAACAATATGATACCTTCCCAACAAGCTAATATTTTCAATATACAAAAGTTGCAATATTTTTGTGATTATGAGTAATATCACACTAATTATCATCGTACGTAGATATGAAAATCTTCGATAACTCGTCATTAGTTTACTGGGACTCGAAAAAAAGGGTTTAACTTATTCCGGGGAATAGAAACAATGACCAGGATGGTTTGGATTGGAGGGTTGTTAAGAACATCGAAGATCCTCTTTCGCTATACCGTTATTGAAATTCTCGTCTGCAGCTTTCACTCTAACGAACAAATAGAAGAACTCCAGCGGACCATCGACTATCACTTCTTCAAGACTTTCAAATGTACCAAGGGTAATACATGTAGATTTCGTCATCAAGAACTGTTCCGGGACGAACCAGTCTTAAGGAGGGGACAGTGTGACGTGCGCCCCTGAGAGAAGAGTATACGTGCGCCGCTGAAAGGATGTACCAGAGCGATGACGTAATCCCGGAATTTCCCAGATGTCGCAATCCCCGCGACGCACCGACTAGACGCCGTGACCTAATTCTTTTGTACTCGTTATCGCTGTGGCGCCGGAGTTTTCTAGAAGGATATGAGCTGTATAAATACCGGCCGAAAGAAAGCGGAGATATAGTCGGTGATATAGAAGCAACGAGCAATAAAGTCGGTGATATAAATAAACAGTCTACGAGTGGTTAACATAAATAAATGTAGTTATATAAATAAATGTAGTGATATAAATATTGGTTAAATAAATAATCTTAGTGTTTAATAATATTCGTAGTCTTAAATTAGTGTTTATAATTATTTAATCATAGTATTAGTTACTTTTATCATCTTATTAATATTTAATCTAATTATTTATCGTTTAATACACGTATTATTTTAACTAATAATATTTCTCCGATTATTTACACTTCACCCATATAAATAAAACGTTACAGTATTGAATTTTTTATATTAAAAGTCTTTCATAAAAATATCTGCGAAAGAACCTGGCAAAGGAGAGCCCATAGCTAGTCCATCTACTTGTTTCTATATTTTATTGTTAAATTTGAAAAATTCTGCTCGACACATAGTTGTGTAGCGGCCACATCAAGATTTGTTTACGTCACGTTTACGTATAGCTGGCTCAGATGTTTGCCACGAAAATAATATATATACTCGTATATATATTGTAAGTTCATAAAGCGTACGCACATGTCATCTGACCAAGGAGATTCATTCAAAACCATTTCTACTAACTTAACTGTTTCGTTAACAGGCACGTTTGTAAATAAAATAGTCGAAAGATACTAGTATTCCTTTCTCCTAATTTATATGATGTATGCTCTTGTAGTCTCGCCGGTTTGCCTGATAATAATCATTTAATGATCGAAACCGGACGCATTATAATTTAAATTATGAAATTATAGAACAGTATGAATAAGACAAGGATATTTAATTTTTCGTTTAAGCATTGAGTTGTTTTCGGATCCTGCTCTGTTTCTTTGTCTAAAGACTGAATTTTGCCATTACTCCACGACTTATTCCTGTTGAAGATATTGTGACTGCTATGGAATCTGCTACTCAAAAGTTACCAGAGGAAGAGGCTAAAGAAATTCGAATAAAGACGGCTAGGATTTTGAAGAAGTTACGGCTTCCAAAGAATAACCTACCGAAGAATGAACTTAAAGCACTTAAAAATTTACGAAGTAATGAAGGTTTGATTATTTTGCCTGCAGATAAAGGAAAAGCAATAGTAGGTCATAAATAAAGATGATTATATTCGAAAAGCCAACCTTATATTAGAAGATCCTGCTTACCTAACAGTGAAGAAGAATCTCGTAGGTACGGTTAAATATGAAACAATTAAATTGTTGAAGCAATCAATCTCGTATAAAGATATTGTCAAGAAACTTATTCCTCAAGACCCATATATTGCTCGATTTTATAACGTACCGAAAGTACATAAGAAAGACATACCACTATGTCCGATTGTGAATTGCATTTACTATTGCAATTTGTGACAATACGTACCTCGTCTCAGTATTGTTGTTGTTTTGAAACACAATTGTAGTCAGCCTCAATCGATGTAAGATCGTAAATGAATCGCCGCTTGCTGGAATTATAACCTAGTCAGAGATTTGCAAATAAATGTATGTTTGACGTATAACCATGATACCAAGCCTGCACATTGTTGTATATTGTTGTGATACTGTTACTGGTTGTAGATAATATTTGTTACTCATTTGTGTTCACATTTATTTGACCGCTACAAATTTCAGTTGTTTTGGTTATGATTCAGCCCCGAGAATTGAGTTGCGTTTGTCAATGGCATGCTCAATTTTATTTTATTATTATAAAATATTATTTTATAATGTCTGTTATTATGTTTTTGGTGTATTTTACGGCAAACTGTAACTGCCTGAAATTATTATGATTTCTATTAAATTAGTTTTTGTTGAATAAGCGCTCGCAGTGCCACCAGTCACCTGTTAAAGTTTCGCTCCTTTTCCAAATAAGCGAGATTTTTCCTGATGTCCCAAATATCGGGTTTAAAAAGCCGCACATCGTCCAGAGAAAGCAGATTTCCCGAGTAGAGCCTGGGCACCTGGGCTCCTTGGCAAGAACTGCCGAGTCGTACCGGCGAAGTCATAAGTCAAGTTTGGTGATTGAAATTCACTACTCGCCGAGACAAACTGTCGTCCGTATCTCCGAGTCTTTATGTAGAGGAGCGCGTTTGTACTTTATCTTTTATTAGATACTTCCATTTCATTTGTACTTACCGCCGTGAGAGACTGTGCTATCACCGTATCGCGGGAGCACAGTCCCCTAGTAGATTAAACGCAGTCCGTCACATTTTACACAAAGGGTTTTCATTCTTTATTTATATTACATTTTACATACGTTGGGAATAATAAACTAGTTGGTTAAGATAACTACGTGCTTTTCTGAGACAAACCCTGACCTCCCTCTGCAGAAAGCTATCCAGAAATCCCTCCTCTCTTTCAGCATCCGTCGCCGAAGGCGCCTAAGCAAACCGATCCATACAGAGAGGACTTTACCAAGATGTCGTCGCAACCAACCGTACCACCATCACAACTTATGATTAATCCAAATATTTAGATAATCTCATAAGAGCATACATTGGAAATTCATCATCCTATGTAATGAATTCCAAACACTTTATTGAAATGATCAAGAACCGACATATTTCATTAGAAGATCTTCTAGTGAGCTTCGACGTTGCGTCATTATTTACGATTATTCCGATCAGAGACACCCTGAAGTTGCTTGAGAATTTTTTTTCAGAAGATATTGTGAAACTTTTTCGACATTGTTTAACCACAAGCTTCTTCGTTTTCAACAATAAATACTACAATACATAATAATAATAATAATAATATTAATAATAATAATAATAATAATAACCCCCGTGGTAATTATCTTGACGTGGTGGTGGGGCCCAGCACCCTAGTCCGCAAACCAGCGGAAAGGGAAGCCAAAAGTACCAACCGTCTGAGGGCCAGTAACCCAAAAGACGTGCCTCCAAAAGAAAGTTCCTGTCACAAGAAGCACGAGCCGAAGCGGGCCAAGGGTGCAGTAAACCTTGGGTCGGAACCGCCGAGAGGACCAACCTGCAAACTCTAGACATCATGGCAATAAACGAAGACAAGCCCGAAGGGATGAGACCAACACTACTGTTATCCCACTCCCTTATGATGTTCTTTCACCAAGTGGGACAGCCACACAAGCGACCCGTCATAGGAAGCGATTGAGATGGACAGAGAATATGAATAAATTTCTATATCGCTCCTATCTTCAAATAACTGAGATGGAAACTAATAATAAACCATACAGCGTAGAATTACATCGCAGAATGATAGAATCATTTCCTGGACTCCAAAATAAAACGATCCAAAATATACTTGACCAGCGACATCAATTATTTACAAAACAAATATTATCATCTGAAACAACGGATAAAATTAAAATGGAATTTATGGTTGAACTAGGTCTTATAGAACAAGCATCAACCGATTTAGCTACAGATACACCTGAAAGAAGCATGTATATATTACACAGTATTGAAAATACAGAAACTAGCTTATCCAACACCTTTGAAAAAAACCGCATAATGTACCAAGGAGTGGACCCCAAACATCGATCGTTCTTGCCAAAACTGCGCAACACAATAATAAAACATCTAAATTTATTTCCGAATGTAACATAATCCTGGGTAAAAATCTAGAAAAAAAAACGAACTTCAACAGCATGGCAAAAGAGACTTAAGAACAAAATTGAATAACTATGAGCAGATCTAGATGTTCTACAGTAGGCAACACAGAAAAATAAGAGTAAGAAAGTTCAAAGAAAAACAAAAAAAATGATAGACAAACACAAAAATGAAAACAATAAGACAGCTGTTGATGTATTCGACCTACTTAAATAAACCCTGTCAATTAAAGTAAACATATTGCGAAGATACAAAGAAAGCAACATGCGTAGAAAACAAAATAATCTATTTAACATAAACCAAAAAGGATTCTATAGAAGTCTGAATACACCTAAATCAAATGAAAACCAAGCGCCAGAAACTAATACACCTAAACTAAAAAAAGTTAAAAAATTCTGGGAAAATATTTGGTCAACTCCAACAGAACATAAAAGAAATACAACATGGATCAAGAAGAAAATTAAAAGAGTATAAAAACTTAAAAATATGGACTCTTCACCAATAACAGAGAGAGATATTAAAGAGGTACTTTGTAAAACGTCAAACTGGAAAGCCCCGGGACCAGATAAAATCCAAAATTTCTGGATAAATAAATTCACTTCTACTCACACCCGTATAGCAAACACTCTATCACAAATCTTACGGAACCCAGAAAAAACACCAAAATTTCTCACCTTTGGAATAATATATCTTCTCTATCAAAAACTACAACGCCAACCCCTGACCCAGCTCAATACAGACCAATTACCTGCCTCCCAACAATTTATAAACTTCTTACTAGTATACTCACATCCAGATTTTACGAACATCTTGAAACCAATAACATCCCAGCTGAAGAACAAAAATGATGTCGCAAAAATAGCCAGGAATGTTGTGAGAAAATAGATCTGCGAATAGTCTACATAGCAAGGCATTTGATAGCATACCACACCCCTGGTTGATCGAGGTACTAGAAATATACAAAATCCACCCCTACATCATAAATACGTTAAATATATTGATGGGAAACGGACCCAAACATAAATAACACAGGAACAAATCCAATGGAAACATGACCAAAATAGATCAAAAGAGGCATCTTCCAGGGTGTTCACTTAGTGCACTATGGTTATCTGTATCAATAAATCCTCTATCTAGCATATTAAATAATACCAACTGCGGTTACACAATTGAATCATCCAACCAAAAAATTACATATGAAACTATTACAGCACACTGAAATCTTTAGTAACGACATAAGAATGGCATTCGGTATATAAATGTGCAAGACAAATAATATGAAAAAAGGTGTATGGGAGAAAGCATTGGACTGCGAACTAACACTATTTGAGGAGGAGGAAATAGAAGCACAAAAAGAGAACGAAACAAACAAATATTTAGAATGCCACCAAAATATGAGGACTCTGCACAAAAAATATTAAAGAACAGCTAAAACAAAAAATGATAACCCGGGTAAAACAAATCATTCAAAGAAAATATCAGCTATAAATAAAACAAAAGCAGTGAATACCTAGGCTACGCCTGTTATAACCTACAGCTTTCGCATAATAAAATAGACGAAAACAGAATTAGTGGACCTTAACCTAAGATTACGTGTTCACTACACAAAATATAAATGCCACCATCCTCGAAGTTCCGTAGAGCACTTTCATTTTTACCGAACACAAGGGTGAAGAGGAGTAGTTGTTCTATTTAACGCTCACTACACACAAGTAGATCATCTAAGAGAATACTTTCAAAATAAAAGCAATACCAGCTGCTTACACAAAAGCATCATGAATACAGATAACAAATACACTCCGCTTTACCTAAAAAATAACGAATACAAACCTACAGAACTAATTAAAACAAACGACACAAAAATCAAGGAGTGGCTGGGAAAAGAATTGTATGGACGGTACCTTGTAAAAATCAAACTAGAGGCAATCGACTTTCATGCAATCAAAATGTGGTTAAAATCTGGAAATTTATTTGCTGAAACAGAAAGATATATTTGTGCCATTCAAGACCAAATTATAGCAACCAAAAATTATTAAAAAACATATTGTCAAAGATTCAAACATAAAGAACGACGCTTGCAGAATGTGCTCCGCACACCAAAAAGACATAGACTATCTAGTTAGTGAACAACTAGCATCTAAAGATTACACCACACGACACAATAATATAGCCAAGATTGTTCACCAAGAAATACTGAAAAAGCTACAAACTAATTTAAATGAGCAACCTTATTATACATACAAGGCTGATAAATAGGTCTTAAATGACAGAGGTAAGTTATATCAGGACAGGGTCGTGCTAACCGACCACACAGTAAAGCATAACAGACCCGAAATTGTTTATCAAGATCTTAAGACCAATACCACTTACATCGTCGACATTGCGGTCCCCGGAGGATATAATTTAGAGAAAACGAGAAAAGAGAAAATTAAGAAATACTAGATCTAGCAAAAGAAATAAAATAACTATGGGAGACCGATACCATCATAATCCCCGTTATTATTGGAGCTACAGGAGAAATCCCTATATTCCTACATGTGTCTATTAAAATGCTAGATAAATATGACACTATATATACAAAGATACAAAAAGCAGCAATCCTGGGAACATTCAGTACCATAAGAACCGTTCTAAACATCCCAGAACACAATAACTGACATACTATCCATATGATGACAACATAGACACACCAACATTCAGGAAAGAGACATATTATATATTAGATTCCAATGTATTATATATGTCTATTATACTTACCAATGATATACCACACCACTTATCTCCCAGGAGGCCGTTGTACATTTGTTGTAAAACTGAAAGGATGAATAAACTATAAATAATATATTAATTAATAATTAAAAATCATAATAATAATCATAATAATACTCCTTCCATAGCAAATTATTATATGGAGTTCCTTGAATAATTAGCTTTGGAGTCTACTACAATGAAACCATTATTATGGTTACAGTATGTTGATGATGTCTTCACTATTTGGCCCCATGGATGTCAAAACTTATCGACCTTCTTGAACTACTTGCATAATATCCATGAAAATATTAAGTTTACCCTAGAAGTCAAAGAAAATGATATTATTCCGTTTCTGGATATATTACTGGAAAGAAGAGAAGACGGTTCTTTACTACATTCAGTCTACAGGAAGCCTACGCACACCAATCAATATATTAATGCCAATTAACATCAGCATCCTACTCAGAAACATAGCACTATTAAATTCCTAATGAGAAGAGCTTCAGACATTTGACATTCTGACAAATTAGAAGAAGAGATGAAAGAAATTAAGAATATTTTTATGAAGAATGGATTTTCTATTTCTTCAATCGAAAGATATCTGAAACCGAAAAGACCAATAAACAATGCTAATGAAAGGAACGTGTGGTTTGCTTCGCTTCCTTACGTCAAAAATGTCAAGGACAAGATTGGTAGAATTCTTCGTAAGAAGAACATGAAGATTTAGCTTTCTCCATACGTTAAACTTTGACATATGTTGTGATAAGTAATAGACGTCATCCCTCTTCAGTCATCAGGACTTTAGCAGATCCATGTGTCTGCGGGAAAGTTTACATTGGCCAGACTGGTAGGACTATTTCAAGAAGGTTGAATGAATACCAGAAATCGATCAGATTGAACCAGCTTCGAAAATCTTCAATTGCAGAGCATGCCCTGGAAGAATTCTATCGAATCAAATTTGAAGAAACATTTTTTTTTGCAAGACCTACACACAACAACATGTTAATGAGAGAAGCCATTGAGATTTTCAAAACCAAGAATAATAATTTTAATAATTGAGGCGGTTTAGAACTTAATCAAGCATAGCTTCCTATATTAAATATGTTGTAATATGTTCCTTGGTTACTTGCTATTGTTTTTGTTATTATTTATTTATGTATTTTTCCCTGAAAAAGAGAGCAGTTTATGTTGCCAAAACGTGAGGTATTTAATAAATATATTTAACAAAGACCAAAAAGTTGTATAATTATAATTGGATTTTTAGTTGTCAAATCAATATCTCTTGATAAAAATTTCAACCAGTTATTAAAAATTAACCACAGAGTTACAGAATGGACCCGAAAGATTAATATTTACTTTTAATTTTTTAAACAAATCGTAATATAATCTATCCATTAATAGTATTGTTCAATTTTAATAAAGTAATATCTGTTAAAGTGTTATAATTCGGGTTTGAAAATTTTAGGTGTTCTGAGCAAATTTTACGGATATAGAGTGTCAAGTGTAATATGTATACAATTCAAGACTTCAAAGAAATGCACAAAAGTACGATAGTTAATTTGAAAAATAGTTCGAAATTCTTCCAAACTTCATTTTTCTCCTAATTTCTACTGCATCGGTTTTTTACCTCCCGCTACCCCGGGTAAGGGAGGTATAGGGATCCATTTTTAACATTTTCACTATGATGTCTCTGTGTATGTGTGTATGTATGTATGTATGTATGTATGTATGTATGTATGTATGTATGTATGTGTGTGTGTGTGTGTGTGTGTGTGTGTGTGTGTGTGTGTGTGAGAGTGTGTGTGTGTGTGTGTGTGAGTGCGCGCGTGCGTGCGTGCGTGCTTGTGTGTGTGTGGATACTCTTTACGCTCTCAAATAATATCATTCAGAAAGTTTTGAAACCATGTATTTTTACCTTACTCTAATATGGAAAGAAGCCATTAGATTTTGGTGGCAATCGGATAACCGAAAATGGCAGTTTACTTGAAGCTCAAGATAGTTTTTCTTCAAAATATACCTTTAAATGTAATTTTTTCGCAATTTTTTATTATAAAAATTAATGATTATTCCATTTTCTACAAGTTTTCTTTAATACTTTTTCTATATATTTTATGGATAAATTTATAAAGTAATATAAAAATTATATCTCGGAACTTATGCTTTAAACACATCTCCGTGGTTATATAGTTTAGCTCAAATGTATGTAACTGACAGATAAATGTCACTGTCAAAAAAATAAACATTTCAAATTAATAATAGTAACGTTTTAAAAGGGAAATTGTAAATAGAACAATAGTTTTATGGAAAGGAAATTAAAATACATAATTTCTAGCATTAGTAAATATGTAGATATGTATTTAAATAAAGAAACAAATAAATATATAATTATTAATGGAAAATCTCTACAATCTAAATGTGCAAAATTATTGGGTATAAAGATTGATGAATCCGTTACTTATAACGCACATGTTGAATACATTGTACTAAACTCAATACAGTATGTTATGCCATAAAACGCCTAACAGATATTCTAACTCACATACAGTGAAATCTTATTATTACGCTAATTTTTATTCTTTAATTAATTACGGCATTATCTATTGGGGTTCAGCCACCGACGCTTCTAGAGTGTTTATAATACAGAAAAGAGTGCTGCGTTATATGTCTGGTCTATCATGGTGTGACAGTTGCAGAAACGCTTTTGCTGAACAAAAAATATTGACTTTTCCATGTGTCTATATATACAATGTTTTAATTTTTGTAAAGAAAAATTTCAACAATTTCAGTAAACACTCCGATTATCACATATACAACACACGTAATAAGAATGAATTACTATTACAACACCATAGATCAACTATGTTTGAAAAAAACATTTAATATATGGGAGCAATTTTTCACAATAAGTTACCTAAAGCCATCAAAGCAATTCCACAAATAAAAGAATACAAAAAACAATTGAAAATTTACCTTATCAATAAATGTTTTTATTCAACAGAAAAATATATGAATGATTAATTAATTATGACTTTTTCCATATCATGTAATGATCACAAGGAATAAATTTGGCGTTGATCGAGATCGAATCGGATTCCCTAGATTCGCGACCAGACTTCAGGCACGCGGCAACGAGACCCCATAGGTAAATGGCGGAAGGTATTGTGTTGGTCACTTCAGTTTTTTTTTCTATTTTAAACTATATATTTGAAATCAAGAACTAGGTATTTCGATTAAAATTCTCATTTCATTATTAGTGAAGTTAAAATATGTAACGAAAGGTTTATCTTCGTTTGATAATCCAATCGTTACAACTTGTAAAACAATAACTTTGAAATTAAATTGTAAAAATATTGTAAATATAAATTTTATTAACAAATTTTGACAGTCGTGGACGAGGAATACAAAAGTAATGATGTTTTGGTTGTCAGCTGTTCCAAGGTAACCTCGGAACAGCTGATCAACAATGGGCGAGGCTAACGTGGCGGATAACTTGATAAATATTGAAGTATACTTGATCCGCCACAAATACCTTGTTTTACTTCCATTCTATATGCTATTACATTCTTCAACCATAATAAAATTATAAATTGCCATGTCAGTTACCCTATGTATGAGCCACATAACATTTTAGCTTTGGAATAACAATACTTGGAATAAAAACATTTGGAAATACACATTTTAACTATTATTCTAAGATTAAGTTTACACTATGGTTAATTATTTCGCAATTTATCCGGAGTTGTAGTTGGAGTATGTTTGGTTATAATTTTACTTGAGAATCTTTTGCTAGAAACTTTCTGTATGGCATTTACAAAATACATAGAACTGACGGAAGGTAATGTACTGAAAATATAGAATCTTTTACAAAAAAAAAACTTTCTGAATGGAATTTGTACAAAGTACATAGAACTGGCGGAAAGTAATGTGTTGACCACATCGGATTTTCTATGTTGATATAGCATAGGTAATCACAAATAAAACAGTATAACATTCATAAAACTATATACAGTCCAAACAACGATATAACGAACATTGGAAGAGAATCAATTATGTACATATTTATTAATTTTTAACCATGCAACTACTTTTTTATGTTAAATTTTAAATTTAATTTTGGGAATGGTAAATAAAAGCTATAGTATATATTATGATTGCAATAACTTTTTGTAACAACGAATAATTTTATATTTCTAATTACAAGAATACATAAATACATATAGTAGATTATGTAGGTGTGCCTAATAGAAAAATATATAAATAAATACCCAAAATTATCATATAAATTTTGTTTTTATTACGCGATCTATTCAGATAATATGAATGTTTTTTGAACTGTTCAATAAGACCTCAATCCAAATGATATAACGCACATTTTATTGCAGATTCAAAGTCTGTGATATTGGCAATTTAGCGGGGCCGTTATTACGACACATGCGACCTCCCGTATTGAAATAAACGAGGTTATCGAGAGATGTACAGATAGAAGTTCCGAACACCATTTGTGTGTTCCGAAACCAATTCGGCCGGACACATTGTGATGGATGAGGCAGGGAGAAAACCTCATGTACTGTTTTGCAGTATATACCTACTCCATATACAATCTCTGCTATGTTTACAAGTATACAAGAATTATTTAAATATGCAATCAAATTTGTCTTACTTTTGACATATTTAAATTTTTATACAATATAGTAAGGACAAGTTGTTAAACAAAAAAATTCCAATGTTCAGTTGAAAAGTAGACACACGCTACTCTTGGTCACGTAACCACTGCGCAAATAAAATTGATTACAAATATTGGTTATTATTGCAATACTTCTGTTTTAATCATCCGTCATCTTTAGGTAGGGAAGGTATTGTCTTTGGTCAAAAAATTTGGTGGTGAGTTTTCAATGAATAAGCACGTTTTAGGGTATCTACAATACGATTTACTATTTTTACGATGATGTGTGTATGTGTATGTGCATGTGTGAGTGCGTGTGTGCGTGTGTGTATGTGTGTGTGTGTGTGTGTGTGTGTGTGTGTGTGTGTGACCACGGTTTCGGCCGCGATATCTCCAATACCAGAATTCCAAAAATTACAATTATTACGTATTCCTTTTCCTTACATCCATATGCAGACTTAATTACCCTCATTGAAGATTTTAATGGTTTTTCTTAAAAAAAACCCTGTTAAATATTATTTACATATTTAATGTTATTGTAAATATTAAAGAATATTCTATAATCTATACGAATTTAATGCATTTCATATTTCATATTCAATGAATAGAGAGTTAAAGAATTGTAAAGAAATTAAATTTTACAAATCAGCCAGCTATGCTATAACCATGGAAACAGTTACTATATTAAAAAAATTCTAACTGATAGATGTCAGTGTCAATGAAAAGAAAATGAATGTGGCAGAGATGAGGATGTTGAAATAGATGTTGGGGATGGCACGGAAAGATACGGTAAGAAATGAAAGAATAACGAAAATAACTCGAGTATTAAAAGTTTCTAGAAAGATACAAGAGAGACGATTACATTGGTTTAAACATGTCATGAGGAGAGATAAAGAATATATTGGAAGAAGAATGAATAGCTTAGTTATAGAAGGTGGAAGAAATAGAGGACCAAGATAATATAGTACTATATTGCGGAAGACTTCAAAGAAAAGCAACCGAATGAGGACGACCCACAGAACAGAAATGAATGGAAGAAGAAAATATAAAATAACGACCCATAACAAATGGACAAAGCTAAATAAGAAGAAGATGTCAGTGTCAAATGCAATTTCCATAGTTTGTATATGAAATAATTTTACTGGAAATTTAGAATCTTCTGCAAGAAAATTTATGGAATTTGTACATAATATACAGGATTGTGATTGACGTAAGATATTGTGCTGGCTACATCAGATTTTTATTTATTTCCTGGCAACAGCGATTCATTTGATGTCGATTTGCAAAGGTTAATTTTCAATTAAAATTTGGTTGTTCTTGTATATGAAAATATAGTCCTTTTTTATTTATTTATTTTTTAATTATGAATATAACTATATATGTATCTAGTTACGAAATTTTAAACGTAAACTAGTGTGCAAAATGATTTGTATACGTACTCGGTATATAATTTCAGCGAATACAATGAAAATAATAACTGTAAGTAGTACATAAATTATTCTTGACAAATTGACGACAAACATATTAAAATAATATAATGCAATGTTTGCTTAGTCACTTAACTTTTATGTCGAAAATAAAATAAAGTGGTCATTTCAGGTAGTTTTCCGGCATAAATATTTTATTCCATAAAGTTCGTAATAATGAATATAGTAAGTAAAGCATGTTTTTAAATTTTTGTTATTAAATTTGACTAGTCAATAAATAGCTGTTCATTTTAAATGGACCTTCATTATTACAAGTATCTAGAGATCTATAAGAATTACAAAGAAAATTAAATTGCCAAACCGTTTTTATTTTACAAGACTGTCACGAACAGATATAAAAATATCGACTAGTGGTTCTCTTTCTAAATTGACAATATTTACACTTATCCATACAAATTTAGTAACCCGAACAGCTCGTTAATCCGAATACTCCCTTGCATTTAGCATTTTGGATTAAAGGGTCTCTACTGTATATAATATCGGATAAATTTCAGGATGCCCAGAGAAAGTCGGTTTCAATATGTTCCAAAAAATGTTATTTTTCGAATTTATTGAGTTGTCTGACATTTATCCATAAACCACGATTTTTATATGTTTAAATAGCTGTTTCTTGGCAACCTTGTAAGCAATTGGGCGAAAAAACAAATTCATCTACAATTATATAATTACATATATGTTATATAGCCATCTTCAAATACATTATGCTAGTCATATTATGCTAGTGGAATATGAAAAATATTCATATTCCAAGGGACGACTTTTTGAATTGTAGATATTGCATTATTGACAATTTTATAAAATTCTGTAGTTAAATACTTATTGATTGATAAATTTATAATATATTCTTAATTCAACTTATTAATAAAGAAATCAGTTACTCATGTGACATCACCATCTGACATATGACATCATTGCAGTCTGTGACATAACACATAACACAAAATATGTTTATAATATGTGAAATTGATAGTTTTGTATTTGCCTCGTATATAATAGCTATATTATATGCTCATTATATAATATACTATTATAATTCCAAAATAAAATAAACATATTTATTAATATCTTTCTTTTATGACAATCTCGAGATAGCAATAGTGGCCCATTTAAGCCCTCTACCCCACATATAATCCCGTCTTATCACCCATTATTGGATATGCTAATCTGTTTTTATTTTTTATTTAGAGAATACTGAAATAACTTCTTGTATTTTATTAGACGATGTTATATTCTCATGGTGGTACATTTTATAAATATGTTTTTTCTAGTACAATATATTTCTCTTGATGTTGTACCACAATTAATATACAAATAAATACTTAATAGTAATACCAAAGTAGGTAATGCAATTTTCCTTTTTCCTGGATTTTTCTGGAACAAAAAGAATAATTCAAATAGCTTTCAAAGTCTTAGACGACAAAATGTATGAAATTTCTTACTATAATTCACCAATTTTGAATAACTAAAAATTGATTCCAGATAGGTACATATAATTTATTCAAAATCAACTTAATCATTAGTATGTGACTATAAACATCATAATGGTAGTCGGTGTAATGTTAAGATTTAAATATATTTCTTTATATTTGACGCGTATTGTTACTTAAACTAGTAAAAAAGGATCACCTTTTGTTCCACACGCGTTTTCTAACTTATTCTATGAATGTACGTTCCTTCTTTGGTCTCTTCTCTGTCGTGTGTTTGCCCCAGGTTTTTTGGATTTCCTATGGCTTCTTCTTTCCTATACTTTTGTTTGTATAACTGTTTTAGAGATATTGATTAATATATTCTATTTAAATGACCACATCAAGAGTTAGCTGCCCCTATACAGTGTCCAGTGGGTTACCACTAGGATCTCGGAAACTATAAGAGCTACGAGGTAGGTTAAAAGATTCCATTGACAAAAATTAAAATTCCGAATAGTTTGAAAGTTATTAAAAAACTGAAAATCGCGATTTTAAATAATGTCAAATGATTCCGGAATTATAAAACATATAATTTATATAAAAGTTACATGATTTGAAGAGACAAACTTAAATGATGGCAAAATAAAATTCAAGATGGCTGTTTCCAAAATATTAATAGCAACTTTCTTATTTTAAATGGACGTTAAATTAGAATTTTTACTTTAAAAATATCTTTTTTTTTCTTTTCAACAATATAAGGGGTATTGTGTTTTAAATTTGTTTTACCTGTAAAATCTTAGATTTTTTGTAATTTTTCATAAAATTTTCCATTTTTACCTTCCGTCACCTATAGGTAAGGAAGGTATTGTCTTTGGTCAAAAAATTTGGTGGTGAGTTTTCATTGAATAAGCACGTTTTAGGGTCTTTACAATACGATTTTACTATTTCTACGATGATGTCTGTGTGTGTGTTCGTGTGTGCGTGTGTGTGTGTGTGTGTGTGTGTGTGTGTGTGACCGCGGTTTCGTCAACGATATCTCCAATACTAGAATTCCAAAAATTACAATTCTTGCGTATTCCTCTTCCTTACAACCATATGTAGACTTGAATGGATTTTGGTTATAATTGGTCAACCGGAAGTACCCTCATTTGAAGATTTTAACAGTTTTTCTTGAAAAATTCACTTAAATATTATCACAAATTAAAGAATATATTATTGTCTATACGATTTGATTGAATTTTATATTTGATATTAAACAGATATAGAGTTAAAGAAGAATAAAGATAATAAATTTTATATGAATTTCATAATTCAGCCAGCTATGCTAACTTAACCATGGAAACTGCTAATATATTCAGGTAATTCAAATTGACAGATGTCAGTATCAATAAAATGTAAATCAATGAAAGAATAAGGGAAGTAACTCTAGTGTTAGAAGTTTCTAGATATAAGTGAGACCTTTACATTGGTTTGAACATGTCATGAGGAGAGATGAATATATTAATAGAAGGTGGACGAAACATAGGAAGACCAAATATAAGATGAAAAGACTGTATTGCAGAAGACTTGAGAGAAAAGGAACTGAATGAGGACGGCACGCAAAACAAAAATGAGTGGAAGAAGAAAATAAAAAATAGCGACCCCCTAACGAATGGGAAAAACTAAAGAAGAAGAAGAAGATGTCAGTGTCAAGTGCAATTTGCATAGTTTGTTTATGAAATAACTTTACTGGAAATATAGGATCTTTTGCAAGAAAATTTATGTATGGGGCGCGTGCAGTAACATGACTTTACTGACTTTGGCAAGCAGTTATGGGGACCCGTGTCAAAATGACAGCAATTAATTATGTCCATAACTGACAAGTGTTATAATTTTTCATTCAAAATTTCATAATTTTCGATGCGATTTGATTGCATTTTATACATCGTATTCAATACATATAGAGTTAAAGAATTATAAAGATATTAAATTTCATATATCAGCCAGCTATGTTAATCATGAAAATTACTAATATATTCACATAATTCAAATTGACTGATGTCAGTATCAATGAAAAGTAAATTAATGTGGCAGAGAAGAGGATGTTGAAGTAGATGTTGGGGAAGACACGGAAAAATACGGTAAGGAAATAATTCTAGTGTTACAAGTTTCTAGCAAGATACAAGAGAGACGATTACATTGGTTTGAACATGTCATGAGGAGAGATGAAGAATATATTGGAAGAATGAATAGCTTAGTATTAGAAGGCTGTAGAAACAGAGGAAGACCTCTCTTAGCGAGAGGTAAAAATGAGAAAACTAGTACAATTTTGGCTTTTTATGTGGAGAAAAGTACTTATTAAAAGTAATTTGTTTGTGCTTTTTGAAAGGTAAGATTTGAATTTGACATAACGATTGAATAATATTATTCCATCGAACTGTCAATATTATTCAATTAGCAATAGTAACGAAGATCATTAATTGATAAAAAAACGGTTGAATTATGGGTATATTATTTGACAGTCGTGGATAAATATATTTATTCAATTTTGACGTTTTAAACTGGCATTATTAACTCCATAGGAACAACTATAAATAAATGTTTATTTGCTAATGAATTACAATGGAAAAAAGTCAATTATAAATTATAAAATATTGTGGTTCTAACAAACAATAACTATAATTATGACAAATAAGGAAAAACTAAAAAGAGTATCTGCAATTGTTTTCCATTGTAAACGGCCACTATGGTTTTATTGTAATGTTAAAAATATGAGTTGTATATGACAGAAATAAAATATTAAAATCGCTATAGCTCTGAAACTAGGCATTTCCGGATATATGTTTATATGAACTTTTTATTATTTTGAGATGATTATCCACCTTTAAATCCGTGACCTCTATTTTCTGAACACCCTGTATAATAGTTTTAAGCATTGTTTATGGAAAAAATGTTTTTTATCAAGCTTGTAAGGAATTTCGTTTCCTACAAAACTGATAATAAATATTTTTGCTCTAATATACCTACTGGTGAGGAGATATTTTAAAAATATATTATTTCCTTCTTTTTTTTAGCATGACGGTGCACTAAGGATTTTTTTTATTATCACCTCTAAATATGAAACCTTTTGTAGGATAAAACCTTATTTTTATACGGCCCGACTGGACTATTTTTAATATTTATTATATAATCTACTCGTTCGTATAGATATATGTTCAAGTTTTGTTTTGTTAATTTAAAATAATTTATATAACTTCTTGTTATACTATTCTTTATAATTTTCCTATATATCAAAAATTTCGACCCCCCCCATTTATTTAATTCGATGCCACGACGAATGTAATCTATTATAAACAAGTATTAAAGTATTTAATATATAACATTATTTATTTCATTTCTAATTTAAGTTTCTTTCATATTATGTTTCTGATTAATTTCTATAAAATAAATATATGATTTTCATACAGTCGCTCTATTTTTATCGCACCACGTCCATAAGGTTATATGCACATGTCACTTTTACATTACATAAGAAGTTTAAATATATTGCATGTTTAAAGTATGGGGAAGTGTTTTATTAGTTCCTACGAAGTCGCTCTATTTATGTGCAATACTGTATGTATATATATATATATATATATATATATATATATATATATATATATATATATATATATATATATATATATAACATTATTAAAATATTTACTTCTGCTTAACTCGTAGAAATATGTTATCAATGTTTATTACCCATTTCTAAATTTGACAATTTACTTTTATTGGTAGATATTGCCTATATCGTTTACCGACATTTACCATGTGTCACCGTACCACAGGGGTCACTTTTGTGCTGTTTGAAAATTGGAGAGTTTCAATTGTAATGTCGGTCAGCATTGAACCCGGGTCCGACTCTTAATCGGTCACTTAACATAAACAATAAAGCGAAAAAAATCTACCCGTGTTTTTGAATCAGTGAACTGAGTAATATTATTTCATATTGGACAAATACATAATAATACATGATTTTCATTAAACAATCCGTGAAAATTATCATTATTACATATGTAGTAATTATTGGGTAATTTTCATTAGTGCAATTACAGATATAACTGAAAAAAGACAGTTATAACTATGGACTCAATTAACTAGATATTGTGTTGAAATGAGACAGTGTGTTATGGCTATGTTATCACGATTTGTGTAACTCCACCTATAATTCAAATTGTGATTTGTTGTGTTCGAGCTAGGTAACGCTCGGTCAATACAGAACAGTTATCCTGTAGCTTGTTTCATACTGGAGAACATGAGGATGTGTTGGATAGACTAAAGATTAAATCAACATTGCTCTGTTTTGTATTTAACTTTTATATTCCATCACATACAAATACAAACGTTAAGGAACAATTTCCCGATAAAAATTGAACAAAGTTTTATAAATGGCCGCACCGTAATGCAGCCGTGTTATGGCCGTGCGTGCATTTTTTTGATTTTTTTTTATATGTCAACACCCGGCGCTGGCGTACTATGCACTTGCTTGTTCGCCAAATAGCTTGGCTAACACAGAAATATTTACACTCAAATATAACAAAATTTAAAATAAAATTACACTTATTTATCAAAATCAAAATACCTACACCATTTTTGGCACAGTACATTGTAATGCAATTCTACGTGGGTTTATGCAGCATGTAAATCATTAAATTAAATTAAAACCCTAAATTAACAAAGTAAATTAATATAACGCCGTTTTGTAAAAATTAAAATTAAGAATTCTATGTTTGACATTTTGTATAACCTAACTTTTATAGGTGAAATTGCGGTACGATATATTTATATAGGAAATAAAAATTAGATATACAAATTGTTGATAAGTCTAATTAGTATTTTGTCGCTCTCCTCTGCAACAACTTTGTTGTCGTCGTACATTTTTATGGTTAAGTTTAGCAACTATCATAAGTGCGTAATTGATGCAGATGCAAAATTATTAAATTAGAAAATTAAAGTAAAAGTTGAAAATGGCCAACTTCTTAATTAAGTTTCATTAGTTTAATTATTCAGTTTACTTGCATAAACGTTGTCATTGATAAGAATTGTTCCTACTTGTTTAGTTTTATACTTTAATTATTTAACACGTTGACTGCTACCCATTCTGGAAAAACAAGGCCCTGGTGCGCATGCGCGTTTTTGAATATTTCTGCATGGTTTGGCATGCGAAGAGACTATCTGCTATTAAAATATTGTTTAAAAATATTTTTCACCACAAATTTTTGCATGTCACAGATCCGTGACATGGGCATGTGACAACAAATTTTGTGCTAATTGTAACGGATCTGTGACATGGATTTTCTGCTCTATATATATATATATATATATATATATATATATATATATATATATATATATATATATATATAAAGTAAATAAACACAGGTAAACACAGCTTTATTATTAACAGAGTACTAAATAAAATATAACTCAAACGTAATTCCAAAGATTTAGAAATCAGATTATCAGTCTTGTTTGTGGTATTTGGACAAAGCATGCTCCTGGACATATTCCAGGTATTTTTGGACACATTTCGCAATGGTAAGTGCTCATTTACCGCACTTTGGTCTTATGGCATTGCCGACATCTTTTCTGGATAGTTTCGCTCTTGTCAGTTTTCGCCAAAAATTTTGAGGGATAATGCTCTTGAACGTTGGAGCTGCTGGTACTTCTTTTTGCTTTTACACCTAAGAGATCTTCAATAATAGGTAATCGGAAATCACACAGGGATAGTTTCTTTTCCGAATATTTGTTAAAAATGAAGAAGGAGTTGAGTAGCATCAGCTGGATTATATGTAACCCCAATTTTTTGTACCACTCCTCTCTTCTTGCTAGTTGAAAGTCCCTCAGCATTATCCGCCATTGTACTTACATAAAATTCAGTAGTCCGGAAACGGCCTGCATTTTACGGTACTTTAATGTGACTACTACACGCTTAGCATATATACAAAGGTTCTGCTTGGGAGCTAAGTTTGTATTAAACCCATATAGTTCCTAACGCAGAAGTTCCGTATTCGTGACATGCGCACTCCACTATACGATGCATATTCATTTTCTAATTCGTGACATGAGCAGTGAACGTGTTAATTTAAGTAACCCAATATTACAGAAGGAGGATGGCATGATTCGTTTGACATAATGTTAAGAAAAATAAAAATAATATATATATATATATATATATATATATATATATATATATATATATATATATATATATATATATATATATGATAAGTAAATAAAGTGATAAAGTGATAAAGTGATACTTATCTTTAAATCTGGGCGACAAGTAATTTTTAAGATCGGTACTTACGGTAATTACGAACGTAGTTTTCTTGAAATAAATTATGGGTGCAGCTGAGAAAATAAACAAAATAATAACACAGGAAGTTAAGTTAAAAATGCAGAAATATAATTGTTTAGCTTCATCGAACGTGGTATGATACAATCCTGCATACAGGAAATGCAGCGCGCATGAATGTTACTCGCTTTCAATACGGTCGACTAAATGTCGAAAAAGCGTTCTCGATCTGCCAAACGGTAACATATACAAGACAGTCCTAAATAATTGCAAAGTACAATAAATCCGCGGCGTGAATAGTAAGTGGTTTTTGTATGGTACAGTGTGAGTAGAGACAACAATCCAACAATAATCGATGAACAACTGGTAGAAATCTAAATATAACTCAAAAGGCTTTTTCCTCTTGTCTTCTTCTCATCCCAAATTGATAAAAGAATTGGATTGCTTCGATGTTAACGTGATTTCGAAGTCGCTCTTCATGATTTTGTGCATATCTTTTTACTTCATCTGCCACCATTTCCACACCCTGTGGGTCTATTTTAATTCAGTTAGCGACTCGCTAAGCGTGTGATATCGCCTCCCCACTACCGTTCTGCAATGATGAGGTAATGTCACTATTACCGAAATGCTATAATAACGTACTGTCCCCACCACTGACATGCGATGATGACGTGGGATGACGTCACTCGCCATGGCTACGTTATTCGACACCAAAGTAGCTATCGTTACTTCTTTTCGACTCACGCTAACTAAGAATTGAGTGTTTTGTTTTTAAACAATGGCTTTTCGTATTTTGTTGTGCGTACTGCTGAAGTAAAGGAGAAAAAACTAGAATTGCTCGAAGATTAATTTGGGATGCACATAATCCGTTCCAATTGCCCGAAACGAAATTTCTTGAAAATTTTAGATTGGGTAAAGAAGTTTCTTTGTACGTGGTAAATATTTTAAACCCACATTTAAATTTTGGCAGTTATAGAAATCAAATTCCTGCCCATTTAAGAGTAAGTACTTGATTTCTTCATAAAAGAAATGTTAACCGATTTCAGTGACTTCCAATTTTGTCGTCCATTTGCCCCCAAAAATTTTCCGCGAGCAAAATCCTCATGATCATAAAATGAAGCAAAGTTTCCTTTTGGTATCTATTTATCCTCTCTTCTCTTTCTCGTTTTTGAAACATAATTAAATTTAAACAAAACTAAACAAAAAGTTACAATTAATTTATACATTTCATCTAAACTAAAAATATTGAAAAATAACCTATCGTACTAAAAGAACTAAATTAAATTTATTTTACTCTAAAAAGAAAAACCAACTAAAACTTACTTTAATAGTAAAATAAAAATAAACTAATAAAAATTTAAAAAATAAGAAAATAAGAATAAAATGTATAACACCGGACACAAAAGAGCGAGAATCAGCACCAGATCACAAATGAAACTGTATTGAAATTCAAAATGAGCGGTTTATACTACAGCAATGCCATCTAGTAGACACTTCTTTACTTACTTGGTACCAAGCGTCTAATATTAAAATTCACTAAATGAATTAAAAGTTACTAAATGGTGACGTGGCTTGTACGTCATCATATGACGTCACTAACAATTACGAAATAGCGAGACTACATTGTCGCTTCAATTGGAATAGACCTCTCAGGTCTCTGTGTAGGTCGCTATTTCATACGTACGAAGGGACATTGACAATAATTCCCCTTAATACTTTATTTTGAAAACGTTGGATTATTTCAATATTACTTGCAGCAACACAACCCCAAAATTGGATGTCGTAGGTCTACACTTGTTTTAGAACTTGTTTGTATATGACTAATTTCTTGTGAATAAACAGCTCAGAATTTCTTCCTATTAGCCAGTACATGTTTCTGTATTTAAGATTCAGTTCATCTTTTTTCTTCTTTAGGTGTTCCCTCCATTTAAACATATCTAGATACTTGAGCGTATTTGTATATGGATTTGTATGATCGGTAAGAGTAATTACCATGTGTTCAGTATGTCTGTTTGTGAAATTAATCTGTGCTGATATTATTTCAATAAATTTGATGTTCCAGCGTCTTGTCCATGCATTAATTCAATTTAGAGCATATTCGAGTTTTTCATTAGCTTCTTATTCACTTTTACCAACCGCCAATACACCCGTGTCATCAGCAATGGTGACAATTGTAGTTTATTCTGTTACTAGGATATCACGTGTGTATTGTTAATACAGAAGTGGACCCAAAACACTGTCCTGTGGTACACCAACCATTATTGGTCTCATTTCAGAGTATTGTTCCTCACATTTGATTTTAAACAGTCTTTCACTAATGTATGATTTTAGTAAGAGACTATGTTGTTTTGGTGGATTTTTTTCTAATTTGTGTTCCAATCCATGGTGCCACATTTTGTCAAAAGACTGGGCAACATCCAAGAATACTGCTGAGCATATCATTTTCTCCTCAAGTGCTATTTCTATGTGACTTATATACCTGATCCATAGTTGCATGCTTTTCTCTGAATCCAAACTGATGTGTTGGGATTATCTTCATTTCCTCAATGACGGGTTTGAGCCTTTTTAAAAGTACTTACTCATACAGCTTTGATATCGCTGACAAGAGTGAAATGGGCCAGTATGAGGAAACTTCATTGATTGGTTTTCCAGGTTTGGGGATCATTATAACTTCTAATATCTTCCAACACCTTGGAACATATTTCAATATGTACAATGCATTGATCAGATTTGTTAATTTTACTGTATTTCTTTAGAGTATTGGTTTGTTATTCTAGGTTTTTTTTCTTTATGTCGTTCGGTTTGAATGTTTTCTCCAAATTTTCAGCCAATAGCAGGTGATTACTTCTAGTTCAATCTCCATTTGGTTTTCTTAAAAGAGGGTTTTGGCTAATCTAATTCTCTTGTTAGTTTTCCAAAGGGAATAATCTGAGATAGTTACTCGTATTTAATTTTCTTTATTTCTCTGCGCAGGGTTTGTGTAATGTTTAATCTATTTTTATTGGTAAGTGTTCTATCTTCTTGCCACTGTCTTCTAATATTTATTTTTTTAGTTATCAATTTACTTATTTCATTTGGATAGTTATTCCCAGATACTTTTCTTACAAATTGTCTGTTGTATATCGCTGTTTAAGTTTTCTGCTTCTATATCTAATTTATCCATGTTTATAGAGTGATTTTCAATTTCATCCTTTTCTCCAGTTCTATCTTAAAGTTACCCCAATTTGTAGTTTTGTTGGCTAATGTAGTGATATCTTCTATTGTAATCTCTATCGCTCAATGTCATAATCATTGCAGAGTGAACTGTAGCTAAATCTATTTGTTCCTCAATTTTGATGTAATTTTGTGATTTTTTTCTGGTTATGAAAAAGTCAAGTAAGTCAAGTGTTTTCTGTCGGCCCATATGTGGGTTTTCCAGAACCCATTCCTAGGCCAGGATACAATATTTCTGTTTCTGTTTCTGTTTTCTAATTTCGTCAGCCTAGCTACAACATCTTTTTAAATAAATCTAGACTTTTTTCTTGTTTATCAAGTCTTGCCAGAATATTTAACAATATGTCCTCAATGTTATTTCTTTGGGGTATAGTTTGATTTTTAACTGCGTTATTTTGCTTGCTGAGTTTTAAATTGCTCCTCATCACTTTGTTTTGGTTGTTGTGTAGCGATAACTTTTTTTGTGTTGGTGTTAGTTTTTCATTGTTTTGTGGTTTCTTCCCTGAATTTCTGTAAGGTTATTGCTATTCCACATCCTCTGTAGTTTGCAGGATGTTTTTCTTTGCAATTAGTACATGTAGGGTGCACATTTGTTGATTTACTACATTCTTGCGTAATGTGACTTTGAGCGCATTTTATGCATTTGGGTGCTTTGTAGCAGTATTTTTGCATGTTTCCGAATTCTGGACACCTTTTACACTGTAGAATAAGTTTTGGACCTATTATGGATTAAATAGTCACTTTCGTTCCTAGTATAACTTTGATTTCATATATTTATATATATATATATATATATATATATATATATATATATATATATATACAGGTGTCCCTTAACTTGGTGCACAAACTTTAAGGGCATATAATACTGATCAAAATGAGTAAAAAAAGCTCAGTCAAAATGTGTCCGATCTTTAATAGTTTCCCAGATATAACGCAGTGAAAAATGAGTTTTTACGAGATTTACCTTTGCTATCTCAAAAACTATAAGAATTACGATTTTGATTAATTGAGACTTTTTGTTTACCTTTGAGAGGTAATCTTAGATGGCCTTTTGTTATTTTATAAAAATCAAAAGTGAAATGTTGTGGCGACCTTGGTCAATATTTAATTTTCATATAACTACGTAACTATAAGAAATTGAGAAAAATGTTTCATATAAAATTTTATTGTTTTTTATAGTCTTTTTACTGACATAGACAAAATTTTATTCGATCGTTATCTTTGTCAGTTTTTCTTAGATTTTTCGCTTTTCTCGGAAACAGTTGAAGATCATTCCTATGTTGATGAAGCTTTTTTATTCATTTTAGTCAGTACTATATGCCCTTAAAGTTTTTGCTCGAAGTTAAGGGACAACCTGTATATATATATATATATATATATATATATATATATATATATATATATATATATATTATTATTAATGTCTTCTTTGCTATCAAATGTGAGCATATGTATTGGCAGCTTGTTGGTTTTTCTGTTGTTTCCATAACTTTTCTCGATGATGTTTTCTTCGTGCATAATTTTGTGTCTTCTTCTTTCAGGTTTTCTTAATTATCTTCCTTGGTGAATGTCGGGCTAATTCTTTTAGCTATAACAGTTATTGGCCGATTTAGTTTATTGATAACAAATGGTACCTGTAACCTACGGCTACTTTTTTGCATCTAAAGTCTTATTCTTATAGCATACATTGTTGACAAGGAAGATTTATTACAAATTAATATTTTTAAAGTAAAAAATGGGTCGAGCTACGGGCATTGTTAACTTTATTTTGATCTACAACAATAAAAACAATAGACTACGAGTACATACATGTATGCAGAACAATGGGATTATTGGTCATACAAAATACAAATGGTATTTCGTTTGTAAAAATTGAATCGGACACTTTTTGTGCATATTTCAAAGTAAAAGATTCCAAAATACAATACTTTTCACTCATAATTTTCTTTAAACATATTCCCGCTACGGTTTTTTATGACATCACATACCGGCCACTATCACAACGACATACAGACACAGACATCAAAAGCAAAGAAATGTCACAGTAAACTAACCTAAATTATATAGTTGAGCATTCTAATCATTATTTGTTTTATGTTAAAATTTTATTGCTATTACGTGTTTATGTGCTTGATATACAATTTAAATTACATGAAAGTGCAATAATTTTATATTTATGTACATAAAATTTATATTTTTTCGCATAGAATTAGTTAAATCGTTCCGATAAATGACGTATGCGTTGACGTCATCTTGTTGAGATTTGAAATTGTAACCGTTTTTTTTTTTAATTTATAACTTCCAAAAATTTGCGTAAATTCCGTGAAAACTCTACCCCCTAGTCTTTCAAAAAAAAATCTGATGTGGTCAGCACAATACCTTCCATCAATCCTGTGTATTATGTACAAATACCATACATAAATTTTCTTGCATAAGATTCAAAATTTCCAGTAAAATTATTTCATAAACAAACTATGCAAATGGCACTTGTCACTAACTTCTTCTTCTTTAGCTTTTTCCATTCGTTAGGAGTCGCTATTTTTATATTTTTATTCCACTCATTTGTTGTGCGTGTTATCCTCATTCAGGTCCTTTTCTCTCAAGTCTTCCGCAATACAGTCCTTCCATCATATCTTTGGTTTTCTTCTATTTCTTCTACCTTCTACTACTAAACTATTCATTCTTCTTTCAATATATTCTACATCTCTCCTTATGACATGTTCAAACCAGTGTAATCGTCTCCCTTGTATCTCTCTAGAAAATTCTAATACTCGAGTTATTTCCCTTATTCATTCATTCCTTACCGTATCATCCCATGTCTTCCCCAACATCTATCTCAACATCCTCATCTCTACCACATTAATTTTCTTTTTTGTTAGAATTTTCTTAATATAGTAACTGTTTCCAGGATTATTACACAGGTGGCTGATTTATAAAATTTAATGCAATCAATTCGTATATACAGGGTGTCCCTTAACTTGGTGCACAAACTTTAAGGGCATATAATACTGATCAAAATGAGTAAAAAAAGCTCAGTCAAAATGTGTCCGATCTTTAATAGTTTCCCAGATATAACGCAGTGAAAAATGAGTTTTTACGAGATTTACCTTTGCTATCTCGAAAACTATAAGAATTACGATTTTGATTAATTGAGACTTTTTGTTTACCTTTGAGAGGTAATCTTAGATGGCCTTTTGTTATTTTATAAAAATCAAAAGTGAAATGTTGTGGCGACCTTGGTCAATATTTAATTTTCATATAACTACGTAACTATAAGAAATTGAGAAAAATGTTTCATATAAAATTTTATTGTTTTTTATAGTCTTCTTACTGACATAGACAAAATTTTATTCGATCGCTATCTTTGTCAGTTTTTCTTAGATTTTTCGCTTTTCTCGGAAACAGTTGAAGATCATTCCTATGTTGATGAAGCTTTTTTATTCATTTTGGTCAGTACTATATGCCCTTAAAGTTTTTGCTCGAAGTTAAGGGACACCCTGTATAATAGAATATTCTTTAATATTTATAATAACATTAAATGTGTAAATAATATTTCATAGTATGTTTATAAAATAATTTTACTGGAAATATAGAATCTTTTGCAAGAAAATTTATGTATAGGACACGAGCAGTCCGTACCAGAATGACAGCTATTAATTATGTCCATAACTGGCAAATGTCATAATTATTCATTTTATTTTATGATTCCTTTTCTCGGCAACTGAATTTCACATTCCTGATAACAAATAAACCACATGAAATAAGAAAATCATGAAATTTTGAAAGAAAAATTAGGACATTTGTCAGCTATGGATATAATTAATAGCTGTCATTTTAACACGGGTCCCCATATCTGCTCAGCAAAGTCACGTCATTGCACGCGCCCTGTACATAAATTTTCTTGCAAAAGATCCTATATTTCCAGTAAAATTATTTCATAAACAAACTATGCAAATTGCACTTGACACTGACATCTTCTTCTTTAGTTTTTCCCATTCGTTAGGGGGTCGCTAATTTTTATTTTCTTCTTCCACTCATTTTTGTTTTACGTGTCGTTCTCATTCAGTTCCTTCTCTCTTATATCTTTCTAGAAACTTTTAACACTAGAGTTACTTCCGTTATTCTTTAATTCATTTATTTTATTGATTACTGACTACTGACATTTATCAATTTCAATTACTTGAATATATTAGCAGTTTCCATGGTTAAGATAGCATAGCTGGCTGATTTATGAAATTTATTATCTTTATAATTCTTTAACTCTATATCTGTTGAATATGAAATATAAAATGCAATCAAATCGTATAGAGAATAATATATTCTTTAAGTTATAATAATATTTAACTGAGTTTTTCAAGAAAAACTGTTAAAATCTCCAAATGAGGTTACTTCCGGTTGACCAATTATAACCAAAATCTAATCAAGTGTACATATGGTTGTAAGGTAGAGGAATACGCAAGAATTTTAATTTTTAGACTTCTAGTATTGGAGATATCGCGGCCAAAATCGCGGTCACATACACACACACAAACGTACACACACACGCACACCCATACAGACATCATCGTAAAAATAGTAAAATCGTATTGTAAAGACCCTAAAACGTGCTTATTCAATGAAAACTCACCACCGAATTTTTTGACCAAAGAAAATTCTTCTTACCTAGAGGTGACGCAAGGTAAAAAGTGAAACAAAAAATATGGTATAATATAAAAATCAAAAAAAAATTAAAAAATCGGAGAACTAATTTTGGCATTTCTAAAAATCTTATACTTGATGCGTTAACTAAAAAAATCTGATGTGGACACCACACGACTTCCTTGTACGATTATTAAACTATACATATTTTTTTAATAACTAAATTACAAAATATTAATTTTAACTTCAAAACGGTAAGATATATAGCGACCATAATCTAACCCGGTTCTTTTTAAAGAGAGTTTGGATTACAACAAAGGAATATTTGATTACAACAATGAATATGACTAATTTCACAATAAAAATATAATATTGTACGAGTCACAAATTGCACGTATTTAACGTAATTTGACATGAATTTTTTTTTTGTCCTAATCCATAGCAAGCTTTATTACAAAAACAAAAAAGTATACAATTTTTAAATTTACATATCTCGCTTATACAAAGGGCTAATTTAATAATACTAGATGCGCTAGACGCATAAATTAATTCTCTAAAACTTTTATGAAGCATTTATTTCTAAAATCAAAATAAAATCATTTTATTCAAGAAAAACTGTTAACAACTTCAAGTAATGTACCACTTCCGGTTAGCCTATTTTAACCAAAATCTATTATGTTATTTCGATTGACATAAAAGTCTTGTATACCAAATTTGAGAAGTTTTGGATTATATTTTAAAACAGTTTTTCATTAAAATCTATTATAGGCTTCATGTAAAGTGCCACTTCTGAAAATTGTGTAATAACCAGAAAGGGAGGTGCACAACTAGATGTTATAGGAGTCCTAAATACAAAATTTCAACTTTCTACGGCTTACCGTTTTTGAGTTATGCGAGATACGTACGTACAGACGTCACGACGAAATTAGTCAAAATGGATTCAGGGATGAGCAAAATGGATATTTCCGCTGAAATCTGAAAACCGAAATTTTTCGCGATTACAATACTTCCTTTACTTACGTACAAGGAAGTAAAAATATGTGTATGAGAATCCTATCGAAAATATAAGTGCAACGTTTGCATAGTTCTGATTATGTTAAGACTTATACCATGCATTAATTTTTAATTACTAGAGAAACGTGAATCCAAAAGTATAAATTAAAGCAACACAATTACAATTATAGAGGTGCAGAAAGTATCTGTCACAATAACGAAACAATTAACATTGAATACTATACTTTCCTTAAAGCAGTTAAATTAGAAAAGAGAAAAGAGTATTATTCAAAAAAAAAATCATGTTTTTATATTCAAGTGAATAAAATATAGAATATTGAAATGATTTTTTACCATGAGTCGTCCACTGGAACCGTATTAAGCCGAGTGGGAAGTAAGCCAAAGTATGTGTACGGCCGATAAATTCGTTGTCGTCCGATATAAACATCGTTCACTGCAGCCGAATTACATCCGACAAAAATAGTGTTGCTCCTTTGCTATCTTTAGAGATATTGATGGAGCGACACTATTTTTGTCAGATGTAATTTGGCTGCAGTGAACGATGTTTATATCGGACGACAACGAATTTATCGGCTGTACTTTGGGTGTCCTCCCACTCGGTTTAATACGGTTCCAGTGGACGACTCATGGTAAAATATCATTTCAATATTCTATATTTTATTCACTTGAATATAAAAACATGGATTTTTTTTCAATAATACTCTTTTTACTTCCTTGTACGTAAGTAAAGGAAGTATTGTAATCGCGAAAAATTTCGGTTTTCAGATTTCAGCGGAAATATCCATTTTGATCATTCCTCAATCCATTTTGACTAATTTCGTCGTGACGTCTGTACGTACGTACGTATCTCACATAACTCAAAAACGGTAAGCCGTAGAAAGTTGAAATTTTGTATTTAGGACTCCTATAACATCTAGTTGTGCACCTCCCTTTCTGGTTATTACCTACACAATTTCCAGAAGTGACACTTTACATGAAGCCTATAATAGATTTTAATGAAAAACTGTTTTAAAATATAATCCAAAACTTTTCAAATTTGGTATACAAGACTTTTATGTCAATCGAAATAACATAATAGATTTTGGTTAAAATAGGCTAACCGGAAGTGGTACATTACTTGAAGTTGTAAGTTGTTAACAGTTTTTATTGAATAAAATGATTTTATTTTGATTTTAGAAATAAATGCTTCAAATAAAAGTTTTAGAGAATTAATTTATGCGTCTAGCGCATCTAGTATTATTAAATTAGCCCTTTGTATAAGCGAGATATGTAAATTTAAAAATTGTATACTTTTTTGTTTTTGTAATAAAGCTTGCTATGGATTAGGACAAAAAAAATTTTCATGTCAAATTACGTTAAATACGTGCAATTTTGTGATTCGTACAATAACAAATATTATATTTTTATTGTGAAATTAGTCATATTCATTGTTGTAATCAAATATTCCTTTGTTGTAATCCAAACTCTCTTTAAAAAGAACTGGGTTAGATTATAGTCGCTATATATCTTACCGTTTTGAAGTTAAAATTAATATTTTGTAATTTAGTTATTAAATTTTTGGTTAAAATAGGCTAACCGGAAGTGGTACTTTACTTGAAGTTGTTAACAGTTTTTCTTGAATAAAATGATTTTATTTTGATTTTACAAATAAATGCTTCAAATAAAAGTTTTAGAGAAGTAATTTCTGCGTCTAGCACATCAAGTATTATTAAATTAGCCCTTTAAATAAGCGAGATATGTAAATTTAAAAATTATTTTTTGTAATAAAGCTTGCTATGGATTAGGACAAAAAAATAAAAAAAATGTTCATGTCAAATTACGTTAAATACGTACAATTTTATGATTCGTACAATAACAAATATTATATTTTTATTGTGAAATTAGTTATATTCATTGTTGTAATCAAATATTTTTTTGTTGTAATCAAAACTCTCTTTAACAACTCCCTTTATGGTCGCTATATATCTTACTGTTTTGAAGTTAAAATTAATATTTTGTAATTTATTAAAAAAAATATGTATAGTTTAATAATCGTACAAGGAAGTCGTGTGGTGTCCACACCAGATTTTTTTGTTTTTGTAATAAAGCTTGCTATGGATTAGGACAAAAAATAAAAAAAAATGTTTATGTCAAATTACGTTAAATACGTGCAATTTTATGATTCCTACAATAACAAATATTATATTTTTATTGTGAATATTCATTATTGTAATCAAATATTTCTTTGTTGTAATCAAAACTCTCTTTAAAAACTCCCTTTATGGTCGCTATATATCTTACTGTTTTGAAGTTAAAATTTATTTATTAAAAAAATATGTATAGTTTAATAATCGTACAAGGAAGTCGTGTGGTGTCCACATCAGATTTTTCTTTTCTAATTTAACTGCTTTAAGGAAAGTATGGTATTCAATGTTAATTGTTTCGTTATTGTGACAGATACTTTCTGCACCTCTACAATTTTAATTGTGTTGCTTTAATTTATACTTTTGGATTCATGTTTCTCTATAAAATTAATGCATGGAATGAGTCGATAGTATCGCAAGTTGAAGCATGGATAGTGATTCAAACTGTCTTGAAAATCCATACATATGTAACTTCGTGAGACGAAATATGCTGCTGGATAAATACCACGTGAAGCAAAAGAAGTCTATGAGAATTTTATCACTTACATGAAAAGTTGATGAGACATAGGGGAAAATTCTTCGATAAGGTATCCATATCCGTAATGTATAATAATGAATTAAAATTCAATCTGGGAGCACAATAAGTGCTTTGAATAATTATTTACGGCCGAACACGTCCGACTAATCCATTTCAATGAAATTTGTCTACAATTCGGCCGGATTTGGTCGTATTTGGTCCAGTAGGTTGGATGCAGTAAACGCATATCAATGTCTTTCTCTGTCGTAGGACTAGTCTTCCGTATTCGGCCGTAAGTCGAGCGACTTCCACTCGGACAAATGCGATTCCAATGAACGACCAGCATAAAAATGAAACTTGGCTACACTGCGACAACACACCTTTTTACCTCTCGCTAAGAGAGGTATTATTGTAATCATGCTAAAAATCGCATATCCAGATTTTAATGAATAAGCACGTTTTAAGGTCTCTACAATCCGATTTTAACATTTTTACGATGATGTCTGTGTGTGTGTGGATGTATGTGTGCGTGTGTGTGTATGTGTGTGGGACGTTGGAAGGACGATTACTCATAAACTATAAGACTTAATATTTGTTTAACTACCTATTTCCCAATCGGACATTAATGGGAAGAGCTGAAAAGGTTTTGGTAACAATTGGACAACCGGAAGTAGCAGATTCTTGAAAAAAAAATCTTCAAAATATTATTTTTTGAATTTTTTCTTGGTAATATTAAAGAACATTAAATTCTCAATCTGACACATTTATTTTTTTTACTATATCTCGTACAGGTTTAATCATATTCATTGTAGTAATCAAATATTTCTTTGTTGTAATCAAAACTCTCATTAAAAAGAACCGGGTTAGATTATGGTCTATATATATCTTACCTTTTTGAAGTTAAAATTAATATTTTTTTTACTTAGTTATTAAAAAAATATGTATAGTTTAATAATCGTACAAGGAAGTCGTGTGGTGTCCACATCCGATTTTTTATTAATAATTTGAATTAATGATTAGGTTTGGAACAAATATCAGCATTCCAAAATTAATTAGCTATAATTTTGAGGACGATAGTTGGTGTTTAGTGAATTGGCAGAGTCCATTTTATTTATTTGCTGTATATTTAATAAAGAAGCTTGGGGTCTTGTTAACCCCCCCAGCACAATAAAACTGCTGGCTAACCCGTAGAGTTGTTGTCAGTTACCCTTAATCGTCAGAAGACCTAATCTTAGCAGATGAAATAATTTATTATTAAAAATTGATAATTTGTAACACTTCATAATATATTTAATAAGGAAGCAAGGGGTCGTATTAACCTCCCCAGCACAATAGAATCGTTGGCTAACCAGTAGGGGTGTTGTAATTTACCCTTAATCGTCAGAAGACCTAATCTTAGCAGATGAAATACTTTATTATTAAATAGTGTTTATTTTAACACTTCAAAATATATTTAATTAGGAATCTAGGGGCCCTGTACAATAAAATCACTGTCCAACCTGCAGGATTGGCAAAACAAAAGCACATCTGAGATGACCCCTCTAAGACGCACCACATGTCCCATTTAACCAAAGACGTATCTCTTATAGTTTCCGTTTCCGAGATCCCAATGGCGGCCTTCGAAATCCGGACATTCTGTATATGTGTTTGCTGGGTGTGTGCATTTTTTTGCATAAATTTCACTAGAAATTCAATCGAATACAAACAAAAAAACAAATTGTGAAATTAACAAAAAATACGTAAAGTAGATAGCGTCAATTTGGCAGCATAAAACTGATATTGTCATAACTACCCGTAGATTTTTAAAATTTTTTTTTACTAGATATACAATGGAATACAAACGAAATACAAACGATCTGTGAATTTTTTACAAGAACTTACGTAAACTTTGCTGCTAGTGTTAACTTGACAGTATAAGAATGAAATTGCCATATGTTTCGGTAGTTTTTTTTTTTCAATTTTTACCTTCCGTCACCTTTAGGTAAGGAAGGTATTGTCTTTGGTCAAAAAATTCAATGATGAGTTTTTACTGAATAAGCAAGTTTTAGGGTCCCTATAATACGATTTTACCATTTTTACGATGTTGTCTGTATGTATGTTTGTGTGTCCGTGTGTGTGTGTGTGTGTGTGTGTGTGTGTGTGTGTGTGTGTGTGTGTCTGTGTGTCTGTGTGTGTGTGTGTGACAAAAGTTCCGGATCCCATAATTTCAATACCACGATTTCAAAAATTATATTTTTTTCGTATTCCTCAAGTATACAACCAGAAGAACACGTGATTAGATTTTGGTTATAATTGGTGAACCAGAAGTAGCCTCATTTGAAGATTTAACAGTTAAATTTGATTTATTGACATTTATTATTATTATAACTTAAAGAATATATTATTCTCTATACGATTTAATTACATTTTATACTTCATATTCAATAGATACAGAGTTAAAGAATTTTAAAGAAATTAAATTTTATAATTCAGCCAGCTATGCTAAATATGGAAACTGCTAATATATTCATATAATTCAAATTGACAGATGTCAGTATGAATAAAAAGTAAATTAATGTGGCAGAGATGAGGATGTTGAAGTAGATGTTGGGGAACACACGGAAAGATACGGTAATAAAATAACTCTAGTGTTACAATTTTCTAGAAAGATACAAGAAAGACGATTACATTGGTTTGAACATGTCATGAGGAGAAATGAAGAATTATATTTGAACAAGAATGAGTAGTTTAGTAATGGAAGGTTGAAGAAGCAGAGAAAGACCAAAGATAAGATGGAAGGACTGTATTGCGGAAGACTTGAGAGAAAAAGAACCGAATGAGAACGACACGCAAAAATATCGACTCCTAACGAATGGGAAATGCTAAAGAGGAAGAAGATGTCAGTGTCAAGTGCAATTTGAATAGTTTGTTTATGAAATAATTTTACTGGAAATTTAGAATCTTTTCCAAGAAAAATTATGTATGGAATTTATACATTATACACAGTATTGACGGAAGGTTGTGCTGGCCACAACAGATTTTTTTATTTGAAATACATTCAAATACAAATGAAATACAAACGATCTGTGAAATTTTTAAAAGAAATTACGTAAACTTTGCTCTAGCGTAAACTTGACAGCATAAAAATAATATTTTCATAACTTCCCGTAGAATTTTTTTTTTCAAACTTTTTACTAGAAATACAATGGAATACAAACAAAATACAAACGATTTGTGAAATTAAAAAAAAAAAATAGTAAACTTTGCTGCCTAGCATGAACTTGGCAGCATAAAAATAAAATGCAATTTATTAACATTAATTGCGCAATACAAATAATATTTAGTAAAATACAATGAAATACAAACTAAATACAATCGATTAAGTGCACTTGTATTATTTTTTTTAAATATGTTGCTGCCAAATTGACGCACCTCCGACCTTTTGATGTATTAAATAAATAATTTGAATTCATGAAACCAAACTTTTTAATACCATTTTATATGTAACAATTTAAAATCCCTGAATATGAAAAATTACAAAATGGAAATACAAAACGATGTTATATAATACTTACTTTTATCGATTTTATTTGGCAATTGACAGCTGATAAATTATTTGTAATTGTAACCTATAAGTATGCATTCTGACTCAGTGGACAGAATTTATTTCTCTATCTAAGCCAACACTATTGTGAAATGTATTATAAATGTAGTCATGCCATGCTTGTTTAAAATATGAACAAATTATTGTTTTCTACAATGTCATGGATAGTGCTACTAATTAACGGAACTTTTCAAATTTATTTTTAAAATTAAAAAGAAACTAAAACCACAATACAAAAAATGCAAAAACAATTTTGTATTCTAATTCTGTATAACTTTGCACTCTACTGTTTTTGACGTAAAATGAATAGGAGAGCAGGAATTGCATAAAACAAAAATCCCATGTTAAATCCCTATGTTCGCACCTGACCGCCAACATCCTTTATATGTATATATTTAGGGTTAAAATAGGCTAATTTTAAAGAAATCAGGCTTGATATGAAGAAAAAACGACATATTTTACAGATTCTATTAAAAATAGGCAAAATAAATTACGGTTTGTATTAAAGAGAAATGCATAAAACAAAATTAGCCTTTCTCATTTTCATCGGCCTCTAATATAAGAAAGCGATTCCCTTAAAAAAAAAATCATCATCATTACCGATATCTGTGTATATTGTAATACAAGTGAGGAAAGGCATCATTGCAAATCGAGTATGAGTTTTACAATGCCCCTTGCCCATGTATATTACATACTACTTTTTTCAACATTACATGTGCAATTTACATTTTTCTCTTAATAATACAATAAATTTAAAAATTATTTTATAAAATAGAAACAATAGTGATATTTAACCAGCTTGTGCAGTTATGTGTATTTTTTTTACTCCAATCAATTAAAATTGTAATATACTCGTTATAGATATAACTATTACTGATTATGGAAGAAGAGAGTAATTCAGAATTACTCAATACTTCATCAGACATTAGAAAAGCAGCGGACTAGGTAAGTGAAACTTTTGCCGGATAAATTCCGAGTACGCTACGAAAGATAGTATGTTTTTTTTATCGTAATATTTAATCTAAGGCAAGACAGTCGTGTTAAAAGTTTCTCGGAATCAGTGATTATGGCGTGCTTTTCAGAATTAGCGAAAGTGCAAAAATCGTCAAATTTATGGTCACGATATTCGATGCTTAAGGCATGTTTGCTAATTAGAAATAATGTAGATATAGGCAAATATTCTAAATTGATAACCTACCTAAGAGACAATTTTACTTAATTAATCCAGAGCCTTTTTACCTTGCGGTGTCAGGCTTTTGTTGTTGTTGAGTTGGACTGCTTTTCCGGTTTCTTCTTAAGGACTCCTTTCCATTTGGTTCTGTCTAGACAGACTAAAGAAACAATCAGTTGGCTATATAGCCAGAAAATTGAATATTTTCACGAAAGAGCAAATTTTAAATACTGTATACATGATTACCACACATTTTCAATAGTAATAATTTTATTTTAAATGCAGGTTATTGCGATTATTTGTTTTCCAGGTGCATATCATTGCGATGAATTGATAAAATAAATCAAATGATGCCATTCAGGATTTGAAGACAGCATTAATAGTCACCATTCCGGATTCTAAAACAAGAAAATCTCGCGTATTTACAGTAATTGTAGTGAAAAATGAGCTGACGAACAGTTTGAATTTAATTGAGATATACAAAGAAGTTTCTCTAATGTGCCCTAATATAGTACATCGACGATTATTTGTAAATTACCAAAAAAATAAATATACCATTCAGCCCGTTGGAATAACAAGTACCCGCAATAATAGGAAAATATTTAAAAATACTAGACGCTTTTTCCAGTACAGGACATCAGCATCCTTATTAGTTGACACTGGAGGTGACTTACTTACATTAAAACGTCACGGAAGTTGGCAGTCCTCTACAGTAATAGAGGGCTATGTAGAAAATTCTGTTCAAAACAAAATCTCCGTAGCCACTAAAATATTACTTTAACGCTAACAACAATCTCTTCGTCAGCAAGTATTTTAGAAAGAAATCAGAAATATTTGGAGTATCATGCAGAAAATTGTACTTTAAATTTTTATAACAGCAAATAGCTAACTTACTATGTATATTGTTATTGTTTAATGTTAAATAAATAGCTCTTACATATGTATTGAAGTTTGTATACCTGTTATTTCAACGGATAAATGAAAAATTGCCAAAAAACTTTCCTCACTATCAAGGAAAGTAAATTACTTTCATCACTTGTGAGGGAAGTGGTTACTATCACGACTAAATGAAGTGGTGAAAATGTCATTATCGCAAGTGATGTTGGAAAAAATAAATCACAGCCAGCAATGGGCCATTATTTTATTAAAATTTATTATAGATTTTTTAAATGTGTAAATTAAAACTTTCCATACTTTTGCTATAAAAATATATACAATACCAATTATGTCTACTCTAATTGAAGACATGTGATATATTGTAAATTAATTCTTTAATGTTATGAGTTGCATTTAATTTTTTTTTTTTTAATAATTAAATTAAAATGTTTCCTTCCTCTTGATGAAAAATGAAACACGTAATAATGCACTCGTATGATAAAATTATTATTTTAATTTAGAAAAAGTACATTTTTTGTGGAGATATTTTTATGTTTAAAATACAATTTAGTCTATTTTAGCGTTAGATGTGTTTATCCCTTCGGGGAACTCTGAACTGACTCGTGTAATTACGGTTATGTACACGTATGTAAAAAACATCAACTCTGGAAACAAGCTTTTGACAAACCCTAGCAACAAAAAAATGCGAGGTTATTTTAAAAAGATTTTTAAAGTTCTGAGTGATATGTATGTATATGAATCACATACCTTAAGAGCAAGGTTCTTTGCAAACGTTGTGAAAATTAATATTCCAAAATTTGCGTGTAAATAAATGTAGGGCATATACAAAATTGATTTAATACAGAATAACAATACATATGTGATGTAATTTTTATTGCAGTCCCCCGTGCTGTCAAGACGGTTGCTCGAGCGTCAATCGGTCGGTCGGTTTACACAGTAGATAGTTTGTAGATCACACACTCAGACACGCAGCCACGAGACCCCATAGGTATGTATTTAAATTAATAAAAATTAAATGGCGGGAGGTATTTTGTTGGTCACATCAGATTTTTTATTATATTATTTCTAATTTTGAATACGATTTTTTGCGAAATAATTGCTATACAAACCTATACAAAATTCATATCGTTGAAAACAGGAAAAATAAATCCTATCTAATAGGCTAAAAAAATAAAGGGGGCCATTTAAAAAAAATAATTTTGTTCTACCTTTTGAGAACCACTGGTTGTATTTTTCCTATATCGATAGCCATGATGGCATTTGAACAAAATGACAAACAAATGTTTGACATTTTATATGTCAGATTTCGTTAGCTATAATTTTATTTTAATTTCTTTTTAATATTTTGAACAGATTAGAAATGGCTTGAAACAAAATAAATTAAAAATTATTAAATAATAAAAATTGCACAATTTACAGGTTATAACAAATCCTGACAGATAAAATGTCGAACATTTGTTTGTCATTTTGTTCATGGCTATCGATAAGAAATTGAATAAATATAATAAATAATTTATGGGTCTAAATTATTACAAATTTACATGTATTTGGTGTCAGGTGATGCAGATTTTTTTTTCTATTGATACCACAACTATTGTTGTCAGTTGAAACGGCGAGCAACAGACTGAGAAAAACCATTTTCCCGTGTTAACAGGCTTTGTTTGGGTGTCAAATATTCACCCGGTATAGATATTTTTTTCTTAGACTGGCATTCTAATGTGATCATGTGATTGCACAGTATGAATAGGAAAATGGAAAATCACATATGTTTTTAGCAGCGTACTTATCTTAATTATTTTATTCTTATGCCGCGTTTGTTTCCATATACCGTAACTTGAGCTATATGAGTAATTTGTATGATTACATGTGTAACATTAAAAAGTTGAGTGATAAAAAATTATCGAAACGGTGTAAAGAAATAAATTATTTTGAATGCTTCTGCATACTTTGGGGAAGATAAACATGTAATTGTTCCCCTAATTCCATTCAATTTTGTAGAAAATATATTTTATTTTGAGATTATTACATGATAGTCTTTAGTTCTTCATTTTTTATGTACTTATTTCTGAATATTATTACATATTAGAGAGTATGCACTGCTTTGGATGTGTCATATGTAATGGTAAATAATATCAAAAGTCAATGCGAAACATTGACAGCTTTACTATCTGAGTCTGCAATTCAACATACATGTTATAGTAAGTAATTTGCTTATTAAGGCCCTTTTAAATCAATTTCAAGTCTATCTTATATTTAAATTAAAAATTATTTCTACGATCGTTGTGCATTAATAGCTGTTTTCTCATATATTAATATATATATATATATATATATATATATATATATATATATATATATATATATATATATATATATATATATATATATGCGCGTGTGTATATATGTGTATATGTATGTATATATATATATATATATGTATGTATATATATATATATATATATATATATATATATATATATATATATATATGTATGTGTGTGTGTGTGTGTATATATGCATATATTTAATTCTGGTCTTTCATAAATGTCTGTATTTGGTAATTTTGTAAAAATATCTTGTATATTAGCGGAAGCCTAATATTGGGTAATCTGTTGGCTTCCCGTAAATAAATAAAATTAAAAAAAAAAAAATTAAAAATTAATTGTTATAATCAATTAATGTAATAATAAAAAATATGTAAATAAGTTTTAAAGTACACTATAAATGTTAGCCCCATCGACTAGATCAATCGGTTTCACTACTTGGTTCATAGAAAAATAACTAAATGACGTCATCACATTGGAATGCATTTTTTAGAGAAATTTGACTATACAAGTATACGTAATGAATATTATATCTATAGCATATTCATTTCTTCTATATGACAAATGATATTGTTCCTGTAAAATAAATTAATAATAATTTAAACTGTTATTCAGATTAACATGATGTTCGGGAAAAGTCCGCAAGATGTGCAGCGTTAATAAATGGTCGAGCAATCTACATTACATAACACTATTATATTTCATTTACCTATTATCCATCAGGCTGACTAGGCTAAAGTCTAGGGCGCCGTAAAGGAAATAGGCACTGTACCCGATCTATTTTTACCTCTCGCTAAGAGAGGTATTGGATTCTTGCTAAAAATCTCATATCCAAATTTTAGTGAATAAGCACGTTTCAAAGTCCCTAGAATCCGATTATAACATTTTTATGATGATGTCTCTGTCTGTGTGCGTGTGTGTGTGTGTGTGTGTGTGTGTGTGTGTGTGTGTGTATGGATGTGTGTGAGGTTGTTCGAGGTACGATTTCTCAAGTTCTATAAGGCTAAAGACCTGTGTAACTACGGATTCCTCAATCTGACAGTAATGGGAAGAGTTGAATAGGTCCTGGTAACAATTGGACAACCGGAAGTGGTAGTTTCTAAAAAAAATTCTAAATATTATTTTTTGAAAATTTATTTTCTGGGAGGTTTAATATATATTATTTTATTATTAATTAAATATGTATTTAAATTATAAGCATGTTAATATTACATATATCCTTAAGAAATACCGCTCATACCGTCAATGAATTTGAAGAATTTTGAACATATTAGAACAGTAGGACAAAATTTCTCATAGAACAAAAGAAGAGATACAATTTCAATTATTTGTGTGTACACGAAATGTTAAATTCGTTACTTATAGGGCACGAGCAGTCATGTGACTTTGTTGGCATTGGCAAGCAGATATGACGATCCGTGTCAAAATGACGGCTAGTAGTTATTTACATAGATGTCACAATTGTCATATGTCATAATTTTTCATTAAAAATTTCAAAATATTCTAATTTTTATTTGTCATCCATAGTATGAAATATACTTGTCGAAAAATAATCCAAATGGATTTGGAAAATCATAAAGTTTTGAATGAAAACTTATGATACTTGACACCTACGTACATTACTAGCTGTCATTCTGACACGGGCCCACATATCAGCTTGCCAAGACCAACAAAGTCACAACTGCTCGCGCTCTATGCATCATAAAATGAAAATGGCGAGAAATATTGTACTGGCCACAACATATTTTTTTTAATACATAATTATTTGTGATCCATCTTAAAAGTTTAAATCGTAGATATAAGCTTAACAGATCAAGGAGATTTTAAATAAACGAAGAAAAAAAAATATGAAAAAATCATGGACCTTCCTAACCATCTAAGCTATGAGTTCCCATCGAATTCTAATTCATTTTACTCGTATATCCGTAACCTATATTCAAATAAAGTAAATATTTTTTTCCTTAAGTGATGTTAATGTGCACGTATGAAACCGTATTGCCTGCCGAGTACAACCAATTCTCGCATTCTATGACAAATTCTACCATTTTTACTTTTCCAAATATGGATATTATTTTTATAATATATTTATTTCTTCCCGTTACAAACTGCACGCGAAAAAGGTTTTTTTCCACATAAAATGAGTAAAATCTTATTTAAGAAGTTCTGTAACGAATGACAAAACTGATGATCACTATCAACTATACGAATAAAATCAGAAATTATATAAAAATGCAATTTTCAAGACATTCAATAAATTTCAAACGTTCAATATAGAGAAATCATCTAATCATTATTATGTTTCGTGTTTTCATAAATATATATGCATTGTCAAGACATGTTTAATTTTAAGTACAAATAACATAAGCGTCAAATTATTATCAGCCTAGGGTGCCCAAATGACTTAATCTGGCCGTGACTTACGGTTTTTCTCAATATTTGAACATAACCTAACCTTATTCTCAACCTTCATTACGCAATGTTGTAAATGCTCGTGGCCATGTGTCTGCGAGTCTGGTCATGAACTTGAAGACCCGGGTTTGATACCAAGCGACGCTAAAATTATTTGGAATTTTAGATGGCACAAAAGTGATCCCTGTGGTGACGCCTGATAAATGCCGACACGGTACGAATATATCATCATTATCACCAATACTGCGTACAAAACAGATTGCCTCAGCCAGCAATGGGTAATATGCTGTGATGACATATTTATATTAATTTATTTATAAAAATTCAAATAGTTGCATTAAATTTTCGTAGCTGAACCAATAAAAGCATTTTTTCCTATTGATAACAACATTGAGGCCCATTCTGTAGCCTAGTGGTTAATTTTTAACAATTGGTTAATATTTTTATCCAATAGATAATGATTTGACAACTAAAAGTACTTACATTGTTTTGTTATATATCAACATACTTGATTGGTTAAAAAAATTAACCAGTTGTTAAAAATTAACCAGTGTGTTACAGAATAGGCCCGATTTTTCGGAATGTATAGTATGAGAACAATTAGTATGATAACATTATAATATTAAATTTCTAAGTGTTAAATCATGCAATATAATACATGATAAATCAAATCCAATATTTCGAATATGCAGCACACAATAAGATGCTTTTAGTTAATCAACCAAACAATCAGTAGTTAATAATGTGCCTGTCACTGATTAATTTTGCATAAAACAAGCATTGCGATTGTGGTAAACATAGTCGTTGGATAATGACAATGGTCGGTGTATGTTGTGGTATCCCTGATGTCACTAGACGACACGGGGACATTAGTGGTTGCTAGCTATGTAAAACTGCGGTTATTTATATGGCATGTAAGCGGATTACCCATGTAATCCAGTGGATATAAGATCCCAAATGAATTTACTATTATTTGTGGTTTTAACTTTTCTATAATTTAATTTCTTAAACATTTATGTACATTGGAAGTACGTAATTATTTTGTCATTCTTTTGTAAATCATTCATAATTTACAACAAAGTAAGTGGTATTTATTAATAAATTATTAGTTACACTAAAATATATTCAATTACGTTTTCCATGTCTCATAAACAATTAATATTATTTATGACCAAGTTTAGTGCTACCTATACTAACACAGTTTTTCTATTTAATATATAATAAATGAAAGTTAATTTTATTAACATAGGCAAAGTAATGTATTTTCTAGTAGTTATTTATGTATTATGGGCGTAATGAAGCTTTTATGGCCTGTGGTGGGATTTTGAGCCCGAGGCGTCAGCCGAGGGATAAAAACACGTCAAAGGCCATAAAAGCTAGTTACGCCCGTGGTACATACATAATTTTATGCACGGTCGAAGATTTTATGATTATGAAAATTAGAAAAAACAATTTTGTTAGGTATAAAAGATAATAGATGTTACTACAATGTTATGTAAAGTAGAGTACCTTTATATACAGGCTATGACCATGGGGCAAGATCGCCGCCATTAGCGGGCCAATGTCAAACATACGATAATTCATTTCCCTATTTATTTGTAAGAAATGTGATATTATATTATACAGGAATATTAAATAACCACACTATGAATCTATAAAGGTAACAAAAATTAATTAATTTAAGAGATACACAATTATTATTATGACATACATTTAGAGGTTATGTAGAACATAGGATATAGGTTGTTATTATCACATCTAATTTAATAACTGTAGTTATTATTTACATAATAAGTATATATTATAAACTTACCTTTTAAAAATTTAAATGTTTGTGCTTAATATTGGTAATTTTTATGTGATTTCAATATTGCCAGTCATCGTAATCAGTATCTCAAGAAAATACGCAAATAAAGAAAATAAAAGTCTTACATACACTTTAAATAAATATTAGAAGTATATTTACATGTTTTGTATTAAAATAAAACAAGTAGCCACAAAAAGACATAATAATTTGCGCAACAACGAATTTGACAGTGGCCCGCAAATGGCGGACGAAACGAGAGGCACGTCATGGCCATACCCTGAGTATATAGGTACCCTAATGTAAAGAGGCATATTAAGCATTAATAGCATAATAGATAATAGAAGGCGCTACAATATAATGTAAGAAATGTGAGATCAAACTAATCTAAGGACTTTTAACATGTAAAGAAGAAGTAAACGTGTGTATGGTGTCAAATAAATAAGTGTGAAATTAGTTAAACGAATTTATTAGTTTATCTAGACGTACAAATAAAACAACGTAACGACGGAACCATGGACGCATTTTGTTTATTATATCTGTTTTCGAGTGTAGTATTCTGTGTTGCAAAAATGGAAACAGAGGAGGCTGCAGGAAGTGCAAAAAATTGCGGCTTACTGCCTGCAAAATCTAAGAAGCTTTATGAAAAAACTTATAAAGAATATTTTAAATGGTTTGAAGTAAGGAAGAATTCAATCGAAAACTGTTACTATAAGAAGAGTCTTTTGGCTTATTTTTGACATTTATTAAAAGAAAGGAAACCCTCTTCCTTATGGTCTTATTATGCCATGCTGAAAGCGACCATCAAAACCAATCATAACGTAGATATTGGTAATTACTCAAGTTTATTTGGATTTTTGAAAAGAAAATCGGACGGGTATATTGCCAAAAAATCTAAGGTTTTGACTATGGAACAAATAGAGACCTTTCTATATTAAGCTCCAGATGAAATATATTTAATGATTAAGGTACATAAATTCATTATTGTAACATAATTTTAGGTGTTTAACTAAAATTTATTGAAACAGGTTGTTTTAATTTTCGGAATAGCTGGAGCATGCCGTAAACAAGAACTTGTTCATGTAATAGTTGATGATATCCAGGATTTAAACTCTTCATTGCTGATTACTTTACGAGATACTAAAACAAAGAGAAATAGAATGTTTAGTGTAGTTGATAATAATAAATTGCCCATTCTTTTGGAAATTTATAGAAAATATGCCGTTTTACGTCCAGTAGACATTAATACCCGCCGTTTCTTCCTAGCTTACAGGAACGGAAAATGTACGAAGCAGGTCGTAGGAAAAAATATTTTTGGTGAAATTCCGAAGAAAATAGCTGTCTATCTAAAACTGCCTAATTCCGAATTATATACTGGACACTCATTTCGTCGCTCATCGGCGACATTATTAGCCAATTCTGGAGAAGGAATGATTGGTATAAAACAACTTGGGGGCTGGAAGTCAACGTCAGTTGCGGAACAGTATATAGAAGATTCAGTGTCAAACAAAATTAGACTTCCTAAGAAAGTGTTAACAGGAAACGCCAGTTCACCGGCTGGTAACAATAAAACTAATATATCCTCCAATATTTTAGGAAGTAGCAGCAGTTCTGATTGCATCAAAGTGAATGAGCAAGTTGTACTTCCGAATATACATATGGAAAATTGTTACAATTGTATTGTAAATATAAATTTCCCAAAATTAATTTTAAGTAAAGGATATAAAATGTTTTATTTCATTTTCCGTGTTTAAATTGCTTGCATTAAGAACATTATATTATTTTTGTCTAAATTCTCGTTCGAGAATTTATGGTTATTTCTAGTATAATGTAAATTACTCATTTTCATCAGAGTTTCGTTCTATTTTCGTACTTGATTTGAGAGGTTATATTAACTTTTTAACATATTTCAGGAAGGCAGTAGGATCGTGTAAATAACATGTGTGTTATTTGTATATTTGTTGAATTTATAAATCATCATCAGCTACAAGTGATACAATTTGTTAAACAATATAAATCTAACCAACATTACATTATAAACAAAGAATACTGACCTATGTTAAATTGTACATGATATATTTTAAATTGACTGCGTTACAGTATATTCAAAAGTTGATGTTACCATTACGACATCTTGGCTTGATGTGCGGAAATGTACAAAACACCAAAGTCAAAATGAAGTCACGCATGCCTAGTAGGAGGCAGCGATTGTAAAATTGGTCGCGCGTGTTTCATGATATTCAAAAAATCTGTTATTATTCAATGTACCTACATTATCCTTATTAATATATAAAGTTTCAATTATGTCTTTTGTATTTATTGTTCTCGGAATCAACAAGCATTGGGATTTCAAAATCGATCTTATGTCCTGTTTCTTGTACATGTCTAGATAATCCATTATGATGCGGATTAAGTAGTTTTGAATGGTATGAATGTTGGTATATCCTTTTTTTAAGTGGTTGGCTGGTTTCCCCAATATAATGTTTATTAAGTACTGCAGTTGATTTGGTAGATCGATCCAATCCGATTTGGCCAACATATGACCTCTCGCCATTTCCATTTTATGATATATAAATAAATAATAAACAAATATATCATCACGGCATATTACCCACTGCTGTGTGTGCCAATCTGCTTTGTACGCAGATATCGATGAAATATTTGTACCGTGTGGGCGCTTACCAGGCGTCACCTCAGAGGCACTCATTACTGTCGTGGAAAGTACGCCACAGGGATCAATTTTGTGCCATTAAAATTGGAAGTAATTTTTGGCGTCGGTCGAGATCGAACCAGAGTCATAATTACCGAATTTAACATTTCTTGTACATACAAGTAATTCAAATTGTATCTACTCTTTCGTTATATGAGGAATTTTCTCCTACTCTTCTAATATATTCAAAATTATTTATATTCACTGACGGTATTAACGGTATTTCTGAAGGATATATGTAATATTAAAATACCTATAATTTTAATATTTTTTTGTATACTCAATTGTAAACAACTATCTACCTTCTTAGCAACGAGTCCGGTAGGTAGGTCGAGGCCGGTAGTACATACCAACGCCCCTGACGATGTCCAGTAGGTATTTCAAAATTGCCTTACATAATTTGTAAATTTTAGATAAAAAAATGCGTTTAATAAATTTTACGAATTATCTTTATTAATATAAAAATTCAATGTACAGTTAGTTACATTTCGCTGTTTTTCTTCATTTGTGACGTATGACAATCGATATTTTCTACTGATGATGCGGCTTCTGCTGCAGAATTCTCATTTCCATTAACTGATTTCAATATTTTCTTTGCTATGTTAGTCTTTATCCTCATAGAATTCTCTACGTACTCTCGTGCAACCGTTGTGGATTTCCACCCTCTATGATTCATTAAAACTCCCAAATCTCCACCTCCTTCCGCTAGAAGAGTCGCGGAAGAACGTCGGAAACAATGCCCCGTGTATGAGTTAGCATAAAGGAGTCCTAAATATTCGGCAATTTTTCTAGGCGCATTACCGACTGTATGGACACCAATAACTTGGGCAACACGTTTTTACCTCTCGCTAAGAGAGGTATTGGATCCATGCTAAAAATCGCATATCCAGATTTTATTGAATAAGTAGTTTTAAAGTCCATAGAATCCGATTTTAACATTTTTACAATGATGTCTGTATGTGTTAGGTTGTTGGAGATACGATTTCTCAAATTCTATAGACTAAAGACCTGTTTGACTACGGATTCCTCAATCTAACAGTAATGGGAAGAGTTGAATATGTTCTGGTAACAATTGGACAACTGAAAGTGGTAGTTTCTAACAAGAAATTCTAAATATTAGTTTTTGAAAATTTGTTACTACAATTATTAAACATAATTATATTCTCAATCTGACATATTTAATTTTTTTTACTATATCTCGAATAGGTTTGGAGATAGGATATAATAATATAAAATAATCTGTTGTAATAAATCTCGTTCCCCAAAAAAAAAAAAAAGTTGAGATATTTAAATGTTTGTAATTGATAGATAAATGCAAAATGTCAGTGTCAAAAATCAGCAGGTTTAATAACATTACTGGATTTTTCTGGGAGATACATTTAATATATATTATTGTATTATTAATTAAATATGTATTTAAATTATAGGTATGGTAATATTACATATATCCTTAAACAATACCGCTAATACCGTCAATGAATTATAAGAGTATTAAACATATTAGAATAGTAGGACAAAATTTCTCATAGAACGAAAGAAGAGATACAATTTCAATTATTTGTCTGAACAAGAAATGTTAAATTCGGTAGATATAGGGCACGAGCAGTCATGTGACTTAGTTGGCCTTGGAAATCAGATATTATGAGGATCCGTGTCAGAATGACGGCTAGTAGCTATTTGCAAAGATGTCACAATTGTCATATTTTTCATTCAAAATTTCAATATATTCTGACGTTTATTTATCATCCATACTATGGAATATACTTGTCGAGGAAAATAATTCACATGGATTTGGAAAATCATAATGATTTGAACGAAAACTTATGATACTTGACACCTATGTACATTACTAGCTTTCATTCTGACATGGGCCCCCATATCTACTTGCTAAGGCCAACAAAGTCACATAACTGCTCGCGCCCTATGCAACATAAAATGAAAATGGCGAGAGGTATTGTGCCGGGTACAACAGATTTTTTATTCCTGTATCTTAACAAAAATCGCTAATTGCTCATATCGGCCGGTCTTAAAGACATGTGTATTCTAATTATCATACAGGATTTGCAACTTTCATCATTAGGTATTATAAACGAGCGATTGACCTCAGTTTTTGTTTTAGGTACCTATGCATATCGTCAGTGGTTATATTTATTAATTCTTCCCGTCGGCATCCTCCGAATATACCAAGAATAAGAATGACCTATAGTTTTAAACGAACAAAAAAGCCCTATCTAAAGTACAAATTTTGGCATTTACCTTCAAAAGCAGCTAATTGTCATCATCAGCTTGTTTCAATTTTTTTATTCTATCATCGTGAGCTAACACTGTAACGTATATTTAGCTGCGTGAAGTGTAAAAATCAAATAAATATTATTAATTAAAATAATACGTTTATTAAACGATAAATATTTAGGATAAATATTAAAAAGATAAAAAAATAACTAACACTATGATTAAAAAATTATAAACACTATTTTAAGACTAAGAATATTATTAAATGCTTAAACACTAAGATTATTTATTTAAACAATATTTATATCACTATATTTATTTATATACGTTCGACACTACAATGATATTATATACAAAGGATCAGTCCACCGGATGTAATTAAACCAGTCTAGACGCGTAAGGGTTTTCCTCCGCCGGGGATTACGACATCTCTCGAGAATATTCTACCAGTGGCGATGTTTGCATACTTTTAAGTCAGGGCCGCACGTTACACTGCCCCTTTCTTGGCTTCCTGGTTGGGTAATGGATAGGTTTCAATCCATTTGGTGAAGTAGTCCATGACAACCACGATATATTAATTTCCGTCTTCGCTTTATGGAAATGGTCCGGCCACGTCATCGCAATGCACTCAAATGGACTGCCCACGTTGTATTGACGCATTGGAGCTCTTCGCCGTTTATGCAGACCGTTGCTTCCAGCTCAAACCACACATTTCTTGCACCAGTTTTTAACATAATAAGTTTTGTTGACTCCAAAATGACCTCCTCCAGATCCGCCATGGATCTTTCATTACGTTTGGTACTCTACTCTTAGGAATAACAAACTGAGTTTTCTTCTCAGTTCCATCAGAATTCTCTATCACACGCTTTAATAGGCCATCCTCAATCACCATAGAGTCCCATTGCGCCCAGTACGATTTTACACTGTGTTGAGTGTGGTGGAAAGTCTTCCTGTATTGGTTTGCCGTCTTCTACTTTCCATTCCAATATGATTTTCAAACTCGGGTCAATTCCTTGGTCCTTGCGTAGTCCATCGGGCTACCAACTATCGTCCACTACTATTATCCTGGCGATGGTGGGATGTTTTTCTTCCAGTCGACTACCATATTTGCCTCCATCTTGGTATGGCCTTCTAGACAGTGCGTCGACATTACTTCCCTTTCTTTCAAGTTTCTTTCTCTGTCTCTCTGTATATCTTCGAGGCGCCTTAAGTCTTCTTGAATGCATCGGCACTGCTTCCATTTCTTTCAATTTCCTTTCTCTTTCGTCCTGCATGGCATCCGTTTTCTTTTGCAGTTTTCTACAAAGTCTCTGCGGATGATCTAGTTTACCGTTATTCCAACTGCGGAGTTTCTTTCTTTCAGCAAACACTTCATTTTCAATTCGCCGTAATCTCTCATCCAGATCTTCCGTGTTTTTATTTTTCTCAGCATCAATATGTTGCACTCGCGATTGATTACATGAAGCTTGTTTAGCAGCTTCATGTTCTAATGCATATGACAGTGCGTCGATCAAAGTTTTTGGGCAAGCCAATCTCAGTGCTTGCTGAGTTTCACTGTCTCGAACTCCGTAGATGAATTATTGAGTGGTCAGGCACTCCAAAACGCTGTCAGGAGCTGTAGGATGTGCGAGACGAACCAAACGGGCTACGTCGGCTTCAAATTCTTGCAGGCTCTCTTTTGGACTCTGATACCGGTTCCTTAGCTGCGTCTGGTATACCTGCTCCAGATGCGCATTGCCATATCGCATATCCAACCATAAGACTAGTTGGCCGTAGTCTTCTTGATCTTGTTCCTTCAAAGTTTGTAGGATGTCGATATCTTCTCCACGCAATGAGACAGTCAACGCTGTAGTCTTCTCGGTGGACGTCCAGGAATGTGCTATCGCAGCCGCTTCAAATTGTTTTAAATAATTCGGCCACGAAGATTTTCCATCAAATTCCGGTTTTTTTATATGCATTGTTGAGGTAGAATCTGGTTTTATTAATTTCCTTCCTTCCAATATACTTGCCTTTGCTACACCGGAATTCGAAATTGACGACTATATAATTTTAGTGAATTTTTCTCGTATTTCTTCAATCTTCTTGTCATACTCATCTTTAAATTCTTCAAGTCTTCTTCGGTTCTTCTATAATTCTCCTCTAATTTTTCTTCTAAACTTCTAGAATTCTCTTCTATTTTCCTTCTAAACTTCTGAAATTTTCTTCTACTTTTTCTTTTAAACTTCCTCTAATTTTTCTATTTTATTATTTCTATTATTTTTTTCCAATGTTCTAGAACTTTTTTTTGATTTTCTAGAACTTTCTGCTATTTCCTGTACTAGTTTAGCAATGTCAGACGGATCAAATAAGTAATCGTCGGGATTTTCATCAGAATCGATTAATGCTTGCCGCAGTCTTTCTTGAAGTACTGACTTCTTTCATGTTGTTTCCAAATCTCGTTCTTTCAGTTCTCTCTTGAGATCACTTCCTTTTAATTCACTTAATTTTAATTGTTTAGCCGCCATTTTATTTATTTTTATTTATACTTCACAGTTTATTAACAGCCCCACACCTGACACCTATTGTAACGTTTATTTATATGGCTGACGTGTAAAAAATCAAAGAAATATTATTAATTAAAATAATACGTTTATTAAACGATAAATAGTTAGGATAAATATTAAAAAGATAATAACAATAACTAACACTATGATTAAATAATTACAAATTAAAACACTAATTTAAGACTAAGAATATTATTAAATGCTTAAAAACTAAGATTATTTATGTAAACCATATTTATACCACTATATTTATTTATATAACTACATTTATTTATGTTTATCACTCGTAGACTATTTATTTATGTCCTTCTCGAACTTTCCGACGCCACAATGATATTGAATACAAAGTATCAGTCCACCGGATATAATTAATCCAGTCTAGACGCGTAAAGGTTTTTCCCCGCCGGGGATTACGTCATCGTTCGGGAACATTCTACCAGTGACGGCGCTCGCATATTCTAGTCAGAGGCGCACGTTACAACACAATAGGTCATTTCTTATAAGATTAAATAATGATAAAAATATACTAACCTTTTAATGTCAACCTTTTCGTGAATTAATAAACAGCTTCGTATCATTGCATAATACGACCAGAAACATGTGGGTTTGGAATTATGATAGTGATCCTCAAAATAGGCTAACATTACTCTGTCGTCTGAACCGGCTATATGATTGACTTCCTTCCAATTACAAAATAATTTGTATGCTTTTAAATGCCTTTCAGAGGATTTTGCGACCAACAACGTCGACCTCGCATTATACACTTTCTTGCAATTTTTCTGGTATTAAAACAGACATATATTCTTGTATTTCCATTTTAAGAGCTTCAGACGTTTCAATCACTGACACTAAATTGAAAAAAAAATGTCGATTGGTTGTTTTTTGTCTCCTTAACTAGGCATCACAGAAAACTTGTTCAAAACAAACACGACGCTTTTGATTTAATAATCAATTAATTAATTTAATTATTCTAAATAATTTGTTTTCAACATAGATGTTGAGTATACAGAAAAATTTTATACGACACATGGTCAGTAGCTGCATACGGTATCGCTAGTTCACGAGTCTCGCTCTACCGGGCTCGACCCTTGAGCTAGTGCTCGCCCGTAAATGCTTGGCTACCGCTCTATTGACGTACGCAGCTATAATTAATAATACAATAAGAAATTTAAAATGTATTTACTGCCTAGAAAAAGCTTTCTGTAATGTTAATAAAACTGTTGTTTCTTGACACTAACATACATGATTTTAACTTCTACTGTTTCTATTTCATTTTTTGGTGTGTTTATAACAATTACAAGTCAAAAAGGCTTTCAAAGTTATGTGATGAATGTTCATAACATTGTTAAATTTGAAATATTTTCTTAGACCTAAAAAAATGTTCAAAATTAATTCCACTATCTGCAAATAACTGTATCTATAAATTCATTTTGTATAACTTTCCGGACCAATAAAAGAGATATGAGAGATACACATGTTATATTTGACAACTGTATAACTTTCTCGAAGACATTTGTGAATAACAGTTCGTCATATAGCTAGCAAATCTTGCAATGTACTTAGCAACAAATCTCGTTTGCTTACCCAGCATTTGCTTGAACTGCTTACTTCATTGAACGCACCTATTGATACTGATATCTGTCAATTGGTATTATCTGAATATATTAGCAGTTTCCATGGTTAGCATATCTGGCCAATTTATTAAATTTAATATCTATATCTATATAATTCTTTAACTCTATATCTATTGAATATGAAGTATAAAATGCAATCAAATCGTATAGAGAATAATATATTCTTTAAGTTATAATAACGTTAAATTTCAATAAATTATATTTAACTATTAAATCTTCAAATGAGGCTACTTCCGATTCACCAATTATCTAATCACTTGTTCTTCTGGATGTAAACGTGAGGAATACGAAAAAAATATAACTTTTAGAATCGTGGTATTGAAGTTATGCGATCCGAAACTTTCTTCACACTCACACACACAGACACACAGACATACACACACATATACATACATACAGACATCATCGTAAAAATGGTAAAATACGGACCCTAAAATGTACTTATTCACTAAAAACTCACCACTGATTTTTTTGACCAAAGACAATTACCTTACCTTACCTTACCTGAAGGTGACGGAAGGTAAAAATACATATAGGTATAAATAATATTATTTTGAATTGTATATTTCATAACGAATTCTATTACTATGTATTCTGGTTCATGGAAATAAATATAATTATTATTATAAGGGATGAAAAAGCCCCATGTGGTACAAATATCGCGTCGTTGCGGATAATATCAGACTGATACTCTCAACATTTCGTAAAGAATCATGATGATATACATATTTATTTATTTTACTTTTATCTATTTTAAAACTAAATCATCATATTTTACTTTTAAAAAATGTAGAGAATAATGTAAGTATAAGTGAATTATTAAAATCCATGGTTTGGTTTTTATTCTTTTGAGCTGATTTTGGAATCACAAGTAGTGGCTGGCACTGCGGATGAAATCGAATATAACCAAGTGGAATGCCGCAACGAGAAGAGAAAAAATGCCGAGACATCCGCGGGGATTAAATTGACTTTGATATCTGAAGCATGGAATTTATTTCAGAGATCTGTGTGGTAATGTGATATTTGCCAAACTGTCTTTTATTGAAAATGTTAAATGAAGATTTGTTTAATAGCCAATTTAATAAAAAAGTAAACTCTTTTTACCTCCCGCTTACCTTAGGTAAGAGGCGTAGAAATTGTAGCATTTTGGGATTCTAAAGGCAGTTATTATAAACGTCCAGTTAATTTAATTTCATAGTAAATTTAATAAAATGAAGAATTTAGAATCCGTATACCATATATGCGTTGCATTTATTATTAATCATTAATTATTAATTATTACCTACTTAAAAATATATATAATAATTTGGAAAGACAACAAAATCAGAAATCATTGTTAATCCTTGATCTACAGTAAACACGAATTAAACAACGATTATTCCTAAGATTATACATACTTAAAGACGAACATCATAATTAAGAAATGGTAAATATGACCAATAAATTATAAACAGAACAATGACTTTAACACTTCTAAAAGGTCAAACCTGAAATTTAGATATTTCATATATATTTTTTTTGTCCAAAATGTAATTCATACTTCTTGAATTTCGTGACAGATAACGTAAACAGGATAAGCCATAAAGGCACCTTCATTAATTTCGCCTGAATTTGGGCCCAAAAATATTAAGTACAACTGCTTGCAAATGTCATGGACAGGTGATGCTATTGGACATATTTTATGGTTCTTGAAAAATCCAAATATAAAACCAGACTAAATAATCCTAATTTAAAGTAACTGTCAAAAATATAAATGTAAAGATATTAATGTAACCTCGACATCTACGGGTAAAGAGGAAGTTTATGATGATGACCTTGTTCGTACTAACATTTGTTCATTCAAGCATTTAAAAAAAAAACTTATCAGTTAGATGGACCGGAAGCATCATCTCTACTCTTTTTGAGTGAGTGTTTTGTGATATATTCATCAGTTTGAAGGCGTTTGTTCATCTTTTTGAAAAAATAATCTCAGATTAATTGCTTTACTCAAGATTTTTTTCATTCGTTGTGGCATTTTTGTTCGGTCTAAAATTCAAATTTGATTATTAAAACTGTTCGTTATAGTATCTGTTCGTTAAAGATCGTTCGTTGTAGCGCACCTCACTGTAATGCAATTTCACCAGCAAATCAATTGCGTCTTACGTTAAGATTTTATGCAGCTACGTCTTACGTTAAGATTTTATGCAGCTACGTCTTACGTTAAGATTTTATGCAACTAGATGTTTTTATATTACATTCCTTGCAACTAATCTGCTTTTTCAATTACGTAAATTTTAAATTTTGAGCCATGTTTGTCCTTTGATTTTCATGTGACTGCGCCTGTAATTTTATTTTCTATTATGTTTTTATGTATCAAAATAAGGTCAATTAATTTTTTTTTTTTTTTGTAAAACTTACAGATTTTTCTATCATTTCTTATTATTTTGCCAAACTATATTTTATGACCGTGACAGAAATGGCAACATGAATCGAAAAAATCAGTTGTGGACACCACAATACCTTCCGTCAATCCTGTGTAATATGTATAAATTACATACATAAATTTTCTTACAAAAGATTCTAAATTTCCAGTAAAATTATTTCATAAACAAATTATGCAAATTTCACTTGATATTAACATCTTCTTCGTTAGCTTTTCCCATTCGTTAGGGGTCGCTATTTTTTTATTTTCTTCTTCCACTCATTTCTGTTTTACGTGTCGTTCTCATTAAGTTCCTTTTCTCTCGAGTCTCCCGCAATACAGTCCTTTCATTTTATTTTTGGTCTTCCTCTGTTTCTTTAACCTTCTATTACTAAGCTATTCATTCTTCATTCAATATACCCTTCATTTCTCCTCATGACATTTTCAAACCAACGTAATCATCTCTCTTCTATATTTCTAGAAACTTGTAACATTAGAGTTATTTCCGTGTCTTTCCCAACATCTACTTCAACATCCTCATCTCTGCCACATTAATTTACTTTTTATTGACACTGACATCTGTCAATCTGAATATATTAACAATTTTCATAATTAGCATAGCTGGCTAAATTATAAAATTTAATTTCTTTATAATTCTTTAACTCTATATCTATTGAATATGAAGTATAAAATACAATCAAATCGTATAGAGAATAATATATTCTTTAAAGGTAACGGAAGGTAAAAAAGATCAGTACTCCGATGTTATAAAGACAATATAAAATTCTGATGTAGCCAGCACATTACCTTCTGTCAGTTCTACGTATTTCATAAAAATTTCACACAGAAATTTTTTTGCAAAGGATTCTATATTTCTTTTTCTAGTACATTACTTTCCGTCAGTTCTATGTATTTTATACAAATTTCATACAGAAAGTTTTTAGCACAATATTTCATATTTCTAGTAAAATTATAACACAAACAAACTATGTCAATTATTGCACTTGACACTGACATCTTTCAATTAGAATTTTTTTCAAGAAAAACTTAAAATCTTCAAGTGGGGGTACTTTCGGTTGACCAGTTATAACAAAAATCTAATCACGTTCACGAGTGGATGTAAGAACGACGAATACGTAAAAAACGTAATTTTTGGTATTCTAGTATTGGAGTTATAGCGGCCGATATTATAGTCACACACACACGCACATACTCACACGCACATATGTCATCCTAAAAATTGTAAAATCGTATTGTAAGGACCCTAAAACGTGGTTATTTATTGAAAGATGACGGATGGTAAAAAGCAGTTCCATCAATTGCATGCTTTCTAAATTTGTGCTTCCAGTGTAGTAAATGTAAAATGGGATATCACATAAAAACAGCTAGTTAAGTTGTTTAAAACAGACCATACTTTCAAATAAAACAATGCCACTTTTATTTGAACACTTTGTTTTACTGCTTCTTTTCTGCTTTAAGTTGGCGTAAAGTTTTATATGTAAAAGCATTTTTAAATAGAACAAAATATTAGTTCTGTTACAAAAGTGTCCTCTTTTAACATCTGATCTTATTGTAAATATTTAACATTTTTTCAATTTATTCTGCTATAAAAATAAATAAATATGACAAAGTTGAAATAAAATCAATATACATTTGGTGGTAATGTACTATTATCATGGTATGGCTTAAGTTTCTGCCGAACACTTTTCATTTTCAAAAAAACTGTTTTCCCATGTTAAACGCCTATGTCAAGGTTTGCTTGGGAGACCCGGTATATATATAGTGTGAACACTGAAAACCGTGACATAGGCGTTTAACATAGGAAAACAGTATTTTTCAAATATCATCTATCCCCGTACGACTATAATGGAAGTTATTGACATGGTCAAAAAGACTATTTAATTTGGCATCGAAGAATATCTAAATACTCTTAATTTAACGGCTTATTAATGAAATATTTACAAAAATATAATGCTATTTGACTGTTATTATTTATAATTTATTAAAGACAGTAATCATGAAAATGTCTTTAATAGATGACTTTGTTAGAGCAAGACACCGCAATAATTTTTCTCGAGTTCAAATCCCGCCTCGATCATGTTTTTATTTTATTATTTTTTATTTTATTTTGTAAAATGTATTATTAAATAAATTACAGAATTAAAACAAAATGTTTGTATTTTATTGAATTTATTATTTCTTTGTTACATCACTGCAAATGTTATTGACAAAAAAAAAATCACTATTAATAGACCTTCACACAGGTTTATGTAAAATGCGTTAGATTTTTACCTCTCGCTAAGAGAGGTATTGGATTCATGCTAAAAATCACATATCCATATTTTAATGAATAAGCACGTTTTGTCCCTACAATCCGATTTTATAATTTTTACGATGATGTCTGTGTGTGTGTGTGTGTGTGTCGATGTATGTGTGTGTATGTGTGTGGGACGGTGGAAGGATGATTAAGCAAAAACTAAAAGACTTAATATTTGCTTAACTACGTATTTCTCAATCGGACATTAATGGGAAGAGCTGAAAAGGTTTTGGTAACAATTGGACAACCGTAAGTAGCAGATTCTTGAAAAAAAAAATCTTCTAAATATTATTTTTTGAAAATTTTTGGTAGGTAATATTAAAGAAAATTAAATTCTCAATCTGATACATTTAATTTTTTTATTATATCTCGTATAGGTTTGCCCAAAAAACAATTGAGATGTTTAAATGTTTGCAATTGACAGATATATGCAAAATGTCATTGTCAAAAATCAGATTTTTCTGGGAAGTGCGAGTACATGTAATATATATTATTAATTAAATATGTATTTAAATTATAGTACCTATAATATTGCATATATCCTTATGAAATACCGTTAATACTTACTGTCAATGAATTTGAAGAATTTTGAACATATTAGAAGAGTAGGACAAAATTCCTCACAGAACAAAAGAAGAGATAAAATTTCAATTATTTGTAAGTACAAGAAATGTTAAATTCGTTATTTATAGGGCGCGAGCAGTCATGTGACTTTGTTGGCCTTGGCAATCAGATATGAGGATCCGTGTCAGAATGACGGCTAGTAGTTATTTACATAGCTGTCACAATTATTATATGTCATAACTTTTCATTAAAAAATAATCCACATGGATTTGGAAAATCATGATGTTTTGAATGAGAAATTATGATACTTGACACATATGCACATTATTAATAGCTGTCATTCTAACACGGGCTCCCATATCTACTTGCTAAGGCCAACAAAGTCACATGACCGCTATCGCCCTATGCAACATAAAATGAAAATGGCAAGAGGTATTGTACTGGCCACAACAGATTTTTTTTTTGATAAATTCTTTGACAAAAAATTGTAAATCCAATGATTTTTTTAGTGGAAGATAGAATTATTGTCATTAAATTTTATTACCAGGAAAAGAGTTTACGTGAAATTCGTGATTTTTTGCTGAAATATATCTTGACAGATAATAAAGTTTAGTTACTTCTCATAAATATATATATATTTCATTTCTTGTGATGCAAAAGCCATGAATTGTTTTGCCACAAATCTGGGCGTTTTGTTTGTATTACTTCACGCAAACGTCGCATAACTTGAAGATAATATTCCTTATTGACTGTACGATCTTTTGGCAAGAACATATGATGCATCACGCCATTGTAATCCAAGAAAACAGAGAGCAAAACCTTCACATTTGACCGAACTTGGCGTGCTTTTTTGGTCTTGGCTCTTCTGGCTGTTTCCATTGGGATGATTGAGCTTTAGTTTCGACGTCATAACCATATACACACGTTCGTCACCAGTTATAATCCCTTTGAGCAAATCTGGATTGCCGTTGAGTGGTTCAACAACTCCTGAGCGATGCTCATGCGACGGTTCTTTTGGTCAAAATTAATAGTGATTCGACGATTGTTCATAACAATTTTCCTCACCGCTTGAACGTTTTCATCGGTTGTTGACATGCTGGGGCCTCCAGGGCGGGCATCGTTATTAACATCATCTCGGCCTTCTGTGAAGAGCTTGTACGAGTTATAAATAGTTTTTTTTGCTCAAAGTAGAATCGCCAAATGCCGCAGTCAACATTTCAAGTGCGTTGGAGCACTTAATTTTATTTTTCACACAAAATTGAATACAGATTCTTTGATCCATTTTTTTCGATTTCAAAAAATCGCCAAGCACACAAAAATAAGTAAAATAAATAAATAAATATTTCATCACGGCATATTACCCATTGCTGGGTGTGCCAATCTGCTTCATACGCAGATATCGGTAATGATGGAATATTTGTACCGTACGGGCGCTTACCAGGCGTCACCTCACGGGCACAAAAATAAGTCTAACCTTTATATCTATAAAAAACAAACTACAAATGCAAAATGGATTATCATGTCAACATATGTTGGGAACATGTGTACCAACGTAACACACAAAAAAAATCTAGAATCTAATATACGTAGCCGGCGAAATTTGAAAAGTCACCCTTTTAGAACAAACCTCGTATTTCAGGAAATGTAATATTCTGAAAACAGTTCTTCTGGCTTCCCAACGTGCATTATTTTTTACCAAGTGGACACGGACAAAAATGGGTTTCATATATGAACAATAAGGAGCTTCAGTGCTCCATTAACTAGTACCTATGAACTCGCGCAAAACGTAGCCGCTATACTCGATATGTTACGAGAAAAGCTGAGCAAGTAAGGGCATCCTAGGGCTTAAACGATATTCGCATAACCTTTGGCGAACGGCTCGTGCAGAAATTTGAATTCCACAAACATATGCCACATGGCAACAGACAACAGTTGATAGTGCGACCCATTCCTGTGGTACACATATTGCTATAAATCGATGTTTAAATGCATAGTATTCCTGATATTCGTCATATAATGTATACCCCAGTTTGATAGTGACGCCGAGTTACATTTTGGGCAGTACTTCTGGGAATAATCAAGGCTACAGCGATGTATTGTACAATGTTATAATTTTTACCTGAAATTTCTACTCAAGCTTTATTTTACGATTGAATTATAACAAATTTATTCACAGTATTGAATTTTTCAAAATAGAAAATTTTGCACACGTTTAGTTTTTCCTCTTTTTTTCTTTATAAATAAAGTGTTTGTGTGAACAGTGATAGTGATAAGTGGCGGTTATTATTCGAACAACAAAACAAGAACTTCACTGACTTACTGCAAGCCATGAAAACGCCACTTGCACCAACAACCAACAACTACCGGAGTTCGATCCTGACAAAGCGAACGTAGATGCCCGTGCTTGAATAACAACAGCTGACATGTGCATGGCGGATTGCCCCTTACAAGGCGCGCCGCTGATGAATGCTTTCAGTCGTGCTCTCAAAGGGCAGGCCTCCGTCTGGTTGTTGTAAATATCGTTTCCTGGAATGACCTGGCGCGAGTTTAAGGAAAATTTCATTGCAAGGTATGATTGCTCCGAAACAGCGGCTGCTTTCCTTATTAATTTTTTCAGTGCTAGACCTAACGAAGTCAAGTGTATCACGACTTTTGTGGCTCGTTTGATGACATCCTTCTGTCCAAATAGTGTAATCTATGTACTGAAGAAATCGTCACATCGACTATTTTAGCTTTTATATCTCAATTCGAGCCGCGCATACAACGTTTAGCTTTTACTTATGAAATTAAAACTAGAAATCAACTCCAGCAGGAATTGAAAGTTATGACATTTTTAAAAAGAAAAGCTCCATATAACGATTCGGGAGCAGTAAGCAAATTACCTAGAACGATCCATATAAATCCCTTGTCCAAGTGTTACAGCTGTGGTAAGCCAGGGCACAAAGCAGCTATGTGTCGCCCCAGGAAGGCACCCTTTAAGAGGGACCGAACATCAAGTACTTCCCAAGGTGCATTCACAAAGAGGATGCCCATAGTATCTAAGACGGAAACAATCACCTGCTTCAAGTGCAAGGGCACCGGCCATTATGCATCACGCTGCCAGTTTGGGCGTAATCTGGGAGAAAACAGTGACATCGCTGGTCTCGTCAATGAACGACAACGACTCTGGTGAGCATTTTTCCTTTTGTTATGATTCTGTAGCAGAATGTTCATTAATAAAGAAATCTACATCATAAAAATTTCGTGGTAAATATTCTCATAATGTAGTAAAAATGACTGGTATAGGACAAAGAACTATTAATGGTACCATACAGATTTTAACAATAGTTAACGTTGATGACGTTACGCTTGAAATTATATTTCATGTGTTACCAGATATTTTCTTATGTTATGATATTATAATAGGGCGTTAAATATTAGGTCAGGGCCTAGCAGTACATATGTCATCAGGTCGACTAAAATTCATAAAAATTAATGATGTAAATGCGTGCGAACTAACAGAGTCACCTGTACAATTTAACAATAGAGATACTGACGCATCTGCTGAACATAAGTCGCAGTTACTGGCTATTTTAAACCATTTTAAAAACAATTTCGTAAATGGTACACCTAGAGGTCATGCAAATACAGAACCTATGCAGATACGCCTCAAAGATCCCAATAAAACCGTCTGTCGCCGTCCTTATCGATTAAGTCCTGATGAAAGGAAAACGGTACGAGACAATATTAATAATCTCCTTGCAGCTAAAATAATACGCCCCAGCTCATCTCCTTTTGCGAGTCCAATCTTATTGGTAAAAAATCTGTTCTGGCCAGCACAATACCTTCCGTCAATCCTGTGTATAATGTATAAATTCCATACATAATTTTTCTTGCAAAAGATTCTAAATTTTCAGTAAAATTGTTTCATAGACAAATTATTCAAATTGCACTTGACACTGACATCTTCTTCCTCTTTAGCTTTTCCCGTTCGTTAGGGGTCGCTATTTTTGCGTGTCGTTCTCATTCAGTTCTTTTTCTCTCAAGTCTTCCGCAATACAGTCCTTCCATCTTATCTTTGGTCTTCCTCTGTTTCTTCAACCTCCTATTACTAAACTACTCATTCTTGTTCAAATATAATTCTTCATTTCTCCTCATGACATGTTCAAACCAATGTAATCGTCTCTCTTGTATATTTTTAGAAACTTGTAACACTAGAGTTATTTTCTTACCGTGTCTTTCCGTGTTTTCTCCAACATCTACTTCAACATCCTCATCTCTGCCACATTAATTTACTTTTTATTGATACTGACATCTATCAATTTGAATTATATGAATATATTAGTAGTTTCCATGTTTAGTATAGCTGGCTGAATTATAAAATTTAATTTCTTTAAAATTCTTTAACTCTGTATCCATTGATTATGAAGCATAAAATGAGGCTACTTCCGGTTCACCAATTATAACCAAATTTAATAATCAGTTGTTCTTCTGGATGTAAACTTGAGAAATACGAAAAATATATAATTTTTGGAATCGTGGTATTGAAGTTATGGGATCCGGAACTTTTGTCACACACACACAGACACATACACAAACACACACACACACACACACACACACACATACATACATACAGACATCATCGTAAAAATGGCTATAATCGTATTATAGGGACCCTAAAACATGCTTATTCACTAAAAACTCATCATTAAATTTTTTGACCAAAGACAATACCTTCCTTACCTAAAGGTGACGGAAGGTAAAAAGAAAGATGGTTCCGATCGCATGTGCGTCGATTACTTCGAGCTAAACGATAATACGATTCCTGATAGATTTGCGCTTCCAATCATATCAGACCAAACAGCTAGACTATATGGAAGCAAATATTTTACGACTCTAGACATGGCTTGTGGGTTCCATCAGATTCCCGTTCATTTTAATTCAATAGAGTATACAACTTTTGTCACACCTGATGGTCAATTTGAATGTCACTATGCCATTCGGATTGCGTGATGCACCATCAGTGTGTCAACGTGCAGTTATTAATGCCTTAGGAGAACGAGTTAATACGTTGGTTTCGGTCTATATGGATGATATCTTGATAATGACATCAGATGCCGATGAGGCTTTACATAGGCTACGTGTTGTTTTAGAAATTTTAGCGAAGGTAAGATTTTCTTTCAAAATTACCAAGTGTTCCTTTCTTAAAGTTCTTAAGTTCCAGGCGAGAGATCTCCATCGCACGTCTTCTATGGTTACTTCTCCGCAACAACATTGATGCACCATATTTACTCTCTAGTGTGCCATTTCATGTACCCAGGATTGCTTCAAGACATGATCGAACTATCCATCTCCCTACTGCTCGTACTGATGTTTTGCAGCGCTCACCAATCCATTTGATGTGTCTGAATGCCGATTTAATTTACAAAGATGTATTTGTTTAAATTTACTTTTTCTGTAGCTTTTGAACCTAGTATATTTAATTCTATTTTGTATTATGTTCATATTATTATTATTGATATTGTTATTACTTTTTCATATTTTTTACCCTATAAATGTAGTACTGTTGGGTAATAAAGTTATTATTACTATTATTATTATTATTATTATAATTATTCCCGCTCTTTTGTTTCTCACTACCTCAGGAATCCTGGGTACCATTGACCTGCCTCTCAGCAATTGCTGGAGAGGCTAGGCGCGGACGATATGCCAAGATGATCAGGGCAGCCACCCAGGTGGTCGGAGTGACTTTGTGTAGTACGCCTACAGACGAGTACTCAGGATGAGGTAACGGTGTACACACCTGGTACGGGTTTTCACCAAGTAACCAGGTGGAGGATGGCGAGAGGTGAGAACAGAGGGACCAGAGGGTGCGGCGAAGCCAGGCTGTAACCCCTCATAGTCGCGCTTCTGTCGCAGCCAGGACCGAGGAGCTGGGCAGTGGGTGGGCACAATGGCAACACAACACTGATACCAGTATTCCGTGGTCATACTGGAGCGGGCCTCTGGAACCAGGTGGAAAAGACAGAGAGCCTGATGGGTGCGGCGAAGCCATGCTGTAGCCCCTAAATATCAGGTCTCTGCCATGCACAGGTGCCATCATCTCATGAGACTTACAGACTGCGGGTGGGCCTCCACACAACGGGAGGCAACACTTCGCAGACACTGCGCACCCATATGGGAGGTGACTAGTGCTTGGTTCAGCCACCTTTTTAGTTCATTAAACATAAAGTAGAGTTTTTTTGTTACGAGGTAAGCAATGGAGAGATTAGACCTAATCCTAAGAAAATTGAAGCGCTTACTTCCTTGCCACCCCCAAGCACTGTAACCCAATTGAGGCAGTTTATAGGATTGGCTTCTTATGTTAAACAATTTGTTCCAAAGTTCTCAAAAGTCATGGCCCCATTGTATGCACTAACATCCCAGAAAAACATGTTAGATTGGAAACCGCCTCATGAATTAATTAGACAAGAGATTATTTCCATATTAACTAATGAACCAGTCCTTATGATCCTTGACCCTAACTGCCCCATTGAATTGCACACTGACGCGAGCTCGATAGGCTATGGTGCAATTTTAATGCAGAGAAAAGATAACAAGCCATGTGTAGTACCTTATTTCAGCAAACGGACCACACCTGCAGAATCTAAGTAACATTCCTACGAATTAGAAACTCTTGCAGTCGTTAATGCAGTAAAAAAATTCAAACAGTATCTTCACGGCCGTAAATTCATAGTAATAACTAACTGTAACTCTCTACAGTCTTCTTGCAAAAAACTTGACCTTATGCCTCGTGTACACAGATGGTGGGCTTTCCTTCAAGCTTTTGACTTTGATATTATTTATAGGGAAGGTAAACGAATGTGTCACGCTGATTTCTTCTCGCGAAATCCATTGTCTAAACCACCAGTTAAACGCTTGGTTAAGGTAGAACCAAAGCAAATTAACGCCATCAATCTGTCTAATAATTGGCTGTTAACTGAACAACAGCGTGATACAGAGATTTCAAAATTAGTTTCTGACATAAATAGTAAAAATCTTAGTGAAGAGATAGCCAAAACGTACGAGCTACGTTCTGCAATTTTGTACCGTAGGATACAAAGAAACGGCCGAACTAGGTGTCTACCTATCGTTCCTAGAGCATTGAGGTGGTCAATTATAAACACGGCCCACGAAGCCTAAATGCACCTCGGCTGGCAGAAAACTCTCGAAAAAGTGTATGACATGTATTGGTTTGAGCACATGTCCAAATACGTTAGAAAATTCGTGGACAATTGTATCACCTGTAAAATTTCGAAGTTTCACTCAGGCAAGGTGTGTGCCGAATTACATCCAATACCTAAAATCGCGATCCCCTGGTATACCCTACACATAGACGCTACGGGAAAACTTAGCGGCAAAAACGACAAGACGGAATACATTTTAGTTTTGGTTGATGCCTTCACTAAATTTGTTTTATTACAACATACTTTCAATATCAATTACAGCCAATTGTATTCGCGCTATATAGCATTTAATTATTTGGAACACCAAAGCGAATTATTGCTGATCAAGGTCACTGTTTTGTTTCGTGAGTTTTGCACAACTCATAATATTGATCTCCACCTAATAGCCACTGGAACTTTTCGGCTAACGGACAAGTAGAACACGTCATGAGAACGTTAAAGAATATGTTGACAGCTGTGGAAGTTAGTAAAGACCGCTCATGGCAAGATTCTCTCGCTGATGTACAACTGGCACTAAACTGTTCCATCAACCTCTGATCAAGTCTTCTGGAACTTTTGATCGGAAAAGTAGCTAGGCCGATTGAATTAATGGTAGCTGATGAGACTGAACCTGAGGTCCATATATCCGAAGCTAGAACGTAAGCTATAAGTAATATCAACAAAAGCGCGATATATGAAAAAACCCGGTTTGACAGTACTAAAGCAAAAGTTAATAAGTATTCTGTGGGTGATTTTGTACTCTTACGGAATTAAGAACGTAACGAAATGAAATTAGACCCGAAATATAATGGCCCTTATAAAAATTTTGAAGTTCTAGAAGGTGACAGATATATGTTCTAAAGGCCCCTGACTTTAATCGTACTTATAAATATGCACATGACCGAATTAGAAACATGCCAGATAACAATTATATTTCTTCCCTAAGAACTGACGAAGAGCCAGGCTGTACACAAAATAATTAAAAATGAAAAATGCCTACAGTACAATGAGGGTGTTCCATTGCTGGGTAAGCAATGACGGTGTGGTTTTCCTGAGCTGGTTAAGCGGTGATGGAAAGGTATTCCATTGCTGGGTAAGCAATGATGGTATAGTTTTCTTGAGCTGGTTAAGCGAAGATGGAATGGTGTTCCATTGCTGGTTAAGCAGTAATGGTCTGTCGCTGCAGGTTAAGCTATAACAATGTTTGAATACTGATATTTGTAGTCTTGTATTTACTGGTGAAATATATTGTCACAGAGTTATGTTTTATTTAATGCCTCGTACAAAAGGGGCGTGCGTTTAATAATTTAGTGTACTGTAGCTACATTTTTGAGCTTGAAATAAATGGGAATATAGTTGCAACTATTTGTGAATTTATTGGCCAGAAATAGCCGAATGGAAAATATTGGGGACAAATTTTTCCTTTTCAGATAGTTCACACGAGGACGTGTGAAGCGTCAGAAAGGCCGTGTCATATAATAATAATAATAATAATAATAATAAAGTTTATTGCATGAAGACTAGCTTATACAATGAGTGGTGCTTCTTAGATTACATTTGGTGTGTACATAATTTACAGTTCAGATATTTAAGGCGAATGCTCGTAATTGTAGGGCAGTGATTGTGTAGTTATGGACTTCGTACATTTTCTTGGTGTCATCGAAGATAAGTAATTGAGTGAAGGTGGTGCTTTGATCTTGATTGTCGTTCGACAGGTATGGCGACAGATATGTTGTCCGGATAGAGCTGTAGAATGGGCAAGCTATAAAGAAATGTTGTAAATTATCAATTTCTAGGCAGTTGCAGATTGAGCAAATATTGTTATTGTCGAATTTGTGAGTTGTTCCTCTTACGTAGAGTGTAGTGGTATCTCGTGTTGCTGCTACACGGATTTGGCTAATGATTTTGGTGACGATAAAGTTTCTCATTTCTGCATTTAGATACTGGAATTCCCCATCAGAGGTGAGAATTTGTTTGTATATTTCGCTATAGGTTGAGTTCTTTATTCTTTCCAGATCTTCATTTTTTAGTTGTAGCGTAAGTTGTTTTATTAGTGAGTCAAAATTATTTGTCAGTGTGGTGAAGTTTAGAGATTCCCATACATCTAGGCACTTTATTTTTTCAAACATAGCTTTTACGGTTGTTACCCAATTATACTTTGGTAAGTTGCGTGAGCTGCTGTTTAATTTTATAAGTTTCTCATAGCAAATTTTGGGGTATCTTTCATTGTTCATTAGATATATTTTTTGTAGGTAGTTCAGAATTGATTTAAAAACAATTATTTCCAATTTTGGTTGGTTTACTTCAGTGCGGACTATATAGTTTGGAGTGTTATTGGGCCAGTGGAAGAGATTTTTAAAGAAGCCCGTTTGAATTTTTTCAATTTCGTCTAGGTACAGTAAACTGTAAACTTCTGAGCCGTATAGAAGGGTCGGGAGCACAACTGTTTCATATAATTTTATTCTTGCGTCTTCGGCTGTCATTCTGGTAGTGACCATAAAGTTTCTTACATTGGCAGCTGCACAGCGTGCCTTACTTAGTGCAATGTTTTTTGCTTTGTTATGTAGTCCCGAGTTGGTGATTAAAATTCCTAGGTATGTGTACTCTGAGGTGAATTCGATAGATTCATTTTGACATACAAGTCCCATATCCGGTAGTTTCTGAGGTCTTCCTTTGAAAAATCTTAAAATTTTTGTTTTCTGTGGGTTAATTTTTAGATCGTTTATGTTGCAGTATTTTTCTAGGAGCAGGAGTTTTCTCTGTATGTCCGGGATTGAGTCGCATAATATTACAAGGTCATCCGCATATAATAGCATTAGAATGTCCGTTGCAGGGGTGATGTATAAACCTTCTGATCCTTGGTTTCTGAAGAAAGTCTCTATATCTGATATAAAAAGACTGAAGAGCAGAGGACTTAGGGCATCTCCTTGTAAGACGCCCCTAGTTACTGTTATTGGTGTAGAATGATCTCCGTTTACGTTTAGGGTTATGCAGGCATTGTCATATATATTTCTGAGGAATCTTACTATTTTGGCGCTGACGCCTAAGGCAAAAAGTTTGTTCCATAGTTTTGCGTGGTCGACCGAGTCGAACGCTTGTTTAAAGTCAACAAATATGGCAAATGTGTTGCGCTTCTCGATTAATCTTGATTGTATGATAGCATTTAGGGTGAATAAGTTGTCGAGGCATGATCTTCTCTTCCTGAAGCCGCACTGGGCTTCGGGGAGAATATGGAAGCTTTCTGTCCAGGTTTCTAACCGGTTGGATAATATACCAGTTAATACTTTTAATATGGAGTTCATCATGGCTAATCCTCTGTAGTTGTACGGGTTATTTCTTTCTCCTTTTTTATGTATCAAGATTAATCTACTCTTGCATAGTTCTTTTGGTATAGTTTCTGTATTTAAGTTCTTATTTAGGATTTGTAATAAAGTGTAAAATCCTTCGTTATTTAGAGTTTTTAGTATTTCATTGGTTATTAAATCGGGACCAGGAGTTTTATTTACAGCGAGTTTATTTAGTGTATGTCGCAGTTCGTGTTCCGTGATTTCTTTGTCAAGGAAAGGATCCGTTACTCCCGTGTATGATATATTTACTGCGGTTTTTGGTTTGTAGGTGTCTACATAAAAGGCTTTCCAAGTATTCATACTTATTGGGTTATTATTAGTGGGTTTTGGTTTCATTTTCTTGTATGTTTCCCAGAATTGTTTTGGATTCTTGATGTTGTTTATTGTTTCTTGTGTTTTCATTGAGTATTCGTTTTTCTTTTGGGCGATTGTGTGTTTGTATGTTTTTTTATCTTCAACATATTTACTTAAATTTAAGGCGTTACTTCTGTTTTTGATAAATTTGTTGTAGCTCTTCCTCATCTGTTGTTTCTTCTGTTTGCAGTCCTTGTCGAACCAGGGTTTGTTGTTAAGTTTTCTGTTGTATGCTCGTGTTTGTCGGCACAAAGCCAGTTCGCGGGCTACTTTTAGACTGCATTTAATTAAACTTTCGTATCCTGCTCTTTCTTCATTTTGGTTGGTTGGGATATCTTTTTGCAGATAGAGATTTAGTTTTTCTTGGAATTCTGTAGCTTTCTCAGGTTTCCAAGTTATTTTGAGCATGGTGTTCTCTTTGTTTTTAAGTGTTTCATTCACTACTGTGTCGCTATGAATAACGCGGATATTTATTGAGCACAGCATGTGGTCAGATATCAGTATTTTGTCTTCGATTTGGAAATCTTGTACTAGGTTAATGGCTTCTAAGTTGATCCAGGCATAATCGGTGATGCTGTGGCCAGAGTGACCAATATAGGTTGGTTTAGCAGGGGTATCCTTCGTTGATCTGCCATTAAGTACGTACATGCCATGCGCTTCTAGAGTTTCTGTTAAGGCTTTTCCTTTAGGGTTGAGCGGGTAGTTGGACAATCGTTCATGATTCAATTCTGATGAGCTGAAAATAACTTCTTCTGATTGATTCAAGTTTCCAATGGCTGCGTTAAAATCTCCGCATAAGATAGTTGCTCTGTCGTTGTATTTTTCGTTTAGGTCTTTTAGTGAATTTGAGAGTAGTTCAAGCAGTGTGCTATATTCATAGCTATGGGAGAAGTATACAAATATTAGCAGTATTTTCTCACCATTCTGAGTGAGGATGTCCGCCGCTATCCAGTGGGCCGTCTTTTCTATTACATTTATTTTATATAAATTTTTCTTGATGTAAATAATTAATCCTCCCTTTGCTCTGCCTTTATCAGCTTCTCTAATAGCTGGGCTGTAAATCCAATTATAATTTTCCAGAAATTTAGGATGAGAAGTGTAGTTTTCATAATCTAACCAGGTTTCGCAGACACAGAGGATATCTGTAGAAAGAAGATAGTTTATTTGGTTTTCATCCAACAGGTAAAAGTTTTTGTATCCGTGTATGTTCCAGAATATTATTTTTGTTATATTTTTACTGTTGGCATCAGTTGTAGTGGTGTTAATTAGTTTTTTGAGTTTGTTTTGGGAGTATTTTGTGTTCTGGGGCGTAAGTGGCGGTCCATAGGGCCTTCTATTTGCTTAGGTTTGTTGACTTTTTGTCCAGGTGCTTTATGTTTTGAAATGGCGTTTTCCTGAATCTGGGTAGAAGTTGGAGTGTTTTGTTGGGAATCTTGAATGTTTTCGTTTTCTGAGTTAGGGATTTGTTGTTGGAAGTCTTGAGTGTTGGGACTACTTTCTTCGCTTTCGATGTTTGGGATGTTGAGATCGGAAAGTGGCAGTTTTCGTGTCAGAGTTACTGTTTCTATTTCTCTATCAGGGTTTTCAGATTCTAGCTGATGTAGTGAGTATTTTTTATTATTCATTATTAAGTGTGTGCCGCTGATGTACGCTTTATTGTTCCCAGCCGTTTTTTTTGCTTCTTTTAGGTGGGGTTTTAACTTATTTCTGATTTCCATCTCGGTGCTGGTGAAATCATCTTCTATATATATATTAGTGCCTTTTAGTGCTTTCCTGGCTTTTAATATTTCGCGCTTTCTGTTAAGGTTCAATAGTGTTACCCCGACTACTCTACATTTTCCGTTTTTCTTAATGCCAAACCGTTGTACGGATTCCATATCTTCGTTTCTTATATCAATTTTGAGTTTGGTGATTATTAGTTCAAGAATTTTTTCCCTTAGACAGTCTCTTGATTCATTTGTTTCTTCAAGTATTCCGTGTATGACAATATTGTTTGTTTTGGTCAATTTTTCCAGCTTCTCTAATCTTCGGTCTCTTTGAGTAATGTCTTGTTTCAGTTTAATGTTTTCTGCTTTCAGTGATTCAAGTTCATTTTCTAAGTCATCAATTCGTTTGCCGGTTTGTTTTAGCTGATCTAATATTTCCGTTTTGGCTTGGAGAATGGATTTATCTGTTAATAGTTGATTTTCCTTAATTGTTTTTAGTATTGTTTCGGTATTATCGGACATTTTATTATTTTTATATTATAAGTATATATTTTACAAATTTTATTAGTTATAATTTATTATATTTTTAATTAATATTATTTTGTTTTAGTTGTTTTTATTGTTATTATTCTTATTTGTTTAAATATCAATATGTTTTATTTCTTCTATCATTGGCAACACTGAGTGTATAAGCGACTTGAACGTGCGTTGGCTAGAGCAATTAACTCTGCTGGCCGTGAAAAAAGTGAAGGTCGAAGGTGGATTAATTATTATTTACAGATTTTAATATTTTAGTTTAGAGATAAGATTGATAAAATTACTTACGTTGGAAGGCTGAATCCTCTGTTTAGGTAGGGTGGTCGCAGAACTTTTTATTTTTATATTTGACCAGATAATGTAATATTTTTTATAGCAGTTAAATTTTGTTGAGGTTTAACCACTCAGTGTTGCCACACCACTTCATGTGTCATATATTGCGATATCAAAGCATGTTGTAACCTTCAATTAATAAATGAAGTATTACATGAATCACTTCATTCTTTATAAGTTATGTCGTAATTGAAACGTCAAGCATTCTTGGCTAGAATGCTTGGATGGAATCAGGGATTAGGCAGTGTGAAGCGCTACTCGGAAGTGAGCACGTCTGCCTCGCTGAGATCATCACGTTTCAGTTCTTGATCGTAACCTTGCGCGAGTGTTAATCGACATGGAGTTGGAAAACGAAGACTTACCCACGGCATCAAAAGTGAGATCTCCTCACCCCTAAAGTGTGAACAGTGATAGTGATAAGTGGCGGTTATTACTCGAACAACAAAACAATAACTTCACTGATTTACTATAAGCTATGAAAACGCCACTTGCACCAACAACCATACAACTACCGGAGCTCGATCCTGACAAAGTGAACGTAGATGCACGTGCTTGGATAACAACAGTTGGAAAACGAAGACTTACCCCCGGCATATATTAATAATAATAATATTTATTACGCTTTTTTATTACATTTTTACCTCCCGCTACCATTGATAAGGGAGGTATAGGGATCGTGCTAAAAATCGCATATCGAGATTTTGGTAAATGACCACGTTTTATAAGGTCCCTAGAATCCATTTTTAACATTTTCACGATGATGTCTGTGTGTATGTATGTGTGTGTGTGTGTGTGTGTGTGTGGATCCTGTATACGCTCTAACTCAAATACTATCATTCAGAAAGTTTTGAAACCATGTATTTTGGTGGCAATCGGATAACCGAAAATGGCAGTTTACTTGAAGCTCAAGATAGTTTTTCTTCAAAAAATACCTTTAAATGTAATTTTTTCTCAATTTGTTATTATAAAAATTAAAGATTATTTCATCTTCTACAAGTTTGCTTTAATACTTTTTCTATACAGGATGTTAATATTAAGTCGTTACACCCGAAAATGGTAGATATAACTCATTAAAACAAACAACTTTTCTTAGCTCAAATTTTTGATTTGGAGCCCCAGTTCATAGTTATTGGCATTCTCTTGTTTTTCGAAAAATCGTCATAACTCCCTTATTTTAAGAAATATTTAAGAAATACAAAAACTTTCAGCATTTGCTTTCGGTTCTCTAAAACACTTGTATTTACAATTATTTTCTCTTTCATCAAATAACAAAATGGCGACCAATCAAAAATTTCAAAACAAGATATTATGAAAACCACCCCATCGATTTTCGAAAATAAAACATTTATAAAATCCATAAACTTTCTACTACAATATTTGTCTGAAATATTTTTTTCTATCTGTCCAAAAAAAAAGTTTTTATTCACTTACTTGGCTTGCATAAGTATTAACAAACTAAAAAAAATCTGTTGTGGCCAGCACAATACCTCTCGCCACTTCCTTTTTTGGTTACATAAGTATAGGGCGCGAACAGTCATGTTACATTGTTGGCCTTGACAAGCAAATGTGGGAGCCTGTTTCAGGATGATAATTAGTAATTATGTACATGGATGTCAATTGTCAATTTTTCATTCAGAATTTCGAGATTTTCTAAATACACGTAGTTAATTTGTCACCAGGAGTGTGGAATTTACTTGTCGGGGAAAATAAACCACATGGAATTGGAAAATCACTAAATTTAGAATGAGAAATTTTGATACTTGACATCTATATACATAATTACTAGCTATCATTCTGACATAGGCCCCCATATCTGCTTGTCAAGGCCAACAAAATCACATGACTTCTCGCGCCCTATTGTATTTAACATTTCTTGTATACCTACACTATACCAAAAATTCTACTTACATATATCTATTTCGTATATTTAGATTGTTTAATTTTAAATTCATTTTATGAAGAAATTTTGTCCTCTTCTAATTTTTCGAAATGTTTCCAATTCATTGTCAGGATTGACAGTATTTTTGAAGGATATATGTAATATACCTATAATTTTAAATATTTAACTATTAATACATTAAGAAATAATATAATGTATGTACTTCCCAGAAAAAGTTTTCAGTAATGTCTCCGGATTTCTGACACTGACATTTATCTGTCAGTTACAAACAATTTAAATTTTCAACTATTTTCCATGGCCAATCTTTCGGCTGTAAAATTTATTATATCAGATTATTTTATATATTATATTTCTTTTATCTCTAAATCTATAGAATATATTATAAAATATTTAAATGTATCAGATGGAGAATTTAATTTTCTTTAATATTACCAAGAAAAAATTCAAAAAATATTATTTAGAAGATTTTTTTTCAAGAATCTTGTACTTCCGGTTGTCCAATTGTTACCAAAACCTTTTCAGATCTTCCCATGAATGTCCGATTGGAACATACGTAGTTAAACAAATTTAAAGTCTTATAGTTTTTGAGTAATCGTCCTTCCAACATCCTACATACATACACACACACATACATCCACACACACAGACAGACATCATCGTAAAAATGTTAAAATCGGATTGTAGGGACCTTAAAACGTGCTTGTTCAATAAAATCTGGATATGCGATTTTTAGCATGAATCCAATACCTCTCTTAGTGAGAGGTAAAAAGCATTTAAAACGAAGTAGCTTCTGAAAACAATGAAACAAAAAAAAGATTAGATTAGTCAGTACTATATACCCTAAAATATCTTACCCTTTTTGAATACCTTGTATATGTACAAGAGTTGTAATAAAACAACAAAATCAAGACAGGATTTAAAGTTGTGAGGGTACCAGGATATTTAAATTATGAAAACCTCTTTGCCGATGAATTAAAAGATATTTATTATTAAAATTTTAAAACAATTTTTATATTTCAAATAATATTTTCTCCCATGCAAAAGGATAGTATTAAACATAAATAAGTCTAAACAGTAATACTGCGACGTTTGTTAATACGGATCGCAGATTATTATTTAGAATTCTATGAAAAGCTGTTTAATTTAAAACTTTATTTTTGTAACTTAGGATTAAAGATTAACAAAGAGACAAAGTCGTTTTAAATCATTTACGAGAGACTCTTCTAAATCATGTTTCTATATGCTAATGAAGTATAAAATATGTGAAAGAATTTGTTTTACAACTACGACAGTGAAAACGCTTTTTACCTCTCGCTAAGACAGGTATTGGATTAATGCTAAAAATCGCATATCCAGATTTTAATGATTAAGCACGGTTTAAGGTCCCTACAATCTGATTTTAATATTTTTACGATAATGTCTGTCTCTCTCTCTCTCTCTGTGTGTGTGTGTGTGTGTGTGTGTGTGTGGTGTGTGTGGTGTGTGTGTGTGTGTGTGTGTGTGTGTGTGTGTGTGTGTGCGTGTGTGTTTGTGTGTAAGGAGGATGGAAAGACGATTTCTCAAAAACTATAACACTTAATATGTTTAACTACGTATTTCTCAATAGGGCATTACTGGAAAAATCATGGAAACATATATTTAGCCCTATTGTGTAAGAAAGTTAAGTCCTAGCAACGTTGCTAAAAAATTTAACCAATAGAAACAAATGTAAAGCCTGTCAATTTCATATTTTATTCAGTGTTCGCAATTATTATTGGGTATTTATTATAGCAACGTTGCTAAAAAACAACAACTTTCCTACAAAATAGGGCTGAATATATTATTTCTTATTGTATTAATATTTAAATATTTAAAATGATAGGTATATTGCATGTACCCTTCAAAAATACTGTCATTCTCGACAATAAATTGGAAACATTTCGAGAAATTAGAAGAAGACAAAATTTCTTCATAGAATGAATTTAAAACACAAAACCTCCCGTTTAATTTAAATTTATTCATGTAAATATTTAAAATTAAATTAAATTTAAATATCGGGTTTGATCACGACCGACGCCAAGTATTTCGAATTTTAAATAGCACAAAAATGGCCCCTGTGTTGCACTCTCCACGCCAGAAATAAGTGCTCGTGAGGTGACACCAGGTAAACGCCCGCACGGTACAAATATGTCATCATCGTTACCGTGTATAAAGAAGATTGCACACACAGCAATCGGTAATGTGCTGTGGTGATATATTTATTTTATTTATTTATATACTTACCTGTATTCATTACTGGCGCGGAGAGTGCACCGCAGAGGTCAATTTTGCGCCATTTCAAATTCTAAAATATTTGGCGTCGGTTGAATTCGAACGGTACAAATATGTCATCATTATTACCGAAATCTGTGTACAAAGCAGATTGGCTCACCCAGCAATGGATAATTTGCCGTGATGATATTATATATATATATATATATATATATATATATATATATATATATATATATATATATTCCTACATATTTACTTATGCTGGAAACTGTATTAATTTCCTTTCCATATAATTATTGTTCGGTTTACTAGTTTTTTTTTTAAAAGGTTACTATTATTATTTGAAATGATTTCTTTTTTGACAGTGACATATATCTGTCAGTTACAAACATTTGAGATCTGAACTGTGTAACCATGGAGTTGTCTTTAAAGCGTAGGCTCAGGGATTAAAATTATAGAAATTTTTATAAATTTATCCATAAAATATATACAAAAAGTATTAATGCAAACCTGTAGAAAATTTAAAAAACTTTTTTTTATAATAACAAATCTCGAAAAAATAACATTTAAAGGTATTTTTCGAGCTTCCAGTAACGTGCCATTTCCGGTTATCTGATTTACACCAAAATCCAATGGCTTCTTTCCATATTAGAATACGCTAGAAATACAAGGTTTCAAAATTTTCTGAACGATAGTGTTTCAGTTAGAGCTTAGAGAGGATCTACCACATACACACACACACACATACGCACACACATATACACATACACACGTACACACATACACACATACACACATACACACGTACACACGTACACACATACACACACATATACACACACATACACACACATACACACACACATACACACACATACACACACATACACAAACATACACACACATACACACACATACACACGCATACACACATACACATACATACACAGACATACACAGACATACACATACATACACACACATACAGACACATACACACACATACACACATACACACACACATACACATACACACACACGATCCCAATACCTCCCTTTCCAAGGGAAACGGGAGATAAAAATCAATATCTGTGGAATTCTTTACAGTATCACTTCGAAATTGATGTTTTCTTTTAAATTAGAGCTCCCAGCCGAAGCCATTGTATTTGTTTTTGTTTTCAACTGAAATTCAAAATACAAAAACACTATGTAAACTATAAACACAAAGAAAAAATAAAATAATTAATATTCTTATGTTTATGTTTGAATGCAATATGAAGTTAATAATATTTAATTTGGCTTGCAACATACATTGCATGCTCTCCTGAACCTTACAAAATTTTCCACTACGCGGAGCTTATTGTGCTCATGCACTGTCATGGTCTCTATAGGGCCGTGTGGAATATACCTATCTTTATCCTTTATCACTCATTGCATTTTGCATTTGAGGCTTGCCTTAAACAGCTTCTTGTCTAATATTGGTTACCGGAACGAAAGCTTTATACATTAAGGTAGTTATATCGTGAAACCATTATATTAGAATTAATTGAAATTTTAAGTAAATCTCAATTGAAGTATAATATACCTGCTCTCCAAGTTTTAAAATAATTCACCACACGGTACCTGAGATATTTTCAATTAAATTTGGCCTTTTTAACACGTGAAGAATAGGAAATGGCAAAATAAACACAACATTTTAAATTATAACTTTTATATCCACTATGATATTTAATCGAAAAACTAGTATGTTATAATAAACTAATTAACGGATTTTATGTAAAAATTAGAAAATTATTTACCACCCAGATTTAATTTTATTGTCTCTAGAAAATTTTAATCTGAAGATATGAGAAATAGGTAGAATTATACTTGACAACCATGTACAAGCGTTTCAGATGAAATATCAGTTAAGTTAACACCCGCTTGGTATTAGCGAATAAGAGGTGATCTTAGACTAAAGGAATTTCAGACGTACATTCGAAAGAAATATTTTTGAAATTGGTATTTTACGTGAAAAGCATGAAAACTTTAAACAGTATAATACTACTTTTGTAATTTTAGGAAAGAAATATATTAATTTGTTTTGCAGTTTCCATTTGTAGTTTAGAATTAGTATTATATCTTAAAATATCTTATTACTTTTATACCCGAATGTACCAATAAATGTCTAGATACGACGATGCCACAGTTATTCTTCAACATTGAAATACGACACTTGTGTATGCGTTAGTGCGAGTGGTACAGTTCAAAAAAAAAAAACTTTTCTACGGAAAAATAAAGAAAATTCATATGTTACAGTCGTTGATATTAGCTTTTAACTATTTTGATGCAATCTGTTTATATAATATAATGTTAAAAAATGTAAGTTATTGCAAATATAAACTGCATTAGCTTAATTTTTATTTTGAACATAGAACAAGTTTTTGAATAGGTACACTCGAGTGACTACCTTAACAGGCCACTCAAATTAATTTTTTTATTGATAATTATTTTTTAATTCTCTTTCCATATTTGTTAACTAGGCTTATTTAGGGTTACCATAATTCAACAGTTGAAAAAGAGGACGCTGAATGAAGCAAGGCCAAAACCGCCGAAGGAATGTTTTTTTTCGAGAAAACGGACGTGTTCGAATTTAATGCAATTTTATTAGCACAAATAGTATAGATATTGGCATAAAAATATAAATATTTGGATAGATGCAGTTACAAAGTATATCATTGATTAACACTACAAGAAAAAATCACAACTTTATTTGGTATACATATAACACCAATCCGTCTAATGGTGGACGAATAAAATATTTTGATAGTTTTAAGTTTAAGTAAAAAATTGGATTCTAGGGACCTTAAAACGTGCTCATTTACCACAATCTCGATATAAGATTTTTAGCCCGATCCCTATACCTCCCTTACCAAGGGTAGCGGGAGGTAAAAATCTAAATATAAAGAATTGTTGGCCTTGACAAGCAGATATGGGGGCCCGTGTCAGAATGATAGCTAGTAATTATCTACATAGATGTCAAATATCATTATATTTCATTCTAAATTTAGTGATTTTCCAATTCCATGTGTTTTATTTTCCTCAAGCAAATTTCACACTCCTGGTGACAAATTAACTACTTGAATTAAAAAAATCTTGAAATTTTTAATGAAAAATTTTGACATTTGACATCTATGTACATAATTACTAATTGGCATTCTGACACGGGCCCCTATATCTGTTTGTCAAGGCGAACTATGTCACAGGACTGCTCGCGCCTTGTAACTATGTAACCAAAAACGGAAGTGGCGAGAGGTATTGTGCTGCAATTTTTTTAATTGGAAGGACAACAAAATCAAAATAAAATAAATATTATTCAAATAAAAAATATCTCATTTCATTATTATCATATACATAATATCTTAAAACTGCTTTAACAAGGATCATAATATGTATTGTCATGTTTTGCTCCTCTGTACATCGCGGTAGATAATGGAGGTAATGTTTTCGGTCCAAATTCGATAGTAATTTTTCAGTGAATAAGCACGAATTAGGATCCCCACAACAAGGTTTTACTATTTTTACAAGAATGAGTAGTTTATTAATAGGAGGTTGAAGAAACAGAGAAATACCAAAGATAAGATGGAAGGACTGTATTGCGGAAGACTTGAGAGAAAATTAACTGAATGAGAACGACACGCAAAAATAGGGACCCCCTAACGAATGGGAAAAGCTAAAGAGGAAGAAGATGTCAGTGTCAAGTGTAATTTAAATAGTTTGTTTATGAAATAATTTTACTGGAAATTTAGAATCTTTTGCAAGAAAAATTATGTATGGAATTTATACATTATACACAGGATTGACGGAAGGTATTGTGCTGGCCACAACAGATTTTTTTGTATTTATTTCCTAAATTATACCTAATATAAAAAAATCTGATGTGGCCAGCACATAATCTTTCGCCGTATATTTTACCTGGCTGTAAGCACAAAGCAAAGAATATTTTTAGAAGTACAAATAATAATTCATATAAGTCTATGACGTATAAATTTCTTTATTATTCAATAAGAGCATGTCTCAACACAGAACAATTTTCACATATATTTTACAAAATCTATAGGACATTTTACTATAAATTATGTACAACAAATTACAAAGTAGAGTTTACCATATATAAATTTTAGGCTGGTAACAGGGATTTTCAATTCGAACAACGTTCTTGTTTACTTTGTCTTCATACTCTTTTCGTAAAAACATTAATTTTGGGCGGTCTAAAATATACATATCAGGTTATTCTTATATATATCTTCTTTTACATTTTTTCATACATGTATCTAAATAATACATTGATTTCCTTTAATAAAGTGATGGATAGATTGCACTCGGATTATTCTTATATCGATATGTAATTTTGTCAATATTTACAACTTACTTGAGAAGAATTTGATAGCTTTTTTGTAGTTCAATGTTACTGTAGTCTACAGTGCTCGTGTTCATTGTCCCATAATGTTTGAAACAAATTTAAGTCCTTCAACGTAGACTTGTTACCTACATAATAGTCACACATCAAGAATGAAGAGATTCTTCAAGTACATTTTTCTTTCATTACTCATTATTTCGATGAGATACAATTTTCTGTGTTTTACGTTGCCGAGTGGAGACCATTTTCACTTTCATCTTGTATTATAACATTTAAATATCGTCTTCCTTCGGGTTGTATTCTCGCTTATATCTATTCTTTATATTTAGATTTTTTCAAATTTATTCATTCTATGAAGAAATTTTGTTCTACTCTTCTAATTTTTCGAGATGTTTCCAATTCATTGTCGGGATTAACAGTATTTCTGAAGGGTATGTGTAATATACCTGCAATTTTAAATATTTAACTATTAATACAATAAGAAATAATATAATGTATGTACTTCCCAGAAAAAATCTTCAGTAATGTCTCTAGATTTTTGACACTGACATTTATCTGTCAGTTATAAACATTTTTTTATTTTTCATTTGGTTTCCATGACATTATTTGGACTGTGAGACTTATTACAACAGATTATTATATAGCTTATATTTCTTTATTTCCAAATCTATAAAAGATATAATAAAATATTTATATGTATCAGATAGAGAATTTACTATTCTTTAATCCAAGCAAGAACAAAAAAATCCAAAAAATAATATTTAGAAGTTTTTTTTAACAATCTGCTACTTCCGGTTGTCCAATTATTACCAAAAAAAATTCAGCTCTTCCCAGTAATGTCCGATTGAGACATACGTAGTTAAACAGATATTAAGTATTATAGTTTTTGAGATATCGTCCTTCCAACCGACCTACATACACACATAGATACACACATACACACACATACATCCACGCATACACACACACACACACACGTACACACACAGACATCATCGTAAAAATATTAAAATCGGATTGTAGGGAACTTGAAACGTGTTTAATCATTAAAATCTGGATATGCGATTTTTAGCTTGAAACCAATACCTCTCTTAGCGAGAGGTAAAAAATGTTTCCAACAAAAGTTGTTTGTTTTTAGAGTACACGTCTAACGATACCACACATGACCTAGGTTACCATTTGAAATTTTGAACATGAGCGTATTTACGCGGTAAATTTCAAAAGTCGAGATTACTACCATTAAATTCCTCTTCTTATGCAAATTTTTTTCCTGAACCTCTAGGACGTCGTAATTCAGAAAAAAAAAATCTGGGACGGGTGGTCTGAAACACTCTGCATATGATAAATCGAAAGTGGAACTTAATTTGCAGCTCTTAATAGATTTTCGAGGAAAAACAATATAATCCAAAATTTCGTAATAAAAACTTTTCTATTTATTGGAACAAATTAGGTTTTGTTTACAAATGATCAACCGGAAGTGATACTTTACTTAAAGCACAATGTTATTTTAAGTATGGAATTGGCAGGAGGTCATGTGTTAGCCACATTAGATTTTTTTGAAAAACATTTCTCTTAATTAATCCTGAATCACAACAATAAAGTTTTAAATGAAACAGAATTTTATGGAATTCTTGATAATAATCTGCGACCCGTTATAACAAACGTCGAAGTAATGTTCGACGTGTTTTTGTATTTAATAGAATCCGTTTGTAACTGGGAAGAAACTATCTCAAATACAAAATTTTAATAAAAAGCATTTTCTAATTCATCGGCAGAGAAGTTTTCATAATTTAAATATCGTGGGACCCTTACAACTTTAAATCCTGCCTCGATTTTGTTGTTTTAATTATGCACAACATGCTGTAATAAAAATATGTGTGTATGTGTATATTCAATTTTATTGAAAAACTAGTACATATACTAGATTTGAAAAAGGGCAAAATATTTTGAGGTTATATAATACTGACTTTAATTTATTAAAAAGAAACTTAATCAACATGGGTCCAATCTTCAATACTTTCCGAGATGAAACTGTAAAAAATGAGTTTACCTCTGCTATCTCGAAACCTATAAGAGTTACGTTGTCACTTAAATGAGACTTTTTGTTTGCTGCCAGAGGTTATCTTAGATGTTAAAAAAAAACTCAAATAATTGTATTATGCCCGGTTTCACCAACATCTTCGAATAGCTTATTCAGCGAATAAGTGAAAAATATTGCATCGAAAGCTGATAGCTAGAATAAATACCGTCATTTTTGTTATGGTTTCAATGCGATATTTTTCTCTTATTCCTCAAATAAGCTATTTTGAGATTTATTTGATGTTGGTAAAACCGGCCATAAGTTAAATGTTGTGGTGACTGGCCAATATTTCATTTTAAAAAAACTTTGTAACTATAAGAAATTGAGAAAAATGTTTCATAAAATTTTACCCTTTTTTAACACCCAGTATAAAGTAGAAGTTCAGGTATTTATTACCAAAGTAAAATACAAGGCGAAGTTGTTGATAAGTATACTGAAGCAATCGGAATAGAATTCCATCTAGGTTACAAATGTAACTGACAGTGACGTCTAATTATTTCCTGGCATTGTCAAATGATTCATATATAGGAGAAAGTCTACAAATGTTCTTGCTTGTGGTGAACAATGAATAAATGGTTGGATAAAATCCGCTAGAGCAAATCAGATTAATTTTTGTATGGTTATGGTAGTCCTTATCTTACCTGCAGATAGTGGCGGCTCGTGGGTTGAAGATTTGATGGGTCAAATTTGATAAATATTTCTAGTATGTACTTATTAAAATATTTACTTGTATAATTATTGTCCTTGATTTGAGACAATGTAATTCCTATTAACCTTTATTAATTTGAAAAAATTATTTAAACAATGTTAAATGTTACTACCCACTACTAGACTGATGCCTTGATGGACCAGGTGGAAGCGAATAGAGTGGTAGTTTCTTCGTCTAACGCAGTAGGTGTGTGGCGTTCAATGAGGCTAGCAAATCTAGCGAATTTATATGCTATATTCAAATTGGATATGCAGCCGATACACGTCATCACTTAGGGAAAAAACCTTACTGCATTAAAAACACTAATATGAAAAAGTAATAAAGCTTTTTCAAATAGTTTTTACAAAAACATAAAATTTTAAAAAGAAAACCACTGTTTTAGTAACACTGATTTACTTTATATTACTAACTTTCAATTTGAACTACGTTCGTATTACTTGGTTTGGTAATCATTTTAGATTAAGTTTTATTTTAGCTAAAATATATACAAATAACAACTGTGTACCCCCTATTTGTTTTAATGTGATATTTTATCAAAAAGTATACTGTGCCTTAAAAACAGCCAATTCTAGTGTTTATTTAGTGAAAAAACACAACTTTACAATAAATAAAAGCTGACCTTATTATTAAGATATATAGTAGAATTAATTATTTATCCTATATGACATGTACACTACATAACATTATTCGTATATTTGTTGTTACACTTGGCAACATTGATAATTTGAATTTTTTTATACCAGTGATCTCTAGTTTACTGGTTTATACTTTCAAGATCATTATTTGATACTTTGAAAAAAAAAATTGCATCATGTTTCGAAGGTTTTTGTGCGTTGTGACTTCCATTCCATTCTTGCTTATTATAATTCAGGCTTTGTCAATATTACAAATATATATTTATTTATGGAGTTCAGTTTCTTTGAATTGGAAGAAGAATGACAGCGGTCGTTTGCTATGCGGAAATATTAGAATAGCAAGCTTGCGGATTGTTTTTAAACAATACTTTCATTAATTTAAAATCAGAAACATCAGCCCAGACGAAACAGATATTTCAGAAAGGATCGAGTGGCAGATTATGACAAGATTCTGATACAAGAAGTATAAAACGTAAAACTAAAGCTGGAAAGTGGTATATTAAATCTATTTTTCAATATTTTTTTCAAATCGGTAATGAAAATTTATTTGTTGGTTATACTTCATTAAGGAACAGAGAACTGTTTCTTGCCTAATGCATCATTACAATTCGCATCCAAAATAATAAAATCTGTTGTGGCCAGCACAATACCTTCTGTCAATCTTGTGTATAATGTATAAATTCCATACATAAATTTTCTTGCAAAAGATTCTAAATTTCCAGTAAAATTATTTCTTAAACATTCTATGCAAATTGCACTTGACACTAACATGTTCTTTAGCTTTTCCCATTCGTTAGGGATCGCTATTTTTTATTTTCTTCTTCTACTCATTTCTGTTTTACGAGTCGTTCTCATTCAGTTCCTTTTCTCTCAAGTCTTCCGCAATACAGTCCTTCCATCTTATTTTTGGTCTTCCTCTGTTTCTTCAACCTTCTGTTACTAAGCTATTCATTCTTCATCCAATAAATTCATTTCTCCTCATGACATTTTCAAACCAATGTAATCATCTCGTTTGTATCTTTCTAGAAATTTGTAACACTAGAGTTATTTCCTTACCTATCTTTCCGTGTCTTCCCCAATATCTATTTCAACATCCTCATCTCTGCCACATTAATTTACTTTTTATTTATACTGACATCTGTCAATTTGAATTATATGAATATATCAGTAGTTTCCATGTTTAGCATAGCTGGCTGATTTATAAAATTTAATTTCTTTAAAATTCTTTAACTCTATATCTAGTATAAAATGCAATCAAATCGTATAGAGAATAATATATTCTTTAAATTATAATAACGCTAAATGTCAATAAATTAAATTTAACTGTTTAATCTTCAAATGAGGCTACTTCCGGTAAAATCTAATCAGTTGTTCTTCTGGATATAAACTTGAGGAATTCGAAAAATATATAATTTTTGGAATCGTGGTATTGAAGTTATGCGATTCAAACTTTCGTGACACACACACACACACACAGAGACACACACATGCACGCACACACACACACGCACACTCACACACATACATACAGACATCATCGTAAAAATGGTAAAATTGTATTATAGGGACCCTAAAACATGCTTATTCACTAAAAACTCGTCATTGAATTTTTTGACCAAAGACAATACCTTCTGTCACCTTTAGGTAAGGAAGGTATTGTGGCCAACACAATACCTCCCGTACCGAAGCTAAATATTTCGAATTTTAAATGTGCACAAGAAATGACGCATGTGTTGCACTCTCCACGTCTAATAAACGTTCGCACGGTACAAATATGTCATCATCGTTACCGAAATATGTGTACAAAGCAGATTAGCACACCCAGCAATGAGTAATATGCCGTGACGATGTATTTATTTTATTTATTTATATAATTACCTATATTCCATTTACTATTTTCTTTTTAAAACGTTAATATTATTATGTAAAATGCTTAATTTGTTGACAGTGATATATATCTGTGAGTTACATGCATTTGAGATCTAAACTGTGTAACCATGGAGTTGCGGTTAAAGCGTAGGCTCCGGGATTAAAATTATAGATAGTTTTATAAATTTATCCATAACATTATACAGGTTTCCCACATTGAAACGGCATAACTTAAACTATGGATTAAACACGTAAAAATAAGGTAACTAGTTCATTTGAGCAAATGTCCGTAGATGCTTTGTTTCAGAGATATTCACGTTTTTCTTATTGGAGCAGCGCTTCTCTAAATAATGAACTTCATGACGAATTATCAAATATTATCTTATTAAGTTGTGATATAATAATTAAATTAATTATAAATAATTTGGTTATTATTTAATTTCAATACAAAATTTAGTTTGCTTGTGATTATTAGACAATATGCCTCGTTCTTACACAAATAGTGAATATGCCGATATGGTATTTATTTATGGTTCTTGTGAGGTAATGCGAATAGGTCTCGTCTCGAATATTCGCGACGATTCCCTAAAAGAAGATTGCCACATAGGACTGTTTTCACTAAAACGTTTCAGCGACTTAGAGATACAGGTTCTTTTGCTGCTGTGCCACGTGCTGATGGTGTATTTGCACCTTTACAAAATGAAAGAAGAACTGCATGGATTTTAGAACATTTTGATGAAAATCCTTCAACAAGTGTTCGATGTGCTTCAGCAGCATTACATTTAAGACGAATGGAAGTGTGGAAAACTTTGAAATCAGATGGATGTTATCCGTACCATATTAAAAAAGTGCAACAGTTATTACCGCAAGATTTGAGGCGAAGGAGAGAGTTTTGTGATTGGTCTTTACATAAATTAAATAATGAACCTCAATTCCCTTCCTACATTTTGTGGACTGACGAAGCTACATTTACAAGGCGTGGAATATTAAATCACCGAAATTCTCATCTTTGGTTACATGAAAATCCTCATGCAATTAAAGAGAATAATTTCCAGTATGAATTTCAATGTAATGTTTGGTTAGGTATTATTGGAAATACTTTATTAGGTCCTTTCTTTTTACCTCCACGTTTAAATTCAGAGATGTTCTACAATTTTCTAAATAATGATTTAAATGATTTAATGGAAGAAGTTAGCTTAGCAGTAAGACGAAATTCTTAGCTACAACTGGATGGCTGCCCTATACTATCTACAACGGTGGATTGGTCGCAGAGGAGCTGTACCGTGGCCAGCACGTTCGCCTGATCTAACACCTTTAGATTTTTTTGCTTGGGGTGCCATAAAACAAAGAGTTTATGATGAACCGATAGATAATTTGGACGCTCTACGCGGAAAAATTATTCAAGTTTGCCAAACCATATCTCCCGAGCAATGTCACGCAGCAATCAGTGCAGTGGCAGATCGTTGTCGTGCCTGTTTGCTTGCAGCAGGTGCACATTTTGGACAAATGTTATAAAAAAAATTATACGTTATTGATTCATTGTAAATAATAAATGTGCTTGAAATCATTGATAATTTTCATATTTTCACTGACATCCAATGCAAATAAACTAAATTTTGTAGTGAAATTAGATAATAACCAAATCATTTATAATGAATGTAATTATTACGTCACAAGTTAATAAGATAATATTTCATATTTCATTATGAAGTTGATTATTTAAAGTAGCGCAGCGCTAATGAGAAAAACATGAATATCTCTGAAACAAAGCATCTACGGACATTTGCTCAAATGAACTTGGCACCTTATTTCTACGTGTTTAATCCATGGTTTAAGTTATGCCGTTTAAATCTGGGATACCCTGTAGAAATAATATTAATGCAAACTTGTAGAAAATTTAATAATCTTTATTTTTTTTTGTAACATAAATCTCGAAAGAATAACATTTAATCGTATTTTTCGAAGAAAAACTACTTTGAGCATCCAGTAAAGTGCTATTTACGGTTATCTGATTTACATCAAAATCTGATGGTTTCTTTCCCCATTAGAATATCAAAACGTTTTGAACGACAGTATTTGAAATAGAGCGTAAAGAGGATTCACACGCACACACGCCCACACACACACACACAAAGTTAAATTAATTATATTGTTATTTTAAATTAATTCTATTGTTATTTTTCTTTTATTGTTAGAGTAGGAATTTTAGAAACAAACCCCAAAAAAGATGTACAATTGACGAAATGGCTTCCCGTCATGGACATACATACGAATGCCTCCTTATCATTGAAAATATATGGCATATGAAATATAATTATATTAATAATATTGGCAGGAATGGTTACGGAGACAACAAAACACTTGATCATACATCACCACAAACGTGGAAAATTCAATGGTGAAATCGTGAAGTTAATATTACTGACGATTCAGATTAATAAATTTTAATATTAATTAAAGCTGTATAAGAATAAAAATAAATTACCTATGGAAATAAAGTCTGCAGAGTACATATTTTACCAAATTAATAAAAACAAACTAAATATTTTTCACCTGATTAACATTATTGTATTAAGTTCATTCATAGTACATTCTTATCTAAATAATAGAATATTCAACTAAATCACCTTCTTGTATTTTAAATATAAGCTTGATATTAATAATGTTATCTTAATTTTACTTTTATTCTTTAACATTTATTGACAATTTAGTTAAAAAGTCGTGTTTATTATAATGAATGAAACAAAATTATTTTTCTAAAATATCACTAAAGTTGGAAATAAGATTATATGTAACCTATATAACTTTTTCATTACGATTCTCATTTAAACGTACCAGTTCATGACGTCAAACATCTAGTTTTTTACCTCTCGCCAAGAGAGGTATTGGATTCATGCTAAAAGTCGTATAGCCAGATTTTAATGATTAAGCACGTTTTAAGGTCCCTACAATCCGATTTTAATATTTTTACTATGCTGTCTGTGTGTGTATGTGGATGTATGTGTGTGTGTATGTGTGTGGGTATGTGTATGTGTGTATGTGTATGGGTCGATGATTTCACAAAATCTATAATACTTAATATTTGTATAACTACGTATTTCTCAATCGGCCATTACTGGGAAGAGCTGAAAAGGTTTTGGTAATAATTGGACAACCGGAAGTAGCAGATTCTTGAAAATGTTCTAAATATTATTTCTTGAAAATTTTTGTTCTTGCGTATTAAAGAAGAGTAAATTCTCTATCTGATACATATAAATATTTTATTATATCTTTTATAGATTTAGAGATACAGATATATAAGGTACTCGTATATAATAATCCGTTGGAATAAATCTCACAGCACAAATAATGTCATGGAAACCAATTAAAAAATGTTAAGTTTGTAATTGACAGGTAAGTGTCAGTGTCAAAAATCCAGGGACATTACTGAAGCTTTTTGTGGGAAGTACGTACATTCTATTATTTCTTATTATATTAATAGTTAAATAATTAAAATTATAGGTATATTACACATACCCTTCAGAATACTGTTAATCCCGACAATGAATGAGTAGAACAAAATTTCTTCATAGAATGAATTTAAATTTTAAAAAATCTAAATATAAACAGTAGATGTAAGCGAGAATACAACCCGAAGGAAGACGATATTTAAATGTTATATTCCAAGATATAGTACAATATACCCTTCAAAAATACAAAATATAAAGAGTAGGACAAAATTTCTTCATAGAATGAATTTAAAATTAAACAATCTAAATATAAGGAATAGATATAAGTAGAATTTTTGGTGTAGAGTGTAGGTATACAAGAAATGTCAAATACAATAGGGCGCGAGCAGTCATAACATTGTTGGCCTTGAGCAGCAGATATGGGGGACCGTGACAGAATGACGGCTAGTAGTTATTTACATAGCTGTCACAATTGTCATATGTCATAATTTTTCATTCAAAATTTAGTGATTTTCTAATTTCATGAGATTTATTTTCCTCGACAATTAAATTCCACACTCCTTGTGACAAATTAACCACGTAAATTTAGAAAATCTTGAATTTTTTAATGAAAAATTCTGACATTTGACAGCTATGTACATAATACTCATTGTCATTCTGACACGGGCCCTCATATCTGTTTGTCAATGCCAACAATGTCACATTACTGCACGCGCCCTGTAGTTATGTAACGAAAAACGGACGTGGCGAGAGGTATTGTGCTTGACCACAACAGATTTTTTAAAAATATCATAAATGTTATCAACCATCCGTTAAGCTAAAATATTCTGTTCTAATCATTTTTACTTTATCAAGCTAATGAATCCTGTTATGATAATTTTTATCTATGTTATAAACTTAAAATAATAAAAACAATTTCGAAACTGTGGTGATAATAACTTTATGTGTTGATTGTACAATATTATAAAAAAAATCTATTGTGGCCAGCGAAATATTTCTCGCTACTTCCGTTTTTGATTATATAAGGAAAAGTCGCGAACAGTCATTAGATTTTGTAGGCCTTAACAAGCAGATGTGGGGGCCCACGTATGAATGACAACTAGTAACGATGTACATAGATGTTAAATGTCAGAATTTTTCATTCAAAATTTCAAGATCACGTGGTTAGTTTGTCACCAGGAGAGTGGAATTTATTTGTCTAGGAAAATAAACTACATGGAATTGGAAAATCATGAAATTTAAATGAAAAATTATGATATTTGACATCTATCTACATAATTATTAGCTATCATTCTGACACGGGCCCCCATATCTGTTTGTCAAAGATAACAAGGTTACGTGATTGCTTGCGCCTTATCGTATTTAACATATCTATTATACCTATATTCTTACACCAAATATTCTACTTATATCTATTTTTATATGTAGATTTTTACCTTACGTCACCTTTACGTAAGGAAGGTATTGTCTTTGGTCAAAAAATTCAATGATGAGTTTTTAGTGAATAAGCATGGTTTAAGGTCCATATAATACGATTTTACCATTTTTACGATGATGTTTGTACTTATGAGGATGCGTTAGTGTATGTGTGTGTGTGTGTTTGTGTGACGAAAATTTCGGCTCGCATAAGTTCAATACCCTGATTCCAAAATTTATAATTTTTTCGTATTCTTCAAGTTTACATCCAATAGAAGAGGTGATTAGATTTTGGTTATAATTGGTCAACCGGAAGTACCCTCATTTAAAGATTTTAACAATTTTTCTTGAAAAAAACTCAGTTAAATATTATTATAACTTAAAGAATATATTGTGACGATACGTACCTCGTCTGAGCATTGTTGTCGAGAAACAATCAGGTTAACCTCAACGATGTAATATCGTAAAATAAATTGCAGCGTGCTGGAATTTTTAACAAGTCAGAGATTTGTAAATAAATGTATGGTTGACTTACCTGTGTAATATAAAACCATGATACGAAGCGTGTACATTGTTGTATATTATTGTTATGCTGTTCATTGATTGTAGGTAGGATTTGTTACACATTTATTTGATCGCTAGAACTGTCATTGTTTACGAGGTTATGTCAACGCCGTGAATTATTATTATTATTGTAAAATATTATTTTATAATATTTATAACAATGTTTTTATTATGTTTTACGACAAACTGTGACTGCCTGAAATGATTACAATTTCTATTAAATTAGTTTTTGTTGAAGGAGCGTTCGCAAACGCTATCAGTCGGTCATATGTTAAAGTAAAGTATCCCCTCTTAGTAATACGCGAGAATTTTCTTGTTATACCAAATGTCGGGTATAAAAGACCGCGCACCGTCTAGAGAAGTCTGTTCTTGGGTTCATCCGAACGACTTCCCCTGGAGTCCTTGGATTAGAGCTGCGATTCAGACCGCCTAGGCCGAGTCTGCAAGAACGCTTGAGTCGTCGTGGCGTTGTACCGCCGTCCATCTCTCGTGGATAGAGAGACTCCGCCGTTAATTTTCTAAGTCGAGTTTGGGTGATTGAAAATCACCACTCGCAGAGATAAACCGCCGTCCGTTTTGTACTTTATCTTTTATTAGATAATTACATTTTTACCGCCGTAAGAAACTGTGCTATTGCCGTTTCGCGGGAGCACAGTTCCCCTAGTAGATTAAATTCAGTCCGTCACAGTTTTTACAAAGGGTTTTCATTCTTTATTTATTTGTTTATGTGTTACATTTTAATTTTACATTATGTTGGGAATAATAAAGTAGTTGGTTAAGTTAACTACGTGCTTACTCTGAGACAAACCCTACCCATCTCCACAGATAGCTATCCGGCAAACCATCCTCTCTTTCAGCATCCACCGAAGGCGCCCGAGCAACCCGAACCTTGCTGGCAGAGAGCACAAGATGGCGCCTCATCCCACAGGACCGGCGTCACAAATGACGTCCAAAAAGGGGCGAGCGTCACAAATGGCGCCCGAGCAGGGACAAGCGCTATCACAAATGACGCCCGAGCAGGGTCTACCGTCGCAAATGGCGCCCGAGCAGGGACAAGCGCCATCACAAATGACGCCCGAGCAGGAGCTACCGTCGCAATAAATATATATATATATATATATATATATATATATATATATATATATATATATATATATATATTATTCTTTATACGATTTGATTGAATTTTATACTTCATATTCAACAGATATAGTTAAAGAAGTATAAAGATATTAAATTTCATAAATCAGCCAGCTATGCTAACCATGGAAACTGCTAATATACTCAGATAATTCATATTGAAAGATGTCAGTATCAATGAAAAGTAAATTAATGTGGCAGAGAAGAGGATGTTGAGACACGGAAAGATACGGTAAGAAATGAAAAAATGAGGGAAGTAACTCTAGTGTTAGCAGTTTGTGGAAAGATATAAGAGAGACGATTGCATTGGTTTGAACATGTCATGAGGAGAGATGAAGAATATATTGGAAGAAGAATGAATAGCTTAGTAATAGAGGGTTGAAGAAACAGAGCAAAATCAAATATAAGATGGGAGGACTGTATTGCGGAAGACTTGAGGGAAAAAACTGAATGAGAACGACACGCAAATCAAAAATGAGTGGAAGAAGAAAATAAAAAAAATAGTGACCTCTAACGAATGGGAAAAGTTAAAGGAGAAGAAGAAGTCAGTGTCAAGTGCAATTTGCATAGTATGTCTATGAAATAATTTTCCTGGAAATTTAGAATATTTTGCAAGAAAATTTATGTATGGAATTTATTCATAATACACAGGATTGACGGAAGGTATTGTGCTGGCCACATGAGATTTTTTTCACTATTGCTCATTAATTTATGAATATTTTCACTTTCTTATCTAAGAGAGTTAAATTATGACTATTATACCCTATTCTGATTTTATTAATTGAAACTTAAATGCGATTACAATTAACGTTTGCATCGGTTTGAAAAGGTCCTTGTCATTACACCGCTGAAGGAAGCCAAGATTTGACATTACTGTGATGCAACGCCGTTAGATGGTGAAGCGGTAGTAAATATACGTGAACCCGAATTGAGCTCGGCTCGAAACAAGAAACAAAGCATCACATGTTTTCGATTACGTATGCAATTGCAATAATATTCTGATATAAACTTTGAACATAAAAAGCTAGAAATGTCAAATTGACAAGTGTTTCTTTGTTTACTATTTGGTTGCCATGTAGTGGTTTTACTATTACGAGTATTGCATGTGGTTAAATTACTATGATGCGTTAGTTTATGGATCATTTAAAAATATGGATGGTAGCAATAGGTGATTCAGGACGATTAGCAAGAAGTTGACTAGTAGTCTTTTATCTCTAATAGATTATTATGGATTAAGAAAAACTTCGAATAAGTTATAAAAAATCTGATATGGCCAGCACATTACCTTCCATCAATCCTGTGTTTTATGTACAAATTCGATAGGGCGCGAGCAGTCACGTGGCTTTGCTGACCTTGGCAATCAGATATGGGGGCTCGTATCAGAATGACAACTGACAAATGTCATAATTTTTCATTCAAAATTTAATTTTTTGTTATTTTATGATTCCTTTGCTCGGCAACTGAATTCCACACGCCTGATAACAAATAACCCACATTTAAAAAAAAATCATGAAATTTTGATTGAAAAATATGTGTCAGTTATGGACGTAATTAATAGCTATCATTTTGACACGGGCTTCCATATCTGCTTTGCCAACAAAATCACGTCACTGCACGCGCATTATACATAAATTTTCTTGCAAAATATCCTATGTTTCCAGTAAAATTATTTCATAAACAAACTATGCAAATTGCACTTCACACTGACATCTTCGTCTTTAGCTTTTCCCATTCGTTAGGGGTCGCATTTTTTTATTTTCTTCTTTCACTCATTTTTGATTTGTGTGTCGTCCTCATTCAGTTCCTTTTCTCTCAAGTCTTCCGCAATACAGACCTTCCATCTTATATTTGGTCTTCCTCGGTTTCTTCATCCTTCTATTACTAAGCATTCTGCTTCCAATATATTCTTCATCTCCTCTCATGACATGTTCAAAGCTATGTAATCATCACTCTTGTATCTTTCTAGAAACTTGTAACACTGGAGTTATTTGCCTTATGTTTTCATTCCTTACCGTATCTTTCCGTGTCTTCTTCAACATTTATCTTAAATCCTTATATCTGCCACATTCATTTACTTTTCATTTATACCGAAATCTGTCAATTTGAATCATCTGAATATATTAGCAGTTTCCATAGCTGACTGATTTGTGAAATTTAATATCTTTATAATTATGTAACTCTATATCTGTTGAATATGAAGTATAAAAATCTGATGTGACCAACACAATATCTTCCGCCATTTATTTTTTATTAATTTAAATACATATCCATGGGGTCTCATTGTCGCGTGCTTGATGTTTTGTTGCGGATCTGGGGAACCCGATTCGATCCCGATCAACGCTAAATATTTCGAATTTTAAATGGTACAATATTGTCCCCTAGTTGCATTCTCCACGCCAGCAATTAGGCGACGCTTGGTAAACGCCCGGACGATATAAATATGTCACTATCATTACCGAAATCTGTGTACAAAGCAGAGTAGCACACCCAGTAATGAATAATATGCTGTGATAATATATTTATATATTTTTTTTATTTAAATACATACCTGCATATTTATTAATGCTATAAATTATGTATATTAAATTCCTTTCCATATAACTATTGGTCTCTTTACAATTTTCGTTTTAAAACATTATTATTAATTTGAAATTATTATATTAAGTTTCTTTCCATGTAACTATTGTTCTACTTACAATTGTCTTTTTAAAACGTTACTGTTATTAATTTGAAATCATTATTTTTTCGACAGTGACATTTATCTGTCAGTTACAAACATTTGAGCTGAAATGTGTAACCAAGGAGTTGTGTTTATAGCATAAGTTCCGAGATATAATTTTTATAGAGCTTTCTTTATAAATTTATCCATAAAATATATAGAAAAAGTATTAATTCACACCTGTAGAAAATGGAATAATCTTTAATTTTTATAATAAAAAATTGCGAAAAAATAACATTTAAACGAATTTTTTGAAGAAAAACTATTTTGAGCTTCAAGTAAACTGCCATTTCCTGTTATCCGATTGACACCAAAATTTAATGGCTTCTTTCCATATTAGAATAAGTTAGAAAAACATGGTTTCAAAAGATTCTGAATGATGGTATTGGAGTTAGAGTACCCAGAAAATCCACACACACATACACAAATACACACACATACATACACACCCACAGACATCATTGTGAAAATGTTAAAATTGGATTATATGGACCTTAAAACGTGGTCATTTGCCAAAATCTCGATATACGATTTTTAGCACGATCCCTATACCTCCCTTACCAAGGGTAGCGGGAGATAAAAAGCAATCAAATCGTATAGAGAATAATATATTCATAATAAATTACAATAACGTTAAATGTCAATAAATGATATTTAACTAAGTTTTTTCAAGAAAACCTGTTCAAATTTTCAAAGGAGGGTACTTCCGGTTGACCAATTATAACCAGAATCTAATCACCTCTTCTTTTGGATGTAAACTTGAGGAATAAGAAAAAAATATAATATTAGGAATCATGGTATTGAAGTTATGCGAGCCGAAACTTTCGTCACACACACACACACACACAGAGACACACATACATACAGACATCATCGTAAAAATGGTAAAATCGTATTATATAATAATAATCCATAAATGATTGACACGGATAAAACACTGCAAGTAAACTGCTTGCTAATCACCCTTAATCACTTGTGTGCTATCACCCTATGTATTTTATATATTTTTTAAAGAATAATAAAAAACAGTCTCATGGCCGTGTACTACTGAGAGTCTGATCGCGAATCTGGGAACCCAGGTTCGACACCAAAATTATATTACATTTTAAAATGTCTCCTGTGGCGTACACTTCACGTCAGCAATGAGTGCCTGTGAGGTGACGCCTGGTAAATTCCCGAATGATATGAATGTCATCATTATTACCGATATCTGCATACAAACAGACGGGCACACTCAGCAATATTCCGTGTTGGTATACATATTTATTTAATAACAAACAATTACATATTAAAGAAGTACACTATAGTGATGTTTTGATTCCGCTTTTATTTTCTGAACTAATAAAAAGGTTTACTTACTATACGATGACCTTTTTCTGTTTCTATACAAGAGTCAGTTTATTTCTACTTTTAAATTAACTTTTGATATTTCAGATTTAAGACAGATAAAATGAACGAACTCATATCTTCATTGTGCGATTTACAATTTGTTACTTTAAATATGTTCGGCTACACAATTTTATTTTTGTTTATATAAACAAGAATGTATATCTTCTCGGATCAAAAGAGATGTTATTCTCAGTAAAATAAAAATATTGAACTCGTTTGTGAAAGGCTTTTGAAAATGAAACGAGACAGTATAAGCGCATGTGAAGTATTGACTAAGCACTCGGTAAAACGGAAGCATCGGGTTTATTTTTATCCCCGTGCAGGTTATGTTTAAACAGTCAATTGGGTGCTTTAGAAAATGTATCAATATTGGATGTTGCGATCCAAAGTGCAAACAATAAAATGAAATGTATTGATAACAGGAACAAGAAACTTTACTGAAAAGGTAAATATAAATTCATCTCATAACTTGTAGAATTTACATAAATAATTTAAAATAATAGTAACCTGTTTATTTTCATGTTATTTGAAACACAATTTAAACATTTATAATAAAACAACATAATTTATGAATAGTAATTTATTTTAAAATTATATTTTCACTTTGTGAAATTAAAACAAATTGTACTTTTCCACAATACTGATTTGGTAAATACATCAACGCAAAGATAAGGTTGCTATAATAGGTGGATTAGTTTTTTTATTATTATTTGATGACACTCATACAATTCAAATTAATGATATTACGAAAAACTAGATGAAATGTGTGTCCTGTGTTATTTAAGTCGTACAGCATTAAACGAGAATCTTCATAATACATTTGACTGGATTAGTTTATTTTCAGATATTTATACATAATAGTATGATAGAAGTGTATAGGCTCGCCTTTAAAGCACGCACAAGTTTTAAGCCTCGACGCGAAGTGGTGTGGTTTCATGTCGTATTACCGGGTAATTTAAAATTATATATTACTATAACATATTTCAAATTACCGTAAATTACCAAAATATTAGAAAGTTTTCACATAACGTCGAAATAAATAGCTCATTTTGGCTTTAATGCGCATGCGTACGTAACTTTTTTTCATATGAATATAATGTTTAACTTTATTTGTTCAGAAATAGCGTCCGTCGAAAACTACTTTATATTTGTTGTTAAAGCAGACATAACCTAACTTATAGATACAGAGATAGCTGTTATCTGAAAACTCTCTATAACTGAGAAATTACCAAATAGAAATTACCGTGCGTGTAGAAATTTACAAATAAGTATTTTTTTGCACGATCGGGTTTTCTCTAATGATTATTGATAGAGTTTCCAAGGCAATATGATTCATTTACAAATTACTGATGGGTAAATGCTTCTGATTACTCACCAACCAAGAGGCTAGGTAATGAAAACAACGAGCAAAGCTTACTTTAAAAATGACAATTATAAATTTTTAATATGTCAAAATAATTTTCAAATCTTATTTTTTAAATTCTGTGCATCGATCTTACAAGTATGTAACGTAATAATCATTGCGGTTAATTAGTACACTTCTACCGGTATGATCCTCAACCGGTAGGAAGCACTTACTGCCCTTAATACATAAATAACTATTTTATATAATTCTAAAATTAAAATCATAATAAATATTAAAATGTGCAAATGTTATGGCAAACATTTAACATTTAAGAAAATTAAAAAATTGTTACGCCACAAATTGTAGTAGTTAATTATTTGTATGGATTATACGTAATAAACTATTTATATAGGTTGGAAATTGTAATTTGGGAGTTAGTCGTATTTGATATGTGACTGGAGAAAGAGTATTCGTAATAAAAGAATGTTTGTTCTACAGAGTGGTTTTGAACTTAATGTCATACATTTAAGGGTAAGTAGTATGACATATGTAGATTACAAAACGAAAGATTTTTTTATAAATTCGAAAAAATAAAATTCGACTTTTCTTAAGGAAAATTTTACTGCTGTTTTAATTAATATTTCAATAATTTTTTTTTATCTTTACATTATATTTACAACTGACCGCAGGGGTCATCTAGTAAATGTGATAGGTAGGTATAACAGGTGTGGGGGTAGCTCCCAGCGGGGGGGTCCCCATTTACATTTTATATTGATTGTAGCTTACATAGTTTTAGTGTAAAAATTTTAGATCTAGAGGATTTGTTCTCTTGAGTCTTCGTACGTCGTCTTCATTGTTGAGTAGGTTTACTGCGAGTGCGTTGGGGTGGTTGTTGAGCTTTGTTTAGTATGTAGTGGCGAGTTTTTTTTATTTGTTCTCTGACAGTTTTGATGTTTAGATCTTTATATAGTATCTGATTGTTTACGTACCAGGGTGCGTCGGCGATTGTGCGTAGGGCTTTGTTCTGGAAGCGCTAAATTATATTGATGTTGGATTTTTTGGCACAGCCCCAGAGCTGGATGCCATATGTCCAGATGGGGGTTATGATTGTTTTGTACAGTAGGATTTTATTCTCTAGTGTGAGTTTGGACCTTCGGCCGATGAGCCAGTACATTTGTTTGATTTTTAAGTCAAGGTGCTTTCTTTTAGTTTTTATATGTTTTTGCCAATTTAATCTTTTATCCACGTGCATGCCCAAGTATGTTACGTCATCTTTGGTTTCAATTATGTTGTTATTTAGTTTGACTGTAGGGCATGAGATTTTCTTGGTTGTGAAGACTATGTGTGTAGATTTCGTCTCGTTAATTTTTAAACGCCATTTTTCGGCCCATTGTTCAATTTCATTTAGTGCGTTTTGTAACAGGTCGGATGATTTTTCTGGGGTTTCGTGCGTTGCTAGAATGGCCGTATCATCTGCGTAGGTAGCGGTGGTGACTTGTTCCGAGCATGGTAGATCCGCGGTGAATAGTTGATATAGTACTGGCGCAAGTACACTGCCCTGTGGGACACCGGCTTTTGTTGGGTACAGTTTTGAATATGAGATTCCGTATCTTACTTGAAAAAATCTTTCTTGCAGATATGACTTGAGTAGAAGGAAGTATTTATGTGATAATTGGGACTTGATTTTGAAGAGTACGCCCGTGTGCCACACCCGATCGAAGGCTTGGCTTATGTCGATGAAGGCTCCCGAACAGATCTTTTCGTTTTGGATGCTTTTTTCGATTACACTGACTACGCGGTGTACTTGATGTATAGTTGAGTGTTGTTGTCTAAATCCAAACTGGTGTGGTGGGATGATGTTGTTGTCTTCGATGACGGGTTGAATTCTTTTGAGTAGTAGTTTTTCTAGCAGTTTAGAAGGAATGGGCAGAAGTGAGATTGGCCTGTATGATGTTATTTCGTGTGCCGGTTTGCCTTTTTTTCTGTATTAGGATGATCTGCGCTAGTTTCCATTGAATGGGGAAGTAACTGGTTCTTAGAACTGCGTTGAAGATTTGTGTTAGGGATACGATACCTTTTTTGGGTAATTCTTTTAAGACTTTGGCATTAATTAAGTCGTGCCCGGGGGATTTTTTACTGTTGAGTTTCGTTATTTCGGTTTTAACTTCGGCGGGTGAGATGTGTTTAATTGGGAGATCTAGTTGTAGGGGAGAGGTTAAGAATTCTTCTATATTTTCTTCCATGTCTTTTCCGTTGATTGAGGCGTTTGGGGTGAAGATGGTAGAGAGGTGTTCTGCGAATACCTCAGCTTTGTCGGAATCTTCTCTTGCCCATGTACCGTCTTTTTTCTTTATAGGAGGGATATGTTGAGTTGGACGTTTTAGTTTTTTCGTCGCCTTCCAGAGTGAGTAGTCCCCTTCAGGGTACGCGGATAGATTCTGAAGGTAGTTTTGGAAGGTCTCGTTTTTTATGTTCCGTGTTAGTTCTTTAATTTCTTTGCATAAGCGATTGAATTTGTTTTTATCTACTGGGTGCCTTGATAGTTGCCACTTTTGTCTAATTTTCCTTTTTTCTGCAATTTTGTCGCGCAATATTTTTGGGTAGGTGACATTATTAGTATCTTTGTCTTGTAAGATGGGTGTGGATTTCCATGCAGCCGTTTGAATTAGATTCGTAAATTGATTAACGGCTTCTTCTATGTCGTGAGATGTTGTAAGTGGAATTTGGAGATCAATGTTTTCTTCGATGTACTTTCGGAAGTTTTCCCAGTTGGTTCTTGTGTTGCATAAGGTTGGTGGGCGTTCTTTGATTATTACAGTCGAGCTTATCGTCATAATGACAGGGGTGTGATCCGAGGAGAGATCACTGCTTGCTTCGATGTTAATATAATTTGTAGCTGTGCCATTAGTTATAAAAAAGTCCAGGAGATCTGGGACTTTTTTCGGGTCTGCTGGCCAGTATGTCGGTTTTCCTGTTGTTACGTAGTTGTAGTTGTTAGCCATGATGGCTTTTTCTAGTTCCTTGCCTTTGGGGTTTATCAGTCTGGAGCTCCACCGTGTGTGTTTCGAATTGAAATCTCCGCCGGATATAAACTTATTACCCAGTGTGCTGAAAAAATTTTCGAAGTCGGTTTTTTTGACGGAATGTTTAGGGGGACAATAGACAGCAGATAGAGTAATTGTGCCGTGCGGTCCTTTTACCTTGACACTTGTGGCCTGTAAGGATTCTAGTTCGTATTTATCAGTTTCGAAGTGTGCGATTTTTTCTTTTATGATTATTGCTGTTCCACCATGAGCTGTCCCGTCGGGGTGGTTTGTGAAGTATGTTTTGTAATGAGGTATTTTGAAATAATTTCTATTCGTGAAATGAGTTTCTGATACTAAGAGCACGTCAAGTTTTTCTTGATTAATGAATATTTCTACTTCTTTGTGGTGTTGCGCCAATCCATTGGCGTTCCAAGTAGCTATTCTTATTGTACTAACGATTATACTTATTGACTAGAGCAGTGAGGAGGTTAATTATTTAACTGTTTTGTTGTAGCATCATATTGAACATAGATTCGAGTTTGTTGAAAATTTGTACTTGAGAAAGTTCTAGTTCGTTGAAGTTGGCGTGGCGGGGGCGATCGAAGTTGGTTGGCTGGTTGTGTGTGGCTGCTGCATATGTGGTGTTTTCTTTTACGTAGTTGTAGGTGCGTTTTGCTTTTGGGTTATGTTGTTGTGTCGAATTGTTTCTTGATTTTTGTAAGTCCTTATACACTGAACAACCCTTGTAGTTGGCAGGATGGGGTCCGGAGCATAGGATACATAGCGGTGGTTCATTGCGATTTTTTGAGCAGTGGGCTGTTGGGTGGTTACCTGCGCATTTAACGCAATAGAAATCTCGTTTACAATAAGTTTTCGTGTGCCCGTATTCCTGGCAGCGCATGTACTGTGGAATGTCTTTTCGCTTTCTGGGTGGTTCTATCGTAATTTTGGTACTAAGTAGGAATTTTACATCATAGATGGTCTTGTTATTGGCGTCAGGTTCTAAGTCGACGAAAAACATGGGGAGAGGATCTTTTGATTTCCAGTTTTTGATGTTAGAGATGTTTCTAATTTGAAAACCTTTTTCTGTTAGAGCTTCTTTAATATCTTCAGTTGGTACCGATTGGTGGATGTTTTTGATTACTACGCGGTAAGCTCTGCTTTCGCGAGGTTGATAAGTGTGGTAAAATATGTTGTTACTATCTAGTGAGTGTATCAGGGTGCGATAGGCGACTGGTGTGAGTGTGTTTATTTTTACGGAGTCGTTTGACATGGTTTTGCAGACAAATTCTTCTTTTTTCAGGCTTGTTTCTAGGCTTGCACGCATTAGAGGAAAGTCGGTAACATTTTGTACGTAGACTGGTGGTGGGTTGGGATTCTTACCGGGGTTTCCGGTGTCTTCGTTGTTCAAAATTGAGAATCTGTTCGTTGTATCAATAGTTGGTGTGTTGATGGTAAAGTTACTTCGTTTATGGTTTATTCCTGAAGGGTTTTCATTTTTATTATCCAGTATACGTTTACCTGGTCGTCTTATGGGTACTACTTGCCAAGGCAGTACATCTTCGGAAGACGTGCCTGGGTGTGGGCACTGAGTTATGTTTCGTTGGGAGTTTAATGCTGATATTTGTGATAGCGAGAAGTTACTAGTGGTATTTGATCCAGTTATCATAGACGTGGTTATGGGTGACATTTGTGTGATGGTTTGAGTGTAAAGGCGTGATGCCGCGAGTGTTGTTATAGTGCTTGTAGTTGTGAGGGTGTACGGGGTAGCGTTGGGACCTCCGCTTGTTTGTTGCATTGTTTTGTAATTTCCGGCTGACACTGTATATTTGCCACTAATTACACTTTTTTAATCACTGACACTAGTTGGTTTGATATCAAGGTACACTTGCACTTTAGCACTAGGGTCCCTAGCACTGCACTAGAAGTATTCTGTTGAACTGATCACTGTTCGTAAACACTATGTAACAGGGATGTTACGTGATAACTACGGAGCTTAGGAAACACGTCCAGTCACTACCGTGGTTGGTGAACGAATCCATTAAAAATATGCTTATCAAAAATACATCCAAAATTAGTTGTATAAGATATTATTCTAAATAATTAAATTAAATAGCATCTTTAACGAAAATAATTGTGTAATAGGTAAAATAATGCAAATGCGTTACCAGTGGTCCAGTGGTACGAAAAATGTTAATTTCATGAAAACTACCCTTAAATATACGATTTAAAAAAAATCTTTCCGTTTCGTAATCTACACATGTCATACTACTTACCCTTAAATTTATGATATTAAGTTCAAAAGTACCATTTTGATTTCTTTGTTTTCCTATAATTGTAATAATTCAGAAGTGGGATAAAGAATCTGGCTTAACTCTATTAAACAAAATGTCAAAAATATTTAGATACAGTGATAGTAGTTCTGATGATTGTAATGGTGATGGTGAAAGTGCTATACGTACGGAGCTATTTAAAGAGATTTTAAGAAGAAGTGTCTACATGTCTATACCGTGGTAATAATACGGAAGGCTGTGATATACGAGTAATGCCACTATTCGATAAGTAATAAGTAGGATAAATAAAATTGAACAATTGTTGAGAATTTACAATTGGAACGCAGAAACATATGACTATGTTACGTGCAATCAAATTAGACGGCGTAGAAAATTGTGGCACAGCAATTTAAGCAGTTAAAACAAATCATGGTCAGAATTAAAACGTGAGTTAGTGTTAGCGGATATTCTTATATGCAGCAGGATTACGTAATACTGATAAAAGAAGTTACAAAATTAATCCATGGCAACTTATTACTGTAAAACGCATTACTAGAAAAATGTGAAATATATGAACAGAAAACGGTATCTCTAATCATTGACGGGTTTACCTGAGCAAAACCAAACACATTTTGCAATTTTGTATTGTAATTTCTAATATCATGACTCATTACACATGTCATTTAACATACGTTTTAACAACATTCATTTGGAAATTTGACACGTAGCAGTTTGTGGCCTTAGTTATTGTGCTAGTAGTGACTTATTTCGCGATTACTTTAATTTTAAAATTTATTTATTAGATGTGTGTAGTTTTTGACAATATGGTTTTGAAATTATCTATGTTGATGAGCATTCACTGTGCTGTTCGATAGAGTCTAGTGTAGAAAAAGCAGACAGATATTTACTTTTATATTTGATGATAAAATCCTATACAAGTGGTTTTTTTTCTTGATTTTTTCCACGATTTTAATGCCAATACACAATAAGCAAAAATATTAAAATAGATATGTGCGTGTAAATTAATTTTAGTGACAAATAATTTTAAATTTATTTACAAATGAATTTAGAGCTATTGTTCTGTAATTATTCAAAATATATGAATCTATATTCAATTTTTTTCTTATCTTTTTTAGTTTTCAGATTTTTTAACATAACTCTTTGACAGGTGACTAGGTGAAAAATGTAAGAACCCTTTTTGTACAGAAAATTACGGGCTTTAATTTTGTATACATAAAATATTGATACGGGGCACTGTTTTTGAGAAAATGACTAAAAATACTTTTTCTGCACCTTTAATCACAGATTGCGGCTCGCGCCGATGCTCCCCAAGGTCAAAAATTTGAAATTTTCATCAGAGTCCCGACCGAAATAACATATATTAAAATCAGAACTGCCCCACCTTTTGGTAGGTAAAAACCTCTTCTGAATGGACTAATAGCCAACGCGGCGTTAAGCGTCGTTTTTAAGTTTTCTTCGGTTAAGCCGATTCTCACTGATTGGTTTTGAGAAACGATGATATCTATATGTGCCTGGGTCCTCTTATTCTCGAAGTAGGACTCAAATCACGATTTTATAATAGAGAACTTTTTAGAAAAATATTGTATTGAGCATGATCAAATTACTTAAAATAAAAATCTGATGTGGACACCACACGACTTCCTTGTACGATTATTAAACTATACATATTTTTTTAATAAATAAATTACAAAATATTAATTTTAACTTCAAAACAGTAAGATATATAGCAACCATAAAGGGAGTTTTTAAAGAGAGTTTTGATTACAACAAAGAAATATTTGATTACAACAATGAATATGACTAATTTCACAATAAAAATATAATATTTGATATTGTACGAATCATAAAATTGCACGTATTTAACGTAATTTGACATGAACATTTTTTTTATTTTTTTGTCCTAATCCATAGCAAGCTTTATTACAAAAACAAAAAAGTATATAATTTTTAAATTTACATATCTCGCTTATACAAAGGGCTAATTTAATAATACTTGATGTGCTAGACGCAGTAATTAAATCTCTAAAACTTTTATTTGAAGCATTTATTTCTAAAATCAAAATAAAATCATTTTATTCAAGAAAAACTGTTAACAACTTCAAGTAATGTACCACTTCCGGTTAGCCTATTTTAACCAAAATCTATTATGTTATTTCGATTGACATAAAAGTCTTGTATACCAAATTTGAAAAGTTTTGGATTATATTTTAAAACAGTTTATCATTAAAATCTATTATAGGCTTCATGTAAAGTGCTACTTCTGGAAATTGTGTAATAACCAGAAAGGGAGGTGCACAACTAGATATTATAGCAGTCCTAAATACAAAATTTCAACTTTCTACGGCTTACCGTTTTTGAGTTATGCGAGATACGTACGTAAGTACATACGTACGTATATACGTACGTACGTACGTACGTACAGACGTCACGACGAAATTAGCTAAAATGGATTCAGGGATGATCAAAATGGATATTTCCGCTGAAATCTGAAAACCGAAATTTTTCGCGATTACAATACTTCCTTTACTTACGTACAAGGAAGTAAAAAATTAAGCATTGCGGATAAGATACGTTATTAATAGAATATTTTGTGTACATTAATAAAACGATCAACAGAATTATGTAATTGATTACCAAATAACAATTCAATATCTTTTGTATAATTTCCGGTACTTTAATTACCATTGCCCTTTTTTGGTAATTTTAATTGAATTTTTGAAGTACAATTACCGAGTAATAGTACCGGTAATTATTATTTTTTAAGTACCATGTAATGGTAATGGTAATGTAATGGTACTAGAAAATTTCCATCTTTGGATGTTACTACTTATTTATATTTCGAAAAACACATTGACTGTGTCCTATCTATAGTCGAAGTGATCCATGCTACAGTCCTTAGTGTACTACATCAAAAAGTCCTACAAAAAAAAAAAAAATTATAAACACATGTATATTAATTACTATTTCGTTATCCTTAATATAAAATATCTAAAAAATACTTAAAACAATTTAAAAATATCTTTAGTAATAATTTAAATAAATTGACATTAAAACCTAAGTTTTATACATCTACTTTAATAAATATATTTGGAGAAATATTGCCGGAATGCGTTTTTGCTTTAAAAAAATTATCTCAACAGTGTTTTGGATAACTCTGGCCCCAACAATCACTCAGTATAGAAAACTACAAATTATTTATGACACGGACCTAGTCAGTCTGTCAGTTAGTTTTTAAATAGTAACAAATCTGACGTGGCCAACACATGACCTTCCTCAATTCTATGTATTTTATATAAATTAGTCACAGATGAGGTAGTGTTTGCACAAGATTTTCCAGTAAAATTATTTCACTAACTATGCAAATTGTACTTAACACTGACATCTGCCAATTAATAAAATTTACTTTCTCCATTGTGGTTTCCATCGTGAGCTTGCAGTAGCATAGGTTGTAAGATTTATTAAAATTAATTTCTTTCTAATTTTTTATCTCCAAATATATAGAATATAAACAAGAAAGTACAGTCAAATCGTAAAGAAAAAAAAAATTCTTTAATAATTATAATGTAAAATATCATAAAATGATATTTAACTGCGTTTTTACAAAAAAAAAATTGTTAAGAACTTCAAATACGGGTACTTCCTGTTTACAAATGATAGCTAAAATCTAATCAACTCTTCATACTGACATACAAAAGGGAATATGAAAGAATTATAAATTTTGGAATTGTGGTATTGGAGTTATCGCAGGAGGAATGTCACATATATATAGACATCATCGTAAAAATAGTAAAATTCTATCCTAGGGACTCTAAAACGTGCTTATTCGTTAAAAATTCACCATGGATTTTTTTAACCAAAGACAATACGTTCCTTATCTAAAGGTGACGGAAGGTAAAAAATACAGGTCCAGTACGAGTAGAATGTAAATGTATTGTGTAGTGTAAATAATAACGTACGTTTGAATGCATAAGTGAAACAATAGTACTTTGCACTTTCGAAATAATTTTTATTCAGTTTGGCTTACGTTTCTGTGTTCTCATTTAATTAGGAGTCCGCATTTTAGAGCAGGTTGATATATGGTGTAGAAAAAGAGCGTAGCATCTCTGGTGGCGCATTTAGATGAAGGCATTTGGTCTGGGTCCGGAAAGAGGAAAAGAGCGCTTCCGGCTGGCTTCAGGGGACTTGAAATATCTGGAAACAAGTTTCCTGAGTCGGGCATATCGTGACTCCACGTCGCATACTACAGACCGGTGACTAATGCTCTACCATCCATCATACACGAAGATAGCCGTCAATACACGCCGCTCCTCCGCATACACTATTGCAATACAATAATTCTACCGTATAGCAACTTCTCTACATTTCGCTGGGTAGTAAGATAGTTGTTATGGGCTCAAGCTTCTAGTATCATATACAGGGTGGTTATGAACTTAATGTCATAAATTTAAGGGTAAGTGTATGACATGTGTAGATTACGAAACAAAAAGAATTTTATAAAAATTCGCATATTTCAGGGCAGTTTTCATGAAACTAATATTTTTGGTACCACTGCACCACTGGAAATATTTTATTTTTTATTATATTTTTGATAATCATATTTTTAATGATATATTAATCAAAACAGCAGTAAAAAAAAGTTTCTTTAAGAAAAATCGAATTTTCATTTTTCGAATTTTTAAAAAAATCTTTCTGTTTTGTAATCTGCACATGTCATACTACTTACTCTTAAATTTATGACATTAAGTTCATAACCACCCTGTATAGTAGTTCTAATATGGATTCATTTTAGCACAATTAATACTAATTTGTGAAACAACCTTTGAAACCATTGTAACTTAAAGTTGGATATACACATACAAATACGATATATAGCAACTTTACCTTGAAGCAAATAAAGCAGCCTTTTCGGGCTTTTAAATATATTTTTTTGTTAATATTCATTATTATTTGCACTGTAATTATTTGTGAGACATTTGGACATTTTTCCAGTCGCAGTACTCTTACTATACTCACATTTAAATCAAATTAATATAAAAATTTATATGCATTTTTCTCAAGAAAAATGCTATCTAAGGGGCATACAAATTCAGAATTCAGAATGAAATTATTTATCTAATAAATAAAAAATATATGGTCCGATTTAAAATAAAAAAGTTGATCCCAACAGTTTCAAAAAAACCACTGGTAAAAAAATTATACTCATTAAAATAGTCGGTAAAATAGAAAGTGTTCGTTAATTTAACCAACCTTGTAGCCCTTATGTCTCGAGATAGAAATAGAGGCTAAAATAAAATGAACACCCTGTTTATGATATGAGGACAATTTGAAAGAATTTAAATTTAAATCATAAATTTTTAGAATGAAAAAAAAACACAATTTTAAAATACCTCTCTGTTGGTATGTATTTCACAAAATGGAGGGGTAAAACAGCTACGTAGGGATGTAAGGGAGCTACTTACATCCCGCCGTTAATAGAAATCGATACCTTTACGGTAAAATAAACATACATCCCTACAAATCCTAAAAGCCTATTTACAAATCGAGGATGGGAAAAAGTTCTACTACCACAAATTAAAGTGCATGTTATTTTAACTTATAGGAAAAAATGTTCGTACTATTCCTTTTCCTTCTGTAAAAATGATATTCGGGTGCCCTGCGGCCGCAACACGGCCGTACTACTTCGCTAGGCTGATCACCCACTGGAACCATATTCGGCCGAGTAGGAGGTCGCCCGAATTATGGCCAATCAGGTCGTCCAAGTGCATACCGTAGCTCATATATCCTACAACTTTAATTTGCCATTTCGCTACTAGCCCATTGGAACCGTATTCGTCCGAGTAGAAGTCGCCGGACTTCGGCCAAATACGGTAGGCTAATCCTACGACAGAGTAAGAGACTAGACGTGTCTACTGTATCCGGCCGATTTGACCAAATATGGGTGAGTTACGGGACAGATCCCAATGAAATGGGGTTAGCTGGACGTGATCGATCGTACATGATTCATCAAAACATTTATTGCTCTCCCAGATATTACTTCGAATCTTAATGGCCCTAAATTGACCCCTGTGGTGCACTCTCCACGCCCATTAAGTGCCCGTGAGGTGACGCCTGGTAAGCGCCCACACGGTACAAATATTTCATCATTACTGATATCTGTGTACAAAGCAGATTGGCACACTCAGCAATAAGTAATATGCCGTGAAGATATAATTATTTATTTATTTTACGTCTTGTATTTGAAATAATTATTTTACATTATGGATACTATAGTAACAGAAGAATTTTCTTCTTTTACCCATCACTTTTCATGTAGGTGATGAAATGCTATTAGACTTTTTCTTTTGCTTAATATGGGATTGGTCCAGCACTTGCTTCCCTTTAGATGCATTTTTCGAGTCACGATGTATGGATTTTCAAGAAAGTACAAATCACTATGCATGCTTCAACTAGCGATATTGACGGAGCGATAATTTTTGTTGGGTGATTTTCGGTTTACTTCGGACTAGGGAATGCAATACCGGAATCCCGGGATCCTAAAAACCGAGATACCGTACAAAATTTGGCTAGTATTCTATACCGGTATTAAACATAAAAATACCGGTATTTCGGTAAACTTTTTAATGAAAAACAAGATGCTATTTAATGACCTATTTCTAATCTTATTAGAATCGACTTTTTGATTATTCAAGATTTTGTGTTTCTGTCAATATCTTTAAAATAGAGAAGGATTGATTCATAGTTTATATGAACTTTTTTACTTGACTTAGAAGGACTCCTAGAATACATGGTGAAAGGTTGTTCTATATCTTGAATTTGGAAGACCTACTAACAAATAAAATTTTATATTGTTTACTTAATCTTGAAATGTCATTTTATTTTTCTATTACTGAGAAAACATATGTTTATTCTGTTAACTACTGTATTTATATATCGTGATTATTAGAGTGTAACACACAAAAAAAACATTAGAATTACAAATATAAAATGATAATTTTTGATTCTTTAACTTTTATTTAATCATATACCATACCCTACTGTAAATTAATTTAAATTTCGTTCCATTTTCAATCATTTTAGCAATACCGGTATTTCGGTTATTAAAATAAAAATACCGGAAAATCGATATTCAATTTTTCGACCGGTATTGCATTCCCTAATCCGGATGACCTAATCGGCCGAAAGTCGGGAGACCTCTTGGAACCTTATTTTCTTCTTCCACTCATTTCTGTTTTGCGTGTAGTTCTTCAGTTCCTTTTCTTTCAAGTCTTTCGCAATACTGTCCTTCCATCTTATCTTTTGTCTTCCTCTGTTTCTTCAATTACTAAGCAATTTATTCTTCTTCCAATATATTTTTTATCTCTTCTCGTGACATGTTCAAAACAATATAATCGTCTCTCTTGTATCTTTCTAGAAACTTCTAATACTAGAGTTATTTTCGTTATTGGTATTGCATTCCCTAATCCGGATGACCTAATCGGCCGAAAGTCGGGAGACCTCTTGGAACCTTATTTTCTTCTTCCACTCATTTCTGTTTTGCGTGTAGTTCTTCAGTTCCTTTTCTTTCAAGTCTTTCGCAATACTGTCCTTCCATCTTATCTTTTGTCTTCCTCTGTTTCTTCAATTACTAAGCAATTTATTCTTCTTCCAATATATTTTTTATCTCTTCTCGTGACATGTTCAAAACAATATAATCGTCTCTCTTGTATCTTTCTAGAAACTTCTAATACTAGAGTTATTTTCGTTATTCTTTCATTCCTTACCGTATCGAAAACAAGCAATCGGAAGTAAAATTTGTTGAACGACTTTGCTAGCCTAGTATTTGCTTGATTTGCTCGCAAGCAATCCAAGCGCCAAATTTCTCGCTTGTCTTGCTAACTTATGAGATATAATGGCGGGAAATGCAAATTATACATACATGAATTTAACTTGTACTGTTTCTATCTCATATTATGGTGTGTTTATATCAATTACATGTCAAAAAGGCTGTCAAAGTTTTGGGATGAATGTTCATAACATTGTTAAATTTGAAATATTTTCTTAGACCTAAAAAAATGTTCAAAATTAATTCCACTATCTGCAAATAACTGTACATACCTATAAATTCATTTTGTATAACTTTCCAGACCAATAAATAGGATATGAGAGATACACATGTTATATTTGGCAACTGTATAACTTTCTCGATGACATTTGTGAATATCAGTTCGTCATATAGCTAGCAAATCTTTTAGTGTACTAGGCAACAAGTCTCGTTTGTTTACCTAGCATTTGCTTGAACTGCTTACTTCATTGAACGGTGCTACTGATACTGACATCTGTCAATTTGTATTATCTGAATATATTAGCAGTTTCCAAGGTTAGCATATCTGGCTATTTTATGAAAATTATTATCTTTATAATTCTTTAACTCTATATCTATTGAATATGAAGTACAAAATGCGATCAAATCGTATAGAGAATTATATATTCTTCAAATTATAATAATGTAGGTATAATACAAACACTCAATACTACAATTACGAGATTTATTATTATCGGACATTTACAATATGTATTTTTAAAAGAGATGATTTTTTGACAAGCCTCGTTTTTTCGGCCGCTATCTCTGATTCTCCCTTTTTTTTCATTGCCTGCTACATGATCCTCCCTCTTATGATCACGTCGATCACGAGAAGGAGTCTCGCAGTGGACGAACCCGTCTTGTTGTTCTTTTCAGTGGTAGGGGCTGTGCGGAGGCTGCAATGGCCTCTGCTGGTGGTAGTATCTCTGCGACGGTATCGGGTTCGGTGGCGACGTAAGCGGGCTTGAGTCTGTCAATGCTTACTGTTACCTTTCTCCCACGGATTTTCAGGGTGTAGAATTTTTCTTTTCTTTGTACGACTTCGTACGGACCGTCGTATGGTGGTTGAAGAGGGCTTCTAGCAGCGTCGTGTCGTAAAAAGACATGAGTTGCTGTCGGTAAATCTGCGAAAATAAATATTTGTTTATCGCCGTGATGTGATGCTGGTTTTGGCCGTAGCTGGAGCATGTGATGACGTAGCATCGACACATAACTCGCTGGGTCGGGCTGTGGCTCTGCAGTCGAGTTGTGTGAGAGAAATTCACCGGGAAGTCGTATGTTTTGCCCAAATACTAACTCTGCGGATGTGGATTGTAGATCTTCTCTCCATGCAGCACGTAGTCCTAGCAGCACCAGGGGTAAACAACTGACCCAGTTGTCACTTCCATGGCATCGAATTGCTGCCTTCAACTGGCGGTGGAGTCGCTCTACATGCCGTTTGCTTGTGGGTGGTAACTTGTGGTCCGAAGATGCTTGGAGCCTAAGGTCGCGTTGAGTTCCCTGAAGAGGGTTTTTGACGAAATGCGAAGGTGAGCGGCTTATGATCTGTAAAAATGGTAAATTTGCGGCCTTCTACCATGTGTTTGAAGTATCTGATTGCTTCGAAGATCGACAAAAGCTCGCGGTCGTATGCGCTATATTTCGATTGTGCTGGACCAAATTTCTTCGAAAAGAATGACAATGGCTGCCATCCTTTTGCAGTATATTGTTGCAGGACTGCACCCATTGTTGTATCAAATGCATCAGTGAAAATGGCGAGCAATGCATTTGAACACGGGTGAGCGAGATCTGTGGCCTCAGCGAGAGCGTTTTTACAAGCTGTAAAAGCGCTGATGGCTTCGTCGGTCCATGGAACGGGTTTTTTTCCTTTGGTGTTGGGCCCTTGCAGCAATTTGTTGAGAGGAGCTTGAATTTCTGCTGCATTCGTCACAAATCGCCTGTAGAAATTAAACATGCCGAGAAAACAACGCAGTTGCTGGTATGTTTGCGGTTGTTGGAAGTTATCAATGGCGTTAACTTTGCTTCGCAGCGGCTTGATTCCTGCGGCAGACACAGTATGCCCTAGAAAAAAAACTTCTTTCGCACCGAATACACACTTCGCTGGATTGATGAGAACTCCGGCTTCACTAAGACGCATGAAAAGTTGACGAAGATGCTCTTCGTGCTCTTCCTCTGATGTTGAGGTGACCAATATGTCATCAATGTAGGCATATGTCTACATCTAACCCTAGTAGCACCTCATCAATGAAACGTTGGAACGTTTGCGCGGCGTTCCGAAGTCCCATTGACATATAAGGGAACTCGAAGAGTCCAAATGGTGTTGTTATTGCCGTCTTAGGAATGTCATCTGGGTGTACTGGTATTTGGTGGTAAGCGCGCACCAAGTCTACAGTGGAGAAGATATTTTCCCAGCCAGGGCATGTGTAAAGTCGGCGATGTGTGGCACAGGATACCTGTCAGGAATTGTACGAGCGTTGAGCGCTCGATAGTCGCCGCATGGACGCCAACTATTGACGTCTTTCTTGGGCACCAACACCAGCGGAAATGACCATAGATTGTCTGAGCGGCGGACCACTCCTTGGTCCAGCATGACTTTAAATTCTTTGACAGCTGCATCGTGACGATCTGGAGCTAAACGTCTAGGTTTGGCTGATATTGGTGGACCTGGTGAAGCTTTTATGTGATGAAGAGTCGAATGCTTCGCCGCTTGTGAATATAAACCGGATGGCTTGGTGATACTCGGAAATAAAGTAATTTTCCGTATTTACCCGGCACTGGAGCAGTTTTTACTTCACCACACGCGTTGGAGGTAGTGGAGCCTCTCACGGAACATGAAGTGCCACTATCTACTAAAATTCTGTTTTTTATATCTACTAAAAGTCCATAGTGTGCTAAAAATCTACACCAATGATGGGTTTAGCGACGACGGCTACTATGAATCGCCACATAAACTCGCGACGAAGATTGAAATGGAGCCGTAGCGTTATGAAACCGTAAGTTGCTATTGGTGTACCGTTCGCTGCCGCCAGTTCGTAGTTTGTACGTTCACGCACGTCACGTATCTCTTTTCGGGGGTACACACATACGTCCGCACCGGTGTCTATCAGGAAATGTTTTTTTGAATGGTGGTCTGTTAGTATTGCAATCATTATCCGCCGAATTTAATGACTGTTGTTCGCGTTTCCCGCAGCAAAATTACAGGGTAGAGTGCATTTTTGAGTATCTGCACCGTACTTCCAATGATACCAGCAGGTTGACCGGCGACCAGAAGAATTTTCTCGGGGACGAGATTTAGACCGCGCACGTTGACCGTGATGTGGTTGGTGTTTAGCTCGAGTGTACCTGGGTTTCTGGAGCTCCGTAATTTGCAGCTGTAGCTCTTCTATTTCCGCCATGAGAGTTGCTCGGTGTAGAGGCGGCGGCGATTTGTTGCTGCGGAGAAGCTTCTAGCACTTTGTCTGCAAGCTTTGCAGCTGCGTCGAGCGTACTTTCCGTCTGCGTAGCTAAGATTGCCTGCAAAGTGCTTGGTAGACGACCTATCCATAGCGTGCGTAGTAGTGCTTCGGTGATGGTGTCGCCGCCGAGGTCTCGAAGGCGTCGGAGGAATTGCGATGGTTTCCGATCGCCGAGTTCTTCCCTCTCCAAAAGCTGTCTTGTTTTCTGCTCCTGAGTAGCAGATAAACGAGAAATTAATTCAGTTTTTAATTTATCGTACTTCTCTCTAGCTGGAGGTGCGGTGATGACGTCTTTCACTTCGGCGGCATATAGAGCTTCTAAATTGCCGATGACGTATACGTACTTTGTTTTATCCCGCGTGATGTTGTTAATAAGAAATTGTCCTTCTAACTGTGCAAACCACAGAGAAGGATTGGCGGGCCAAAACGGCGGTACCCATATAGAAACGCGGCTGACTGGCATGTCTATATTATTATCCGGCATGATACTTTAGTAAACGGGGTCAACACTCTTGTAGGTATAATACAAACACTCAATACTACAATTACGAGATTTATTATTATCGGACATTTACAATATGTATTTTTAAAAGAGATGATTTTTTGACAAGCCTCGTTTTTTCGGCCGCTATCTCTGATTCTCCCTTTTATTTTTATTTTTTCATTGCCTGCTACAATAACATTAAATGTGAATAAATGATTTAACTGCGTTTTTATCAAGAAAAACTGTTAAAATCTTCAAATAAGGGTACTTCCGGTTGACCATTTATAACCAAAATCTAATCACTTGTTCTTCTGTATGTAAACTTGAGAAATATGAAAAAAATTATAACTTTTGGAATCCTGGTATTGAAGTTATGCGATCCGAAACTTTCGTCACACACACAGACACACACACAGACATAAGCACATACATACAGACATCATCGTAAAAATGGTAAAATCGGATTGTAGGGACCCTAAAACGTACTTATTCACTAAAAAGTCATCATTGAATTTTTTGATCGAAGACAATACCTTCCTTACCTAAAGGTACATATGCAGTAGAAAGATAGGTTCGACATTAGGAAAATAGATGTCTCTCTTGTTTCTAGAGATCTGTCTGATATTCAAATATAGTAATAAAATATTTACTACGGATACAGGGAAAGAAATATAAAAATAAGTGCCAAGCAATCTTTGAGATACGCGTTTAACATGGGAGAACAGTTTTTTGTAAATAAAAAGTGTCCGGCAGAAAATTAAGCCCTGCTATTTAATATGATAATAGTACATTACCTCCTGTACGTTATTTAATACTAATTGTTTTATTATCATTACATAAATCAAAGAAAATTATAAATAATTGTCAATAAATATTTGTTTCAATATTATAATATGTAATATAAAAATATTTACTACTGTCATTGTAGCTGAGTGGTTAGCATGTCTGCTTTTGGAATGAATCAATTTTTGACGGTTGGAATTCAAATCTCTGTCAAGCTAAACTTTTAATTTTTTATTTACGTATTAATTACAAATTATATTAAAGATATTATGAGATAATATCGATGAATTATTTAGATAATTACAAATAAATTTCTATCGCGATATAATAGTAATTTCAATGGAAGTAGTAACCGTAAAGCAAGATTTTAAACTATACCACACACTTTTCCTTTATAAATACAGTAAAAATACAAAACATACACATATTCATTGTATTATTATCATGTTTTATTAACATCAAAAGAAAGAATTATGCATTTTAGTAAATCCATATTTTGATTGTTGTAATCATTTTTTGTCATTGTTAAAACCAATTATTTTTATTTATAAAATATTCTTATACATTTCAATATCTATTTTTTTATTTCCAATTACAATAATTTAGAAATGAGCTTTTTCTATAAAAAAATATTTAAAGTGTTTTACTTTTCGTGTCAACAATATGTTCATTGTTTGGTTTTTTGTTTTGTTTATATCACATATTCGTGTCAAAATGAATTTCTTAAACGTTAACGATCGAGTGAATATTATAAAAATGTATTACAATTCGTAATTAATTCATAAATAAAAAAATTAAAAATGAAAAGTATAGCTTGATGGGGATTTGAACCCCAACGTTCAAAACTAGTTTAATTCCACAGGCAGACATGCTAACCACTCAGCTACAATGACATATGTTAATATTTTTATATTACATAGTAAAATATTGAAACAAATGTTTATTGACAATTATACATAATTTTCTTTGATTTATGTAATGATAATAAAACAATTAGTATTAAATAACATACAGGATGTAATGTACTATTATCATATTAAATAGCATGGCTTAATTTTCTGCCGGACTCTTTTTATTTACAAAAAACTGTTTGCTTGGGACACACGGTATATATATATATATATATATATATATATATATATATATATATATATATATATATATATATATATATATATATATATACCGTGTGTCCCAAGCAAACAGTTTTTTGTAAATAAAAAGTGTCCGGCAGAAAATTAAGCCATGCTATTTATTTATATATATTGTTACAGGCTAGATTCGAATTTGGTTTTATATTTTATTTCTTTTGTTTCGATGGACTATGGGAGCCATCTGTGCTGGTAGTTTTTAATTGTAGTTTAGTTTTTTCGAGGTTTTGACTGGTTTGCGCGAAATAATTCTATCTTCCGACGAGGCATTCGTTGAGTGATAGTTGAATGGTCAATATATCTTTGGTTTTTGGTTGTATAGAAAGCATTGTTTGCTTGATTTTGTTCACCAAAGTGATACGCATTATTGCGGAGTGATCTCAGCTGTTGGCACTAAAAGATTAGTAAAATCTTAAAAGAGTTTTATATCTCTGAACGTGCGTTTTTCAACGGATCATTTGAGGGGTTAGGAATTCCTTCCGTGAGTATAATAGTACGATTTTTCATTTATTGTAACAATAGCTGATTGTTAAACTTCACTTTTAGCCTGTTTGGCGTGGGTTATTTTAACCCCAATTACATCTAGAAGAGAATTTTCCTTTAACCAAACTCTTGAACTTCGACCACGTGGGCAGTGAACATTCTTATTCCTGTATAATCACATCGTCCTTGACTTGGAGGATTTACGATCTTGGAGGACTTAGGATCTTGAGGAATAATCATCGAACCATTCGAGAGGAGGTATTTTATACACCTTGAACCAATTTTGAAGAATTTTGGGCTCATGTTCATACGTCAGTCTGACGTCATCACACTACGTCAGCATCATCCGGTGAGCCTTCGGCAATTTATATTTTATTCTTCACTTACCCACTGAAGTTAATCAGTTGTATGCGCCTATACATATGAATCGTCAGTTATTGTAGAACATTCTCGATGTTCATTTTGATATCTTGTTTTGTGTCAAACTTCGAATATTGTTATTGTACTTATTGTTGGTTAGTGTATTCTTTCACTAATTTATTTTCAATTCGAGTTATAGTATTGCTAGTTTTGAATATTCAATATTGTTTACATTAGACAATTTTTATTTTATTATTCCATAAATCTTGCACGTAGTTACTTCAACGAAGTTAATTGTTAATCGTAGTCTATTTGAATACTTTGAATTATCTTAGGTTAATATTGTCTTATATTTATAGTACTTCAAGTATAATTTATATTAGCTTTTCAACATATATTTGTTAACTTTGAAAATTATTTCGAGCGATCTCGTACCTACATTGTTAAGCAGCGCAATCTCGTTAGTGAGGTTAATTTTTCAGGCACTATTTTTGCCGTGACTAGAAGTTTCGTCTGTGCACACACGGTACTTATACTATTATTTTTCACCGCCAATATTTTTGGACATTTTACGGATTGCAAAGCCTTATGCTTTATAACGTCTCGCTTATCTATGATTCGCTCGCAGTATATTAAACTAGATTTATTTAAACATCTGTTCTCTAACTTAATTTTTAACATTAAACGTATTTTATGTCTCGAATTGCGGATTCGTTGTTTTACTTTGGAAATTTTGTTCCCTCCTAGTGAATATTTCAGGTTTTGTAGCTTGGGATATAAATTCGGTGGCGCTTATTTTGACAGCTCGAATCATTACAAAGTAATTGATCTTGAATACACCCCCCCTGCAATCTCAGAGCAAGTCTACACTGAACTAGAGGCTATCCCGACTACGAATATCTTCCTCTGCGAGTTTTCCGAATTATCGAACAGAGTGACTGTGTATGTTTCGCTAGTGGAGACTGGTTGCCTTTGGTGAGTTAGTTTATTTTTTTATTTTTTTTATTTTTATTTGTTTGGATCTAAAAGCGTCAGTTGGGTAACAATTCTTGGCGCCCAACGTGGGGCAGGCTGAGCTAAATCCAAAAATATTAGTTTTAGTTTGTTTAGTCGTTTGGCAGAGCAAGATTGATAATTATTTTTTTTCCTTCTCTTGGAAATGTTAGGCAATCTTCCATCTTCACAGCTGATCGTTATTTCGTGTTTTATTGTTAGTAGTTGTTGGACATTTTTTTTTTGTTGTTGAATTATTTGTTTTTGACAGTCATTGTTAGTTGTAGCTGAATTCCTAGTTTTAGTATTTGTTATTATTTTGTCGTAGAGATTTTCGTTGCAATTAGTTTGCATTAGCCGTTGTTGACCTATTGTTTAGTTATTTTCTTGCATATTTTATTTATTAAATATGGAATTTAAACTAGATATTGATAGGATATCTCAACATGAGTTAGAATACGAATTGAAAATCCGTGGCGTTACTGATTTAGCAGACGCGAATGTTAGACGTAAAACTCTACGTAGTTTAATGAAATTAGAGAAGGTTAGTTCATCTTTTAAGGCACCACCATATCCGTTTACGTTCGATCAAGATCATAACGCAATCAAAGACCTACTCAAGGATCTTACGACTTTAATTGAGAAATTTGACGAAAGTAGATCATCGAGTACTTACAAAAAGATTTCGGCTAAAACAGCTCATTGTTATGAACGTATTTCGCGAATGCCAGCCGCGAATAGTGAGGAAGAACAAATCCAATCAAAACTGTTAATCGATCTTTTGACTTTGTGGGCTAAATTATCGGATAGATGTGATAGTGCACCTAGAACATCCACTCCGAAACGATCGGGTGTATTAGGTCTTCATACATTACGCCTCGACGATAACACTCAACACCATTCGAGTTCTGAAAGTTCAGACGTTGATGAACTTACGACTGTTAGAGTTAAATCCGTTTTACCCTCGCATTGGAATATTAAATTTAGTGGAGACATTTCTGAAATGTCCGTAGGATCATTTTTAGAAAGAGTTGATGAACTTTGCATCGCGAGAAATGTTAATAAGTTTCAATTATTTAAATCCGCGATCGATCTTTTTAAAGGTAGAGCTTTAATTTGGTATCGTGCTAATCGCTCACGATTTAGTTGTTGGAATGAACTTGTAGCTCATCTACGAGAAGTTTTTCTTCCGCATGATTTTGATGATAGGTTATTTGATGAAATTAAATCTCGTTGTCAAGGCCCTGATGAGCCTATAGACATTTATGTTGCCATTATGGAAACTATGTTTAAACGTTTAAGTGCAGTGATACCGGAAGAAACTAAACTTCGAATCTTATTGCGAAACATCCATCCTGACTTCCAAAATCAGTTATCGTTCGCAGATGTAGAGTCCATAGAGCAGTTAATTAAATTTGGTAGACGCGTAGAAGAAAAGCGTGAACGTATTAAAAGATATGTACCACCATCCAGTAGTGGAAATAGGCGTCTAATAGAACCGGAACTTTGTTATGTTAATAAAGATAGCAGTTCGGATAATATGAGTAATAAATCTAGCCCGAATTTTAATAAATCGAACATTAAGTGTTTTAATTGTGGAGAATGTGGACACCTTGTCAAAGGATGTGATAAACCTTTTGAGAAGAAGTGTTACGGGTGTGGAGCATTGAACGTGACCAGAAAGAGTAGTAAAAAATGTTCGAATTCGGGAAATGTAAAACGCAGCGGACAGTAGACCGGTTGTCTTCTGCGGATATTCGGCTAAATCCGATCCTTAATTTTATATTAGCTCATGTTAGAGATGACGAACGTCCATATTTATCGGTTAGTGTTTTGGGTTATAATATTCTAGGGTTGTTAGATACGGGTGCTTCGCGCACTATTGTGGGTAGTAAAGGTTGGGATATCTTAAGTAGGTTAGGATTTTGGTTAAATACGTTGGATAAAACTTATTGTACAGTTGCTAATGGCCAGAAACTTGAAACCAGTGGCTCGGTTCAAGTGCCATGTACCATTGGAAATAAAACAGAATGGATTCAAGTATGAGTTGTTCCAGATTTGCCACACACTCTTATTTTGGGTATAGATTTTTTTAGACAAATGGGTATAGTACCTGATTTACGTAGTGGTAGTTGGAAGTTTAGTACATTGGATTTGCAGTCTTCGACACATTGTAGTTCCTTTGAAACTAAGGCGTGCTCGTTAGATAGTTCGCAGTCTTCATTTTTGAATAAGTTGATTAATAAATATTTTAGTAGTATGCCTGATGCGATAGGTTGTGCTAAGCAAGTAGTACATAATATCAGGTTGATAGACCCTTACCAAGCACCTATCAAACAGAGATATTATCCTGTTTCTCCGGTCGTTCAAAAGGAAATTGATAGACAGTTGGCAGAAATGGATGCCGACGGAATTATTGAAAGGTCAGATTCAGATTGGTCTTCGCCCATATTGATGGTCCCGAAAAAAGATGGCTCTTGGCGATTTTGCGTTGACTTTAGAAAGGTAAATGCTGTTACGCAACGCGATGCATATCCATTACCTTACATGTCTAGTATCTTAGATCGTTTGAAAAATGCAAAATTCATTTCCAGTTTGGATATTAAGTCAGCTTATTGGAACATTCCGCTGTCAGAGGAATCAAAAAAATTTACAGCCTTCACTGTGCCTGGCAGAGGATTATGGCAATTCACACGTTTAGCTTTCGGTTTACATGGAGCTCCAGCTACGTTCCAGAAATTTATCGATAAAGTATTAGGTCCGGAACTCGAACCTTACGTCTTTAAGTACCTAGATGACATAATAATAATCGCAGATACCTTTGAAAAACATGTCAACGTCCTGGAAGAAGTACTGCAAAGATTAATAGATGCTGGACTTACCTTGAATAAGGATAAAATTTCTTTTGTAGTACCTGAATTAAAATACTTGGGCTACATAGTAAATGCAAATGGATTGTCAGTAGACCCTGATAAAGTGTCAGCATTATTACAGATTCCTGCTCCACAAACAGTTAAGGAAGTGCGTAGAATGCTTGGTGTCGCCAGTTGGTACAAACGATTTATCCCTAACTATTCTGACGTTTGTGCTCCTCTTAACAGACTCACGAGGAAATCAGTAAAATTCCATTGGGATGAAAATTGTACTCGAGCATGGAACAAGATCAAACAATATTTAGTCACTGCTCCTCTATTGAGTTGTCCTGACTTTAATTTACCGTTCAGTATCCAGACAGATGCTTCTGCATACGGATTAGGCGCCGTATTGACACAATCGACCAAGGAAGGAGAACATGTAATATGCTACCTTAGTAGATCATTGAATCGGCTTGAGCGTAAGTACACGGTTACCGAACTTGAGTGTTTAGCAGTACTGTGGGCCATCGAAAAATTAAGACCATACGTTGAAGGATCACACTTTACCGTCATAACTGATCATCATAGTCTATGTTGGTTGCACAACTTGAAAGATCCTTGTGGACGTTTAGCAAGATGGGCTATTCGCTTGCAACAATATGATTTCAAGGTCATTCATAGGAAGGGACGTGACCATCATGTTCCTGATGCTCTGAGTCGTAGTGTGCCTATCGTTGATAGCTGCGAATTCAAGGCCGAGGAGAAAGACTATCCACTTTGCCCTTGGTACAGACAAATGTTGAAGAAAGTATCCGAGAAACCATTAAATTTCCCCACTTGGCGTATAGTAGATGAAAAGCTGTATCATTATAATAGGAACTTGGATCCTGGTTTGGAGAACGAGGAATATAATTGGAAACGTGTCATACCGCGATCTGAGAGGTCGAGTATCCTAAAACTAACACATGATATTCCTACTGCAGGACACTTAGGCGTATTTAAGACGTACAGTCGTGTGATGCAGAAGTATTATTGGCCACATATGAGGGCGGATATCACACGTTATGTTCGAAATTGTAGAGTTTGTCTAGCGAACAAATCAGAGCGTAAGTTGCCCGCTGGACTGATGGTTCCTCGTGCTGTAGTTGATAGGCCATGGAAACAAATTAGTGTTGATTTAGTTGGACCTTTAGTGAAATCTAGTTCTGGTTATCAGTACATCCTAACCGTCGTAGATGTTTTTAGTAAATTTATTCTTACCTTCCCGATTAGGAAGGCAACTTCTTCGATTATTGTTAAGCATCTGGAAAATGATGTATTTCTTCTTTTTGGTAGTCCTGAGTCGATATTAGTTGACAATGGTACGCAATTTCGTTCGCTTGAATTTAGGAAATTAGCTAGTGCGTACAATGTCAAGATAAGATATACCGCTTTTTACCATGCTCAAGCTAACCCCGTTGAACGAGTTCACTCTGTTCTCAAACAAAGTATACGATCTTATATCGCAAAAGACCAACGAAAATGGGCAGAGAATCTCCAGAAGATTTCTTGTGCGCTCCGCACATCAGTACATGAAAGTACGAAGTGTACACCATACTTTGTTAATTTCGGGAGAGAATTACACTTCCCAGAGAGTATAACGACGGAGGTACCTGAGAAGGTAGTCTCGAAGGTTAATTCGGAAAGCCACGTAAAAACCTTTCGAGAAATTTACACGAAAGTGAGAGAGCGTTTACATAAGATGGCTATTAAAGTAAAACGACGTTACGATCTAAGGCACCGAGACGTACAGTATAGTCCAAAAGATCTGGTTTGGAAAAAGAATTACGCACTGTCGGACGCGTCGAAATATTTCAGTTCGACCCTTGCTCCGAAATATGTTGGACCTTATGTTATTGCAAAGAAGTTGTCTCCTTGGACTTATGAATTGGAAGACGAGTTTGGAAAGAGTTTTGGCGTTAGGCATGCGAAGGATTTGAAACCTCACCCTGAGGATTCGTTCGAAATGGCTAGTCCGTGACTACCCATTCTTCTTTTAGGAAAGGAGGAGTTGTTACAGGCTAGATTCGAATTTGGTTTTATATTTTATTTCTTTTGTTTCGATGGACTATGGGAGCCATCTGTGCTGGTAGTTTTTAATTGTAGTTTAGTTTTTTCGAGGTTTTGACTGGTTTGCGCGAAATAATTCTATCTTCCGACGAGGCATTCGTTGAGTGATAGTTGAATGGTCAATATATCTTTGGTTTTTGGTTGTATAGAAAGCATTGTTTGCTTGATTTTGTTCACCAAAGTGATACGCATTATTGCGGAGTGATCTCAGCTGTTGGCACTAAAAGATTAGTAAAATCTTAAAAGAGTTTTATATCTCTGAACGTGCGTTTTTCAACGGATCATTTGAGGGGTTAGGAATTCCTTCCGTGAGTATAATAGTACGATTTTTCATTTATTGTAACAATAGCTGATTGTTAAACTTCACTTTTAGCCTGTTTGGCGTGGGTTATTTTAACCCCAATTACATCTAGAAGAGAATTTTCCTTTAACCAAACTCTTGAACTTCGACCACGTGGGCAGTGAACATTCTTATTCCTGTATAATCACATCGTCCTTGACTTGGAGGATTTACGATCTTGGAGGACTTAGGATCTTGAGGAATAATCATCGAACCATTCGAGAGGAGGTATTTTATACACCTTGAACCAATTTTGAAGAATTTTGGGCTCATGTTCATACGTCAGTCTGACGTCATCACACTACGTCAGCATCATCCGGTGAGCCTTCGGCAATTTATATTTTATTCTTCACTTACCCACTGAAGTTAATCAGTTGTATGCGCCTATACATATGAATCGTCAGTTATTGTAGAACATTCTCGATGTTCATTTTGATATCTTGTTTTGTGTCAAACTTCGAATATTGTTATTGTACTTATTGTTGGTTAGTGTATTCTTTCACTAATTTATTTTCAATTCGAGTTATAGTATTGCTAGTTTTGAATATTCAATATTGTTTACATTAGACAATTTTTATTTTATTATTCCATAAATCTTGCACGTAGTTACTTCAACGAAGTTAATTGTTAATCGTAGTCTATTTGAATACTTTGAATTATCTTAGGTTAATATTGTCTTATATTTATAGTACTTCAAGTATAATTTATATTAGCTTTTCAACATATATTTGTTAACTTTGAAAATTATTTCGAGCGATCTCGTACCTACATTGTTAAGCAGCGCAATCTCGTTAGTGAGGTTAATTTTTCAGGCACTATTTTTGCCGTGACTAGAAGTTTCGTCTGTGCACACACGGTACTTATACTATTATTTTTCACCGCCAATATTTTTGGACATTTTACGGATTGCAAAGCCTTATGCTTTATAACGTCTCGCTTATCTATGATTCGCTCGCAGTATATTAAACTAGATTTATTTAAACATCTGTTCTCTAACTTAATTTTTAACATTAAACGTATTTTATGTCTCGAATTGCGGATTCGTTGTTTTACTTTGGAAATTTTGTTCCCTCCTAGTGAATATTTCAGGTTTTGTAGCTTGGGATATAAATTCGGTGGCGCTTATTTTGACAGCTCGAATCATTACAAAGTAATTGATCTTGAATACACCCCCCCTGCAATCTCAGAGCAAGTCTACACTGAACTAGAGGCTATCCCGACTACGAATATCTTCCTCTGCGAGTTTTCCGAATTATCGAACAGAGTGACTGTGTATGTTTCGCTAGTGGAGACTGGTTGCCTTTGATGAGTTAGTTTATTTTTTTATTTTTTTTATTTTTATTTGTTTGGATCTAAAAGCGTCAGTTGGGTAACAATATATATATATATATATATATATATATATATATATATATATATATATATATATATATATATATGAATCAAATAGTAAGAAATAATAGGTATAATACAGTTTTAAACAATCGAAAATTTATGATCTCACTAAAAATAGGATTGAAAACTCAAGAATTCGAAGCTAATACAGGTAGTCCTATATCTTTAATCAGTAAATCAGATTTAGAAAAGCTCTGTCCTCAAGTCCGTATAAAACTAACTCCCGTGATTTTCCGTACTTTCGCGGGAGAACGGTTGTTCCCACTCGGAGTAGCCAGAGTTCCTGTTGAATATCAAAAAGAAATCAGAACATGAATTATATACAGTTTCTACTCCAGCTCCCCCTTTACTTGGTCGGGTATGGTTACATCGTTTCAAAATCGACATTTATTCAAATAAACAAGAATGCGTGCTCCATATTTCAAATGGGCAAGTAAAAGTTCTCAGGAAACAAATTTTAGAAAAATATGCTGACACCTTTAAATAAAAAGTAGGTAAAATTCCTAACTACGCTTGCTCCTTGAGACTAAAAAACGAAGATACTAAGCCAATTTTCTTGAAACATCATTCTGTTCCATACGTATTACAAAACAAGGTAGATACAGAACTAAGTAGATTGGAAGCAAACGGCATAATTGAAAAAGTTGATTATGCTCAATGGAGAAGTCCGCTTCTCGTCGTACCAAAACCTGACGATAATATAAGCCACTATAAATTAGTATTTAGAAGAGTGCCGTTATCCTATTCCCTTAATTGATGTTGTTTTAAATAACATTCGAGTGGAAAAGGTTTTTTGTGTTCTAGGTATAAAAATAATGTATTGTATATAAAAAAAATGAAATGTTAATACTTACCGATAACGACGTATTGTATTGTATATACTTGCCTTATAGGCCGTATGTAAAATGTATGTACCAATTAATGTGAAATAAATATGAATAATAATAATAAACCCGCAGGGGTAGACTGGCCTACAGCAGTCTATTCGGGCTTAGTGATCCCGCGTACCCGAACTAAAAGGATGTCAGAACCAAGCACTAGTCACCTCCAATATGGGTGTGCAGTGTCTGCAAAGTGTTGCCTCCCGTTGTGTGGAGGCCCACCCACAGGCTGTAAGTCTCATGAGGTGATGACACCTGTGCATGGCAGAGACCTGATATTTAGGGGCTACAGCATGGCTTCGCCGCACCCTTCAGGCTCTCTGTCTTTTCTATCTGGTTCTAGAGGCCCGCTCCAGTATGACCACGGAATACTGGTATCAGTGTTGTGTTGCCATTGTGCCCACCCACTGCCCAGCTCCTTGGTCCTGGCCGTGACAGAAGTGCGACTATGAGGGGTTACAGCCTGGCTGCGCCGCACCCTCTGGTCCCTCTATTCCCACCACTCGCCATCCTCCACCTGGTTACTTGGTGAAAACCCGTACCAGGTGTGTACACCGTTACCTCACCCTGAGTACTCGTCTGTAGGCGTACTACACAAAGTCACCCCGACCACCTGGGTGGCTGCCCTGACCATCTTGGCATATCGTCCGTGCCTAGCCTCTCCAGCAATTGCTGAGAGGCAGGTCAATGGTACCCAGGATTCCTGAGGTAGTGAGAAACAAAAGAGCGGAAATAATAATAATAATAATAATAATAATAATAATTATATGTATATATATATATATATATATATTATATATAATATGTTCATCTTGGTTAGGGGATAGGCCACAGAATCACGTGACTTACTACGGACGGGGGGTAGTGACCCCGGCACCCCAAACTTATCCAAGGGTGCGACTGTTCTCCATGTTAGGAACGGGGCCCAAAAGCGTCTGTTTCCCTAGTAGGGGCGCCTTGCACCACAGCTGGCAGGAGCTCTAAAATGCAAACCCTGACGGTTTATACTACTTTCCCATACAGGACGTCTCCCCGGGTGACGAATAGGGAAACGCTCACTAGATATAGTGAATACCAGAAGATATCCTGGGGCGGTCAACGAAAAAAGTAACAGGGAGCGTCTGATGCAGAGTGCACGGATTCCAACAACGTCTGTACCCCAAGTTGGGGCGGCTGCTTATAAACCTGGCAGGAGGTATAAAATGCATTACCCTTCGGGTGAAAAATTAAAATGGTTAAGACAAGAAGTCAGAAAACCTGTGGCGTGACGGATTCATCGGGTCGAGACTCGCCACACCTTGGACGGATCCTTAGGATTCACGACATACACGATGTTCACGGACAACGAGTATCAGTAGAAATTAGCACACCACCTCAACGAACAGAGGCGTACCGTACAGAGGAAACTCAAAGTGGAACATCTGGAAACTCAGTAGAAAGACCAAATGAAATAAACGGAACTAATAGGCAAAAATGGTAAAAAAAGAATATAAAGAACTAATGAGGTGTCATCATGTAAGCAAAATTAAAAATAAAACATATAAAGAGACTTTTGAAACTTGGCGTCAGAGAAACCCAAATTCGAGAAAAACATGGATGCTAATAAACTACAAAATCAACGTAGATATATAGAATCAAAGGGAAAGCTTTCTCATATGGAAATAGAAGAAATAATAAATAATGTCAAAATATACCTGGGATAAACGTACAATCTAAAATTGTAAATATAAATAATGAAGTTAGGTCAAGGAATAATTACCATTGACCAATACGAAGGTTTTGTAAAAAGAAGTACTTAAGTTACAAAAATACTATAATTTTGGAAAAGTGGCTTTGCAATGATGCAAGAGTTATTTTATTAATAGATATTTTCAGGTAGCTATGAACTCCAAATCTTCTTTTTCTAAATCTAATGTCTTTTCTGCACTTCGAATGTACCTCAGCGATCTATTTTAGGCCCTCTATTCTATTTATTGTATGTAGCTGATTTACCAAACTCATTAAAATTTTGCAGCATAATGCAGATGACACGCAATTAGTTGCAACAATTAATAAAAATGAAATTCATGATAAATCAGTAACTATAAATGAGGATCTTGAAAATTTCTGCACTTGGGTACATAACAATGGACTCAAAATGAACGCATCCAAATCGTCATTGCTTATTTATGGATCAAGTGTTACACCAAATATAATATTAAATGGAACAACAATTGAACGAAGTGATGTAGTTAAAAGTCTAGGTATGCTAATTGATACAAACTACTATTTCGACCATATTTACTTAATAAATTAATAGCCGCTAAATTATAATTAAAACAACTTTATATTTAGGAATTTCTTATCGTCGGAGGTCAAATTGCGTCTTATCAAATCTCTTATATTACCCTTGTTTGACTACCTTACCTGTGTATATGTACCCAATTTGACTGAAGGCGATAAGCAAAAAATTAACCTTTTACAAAATAGTTGTTTGCGATTTTTTTTATTTAATATGAGAAAGTATGATCACATTTCACACTACCGTTCTGTTGCGAACATTGATTACATTAATGACCGTTTTAAAACGGAGAAATACTCTGTCTAATACACAAAATAAGAACAACGGGTTATCCATAATATTTAATTAATAAATTAAAATTTAATAATAACTCTAAGAGGCAACGAGTTATACGCTGTGCTTTCTTTTAATAAGGTAAAATATAAAATATCTTTTTCTAATTTGGCTCCTACACTTTATAATTCGTTACCATATAACCATAGAGAATGTTCTTACGATTCCTTTAAAAATAACGTAAAAGAGATGCTACGTACCTTAAAATAATAACTCCTATTTTTTCCTAAAATTATTATTATTTTCTATTATTAGATACTTTTCTATTTTTAAATTTACTTAACTTTATGGTTTGATCTTATACAGCTTTTGTATATTTATGTACATTTTTGCTTGAATTAATATTTAGTTCAGTATATATTGTTTTAGTTTATTCTTTGTAATACTACATTACTAAAATTATTGTATGAATTTTTGAACCTTTATTTTGTAATTGTTTTTGGAATATTTTTCTTTGTAATCTTCTGGTTAGGTGGTATAACAGCCTTGGATGAACCTCGCCTTTGACGTTTGTTAATAAAGTTATTTATTATTATTATTGTTATTATCTCTTTATTTCACAAACTGCTAATACATATATTATATTAGAAAATTAAAATACAAATTATTGTTGGTCCCGATATTCTGGACAAATATGTATTCCGCAGTTCGGAAAAACCACTCCATCCGGCAGCTTACCAAGCAGCTTAGGTATAGATGTCTATGTTAGCACCTTACTTATGATATGTGCTGTTCCAATTATTGCCGTTTTCTGGATTTCGGTAGGGTCATGTTTACCAGGCATTTTTTCAATGTTCTTTCGAAACTCATCGTCAACGAAACCCGTAGCTCCTATTATTATGGGCAACACAATAGTTTTTGTTTGCCACATTCTTGTAATTTCTATTTCTAAATTTTTATATTTGAGAAGTTGCAGTCTTTGCAATACCTAATCTTTTCATCCGCATACGCCTATAACGTAAGTAACTTTATTTTATAACAATATCTGGTCTATTAGCTCGTATTTCTCGGTCTGTTTGGATACCTATATCATATAATACTGTAACTTGATTATCAGTGTTTGTAGTTACTTTTTGTGGATCGTGTTTATACCAGTATTTTTGTAAATTTGGACAAACACAAAATTTACAAATGTTGTAATGAATTAAGCTATATACTTTGTTATGTCTATCTATGTATTCCTTTTTTGCCAATTAACCACAAGCCGATATTATATGATGTATGATTTCATCTTCTTTTTAACAGATCCTACATTTTTTATCCATGTCACTTTTATAATTTTTTTGCGCAATGTATCGCGTTTTTATTGCTTGATCTTGTATAGCTGTTAACAAGCTTTCAGTTTCTCCTTTCAAAGTTCCAGTTTTTAGCCATTTAAAAGATTGGACTTTGTCATACTTGATCTTGTCCATTTCTGTAAGTTTTTGACCGCGTAATTTCTTGTTCTTCCAAATTTCAAAAAGTCTTTGCTGGTTCTTTTCTTTAACTGTATTTGGAAATCTGTTATCTTGTTGAACTAACTGTTGTGATGTGTACTGAGCTCCTTCTTCTTGAGTTTCTTATATTTTTAACCCATAACTCCCGTACACTTCTTCTGATTCTCCTATAGGTTTATAAAGTTTCTCCTGAATTTTCTTTCATTTTTTGAGAATAGGTTTTAATTGTGGTAGGCTCATTTCAAATTTTGTTATGTTTTCAATTATAGTGTCCCGGTGAATATTTTTCTTCATATAGTAATTTAGGCTATAAATTGTGTTATAATAAATTGACTCTATTTGTTGCAAACCTCTACCACTAATTTTCTTTTGACGTATAATCTTTCTGCATCTTGTTTGGGATGAACTAATCCATTAATTGTAAGGTATCATCAATTATCCCTAAACTATTTCTAATGAGAGGTATTGCCAGAGCACCGATGGCCTGGAATTTATTTCTGCAGTTTAAGTGAGTATAAAGGATTTTTTTTAAGTCTAGTAAAGTATTCTCTACTGATCAATTCTTTCATTTTAGAGTGATTAATGCCTTTACCTTCCTCTATTCCTAAATACTTGTATGTTTCTTCTGGCTCTAAAGCTTTAATTTATTCTTCTGGGTTGAGTTTTAGGTTTTCCGTATGACTTAGTTTTCCACGGTGAAATATAGCAATAGCGAATTTATCTATTCCAAACTTCATCTGTATATCTGTAGAGAATTCATGTACTGTTTTAATAGTTCTGTGCAGTTCTTTACTCTTACAAACCAATTTTAGATCGTCCATATAGGTACAGATGGTGGGTTATATTGTTAGGCGCCTTTTTTATTTTATATCCTTGTGCTGTTTGATTGATTAGTGTTGATAACGGACTCATAGGTATACAAAACCGGATTGGCAATATAAAGTCTCCTTGGTATATACCTCTCTTAATATTTAATGTCTTAGTTACTACTTGGCCTGCTGCAGAATTAACGTACATATTAGTTTTCATGTCGACATTAAATGTTTCAACATCTCAACTACTTTGAATGTAACACCATAGATCTTCAGAGACTCTATCCAAGCGAGGTTTAAATTCTTTTTATTCTTTTCACAGTCTCTAAGCATGTAACAAAAGATCCTTGCATCCAGATGAGCCTTTCGCACAACCTTTTTGTTCAGGTGGCATTATTTTATTTTGGGCTGCTTATTTTGAAATTCTGCTAGATAGTACGCTTATAAAGATCTTATAAATTACATTTAGACAAGTAATAAGCCGATATTTTTTAGGATTTTTACTGTCTCCTATTTTGAATACTAAGAATGTCTTTCCACTGGTTTGCCAATCCGGAATTAGTTGCGGGTTACAAATATACATGTTGTATTCTTTGGCTAGATATTTATGGGCTGCTATTAAGTTTTTAATCCAATAATTTGCAATCATATCCATGCGTCTGGATTTCCAGTTTTGTGTTCTCTTTGTAAGTTCTGCAACCTCCTCACTTGTAATCTTTTACCAAGTCATTGTTCTGTTATTCTGATTAGCTCTAATCCTTTATATCCACTCAGCGTTCTTATTATGCTGAGCGGAATGTTCATAAATATCTTGCCAGTAGTTTTCAATCTCACATATTTCTGGTGGTTCTGGTGTTATTGTGTTTTCTCGTAATTGTCTATAAAAAGGTTTCGTATTTAGATTAAAAAGCCTATTATCCTTGTATTGTTGAGTTCTACCTTTATATCTTCCAAGTCTGAGATATTGCTAACATTCTCTGTTTTAGGGTTTCAATTACTTCTTCTATTTGTTAATCTGAATTTTGTGAATACTTTGTTACTAGTTTCTTGAATCTGTTTTTGGATTTTAATTGATGTCCTTGTTTAATTACCAACAACTGAGATAAATTTTGCTTTACTTAGTGGTTTTCGTTTATTTGTCTGGTTTTCTTCGAGATTTGTTTCATTAGTTTTTTGTGTAATAACATAAGCAGTACAGTATATTGCTGTATTTATCTTTTTAAGATCTATATTCGGAGTTTGTTGTAATATATTCTCCAAACACTTATTTTCAATAGTAACTATATTTTTAGTATTTTTTGGGTATTTTACTGTTGGAAGTTTTATTCTCTCTGAGATATCTATTACTAGATATTTTTCTATCAGCTCTATTATTTCTTGCTTTATGTTGTTTTCTGTATTTTCTTCTTCTCATAATAGTTGAATTACTGGTTCTTCAGGTGTACGATGTTCTTTCATTTCGATGAAATTTTCTTTACTTGCTTGTCCTTGTTGTAAATCATTCTCACATGTTAAGTTACACGTTTTAAAAAATTCTCCCTTTTTCTTTTTTGAAAGTTAATAATTAAAAAAGTTGTTAAGTTTTTTCCAACGTTCCAGCTAATTTTGACCTGATATATACAGATATATTTAAATTTAATAACTTGTTATACCCATGGGTCGTATGGGGGTTCCCCATGTTATTATCTACAATTGACAATTTCTGTGAGTAAAAATGTATTATAAAAATTATATAGAAAAAGAATTTTTTGTTGTAAACTTTTGTGTAAATAAGTGTAATTTGTTTATGGTTTCAATTTTCATTTCTTTTTTACTCCATGTATACTTTTTAGAGCCCTGATGAAGACTTTAGTCAAAGTCGAAACGTAGGCCAGGAAATAAATTAATTTTACACAGACTGCGTGTCCAATTATTTCCCAATTTTCTTTATAGTATTTTAATTTTGCCAATAGTAACTTGTGATCTACCATGTCAAAGGCTTTAGAAAAATCAATAAGAATAAGAAGGGTAACGTTAGAATCTCTATTGACTCCCGCACTCTTCTTAATATTGTACTCGAGAAAAGCTTATTTTTCCCTACGAATCGCTGCCGTGGTCAAATTTCTCAATTGTTTATAGTATGTTAATTTAGAGTCACTTTTATTTTTCTGATAATTTAACCAAGCTTTGTCCCTTTTCCTTTGCATAATTTGTATAACGGGAGTGATCCATGAACTGTAATTTTTATTTGTTGTTATTGTTTTTAGAGGAGCGTGTTTATTAAATAAGGCAATTATATTTTCATTAAGAAAATTAAGTTTACTATTAATATTATTTGTTCTTAAAATAAAATCCCAGTCAATATCATCACAATCCTCATTAAAATTATTTAAGTTATTTTTTTTTTAATTTCTGTATGCTGATCTGGGAGGAATTTGATTTTTAGGAAAATTAAGTACAAAATACACAACTCTGGTCTGAAATGTTGCTGGAGTCCAGTACACCAGAATTCAAACTGAGATTTAAATCAGATACGACAATAACATCTAATAGCGTTTTTGAAGCAGGTCGTGTGTATTGTTTAATCAATTGGTGCATACTATTAGTAGTAATGAGATCTGAAATAAACCTAAATTTATTGTTGTCTTTCAACATATCTACATTAATGTCTCCAGCATAGAAAACATTTTCGAATTTTGAATTAAATTCAGTAAGCACTGGATCCAGTAATTGAAAGTCTTTATAGAAAATTTCATTCGAGTTATATGTAACACCTAAACAAATTGTTTGTTAATTGACCATTTTATCCACAAGTGTTCAAGATTATCTCCTGTACAACAAAAAGATGTATCTAATATTGAGACGGAAATACTATCACGAATATAGAAAGCTACTCATACCAACCCACCGCTCTTTTTTAAATAATAAACCATTAGATGGAATTAAGTGTTCGTTGACATAATTTCTTCTTTCTAGGCCCTCGAAGTTCATTGATGTAGTTGAGAGAGACTTTTGTTTTCTAGAGGCTGACAGGAACTCATATTTTTTTCTGCGTGAAACAAATTTTACAATAATGCTTCTTGATTTAGAATTATTTATCAAATTTGTTCTGAGTCTATGTGCCGCATCAATGTCTCTAATAGCAATATCTACACCCATTTTATCACCGAAGTCACAAATAATTTGATCAATGTTTCTATTATCACTTTCTGGGACGTTATTAACGATGATATTATTGATTCTTGAATATTGTTCAAGTCTATCCACTTTTATGTTTAAAGATTTAACCTCCGCTTTTAGCTTATGATTTTATTTAATGAAGATGTCAAAATTTTTGATTTTATTATTTATTTCTTTTAAATTAGTTTCGAAATCAGTAATTTTGTCAGAGAAAAAATGAACGGACTTCATTAAAGTATCAAGTTTCTTGTTCATGATAGATCAAATTTCTTTTTTCAATGTATCGAACATTTTTGTAGTCATTTGAAGCAATGGCGTCGAGCGAGTCACTTTTAACATGGAACCTTTGGTTTGTTTTAAGTTTAGAAGGCTGGCATTTTACACAGTACCAAGGTGTTGAGGCACTAGCAATAAGGTTGTACTTATCTTCATCGACTCCCGCGCAGGTACAGTAGAATATGCTGGAGCATTCGTTGCATACGACTCCAGGGTCTTTCAGGTTTACGCCCCGATTGCACGTACTGCACTGGCGCTGAAACTTGTAGTTACCGAATTTACTTATTTTTGAACTATATTTTAATGCCACGGCTGTATCTTTGAACTTTAAAAGTTGACACTCAATACACTATTTTATCAAAAGAAACTGCACAATTTGATACACTTTTCAAATTTCTATTTAGTATATTACCAATTAATATTGAGTATGCGGGCCAGTTTATGGGTCATCAATTGTTAATAGTAGTCGATAGCTTGTCCAAGTGGCCACAAATACTTTTGACAAAAACAGCACCGACCACAGATTCAACAATTCGCATGTTATGAGAATTATTTAGTCGCTATGGAATCCCTTCTATTCTCGTCAGTGATAACGAATCCATCTTTACATCGGAAGAATTTAAATCATTCTGTCTAAAAAATGGTATTCAACACAAAAAAATACTCCAGGCCACCCAGCAACTAACGAGCCAGCCGAAAGATACGTTCAAACGTTTAAAAAAAAATCGCTCATTTCCGAACCAGGGACTCTTTATGAAAAAGTAATAAAATTTTATTTAATTATCGAGCTACACCGCTCTCGTGGTAAAAAATCACCTACATAGAATTATGCTAACTAAATTGGATTTATTAAAGTATGAACACAGCCAACCCAAACCAAAAATAATGCAAGACAAATTATCCTCATCAACCAAATTACGCCTGGGAGAAAGAGTACAAGTTAGAAACTATTCCAATTCTTCAAAATGGAAATACGGCACCATTGTGGACATTTTGGGTCAACTACATTACTTAGTTGAACTAGATAAAGGTTACACTATAAAGTGTCATAATGAATAATTAAATAGAACAGAAGTTCCACCAAGTTCGATTTTGAAACCACATCAAAATAATAATCATTCCCTTGTTTCTATAATGACAACTCATACTCCACAACTATAGTCTATTTTTTTATAAGAATATAGTAGATGTCGCTTCGAAAGCAGCCGTTTTTACATATACAGATGAAAGTAATGATGTTTTATTTACGATGAGTTCTGAAAGCTTAAACATCTTACATGTAAATTATACAAAAATGTAGTATACATATTATAACGTTACTGGTTCGTCTCCGTCTGAAAAATACAGTTGATCTGATGATGAACCAGTGTTGACACAGAAGGTCAAACTTTCTGCAATGTTTTCAATTGTATTATCTAAATTATATAATATATTTTCTTCATCAATAATATGCCTTGTACAATCTTGCCAATTCTGGGTATTTATTCTATTTAAAGAATCGTGCAAAAGCTGCTTTATGTCTGATAATTTAAATGTAGTATTTTTTGAGGCTACATAGCCCTTAACATAAGCCCAAATGAATTCTATCGGATTTAGCCGACAATGATAAGGAGGCAGTCGTGTAGGACATATTTCCCATCATCCACAATTAATTTATCCACAACAAACCCTATAGGACATTTTTGAGCTCTTCCTTTACAACTTCCAATATCTTTACTTTCAGCATTGATTCTAAAACTTTTATATTTTTTTCTACTCCAGCTCTGAAACAAATGCTTTCAAAACATTTTTCAATGTTGAAAGTAGGCGTTTGTAGCAAAGTTTGCTGCAAAATGCCGTACGTGTGTGACAAAATTTTGTCACACACTTCCGTTGTTAGGTGTAAATCAAAAGATAATAGTTATTACTTATTTTATTTTAACAATATGATTAGAGAAAACAATATTGATAGTTTACAGTAATATTACAATTATTAGAATTTACAACATTTATGGAAAGTGGCACAGTTTGCTTGAAGATATTTTCATTAGACGATACTATTTCAACATTTTTAGTGCTATTGTTTTCTTCAGAAACTTGAATTCATTTTCATTCTCAGAAGTTATACATTTTCCAAGTATTTTATTTTCAGTGCTAAGTTTATTTTGAACGGAATTCTCGGCTACTGATGTCGACTTCCATCCTCCGTGCTTTTTCAAAGTGGTGGTATCATCACCAGAATCTACTAACAATGATGCCGAAGTTTGCCGGAAACTGTGACCAGTATACAGAGACGAATTTGACAGTTTCAAAAAAATTGCAATTTTTTCTGGAATTTTTCCAATCATATTTATGCCAATCGGTTGATTTGTGCATTTTCCATTGTTATAATACAAAAAAATCTACCCAAATTGGTATTCATAGGTCTAAGTACAACTGAAGATATAGCCCGCCAGGCGTAGATGTAACTATGAATAATAATAATAATAATAATAATAATAATAATAATAATAATAATAATAATAATAATAATAATAATAATAATAATAATAATAATAATAATAATAATAATAATAATAATAATAATAATAATAATAATAATAATAATAATAATAATAATAATAATAATAATAATAATAATAATAATAATAATAATAATAATAATAATAATAATAATAATAATAATAATAATAATAATAATAATAATAGGTTATGTAAATAAGGAATTTATTAAAAATGTCAAACGCATCCCTGGAAATCACGACCCATATGAAATTCAAAAACAAGCAATATATGGAACAGCCCACATTATAAGAAAAGTACTTTCCTAAAATCCCATATATCCTCAGCTGTATGGTTTATAGCTGGAATATGGTTGAAACCGACTAGGACACCTAAAGACCACATCCTAGTCAGCAGAAGAGATCTCCATCCTGCCAACCCGAAGTTTAGGCCATCATTACGAGCAATCTTAGATCCCTGAAAGTGAAAAGTACAATTTTGCTAATGTATTGTATTTAATTATTTATCTTGTAGCTCTTAGATGTACTAGACTTAGGTGAATAAACTAAATAATAATAATAATAATAATAATAATAATAATAATAATAATAATAATAATAATAATTTTTTTTAACTAGAAGAGGGCATCAACTGCTGAGGTTATTAGCCCATATACTAATCAAAAAGTATAATATAAATAAATATACGGGACATATACTACTATGTAAATATTACAAATACAAGTATAATAATAATAATTTTGAAATAGGCAACATGTAAATAAATATATAAAATAAATATATACATATGTATATAAGATCAACAAAACCCACATGCCTAAAATACAATATAAAAATATAAGTATTTACGCATACTTATGTATACGTTAATGGGAAAAATAGAAAAGTATACAAGAATTAAATAAAGAAAATGAGATGAGAAAATAAAAAATCAAGTCTATAACTTTTCATATATATTTACCGCACGCAAAAACTTCAGAACATTACGGATCTTATCAGAGTCTGTTAGAATAATGGAAAGGTCTTGATCTAAATGATATAGTCGCCTGAGTAGATCATACTGTGGACATGCAACAAGAATGTGTTCAACTGTCAGAGCAGTATCACATCTGTTGCACATAGGGGCAGTATCCCGATTTAAACGGTACCCATGTGTCAGACTTGTATGACCCATTCTCAGACGATGGATCTTGACTTGATCCCTTCTGGTAAGATCATTCGGCAATAAAACTGGTGCAATCAACGGCTTAATGGTTTTTAGATGGTTCTGAACCCCATCCCATGTGCGCTGCCACAAAGCCAATACCTCTTTCTTCAGATGAAGACTTATATCTGAAGATTTGTACATTACCACATCAATAGAGTTACTATCAGCGGCAAAACGTGCTGCCTCATCAGCCAATTCGTTACCCCTAATGCCGACGTGACTTGGCACCCAAAGAAAATAAATATCTCTCCCTGTCTCATGAAGATGTTTCATGAGGGAAATTGGGTCAACAGTAAAAGGGTTTGAAATGGCTTGTAGGACGCTCAAAGAATCGCTTACTACGAGGAACTTCCTAGAAGTTCTGACGAACTCGCAGTAGCGTAGAGCTTGCCAGATAGCATAGGACTCTGCTGTGTAGATAGAAGTTAGAAGAGGCATTGACCATGACTGCTGTGTGTTATCGACAGCAATTGCGCAACCAGTACCATGGTGGGTTTTAGAACCATCCGTATAAATTACCATCGTGTCTTTGTATCCGTGCAGAACCTCTAGAAACCTTGACTGTATCATTATCGGGGGACTGTTGGACTTGTCGTACATAGTTAATATGTAGTTAGTCCTAGCTAATGGAACCAACCACGGCGGTACTTCAGATTCCCCTACAGGAATCGATAATGGCATATCAAAGTTTATTTGGTCTAGAAGCTCTTTCGCGCGGATACCAGCGGGTCTGGTTTGAATTTGTCGTGGATTGCACCAATTATCACTCCGAAAGAAAGTACTGAAGTTCTTGTGTTGCGGTAAGGACTTGATTTTAGAAACATAAAGCAGCAGAAACTTTTTACGTCTGACATCAAGTGGCGTCAGTCCTGACTCTGAATACAAATTTAAAGTGGGGGTACTGGGAAAATTTAAAGTGGGGGTACTGGGAAACGCACCAAGAGCGTACCGTAGTGCCTGGTTGTGGATTGAGTCTAGCCTATTGAGGGTTGTACGTTTTGCTGAGGCATAGACGACACACCCGTAATCAATCTTTGATAAAACCAGAGATTGGTACACCCGTATAAGAGTTTTGGGCTCTGCTCCCCATTTAGTACCCGCCAACATTTTTATAATGTTTAGAGCTTTAAGACAAACAGTCCTTAGCTCTTCAACATGTAATTTCCAAGTTAGCCTTGGATCGAAATAGAGTCCCAGGAATCTGACGCTATTGACGATTTTAATAGTATTATCCCTCATAAAAAGGAGTGGTCCATAGTGTGGTCGGTTTAGGCGACAAAAGTGCATGCACTGGGTTTTTCACGAGAGAACCTGAATCCAATTTTGTCAGCCCTCCGGGTAATGCTGTTAATTGCAGATTGCAAAGTTCTGTTGATGTCACCCATCTTCTTACCAGAACAGAAAATGGCGAGATCATCAACATACAGACACATACCTACAGAGCTGACAAAGGACACAAGCTCATTTACCGCAATGGCAAAAAGTGTGACGCTCAAAACAGAGCCTTGGGGTACTCCATTCTCTAATATCCTTGAGGATGATAGAGAAGTACCGACCCGAACTCTAAATTTGCGTTCTGCCAGAAAAGAAGAAATAAGTTGCGGCAAATTACCACGGAAACCCCAGCTATGTAGCTTCTTAAGAATGTGATACCGCCATGTCATATCATAGGCCTTCTCCAGATCAAAGAACACTGCAACCAAGTGTTCTTTATTATTGAAAGCAGTGAGAATTGCATCTTCTAGATATACGAGATGATCAACGGTGGATCTGAATTTGCGAAACCCGGCCTGGTGATCTGACAGAAAATGATTGGTTTCCAGAATCCACATAAGGCGGTTGTTGATCATTCTCTCGAATATCTTTCCGATGCAAGACGTTAAACTGATCGGCCTATGATTTGACGGTAAAAATAATAATAATAATAATAATAATAATAATAATAATAATAATAATAATAATAATAATAATAATAATAATAATAATAATAATAATAATAATAATAATAATAATAATAATAATAATAATAATAATAATAATAATAATAATAATAATAATAATAATAATAATAATAATAATAATAATAATAATAATAATAATAATAATAATAATAATAATAATAATAATAATAATAATAATAATAATAATAATAATAATAATAATAATAATAATAATAATAATAATAATAATAATAATAATAATAATAATAATAATAATAATAATAATAATAATAATAATAATAATAATAATAATAATAATAATAATAATAATAATAATAATAATAATAATAATAATAATAATAATAATAATAATAATAATAATAATAATAATAATAATAATAATAATAATAATAATAATAATAATAATAATAATAATAATAATAATAATAATAATAATAATAATAATAATAATAATAATAATAATAATAATAATAATAATAATAATAATAATAATAATAATAATAATAATAATAATAATAATAATAATAATAATAATAATATTAGAACCACAAAATGTAACATGTATTTGTATGCTTACCTCTTATGTATGTAATTACAAAGTATTGTATATACTTACCTTGCCAAACAAGGTCGTTGTACAAACTGTACCAAAAATTCAATGAAATAAACAATAATAATAATAATAATAATAATAATAATAATAATAATAATAATAATAATAATAATAATAATAATAATAATAATAATAATAATAATAATAATAATAATAATAATAATAATAATAATAATAATAATAATAATAATAATAATAATAATAATAATAATAATAATAATAATAATAATAATAATAATAATAATAATAATAATAATAATAATAATAATAATAATAATAATAATAATAATAATAATAATAATATTAGAACCACAAAATGTAACATGTATTTGTATGCTTACCTCTTATGTATGTAATTACAAAGTATTGTATATACTTACCTTGCCAAACAAGGTCGTTGTACAAACTGTACCAAAAATTCAATGAAATAAACAAAATAATAATAATAATAATAATAATAATAATAATAATAATAATAATAATAATAATAATAATAATAATAATAATAATAATAATAATAATAATAATAATAATAATAATAATAATAATAATAATAATATTAGAACCACAAAATGTAACATGTATTTGTATGCTTACCTCTTATGTATGTAATTACAAAGTATTGTATATACTTACCTTGCCAAACAAGGTCGTTGTACAAACTGTACCAAAAATTCAATGAAATAAACAAAATAATAATAATAATAATAATAATAATAATAATAATAATAATAATAATAATAATAATAATAATAATAATAATAATAATAATAATAATAATAATAATAATAATAATAATAATAATAATAATAATAATAATAATAATAATAATAATAATAATAATAATAATAATAATAATAATAATAATAATAATAATAATAATAATAATAATAATAATAATAATAATAATAATAATAATAATAATAATAATAATAATAATAATAATAATAATAATAATAATAATAATAATAATAATAATAATAATAATAATAATAATAATAATAATAATAATAATAATAATAATAATAATAATAATAATAATAATAATAATAATAATAATAATAATAATAATAATAATAATAATAATAATAATAATAATAATAATAATAATAATAATAATAATAATAATAATAATAATAATAATAATAATAATAATAATAATAATAATAATAATAATAATAATAATAATAATAATAATAATAATAATAATAATAATAATAATAATAATAATAATAATAATAATAATAATAATAATAATAATAATAATAATAATAATAATAATAATAATAATAATAATAATAATAATAATAATAATAATAATATTAGAACCACAAAATGTAACATGTATTTGTATGCTTACCTCTTATGTATGTAATTACAAAGTATTGTATATACTTACCTTGCCAAACAAGGTCGTTGTACAAACTGTACCAAAAATTCAATGAAATAAACAAAATAATAATAATAATAATAATAATAATAATAATAATAATAATAATAATAATAATAATAATAATAATAATAATAATAATAATAATAATAATAATAATAATAATAATAATAATAATAATAATAATAATAATAATAATAATAATAATAATAATAATAATAATAATAATAATAATAATAATAATAATAATAATAATAATAATAATAATAATAATAATAATAATAATAATAATAATAATAATAATAATAATAATAATAATATTAGAACCACAAAATGTAACATGTATTTGTATGCTTACCTCTTATGTATGTAATTACAAAGTATTGTATATACTTACCTTGCCAAACAAGGTCGTTGTACAAACTGTACCAAAAATTCAATGAAATAAACAAAATAATAATAATAATAATAATAATAATAATAATAATAATAATAATAATAATAATAATAATAATAATAATAATAATAATAATAATAATAATAATAATAATAATAATAATAATAATAATAATAATAATAATAATAATAATAATAATAATAATAATAATAATAATAATAATAATAATAATAATAATAATAATAATAATAATAATAATAATAATAATAATAATAATAATAATAATAATAATAATAATAATAATAATAATAATAATAATAATAATAATAATAATAATAATAATAATAATAATAATAATAATAATAATAATAATAATAATAATAATAATAATAATAATAATATTAGAACCACAAAATGTAACATGTATTTGTATGCTTACCTCTTATGTATGTAATTACAAAGTATTGTATATACTTACCTTGCCAAACAAGGTCGTTGTACAAACTGTACCAAAAATTCAATGAAATAAACAAAATAATAATAATAATAATAATAATAATAATAATAATAATAATAATAATAATAATAATAATAATAATAATAATAATAATAATAATAATAATAATAATAATAATAATAATAATAATAATAATAATAATAATAATAATAATAATAATAATAATAATAATAATAATAATAATAATAATAATAATAATAATAATAATAATAATAATAATAATAATAATAATAATAATAATAATAATAATAATAATAATAATAATAATAATAATAATAATAATAATAATAATAATAATAATAATAATAATAATAATAATAATAATAATAATAATAATAATAATAATAATAATAATAATAATAATAATAATAATAATAATAATAATAATAATAATAATAATAATAATAATAATAATAATAATAATAATAATAATAATAATAATAATAATAATAATAATAATAATAATAATAATAATAATAATAATAATAATAATAATAATAATAATAATAATAATAATAATAATAATAATAATAATAATAATAATAATAATAATAATAATAATAATAATAATAATAATAATAATAATAATAATAATAATAATAATAATAATAATAATAATATTAGAACCACAAAATGTAACATGTATTTGTATGCTTACCTCTTATGTATGTAATTACAAAGTATTGTATATACTTACCTTGCCAAACAAGGTCGTTGTACAAACTGTACCAAAAATTCAATGAAATAAACAAAATAATAATAATAATAATAATAATAATAATAATAATAATAATAATAATAATAATAATAATAATAATAATAATAATAATAATAATAATAATAATAATAATAATAATAATAATAATAATAATAATAATAATAATAATAATAATAATAATAATAATAATAATAATAATAATAATAATAATAATAATAATAATAATAATAATAATAATAATAATAATAATAATAATAATAATAATAATAATAATAATAATAATAATAATAATAATAATAATAATAATAATAATAATAATAATAATAATAATAATAATAATAATAATAATAATAATAATAATAATAATAATAATAATAATAATAATAATAATAATAATAATAATAATAATAATAATAATAATAATAATAATAATAATAATAATAATAATAATAATGCATGGCTCTAAATCCCCTGTCTACCTACCTGAACTCCACAAACAAAGGTTACAATTTCCAGTCAGGACGCAGGATCACACACTTATTATACATGGACGACATCAAACTATATGCAGATACCAAACACCACCTACAACAGACACTACAATTAGTAGAAACATTCACTAAAGACATAAAAATGGATTTTGGCATTGACAAGTGCAGAACAAATGGAATGACTAAAGGGAAATGGGAGAAAGAAGGAGAATACAAACTAAAAGGAGACTCTGGGGAGAAAATCGTAGATTTGCAAGAACATGAATACTATAAATACCTAGGATTCCAGCAGAATCTAACAATCAAAGAAGCTGAAATGAAAGAACAAATGACGAAAAAGATGATGATGCGTGTAAAAACTATACTTAGCACCAGACTATCAGGCGCAAACAAAGTTAAAGCGGTAAACTCATATGCCATACCAGTTATTACTTACAGCTTTGGTGTCCTAAAATGGACAAAAACAGATCTGGAAAACTTGAACCAGAAAGTACGAGTGATGTTTACTAAATACAGAGCACATCATCCCAGGAGCTCCGTGGAACGGTTCCATCTTCCACGAGAGCAAGGCGGCCGTGGGGTTGTAGACCTCCATACCAGTCATTACAAGCAAGTGAATAATCTGCGTGAATACTTCCGAACAAAGAGTCAAACAATCCCCCTTCATGAAGATATATGCAACGCAGATACCAACCATACTCCACTGAATCTTCAAAACAAAAGTTACAATCCATCTAACAACATTATCACAGATCAAGATAAAATAAACAACTGGCTTGGGAAGGAACTACATGGTAGATACCTAGCAAATATAAGACTGCCGCACATTGAGCAGCAAGCGAGTACAGCTTGGCTGAAGCACAGTAATATCTTCGCCGAAACAGAAGGATTTGTACTAGCCATACAAGATCAAGTCGTCTCTACAAGAAACTACAAGAAACATATTCTGAAAGATAATACAGTTACCAATGATAAATGCAGAATGTGTGCTAAATCAACCGAAAATATTGACCACCTTATAAGCGGTTGTTCAGTTCTAGCACCAACAGATTATACTTTACGCCATAATAATGTAGCAAAAATCGTACACCACGTCTTAGCATATAGAATAAATACGGAAATAGAAACCAAACCATACTACAAATATGAACCTGAAAATGTCATATCTAACAACAATGGCAAGTTATATTGGAACAGAACAGTTTTGACCGATCACCCCGTCAAACACAATAGACCAGATATAACACTGCACGACTTCAAAACGAACACAGTTTATATTATAGACATTGCTGTGCCAGCGCCGCATAACATCGAAGAAAAAAGCAGGGAGAAGATTAGAAACTACACACCACTCGCACAAGAAATAAAAACCCTATGGCATACTGAAAACGTAGTAATCGTCCCTATTATAATAGGAGCGACTGGAGAAATTCCCAAGTCCCTGTTCACATCTCTGGACGTGCTGCAAATAGAACGGAAAACTTACCTTGAAATGCAGAAAATAGTGCTCCTTGAAACAACCAGAATAGTACGAATGGCATTGAACAACCCAGATGTTTCGAACACCACTTAGAACTACATGGTCCCAACAGCTGACCCTGAAATAAAACAATAAATTAGAACCACAAAATGTAACATGTATTTGTATGCTTACCTCTTATGTATGTAATTACAAAGTATTGTATATACTTACCTTGCCAAACAAGGTCGTTGTACAAACTGTACCAAAAATTCAATGAAATAAACAAAATAATAATAATAATAATAATAATAATAATAATAATAATAATAATAATTTATTAATCCAATGTCATTTGTGCAATTACATATATAATATTAACAACTAACAAGGATCATCGAAATAATCGTGTACATCGTAATAACATTTTTCAATAAGTTTTTTTTTCAATTTTGATTTATACACAGAAAGGGTCTCAGAACGCTTAATTTCTTCAGACAGTTGATTGTATAATCGGATACCCCAGTAATATGGATACTCCTCGAAGAAAGCAGTGCGGTGTTGTGGAATGTTCTACTAATCTTTGTTTTAGATTCAGGTATTTTGATAACCAAAATAGAGTCCTTGTGCTCAACATTGTTCATAGTCATATTTTTAATTTCCTCTGGACGACATCCGCCTACTATTCCGATTATTAAAACTACCTAATAAAATGTAAAATAATTTAAACTATTTAGTCAAAATAATAAAAATAAGCGAGCAATTAAACATCTTCATTAACAGATATATATTAACAGATATATATGGAGCTTGCTCTAAAAACTTGTTAATTTCATACCTGTCAAAAAAAATATTTTTTTGGTTTATCTGCCTTTCTTTTAAAAAATGCTATTAGTTTCGGCATTTTCGAAATATCTTCCATAAAGTAGATGATTTCATTACTTCAGACTTCTTAAAATAATATACTAATAAAACATTCTCAGTAATCAGTTTTGTTATCAAATTTTGTATAGGCTATTAAATATCTTTCTCTAGATTTTTCCGGTAACAAATCCAACGTTACCTTATTTGCCATTACTTATATACTGGTATTAGGAAAGGTACTCGAAAACATTCTCTCTTCTGTAGTCTCATTCATTATTCTCTCGACTATACCACTTTTAATATAAATATTTCAAAAATTACAAGACGACACGAATGGCGACTGACATTTAAACATTTATTTATATTGACTTTTCTCAAATATTTCTCAGTACTATGAAAAGGAACATTTTTTTTTATTAATAAACAGTAACCTACTTATTAATAACGTAAGCTATGAAAAAAAAACTTAAGAAATATCAAATTTAAATTAATTATTTTCAATGTGACGAATTTTCTTCTTCTCTTCTTCGTCCAATGTTTCGTACTTCGAGGTGCGACGTCTTTTTTGCTCGGGGATTTCACAACTCCTCCTTTCTTCTTTTCGCCGACAATCTTCCATACACTTGTTTCACCAACACCTAATTCAGATGCAGTCATTTTTATGCACTCCGATTTTGAATATTCGCCGGTCGTAATAAGATTTTCGTAAAAATTAAGTATAATAACTTTCTGGCCACTTCGAATGTGTCTTCCACTAGGATTTTAAAAAGATTCGAAGGGCCTGCTCCCAAATTATCACCCATGATGAAGAAAAATATAAGAAATAAAACACGTATTTTTCTAACGTTAGGTTGTCAATGTTGACAAGTTGACAACAAAAAGTTGAAAATAAAACGCACGCTTCCAAATGTTTGGTTGTTGTAAACTTGGCTTGGGTTTTCTGTGCTGTGACTGGTCAAAATTTCGGTCCTACCTCTTTCAACTCTATATTCTTATAAAAAATAGACTATAAAGCATGAAGTCATTACCAGAGACAACAGCGTTTCTGAAGAATCTTCCGACCTTAACTGCAACCATCTACACCTGCGCAGCCATCCTCACCTGCGGAACGATCTGTGACTCAAGAATATTCAACTCAAGCTACGACTCCAGTTTAAAAGGTCCAGCACAGAGAGGTCCTTGCTCCTGCCTACATTCCTAATCAAGATCAACTAATACGGCGCTCAAGCAAAATAAGAAAACTAGTTGTAAAACTAAATCTCTAATTTTAAATATTGTAAATTTTGCCTGGGAGAATTATTATGTATTTGTAATAATTTAGTAAGCGTTAAAAAATAATAAATGTAATGTAAAAGAAATATAAAAATAAGTGTCAATAAAAATACGTGTTATAACGAATTGTAATTAATTAAATTGCTTATTGTATTATACATATAGTAAGTTGTGATGAAATATGTATGAAGCGACTACGCGGAATGTTTCATGTTGTTGTAGTTATGTCATTATGAAAATATAATAAATATTTTTGAACAAGTCTAATTTATTTAATCCTAACTATTCAACATAATAAATGGTGTCAGAAGTGTAAAAAAAAGAAAGATTAGAAAATATGCCTTTTCCCACATCTGTAGAAAAATCCGATGTTAATAGAATCCCTACACAACTTTCTCAAGCATTTTTGTTTAAATCAGAAGATTGGTCTTCTTGGAAAACGAGGTATGAGCAATACAGGAGAGTTGCGAAGATTGACAAATCGTCCGAAATAGAACAAATTGATCATTGTATCTATGCTTTAAGTGATGTCATGGCTGAAAATATTTTAGAAAGTTTTCAGTTATCGGATGAAATTTCTAAGAAGTATGATAAAGTTATTGAAAAATTTGATGAATATTATATTTCTAAACGAAACATCATTTACGAGAGAGCAATGTTCAACAAAATGAGGGCGAAGATATTGATAGTTTTATTACAAACTTATTCATTTTATTGAAATATTGTAAATTTGGTTCATTAAGGGAAGATTTTATACAGGACACGATAGTTGTTGGTCTATTAGATGCTGATTTAGCAAAAGAATTGCAAATGGATCCAAATCTATCATTAGAAAAAGCTAAAACTGAAGTAAAGCTTGTAGCACAGATTGAGAAACAACAGGCAACGGTTCGAGGGGGAGAGGTGAAACAAATGAAAATATGTCATGTTTCAGGCCAAAAGAAGTATTTCCCTAGAAATAAAGTAGAAAACGAAGAAAAATAAAAATTAATTAACAAAAGTTCGTACAACAAACCGTGTAGATAGTGTGGAAATAAAGACGCATATTTAAAATGTCCTGCTAAATTTGCCACATGTAATAAATGTGGTAAGAAGGGCCATTTTGCTAAATGTTGCAGGAGCATCGAAGTACATCTAGTACAAGATGATACAGAAGAAGTTTTTCTGGGCGAAATTGATGATTAGAAAAATGAAACAGACTGGTTTATTACAATTTAGTTAGAAGGTAAACATTCAAAAATTACAATAGATATCGGAGCCGATGTTTCAGTTATCTCATTGTCAGTTTTCCAAAATCTAAATTTTAGTAAATTAAACGAAATAGTAAATGACCGGAAAATATACAGCTACATTAGTTTGGAACGATATCAGCTGTTTACAAGAATTTTTTGTTACACAAACTGAAAATCAAATTTCTATATTAGGACGTCCAGCGATAGAAAAGTTGAAAGTATTAACATAGATATCAGGAATTTAAACCCGTACTCAGAATAGCACAAATAAAATAGTTAATAAATATTCACAGTTATTTATAGGTTTAGGTTTATTAGGAAATTCATATAAAATAGAGTTAATAGACAATGCTGAGCCATATTACATCTCGATACCTCACCGAATAGTGATGCCAATTAGAGAAGAGTCAAAGAAGAATTGACAAGTATGATTGAAATTGGTATTATATCTCCAGTGACAGTTTCAACGGACAGATGTGCTGAAATGATCCCTGTTATTAACAAGGACGGCAGTATAAGAATTTGTGTCGATTTAAGTCCATTAAATCGTTTTGTTAAGAGAGAAAGGACTGAATGGAGAGACAGATTACACCTTAGTTTTAATTGGCAGTAAAGGTAAAATATTTTCAAAATTAGTTACCAATTTCGGATTCTGGCAGATACCTTTAGACGAAGAATCCTCTCATTTAACTACTTTTATTATTTTGGTAGATTTTGTTTTAGAAGGCTTTCGTTTGGCATTTTATCTGTTCCCGAACATTTTGAAAGAAGAATTAAAGACATTATTAAAGATATTCCAGGAGTAATCAATCAATAATTAGATGATATCCTGATTTTTAGTGAAGATAGGCAAAGTCGACTTCAATATGCAGGAGTTACACTACAAAAAACTAAATGTGTATTTGGAGTTACAGAAGTAAAATTTCTACGTCACATAGTTTCAGCAGATGGTATTGCTCCTGATCCGGAAAAAGTGTTTGCCGTTCAAAATTTCAAACCTCCAAAAAATATAACAGAATTACGAAGTTTCTTAGGTATGGCTATGTAGTTACAAAAATGTGCCCCAAATATTGCAGAAATAACTTTACCTTTAAGAAATCTATTGAGCAAGAAAAACGACTGAATCTGAGAAGAGCCACAAGAAAAAGCGTTTAATACTTTATAACTATGTTGACTTCTCCTTCAACTTTAGCTAAATTTGACCATAAACTTAAAACAAGGATTACAACATATGCTTCATCATATGGTATTGGTGGATTCCTTAAACAAGAACAAATAGATAAAATTTGGAAAGTTGTAGCATATTGTTCTAGGTGTTTAAGTAATGCTAAACTAAAATATGCCCAAATAGAAAAAGAAGAATATTACATGGGTAACACAACGTTTGAACTCTTATATATTTGGTTCTAAATTTAAAATAATTACGGATCAAAAACCGTTATTTTCAATTTTAGGTACCAAAGATCTAGATAATATGTCCGCAGGATTGCAAAGAATGAAAATTAAACTTACGCGATATAAATTTACCATAAAATTTACCCCTGGAACACAAATTACAAAGGTAAATCCATTATCAAGAGCTCCATTTGAAAGACAAGGTGAAAATGATATAGGTACTTTTGAAAGAAGATATTAAAACCGTAATCAATCAAATAGTAAGTACAATACCATGTTCAGACATTTATTTAAAACACATAAAAGAATTTCAAAAACAAGAAAAATTTTACTCAAAATTACTGACATACAAAAACGGTCGGCCAAAATTCTCTATGAACGATAGTGAAATGGTTAATTTTTTTAAAACACAGACATGCTCTTTCTCAAAAATGGTATGATTTTAAAAGGTAGACGTATTTACGTACCTTTGGCTTTAAGAAAAGAAATTTTGATAAAAATTCACGGAGGTCATTTAGGAATAGAAAAATGTCGTCGCCGAGCATACGTATCAGTATGATGGCCAGGAATTAATCAAAAATTAGTTCAATTTATAGAAAATTGCAAGATATGTGCCGAAAAGAAAGTAAATCCCGTGCAGCCAATGATTAAGACAAGTTTGCAACCCATGGGAACAAGTTGGCATGGACATTTTTACTTCAAGTGTTAGGAACTATTTACTAATTCAAGATTATTTCAGAAAATATCCTGAGATTGTATATCTGGAATATATGACATCAAATTTAATAATATGTAAAGTTAAAGCAACATTTGTATGTTTCGGAATTCCAAACATTTTAAGAACTGATTCAGGTACTCAGTGTGATTCTTTCGAATTAAAAAAAAGCTTCAAATTATGGTTTTAAAATAATATATTCAAGCCTCAAACATTCCAGAAGTAATGGTCTAGCAGAATCAAGTGTAACAACGGTAAAGAGAATAATGCAGTCTTCGAATGATCCATATTTAGGTTTATTAGCATATCGTTCAGCTCATTTAAAATCAGGTATGAGTCCAGGTGAAATTTTAATGGGACGAAAATTGAGGTCTTCTCTTCCTATCATGGCAACTTAATTACGACCTCGATTACATTGAATTTTAATGGCACAAAATTGACCCCTGTGGCGCACTCTCCACGCCAGCAATAAGTGCTCGTGAGGTGACGCCTGGTAAGCGCCCGCACGGTACAAATATTCCATCATTACCGATATCTGCGTACGAAGCAGATTTGCAGATATTAGTCAACAAGGAAAGAAAACTGCAAGAAAGACAGGAAAATATTTTTAACAGAAGACATCCCGTTCGATTTCTTCCTTATCTTAATCCGAGGGAGACAGTTTTTGTTCGAGATTTGAACCGTTTTGAAACTGTTAAATCACTTGCTAATGAACCTTCTCACAGGAAAGACAGAAAGGCGATACGACGCAACAGAGAATAACTTGTTTTTACTCCTTCAGCAACACAACGTCATGAAGAATATAAGAGTAATCCTGAGTTACCGAAAAAGCTAGACGATACTCCGAAGAATGAAATGAATGGAGAAAGAGCGTGAATCGTCCGTCAAGACTACTAGATCAGGCCGAAGAACTAAACCGCCCGACAGATTCCAATCTTGAAGAAAACATGATTATACATATAATATATTGTGATGAAATATGTATGAGGCGGCTACGCGGAATGTTTCATGTTGTTGTAGTTATAGTCCGCGAGCCAGCAACAGATTTTCATGACCAAGTTTCTCTCGGGCGATAACTTGTAAAATGCTTCAGAGAGTTGTATCACGAAGTTCCGTGAACGTCAGCTGCGGTTCGGTGGGTGGGTTAAGCAGCGGTAGCCTCCCACGCACGTTGAAAAAAAATGAATTTTAATCATTTCCTCCCGATTGAAATTTTATGTATTTATAGCTAATCCAATATCTTAAAGAAAAAAAAAAGTCACCTGACTATAAATTGGTGGATAATACGTCAGCTGGTCACACGAACATGATAAACAAATATATATGTTCAGTCATTTCTTCATTTCTCAATTGAAAATTTATAAGATGACAGTTTATATGATATTGTGAATAAATAAACATGTCAGCTGGCTATATCTCGGTGGGAAGATTGTCAGCTTATGCTCTGAAGGGTGTAACGCAGGAGCCAGACAGGAGCATCTATCGCCTATTTAAATGCACCAGCTGACGAGTCTTCCCTCGGCATATTGCTAGCTGATTTTTTTTATTACTTACAGGATCATATTAACTATCAGCTTACAAATTTTTATCCGGGGGGAAATGACGTATCTAAAGTTATTCGACATTATGCTTCATGCTTTAACTGAAAGATATAATCTTTTGTAATGTTTCGATTAAATCAATATACTTTATACTTTCTAATTGATAAAAATAGAAATAAATAAATAAATGAGGGAATACCGTGATAAGCAAATTAATTAATTGATAATTTATTAAAACTTAGATTTAAGGTACATAATGCCGAGGGAAAACTCGTCAGCTGGTGCATTTAAATAAGCGATAGATGCTCCTGTCTGGTTCCTGCGTTACACCCTTCAGAGCACAAGCTGACAATCTTTCCACCGAGATATAGCCAGTTGACATGTTTATTTATTCACAATATCATATAAACTGTCATCTGATAAATTTTCAATTGAGAAGAAATGACTGAACATATATATTTTTTTATCATGTTCGTGTGACCAGCTGACGTATTATTCACCACTTTATAGTCAGCTTTTCTTTAAGATATTGGATTAGCTATAATTTCATAAATTTTCAATCGGGAGGAAATGGTTAAATTTTTTTTTCAACGTGCGTGGGAGGCTACCGCTGCTTAACCCACCCAACAAACCGCAGCTGATGTTCACGGAGCTTCATGATACAACTCTCTGAAGCATTTTACAAGTTATCGCCCGAGAGGAAATGATTGACCAAATTTGGCTCGCGGACTATTATGTCATTATGAAAATATAATAAATATTTTAGGACAAGTCTAATTTATTTATTCCTAACTATTTAATACAATGCACTGATATAATAAATATATAACATACTCCCAGTGCATATTTTATTATCTCAAATTTGTCTTTGAAAAGTTTGTTTATATGACATTGACAACAATTACATTTTTATTACAAAAAACATTTATTACTGAAAACCACCTCTCCTATAATTTATATATCAAATTAATTAAATATTACTCTCTTCAAAATTTTCCTAATTTTGTGCTACTGAGAATGAGAACTTAGTTCTCGAAATACGTGTTTAGTTTTTACTATAATTTTAAGGTTATTCATTCGCGAATTATATAAATGGACCCGACGTCGTTCATCAATAAAATTGAACAAATGGAGATATTCAGAAAACTCTACCAGCTGAGAAATCTACTTCAAAAAAGACATAAAATCCGTCAACATTTAAATTTCCTTTGCACCTGTAAAAGACACAATATAACTCCGAAATTTATTCAAACAAAAATATCCAAAAAACTTCAAAAAAGCCAAAGAAATGGAATTTGTCGAAAGATGCTGAGGAGTGAAATTAAGAAAAAATTCCAGATGAACACATCCATAGACACCTGCTCCAACATCTACACACCATAGAATACGAAACAATAATTACAAAACTGCAAGAAAACATCTTCTTCTATAACTACAAAACCGATAAAATAAGACAAAACAAACTTCAAAACCTTATAAATAAACAACAAGAACAAAACCAAAAAGACCAACAACGTGAACAACAGGAACAACAACAAACGCATAACAATAATAGCCACAAATTCCCACCACGCACAACAAATCTTTCCTCCATAGTTTTCACCCCACAAGAAAATGAAGTACTCAACCATGGATACAAATATGCTCCACCACCTAAAAACAAGCAAACATCCCCATCATCGCTATAGAAATGGAAGCACAAATACAAAAACACCCCAAAAAATCTGATGTGGCCAGCACAATACCTTCCGTCAATCCTGAGTATTATGTACAAATTCCATACATAAATTTTCTTGCAAAAGATTCTAAATTTTTGGTATTTTATGATTCCCTTTCTCGGCAACTGAATTCCATACTCCTGATAACAAACAAACCACATGAAATAAGAAAATCATGAAATTTTGAATGAAAAATTATGACACTTGTCAGTTATGGACATAATTAATTGCTGTCATTTTGGGTCTCCATATCTGTTTGCCAAAGGCAGCAAAGTCATGTCACTGCACGCGCCCTATACAAATATTTTTTTTGCAAAAGATCCTATATTTCCAGTAAAGTTATTTCATAAACAAACTATGCAAATTGCACTTGACACTGACATCTTCTTCTTCTTCTTTAGTTTGTCAGGGGGTCGCTATTTTTTATTTTCTTCTTCCACTCATTTTTGTTTTGCGTATCGTCCTCATTCAGTTCCTTTTCTCTCAAGTCTTCTGCAATACAGTCTTTTCATCTTATATTTGGTCTTCCTGTGTTTCTTCCACCTTCTATTAATATATTCATCTCTCATGACATGTTCAAACCAATGTAATCGTCTCTCTTATATCTAAAAACTTCTAATACTAGAGTTACTTCCCTTATACTTTCATTCAATTACTTGCTTTTTGTTGATACTGACATGTGTCAATTTGAATTACCAGAATATATTAGCAGTTTCCATGGTTGTTAGCATAGCTGGCTGAATTATGAAATTTTTATGATTTTTTTTATCTTTATTATTTTTTAATTCTATATCTGTTGAATATGAAATATAAAATACAATTAAATCGTATAGAGATTAATATATTCTTTAAGTTATAATAAAATTTAACTCAGTTTTTCAAGAAAAACTGTTAAAATTTTCAAATGAGGGTACTTCCGGTTGACCAATTATAACCAAAATCTAATCAAGTCTGCATATGGTTGTAAGGAAGAGGAATACGCAAGAATTGTAATTTTTGGAATTCTAGTATTGGAGATATCGTTGACGAAACCGCGGTCACACACACACACACACATACACACACACGCACACACGAACACACACACATACAGACATCATCGTAAAAATAGTAAAATCGTATTGTAAAGAACCTAAAACGTGCTTATTCAATGAAAACTCACCACCGAATTTTTTGACCTAAGACAATACCTTCCTTACCTATAGGTGACGGAAGGTAAAAACAACAACTTCAGAAAGACATCACGACAACACTTTAAAATTTCAAGGTAGGTTGGCATGACAATCATAGAAACCAAAAATGCAATAATTTCACAAAATCATTTAACCGTTATAAAAGCAGACAAAAATGATGGCATAGTCATAATAGATACTGATCAATACTAATAATAATAATGGAAAAAACAGAAAAAATCTTTTCAGAAAATATTATAACACTTTTAAACAAAAACCCATTAACAAACTTTAATAAAAAACTTAGAAAAACAATCAATAATGCAGTACAAACTCTTACCAAATTAAACATTAACACATACCAAAATTTAGAATCAAACCCACGAACTCCCATACTTTACAGCCTCATAAAATTACACGAACCAGAGAAATCCATACGCCCCATAACCTCCACCATTCAATCTCCAGCACACAAAATATGAAAAACTTTAAATTACATTATAAATAATAAATTTCAATACGAATCAAAATTCTCCATAAAAAACTCAACAGATTTAATTACAGATTTAAACAACACCTTACAAAACAACAATAAAAAAATTATTTTAGCTTCTTTCGACATTGTTAATTTATATACAAATATTCCAGTTTCAGAAACACTTAACCTATTAAAAGATAACATAAATAATAATCAAAATTTCGTCAATAATTATAACTTAGATAATACAGATATTAACAATTTAATTGAATTATTTAATTTAGTTACACAACAAAATTTCTTTACCTTTAACATTAAGGCATATAAACTAACCGACGGACTTCCAATGGGCAGTCCAATCAGTGGTTTACTAGCTAATATTTTCATAGACAACTTAGAATCAAAAATTATGCAATCTCCACTTAACGAAAATGTGTTGTTCTGGAAAAGATATGTGGACGATATTCTTATCCTATGGACAGGATCCCTCACTGATTTACATAAATTTCATAATACTATAAACACCCTATCTAATATTAAATTCACAATAGAAATAGAAAATCAAAATAAAATAAACTTCTTAGACCTTACCCAACATAAATTAAATAATACATCCATAGAATATAACATTTACAGAAAACCAACATCCACAGACATAATTATACCAAATAACTCCTATCATAATCCAAAAACAAAATTAACCGCTTTCAATTTTTTATTTAATAGACTTTTAACAACACCATTAACAATAGAAAATTTCCAAAAAGAACTTAACACCATATTTACAATAGGCCTTCATAATAATTATACATTACCATTCATGAAACAAATATTTAACAAAACAAAATATACAAGATTAATACATAATAAAATATATAGACATGTAAATCAAAACAGTAACTATATCTCAATACCGTACTACAACAATCTCCATAAAACCCTCTCAAAAACTACACAAAAATACAATACAACTCTCACATCAAAATCTCACCCAAACCTATACAACATCCTAAAAAATAACACACCCAAAACCAACCACCTTGATAGCAGCGGAATATAAAATTGACTGTAACAACGATGACAACTCATATATAGGAGTCACAAAACGGAATATAAAAACTAGATTTCAAGAACATATAAAAAATAATCCGCCTTCGGCAATAGGAATACGTCTACAGACTTCAAACCATAACATAACAACAGACAACCTTCACCTTCTTCACTCAGAAACAAAAATTCAAATTTATATCTTTTAGAAAAATATGAAATCCTTAAACATAGGTATACATAACCACCACAACCTACTTAACGAAAACATATCTTTTCCGGAACAACACATTTTCAAAAACCTCCCGCCATTTATGTAACAAACATTAACAATAAAAATAACCAAAAAATTTACTATACAACATACTTCCGTTCAACTCCATTTTTCCTCACAAATTCCATTTCTCTGGCTTTGAGAAGACGTACTCTTGTATTTTTTCAACATAAATATGAACATCAATAATATACAACAAATTTTTCTTCAATATTAAACAGCCGACATGCCAAGGCTTTTTTTAAATTTCTCTGACGGTTAGTATTTTTTACATATTTTTTATATTTTTCATATCTTTACAGTTTCTATGATTGGCATGTTCACCTAACCTACAACCTATAAATTTAATTTTTAAGATATATAACCTCTTTATATTTAACATTAAAACAAATGTATCACTCCCCAGCATCTTTCCCACTATATTAACACATATATTTTTGCTATTTTTTCTATTAATACATAACATTTTATATAATCATTTTATATTTTACAACAAATACTATTTATTGAATGTACATCGTTCAGCTGTAGGCTCCGAAGATGCTAAAAACTTGTTAGCGAAATCGATAAGCCATATAGTATAAAATAAATTTTTATAATAAAACTCAAAGTTTAATTACCATTCATACATCATGAAAATGAACTTTGATCTAGAGTCGTTCATCAATAATAAAATTTAAAAAAAAGTGCTTAGTCTATTGGAGGGGTTTGTTATTTTGCTGTTCTGTCAAGGTTAGTAAAAGTGAAATATATTCCAAAATATTATTATTCTGCTTTTATATCACTCTAAATAAGATTTAGTTACAAAGTGAGTAATTTTGATTTAATGTGAAATAGAAATAATTTTAATGTAGCATGCTGGTAATAGTTGTGTTCTGTCATTTATGCTATGCATGTAAATTGTGATTTATTTTATATTTCAGACTTGTTTTAAAATGGTGACGTCATGCAGTGCATATTGATGCACAGTTCGTTATCAAAAAGACAAAGAGATAAAATTTCACAAGAATTTTGTTGTAAACTCAACTGTCATAATATGTGAACTTTTCCCGAGTAGATTTCCGAAGGATGAAAAACTGTACAAAGTGGCTTATTACAGTTAGGTGACACAATTTCCAGCCATACAAACATTTTGTGGTATGCAGCAATCATTTCCAATCGACGGGCTACACCTTATACTCGTATGTGTATGAAAAAAATTAAATAAAAAATATTAGCTAAAGCAAAAGTACTTTTCTATATTTGTTAGTTTCACTAATAATTTAATATACGAATTAAATATTATATGTTAAATCGCATATGAATTATATTTTACATTAACATATGTCATTTCATTACGAATACGCCTACGCACTCTGTATTATTTTCACCTTTTGATATTGCTCAAACTAGGATATATTTATATGTATCCATGGTAACTGTTAATTCTTTAATTATTCATCTATTCTGACACCTGTCAATCTAATTATTTCATATGTGTATTTTTAGATGAGTAAAGATACATTCTCAATCGATTCTGTCTGTCTTTATTAACAATAACCTTAGCATCAAGAAGCAGTATATCTTTTGCAGAAGGAATTTGTACAGGCACCACTAAGCTGGGAGAACACATCTACAACCAAGTATCTCTTTTAGTAATTAACAATCTTTGTGCAGATGTAATTCACGGGTACGGCGTACTGAAAAATCATTCATCTGTTGTACTACAGTTTGGAGGCCGACTTGAACCAATAAAAATATGCAAGCTTCTGTACCATCTGCGTTTATTTTCAATTATGTCAAATTTAAAACCAATAGCTATAAAATCAAGGAGACACAAAGAAGAAGATAAACAGTTTATTGAAGAAGTTTCTAATTTGTTATAAGTATTAGTAACAAGCGGAGTATCACATAGAAAACGTCTTGTTATAGACTATTCACAGATTATAAACAAGTTTACAGAATTAGACACTTTTCCTTTTTCAAATATTGAAACAATTGTCAAAAGTTTTGAAATACAAATTCTTCAGTCAAATTAATTTAAAAAGCGGGTATCGTCAAGTTCCAATATTCACCAAATAACGTATTTATATAGCTTTTGGGGCTTGCAGAAATTTATACCAATTTACATGAATCTTCTTTGGAGTCACGAATGGGGTATGTACATGCGTTACATAAAACTAGATTACATAATAAGAACAGAAAATCTTACTGGTATATTTGCACACTTCGACTATGTAACTGTATGTGGAAATCATAAACAGGATCACGATAAGAATTTAAAACTATTTTTGGAAGTTGTAGCAAAGTATAAATTAACACTAAAAGAAAAAAAGTGTATATTTGGCGTGCCATCGATAAACTAGGATATACAATAGAAAATAATAAAAATAAACTAGATAAAGAGCGCTTAAGTTCTTTATTGAATCTCTCATTGCCTATTGATAATGTTTCTCTAAGAAGGGCAATGTTTGCTCACTATTCTAAATGATTAAAAACTTTTCAGAAAAAAATCACAGACTAAATTTCCACTAAATCAAAATAAGAATTCTTGTTTCGAAAAGTTAAAAAAATATATTGCTAAATCAATGTTAATTACCATGTACGAAAATGCAACACTTACCGTGGAGACTGACGCTTCTGAACATGCTATTGCTGCTACCCTTTTCAATACAAGCGTACAATTGCATTCTTTTCTCGTATTCTTTCCAATGCTGCACCTCGCCATCATCTATGGAGAAAGAAGCTAGCACTATAGTGGAATCGCTCAGAAAATGGAGACATTCAGGCCTATTCCACTATAAACACATATAACGATATCGTTAGCATACGAATGTCGCTAAGCATTTGGTTCAGCGACGTTAATAACGGCAAATGCCAAAAACCTATTGTACTAATCATACCGTTATAAGTTGTCGTTATCATAATTTTAACGGTAATATCTAACTTCATGTTTATTTTGACAGAATAAATTTTTAATATAACTTTGACATATTGATTCATTATTTTCAAATATTGAAGTGGATTTACATAAAATAAAATACAAATAATAATTTATAAGTAATTTTCGACAAATGATCACTTCTTAATGAATTCCTCATATATGAAGCCAGTGGCGTATTATCACAGAAACCTAAGGAGTAAAATTTTACAAAGAGCGCAAAAATCCTATAAGTCTAAGATGCACAATTATTTTAGGGTCGCGAGTGACTGAAAAAAATGAACCGAGACGTATCCACGGGGCCGCAAAAAGTTAAAGGCTTCTGGCGTCAATCTGTGTACGTTAATACACCACTGCATACATATTTTTATCTCGCGACCCCTTCAACCTTCAAATATTCTATGGACCTCCCTACACATATATTTTTACCTCTCGCTAAGAGAGGTATTGGATTCATGCTAAAAATCGCATATCCAGATTTTATTGAATAAGCACGATTTAAGGTCCATTGAATCCGATTTTAACATTTTTACAATGATGTCTGTGTGTGTGTGGATGTGTGTGTGTGAGGTTGTTGGAGACACGATTTCTTAAATTCTATAAGACTAAAGACCTTTTTGACTACAGATTCCTCAATCTAACATTAATGGGAAGAGTTGAATAGGTTTTAGTACCAATTGGAAAACCGGAAGTAGTAGTATCTTAAAAAAAATTCTAAATATTATTTTTTTGAATTTTTTTATTATTAGTATTAAAGAACGTAAAATTCTCTATTCGATACATTTTAAATTTTTATTATATCTCCTATAGGTTTGAAGATACATTAAATAATAATATGAAATAATCTGTTGTAATAAATTTCAGAGCCTAAACAACTCTATAGTAACCATCAGATGACAGAAAAATGTCATTGTCAAAAACCAACAGTAATTCATAAAACTGTTTGGCAGCTCAATTCTAAAACTTGAACTTAAGTCTATTTTAACTGAACACATAACAGTGGATAAGAACCGATTCAGAATTTGCCATAGTACGAATATGGTTTTATTAGCTGAAAATAAATCTTAGATATTTTTTTTGGCAACATAACAGTGAAACGTCAAAATTAACTGACATTATTAAAGAATTTTTCTGAGATATTGGTAAGTTTATTATTTCTTGTGGTATAACAATAATAACAATTAAATATTTAAAATTATAGCTATATACATATACCCATCAGAAATCCCGTCAAGAAATTGGAAGATATTCGAACATTTAGAAGTATAGGAGAAAACTTCCCCAAAAAATAAATTTTAAATTATAAAAATAATCTAAACATAAAGAAAAGACATGAGAAATTTATAGGGCGCGACCAGTCATGTGACTTTGTTGGACTTGACAAGCAAATAAGGGCCCGAGTTAGAATGACAGCTAGTAATTATGTACATATATGTCAAATGTCAATTGTCCATCCAAAATTTCATGATATTCCAATTCCATGTGGTTTATTTTCCTCGACAAGTAAATTCCATATTCCTGGTGACAAAATAACCATGTGAAAAATTACGACATTTGACATTTATGTAAATAATTGGCATGTATTTTTAAGATCGCAGCGCTGAGGTGGCAAGTTTTGAACTACAGGTTGAATGAGATATAAGGTTAACCAACTGTCAAATGGGCAAACACATAACTTATAGAATTGTGTATTTCTCAGAGTACTGTATTATATTTAATTTTCTTTTTATATTAATTTATAGTAGGTTTTATATTATCCATTCAGTGTAAATTAATGTAAATTCCTAGCACATTTTTATAAAATTTTAACTTAAATTGTATAACCACTTCTGTTTTAGATGATATCTTCAAAGAAATAATTAAAATTTCATGATTATATTTCGTATTCACTTGTGAACATTATTATAGGATGTATTCGTGGAAGTGAAGATAACTTAAATGATATTTTTGTGAACATTTATAAAACTAACCTCGTTTTGAAACACAGTTTTCTATGAATTATAATGAATAAATCTTCAAAGTATACAAGACGGATATATTAATTTATAATTTTCTGATCCACGCAGTATATTATTATCTTTTTTCATCTTGTCAAGCATATTTTTAATGTAAATACGAACTTTTCGTTTACGCGGGAAATCGTGACAACATAATTTATTGTCTTTCTAACGGGACAATGTGCACTCAAGTAAGCAGCAATATTTGTTACTCATATTACAATATATATGTCAATTTAGATATACAAATACATATAATATTTAACAATTTTTTAATATTATAATTTAATAAAAAGTCAACCTGTAGTTCATTATTTTGCCACCAGATGTCATATCGCTTAGCAATACTTGCCAATTACTGTAAAAACTGTCATTTTGACAAGGGCCTCCATATCTGCTTGTCTAGATCAAGTATGACTAACTATGTGAATTTAGAAAATCTTGAAATTTTTGATGAAAAATTCTGTGACATTTGACATCTATGTACATAATTACTAATTGTCATCTTGACAGAACTCCCATATCTGCTTGTCAAGGCCAACAAAGTCACATGACTGCTCGCGCCCTATACTTATATAAGCAAAAATGGAAGTGGTGAGAGGTATTGTGTTGGCCACAACAGATTTTTTATGTATATTTTCGTACTTTTTGTATATTTACTATATATTTAAATCCTTTCGCACCCCCAAATGGGGCTCGCCCCACTGTTTGAGACATACTGCTCTACATGCATTTTCCTAAATTTAAACGATAAAATTTTCTTTTGATAAAGTAAATGAACTTGAAGTATCGCTCAGAGTACAATTATACGTATAATCTGATTCTCCTCTTCAAATTCGTTTAATGATAATTCAATAAATAACCGCTCAGAGTTTGCCATACCAGACTACTATAATACCTTAGTTATCAACTCAGTTTCTAAAAACGAGGTTATATGTAAACTAAAAGCTAACATGACAACTAGACCTGACTTAATACCTTCTTTTATTATTAAAGATTGCTCATCTGTTTTTGTTAAACCGCTGACTACTTTATTTAATCTAATTTTAAGTAGTTCAGAATTTCCCGAACTATGGAAATTATCTAGAGTAAGATCGATTTATAAAAAAAAGTAATAAGAATGATATCATTAATTACAGACCTTGTGCTATTTTATGTAACTTTAGTAAAAAAAATTGAAACAGTTTTACATTTTAAAATTTCGAATCATGCATATAACTTGATTTCTGTAAATCAGCACGGTTTCATGAAGGGCAGGTCAACAGTCACTAATCTGATGTACAAGACCCAACTAATATGCGAGACAATGGATATCCAAGATCAGGTGGATGCTATTTATTTATATTTTTCAAAGGCATTTGACAAGTTGGACCATGGAATTCTCGTACAAAAACTTAAACTTTATGGCTTCTCTGATTGTCTTTTACAACTCATTTCGTCATATCTAACCAAAAGACTACAGTTTATTTGTATTAATGGACATCAATCAAAGTATTTCCCTCAGAAATCGGGGGTGCCCCAGGGGTCTGTTTTAGGGCCCCTTTTATTTAATATTACTGCATTACTGCATGTCTCACTGCTAACTACTTACTTTATGCAGACGATTTAAAACTATTATGCAGTATATCTTCCGTGAATGACTGTTTATTATTACAGAATAACTTGAGTATTATATTCCAGGGGTGCAATGACAATAAGCTTTTTCTTAATATTGAAAAATGTCAGTGTATGTCTTTTACTAAAAAGCATAATAGCATAAGTTAATTTTGATTACACTGTAAACAATAACATCTTACGTAGACCAGAAAACATTTGCGATCTAGGGGTATGTTTCGATCCAAAACTGTCTTCCACCGCACATATTGCAAATAAAACATCGTCCGCATTAAAGTGTTAAGGATTCGTAATCCGTAATTTCGACATGTTTTCCAGTTTGAGTACTTTACGTCTCCTATTTTTTGCTCTAATTCGTCCTCACCTAGAATACTGTTCGGTGATCTGAAATCCGATACAAAGTAACGAATTAGAATCATTAGAGCATATTCAAAGGAAGTTTTTATAATTTGCAACTTACATTCTGGAAGCAATTTATCCCCAAAGAGGTACACCGTAATCGCTACTTCTAGAAAAATTTGATTTAGCCTCACTCCTACAAAGACGACAAATATCTGCAGTAATTATTTTACATAAAATTATTAATAATGACATTGACTGTATGTATATCAATAATAGACTATCCGTCCAAGTCAACAGATTGTCGTCAATATTTAAAAACATCTTTCACTTAAAAAGAGCTAAATCAAATATTCTGGCCAAATCCCCCATACATTATATGGTTAAATTGTACATTGTTATTGAAGATGAGATGGATATTTTCCAAACTTCAGTCCATGAATTACAGAAATGTATTCACTTTTTTTAAATGTTTTTCTTCTCCTTATCCTAGAATTGGGCATTTGCTTGTTGGTATTGTATTTTCAATAATAATAATAATAATAATAATAATAATAATAATAATAATAATAATAATAATAATAATCAAGTAGATACTGCGTATATATTTACGAAATAATAAATGGATTAATTCATACTTTAAACCAGTCAACTTATATTTAATTATTTACCGAAATCTAATTTTTTAAATATTTTCTTTAACATCAATTGAAATATGTTCAATATTAAAAATTATGTACTTAGCATAGTGAGAACAACGTCCACTAGTTGCAAAGGTCAAAGACAATCGGAATTTGGTCAGAAAATTTGAATAAAACGACATTTAAAAAAAGAAATTAAAAATTTGTTTTATTAAAATTCCCTGTTCAAATTTCAAATATCTACTTCTAAATTTAAAATTATAATTTAATAAAATTGTAAACGAGTCAATATATATATACACCTTTGCAGAATAAAATAATTCCTTCAGCCACTTTTAGTTTTGTTTTTGAAATATATCAAACTACTATTTTAACGAGACATGTGAACTTGTCATTCATAAACGATTTAAAATAACGATGAGATACGATAAATATTATAACAGAACAGGATTTTGGCAAAAATCGTTATTATAACTACATATCGCCTGGGAATGACTCGTAACGACACAATTTTTAGTAGAATATGCCTGATTATCTAATCGGAAGGAATTTTATTTTGATTACTGGTATCTTTTATGTTCAACCAGAACCATTCCAGTAAAATCAAGAATGAGAAGATAGAGAGATGGCATCTCAAAATGTCTTCTTACAAATATAATATCGTCTATCGTCCAGGGTAGTTGAACATTGTAGCAGACGCATTATCAAGGGTTTGTGCTAACATTAGTACATCAAAGCGTCTAATCGAGCTACACAACTCTCTATGTCATTCGGGAATTACAAGAATGGTTCATTGAGTACATACTAAAAATCTGCCATATTCTGTCCACGAGATTCGAGCTATGTGTGCTGCTTATCCTATTTGGCGCTGAAATCAAACCTCGTTTACTTAAATGTCGAGGTAGACTTATAAAGCCCATAACGCCCTTCGAAAGGCTGAATATAGATTTTAAAGGACTGTTACCTTCAATTACAACAAAGAGATATATTTTAACAATATTATTGATGAATTTTCAAGATTTCCGTTCGCATACCCTTGTAAATATTTAACTGCATATCCTGTGATTAAATGTCTCAAAGATCTTTTTACTACCTTTGGGATACCGAACTACATTCATTCTGATAGAGGAGCAATTTTTGTGTCTAAAGAATTAAAGGATTTCTTATCAATAGGAGTAGCTTTTAATAGAACTATACCGTACAACCCGGAAGGTAATGGACAAGTAGAGCGAGTAAATGATAATTTATGGAAAACAACCTTTTCTTACGTTCTAAAGTTTTAAATTCTTTTAACTGGGAAAGTATGCTACCCACTGCTCTTCATCGGATTCGTTTTCTATAATGTACCGCCACCAATTCAACTCCTCATGACAGATTTTTTAAACACTCTCGGAGATCTTTAAATGGACATTCAGTACCATATTATTTATTATCACCTGGACATATGAAAAAAAATATACTAGATCCTCTAAATACGAACCTCTTATTGAAGAAGTGGATTTACTAAAGGACAACTCTTTCTACTTATTTGTTAAATTACAGGGTGGACGAGAAGCTACGGTGTCTAATAGACAATTAACTCCCATTGGTGAAGTTAATGAAGTTCTAGATTATGCTGAAAACTCAATAGAAAATGAAAATGAAATAATAATAGTAACAATTTATATGAGAACGTCATTGGTCAGCATTCACTTAATCAAAGTCAGCAACCGCCGGATCAGACTTTAAGAAGAAGTAGAAGAGAAAGACGACCACCAGTGTATTTACAAGATTATATTCTAAACTAAAGGAAATCCTACATGCGCGGGGTGAATGTTGTATTAATTCGTTTATATTTTGTATTGTAATCCATACTCCTTGACATATTTATATGTATCCATGGTAACTGTTAATGCTTTAATTATTCATCTATTCTGACATCTGCCAATCTAATTTCAAATGTGTATTTTTAGCTGAATAAAGTCAAGTTCTCGATTGATTCTGTCTATCTTTATTACATGCGTCAATGCTTATACAGTAAAGTAGCATAAATGTTCCGTCCATTTATATAATACGTCAATGATTTTATTAGTTTTAGTCACCATTAATTAAATTAAATTCCTTACAAATTTCATTCCATGCATTATTTTTACATTTAACGCTTGCTACGTGTTTTAATTGATTTTCTATTATTCATATATATATATATATATATATATATATATATATATATATATATATATATATATATATATATATATATATATATATATATATATATAATTTATTATATTTTATTATAATTTATTAAATTAACAATAAATGAACTGAAATATTTAATCTTATTTTACTTATTTAAAATATGTAAGAACTAATTGAGTTACAGAAATGTTATATATTATAATTATGATTCTGTAACGTCACCTTTTCTTTCTATAACGGCTTTTATACGTATGTTTTTTCATAATATGCCTCAAAGTTTCTAATAGCGACAAATCAGCTCTGCTGGATGTCCATTTTAAAAATGGAATGTTATTATCAGATACTGTATAAGTTTTTTTGCTGTGTAGCAAGCAGGCGTCCTGTTGGAAGATGTACTCGATGTCAGCATTTTTGAAATTCTCTATTATGGGTTTTAGACGTTTCCAAAATATGGACGTATTTGAAAGCATTCATAGTTACTTTACACGTGCTGTAAAAGAAAATTTGAAGATTGTCCACTTAAATATCAAAATAGCTTATCTTCATGGCTATCTATATGAAGATATTTACACAGTACCTCCAAAGGAAACTATTTCTAAATCTGAAAAAAGTATGGCGTCTAAAAAAATAAACTATTTATGATAATCTTCTTCCCTTTATTGATAAATCAAATTCGAAGGAATTCGTGAAGAAGTTGGAATCACAGCTAGACATGAAGGATCTTGGATAAGTAAAGAATTGCATTGGCATGCGAATTACACGAGACTTTGAAGCTGGTAAACTTTGGTTCGAGCAGACCAAATACATAAAGAAAATTTTAGAGAAATTTCGCATGACAAATTGTAATCCCATTTCAACTCCCATAGTTATTGGATTGATGGAAGTACCAGAAGAGACCACGTGATCCAGCAGCGTACTATATCAGGAAGCCGCAAGTAGCTTATAATACTTGTCACGAATATTACCAGATATTGCTTTTTCAGTTAATACAGTTAGTAAATTTAGTAAAAAAAACCTAAAAATGTACTGTAACGTTTTATTTATATGGGTGAGTGTAAACATAAGAGAGATATTATTAGTTGAAATAATACGTTTATTAAACGATAAATAATTAAGATTAAATATTAAAAAGATGATAAAAGTAACTAACACTATGATAAAAAAATATTAACACTAATTTAAAAACTAAGAATATTATAAGACACTTAAACACTAAGATTGTTTATTTAAACATTTAACACTACTATTTATGTCACTAATTACATTTATTTATGTTCACTTCTTGTCGACTGTTTGTTTATATCACCAACTATTCATAACACGACGATTATTTATATCAGACTATCCGCTGCCTTTCTCGACGGTACTTATATACCCCGGCGACTTTTGTTCCAGTAACGACTAGAACATTCGCGAGATAAAAACATCGTGCACAATAGATCACGTCACCGCAATAATTAAAAAAGTCCGAACATGTCTGTTACTCACGGAAATTCTGACGCGACGCGGCGGCGGCGGCGAGGGTTACGGCACGCGGTGGCGGCGACGTTACAGTACATTGGCTTGCTGTGAAGAGAATTTTTCGGTATTTAAAAGGTACCGCGAATTTAAAACCAGAGTTTTGAAAAACAGTAATTCAAAGTTAGAAAGTTTTAGTGATGCAGACAGGGGTAATAACAGTAAGGGTAGACATTCAATCACTGGTAGTGTATTTAGATTGAAAAGTGATTTATTTCTTCTAGGAAACAAAGAATAATTATTTTATCCACTATGGAAGCAGAATATATGGCTTTGCCTTTCACTGTGGAAGAAACATTGTGGTTAAGAATGTTAATAAGAGAAATTGAACAAATCCAAATATCAGAACCTACAGTTATATTTTGTGATAATTCAGGCGCAATTCAATTAGCAAAAAAATAATATTACCAGTCATAGATCGAAACATATCGACATAAAGCATCATTTTATTAGATCTCATTCAAAATAAAGCTGTTTTTATAGAACATTTACCACAGATAAAATATTATCAGATTTACTAAGCCATTACATTTATCTGTCAGTTACAAACAATTTAAATTTTCAACTATTTTCCATGGCATTCTTTCGGCTATAAAATTTATTACAACAGATTATTTTATGTACTATATTTCTTTTCTCTCTAAATCTATAGAATATATAATAAAATATTTAAATGTATCAGATAGGGAATTTAATTTTCTTTAATATTACCAAGAAAATTTTTCAAAAAATAATATTTAAAAGATTTTTTTTCAAGAATCTTCTACTTCCGGTTGTCCACTTGTTACCAAAACCTTTTCAGATCTTTCCATGAATGTCCGATTGGGAAATACGTAGTTAAACATATATAAAATCTATATAACACACACACAAACACACACACACACACACACACACACACACACACTTAGACATCATCGTAAAAATGTTAAAATCGGATTATAGGGACCTTAAAACGTGCTTATTCAATAAAATCTGGATATGCGATTTTTAGCATGAATCCAATAACTCTCTTAGCGAGAGGTAAAAATGATGAATTTGTTATAACAGCCTACCTGATAGGGCTAGGGCTAGGTTAATTATTCTTAATTGTCTCTTACGTTTTTACAATTTATTTCTTCAATAAAAATTAACTTCAACCATATCGTTGACTTTGTAATTTTACGTAGATTCGAAATACATAAAAATATATAGGCTGTTCCATTTGAAATATGAAAGTTAATGTCAATTCCGGTTAAACCGGAAGCGCTGCCATCATGCCAATTACCATGGTTTATGAGCGCCTAAGCCTACTTAACAAATATGCAAAGAGAATTAAAAAAAATATAAATAAAATTTATTTTGAGTGGCGCGTTTTCCAGTGTCACTGTATATATGCATATATATATATATATATATATATATATATATATATATATATATATATATATACAGGGTGGTTTTGAACTTATTGTCATAAATTAGTATGACATTGTGTAGATTACGAAACAGAAAGAATTTTTTTAAAATTCACATATTTAAGGATAGTTTTCATGACGGTAACATTTTTGGTACCACTGGACCACTGGCAACGCATTAGTATTATTTTATCTATTACACAATTATTTTTGTTAAAAATGCTATTTAATTTAATTATTAAGAATTAATATAAACAGCAGTAAAAAAAGTTTCCTTAAGTAGTCAATTTTTCTTTTTTCGAATTTAAAAAAAAAACTTTCTGTTTTGTTGGCTACACATGTCATACTACTTACCCTTAAATTTATGACATTAAGTTCAAAACCAACCTGTATATATATATATATATATATATATATATATATATATATATATATATATATATATATACAAGCTGTTATATTTTAGTGGACCCAGCAATATCTCGCTTATTTATTAAGTTTATCTTAAATAAATAAATAAATAAATAAATAAGTTAGTAATTTCTTTCATATAACATGATTTATACAGCACCATGTAAGCTACTTGATGACGGATGTACATTCATGATACCACAAGAAGTGATTAGATTTTGGTTATAACTGGTCAACCGGAAGTACCCTCATTTGAAGTTTTTAACAGTTTTTCTTGAAAAAACGCTGTTAAATCAATTTTTGACACTTTATTTAATATAAATATTAAAGAATATACCATTTTCTACACGATTTAATTGAAATATATACTTCATATGTAACGGATATAGAGTTAAAGAATTATAAAATCATTAAATTTCATAAATTCGCCAGCTATGCTATAACCATGGAAACAGCTACTATATTAAGAAAATTATAATTGACAGATATCAGTGTCTATGAGAAGAAAATTAATGTCGCAGAGAGATGAGAAATTTTAGATGGATGTAGGGAACACACGGAAAAATAGGATACCGTCGCGACGCCTAGGGTCGATCACACAAAAACCGTCCCAACACGTTTCTACACAAATTCTTGAGATCCCAGCATCTACCGCTCACACGCCGCCGCCATCACGGTAGCGACGCCCGACGGCTTTGGTGGATAAACACAAAATTCGGCTAATTCTTACACCTAGCACTCAATTTTACCCATCAGCGACCAGCATACGAATTTGTACAGCGATTTACCACATAATAAAGTTATTTTGTATATTTAATATTAATTGGTTCTTTATATTTCACCCTATCTCCAAACCTGATATCCAACCGTTCGCGCCCAAGCAATCTCACGTCAAATTTCTGCCCGCTATCCCCACAATAGCGTTACAGTTCCCAACAGGATATAAACAGTGATAAGACTTTATGCTTGCGAATTCATTTTTATACAAAGTATTTTAAAGTAAAGATTTTGTGAATTCAGGTTGGCAGTGTTGTTTTTTGGTGGAGTATTTAAGTATAGGAACTATTGAATATTAGGTACTTACGACCTACCTAACGAAATTTAAAAACATATATTTCTGACAACCAACTAAGATAAGAAAAATCGCACCTATATGAAGAAAAAAAATTCTGACGTAGCCAGCATGGTATCTTCCGGCACTCCTGTGTATTATGTACAAATTCCATATATAAATTTTTTTGCAAAAGATTCTAAATTTCCAGTAAAATTATTTCATAAACAAACTATGCAAATTGCACTTGACGCTGACATCTTCTTTAGCTTTTCCTATTCGTTAGGGGTAACTATTTTTGATTTTCTTCTTCCACTCATTTCTATTTTGCGTGTCGTCGTCATTCAGTTCCTTTTCTCTCAAGTCTTTCGCAATACAATCCTTTCATTTTATCTTTGGTCTTCCTTTGTTTCTTTCACCTTCTATTACTAAGATATTCATTCTTCTTCCAATATATTCTTTATCTCTCCTCATGATATGTTCAAACCAATGTAATCGTTTTTCTTGTAGCTTTCTAGAAACTTCTAACACTCGTTGTTTCCCTTAATCTTCCATTCCTTACCGTATCTTTCCGTGTTTTCCCCAACATCTATCTCAACATCCTCATCTCTGCCACATTCATTTCTATTAGAATGATATTGACATCTGTTATTTTGAATTTTCTAAATATATTAGCAGTTTTCATAGTTAGCATAGAAAGCTGATGTATGAAATTTAATATCTTTATAATTTTGTAACTCTATATCTATTTAATATGAAGTATAAAATGCAATCAGATCGTACAGAGAATAAAATATTATTTATAAACATTATATGTTAATAAATGATATTTAACTGCGTTTTGTCAAGAAAAACTGTTAAAGGTTGTTACAGGCTAGATTCGAATTTGGTTTCATATTTTTTTTTTGTTTCGATGGACTACGGGCGCCATCTGTGCTTGTATTTTTTAATTGTAGTTTAATTTAATCGAGGTTTTGACTGGTTTGCGCGAAATAATTCTAGCTTCTGACGATTCATTCGTTGAGTGATAGTTGAATGGTCAACATATCTTTGGTTTTTGGTTGTGTAGAAAGCATTGTTGGCTTGATTTTGTTCACCAAAGTGATACGCATTATTGCAGAGTAATCTCAGCTATCGGCACTAAAAGATTAGTAAAATCTTAAAAGAGTTTTATATCTCTGAATGTGCGTTTTTCAACGGGTCATTTGAGGGATTAGGAATTCCTTCCGTGAGTATAAGAGTACGATTTCTCATTTATTGTAACAATAGCTGATTGTTAAACTTCACTTTTAGCCTGTTTAACGTGGGTTATTTTAACCCCAATTATATCTAGAAGAGGATTTTCTTTTATCCAAACTCTTGAACTTCGATCACGTGGGATGTGAACATTCTTACTCCTGTATAATCACATCGTCGTTGACTTGGAGGATTTACGATCTTGGAGGACTTAGGATCTTGGGGAATAATCATCGAACCATTCGAGAGGAGGTATTTTATACACCTTGAACCAAATTTGCAGAATTTTGGTTCATGTTCATACGTGTCGTCATCACACTACGTCAGCATATCCGGTGAGCCTTCTGCAATTTATATTTTATTCTTCACTTACCCACTGAAGTTAATCAGCTGTGTGCGTCTGTACATATTAATCGTCAGTTATTGTAGAACATTCACGATTTTCATTTTGATATCTTGTTTTGTGTCAAACTTCGAATATTGTTATTGTACCTATTGTTGCATAATGTATTCTTCTACTAATTTATTTTCAATTCGAGTTATAGTATTACTAATTTTGAATATTCAATATTTTGTACAATTTGCATTTAGTTATTTCAACGAAGTTAATTGTTAATCTTAGTCTATTTGAATACTTTGAATTATCTTAGGTTAATATTGTCTTATATTTATAGTACTTCAAGTATAATTTATATTAGCTTTTCAACATATGTTTGTTAACTTTGGAAATTATTTCGAGCGATTTCGTATCTAAATTGTTAAGCAGCGCAATCTCGTTAGTGAGGTTAATTTTTCAGGCACTATTTTTGCCGTGCCTAGAAGTTTCGTCTGTGCACACACGGTACTTATATTATTATTTTTCACCGCCAATATTTTTGGACATTTTACGGATTGCAAAGCCTTATGCTTTATAACGTCTCGCTTATCTATGATTCGCTCGCAGTACATTAAACTAGATTTATTTAAACATCTGTTCTCATAACTTAATTTTTAACATTAAACGTATTTTGTCTCGAATTGGGGATTCGTTGTTTTACTTTGGAAATCTTGTTCCCTCCTAGTGAATATTTCAGGTTTTGTAGCTTGGGATATAAATTCGGTGGCGCTTATTTTGACAGCTCGGACCATTACTAAGTAATTGATCTTGAATACAACCCCCCCCCCTAAAATCTCAGAGCAAGTCTACCCTGAACTAGAGGCTATCCCGACTACGAACATCTTCCTCTGCGAGTTTTCTGAATTATCGAACAGAGTGACTGTGTATGTTTCGCTAGTGGAGACCGGTAGCCTTTGGTGAGTCAGTTTATTTTCTATTTATTTTATTTGTTTGAATCTAAAAGCGCCAGTTACGTAACAAACTGCGTTTTGCCAAGAAAAACTGTTAAAGGTTGTAAATGAGGGTACTTCCGGTAGACCATTTATAACCCCAATCTAATCAAGTCTGCATGTGCATCTAAACTCGAGGAATACGAAAAAAATTATAATTTTTGGAATCCTCATATAGGAGTTATGCAAAAGAAACTATCTATTTGTGAGTTTTATTGTTCAAATTATTCCAGCATGCAAAAGAAATTATTTCACATTTTCTTTTGCAGCTGTAATAACTTGAAAAATAAAATTCATAATTAGATAGTTACTTTTGACAGAAATTGCTGTCATGACAGGCGGCTATTTTAATTTTCATTATGGACTAGTCTCTTATGTGTTATTTTGGCTGATAAACAGTAAAATAATCTAATCATTATGAGGCAGATGAACATAAACATTTTTTTTTCTTCGTATAGATGTGGTTTTTCTTATCAAAGTTGGTTGTTAGAAATATTTTTTTAAATTTAATTAGATAGGTAGTACCTAATATTCAATAGTTCCAACCTGCATTCACTAAATCGTAACTTTAATATACTTTGTGTATATAATTCGCAAGCATAAAGTTTTATAATTGTTTATATCCTGTTGGCAACTGTAACGCTATTTTGGGGATAGCGGACAGAAAGTTGACATGAGATTGTTCGGGCGACAACGGTTGGATATCAGGTTTGGAGATAGGGTGAAATATAAAGAACCAATCAATATTAAATGTACAAAATAACGTTATTATGTGGTAACTTGCTATACAAATTCGTATGGTTGTCCCTGATGGGTAAAATTTCGTGCTGAGTGTAAGAATTGCCGAATTTCGGGTTTTTGTAACAACGACGCCGGGCTCAAAACAAGAATTTATTTGCATTATAACCTTGCCCTCTCCGTTTCAAGAAAGAAATAATACTGCCAAATTTGCTCATGCCAATTTCTTTATTTAAATTAATTTTACTACACACTGGAAGCTTTATAAAACACAAGGTCAGTGTTGATATACGCCAATATCGTATCTTCTGCAGTTTTAATTACTTCGTTCTAAGGCCATTTCTTGTAGCAAGCATATGTTTCTTCATATAATGACCTAAACTTCAGCGGAAGAAGACACTGTTTAGCATTTGCAGCAATTTCACAGATTTATTTCATTTTATTTAGAAATTTATGACAATTTTATAGATACTTTGACGTTCTTGATATATATTTTTTTTGTTGAACAACCTGGTAACTTGGTGATTGTTCAACACAGCACCCTGCAAAAGATGAGAGCTATAAAACATTTTTGAACCTCAAATTAATTTAAAAGTAAATTTTGTGATATGCAGCTGAATATAAAGCTCTGTATGTAATTCGTACTTATTACATAAATAGCTATTATAATCATATAACATTCGTTTGGTTATTATAATTTGGTAATCTATAGCAAATGTTAAAATTTTACACAATAATTATGAAATGTTGCGTAATTGACCACATCTGACATTGTGCGTTAATTTACTTCTATTTAAATAGAAAAAAGTTTTAAATAACAAATTAATATATTTTTATATTTATAATATACGAAATAATTTTTTAACTTATTATTATTATTTTCTGAGTGTTAGTTGAATGTTGCCAACAGGATATTACAATGATAATACTTAGATTTTTATGCCGCATATTATTTGAAATTTTTTATTTATGGGCGTTGACCTGAAGTAACGTATTTCGGATCACTTTACATATGCTGCAGTCAAGCTGACGTTACAGTTTTCGTGCCTAAACTTTAATACTAATTTTTATCTATGGTTAAGCATAATTTACAGAAAGAAAAAAATATGAAATTTCTATTTTTTAATTTCTAATAATACATAAAAAAATTAAATAAAACTTGGACGAGCCCATTCACGGAGATAAAATTTTAATAATAGAAGTTGAAATCATTAATGCATGTTAACATAATGATTTTCATTTATGTTTGAGGAATATCGTCTGCACTGTATGAAGTGTGATGTTCAGTCGAGAATGAATCCAGTGTTCTCTAATGTGTAATATCACTAGAATCTTATAATAACAGTAACTCGCGGCTAAGGAACAATGTGGTACGGCACCAGCAGAACGCGCTAGTGTTACGGAAAATAGGCAGTTTGTTACAGTTAATGAAGTTTCTTAATGTCGGACGTTCTTCATCAGAGCTCAGCGATGCTTGCGTCACGACGCTTGCCGCCGCATCTTACATCACTTCAGACTCTCACTGATGAATTTTATTTGGGGAAATGATTACCATAAATTTACAATGGCCTTGACATATTACGTTTTGGATAATTGTATCTGTTTCTAAGCAAAATTTAACTTCATTTAAAGATTAAACGAAAAATATATGGGTGTATTACATTATTAAAAAAAATCTTTCGAACGCATTAGTTAATAAAAATGATACAATCTCTTTAGTTTTAATTAATAAACAGAACTAAAACAGTATCGTTTTAATATAGGTGTATTGATAATTGATATATAATGTTGTCGTATCATTTAAAAATTATTTTTTATCTGATCTCAAGACAAATTAGTTAAACACAAAATGAAATACAATGTAAAGGAATGTATGCGCAGTGCGAAAGTGGCCGCCTGTGGTACTGAAGACAAGTGTTTCCGGCTGATGTCAATTAGATTAGTTTATATTTTGCCTTCGGTTGGACGGAGGTAGCGTATACCCCTTTGAAACACCGACGATAATGAGAAAGCGAATAAAAGTCTTATATTATCATGTGTGTACGACAAAGATGCTAGTAAAAGTTTATTAATTAATGACGTAGTAATCATCGGAGATACAGAGTGTATAATGTTTATATAATAATGGTGCACAAAACAGTAAAATCGTTGTTGTGGAAGATGTTATCACACCGAACGGTCTAAAACCTATATTAATTCTCTTGATAAATTTTGCTTAAGATACAAACAAAACACGACCGTATGAATAATAAATGCAAGATCATATTTTTATACTTTAAAATTTCTGTGTATTTTTAACAGGCTTAAACCCCAAATCCAATTCTACTCAAGTTGGTTTAATTATACCATTTAAACTGAAGAATTAATAAAACAACTGTAGTTTTTTTTTATTAGAGAATATAAATTGAACTTTTATGAACTAATCTTAAATATTATCTAACTTAGACAAAAATTTAACTTCTGGACGGAGGAGCGCCTAACTGCCATATACCTATGTACCTTCCGTCACCTTTAAATAAGGAAGGTATTGTTTTAGTCAAATTTCGATAATCATTTTTTTTATGAATAAGCACGTTTTAGATTCCGTAGAATATGATTTCACTATTTTTACGAAGATACGTGTGTGTATGTGAGCACGCGCGCAAGTGCACGTGTGTGTTTGGGTGGGTATGTGTGGGTGTGTGATTATAATTTCTCCTGCGATAACATCTCCAATACAACAATTCCAAAAAATATAATTCATTTGTATTCCCCTTCCGTACGTCCATATAAACAGTTGATTAGATTTAGTTACAATCGGTCAACTGGAAGTACCCTTATTTCAAGTTCTTTAGAGTTTTTCTCTAAAAATACACAGTTAAACATATTTTTTGGACATTTAACATTATTATAAATATGTAGATTATAACTATTTGTGATCCATCCTAAATGTTTTTAATAAATCGTAAAAATGGCTTTAGTGGATCGGAGATAAATTAAATAAACTAAGAAAAAAATTGGGAAAAATTCATGGACCTCGCTGGGATTTGAACCCAGGGCCTTCCTATATCTAGTAGGACGATCTAACCAACTGAGCTACGAGTTCTCATTGAAGTCAATGAATATTTCACAAGTCTTTTTATAAATCGTACCGAGTACACTTTACTAATGGAAAGAACTCCCAGCGAGGTCCATGAATTTTTCACAATTTCTCTTTTCGTTTATTTAATTTTTCCCCGATCCACTGAGGCCATTTCCCCGATTTATTAAAAAGTTATTGTAAGTATTAAAGATTATATTTATGAAAAATCATAAACAAATTAATTTTCATAAATCATGCAACCTATGCTGCTGCACCATGGGAGCAGTAAATTCTATTAATTGACAGATGCCAGTGTCAAGCATAATTTGCGTAGTTCGTGAAATAATTTTATTGAAAAAAATCTTTTGCACGGAACTTTCTGTACGGAATTTGTACAAAATACTCGTACATATACACCGATTACAATCATTTTAGCTTCACGTCACGTTTGATGTTCGTATGAATCAAATGGTATAGGTAGAGATGGAAATGTGATTACAAGCAGTTCTCAAACAGTTTTGTGCACAAATGTAATTACGTCATATATTTACCAAAATATGTGCAATTTTATAATAAATTATTCCATTCTTAAATTAAAACATTACTCCATATTACGATTATTTCTAAGATTATACTTACAGAGGAACGAAAATCATTTTAAGAAAATGCAAATATCACCAATAAATCATAAACATAACAATGGCATTAACACATCTAAAATGTCAAACCTAAATTTCGGATATTTCACATATTTTTTGTCCAAATTAATATTTCTTGAATTTCGCGACAGTTAACGTAAAAAGAATGAGCCATAGGGGTACCTGCACTAATTTCGCCTGAATTTGAGTTGCGAACAAGCCTACAAAAATATTAAGTGTAACAGGCGAAAGAATAATAATCCTACCTACGACTGCGCCAATGTAACAGGCGACCAGTAATAATCCGTACGACTGTCAGCCAATGTAACAGTTGAAAGTGCGAAATATAATCTCCCCACGTACTACCAGCCAAATGTAACAGTTTACAAATATTAAGGCCGGATTTCTCAATGTAGCCTAGGTGAAGGAGAGGATTATTACAACCTGTTCCGGTGGTTAGCGAAGGGATGAAGAACCACCTTTGGTGTACGGGCAGGTTGGGGCAAAAATGGGAGCAGACGAAACGTGGATAAGGTACTAACCTCGTACCAGACGTACGACGGGACTGCTGGGCGAAACTGTTGGAACCTTGTAGATTCCTCTTCACTTACACTTTAATGGGTTTTAGGTTTCTTTTAAAGATATAACAACGCCGATTAGTTTAAACAGTTAAATATATTAGAATAAACAGAATAGTATATATACTAGCGAAAACTCGGCTACGCCGAGCTTCCCCTAGGTGGATAGTGTTTTATGATTGTTTATATGCATTCCTAAATTATAATAGTTTAACATTTATAAAAAGTGCTACCGCCGTTGTCTTCAGCATTTTATGACTGTTTACACGCATTCCCACATTGGAAACGTGCATAAGCTATACAGAGTGCTAACGTCGCAGGCCCTCTTATGATATCCACAAGAATTAACATTCTTTAAATCAATACATTTACTATCTTACAGACCGACCAGATTGTATGAATTAATTTTCCGTCGCATATTGTTAGACAAATAACATTAGAACTGTTTGAAGTTTTACCACAGCTGTTGGTTCCACCGTAAAACCATTTGTCTGCACAGTAGAATTAGTAATCATATTTTCTGGTATTGAATGCTTGCGGGGATAGGTCAGATGATAACATTGTAAATTAAAACAAAAGTGGGTCGCGTAGTATAACGCCGGTTATTTAGCTTGAATAGTTTAAAAAAGAAAAACAACAATAACCTCACCTTATGTACAAAAGTCACGCTTGGAAAATTCGGGCATGTTTTGTGCATTAGATTATTTTATTGTTGTTATATTTGGAAAAATATAACATTTTTGTTTCTGATTCCACACGGTTATAGAGTTCCTTGAGGTTGACACCAAGACCGACTCGACCAATCCACGTATTTTCAAATGCATTGATTAAGTATAGAAGAAATCACAATTTTTTGACGTACATTTAAGGGAGTTTCTTTTAAAAATTCTGGCAGATTATTTTGCAAAAATACATAATTTTCAGCATTTAATTAATCTAGCAATGAAAAGGGGCCAATCGACTGTGAATTTAGTAAATCGGCCCATATGTTCACAGATAATCTACATTTTTTAAATAACATATTATGATTGTTTTCGCACTATTAAATAGCAAGTTTCATGTACTTTTCAAATTTGAATAAATATATAGCATGTTTTATTTGAAAATAAAAAGTTACATATCATTGCGTAAAAATGGAACACTTGTAGAAAAACTGATACTGCATATTTATACACAAACTTTGTTTGAACAATTTTCTATAATATTTAAAATAATCGAGTTACTAAAAGAAAACAGACCGAATAATCACCCTGTATTAATAAATAAATAAAACTTAACTATTATGTAAATAAAGATACCGGGTATTTATTTTTGTGGACTATAAGAAATACAATGGTAAAATTTTTATATGGCTGTAATTTCTGCCCTATTAAATTAAAAACAAATGTATAAATACGTAAAATATTTAGAATTAAGAACTGCATGAAATGAGCTTAAATTTGTTGATATAATAGGTTTTTGTCATGAGAAAACCATAAAATAAAATAGCCGTTACAAAGTTTTAAAAAAGAAATAAAAAATATCCTATAACTTTTAATTATAGTATTCATACTACAGTTCTAAACCGCAAAGAAAATACTAAAGACCTCGAAGTGACTTTTAACACTAAATTTAGTTTTTCACAACATATTAATAATATTTATAATGAGTCCACTCGATTTCTATGTTTTATTATCCGTAATACCAAAGATTTTATCAGTATCACGCCCATCATAACACTATATTACAGTTCCATTCGTTCCAAAATGGAATATTGCTCATTAATATGGAACCCAACTTATGAGAGTTATCAAGATCATCTCAAAAGAATTCAAAAAAAGTTTTTGAAATACCTGTATTTCAAAATAAATAAAATTTACCCGGACTATTCAGTATCTTACTCTACCTTACTGCACATCTTTAATATGCCCAGTCTTTATCATCGCCGTGAATTGACTTCTGTTTTTCATCTCAGTAAGTTAATTCATGGTGAACTTAACGACTCGTCTTGATTGTGTCTCCTTAATTTCCACATCTCATCCTTTCACTTACGGAACTTCAGTACCTTCTATCTTCCTACCCCTCGTACAAACATAGATTATTCTTGTCCCATATACAGAATGTGCTCAACTTATAATACTAAATATTCGGATATTGACATTTTTCATTTGCAACCTAAATATTTTTATAATATAATACGTAATATTAAATATATAATATTTTCTATTTTGAGCAATATTAATTTATGTTAACTTATGCTATTTTATGTATTATTATTTTTTCCTGTTCTCAATTGGGATTTTTTCCTGTTGGATAGTGTGTCTAAATAAAAAAATATAGCTAACGATTCTGGCAGATAAAATGGCAAAAATTTGTTATTCTGTACAATTCCATAGTTATCGGTATTAATAATAGAATTTAATTTAATTTACATGTATATTTTATTTTTCTATTGATACCACAACCATTGTTGTCAGTTAAAACAGTCTGTGAATAATAATTTGCCCGTATTGACGGGCTATGTTTGGGTTTCAAGTATTCACCCTGTATAAATGTTTTTAAAGTTAATGATGCATTATACTTTTATTATAAATACTGATATTTATATTTTCTATTTATTTATTGTAAAAAGTTTAATCATTATTGTTACATATCGAAGAAACATTTTCTCTAAGTTTTCTAGTCTAGTCACGCCCGAGAGTCAATTTCCTGATGACACATTAAAATAACACTTAATATTTTTGTCATAAATAGCTATTTTTATATTTTTTATTTATTTATTGTTCAACGTGTAATCATTATTATAATATACATTGAGTGAAAGACTTTTCAAATTTTTCTTTGCAATAATGTAAAATATGACGTTTAATTGAATTTCCCGCGCCCGCACGCCATGGGTTGTGTGAATAAATGAACTTTTTTTGAAGACTAAAGGGGCTGACTAAGAACTCACATACTGATTAAGAGCAAGCGAAAGTGTCAGACTGCTAATACTATGGTATAATATTCATTTGATATGTCTATTTGAAAAGTAATGTTTGAAATAGTTCTGATAGACATCAACAGATGGTGGTGTATATCTCGATGTTACCAGTTTATTATTAGTATAATATATGTAAATAAATTGAAATAAGTTCTGTAAACACTTATTTTAGTTACATTATGATATAATATAAGTGATAAAATGAAAATAGTTTTAAAATAATGTTTTAAACATATCAGGGGATACGCCAAAAACTCCCTAGAATATTCTATTTCCTTACACAAGTTGTTTTAGGAAGAAACTTGTATATACAAGTTCACAAAATAAATTATTACGTACTGTTTTAAACAATATAATTTATTTCTTCCTATTAAGATAGTTTGAAATTGAAATTTGTGACTTGAACATAGGTGAGCCAAGGTTACTTTTGAAATTTTGACATTGAATAATTTCTGTCAGAGATGATGTAACGTTTCTTTTCTATTTTACATTGATTGTCTACAATAATATGTGTGACTTATAATGATAATTAAGACGTATAATTATGTATAAGTTTATAATTTTAATTTCTAACTTTATGAATGGTGTTATGCGAGCAACAGTAAATCTTTGTGGACTCTTTTTTTTTTAAATGATTGTATTATGTATGTGTGTGACAGCGGTTATATTATAATATATTAACTGATTGGTATTATTTGATAACAGCCGTTTAAGTAGAATGTCACCCGCCCGATTGGAATCGATAGAAATGTGAAAACCTTTCTTGGCGGCATTTAAATCATTTAAAAAATCAATGAATACGAACATTAAATGTTGTGTTATGTTAATTATGATAAATATAAAAACTTTTCTGTAACAATTCTTATTATTGATTGAATTAATGATTGTATTGTTAAGAATTTCATTGTTGCAATCAACAATAATTCCTTTTCATTATAGCGGTTATATATAATAATATATTAACTGATTCGTATTATATGGTAATAGCCTTTTACGTAGACTGTCACCCGATTGGAATAGAAAAATCTGATGTGTAAGAAAGATCTCATGAGAATAATACATGTACCTACCTTATAAAAACAGAGTATAATAAGAAAAATGGCTATAATTTTATAACAAGGAATTATTTGGCACACACACACACTGATATTTATGAGGTTGTTTAAAGTTTCAATATTTATTAATTACCATTTAAATGGAGAAAATAAATATCATATGATTCAAGGCCAAGAGAATGTGTTTTTGATATTTATTTAAATTTCGCGCTAATTTTATTTGTATAATGAATACAATTTCTAATATTAAAGTTTCTTTATTTGTAAATGAAATACGTTTCCTAAAAGTATTATTCTTATCCTTTTTGTCTGCTGACTCGACAAGATGACGTATATTTCATCAAGAAATTGTTGATTAATAGTGCACATTTTTATAATTTCTAGACATTTTACACATACAATATTTATCAAATAAATTAAATACATTTATTAATATTACAATATATATTTCATTTTAAAACACTCTATGTATAAAAGAAATATTTCAAACTTTCTTCACATTTCAATTACCCACAATTTTTTGAGATTAATTTTATAATAATTAATTACCACTTAATTGGGGCAAATATATATAAAACACATGTAATTATATTATATTTAGCCTGTAAAACAATTTTTCTTTCTTGTAATAAGCACAGATTATTCACATTTCATGTTCTTTTGATAACCTGAAAATTTAATTTTAGTATTACAAAAATATTTCATGTTTTAATACTTACAATTAATGTAAACTATTTTCTCATGTTTATAATTAATTAAAATTATAATAAATCGTTGTTATATTACTCTATTTTTCAATATTCATATTAATTATGTCAAATGTGTCGTGACCTTGGTTTCTTATTTTGTTAATTATTGCACAATTGGCAACACTGACCAAATACATATGTAACGTCAAAATTTTTATTTTTTAAATATAATGTATTACACCTTTTTTACCTGTGTGAAATAATTGTCTATTGTCATTATTTATCATGTTAAATTTACTTTATTTCAAATATTCTTCATTACATAAATATTTACATTAAAAGTTTCAAATTGACAATGTCAAAAAATGTGTCATAATATTTTCTTGGCGATATTCATCTTAAAATTTTCAAAGAGTACTTGAGCTTTGTCTCAGTTTTAAAAACAAAAATCCAAAAATTCACATTAATTAATTTTTTCCACAAAAACTATGCATCCTACAGAAAAAACACATAAGGCTAGGGCACTCGAGCAAAGAATTTTCTACCATTTGGTAAAAGTTGTACGAAAATCGCACAAACAGTTAAAGCTGTAGCCTTGTTCAAATGATGGGCGATTGTCGTGATGAAAGAATAGTGAATCTAACCCTTTAGTATATAGGACTAGCGAAAACTCGGCTACGCCGAGCTTCCCCTAGGTGGATAGTGTTTTATGATTGTTTACATGCATTCCTAAATTAAAATATTTGCACGTTTTTAAAAAGTGCTACCGCCGCTGTCTTCTGCATTTTATGACTGTTTACTCGCATTCCCACATTGGAAACGTGTATAAGCTATACAAGGTGCTAACGCCGCTGGTATCCACTTAAAATCAATACATTTACAATCTTACAGAGTGATCAGTTCGTATGAAATAATTTACTGTCATATACTATTAGATAAATATAATTAGAATTATTAGAATGAGCGTTCACTATAAGGCCAACGTCTTGTCGAATTTTTGCCACAGCTACTGGTTCCACCCAGTTGCTTCTCCATGCTTCCCCTAGGGCTCCGCCGATAGTGTTTTATGATGGTCTACACGTACGTTCTATCTATCCTCTCCTGGTCACAGAACCTGGCTACCCAAACTCCCCACGCATTGTGCTTAACCAAACTGCGCAAGCAACAATCTCGTCTCGTCTTTATTCACACGCATATTTTGTTTCAAGGAAAATTTCTTGAACAACGGCCATAAGTGACTTCTTAATACCGAAGTTTCTATTATAGCAGTTCTGTGGTTGGTGTAGTTTACTACAGGTAGGCACTGTCGAAAGTCACCTCCTATAATCACAATTTTACCACCAAATGGTAATGTATTGTTCATTAGATCTTTTAAAACTAAATCAATGGCATTTAGGGCATGTTTTGGAATCATTGTGACTTCGTCACAAATTATTACTGTTGCATTTGTAATTAATTTCCCTGAAAGACTATTAGCTTTGATTTTACAAACACAACCGTCAGTTACTGGGACTGGCAATTTAAAAATTGAATGAAGTGTTTGACCCCCTTTTAACAATGTAGCTGCGATACCTGTCCAAGCAACAGATATAACTTTTTGTCCTTGTCCTCTTAGGACACTGATTAGTGTATTGTATAAAAAGGTTTTGCCAGTACCGCCTGGTCCATCTACGAAGAAATACCTATTTTTACAATTTGCATCGTTTACTGCATTTAAAATGTTTTGTAAAATATCTCTCTGTTCACTATTGAACAAAGATACATTTTTTTCGCCCTCTAATTTTTCTGCATCCATATCGATGAAATCATTGTCATTACTTACATCATCTATTTCATTTGGCAGGGGTAAACCGAAATCACTAAGCTCGTATCGATGAATGACTAAGATTTCTTGAATCTTTCTTAAACATTTATTCTGTGCGGTTTCTTTGGAATGATGTAATAAATAATCTTCCATTAAATAGTCTTTGAATTTTTCCCATAATTCAACTGCATTTGTTGTTGTATGAAAACAAATTAAATATGCAAATAACTCTCGCAGTTGTTTGGGAAATTTACTTGATACAGCTTCACCTAAACAATTTTCGGATTCTTTGTCATTTTGCAAAAGACCCAAAGCCCTGGCAGCTTCTTGATATGTATCACACAATTCCCCATCAACTCTGCGTAAGTCTTCGAAACTTTTGGCGCCCGTCGCATGAATCAATATTAAACGTAAGTGAAACCGCTCTATATCTTTTGGACTTACTGAAATCATACGTCCTATAGGTGGTTTTTTCTCTCTTTGTCTATCTTTCCACATGTTATTAGTGAAAACATAAAATTTTGGAATTTCCATGTAGCGATATTTTCGCGCATTGATATCTGTTTGATTTAACACGAACCACGCTGTCAGCGTAGTATGTTTTGTAGCTGCACGTTTTATAGCTTGTCTCTCTTGACCGGTTACGAAACAAACGATCTGTTCTTCCTCTAAATGAACAGCAAGTTGAAAAATAGCATGAGATTTGTCATGTAAAGGATATTCTAAAAGACGCCAAAGACATTCTGGGGCAGATACATACCTGGCGTCTAAATAACCGCTAATTTCGTCCCATTGAACAGATTTATTGTTATCAATTTGACCTAATTTTATGGAAGCGCAATCGTGGCCTTTACATAAATAATCGCAAATGTATTTAATACTTTTAACTGATGAACATATTTCTATATTTATGTGAGCTCGATATTTTTTTAATAAATAGGGATTGTACGGGATTATCCAACGATTGTCAATTGTATATTTAACTGTACGATTTTTCCACAAAATATACATTTTCGCGTTATTATTAGGTCTTTTATACAGTGGATAACCGTTTATATTCTCATGTGTTTCACCTCTAAACTCTTTAGGGTATTTTTTGGAGCATTTATTTTCACTCATACAAGGGGAATTTTTGTTTAAAATACCGCATGGACCATGTACCATATGAGACTGAACTATTTGATATAAATCAGGCTCAGCAATCTCGTCTGGAATTTCTGCGCTTACTATAGAATCAATATCGTCTTTATTACGGATTTTACTACAATCATCTAATGTTAATAACAAATGCATGTGTGGTAAACCCCGTTTTTGAAATTCAATAACATATATGAACGCTACAACTTTACCGAAAATATCATCGTGTAGAAATTCATGCAACATTTGTTTTATTTTACCACAAAATACTCTTGCTACAATGTCTGGCCTGTCGACAGATGTTTGACCTTCGCGTAATTGTTGTAATATTTCTGGCCATTTTGGATTACATGTTACTGTGATAAACAAGTCTGGTTTGCCAAATTCTCGTACGATTGACATTGCGTTTTGGTACATTTTTAACATGAATCTTGACCCTCCTTGAAACGTGGAAGGCAATATAATCATTGTTCCGGCTTTACCACCTTCGGTTGCAGCTATGTTGTTCACATGGTCCATTAAACCATTATACAGCTCTACTCTGAGTGTAGGCTGATTAAAACGAATATAAGTAAGTCTTTCGGCTTCGACTTTGACATATGCGTCTACAATATATTGCTGAGTAAGTTTCCCAGCTTCTAAACAGGGATTGAAATGATCTCTGACCGCTAATCTATTCATGTAAAATTGTAACATACTCTGTTTTTTTACACCATTCTTTTGTTTCAAATTCATGTTCCAACCACCGTCGCCGTACGGAAATAATATTGGATAAATCATAGGATCGCAATTTTCACTAAATTGGTGTATTCTAACTTGACCGCCGGCCCTAGGGTGAATACAAATATCCCTATTTATTGGTGGTTCACCGTCATTTGATGTAAAAACAACAGCTACTTCATTACTCGTCGGTACATTGTATCTGCGTTTATCTTTTGTTCTGTCATTAACTATCCACAAGTTAATTTCAGGCATGGTTTGATTAGTTAAATTAGATCTAGCAATTTCTCTCTGTTCTACCTCTTGTAACATTAAATACGCTTTACAATATGGACTAACCTGTCTTATTATACTATCTAGTTTATTCATTATTTCCGGTTTGCATTTTTTATTGTATTCTAGACTCATGCGTTTCTGTAACGCATCAGCGGAATTAATAATATACAACTGGGCATATTTTTCGGTCATACCGTCTGTAGGATACAATGAAGCGTTTGTATCATGGTAAATTTGACCATGAATACGAAAACAATATGGCCCTGGTCCTGATGGTGGTGAAATATTTGCTCCCATGGAAGCAAAAGCTAATGCACTATTGAATTTTCTAATGTTTTCTTTAAAATTTCTACTATCTGCATTATTACCAATCATTAGTCCTTTGATATATTCAGGATAATCCGCTAACTGATCCGGATGTAACTTGCCCTTGCGACAGCAATGAGTGAACATGCCATCTGCGGGCTTTTCAAATGCAAAGTTTTTGGATGAACATTGTTTGCATAAAACTGTCATTGGGCCCAAACTATGTGACTCTATTTGTAACTCTAACCCTTTACTGGCTAACATGTAAGTGCCTGAAACTTTATTTTTTTGTTTCTTTGCTACGATTTTTGCTTTATTTGCTTGATTATTTTTTAATAATCTGCTTTGTTTGTGTTCTGCTGTTTCCTGACTTAAATAATTTTTATGGTTAAATTTAAGTTTTTCTAACCTAACAGCCCTTTTTTCGGCGGTTTCATTAGTTAACCGTTTTACGTCAATATCATTTTGTTGTTTTAAACGCTTATTACGATGTTCCTCGGTTTCATTAGATTTACGTTTCAAATAGTTTTCACGTAATTGTTGTTGACGCGTAACAGGAAAAATTGTTAATTGTCTTGCCCGAAACATTTGTAAAACATGAGACCGAAGTCTAGTTACATCGTATATTTCCTGTTCGGGATTACGGTTAAATATCACACTGGTACAGAACGCGATGGCGAAAAGACCACAATCGTAAGTATTTGTTTGTTGCTGAACACGCATAAATCTAACCGGAGGTCTGTATGGAAATAATTTATGTAAATATGTTTCAGCACTGGTATGTAAACATTGTGAATTCATGCTATCATAAATTATAATATCAGTACCATCATAATATGAAGCTAACCAATGACCGACACTACCTAAATTCGCACCTGGCACAAATAAAATTTGAAGATGTCTATTGGTCTGTTGAATTGGAACTATACGATGTGGGACTTGTAAGTAAAAAGTTGGTTGCGGTCTAAAATTCGAACCAGATCGCACTAAAGAAAAGAAATAATCAATATGAATGTCTTCTAAATAACCTTGAGAGTTTAACAATGTATTGACATCGTGATCTGTCATATTATATTGAATTACATCATTATCCACGCCTGTAATACCTACATTTAAATCATCCATTTCATTTTGACTATGTTGTGTTTCATTAGCTATTGACATTTTCGAAATATCTACTAATTCTTTTGTAATATTTCTTTCTTTATTTAAAGTGGCGATACTTAAATTAGCTTCGTTCTCATTTACTGTTTTATTCGGTTTGTCTACAATTTTTTGTTTACTTTTGTCATGATATTGTTGTCTTTTTTGCCGTTTCAATCTATCTTTAGACGGCATTTTAAATAATCTAAGTTAATTGATTACTTACGTTTTTTGAGTACGTTGGTTTTAATGTATTTTATGGAATACAACTCACACCTTAAGGACTACAGCTTTATAGGAGATTCTATGAAGTCTGGAGTTACGTAGATTTTTACTTTTACACCAAATTGAAACACTTCAATTCCTAAATTATAAAAAATAATTAGTGAATGTGTACGAAATGTTAGCGTGGTTCATAATAAAACAATAAAAAATGTATGTAGTGAATGCTTTTGAAACCATAATTGAAATGGGACGTGTAAGAGGAACATACGTATATATAAATATACAGTTGTAAATTATAGTAATATGTAAGCTTATATTATGTTTTTTACCTTTTACTATTCAAATTCTTTCCACTGTATGCTGTTGTAGGTATAATTCCTTTATTTTTCTGTATCTACGGCTAATCTGATCTCTCTCTTAAACAATGTAGGTATATTATACAGAAATACAGCACTAAACACACAATTAACAATCGCTTATTATCACAAATTGTGAATATTTGCTGGGGGAGCACGGTGAAAAATTTGTTTTCCACCAAATTGAAAAACAAACAATGTAATTCATTTGTTTGTCATAGCGTCAGACAGCCAACAGGAAGCCTGCATAATCAACAGGTTATAAACCAAATGCGCACACGCTGATTTCTTGGAGTTTGCGTAAAAAAATTGGCGCGAAATTATGAAAATTCACTCACTCTATTGTAAAATATTTTATTAAGGACAGTTTTAATGAATAAATTTACCAAATATTTATTTTTATATGGTAAGAGGTTTTATATTTTACATAACACAACTACATGTTAAAGATAGTCACTTAATTTTTAACCTTTTTCTGCTTTCAATAAAATAAAAAAATATTTCCATCGAAAAATTAACAATTTCGACAAATTTTAAGTCTGAATAAATTATTATCAGTTAATTTCATGTGTCTCCTGTATATTTTCACCGAATTCATAACCAAATTAAAGTTTTAATGTTTTGGAAGATTTGCCAAATATACGCAATAGGCGTTATAGAAATATTAAAATAAAACTTTGTCCAGTCGGTTTTAAGATTTAAGTTATATTATAAACTCCGTAGAACATGATTTTCGTGTTAATTTGAAGATTAATTTGTCTTTGTGCAGTTGATGAGCAAAATAAAATATATGTTTTTGGAGACGTGAAATAAGTGTCTGAATAACTTGTATTTTAGATTCTCGACAAATTAAGAGAGATAATTAGTTGGTTGACCATAAAAAATTAATTTTTATAACCTGAAAAGTAAATAAAAAGTTACAAAAATATGTTACATGTTTCTTTCTGAATACTTACAACTACTGTAATATGTTTTATCATTATTGTAGTTCATTTAATTAATAATAAATTCTTTTAATTTCTTCTTAATGCCATTTAAAGACTCTAATTGGTATATGTCAAATGTGTCGTGACATTGGTCAATTTAGGAATATTTGTGTTTTTATGTAGTTACTTACTTAAATGGCACATTTGGTAACACTGTCTAAAATACATGATAACGTCAAAAATAATAATTTTTGAAATATACAGTGTTTTAGGCCATTTTACCTGTGTGAAATAATTATCCATTCTCATAATTAATAATTTTGAATTCAGTTTGTTTCAAATATTCTTCATTACATAAATATTTACATTTAAAGTTTCAAATTGACATGTCAAAAGAGCGATATCCATAAAAATCCAAAAATTCACATTAAATAATTTTTTCCACAAAAACTATGCATCCTACAGAAAAAACACATAAGGTTAGGGCACTCGAGCAAAGAATTTCCAACCACTTGTTAAAACTTGCACAAAAATCGCACAAACGGTTAAAGCTGTAGCCTTGTTCAAATGATGGGCGATCGTCGTGATGAAAGTATAGTGAATCTAACCCTTTAGTATATAGGACTAGCGAAAACTCGGCTACGCCGAGCTTCCCCTAGGTGGATAGTGTTTTATGATTGTTTACATGCAGTCCTAAATTATAATAGTTGCACGTTTTGAAAAAGTGCTACCGCCGCTGTCTTCTACATTTTATGACTGTTTACACGCATTTCCACATCGAAACGTGCATAAGCTATACACAGTGCTAACACCGCAGGCTCTCCCATGATATCCATATGAATTAACATTCTTAAAATCAATACATGTACAATCTTACAGACCAACCAGATCGTATGAAATAATTTCCTGTCGCATACTGTTAAGATAAATATATCTAGAATTGTTAGAATTTTTGCCACAGCTGGTGATGTCACCCAATAGTGTAAAACCATTTGTCCGCACAGTACAAACAGTAATCATATATTCTGGTGTTATATGCTTACGGGGTTAGGTTAGATGATAACACTGTAAACTAAAACGAAATTCGGGCATGTTTTGTGCATTAAGTTAGATTATTTGGAGGAATATAAATTTGTGTTACTGATTCTATCCAGTTACAGAGATTCGAGGTTGATAATTTGGTTATATATGTGTTGAGTCTGGTAACTGGGGAAATCAAAGCCCAAGACCAACTCCACCAATTCACTTATTTTCAAATGCATTGTTTAAGTGTAGAAGAATTTTTTTTTATGTATATTTAAGGGAGTTTCTTCGAACAGTTCCGGCAAATTATCTTGCTAAAAATACATAATTTTCATCATTTAATCAATTTGGCAACGAAAAGGGGCCAATCAACTGTGAGTTTACCAAATGTTCACAGATAATCTTTGTATTTTTTTAATAGTATAAGATATGATTGTTTTCGCACTGTTATATAGGAAGTTTCATGTACTTTTCAAATTTGAATAAATATATAGCATGTTTCATTTGAAAATATAAAGTTACATATAATTGCGTAAAAATGGAACACCTATACAAAAACCTATATTGCAGATTTATGCACAAACTTCGTTTGAAAAAATTTTCATAATATTTAAAATAATCGAGTTATTAAAAGAGAACAGACCGAAGAATCACCCTGTATTAACTATAAGAAATACAATGGCAAATTTTTCATATGGCTGTAACTTCTCCTCTTTTAAATTTAAAACAAAATATAAATGCGTAAAATATTCAGAATTTAAAACTACATGAAATGAGTTAAATTTGTTAATATAATAGATTTTTGTCATTTGAAAACCATAAAACGAAATAACTGTTACAAATTTTTTAAAAAAGAAATAAAAAAAATTATAGCTAACGAGTTCTGACAGATAAAATGGCAAAAAATTGATATTTTGTACAAATGCCATAGCTATCGGTATTAATAATAGAAATTAATTTAATTTACATGTATATTTTATTTTTCTATTGATACCACAACCATTGTTGTCAGTTAAAACAGTCTGTGAATATCAATTTGCCCGTGTTGATAGGCTATGTTTGGGTTTCAAGTATTCACCCTGTATAAATGTTTTTAAAGTTAATGATGCATTATACTTTTATCATAAATACTGATATTTATATTTTCTATTTATTTATTTATTTATTGTACAAAGTTTAATCATTATTGTTACTTATCGAAGAAACATTTTTTCTATTTTTTTTAGTCTTTTCGAAAATTGCATTATTTGTCCATTTCATTAGGTACATCTAAAATATATGCAGACATTTATAATTATAAGTACGTGTAAACTATTGAACACTTAATTTTTGTAATAGTAGGATCCTTTAACGCTGTTTATGGAATAATAGTTTCCCGCGCTTTTTCCATTTTAAACTAAGTAAAATGTTTCATTTTATTAATTCTTTTTGAATACTTACTTTCTCATGACGGTAATTCTTTAAATAAATGCTAATAAATCCTTCTATCTTATTTAAAAAATATTGATATGTCAAATGTGTCTATGTTTAGGAATATATGTGTTTTTATTTAGTTACTTAATTTTATTAACCTAAAAATTAAATTGTAGAATTACAAGAATATTTCCTGTTTAGAATACTTACAACTAATGTAATCACAAAACAAATTATTACGTACTGTTTGTAAACAATATAATTTATTGTTTCCTATTAAGAAAGTTTGAAATTGGAATTTGTACCGTGAACATAGGTAAGTGATGGTCAGTTATGAAAATTTGACATTGAATAACTTCTGCCAGAGATGATATAATGTTCTATTTTTCATTGATTGTCTGCAATAATATGTGTGACTTGTAATGAGAATTAATACGTGTAATTATGTATGCGTTTATATTTTTAATTTCTAACTTTATGAATGGTGTTATGCGAGCAACAGTAAATCTTTGTGGACTTTTTTTTTAAATGATTGTATTATGTATGTGTGTGACAGCGGTTATATTATAATGTATTAACTGATTGGTATTATCTGATAACAGCCGTTTACGTAGAATGTCACCCGCCCGATTGGAATCGATAGAAATGTGAAAACCTTTCTTGGCGGCATTTAAATCATTTAAAAAATCGATGAATATGAACATTAAATGTTGTGTTATGTTAATTATGATAAATATAAAAATTTTCCTGTATCAATTCTTATTATTGATTGAATTAATGATTGTATTGTTAAGAATTTCATTGTTGCAATCAACAATAATTACTTTTCATTATAGCGGTTATATATAATAATATATTAACTGATTCGTATTATATGGTAATAGCCTTTTACGTAGACTGTCACCCGATTGGAATAGAAAAATCTGATGTGTAAGAAAGATCTCATGAGAATAATACATGTACCTACCTTATAAAAACAGAGTATAATAAGAAAAATGGCTATAATTTTATAACAAGGAATTATTTGGCACACACACACACTGATATTTATGAGGTTGTTTAAAGTTTCAATATTTATTAATTACCATTTAAATGGAGAAAATAAATATCATATGATTCATGGCCAAGAGAATGTGTTATTGATATTTATTTAAATTTCGCGCTAATTTTATTTGTATAATAAATACAATTTCTAATATTAAAGTTTCTTTATTTGTAAATGAAATACGTTTCCTAAAAGTATTATTCTTATCCTTTTTGTCTGCTGACTCGACAAGATGACGTATATTTCATCAAGAAATTGTTGATTAATAGTGCACATTTTTATAATTTCTAGACATTTTACACAAACAATATTTATCAAATAAATTAAATTATATACATTTATTAATATTACAATATATATTTCATTTTAAAACACTCTATGTATAAAAGAAATATTTCAAACTTTCTTCACATTTCAATTACCCACAATTTTTTGAGATTAATTTTATAATAATTAATTACCACTTTATTGGGGCAAATATATATAAAACACATGTAATTATATTATATTTAGCCTGTAAAACAATTTTTCGTTCTTGTAATAAGCACAGATTATTCACATTTCATGTTCTTTTGATAACCTGAAAATTTAATTTTAGTATTACAAAAATATTTCATGTTTTAATACTTACAACTAATGTAAACTATTTTCTCATGTTTATAATTAATTAAAATTATAATAAATCGTTGTTATATTACTCTATTTTTCAACATTCATATTAATTTTGTCAAATGTGTCGTGACCTTGGTTTCTTATTTTGTTAATTATTGCACAATTGGCAACACTGACCAAATACATATGTAACGTCAAAATTTTTATTTTTTAAATATAATGTATTACACCTTTTTTACCTGTGTGAAATAATTGTCTATTGTCATTATTTATCATGTTAAATTTACTTTATTTCAAATATTCTTCATTACATAAATATTTACATTTAAAGTTTCAAATTGACAATGTCAAAAAATGTGTCATAATATTTTCTCGGCGTTTTTCATCTTAAAATTTTCAAAGAATACTTGAGTTTTGTCTCAGTTTTAAAAACAAAAATCCAAAAATTCACATTAAATAATTTTTTCCACAAAAACTATGCATCCTACAGAAAAAACACATAAGGTTAGGGCACTCGAGCAAAGAATTTCCAACCACTTGTTAAAACTTGCACAAAAATCGCACAAACAGTTAAAGCTGTAGCCTTGTTCAAATGATGGGCGATTGTCGTGATGAAAGAATAGTGAATTTAACCCTTTAGTATATAGGACTAGCAGAATCTCGGCCTTCGGCCGAGCTCCTCCTAGGGCTCCGCCGATGGTGTAGCCCACCCAAATTGCCCACGCAACCTGCCCACCCAAACTGCCCACGCAACATGCCCACCCAAATTGCCCACGCAACCTGCCCACCCAAACTGCCCACCCAAACTGCCCACCCAAATTGCCCACGCAATCTGCCCACCCAAACTGCCCACCCAAACTGCCCACCCAAACTGCCCACCCAAACTGCCCACGCAACCTGCCCACCCAAATTGCCCACCCAAACGGCCCACGCAACCTGCCCACTCAAACTGCCCACTCAAACTGCCCACGCAAAATGCCCACCCAAACATTTTAAATAATACATACTTGTTCGAATACCAGCCTTTCATTTCATTTACTTGTTTTTGATTTGCCGATAGTGTAGCAGAAGCTCGGCCTTCGGCCGTGCTCCTCCTAGGGCTCCGCCGATAGTGTTTTACAAAATTTTCTAATGATTCTTCAGTCTGTTTCATGCTTCAAACCAAATATATAGACGTTGAATGCTTTGAATTCACATGCGTACCATTATTCTATTTGATTTCTGACATATAACATCTAATTATTAACCTTTCCAAACTCCACTTGTGCTTTAGCATTTAAAAATGACAACCTGAAAAATATGAATATATAAAAATTTCATAATAAAAATAACATTTTTAAATAATACATACTTGTTTGAATACCACCAGCAGCATTTCATTTCATTTATGATTGCATTTAGATTTTAAATGTGTTGTTTTTATTTCAAAAATATTATCATCATGTTTAGAATATTGACAATGTCATCAATCAAATGTGTCATAATAATATTTTCTCGTTGGCGATATTCATCTTAAAAATTTCAAAGAATACTTGAGCTTTGCTTCAGTGAAAAAAACAAAAATCCAAAAATGTACATTAAATATTTTTTTCCACAAAAACTATGCATCCTACAGAAAAAACACATAAGGCTAGGGCACTCGAGCAAAGAATTTCCAACCACTTGTTAAAACTTGTACAAAAATCGCTCTCACAGTTAAAGCTGTAGCCTTGTTCAAATGATGGGCGATCGTCGTGATGAAAGTATAGTGAATCTAACCCTTTAGTATATAGGACTAGCAGAATCTCGGCCTTCGGCCGAGCTCCTCCTAGGGCTCCGCCGATGGTGTAGCCCACCCAAATTGCCCACGCAACCTGCCCACCCAAACTGCCCACGCAACATGCCCACCCAAATTGCCCACGCAACCTGCCCACCCAAATTGCCCACCCAAATTGCCCATGCAATCTGCCCACCCAAACTGCCCACCCAAACTGCCCACCCAAACTGCCCACCCAAACTGCCCACGCAACCTGCCCACCCAAATTGCCCACCCAAACGGCCCACGCAACCTGCCCACTCAAACTGCCCACTCAAACTGCCCACGCAAAATGCCCACCCAAACATTTTAAATAATACATACTTGTTCGAATACCAGCCTTTCATTTCATTTACTTGTTTTTGATTTGCCGATAGTGTAGCAGAAGCTCGGCCTTCGGCCGTGCTCCTCCTAGGGCTCCGCCGATAGTGTTTTACAAAATTTTCTAATGATTCTTCAGTCTGTTTCATGCTTCAAACCAAATATATAGACGTTGAATGCTTTGAATTCACATGCGTACCATTATTCTATTTGATTTCTGACATATAACATCTAATTATTAACCTTTCCAAACTCCACTTGTGCTTTAGCATTTAAAAATGACAACCTGAAAAATATGAATATATAAAAATTTCATAATAAAAATAACATTTTTAAATAATACATACTTGTTTGAATACCACCAGCAGCATTTCATTTCATTTATGATTGCATTTAGATTTTAAATGTGTTGTTTTTATTTCAAAAATATTATCATCATGTTTAGAATATTGACAATGTCATCAATCAAATGTGTCATAATAATATTTTCTCGTTGGCGATATTCATCTTAAAAATTTCAAAGAATACTTGAGCTTTGCTTCAGTGAAAAAAACAAAAATCCAAAAATGTACATTAAATAATTTTTTCCACAAAAACTATGCATCCTACAGAAAAAACACATAAGGCTAGGGCACTCGAGCAAAGAATTTCCAACCATTTGGTAAAAGTTGTACAAAAATCGCTCTCACAGTTAAAGCTGTAGCCTTGTTCAAATGATGGGCGATCGTCGTGATGAAAGTATAGTGAATCTAACTCTTTAGTATATAGGATATTTAAATAGTAAAATCTCGTTTTATAGCGTAAATGAGTGATTAAAAAAATTAGATAATCGTTTTACGTTCATTTTTGGAAAAAATTAGCCTGATTTGATGTATAATAATGGCATATTACTATATATTTTGAAGAATTTTATATGTATTCATAAAACCAATATGGCCGCGCACCTGGTTAATCTGAGGTTTCGGGTTCGATCCCAACAGGGAACAATATTTTTTTTTTTTTTTTTTTAAATGATTGTATTATGTATGTGTGTGTGTGTGACAGCGGTTATATTATAATGTATTAACTGATTGGTATTATTTGATAACAGCCGTTTACGTAGAATGTCACCCGCCCGATTGGAATCGATAGAAATGTGAAAACCTTTCTTTACGGCATTTAAATCATTTAAAAAATCGATGAATATGAACATTAAATGTTGTGTTATTTTAATTATGATAAATATAAAAACTTTTCTGTATCAATTCTTATTATTGATTGAATTAATGATTGTATTTTTAAGAATTTCATTGTTGCAATCAACAATAATTCCTTTTCATTATAGCGGTTATATATAATAATATATTAACTGATTCATATTATATGGTAATAGACTTTTACGTAGACTGTCACCCGATTGGAATAGAAAAATCTGATGTGTAAGAAAGATCTCATGAGAATAATACATGTACCTACCTTATAAAAACAGAGTATAATAAGAAAAATGGCTATAATTTTATAACAAGGAATTATTTGGCACACACACACACTGATATTTATGAGGTTGTTTAAACTTAAATGGAGAAAATAAATATCATATGATTCAAGGCCAAGAGAATGTGTTATTGATATTTATTTAAATTTGGCGCTAATTTTATTTGTATAATGAATACAATTTCTAATATTAAAGTTTCTTTATTTGTAAATGAAATACGTTTCCTAAAAGTATTATTCTTATCCTTTTTGTCTGCTGACTCGACAAGATGACGTATATTTCATCAAGAAATTGTTGATTAATAGTGCACATTTTTATAATTTCTAGACATTTTACACACACAATATTTATCAAATAAATTAAATTATATACATTTATTAATATTACAATATATATTTCATTTTAAAACACTCTATGTATAAAAGAAATATTTCAAACTTTCTTCACATTTCAATTACCCACAATTTTTTGAGATTAATTTTATAATAATTAATTACCACTTAATTGGGGCAAATATATATAAAACACATGTAATTATTTTATAATTAGCCTGTAAGACAATTTTTCGTTCTTGTAATAAGCACAGATTATTCACATTTCATGTTCTTTTGATAACCTGAAAATTTAATTTTAGTATTACAAAAATATTTCATGTTTTAATACTTACAACTAATGTAAACTATTTTCTCATGTTTATAATTAATTAAAATTATAATAAATCGTTGTTATATTACTCTATTTTTCAATATTCATATTCATTATGTCAAATGTGTCGTGACCTTGGTTTCTTATTTTGTTAATTATTGCACAATTGGCAACACTGACCAAATACATATGTAACGTCAAAATTTTTATTTTTTAAATATAATGTATTACACCTTTTTTACCTGTGTGAAATAATTGCCTATTGTCATTATTTATCATGTTAAATTTACTTTATTTCAAATATTCTTCATTACATTAATATTTACATTTAAAGTTTCAAATTGACATGTCAAAAGAGCGATATTCATCTTAAAAATTTCAAAGAATACTTGAGTTTTGTCTCAGTTTTAAAAACAAAAATCCAAAAATGTACATTAAATAATTTTTTCCACAAAAACTATGCATCCTACAGAAAAAACACATAAGGTTAGGGCACTCGAGCAAAGAATTTTCTACCATTTGGTAAAAGTTGTACGAAAATCGCACAAACAGTTAAAGCTGTAGCCTTGTTCAAATGATGGGCGATCGTCGTGATGAAAGTATAGTGAATCTAACTCTTTAGTATATAGGACTAGCGAAAACTCGGCTACGCCGAGCTTCCCCTAGGTGGATAGTGTTTTATGATTGTTTATATGCATTCCTAAATTATAATAATTTAACATTTATAAAAAGTGCTACCGCCGTTGTCTTTAGCATTTTATGACTGTTTACACGCATTCCTACATTGGAAACGTATATAAGCTATACAAGGTGCTAACGCCGCTGATATCCACTTAAAATCAATACATTTACAATCTTACAGACTGATCAGTTCGTATGAAATAATTTACCTTCATATACTGTTAGATAAATATATTTAGAATTATTAGGATGAGCGTTCATTATGAGGCCAACGTCTTGTCGAATATTTGCCACAGCTACTGGTTCCTCCCAGTTGCTTCGCCATGCTTCCCCTAGGGCTCCGTCGATAGTGTTTTATGATGGTCTACACGTACGTTCTATCTATCCTCTCCTGGTCACGGAACCTGGCTACCCAAACTGCCCACCCAAATTGCCCACGCAACAGGCCCACCCAAATTGCTTACGCAACCTGCCCACCCAAATTGCTTACGCAACCTGCTCACCCAAACAGCCCACCCAAACTGCCCACCCAAATTGCCCACGCAAGATGCCCACCCAAACTGCCCACGCAACCTGCCCACCCAAACTGCCCACCGAAATTACCCACGCAACATGCCCACCCAAACTGCCCACCCAAATTACCCACGCAACATGCCCACCCAACCTGCCCACCCAAACTGTCCACGCAACCTGCCCATCCAAACTGCCCACGCAATCTGCCACCCAAATTGCCCACGCAACCTGCCCACCCAAACTGCCCACCCAAACTGCCCACTCAACCTGCCAACCCAAACTGCCCACCCAAATTTCTCACGCAACATGTTAATTGTTATTCTGTACAAATACCATAGCTATCGGTATTAATGATAGAAATTAATTTAATTTACATGTATATTTTATTTTTCTATTGATACCACAACCATTGTTGTCAGTTAAAACAGTCTGTGAATAACAATTTGCCCGTATTGACGGGCTATGTTTGGGTTTCAAGTATTCACCCTGTATAAATGTTTTTAAAGTTAATGATGCATTATACTTTTATTATAAATACTGATATTTATATTTTCTATTTATTTATTGTAAAAAGTTTAATCATTATTGTTACATATCGAAGAAACATTTTCTGTAAGTTTTCTAGTCTAGTTGATCTGACGCCCGAGAGCTAATTTTCAGATGACACTTTAAAATAACACTTAATATTTTTGTCATAAATACATATTTTTATATTTTTTATTTATTTGTTGTTCAATGTGTAATCATTATTATAATATACATCGAAGAAAAGACATTTCAAATTTTTCTATGCAATCATGTAAAATTTGACGTTTTATTGAATTTCCCGCGCCCGTACGCCATGGGTTCAAGAGGTGGTACGGTATATCTCGTTGTTACCAGTTTATTATTAGTATAATATATGTAAATTAATTGAAATAAGTTCTGTAAACACTTATTTTAGTTACATTATGATATAATATAAGTGATAAAATGAAAATAGTTTTAAAATAATGTTTTAAACATATCTGGGGATACGCCAAAAATTCCCTAGAATATTCTATTTCCTTACACAAGTTGTTTTAGGAAGAAATTTGTATATGCAAGTTCACAAAACAAATTATTACGTATTGTTTATAAACTATATAATTTATTTCTTCCTATTAAGATAGTTTGAAATTGAATCATTTCTGCCAGAGATGATGTAACGTTTCTTTTCTATTTTTCATTGAATATCTACAATAATATGTGTGACTTGTAATGATAATTAATACGTATAATTAAGTTTATAATTTTAATTTCTAACTTTATGAATGGTGTTATGCGAGCAACAGTAAATCTTTGTTTTTTTTTTTTTTTTAAAGATTGTATTATATATGTGTGTGACAGCGGTAATATTATAATGCATTAACTGATTGGTATTATTTGATTTAAATCTGGAAACTGTAGTACATAACTTTTACACATTTCTACGTGAGAAAACACATAAAATGAGGACTTATGATTTTGACGTCATCGGCGGCGGATCGGCAGCGGACCTCCCTCCACACAATTTAGAAAGGGACAAGAATTTTTTAGAAAGAGCGAGGTGATATACCATGGCAGAGTCGATCAAATGCTTTCCCTTTTGAACACCTCCTCGTTGATCCCATAATTTGTTATTTAGTCAGCAAAGTTTGGTTAAGTTATTATATGTAGTAATTGTTATTAATGAAACATTGCGGAATCGAATATTTCTGATTCTCACGGAGGGAAAACAAATCCGATTTCATCGATTCAATTTGAAAAAACATGAACTGAATCCATGTAAACACTACAAATTCCACTGTTGAGAGAGACACGGAAAAAATAATGAAATTTCTTTTAGTGTATATCCACGTCTTAATATTATTAAAGTCATACATAATTTGTCTCTGGATGTTAAATTATTAAATTTAGTTTTCTTTGGCGTTTTTTGGAAATACCTGTATTTCAACTTTGGCATAACTGTGGGATTTAACAAATCATATAGAACATTAAAATGTTCTACTGATAAGCCGGTGAAATATATAAATTTTACAGCATCATTTTCAAACAAGGATTGTTGTGATCACGTGGGACCAAATATGGATCACGTGATAAACGTCAAACTTCGAGCTAAATCTTGCTCACTACATAACTAATTAATAAATACTTTTTTACACACTAGATGGCGACCAAAATATTTGAATTGTATAAGTCCCCATTGAAATTACCTTTTATATTTTATTTATATATCATTTTACATAAATATCTACAGTACCTTTAGTATTTATAATTGAAACTTTAAATGTTTGATAGTTGAATCACACACTGACAATATATGTGAGGTTAAAGTTTTAATATTTATTAATTACCACTTAGATGGAATAAATATGTATAAAATCCATGTAATTATTCTAAAATTAGCCTAAAAACAACTTTTCACTGTCGTAATCAACACATATTATTGAAATTTCATGTTATGGTCTTGTTTGGAATTCCAACAGATTTCATTTCATAACTTCTTTCGAAAATTGCATTATTTATCCATTTCATTAGGTACATCTAAAATATATGCAGACATTTATAATTTATACGTACGTGTAGACTATTGAACACTTAATTTTTGTAATATTAGTATCCTTCAACGCTGTTTATGGAATAATAGTTTCCCGCGCTTTTTCCATTTTAAACTAAGTAAAATGTTTCATTTTATTAATTCTTTTTGAATACTTACTTTCTCATGACGGTAGTTCTTTAAATGCTAATAAATCCTATCTTATTTAAAAATATTGATATGTCAAATGTGTCTATATTTAGGAATATATGTGTTTTTATTTAGTTACTTAATTGTAATAACCTAAAATTTAAATTGTAGAATTACAAGAATATTTCCTGTTTAGAATACTTACAACTAATGTAATATATTTTCTCATGTTTATAATTAATTAAAATTATAATAAATCGTTCTAATTTAACTCTATTTTTCAATATTCAAATTAATTATGTCAAATGTGTCGTGACCTTGGCTTCTTATTTTGTTAATTATGTCACATTTGGTAACACTGTCTAAATACATATGTAACGTCAAAATTTTTTATTTTTTAAATACAATGTATTACACCTTCTTTACCTGTGTGAAATAATTGTCCATTCTCATTATTTATGATGTTAAATTTACTTTATTTCAAATATTCTTCATTACATAAATATTTACATTTAAAGTTTCAAATTGACATGTCAAAAGAGCGATATTCATCTTAAAATTTTCAAAGAGTACTTGAGCTTTGTCTCAGTTTTAAAAACAAAAATCCAAAAATTCACATTAATTAATTTTTTCCACAAAAACTATGCATCCTACAGAAAAAACACATAAGGCTAGGGCACTCGAGCAAAGAATTTTCTACCATTTGGTAAAAGTTGTACGAAAATCGCACAAACAGTTAAAGCTGTAGCCTTGTTCAAATGATGGGCGATTGTCGTGATGAAAGAATAATGAATCTAACCCTTTAGTATATAGGATATATATATATATATATATATATATATATATATATATATATATATATATATATATATATATATATATATATATATATATATATATATATACCGTGTGTCCCAAACAAACCTTGGCATAGGCGTTTAACGTGGGTTTTGCAAATAAAAAGTGTCCGGCAGAAAATTAAGCCATGCAATTGAACATTATAATAGTACATTACCTCCGGTATGTTATTTAATACAAATTACTACATTATCAGTGCATAAATTAAAGAAAATTATAAATAACGGTCAATAAATATTTATTTCAATATTTTATTATGTAATATCAAGATGTTTGCAATTGTCATTGGGGCTGAATTGTTAGCGTGTCTGCCTGTGGAAAGAAAGAATTTTTGCAGGTTGAGGTTCGAGTCTCCATCAAGCTAAACTTTTCATTATTTATTTTTTATTTATTAATTAATTACGAATTGTAATACATTTTTATAATATTCACTCAATCGTTAGCGTTTAAGAAATTCATTTTGACACGAACATTTGATATAAACAAAATAAAAAACCAAACATTGAACACATTGTTGACACGAAAAGAAAAATACATTAAATATTTTTTTATAGAAGGAGCTTATTTCTAAATTATTGTAAGTGGAAATAGAAGATGGATATTGAAATGGATAACAATATTTTATAAATAAAAATAATTGATTTTAACAATGACAAAAATTGATTACAACAATCAAAATATGGATTTAATGAAAATGCATTATTCTTTCTTTTGATCTTAATAATACATGATAATAACACAATGAATATGTGTATGTTTTGTATTTTTACCGTATTTATACAGGAAAAGTATGTGGTATAGTTTAAAATCTTGCTTTTGACGGTTACTACTTCCATTAGTGGCGAATTAACCATAAGGCGCACAAAGCGGCCGCTTGAGGCCCCAGATTGTACAGAGGCCCCAATTTTTTTCTTTTTATTTTCTTAAGAACATTGTGACCAAATAGAAACAATATCAAGAATATAAATTGGGAACGGCTCCCTCTTTTTACATCCGCCTTAGGATTTTTTTATCGGAAAATCATATGTATCAAAATTATTTTCGCAGAGCCAAGAAAAAGAAATTATTTTCAGATGAAATGACTTCAACTAACACTGTTTTGCAAGGTCAAGAATATTTTAAAATTAACGTCTATTATGTTGCTTGTGACAATTTAATTTCAGAATTAAATAAAAGATTAGTAAGTTATAAGGTGCATGAATCTTTAAATGTTTTTTCACTGAAGATATTACTGAGCAACTGGAATCTATTAATAAATTAAAATATATATGTCGTAACAATATAGATGCTAATATACTAGAAAATGAGATGCTTCAATTTTTGTTATATTGTAAAGAAGTCAATAAAAATACAATTGAAGAAAAATATAAATTAATTTTAATAAAAAAAAAAAAAATCATCACGGCACATTACCCATTGCTGGGCGCGCCAATATGCTTTGTATACAGATTTCGGTAATGATGGAATATTTGTACCGTGCGGGCGCTTACCAGGCGTCACCTCACAGGCACTCATGATTTAAAATCAACATTTCCTAATGTTTCAACTTTATTACAAATTTATTTAACAATACCGGTTTCAAATGCATCTGGAGAGCATTCTTTTTCATGTTTAAAACGCGTGAAAAATTATTTAAGATCCAGTATTGCACAAGAAAGAAAGGATGCATTAGCTATTCTAAATATAGAAGCAGAATGTAGCAACGAGATTAATTACGATATTGTAATACAAGAATTTGCTAAAATGAAATAAAGAAAAAAGTTATATCGTAACTTTAACGCTTCATATGCTTATTATTATTTATTATTAAAAAATTATTATTTTTTATTGTATAACTTTATTATTATATTTCATTCTATAATTTACATTTACTGTAAGTAATTTGTTTCGTTTCATAATAAATTTAAAATATCAATAATCATACTTCAGTTTTATTATCTACCTAATTAAATTGTTATAGTAGGGGCCTCATATATAATTCCGCTTCAGGCCCCAAAATTTATTAATCCGGCCCTGACTTCCATTGAAATTACTATTATATCGTGATAGAAATTTATTTGTAATCATTTAACTAATTCATCCATATTATCTCATAATATTTTTAATATAATTTGTAATTAATACATAAATAAAAAAAATCTGTTGTGGCCAGCACAATACCTTCCGTCATTCTCGTGTATAATGTATAAATTCCATAATTTTTCTTACAAAAGATTCTAAATTTCCAGTAAAATTATTTCATAAACAAACTATTCAAATTGCACTTGATACTCGCACCTTCTTCTTCTTTAGCTTTTCCCATTCGTTAGGGGGTCGCTATTTTTGCATGACGTTCTCATTCAGTTCCTTTTCTCTCAAATCTTCCGCAATACAGTCCTTCCATCTTATCTTTGGTCTACCTCTGTTTCTTTAACTAAACTATTCATTTTTGTTCCTTTAATTCTTCATTTCTCCTCATGACATGTTCAAACCAATGTAATCGTCTTTCTTGTATCTTTCTAAAAACTTGTAACACTAGAGTTATTTTCTTACCGTATCTTTCCCTGTATTCCCCAATATCTACTTCAACACCCTCATATCTGCCACATGAATTTACTTTTTATTGATACTGACATCTGTCAATTTGAATTATATGAATATATTACTAGATCCCAAGTTTGGCATAGCTGGCTGAATTACAAAATTTAATTTCTTTAAAATTCTTTAACTCTGTATCTATTAAATATGAAGTATAAATTGTAATCAAATCGTATAGAGAATAATATATTCTTTAAGTTGTAATAACGTTAAATGTCAATAAATCAAATTTAACTGTTAAATCTTCAAATGAGACTATTTCCGGTTGACCAATTATAACCAAAATCTAATCAGTTGTTCTTCTGGATGTAAACTTGAGGAATACGAAAAAATTATAATTTTTGGAATCGTGGTATTGAAGTTATTGGATCCGGAAATTTTGTTACACACACACAGACACACAGACACACATACATACAGACATCATCGTAAAAATGGTAAAATCGTATTATATGGACCCTAAAACGTGCTTATTCAGTAAAAACTCATCATTGAATTTTTTGACCAAAGACAATACCTTCCTTACCTAAAGGTGACGGAAGGTAAAAATAATGAAAAGTTTAGCTTGATGGATTTGAACCCCAACCTACAAAAATTCTTTTATTCCACAGGCAGACATGCTATCCATTCAGCTAGAATGACATTTAAAAATATTTTTATATTACATAATAAAATATTGAAACAAATATTTATTTACATTTATTTATAATTTTCTTTAATTTATGCAATGATAATAAAGTAATTAGTATTAAACAACGTAGAAGAGGTAATGTACTATTATAATGTTCAATTGCATGGCTTAATTTTCCCATGTTAAACGCCTATGTCAAGGTTTTCTTGGGACACTCGGTATATATATATATATATATATATATATATATATATATATATATATATATATTGTATCATGCGCGCCCACCTGACGCGCCCGAATGCGATTGCCGTCACTGGTAGAATATTCTCGAATGATGAGGTAATCCCCGGCGTTGTAGTACCTATACGTCTAGACTGGTTTAATTACATCCGGTGGGCTGATTCCTTGTATTCGATGTTATTGTGGTGTCGGAAAGTTCAAGAAGAACATCGTGCTATATAAACCCATCGCCAAAAACCAGCCAACACATTCTATTATATAGAAGCATCGAGCAAATAAACAGTCTACGAGTTGTAAACATAAATAAATGTAATTATATAAATAAATATGGTGAAATAAATATTGTTTAAATAAATAATCTTAGTGTTTAAATATTTAATAATATTCTTAAGTCTTCATTTAGTGTTTATAATTATGTAATCTTAGTGTTAATCATTTTTATTATCGTTTTAATATTTATCCTAATTATTCATCGTTTAATAAATGTATTTTAATTAATAATATTTCTCTGATGTTTTACTTCACACAAATAAATGAACGTTACAATATATATATATATATATATATATATATATATATATATATATATATATATATATATATAAATATATATATATATATATAAATATATATATAAAATATATAGCTTATTATAAAAGCGTGCGTATCTCAAACGTGGGGAGAATATGACAATGATATGCATAATTTGACGTCGAACTGTTGTCCGCAAACTAACTCTGCGTGCGAAACTATTCGCGTGGGCGTGACACCGACAGAGTGTTTTCTAAACGTTGGACAGATTTCATCTGACTGACTCGGCTTACCATCGGTACAGAATTTGTAGCTATGTATTTATGCTAACTTAGCAAAATTTAGCCGTCTGTCCCCTCTGGTCTATATTCAAATGCATCACGCTATCTACGCATTATACCATGTCACATAAGTACTACTGCTTCTAAATACCATACTTGAATTTTATATAACTATCTTCCTCTAAATGTGTTAGTAAGAAAAGATATTAGACATACGTATCGAAGAAAGAATGAAGGAAACCATAAGAATGACAGAGATAAATATACAATTACTTGTTATTTTGCTATCCAGATATCAATGACGTAAAGCTTAAGTGGTCTGTAGAATTGACGGAAGGTAATGTGTTGGTCACATCAGATAACATCCGTCACCTTTAGGTACGGAAGGTATTGTCTTTAGTCAAAACATTCAATGATGGGATTGATAGTGAATAAGAACGTTTTAGGATCCATATAACAAAATTTTACCATTTTTACAATAATGTCTGTATGTATGCATGTGTGTCTGTGTGTGTGTGTTTGTGTGTGTGTGTGTATGTGTGACGAAAGTTTCGGATGGCATAACTTCAATATCTCGATTCTAAAAATTATAATTCTTTCGTATTCCTCAAGTTTACATCCAGAAGAAAAGGTTATTAAATTTTCGTTATAATTGGGCAACCATAAGTACCCTTATTTGAAATTTATAATTTTTTCTTGAAAAAACACAGTTAAATATCATTTATTGATATTTAACGTTATTATAAATAATATATTATTCTCTATACGATTTGATTGAATTTTATACTTTATATTCAATAGATATAGAGTTAAATAATTATAAAGAAATTAAATCTTATAAATCAGCCAGCTATACTATAAACCATAGAAACGGCTACTATATTAAGAAAATTCAAATTGGCAAATCTCAGTATCAATTAAAGGAAATGAATGTGGCAGAGATGAGGATGTTGAAATAGATGTTGGGGAAGACACAAAAAGATACGGTAAGGAATTAAAGAATAAGGAAAATAACTCTAATGTTAGACGTTTCTAGAAAGATACAAGAGAGAAGATTACATTGGTTTGAACATGTCATGAGGAGAAAAAAGAATATATTGGAAGACAAGTGAATAGCTTAGTAATAGAAGGTTGAAGGAATAGAGGAAGACCAAAGATAAGATGGAAGGACTGTATTGCGGGAGACTTGGGAGAAAAGCAACTGAATGAGAACGACATGCAAAATAGGAATGAGTGGAAGAAGAAAATCAAAAGAACGACCCTTAACGAATGGGAAAATCTAAAGATGTCAGTGTCAAGTGCAATTTGCATAGTTTGTTTATGAAATAATTTTAATGGAAATTTAGAATGTTTAGCAAAAAAAATTATATATAGATTTTGTACATAATACATAGGAGTGACGGAAGGTAACGTGCTGTCCACATCCGATTTTTTTTCTTCATATATGTGTGGTTTTTCTTACTTCTCTTAACTAAGTTGGTTGTTAGAAATATTTTTTACATTTGGTTAGGTAGTACCTAATTTTCAATAGTTCCTATACTTAAATACCCCACTAAAAATCAACATTGCCAACCTGAATAAAGAAGAAGAAGTTGTTAGTGTCAAGTGCAATTTGCATAGTTTGTTTATGAAATAATTATACTGGAAATTTAGAATCTTTTGCAAGAAAATTTATGTATGGAATTTATACATAATAAACTGGATTGATGGAAGGTATTGTGCTGGTCACATCAGATTTTTTTCAGTTGCATTTGTTATTACTTTCGCATTTGGTCACTTTCCTTTATGCCAGGTGTCCGCAAATTAGTCGATATCAACCCTCTGGGGTTAAATATGGCATTATTAGGGATCGATTAACACCTACGCAATTATTAGTCCAGTCAATGGAAACCAAAAATGACCTTTGCTTTACAAAATGTGGGGTAGAAAGGATTTTATCATATGTCGTTTAGGTCGGGAAGTGGATGAAAAATTCAAGTTTTCAAAATTGGCGCGAGCCGCCATCTTGGATCAAAGGTGCATTTTTTTTTGGATTTTGGCGATTGTTTCGAAAACAGTAGCCCATATAAAAGTTTTACAAGAATACAAAATTAAAGCTCCAAATTTTTTGTATAAAAAGTCTTACATTTTTTATCTAGGATGAACTTTCAAAGAGTTATGTTAAAATATAGTTAACCAGAATAACAATTTAGAAAAAGAAATTCTTAAAAAATAAAAAATAAATATTACGTATTTAATAATTAGTGTAATAGGTTTTACTATTTATAACAGTTTACATTTGTCGTGGCATCGAAAAAAGTAAATAATCGATGATTTTTTAATTATTTTTGTCAACGCTTTCCTTAAAATTCATCCACTAGTCTAAACCGGTTAAAGATACGATAATACGGTTGGAAAATTTGAATTCAGCATGAAATTTTTCATGTCATGTCATTTTTGCCGATTAGCGGCTCGCGAATTACTTACAACTTGAACTTATAAGAAACCTCTCTAAAAATATTAAACAACTTACAAATCGGTTTAGTTCTCATTTTTTTATATGAAATTTATATAAAATTTTCATACGGGCTACTGTTTTCAATAAAATAGATAAAAACCCATAAAAACATATTTTGCTTTGATCCAAGATAGCGGTCGCGCAGAGGTCGAAAACTTGAATTTTCATCTCCATCCCGACCTAAACAATATTGTTAAAATCGTTTCTACCCCACGTTTTGTAGGATAAGAATTGACTACTCGTAGATATGAAATAACTTCTTTGATAAAAACATTTTATGACAATGACAAATTTTAAATGAATTATTTTTTTCTACGTTCCGTCGCCTTTAGATAAGAAAGATATTGTCTTGGTCAAAAAATTCATAGTCAGTTTTTAACGAATAAGCACAATAGGTAAAAATCGAAGACGATCCAAAACACGTGCAAGCAAAGCAGCTGTCAACAAGTAAGTGAACATTCAAAATGGCCGAGCTTGTCGACATAAGTGAGAGACATGAGTACCAACATAAAGCCACAAAAAGATCGAAATTCGAATATACGTAACCCGCGAAAATTCAAAATTCGCGATAGTTTTTGAACACACCTCGTATGTATTAGAAGTGATTTTCTTTCATTCGAAGGTTTGGACCACATCGCTTATATCATAAAGAACTATTTTAAATGGTGCCCAATACGTACATTTTTATTTTAAATTAACCTAGTTATTAATTGTTCAAAATTATGAATGAAACTTTAATATATTATCAGTGTACCATGACATTTGAATTCATTTTCACAATATTTAATAATAATAATAATTTATTTAGACACATACAGAAATATGTATCAACCAAGTCAATAATATATGTATATGAACATGGAATATGTAGCATACAGAGTGTTTCAAAATTAATGTAATTTTTTTAAGGGTATATAGTACTGACCAAAATGAGTAAAAAAAGCTTAATCACCATAGATTCAATCTTCAGCTGTTTCCGAAAAAACAAAAAATCGAAGAAAAACTGACGAAGATAGTGACTAATTTTTTTTTCTATATCAGTAAATAAACAATGAAATTTTATATGAAACATTTTTCTCAATTTCTTATAGTTACGAAGTTATTTGAAAATTGAATAATGACCAAGGTTGCCACAGCATTTAACGTAGTACAATTTTTCGATTTAAAAAAAGCACATCTAAGATGACTCTGAAAGACAAACAAAAAGTCTCATTTAATCGATGTCGTAACTCTTATAGTTTTCGAGATAGCAGAGGTAAACCCCGTAAAAACTCATTTTTCACTGCGTTATATCTCCGAAACTATTGATAATTGGACTTATGTTTATTAAGATTTTTCACTCATTTTGATCAGTACTATATTATTAATTACAATATTTTTGAAACACCCTGTATAATTTAAAAAAGAAAAATTCAAAATTGTTTTCCATGAATTCTTTAATAAAGTCAAATTTGTCTAAAAAAAATGGCATTCCAATGTGACACCGTCATTTAGTTAATGTATTGGCATGTATACAGGATATGGCCATGGGCCAAGATCACCACCATTTGCGGGCCAATGTCAAACAAACTGAGTATTCATTTTCTTATTTATTTGTAAGATATGTGATATTATATTATAAAGGAATATTAAATAATCATACTATGAATCTATAAAGGTAATAAAGATTCATTTATTTAAGAGATACACAATTATTAATATGACATAGATTTAGAGGTTATGTAGAGCATAGGATACGGTTGTTATTTTCACATCTAACTTAATAACTGTAGGTATTATGCACATAATAAGTAGTAATTTTTATGTGTTTTCAATATTGCCAGTCATCGTAGTCAGTATCTCAAGAAAATACACAAATAAATAAAATAAAAGTATTACTTACACTTTAAATAAATATTAGAAGTACATTTAAATATGTTTTGCATTAAAATAAAACAAATAGCCACGAAAATACATAATAATTTGTGCAACATCAACGAATATGACAGTGTCCCGCAAATGGCGGACGGAACACGAGCCACGTCATAGCCTGAGTATATTGGTACCCTAGTATTTTTTTAGGGTACCTCTATATACAGGCTATGGCCATGGGAGATAGCCGCCATTAGTGGGCCAATGTCAACTGTCAAATATACTGAGAATTGGATGAATTTACGATTCTCTATTTATTTGTAAGATTGTAAGTACGGTGGTATTGTATTACAACAAAATATGAAATAATTATACTATGAAAATATAATAAAAGTTAATTTATTAAAAAAATATTATATATTATTGATAATAACAATAATGTTAGCACTTTTCACGTCTCACAAGGAACACACGTATTAAGCAATAATTCACTTGCACTTGCATCATCAATAAGATCGTATTTAACCCGCTTATTTAGCTGTCGCCTATTTTCAGAAATCTGCTCAAACTAAGTCTCTTCATTTCGATATTACCTATACAAAATCACAAATCTGCATTATATCTGCTCTACACATCACATAGGTAATTAATCCCACTTCATTTCTGAAATTGTTAACACTTTTCACGTCTCACGAGGAAGGAAACACGAATTAAACACTACATTCATTTAGTAAACCTATATTACTCAATGCAAAAATACATAATAATCCTGATAAATCCCATTCCAAGTATTTAAACATTAAACAGTCACGTAACCCGAGAATCTACATCCTTTCCAACGTAGTAGGTATGTCAGCCTTGTGGAGGTTATGTACGTATACGTATATAATATTAAAATAGTTTAATAAATGTGGTTATTATTTATAAAATAATTATATATTCTAAATTTACTTTTTAAAAACTTAAATGTCGGTGCTTAATATTGGTAACAATTCCTTGTTTTCAATATTCAATATTTATATGAAAATTACATACTTAAAATATTAATTATACTTTAAATAAACATTAAAACTATATCTAAATGTATTTTTCAATTAGATTAGAACAAATAGCCACGAAAATACACAATAATTTGCGGGAAAACAACATTTATTAACGTTTTACACAAAAATGACATTGGCCCGCTAATGGCGGACGAAACGCGAGCCACGTCATGGCTATACCCTGTATATGGAGGAACCCTAGTATTTTTTAGGGTACCTTTATATACGGGGTATGGTCATGGGGCAAGATCGCCGCCATAAGCGAGCCAATGTCAAACATATTGATAATTCATTTTCCTATTTATTTGTAAGAAATGTGATATTATATTTTACAGGAATATTAAATAATCACACTATGACTCTAAAAAGGTAATAAAAATTCATTTATTTAAGAGATACACAATTATTATTATAACATAGATTTAGAGGTTATGTAGCGCATAGGATATAGGTTGTTATTATCACATCTAATTTAATAACTGTGGTTATTATTTACATAATAAGTATATATTTTAAACTTACCTTTTAAAAATTTAAATGTTTGTGCGTAATATTGGTAATTTTTATGTGTTTTCAATATTGCCAGTCATCGTAGTCAGTATCTCAAGAAAATATGCATATAAATAAAATAAAAGTATTACTTACACTTTAAATAAATATTAGAAGTAGATTTAAATGTGTTTTGTATTAAAATAAAACATGTAGCCACGAAAATACATAATAATTTGCGCAACAACAACGAATATGACAGTGGCCCTCTAATGGCGGACGAAACGCGAGCACGTCATGGCCATACCCTGAGTATATAGGTACCCTAGTATTTTTAAGATCGCAGCGCTGGGTGGCAAGTTTTGAACTATAAGTCGAACGAGATATGACGTTAATCTACTGTCAAATGGGAAAACACGTAATTTATAGAATTGTGTATTTCTCATTGTACTGTATTATATTTAATTTTCTTTTTATATTATTTTATAGTAGGTTTTATATTATCCATTAAGGGTAAATTAATGTAAATTCCTAGTACACTTTTATAAAACTTTAACTTAAATTGGATAACCACTTCTTTTTTAGATTATATCTTTAAAAAAATAATTAAAATAGCAAAATTTCATGATTATATTTCTTATTCACTTGTGAACATTAGTATAGAGTGTATTCGTGGAAGTGAAGATAAATGATATTTTTGTGAAAATTTATAAAACAAACCTCTTTCTGAAACAAAGTTTTCTTTAAAATTTAATGAATAAATCTTCAATGTATACAAGACGGATATATTAATTTATAATTTTCTGATCCACGCACTGTATTATCTTATTTTATCTTGTCAAGCATATTTTTAATGTAAACACGAACTTTTCGTTTACGCGGGAATTCGTGACAAAATAATTTATTGCCTTTCTAACGTGACAATGTGCACTCAAGTAAGCAGCAATATTTGTTACTCATATTACAATATATATATATATATATATATATATATATATATATATATATATATATATATATATATATATATATATATATATCGAGGGGTTGCTCACTAGCAAAAATTTTGTACAGGGATTGACAAAATACTTCGTATTTACAGTATTGTCAAGTATTGATAAGTATTTTCAAGAAATGTGTAATATTGAAAAGTATTGACTAATATTGAAAGGTATTTAACGTATGGACTAATATTGAAAAGTAATGTGTAGTACTGAAGAGTATTGACTAGTATTATATGTATTTTCAAGAATTGTAAATTAAGTAAAAAAGATAAAACATGTGAACAATAATCACATTATTTCGTGGTACCATAAGATTTTACACAGAAAAAACATTTTTTCACATATTTACTCAGCTTGTTTCTCTTATTTTTATATAAAAAAATCTGATGTGCCCAGCACAATACCTCCGTCTATCCTGTATATTATGTACAAAGTCCATACATAAATTTTCTTGCAAGATTCTAAATTTCCAGTAATATTATTTCATGCAAATGGCACTTGATACTGACATCTTCTTTTTTAGCTTTTCCCATTCGTTAGTGGTCGCTATTTTTTATTTTCTTCTTCCATTCATTTCTGTTTTGCGGATCATCCTCATTCGGTTGCTTTTCTCTCAAGTCTTCCGCAATACAGTCCTTCCATCTTATCTTTGGTCTTCCTCTGTTTCTTCCATTGTCTGTTACTAAGCTATTCATTCTTCTTCCAATATATTCTTTATCTCTCCTCATGACATGTTTAAACCTATGTAATCGTCTCTCTTGTATCTTTCTAGAAACTTCTAATACTCGAGTTATTTCCCTTATTCATTCATTCCTTACCGTATCTTTCCGTGTCTTCCTCAACTTCTATCTCAACATTCTCATCTCTACAACATTAATTTTCTTTACAGTTATAATTTTCTTAATATAGTAGCTGTTTCCATGATTATAGCACTGCTGGCTGATTTATAAAATTTAATTTCTTTATAACTCTTTAACTCTATCCACTGAATATGAAATATAAAATGTAATCAATTCGTATAGATAATAGAATATTCTTTAATATTTATAATAACATTACATGTGCAAATACTATTTCATTGTTTGTTCATAAAATAATTTTACTGGAAATATAGGATCTTTTGCAAGAAAATTTATGTATAGGGCATAACTGACAAATGTCATAATTTTTCATACAAAATTTCATTTTTTGGTATTTTATGATTCCTTTTTTCGGAAACTGAATTCCACACCCTTGATAATAAATAAACCAAATGAAATAAGAAAATCATGGAATTTTGAATGAAAAATTAGGACATTTATGGACGAAATTTAGCTGTCATTTTGACACGGGTCCCCATATTTGCAGAGGGGTGAATCTGCATTCAGAAACGTGATAACAAGTTTTCAATCTAGTAGCGTTTGGAAATACTTCCTGACCCTTTCATAGATGGCTTTAGTAGTACAGATTTTACAGGGATTCTCAAACTTTAATGTCAAAATACTATACAACTATACAAAGGTAACATATGTTTAAGAACTGCTGTAAATTTCCCACAATTCTCTATTGCATCGTTCGAAATTATTTGACTTTTAATACTGTTATTTGTGAATTTGTATCTTTATTGCAATATAGTACTTTATCATAGGAATACTCATATCTAATTGTTTAACACCAAATCTCGCCCGAATACACTTCGAAATAAGTAAGGTCCTCTACGCTCTCCGTATACTTTTGTGCCTGTGACTCTGCCTTCTGCATAAGCGTGTATTTACAAGAAATATTATTCGGTATCGATATGTATTTTCATGTACCGTAAAAGTATTTCCATGTATCGTTAAAGTATTTTTATGTATCGTTAAAGTATTTCTTGTACTATAATACATGGTATTGTCCCATATTTATTTGGTACTGACAAGTATTTTCAGATATTTGTACACGTATTGACACCAGTGAACAACCCCTCGATATATATATATATATATATATATATATATATATATATATATATATATATATATATATATATATATACATATGTCAATTTAGATACAAAAATTTGTATAAGATTTAAAAAAATTCTAATATAACATACTTTAATAACAAGTCAACCTGTAGTTCATTATTTTGCCACCAAATGTCATATCGGTTACCAATACATGCCAATATGAGCTACGGTAATGTAGCCGATTTATCTAGTCCATGGATCTGACATCTATAGTCAAAATTATGGAGTCTCGAAGAAGAATTTTGATAAAATTTTAAAATAAAATGAAATACAATTGATTACAACAATTAATACATTAACTAATTACAACAGTTAATACATTAATTGATTACAACAATTAATATGAAAGAAAAACGCTTTGAATGCACAACGCAGGATTTATTTTTAATTTAATTAAAAAATAGACTTAAAATTGAATAAAAAAGAGCCTTAAAAAGCAATTTACTTTCATTCTACACGTAAATAGTATCTAGTAATTTTTTAGCAACGAAATATGTCCATGTTTAAATTCATTTTTGATATTATGTGATACATGTGACACATCCAAAACAGTACGAAGACAAACTCTAAAATGTATTGTAACGTTTATTTATTTGGGTGAAGTGTAAAAATCAGAACAATATTATTAATTAAAATAAAAGTTTAACGATAAATAATTAAAAGATAATAAAAAAATTAACACTATGATTAAACAATTATTATAAACATTAATTTAAGACTAATAATATCATTAATTACTTAAACACTAAGATTATTTATTTAAACAATGTTTATTTCACTATATTTATATAACTATTTTTATTTATGTTCACAACTCGTAGACTATTTATTTATATCACCAACTGATCGTTTCACGATGCAGATCAGGTGTTCTTTTTCTGGAACATTCGACGCGATGATAACATCGAATACAAAGGGATCAGCCGGTAAGTAGGTCAAGACGTGTTTGTTTACTTCGCCGACGATTAGTCATCGCTCAGGCTTCTAGAAACGTTCGACCAATGGCGGCGGTCACGTTCTCGCGTCGGGTGCATGCACATTACAGTATTAATATAGTCAAATTTTTTGACTCTGTCGGGTACAGTAATAAAACTATAAATGAACTATTAATATCGCAATTATGATAAAGCGGCATATCCTTTACTTTCTGCAGTATAATACTGTTTGGCATCGGCCCATATTTTTGAGCCGCTCTATTCATGCATTGAATCAAACGTCTACCAGGTATGTATAGGAAAATAGCCTTACAGTCCTTTAACATAAATGAATAGAGCGACTCAAAAATATGGGCCGAAGCCAAACATTATTATACTACAGAAAGTAAAGGATATGCCGCTTTATCATAATTGCGATATTTATAGTTCAATTATAGTTTTATTACTGTACCCGACAGAGTCAAAAAATTTGACTATAGTTTGTTTTTGACTCAGTTAGGACATTGACATTCCATTTTAAAACGATGCTAGTTGTTGACAATACTTTCGCTGTAACGTAAGTTTATTTATTAATTCAGATATATTACCTTCATTCATAGCCGTAGAAATAACATTATTTTCTGTCAGTGTCAATGACACTGTGTCAGTATCTCATTTTTCATATATTTGGTTTTACATTTGCTAATAAACTTAGTAGTTAACTTAGTTTTGAAATTTGAATGTTTTTACTATAACATATATTTTTACCTATCGCTAAGAGAGGTATTGGATTCATGCTAAAAATCGTATATCCAGATTTTATTGAATAAACACGTTTTAAGGTATGTGTGTGTATGTGTATGGATATTGGAAGTTCGGTTTCTCAAATACTATAAGACTTGGGACATGTTTAACTCTGGATTCCTAAATCTAACATTAATGGAAAGATCTGATAAGGTAACAATTGGACAACCGAAAGTGGTAGTCTCATTAAAAAAATCTTTTAAAAATTATTTTTTGAAAATTTATGCTATAACAAAACAAATAATAATGATCGTTAAATTCTCAATGTGATACATTTAACATTTTTGTTATACCTTCTATAGATTTAGAGCTATAATATATAATAATATAGAATAATCTGTTGTAATAAATCTCTCTCCCTACACAATTCCATGGAAACCAGATGACATATTTAAATGTTTGTAATTAACAGATAAATACAAAATGTCAGTGTCAAAAATCAACAATTTTACAGACAGTACTGAAAACTGTTTTGAGAAGTAGGTACATTTAATATCAGTGGCGTAGCGAGCATAATTGGCGCCTGGGGTACGATACCATTTGGGCGCCCCTTTCCCGTAAGATTTTTTTTCATAAAATAGTCTTTAAATGCCATTTTATGGTATTTTACTATAGATATTTGACCAAAAAAACAGGTATATAAATACAAATATATTTCATAGACATTTTAAAGAAATTTTAATTTTTTATTCCAAAATTTCGAAAAAAGTTTTTAGTTTTATTAATTTTATTTGGATAACAGAGTACAGTATCTACCTAAAGTACTGTATAATACATAATGAATAGTCACTATCTAAGTGTGCTTCTACAATACACTATAGGTACTATTTTTCAGGACAAATAGGGACACAAGTTCAAGCTAGGCTTTAAATTTGAGAAAAAAATCGAGTTAAAAAATGAAAAAGAGGATTGGAATCGGAATTGTATCTGTGACTGTGTTGGAGAAATTATCAGTTATACAGTCTAGTAGAATCAGTTAAAAAATGTTGATATTAGATATTTATTTATTTTAGATATTTATATACTTAAATGTTTTAAAATACATACAGTTTTTATACAATGAAAAAAGTACAGGGTGTATCACGGAAAATGAAACATAGGCGTTTAACATGGGAAATCAGTTTTTCCATGCGCATTGCTCCCCTAATTATTTTAGACAAAAAGTTTCAAATGGATGTTGTAAAGCAAAAATTTCTACATCCGAATCAATAAAAAAAAACAATTTGCCTACTTCATAACAGCAGAAATAAAATTTGAAAATTTACATTTAATAGTATTAGCGATGGAATTAGAAACGAGAGACGAACAAAAGCGTAACGTTTTATACGTCAAATTATTAGTATTTACTTTAGCAATCATTATTCTGACCAACCTTTGGAAACTTATATGGCGAGTGCGGGCATTTGCCAGTAGTACTCAATTCAGGTCTATAGATGTCGCTAACGTCTGGTGGTGGAAAATAAGGATGCATGGGGAACATTTGAAATTGATATTTGAAAATATTTGTGTTTTTGATTCTATTTAATTTGCTTTGATTATTAGTTGTACTTTCTGTGTTTCTACTGAGCGAGTTATTAATGTAATATTGTTTAATTTTATGTGTTCATATAAGATATCCGTGTTTTATTTTCTACCCAGTTATAATTATTTCAATGAAATAAGTTGTCAAATGTATTTTGAAATTAAAATTTTATTATGCGTATTATTGAAGAAAAAAAAATAACATAATATTTGTGCTCATATATTTTAATATCAAAATACATTTATATTAACTACACTATAATATTTTGAATAAAATTAAAACGGGGTTGCCTAATTTACATTTTAGTTCTATTCCAATCACCAGGTGTAATGTTCAGTTCAAATACACATGAGTTTCAGGTCTAAATAGTATATTGTCTATGATTCTGACACTGACGTCTCAAATTTCTGCAAGTTTAGTAGCTAATGGTTCAAGATCGTGAAACGCTTCTCTAAAATTCATTTTAGGATCTCGTAATATTAAGTGCACAATATCAATTCTCCTCAAGATTTCATGCCAGAAATGAACTAAAGTTATGAAATTAAAATTTGTTATATTTTGTAATAAAATTGTAGTTTCCTTCTGTTGTCACTTGTGGTAGTACTGTCCTCTGCTAGTTTTTCTAATAGTTCAACTAATTCTTCTTCTTGTTGCATAAATTACTATTTCTTTTGATGTTATTTATTAGTTGATTTTGAACTGTAGATGCCAGAAGATGAATAAATTCATTTTGTATTTGATAGTTATTAGACAGTTTTTGGCGTTCCATTGCATTTTTAAGCTGATTTGCTAGTAGTGGATCAAACTGAGCTACAAGTTTAATTAAAGATAATAGGTTTTCGACATTTATACCATCTTCAAGCGCTACATTTTCAACATGACCACGTAGAGGAAGATTTTGTATGATGAGATACTTCAAACAAGTTAATATTCGTCGCAATATATTTCGCCAACGTTCTAATATAATAAAAGCTATTGTTTGTTATCGGTTTAAAATAACAGGCGTTAAAAATTTATCACTTATTTTAGAAAAATAAAGTGTTCAGGAAGAAGAAAGAACGTTGTACCAAGTTATTTGTTTTATTTACTGCAATCACTATTTATAAGATATTTTATCAGACATATCAAGAAAGGAAATAATAATTATATTACAATAATTATTAATTTAAAATATATTTTTAATCAAACAAAATTCCCGAAACTCATATTATTTCCCCAAAACTGATCAAAATAAAAAAAATCCAGAAAATCTTGTTTGTCTTGAGGACAGTTTGGCGCCCTTCTGCGAGTGGCGCCTGGGGCATGATAGCCCCCTTTGCCCACCTGTCACTACGCCACTGTTTAATATTTCTTATTGTATTATTAATTAAATATTTAAAATTATAGGTATATTAATATTACATATATCCCTGAGATATACACGGCTAAAACCGTCAATAAATATGAAGAATTTTGAACATATTAGACGAGTAGGGAAAAATTTCTCATAGAACAAAAGAATAGATAACAATATACAATTGAAATTATTTGGTGTGTACAAGAAATGTTAAATTCTGGTCGCGAATCTGGGGAACCGGGATCGAATCCGACCGCCGCCAAATATTAAATGCCACAAAATTGACCACTGTGGTGCACTTTCGAAGCCAGCAATGAGTGCCCGTGAGGTGACGCCTGGTAAACGCCTGCACGGTACAAATATTTCATCATCCTTACCGAAATCTGTACACAAAGCAGATTGGTGCACCCAGCAATGGGTGATATGCCGTGATCATATATATTTATTATTTATTTTATTTATAAAATGGAAATGGCGACAGGTATTGTTATATTATTTACCGTTACATGTGACACATCCAAAGCAATCTAAAGACAAACTCTCTACAATGTATTGTAACGTTTATTTATTTGGGTGAAATGTAAAAATCAGAGAAATATTATTAATTAAAATAAAAGTTTATTAAGCGATAAATAATTAAGATAAAGTTAATAACAGTATTTTTTTCTTCAAACGTCATAAAAGTAGCATCTTTTGTGACTTGATTCACAAGGTAGAAGTCTAATTTCTACGCCGCCGGAGTAGAAGTAGCTAATTTCTAGAAATAAAATAAATAAATATCCATAGAAACTAACAGAATCAACGAATAAGAAGTAATTTTAATAAAAGAAACCTGTAATATCGCCCTAAATGTTACTATAACACGCTAGGTAACCTAAGAATAAAGTTATTAAATATCATCAATAGCTGTCAAATTTAAATACATAACCTATGAATTGAAATATAAACAAAGTTTACTTTTGAGGAAATAACATATTAAAGAATAGCATACTTACAGATTACAATTATAGGGACGGTAATGAACATAAGAATACTTAGAATTAAAGTGATAAGAAAAGTTTATATTGTTTGCAGTGATTCCTGGACATATCTTTTAGCGACACTGTTAGATTTCCTTCTAATTGAACAATTTCAGGGGTCATACATTATAATACTTCAATTTCCGACATAATTGCACACAAGGAGGATATAAAATTGCACAGTTTTTATTTAAGGGCGCGTGTAAAAGCCTTAGTATTCATAACATCCGTTGGATGCTTTCTGAAGGCGCCACTAGTACTTTTACATAGGTCATAGAATCCTAAATCCTTTGCCAAACTTTACTTCTCATATGCCCCCACTAAGGTATTTCCGCGCTGAGCCATATATTTCAAGTTTTATGTCGCTCGGCGGTATGACTTAACCACCGACAAAGAACTATGATGCTTACAACAGTGTCCTGTTGTTTTCACACAAATTTTATGAAAATTGTGTTTTCTATAGAACACAATTTGCATAAAATTTGTGTAAGCATTATAACATCTTATTTTTGTAATAATAGAAAACTGTACAATGTACAATTTGCGACACTTGGTGAAGTTGTTCTAAATATTTAAATATTTTGTGAACATTTGGCACACTTCACAAGATTTTCGGATGTTTATAATCCGTCCACTCAACTAGTCTCAGTGCCTCGAAAGAGGCGTCAGTACACCACACTGAAGAGCTCCAATAAGAGCGAAACGCGTCTGTGGTTCTGGTTGAGTGGGCCAGTCTCTGATAAATGACCGAGAGGTTGATTCAAAGACTGAAATCTTGTGAAGTGTGCCAAGTGTTCACAAAATATTTAAATATCTTATTTTTGGTTAGCGGTATTTAAAATGCCTTTTAATCTGGTTAGATTTACCTCGTATTTATAGATAACAGTAATAATATTTTTCTTGATACATGATGAATATGCAATTAGTAAAGAGAATTTATCTTTGGAGAATAGCGATATCTCAAAATCTTGTAATCGGATTAATTTTTGTTTGTATCTTCTATTTGTAATTATCGTATTTATAAACCTTACCTGTTTTATGTTTTCTCATTGTATTTACGATGTTATAGCGAAAAAGAAAACATTTGTAGTAAATAGTGTTTATTATATGCTAATAGTACATATTCTGTGACCAATACAATTATTTCCGCCAATGATTTTTGCCAAATTCCATGCGGGAAGTTTCTTACAAAAATTTCTATATTTAGAGTAAAATTATTTCATGAACTATGCAGATTATACTTGACAATATCATATGTCAATTATTAATATTTATTGTTTCCATGTTGAGCTTGTACCAACATAGGCTGCAAGATTAATAATAAATTAATTTCTTTACAACTTTTTATCTCCAAATACGTTTATTAGGAAGCAAAAATGCAGTCAAATCGTAAAGAGAATGACATATTCTTCAATATTCATAATAAGGTTAAATGTCAAAAAATGATATTTAATCTAAACAACTCTTCATATAAACATACGAAAGGGGAATACGAAGGAATTATAATTTTTTTGAGTTGTAATATAGGAGTTATCGAACGTAAAGCTAGTTTTTAGTCGGGAATAGGTCAAAATTAAAATCCGAACGCAGCGGGAGTTTTAAGACCCGTGAGTGACTAAAGATGCGTATCTTACAATATTGTATCTACGATAGAATCTAATAACCCAATAAATATACAAAAAATACTGTTATTTATGAATTCGGATCACAATATTAAATAAGAAGTTTGCTATGATAACAAAATATTCAACCTAGCTTTGCAAATGTAGCGTATTAAAATGTTTAATAAGTCGTTGCTCGGCAACTCGTGAGTAATGAAGCCTTGTTTAAAACTAAACTTTACTGATACTGCATCTTAGGTATATTTTAATTCAATTAAAGGAAAATAATGTGTGCATCTTGTGTGCGAAAAATATTGTGTAGTGCTCTCAACGGATGTTTCGATTCCGCGCGCGGTCAAAAAACTTTCACCTTCATGCAGTAATCATACATTTCGCGCACATATACACGAATAACTATTCAATATTATAATATCGCTACATTTCTATCACTTTGATTTTTAAATTTAGTTGCTATTTTATTATATATCGTAATGCTACTAGCGATTTATATATTGAAAAAATAAAAAAGACGAAGAATTTTGGAAATCGAAAATGCTACCAAAATTAAGCATTTTTATAAGCGGTATTTACTACCTGAAATAATATGTACGCGAATTCCTCGTAGATTACCGTACAGAGAAATGTATTGCGACAATTGCATCATAAATCATGTCCATACCATGATTGTATTTATACTTTTCCCATTCATTCCTTGTGATTTTTACTTCCTTGTACGTAAGTAATGGAGGTAATGTAATCGCGAAAAATTTCGGTTTTCATATTTCAGCGGAAATACCCATTTTGATCAACCCTGAATCTATTTTGACTAATTTCGTCGTGACGTCTGTACGTACGTCCGTACGTATCTCGCATAACTCAAAAACGGTAAGCCGTAGAAAGTTGAAATTTTGTATTTAGGACTGCTATAACATCTAGTTGTGCACCTCCTTTTCTGGTTATTACACAATTTCCAGAAGTGGCACTTTACATGAAGCCTATAATAGATTTCAATGAAAAACTGTTTTAAAATATAAACTTTTCAAATTTGGTATACAAGACTTTTATGTCAATCGAAATAACATAATACATTTTGGTTAAAATAGGCTAACCGGAAGTGGTACATTACTTGAAGTTGTTAACAGTTTTTCTTAAATAAAATGATTTTATTTTGATTTTACAAATAAATGCTTCAAATCAAAGTTTTAGAGAATTAATTTCTGCGTCTAGCACATCAAGTATTATTAAATTAGCCCTTTGTATAAGCGAGATATGTAAATTTAAAAATTATATACTTTTTTTGTTTTTGTAATAAAGCTTGCTATGGATTAGGACAAAAAAAATGTTCATGTCAAATTACGTTAAATACGTGCAATTTTATGATTCGTACTATAACAAATATTATATTTTTATTGTGAAATTAGTCATATTCATTGTTGCAATCAAATATTTCTTTGTTGTAATCAAAACTCTCTTTAAAAAAAACCGGGTTAGATTAATGTTAATTTAAGAATGATAGTAGTAAATGAATTATTTTTTGTTCTATATCAAAATATTTCTCGGGCTTGGCTTAAGCCTGTCAATATTTTGTAATTTAGTTATTAAAAAAATATGTATACTTTAATAATCGTACAAGGAAGTCGTGTGGTGTCCACATCAGATTTTTTTATTTTAAATAATGTAAAATAAAATGAACGAACTCTTTAGTAATGTTACTAAAAATTATTTGATATAAATTAATCATAAATCTTGACATTCATTTCAATGCTGCTTTTTCGGGTTTCGGATAATGTAAATGTCAATATTTGTACTTTTGTTTAAATTAATACAATAAATTGAAAATAATTTATTTCATTTCTTTTTTCTTGGTGTAATCTCATTCATTCAAAAGGGAAAGATATCGGTACTTTGGTAAGGAAAACAGTTTTGATAATGTAAATTGTCTTGTTACCCCTAGCGGCAAAGTCGTGAAACTGTTAACATTGTGTATACGGCAATATTTTCGAAAGCAGTTTTCTCAAAAACTGTTATAAATATTTTATTTTTGTTTTCAAATTTTTAAAATATACATCAAGTATTAGTGCAAGACATAATATTCGTCTTCATAAGTTTTCCAGAAAGTCAAATAAACAACCTTAAACCTTTTGCTAAAAACAAGCAATTACTATTTTATTAATTATAATTAAACTATATAATCATGACTCATGAAACTTCTTCTTGCACTAGAAGACATACTAATGTACACTTCTTCAAATTTTTAAGTCATTTGCTTCTGTTATATTTGAGAAAACTGCTTCCGAAAATACCTAATATTTAAGCTATTTTTCAAGCGATTTTAACACTTTCACACGCGCCCATAAAAGTCAAAACGTGGAAATTTCCACTTCAATGTTTATAACAAAAAGTGAACAAATAAGTATCCGTAGCTACAGGGCAATTGAAATCGCAAACGTAATTTACGTAAAATGTAACGTCAGTAGTAGATATTTTTCTTTAAATATCTACGTTTGAAGAAAAAATATGTGTCATTCGGATTAAAAGTGTCTTTGTGTGCCTCGCGTGCAAATGTCCGACTCGCTTCGTTCGTCGTTCAAAATTCCACGCTCGCCGCACAAAGTATCACTTTTACTTCTAATAACACAATATACTATTATGTACCTAGGACGAAAAGTGAATCTTTAAGGTATGAGCAAGTTGTTTACGGCCGGGGCGGGTAGCCGAAGCAGTAATTACTTGTGAGTCAACCTGTGTATTATGTATAAATTCCATACATAAATTTTCTTACAAAAGATTCTAAATTTCCAGTAAAATTATTTCATAAACAAATTGTGCAAATTGCACTTGACACTGACATTTTCTGCTTTAACTTTTCCCATTCGTTAGGGGTCGTTATTTCTTATTTTCTTCTTCCACTCCTTTTCTCTCAAATCTTCCGCAATACAGTCCTTCTATCTTATCTTTGGTCTTCCTCTGTTTCTTCAACCTTCTATTACTAAACTATTCATTCTTCCAATATATTCTTTCAATATATCGTATTCTTCATCTCTCCTCATGACATGTTCAAACCAATGTAATCATCTCTCTTGTATCTTTCTAGAAATTTGAAACACTAGAGTTATTTCCTTACCGTATCTTTCCGTGTCTTCCCCAACATCAACTTCAACATCCTTATCTCTGCCACATACATTTACTTTTTATTGAAACTTACATCTGTTGAATTATCTGAATATATTAGCAATTTTCATGGCTAACATAGCTGGCTGATTTATGAAATTTAATATCTTTATAATTCTTTAACTCCATATCTATTGAATATGAAGTATAAAATGCAATCAAATCGTATAGAGAAGAATATATTCTTTGAGTATAATAAATTTAAATGTGAATAAATCATATTTAACTGTTAAAATCTTCAAATGAGGCTACTTCCGGTTGACCAATTATAACCAAAATCTAATCACTTGTTCTTCTGGATGTAAACTTGAGGAATACAAAAAAATATAATTTTTGGAATCGTGGTATTGAAGTTATGCGATCCGAAACTTTCGTCACACACACACAGACACACACACACACACATAAATAGAAACAGACATAATCGCAAAAGTGGTAAAATCGTATTATAGGGACCCTAAAACATGCTTATTCACTGAAAATTCATCATTGAAATTTTTGACCAAAGACAATACCTTCCTTACCTAAAGGTGATGGAAGGTAAAAAGTAATAGTAGTATTTTATATGTATCCTCATAAAAACTAAGTAAACAACACTACTGAAATTGACAGAAAGGGTGGAGTTAAAATCTTTATTCATCAATTCGTAGACCTTAATCGGATATCTTTAAAAACAATTATTGTAAGCGCATAGCAGATACAAAACTGACAATTGTTATCCAATACCTCAAAATATAATATTTACATCTTCTACAGACGAGAATGGAACATTTATACGTTTGTCTTCCTCGAAGTATGCTAAAGCATTTAAAATAATTTCTTTACTCAGTTTCGATAATTTTTTATCGCTCAATTTTTGATTAACACACATATAAACATAAAAATTATTCATATTACTGTTTTTATTTAGTTCATTAAAATTTTCTTTGATATGAAACAAGGCGTAATAAAATAAGATATAAGGTATAGTTAATATTTTCTCAAAAATAAATAAATTTCTGCAAGAATGTCTACTTTGTACTTCGTTCAATAACTCAAATTGCTTCGGTAGTTTACATATTCTTCCAGCATGAAATGAATTACCCCATATTATAACACCATACGCGAGAATACTATGTATAACAACGAAATAAAGATCTTTTTCCACATTTTTTGTTTGAAGTAAACTACACTGTAGCTTTTCCTTTACTATTTTCAGCATCGGTACTAATATCTTCCACATTACTACAACTGTTAATAAAAGTCGTATCATCCGCGTAAAGAATAGTTCAGCTGATATTACGGTAGTAGGTAATATTGTGTAAATAATAAATAGTAAAGTTCCTAGAACTGATCCTTGTGGTAAGCCATATTTCATAATTGAAACGTTTGAATTTTTGTTGTTTACATTAGTAATTTGGTTTCAATTTATTAAGAATTTTTTGATTAGTTCCAAGACAACACTTCTAATACCGTAATACCTACTGTAATATTAGCAAAAACAAAGAATTCTGCAGATTGGTGGAATTTTTACGATTCCAATAGTAAAGCCGCCTGAAAAACTCTATATCAAGCAAGCACGGCGGACTGTAAAGCCCTCGTCATACGACTGGTGTACTTGACCAATATTTGTTAATGGCGTATACGTGTCATGTCGTGTGAGTACTGGTCAGTTTCCCATCGTCTGTTAGTAAAACTAGCACAAGTCAAAGGGATCACAATTATTGGTACACTATTCAAATCTTAACTTGTCTACACTTTGTGGTTGCACTCACACGAGTTGTATGAATTTACTAGAGTTTCACTGCTTGACTTTATTTTCAAGTTACTTGACTTGACTTGAAATCAAGTCAAGCTCAAGTCAAGTAATAGTAGCCGAAAGTCAAGTCAAGTCAAGTAGTTAAAATGTCAAGTACTTGAAAAGTCAAGTAGTTATTTTTCAATTACTTGAAAAAATCAAGTAGTTATATATGGACTAACAAACTATTTAAAGAATATGTATTATGGTGGACCTTAAAAGGGAGCAAGTCGAATTTTAACCGGGCCGCCCCCTAAAGTGATTCCAAATAAATAAATAAAAATTATACTGGCATTGATTCCACTTAATTTAATATTTGACCGTGCCTAAATGCACGTGATTTTTTCCCATTTAAATAACATTCGGTTTTGGCACATTTTGGAACTTTATTTTTCTCCGAGATATTAAGAGGTTTCAAAAATCCATTCATTATTGGAATATATACTAGAATGACCCGAGAATATGTGGACAAAATCTGAAGTCCCAATTATTATTCTTAATTCGAATGGAGTATAGCTTTTTGGGCTTTTGTGCGATAGTTTAACCATCAACAGTTATCTTAATAATAATGATTAGGACTTCAAATTTTGTCGACATATTCTCGGGTCATTCTAGTATATATTTCAATATTGAGTGAATTTTTTAGACCTCTGCAGAAATTTTAACTTGCAGTAGTGAATCAGCACAGCATATGGCGCGCCACGCCGTACCACACACACACAGCTAGATTACGATTCTACTGATTCGTGCGTTTTCGTACATAATCGGTTCGTTATCAAGTAGCTTGAATTTGCTTGAAATTGCTTGATCAAGTCAAGTAGTAACGATAGAAAATCAAGTCAAGTCAAGTAATAAATTTTTGAAAAGCTTGATTTTCAAGTCAAGTAATTTACAAAAATATCAAGCTACTTGACTTGATGAAACCCTAGAATTTACCCCTCGCCAAGTCACATAATAATGGGAAAAAGAATACGAACACTCTTGCCAATGAGAATCCATAATTTGAAGCCGAAGAAGCCAGTAAATGTAAAGTAACAACTAAAAGCTTATCATATGTTACAGAAAAATCATTACGACATGTGCAAAAAGATAATCTCCAAGCTACAGCTCCAGCATCCTGATACAAGAAAGAAGTAGAAGTTGGAAACTAGTAATTGTCATCAGCAAGTCAGGTCCGAACGACACCATTGTCAAGATCGACGATGCTGTTTACCGACGAAACAGGCAACATCTTCGACCTCTCAATGAGCCTACGTTTACTACAGAATCTGAAAACATTTTTAAAGAAAAAGAAGTTGATAACGACATTTTGAAAAAAAGAAGATAAAAACAACGCTTCATTGAGTGTCCGTGAGGTGACGCCTGGTAAGTGCCCACACGGTACAAATATTTCATCATTACCAATATCTGTGTACAAAGCAGGCCACCCAACAGTGGGTAATATGCCGTGATGATATGTTTATTTATTTGTTGTTAATCCAACAAAACAAAATGTGCCCCAATCTAATAGTACATGATACGGAAATAAAACCAATGTTTTGACTTATTTTGATTTTGAACTGCTAAAATGTTATTATTTTTAATTTCATGTGTTCTACTGCCTGAAAATGCAGTTCAAAATCAAAGTAAGTCAAAACAATGATCTTGTCAAATAGACATTTTTCTTGTCAAAGTGACACACGCACACAAATCATCCGATTCCAAGCACTTCAAGATGGCTCGAATCACGTGTCTGCTCGCGCCCTATAGTATTTCAGACACACATGCGGAAATTATCGTACATATACAATAATTATCATAATGTTGCATTTGCATGAAATCGGACAATGGATTATTTAGTGCCAATTTCTAAACTTTTAAAGACGAGTTTTGTGCATTTTAGTGACGATTTCAAATAAAATTATTTATTCATAGTTAATAAATATTGTATTATTAAAAAAAAACTTTTGACTTGCAAGTGATCTGAATAAATGTGAAAATATAAACGACACTGACAAATATACAATATTATTTAATAGAATTATTATACGAATTATATCAAAACATCTATATGTAATTTATTAAAGTTAATTAATTAAAATCTATTACTGCTTTCTTATTATTAATTTCAAATACAGAGAATAATGATTATAGTAATGAAAACTTTAACCGCAGTGAAACTTTAATTCCTAACGAATGTTGTATACGAAAAACAAGACCTATAATGTCATCATTTCTTTCATATTTATTAATTTATTAGAACAAACGTAAAAATCAATGAACTCCTACATTGTCATTAGTAACATTGATATGCGTGAGACAATTCCATATGAATATATATGTTTATATATAGATAATCTCTACGCAACGTACGAGGGTTGTTCACCCTATATTTATCTAGCTTGATTTTATATCGATTGGTTGTTAGGAAACGAATTTGTACATATAAAAAAGAAATACAATTGTCGAAAAACAAAAGTGAATACTTACAAGCCGAAGCTAAATTATACTCTATTTTCGTACAGCGGCAGCATCTGTTACGGCGGATAAATGCGTGAAGCGGTGGAAGCGGATGGTGAAAAAGAAGTCAGTGTTCTGGGACAAAGAATAAAGATTATTTTCAAATTGACCTTGTCGCTCGTCACTGCAGTGCCCTGCATTTCTATCTTAATTTACTTTTTTATTCTGTCAGGCATTAAAATTGTTTTACATATTTGTTTCCGAATCAAAATTTGATTATTCATTTCAAAATAAAGTATCTACATACTATTCCAAAATTACTATTGAATGTTATAGCCGAAACAGTCGACGACTGCTAATGATGTTCATACACAATTCTTAATTTAACATTTCGTATGTCATATTTCAATTTTATTAATGATCATTATAAACGTAATTTCAATTGTAATAACCATTAAGTCACAATGATCATTTAATAATATTGTGGCGGATCTAGTAGGCCGTCACGTTACTACCCCAACAAAATATTATTGAAAAAACAATTCAATTATTATATTTATAAAATAAACATGTCAAAATTCTTGTCCTGCATAATTTATATATTTTATTTATTTTACATTTTCTACATTTGTAATTCGAAGTAATATACAAATATTACATTGGTGACCCCGTGAATAGAACCGCATCTTTCTCAATCGCTAGTGCAAGCGTATTCGTAGTCATGAATTCAAGCCGTCAATCAAAGAACGTCTCCACCTAACGTTGAAGCAGATGAAGCAATCTGGCCTTTACAAAACCTTCAGTGAGTGTTCCCGGCAAGAAGAGAGACAACGGCAAAATAGTAGAACTCACCGCACAGATCGTCGACTTGAAATCCTCCCTCAAGAAGGACAAGAACGAAGCCAACGCATCTCAGCAAGTACAGGTCCAACAAGCTCAAACCCATTTTAACATTGCACAACACAAAAAACATACACAAACGTCACATGTCACTTCACACACATCACAAAACATAACTTGAAATTTTTTCTGGCATCTTCATCTTCGCTTTTTCTTCCTTCCTCCACCAGTAGCACTTCTACTGGCTCTGGAACCATCAAACATTTCCTCTGTCGGCAGACTCACTTGCCCGGGAAATCTATCTCCTTTCTTATAGATAAACGTCTATAACCCAAAAAGTCCAGATAAATTTTCAAGAACACAATCACAACAATCAATCAATCACCTAATAATTTTCACCAACAAACAAGCTTCTTCATGAAACAACCTGTACTTGTACCTATGTATCTTTGTATTTTAAAATTTTGAATTGTATCGCTTCACTAGGCGGGGGGTAATGTGGCGGATCTAGTAGGCCGTCACGTTACTACCCCAACAAAATACTATTGAAAAAACAATTCAATTATTATATTTATAAAATAAACATGTCAAAATTCTTGTCCTGCATAATTTATATATTTTATTTATTTTACATTTTCTACATTTGTAATTCGAAGTAATATACAAATATTACAATATGATCGTAAGTATTCGGCAATAATCGCCACGCTGCTACTGTCACAATCTTGTCATGATTTTAAATTGTAATCTCAATAATGTCACAAATTAATAAGTGTTCTAAATTTGATGGTTTAAACAAACTAAACGATAAAGTGAACGACAACATGAAAATTGTAAAATTGCAAAACTTATCAAATAACATTTGACGTAAATTTACGCATGCACTTTAAATTATATATATATATCGTCTGTCAGGTGTTTTCATAAATAAGAATTAAGGTAATTTACTAATTGTGCTAATTACCATTAATATTTGTCTTCCGTCTCAGCTATTAGTGATATATAACAAAGGCTATAATGTTAGATATTTGAATATTTAGAAGAAGCTATTTTAACTGCTCGAACATCCTACGATGAGACAAACACCAGAAATGTCGAGAATAATTTTGTTCTATATACGAGTATATCCGCCGTGTTTAAAATATTGCTTCAGATTTAAAATTATTAAGGGAGTAATTAAAGGATTTACTTCTTTATTAAAGTAGGCTTGTAGAATAAGTCACGATAGCCAATAAATAGAATGCACAAGAAAATATATACATAGTAGTACATTACAAATAATGATAGAATCTATTATAATAATGTACGAAATATTAACACATTGAATGCAGCTGTCGCTTATTAGCATCGACTGATATATTGTAAGGGTACCACCGACGCCTATAAAGTTTTATTCGCATTGGTAATTTCAGTTATCAAGTCTAGTCGGGGCAGCAGTTTTGTACGTATATGTAAGCAGGCACTCGAGTAAAGGAAAAATAAATTTTGAGAACAAGTAAAGAATGACTAAACTAAACCAGTGTTAAAATTAAAATTGTTACATTTATTTGGTTTTACAATTTATTTATAATTATTTACTAATCACGATATTTGGCATGAAGGCAACGCTTCCGGTTTGATTAACTTTCATATTTCAAATGGGACAACTTATATATATTGCTCTACATTTGGAATCTACATAAAATTACGAATTCAACGATATCCTTGAAGTGCATTTTTATTGAAGAATTAAATTACAAAAAACTTACGGAAAATGATGCATAATTAATCTGCTAAGCCATGATATCAAGCCAGATGTGAAAACAGTTGAGATAATATTTAGTAATAATTAAGTTAATTGTTTAAATAATAAGTTATTTTTGTAAGATTCCATACTTTGTTACAAAAAATGATCAATTTGTTATCACAGCTTACCTGATATGGTAGGACCATAATAATTGTTGATTTATTTTTGAATTTTGAATGCTTTTATTGTAACATACATTTTTATAATAATAAAATAACAGTAGTATCTTATGTACCCTCATAAAAACTAAGCAAACGACACTACTGAATTTGTCAGAATGGGCGGAGCAAAAATCTGAATGCATACAATTCGTAGATTACCTTGATCGGACATCTTTCAAAAATTCTACTGTATGTTCCATTTGAAATTTCAAAGTTGATATTAATTACTAATACAAAGGAAGTGGTATCATGAATTACATCCGTAGCATCAAGTAGCTTACATGTTGCTGTATAAATCATGGTATATGAAAGAAATTACTAACTTAATGAATAAGCGAAATATTTGCTGGGCCCAATAAAATATAACACCCTGTATATATATATATATATATATATATATATATATATATATATATATATATATATATATATACAGGGTGTCCCTTAACTTGGTGCACAAACTTTAAGGGCATATAATACTGATCAAAATGAGTAAAAAAAGCTCAGTCAAAATGTGTCCGATCTTTAATAGTTTCCCAGATATAACGCAGTGAAAAATGAGTTTTTACGAGATTTACCTTTGCTATCTCAAAAACTATAAGAATTACGATTTTACTTAATTGAGACTTTTTGTTTACCTTTGAGAGGTAATCTTAGATGGCCTTTTGTTATTTTATAAAAATCAAAAGTGAAATGTTGTGGCGACCTTGGTCAATATTTAATTTTCATATAACTACGTAACTATAAGAAATTGAGAAAAATGTTTCATATAAAATTTTATTGTTTTTTATAGTCTTTTTACTGACATAGACAAAATTTTATTCGATCGTTATCTTTGTCAGTTTTTCTTAGATTTTTCGCTTTTCTCGGAAACAGTTGAAGATCATTCCTATGTTGATGAAGCTTTTTTATTCATTTTGGTCAGTACTATATGCCCTTAACGTTTTTGCTCGAAGTTAAGGGACACCCTGTATATATATATATATATATATATACTCGTATGTGTGTATGTGTCTATTAGAGATTTTTTATGACTTCAACGACATATAAATATTGTATAGGGTTGATTAACAATTGTTTCGAGAAAAATGATATAAAAATTAGAAGTATATAGGGTAATTTCCGGGGAGATGGCCATACGGGAGAGATGACAACGAAAAATATAGAAATTGTTTTGTTTTTACCGCAAATATTAATTTATTCAGCTCAATGAGAACAATTGATTTATCATTTGACATATGACAATAGTTCGTTCGACATTGTGTAGGTTTTGCTTTATGGTTTGAGATCCATTGATTGAATTTTCGATTTCTTATTAATTACTGACAAATTAGCTCTTTATGCCTAAAACACTCGTTGATTTATGCAAAACATCCTGTGTAGTGTTTTCCATGGTGAAAAGAGAAACTCTGCCAAAAATTTCATGAATTTACCTTTAAAATTGTATGGTCGGAATATTATGTACGCAGAAACAAAAATTTAAATTTTTAAATGCAAAAAAATTATGAAATTATTTGTATTGTAATTTTTTTTTTAATTTAAACTATTATTGTTATGTGACGTGTACCGATTGTATACACCTAGGGTGCCACCAGTCCTCCTTTACTCAATATTGCCCTCCGTCCTCTTTTGCGATGAAAATGTCCTCCCTGAGACAAAATTTATCGGCGATACTGATACCAATATGAAGAAATAAATTTTACAAGAAGGTAAATATAAAAGAAAGACAAAAGTGAATGCATATACCTATATTTACGTGTGAAATGAAAATTACTTTTGACTAAAAAACACAAATTTTGCCCAAACCCTTCGGAAAGTCAGTAAATAAAAATTAACCTTAAAAATAATTTTATTTTAAAAATATATCATCCTCAAAATGTGCGGAGACAAGCGATTTCGCAAGTTTGTAGGAATGAAACCGGCTGCAATTCTTTTGCGCTATTTCTCTTAAATTTGCGTAAAGAAATTCATAGCGCCAGAAAATCAACGTGTCTTCTCTTATTACATAAGAGTCTTTCAGATATCTCTCAACTTCTTTGTGAAAATCAAGGGTCAGATGCTGGAGTGTTGGTCAAATGAAACGAAATTCTGGGAATTCTAGCGCATCGTAATAACTTTACATGGTTTGTTGAAACGAAATTCGAAATGTATCGGTGTATCGGCAAATGAATATCGTCGATTCCGGTATATCGGTTAAAACACAATATCGCCGATATATCGCTATCGATTGCATCCCTACATTTAATAGGCGCTGTAGTACACACCGGGTTGGATGCTAGGATGTAAGACACAAAAGCCGTTAAGCGCAAAATTTTGTATTTATTTTATTTCTAAATTTTGTTCAAGAAGCGAGTGCTTAATCGATACACCTATTAATGATATAATAATTGTTTATTGCAACTTTGTGTTTATAATTTCCTGTAATTCCTTTATGTCCTCCATTGCAACTTTAAATGGTGACAACCCTAGTTACACCTGTTCGTTATTTTGCAATATAGTGTAACATTTTCTGTATTTACTATTCTGGGTAGTTTACTTGTACTTTATCTAAACAGTCTAAACGGTGTCCATTATATCGCGACTCTATTTTATTTGTATTGGTTCTTTTCAAGTACTTTTGCATGTAGCATAGTATATCTGGTATATAAAAAAAACCTTTTGTGGCCAGCACAATACCTCTCGCCACTTCCGTTTTTGGTTACATAAGTATTGTATTTAACATTTCTTGTATTCTTACACTCTACACCAGAAATTCTACTTATACCTGTTGTTTATATTTAGATTTTTTAATTCTAAATTCATTCCATGAAGAAAGTTTGTCCTACTCTTTTAATTATTCGAGACGTCTCTAATTCATTGTCAAGATTGACATTATTTCTGAAGGGTATATGTAATATACCTACTATTTTAAATGTTTAACTATTAATACAATACGAAATAATATATGTATGTGCTTCCCAGAAAAAGTCTTCAGTATTCTCTCCGGATTTTTGGCACTGACATCATCATCTGTCAGTTACAAACATTTTAATTTTTCAATTGATTTCCATGGCATTATTTGGACTGTGAGATTTATTGCAATAGATTATTTAAAATAAATAAATAAATAAATATTTCATCACGGCATATTACCCATTGCTGGGTGTGCCAATCTGCTTCGTACACAGATATCGGTAATGATGAAATATTTGTACCGTATGGGCGCTTACCAGGCGTCACCTCACGGGCACTCATTGCTGGCGTGGAGAGTGCGCCACAGGGGTCAATTTTGTGCCATTAAAATGCGATGTAATTTTTTGGCGTCGGTCGGGATCGAACCCGGGTCCCCAGATTCGCGACCAGACACTTAGGCACACGGCCACGAGACCGAGATTATTTTATATATTGTATTCTTTTATCTCTAAATCAATAAAATATATAATAATATATTTAAATGTACCAGATAGGGAATTTAATCTTCTTTAATATTTGTAAGAACAAAATATTTCAAAAATAATATTTAGAAGATTTTTTTAAGAATCTGCTACTTTCGGTTGTCCAAATGCTACCAAAACCTTTTCAACTCTTCCCATTAATGTCCGATTGAGAAATACGTAGTTTAACCGACATTAAGTCTTATAGTTTTTGAGAAATCATCCTTCCAACATTTACACACACACACACACACACACACACACACACACACACACACACACACACACATACACACACACACACACACACACATACACACAGACATCATCGTGAAAATGTTACAATTGGATTTTAGGGAACTTAAAATGTGGTAATTTACACACACACACATATACGTACATGTGGATTTAAGTATATAAATCGTTATTAGAGCAAAATTCTTTTTTAACAGTATATAACAATACCGGCAGAATAATACATGCGAAATTTTTATAAGATTGATCACTATTTACCTCTCGCTAAGAGAGGTATTGGAATCATGCTAAAAATCGCATATCCAGATTTTAGTGAATAAGCACGTTTTAAGGTCCCTAGAATCCGATAATAACATTTTTACGATTATGTCTGTTTGTGTGTGTGTGTGTGTTTGTAGATGTGTGTGTGTGTGTGTGTGAGGTTGTTGGAGCTACGATTTCTCAAATTCTATAAGACTAAAGACCTATGTAACTACGGATTCCTCAATCTAACAGTAATGGGAAGAGTTGAATAGATTCTGGTAACAATTGGACAACCCGAAGTACTAGTATTTTTACAAAAATCTACACACACACATTTAAAAAATTTATTATGCTTTCTATAGATGTAAAGATATAGATATATAATCTATAAAATAATATCTCACAGCCTGCTCACAGCCCAAACATCTCCATGGTAATTGACATGTAAATATCACTAATGTCAGTGTAAAAAATTCCGATATAGTACTGAAGGCTCTTTCTGGGAACGATATTTAATATTTCTTATTGTATTATTAATTATATATTTAAAATTATAGGTATATTACATGAACCCTTCAGAAATACCGCCAATCCCGTTAATGAATTGGAAAAACCTCGAACATTTAGAAGAAATGGAGAAAACTTTCTCATAGAATGATTTAAAATTATACGTAAATATAAAGATTAGGTGTAATTAGAATTTGTTGTGTGTACAAGAAATGTTAAATACATTACCACAATGAAAAGGATGCGAGAGGTATTGCGATGGCCACAACTGATTTTTATATTTAGAAATAACTGAAAAAATATTTCCTTTATCTCGTATTGCATTCTTTGTAACAAATAAGTCCCATTGCAATTTGTTAGAAATAAATGTGAAAGCGAATTGATTTCCGATGTTGTTATTTATTCTGTCGGTAGTCAGTTAAAGGGCGCAATAAAAAATCCATGCGGCTTCCTGGAAGCACATGTTCCCCAAATGCCATCGTTAATTAAGTCCGCTGTGAAGCATCGTGTGCTGAAGAACAAGAACGGCACCCAGTGGATGAATGTGAAAGAAATTATGGCAGAAAACACTCGTAAATGTACAAGGTTAATCTATTTCTCTTAACCAAAGAACCATTAAATAAGAAATGTTTGTGCTATTAACGTCCCGAATATTTTACTTTAATATCAATTCACACTGTGTTATCGCAGTGATTTTCAAATGAGAAAAATGAACGAAAGAATATAGCGAACGCTAGTTGTTTATATCACTAAAACATTGCAGCGACGATGAATTCTCGCGTATCGCGTTTCGCCACTGCCTCCAAGCAATTATTCTCAACTGCTATGCTATCTCGGTTACAAGCAGCGTCAGCTTCGCTCAAACTCACGATTTCTGTTTCAAGTAATTGAATTCAAATCACTAGCATATCCGTTTTTATTTACATTAACTACAACCAAACAGTTTTACAAACGACAAGAAGTAAATATATAATCATTGATTAACAATAATATATTGTGTAGGAAGACCTAACCTAATTGATTGTTTAAGTTACACTTCCTTACTCATGGCGAGATTTTAAATATCATACATATATCTAGTAAAATTGGAAAAAGTAAAAAACAATAAATTCGAAGAAGTTTTCGAGATATATAAAAAAATTGTGGAAGCATTGGATAAGAAATTTTCTAATGCAAATATTTTAATATGCATTTTCCAATCCATGAGGAATTTCAACAGTGAAATATGTACCGAAAACGCTAAGTAAGCAAAACAGACAGTCAGAATTCATTTTTGGTTAATTTAACGAACAAAAACAAAAGCACATACTGCCTTAGTTTAGGTTATGTTTAGAAAACTAACAAATGCATACTGACCAGGGCGTGATTTTTGTGCGTTAGATTACACTTCGATTACGATGTGATGATACTTACGTCATAGTTTGATGTTTGTATGACCCAAATAGTATTGGTAGTGATGGAAACGTGATTACAAGCAGATGTCAAACAGTTTTGTGTACAATGCAATCAAATATAATTACGTCTATAATAGCCTAAATTTGTGCAATTTTATAATAAATTATTCCATTTTTAAACTAAAATACTACTTTATTTTACGATTATTCCTAAGATTATACTTCCCTAAGAACAAAAATCATTGATGTAAGAAAATGTACATATCACCAATAAAACATAGGAATAACAAGTTATGACAAACACAAATATGTACATCTAAAATGTCAAACCTAAATTTGAGATATTTCATACATTTAAAATAAAAGGGATGAGCCATAATACCATATGGATAATTTCACTTGAATGGAGTACTATACCATAATCAAATTTAACTATCTTAGATAAGAAAGTGAAAATTTACGTACATTATTTAGTATTCGTGAAAAAAGTTGTTTAAATATTAATTATTTCGCAAACTACAAGTCATTGAGGTCGATTAATAATTAGTGGAACGTACGAGTATCATGTTCTAAGCATTTGGTTGATTGCCTGATCTTAAAAGCGTGACTCGCGTCGGTCGGGATCGAACCCGAGTCACCATATTCACGACCAGACACTCAGGCACACGACCATGCATGGAATATATAATTTCAATGAAAAGTTTTTTGTATGTATTATTGCTTAGGTATTTATACTCACCGAAGTTTTTTTAGACAGTACTATTGAGAACTGACATGTCCGATGGCGGCAGCACCATCGGACCGATCAGCTGCTTCTGAATTGGTACTCGTAGTGTTGACATAATTATGAAAACAAACAACAAAAACAATTTTTTCACTTAAAATGGGGCTTGGTATCACAAAACATTTTAGATTTCTGGAAGCAACAGCTACTTCTAGATGTATTATAGAAGATATGTTAAAATGTATTTATAAAAATAAATAAATAAATATTTCATCAGGGCATATTACCCATTGCTGGGTGTGCCAATTTGCTTTGTACAGATATCGGTAATGATGGAATATTTGTACCGTGCGGGCGCTTACCAGGCTTCACCTCACGGGCGTGGAGAGTGCACCACAAGGGTCAATTTTGTGCCATTAAAATTCGATGTAATTTTTGGCGTCGGTCGGTATGTTTAATTAATCGAAATTGATGATCGCAGGTGAGCGAATTATAAACGCTAATCACATAATGTGGGTAATATTTGCACTTTGTCTGCAAACCAGTGCAATTTCTGCAAAGCCACATGAAATCAAAATACATTTAAAGAAATTTTAAAAATTATTAGTGCAGAATGCACGTGTAATTCTGGACAAAGACTAGGAAATATGTAATTATCCGATTTAAAATGACGAGAACAAACTTTCATGTGTTTTGTTATTTGTTTTGCACTACGAATTGCATATTCCCATGCTTTTCGTCGATCCATGTCCATTTCAACACCTGCTCTTGTCGTAATTTTAACTTTATTTTGGCCATGTTTCGGAAAATTATAAAACCCAATGCCTGTGTCTCGACCAGATCTTGAGTGACATCAGAATACACAACAATTTGTACGACTTTTTCCCATTTTTATTCACATCAAATGATCAAACCATATGTAACTCAAGCATACAATCACAATATAGTACCAAATCGGAAAATTCATATTTTTCCCACCAGATGTCATATCGCAGCTTGTCAGTTGTCAATACTCATAATAAGCTAGTAGATATGTGATCTATAGAAATAAATGAACAATTTTCCGATAATATACTTTATATATTTAACTAAACAAATATACCATATTCTAAATGGAACATAATTAAAATCAGAAAAAATCTTATTAAAGTCCGTCAATTTGGGGGATTTACAGTAATGGAAAACAAAAAGATTATAAAATTGATGATCCCAAGTGTAAAATACATATTTGGGAAAAAGTTTTTTAAAATTTTTAAATGTCTTATTTATACTGTTCTTCTTTAAATTTAATTTAATTGATTTGACACACACATTACAAAATTACAAAAAATATCTTATTTATTAATATACACTAAAAACAATAAAACTAATGAAACATAAAAAATTTAATATCAATTAAAAAGAATGTAAGGGACAATAATTTAATAGTAATGAAATCAGATAAAGGTTATTGTTTAACCATTTTGAATATAGATGACTATTCTGAAAAAGTAAATGATTTTATTAACAATAATAATTTTAAACCTCTTAAAAAATAACCCAGTAAATAAATTTTCCAAACAAACAAAAACCATTTTGAAACAAAATGCAGAATTTTTAGACTCACACCATATCAAAAAATCTGTTGTGGCCAGCACAATACTTTCCGTCATTCTCGTGTATAATGTATAAATTCCATAATTTTTCTTACAAAAGATTCTAAATTTCCCGTAAAATTATTTCATAAACAAACTTTTCAAATTGCACTTGACACTGGCATCTTCTTCATCTTTAGCTTTTCCCATTCGTTAGGGGTCGCTATTTTTGCATGTCGTTCTCATTCAGTTCCTTTTCTCTCAAATCTTCCGCAATACAGTCCTTCCATCTTATCTTTGGTCTTCCTCTGTTCCTTTAACGTCCTATTATTAAACTATTCATTCTTGTTCCAATATAATTCTTCCTTTCTCCTCATGACATGTTCAAACCAATGTAATCGTCTTTCTTGTATCTTTCTAAAAACTTGTAATACTAGAGTTATTTTCTTACCATATTTTCCCGTCTATTCCCCAATATCTACTTCAACATCCTCATATCTGCTACATTAATTTACTTTTTATTTATACTGACATCTGTCAATTTGAATTATATGAATTTGATACTAGTTCCCAAGTTTGGCATAGCTGGCTGAATTATAAAATATAATTTCTTTAAAATTCTTTAACTCTGTATGTATTGAATATGAAGTATAAATTGTAATCAAATCGTATAGAGAATAATATATTCTTTAAGTTATAATAACGTTAAATGTCAATAAATCAAATTTAACTGTTAAATCTTCAAATGAGACTACTTCCGGTTGACCAATTATAACCAAAATCTAATCAGATGTTCTTCTGGATGTAAACTTGAGGAATACGAGAAAATTATAATTTTTGGAATCGTGGTATTGACGTTATGGAATCCGGAAATTTTTTTACACACACACAGACACACAGACATACAGACACACATACATACAGACATCATCGTAAAAATGGTAAAATCGTATTATATGGACCCTAAAACGTGCTTATTCAGTAAAAACTCATCATTGAATTTTTTGACCAAAGACAATACCTTCCTTACCTAAAGGTGACGGAAGGTAAAAAAACTATACGTATGGACCCAAAAACACTGGTGCTTTACGCACACCCAAAATTAAATAAAAATGAAATCCCAATCAGACCAGTTATATCTTTTATTAATTCACCGGTATACTATTTGGTAAAAGAAGTAAATAAATTGTTAATGAACAATTTTGAAATTAGATCACCATATTCAATTAGAAACACCCCAGATTTGATTAATAAGTTAAAAGATTTTAATAAAATGTCAAATAATGGCATTCTTGTTTCTTTTGACGTTACTAACCTATTTACAAATGTACCACTTAAAGAAACTGAAAATTTAATTAAAGAGTTACTTAATAATTCAAAGTGGTCGGATGATGAGTGTAATAGACTATTTATTTTGATACAACACTGTCTAAAACAAAATTTTGAACAATGTGACGGCTTGCCATTGGGGGGTCTTTTATCCAGAACCTTAGCTGAATTATTCATAAAAAAAATTAAATCGAACTCATCAAAATTCTTCCATAAATACTACCAAGGTTAAATTCTGGTTCAGATATGTAGATGATTTCCTTTGCCTATGGACTGGAACATTGGATGAACTAGTTTTTCATACACAAATAAACAACCTACACAACAACGTCAAATTTACTCTAGAGATTGAACAAAACGTCTAAATAAATTTCCTTCATATAACCATTAACAGAAATTAAAATTCAAAATTAACATATACCGTAAAGCAACTCAAACTATTGATTCAATTTATAACGATTCCAACTATTGTGTTGAATATAAGAGAGAGTGGTTTTTAAATCTTACATCTATAGAATGTTAACTTACGGCTTAGACGATAATGAAATCCTAAACGAAACTAAAATCATTAAACAAATAGCGTCTGTCAATGGTTTTAACCGTAAAATAATTGAACAATTAATCCAAAAAAGAAAGACAAATTAGTATTACGACAGATTTTGTTAATCAAAATACATAACATTTCAGTCTACGTATCTTAAGTATTAATAATTAATTAAAAAGTTCAATGTTGACATCATCTTCAAGCCAATAACTAACCTTAAAAATGAACTCTGCCAAAAAATAGACAATACATTTATCCTAGAGAGATCTGGCGTAATTATGTAGGTAAGACAGGTAGAACCTTTAATATTAGAATAAACGAACATATAAGTTGTATAAAATATAATTCTGCATTTGCCGAACATATACATATTTCTGGACACAAATGCGACGTTAAAAATGTTAAAATATTACAGTTAAAAGACAACAGCAGAGCTCTCGATTTCTTGGAAAATTTAGAAATTAAAAAGTCCCTCATTGACAATGAAGCCCCGTGTTTAAATGACAAAACTAATTTAAATAATAGTGCGAATATAAATATTCTATTAAACCTCGACGCTATCACGTAATAAATTTCCGTTTCCTTCTGCATTATCCTGTTGAATCCTGTATTCTTTTATTACTAGTTGTGTGTATCTGACGATTTACTTTTTCATATTTTTCCAAAATATGCATTTACCTTTTTTTGCGTAGTAGTTTTTCTGTAGTTTATAATGCGTAAGTATTCTTTTTTTGTATTATTGTATTAATTTTTGTCATGTGCATTGTACCTTATTTGTATATTTTTGTATTTCGTAGTCTCTACCGGACTTTGACAATGATCATGTAAATGATCGAAACTGGTTAGTCGAATTAAAAAAATCTGATGTGGCCAGCACAATACCTTTCGTCAATCCTGTGTATTATGTACAAATGCCATATATAAATTTTCTTGCAAAATATTCTAAATTTCCAGTAATATTATTTCATGCAAAAGGCACTTGAAACTAACATCTTCTTCTTCTTTAGCTTTTCCCATTCGTTAGGGGTCGCTATTTTTTATTTTCTTCTTCCATTCATTTCTGTTTTGCGGGTCATTCTCACGTCAAAATTTTTCATTAAAAATTTAATTTTTTGGTATCTTATGATTCCTTTTCTCGGCAACTGAATTCCACACCCCTGATAATAAATAAACCACATGAAATAAAAAAAAATCATGAAATTTTGAATGAAAAATTATGACTATTGTCAGTTATGGACGTAATTAATAGCTGTCATTTTAACACGGGTCCCCATATCTGCTTGCCAAAGTCAGCAAAGTCACGTCACTACACGCGCCCTACACACACTTTTTTTTGCAAAAGGTCCTATATTTCCAGTTAAATTATTTCATAAACAAACTATGCGAATTGCACTTGACACTAACATCTTTTCTTCTTTAGTTTTTCCCATTCGTTAGGGGGTCGCTATTTTTTATTTTCTTCTTCCACTAATTTTTGTTTTGTGTGTCGTCCTCATTCAGTTCTTTTTCTCTCTTTTCATCTTATATTTGGTCTTCCTATGTTTCTTCCACCTTCTGTTATAAGCTATTGATTCTTCCAATATACCTACTCATCTCTCCTCATGTCATGTTCAAACCAATGTAATCGTCTCTCTTATATCTTTCTAGAAACGCCCAACACTAGAGTTATTTCCCTTATTCTTTCATTCATTAATTTTTATTGATACTGACATCTGTCAATTTGAATTACCTGAATATATTAGCAGTTTCCATGGTTAAGTTAGCATAGCTGGCTGATTTATTTTATTTTTGTAATTATTATAATCTTTATAATTCTTTAACTCTATATCTGTTGATTATGAAATATAAAATGCAATCAAATCGTATAGATAATAATATATTCTTTAAGTTATAATAAAATTTAACTGAGTTTTTCAAGAAAAACTGTTAAAATTTTCAAATGAGGACACTTCCGGTTGACCAATTATAACCAAAATCTAATCAAGTCTGCAATATGGTTGTAAGGAAGAGGAATACGCAAGAATTGTAATTTTTCGAATTCTAGTATTGGAGCTATCGTGCACGAAACCGCGGTCACATACATACACACACGAACACACACACATACAGACATCATCGTAAAAATATTGAAATCGTATTGTAAAGACCCTAAAACGTGCTTATTCAATGAAAACTCACCACCGAATTTTTTGACCAAAGACAATACTTTCCTTACCTAGAGGTGACGGAAGGTAAAAAGAACAGTGCAAATAAGACATTTAAAGTTTTTGTTTTTAAAAAAATCCTTTCCCAAAAAGGTTATAAATTAGAAAATCAGAGTCTGAACTGATTACATCGATTATGAACCCAAACCCGTAATATTTCGGCTGGTTTACATTTTCAACGATCAAATTATTATAAAACCTACGCAAATGGCGAGATATTTCTACAAATTTCTTTCGAATAGTTTAAAATGCAGATTTTAAAATTACAAAAACTGAATAGTTATTCAAGTATTCCACTATTTAATGTTGGGTTACATCGCCTTTAGTAATACCAGTATCTATTCTAGTGTTTTAAAAAAGGGTAAATAATTTTTGAGGAAATAGTACGGACCAAAATGAATAAAAAATCTTAAACAATATAAGTCTGATCATCAACCATTTCCATGAAAAACGAAAAATCGAAGAAAAACTGACGAAGATAGTTATGAAAGAAAATGTTGTCTATATCAGTAAATACAGTGCAAAAATCAATAAAATGTTATATGAAACACTTTTCTCAATTTCTAATAGTTACGAAGTTTATTGAAAATTAGATATTGGCCAAGTGCAGTATGATATTGATAATTGCAACAGACTATAAAAAAATGTTTAATTCGCACTTATTCAGCCCGAATAAAAAGTCAAAATACATTATACATATTTGTTATATTTGTTTGTAATCACAACAAATTTTACTATCTTTGAAATAAATTGTCCAATTTGTGAAATAAATAAGAGAATTAATGAGGCAGATATATCCCGGCGATAAAGTAATTCATTAAAAATTTCATCGATATTAGTGTGTTGATTTATTGGATTTAATTAGAGAGTAAATCGATTAATAACAATTATTCTGGTTGGGTTGGGTGCGCTTGTGCGGCTGTTAATCACGGCGCCGCGTTGCCGTGCAGCTGCACACTTCGCACCTTATTAGTTCACGCTCGAGACACCTAGCGTCCTCCCTAGCGTCGCAACCAAGGAAAGTCGCCAACCGTGGCTGATTTCAACATTCCACCATACAAAATTCTATTAAAATTTTATTTTTATGTATTATTCATTCTCTAAAGAAATATTTAAGATTTCATTATTAATATTTTACGTTCCATATTGTATTCATATATGTTAATTGGGTCTTCAACTATATTTTTTTTTTATGAAAGCGATTTGTAGTTTTAGAAAGTCTTTAATATTAGCATAGAGGTGATTCTAGTCTCCAACAGTGGAGTACGCAGGCATATAAATTAATCTTTTTCAGCACATAAAATTATATAAATATGTTAAAATAACTCATGTGGGCAATAATTTACAATATGCATGGATATTAAGCAATTTAATAAAATAATTAATATAAAACTACATTCATATATTGTAGCCTAGTTTTGATTACTACTGGTAGTCTATGTCATTCAACATTTTTCAATTTCATACCAACGCATGAAGTCTGGCGTGGCATCATAAACTGGTTTACTGATATTGTTATTTTCAGCATTCTTATATTTGAAACTGGATTTTATATTTTAAAAAAAAGCGAGAGTAGAATGCTTTAAAGTAGGGTAATTTAAAATAGAGTAAATGTGTGACGTAGAGATGGGATGTGATCTTAAAACACGATTATTTTATAAACTAATATTTTTTTACCTTTGATAGTTTTTAACATACAGTTTTGAGATCTGGTTTTAATATGAATGACACATGTTCTATTTCGTCACTATGATGGAGAACCCCATTACATATTTCTATTTTATAGAATATAGAATACTCAGTGCTTAACAGGTTGAAATATAAAAAAGCACACTGTTCTTTATAATATTGTTTTTTCATAAAAAGCTTTCCGATGATCGATTTCGACTATGGACGGTCACCTTGGGATCGAGAACTAAAAGAATGATTAAGTTACATGGCATTTTGAATATAAATTATTGATAATTGATTGATGATATACAATTATCTTATAATAATAATTAATTACAGTTTATTAATGTAAATGTAATTTGGAAATAAAAAACAAGAAAGTTTATAGTTTACATAAAAATTTGGAAACATGTGGTTTTTTTAAATAAAATTTTCAGGTTAACACGTGGTATGTACATGCATCAATCAAAAAGTATTGATGTAAAATATAACTTACCGTCAGAAAAGTTGTGAGAATGCTAACATTGTTGAAATTAGTTGGAAAGTTGATGAGATTTGAAATTATTTTGTTATAAAACAGGTGTAAGTGTCAAGAGATGAGAATGAATTAAAAAGCTTTTGAAAAATTATAAAATAAACAAAAACCTTATTTAATTCAAAAAAACATAAATAAAATTAAATGTTACATCCTTCTGGTATAGAATTCAACTAAGGTTTGACAATCTGATTGCGTTTCACCCGCATTTTATAAAACGCCTGTAGTCCATTCGCTGAGACGAGAGAATGTGTAACTAATTCATGAACAGAGACAAGTAATTCTTTTAAAAGAGGATAATTTTGGAGCAGAGCCAATAGAATGACTTGTTTCTGTTTAAGAATTTGTTCCACATTCTCTCGTTTCACCGAAAGGAGTACAGGAAAAAATATCTATTTGAGCATTAAAAAAAAAACTCAACAAAACCATTAAGTATTAATGTAAATAGCCGGTTAATAACGTAAATCGCAAATATCAAATAAATAAAATTTGTTTAAACCTCAATATACATTGTATATGTAACTTGCACAGAGAAAATAAGTGATTCAGTTGGCTGGCAATAAAATTCTGAGGATCTTTTTATTACATAGTTTGTACAACACCAGGCCGGCGGAAATACTATTTGACATATAATTTTAACAATAAATACAAACAAATTATGTCAGAGCAATGTAACAAAAAAGGATGTGGGTAAGGGACCCAACGACTATTTTAATAAAAATATTGTATATGTATTCAAATTGAAATTTTCAAATGTTACTGTCAACAGTGTCAACAACAGGAAGTAAATTTATGTATCAGTCTTACCAATTTCAAGTAATTTTATTATTGTCGACTTATTTTTAATCATTCTGTATTTTCCTTCTGAACTAGCTCTATGTATAATAAATTTAATATATTAATGTTATTTATCATATAAATACCGAAGTGGCCCTTTAAAAATACAAATAATAAAATTTGGCCCTTTTTATAAAAAGTTGCGCATCACTGTTCTAGATTGTCCATGTACACGTTAGGGAGAAGACTGCTAAGTGGGCTTCCCATTGCTAAGCCGTCGGATGTTTTATAATATTTATTATAGAATTAAAAAAATCTGTTGTGGCCAGCACAATACCTGTCGCCGTTTTCATTTTATGTTGCTTAGGGCGCAAACAGTTATGTGACTTTGTTGGCCTTGGCAAGCAGACATGGGGGCCCGTGTCAGAATGACAGCTAGTAATAATGTATATAGGTGTCCAGTATCATAAGTTTTTATTCAAAACATTATGATTTTCCAAATCCATGTGTATTATTTTCCTCGACAAGTATATTCCATACAATTGATGACAAATAAACATCAGAATATTTTGAAATGTTGTATGAAAAATTATGACAGTTGTGACATCTATATAAATAACTACTAGCCGTCATTCTGAGACGGATCTTCATATCTGCTTGCCAAGGCCAACAAATTCACATAACTGCTCGCGCCCTATAAGTAACGAATTTAACATTTCTTATACACACAAATAATTGAAATTGTATCTCTTCTTTCGTTCTATGAGAAATTTTGTCCTACTATTCTATTATGTTCAAAATTATTCAAATTCATTGACGGTATTAGCGGTATTTCTTAAGGATATATGTAATATTAACAAACCTATAATTTGAATACATATTTAATTAATAATACAATAATATATACATTAAATGTACTCGAACCTCGCAGAAAAATCTTCCAGTAATGTTAGTAAAAATGCTAATTTTTCACACTGACATTTTGCATTTGTAAGAAAACAATATAATTAATTGATGAAAGATCACAAAAATACACAATGGAAAACAGATCCAAGCAAATATAATAATCCCTAATCCCTGGATGGTCCAGACTCTCTCCTGCGAGCGCCAATAGCCTGGAAAAGATAAAAATAGAGATAAAAATAGATGAGTATACTCTCTCAGTGAGTGCGTAGGATCCACGTAAATACGGAAGTCCTAAGCCAAACTTTGGGATTAGGATAGGATTAGAGGTACCAATCCCAGCCGCATTGTAGACTCTTCCTCAGCCCACAAGCGAGGGTACAGCTAAACAGAATAGCTCTTTCTCAACACCGAAGCGTGAGAGCAACCAGTACCAGCCGCACTGTAAACTCTTCCTCAGCCCGCAAGCGAGGGTACAGCTACACCGCAGAATAGCTCTTTCTCAACACCGCAGCGTGAGAGCAACCTGTCCCAGCCGCACTGTAGACTCTTCTTCAGCCCACAAGCGAGGGTACAGCTGAACCGCAGAACAGCTTTTCTCAACACCGCAGCGTGAGAGCAACCAATCCCAGCCGCACTGTAGACCCTTCCTCAGTCCGCAAGCGACGGTACAGCTAAACCGCATAATAGCTTTTTCTCAACACCGCAGCGTGAGAGCAATATAGTAGCAACACAAGCCTAACACTTACCGTTACTCAAAAAGAAACAAATGCACCCACTATACCCTGATGTTGCCGCTTCAGCACAACTGACCGATACCTAAATAAACAATCATTTAATATATACGATCTTGTAATTCAATATAAAGCTGAAATTAAAAGATTAAAGAGGGAAATAAATAAACATTATACTTGTATAACTCAAAATGGCGCTAACAGTTCGGCTATCCTGACTCTCTTCGCGTCCCCGTGAACTAATCCGCGACACCGTATATCATTAACGGGTTTGCTTATTTCACTTGACGAATCAGACATTCTTTGTGGTGCTATATAGGGTATTTTACGATCTATAGCGATTACATTACTGTACTTTGTTCGTTGACTACGTTTTGATCCAGCGAGTATCCAGTCAGCTTGTTCTATATGAAAAATTCCAAATTCTGCATCGACGTGAGCCATTAGTAATCCTGGGCGATATTCTATATCGTTATGAATATTCCTGTAGTTCCAGCCACCATCTTCCAATCCTAGGTACCAAATTATTTTTAGTGCTAACAGTTCGCAGTGCATTTCAGTCTGTTACTAACTTAAAATGTATTCCCAGCAGATATTCTCTAAATTTCTTCAACGTTTCGACTACTGTTAAAGTCTCCAGCTCATACGAATAATACTTCATTTCCGGTGGTGGAGTTTGGCTACTGAAATAAGCAACTGGGTGAAATTTCCCTGTGTCAAATTTCTGCAACAGGATTCATCCTAACCCTAACTTGCTGGCGTCCCTGTGCACCTCTGTTTTGGCATTCGAATTGTAGAGTCGCAAAAGTGGTCGTTTCGTTAGCTTTTCCTTTAGTTCTTCAAATGCTTTCTGCTCTTTTGCTTCCCAACTCCACGAGGTATCTTTTCTCGTTAGATTAGTAATCGGTCACACAATCTTAGCGTAATCTTTAATGAAGTGTTGAAAATAACTTGTAAGTCCTATATTCCTCGGTGCGTGAAATCCGGTGACGGCTTTTATTTTCTCTTTTCCGGGTCGAACTCTATCTCGATCAATCTGAAAGCCTAAATAATTAATGCTGCTATGAAAAAAGAAACATTTCGTCATATTCAGTGCCAAGTTGTTTGTCCTAAAAATGTCAAACAGTGTCGTTAGTCGCTGAATTCCGTCTGTAAATGATCATTATGGGCAGATAATGTCATCTAAGTAAGCTATGGCGATGGTGTTAGCCAACTTCTGAAAAACTAATGGTCCATTAGATAATCCAAAAGGGAGATGATTAAACTCGTAATGTCCTTCCTGTGTTACAAATGCAATTTTATACTTCGAGCTTTCCGCGGTAGGTATCTGGTAGTATCCTGACGTCATACCTAAACTTGTGAAGTACTTCGCTCCTTGCAATCGATCCAGTTGGTCATCAATCCTTGGCAATGGGTATCGGTCTTTCACTGTTACTTTGTTTAAATGCCTGTAGTCGAAACACATTCGCGCTTCTCCGTTCTTTTCCTTCATTAGTAGAATTGGTGCTGAAAAGGGTGAAGTTGATTAGCGTATAATGTGTCCATCCAGAAGCTGTTGTACCATTTCCTGAACCTGTTTTCTTTCTGAAATTGACTATCTATATGGCCTGTAAGTAATAGGTGTGTCATCAGTCAGTAAAATATCCAGTTCGGTCGCATTCGTGCATCGAATATCCTTAACAGTTTTTGCAAAACAATCTTTATATTCCTGCAGCAGACGTATCAGTTGTTCGCGTTGAGCCTCACTTATATCCGTTCCAACGTGTAGTTCATTCTCCATAAAGTAAGATGTTTACCTTCGTACGGGGTGTCGCTTCGATTTCACTGGATGGTGAGTAGTTTTTACAGAAAAATCTTAGCCGATTTGCATCCTTCTACACAACTACTTACGGTGATTCTGTGAAAGGCTGTCCAATAATGATGGGTATGGATTGAACTGTGTTTGGTACTATTTTGGATACTACATCTAGCTCTACTTCGTCAATTGTCAACTTCTGAACTCCAGTTTGCCTAAAGTCTTTACACATCTATTCCCGAAACCACGTTGAGTATCTATCTTGTTTTTGTTGAATGGTAATTCTAAGTTGTTGTGCTAATGATTCCGTCAGGGTGATGCAAGTGTACTCCATATCGACGTACGCTTTAATTCCCGTTCCATTAACTTCAACATCCAAAAAGAATTTACAATTTCCGCTTACCTCCGCAGAAGTTGATAAGATGTTCCATTCTTCAGTTGTGGTTGTGGCTGTTGTTGACGTTGAACATGCTGATGTTGCCGTTGTTGTGGTTGCTGGTTCCTACTTCCATTAAATTCACCTACATTTCTTCCTAGGTAATTCGGTACACATAGTCGTTTGTTGTCACAATGTGAGTGTGTATGTTCCAAATTTCCACAAATAAAACAATGAACGTTCGTCACACAGTCATTGTGTTGCTGTGTAGTATAGTAAGGCCGCTTGTTCCTCTGAAAAGTACGATGTTCATCGCGTTGAAGGGGAGTGGAAAAGCTTTGTGTCGCTAATTTATCCTTGATCGTCTTAAAAAAATAATAAGAGACTTCTGTTTTTTGCATTCGCTGCATATTCTGTTACCAGAACCTTCCCATTATTGTTAGATTGAGGAACAACAACCTCACACATACACACACACATCCACACACACACACACACACACACACACACACACACACACACACATATCCACACACACAGACATCATCGTAAAAATGTTATAATCGGATTCCAGGGACCTTAAAACGTGCTTATTCACTAAAATCTGGATATGAGATTTTTAGTATGAATCCAATACTCCTAGCGAGAAGTAAAAAAATGATTTGTAGTGATTAAAAAAAGTTCAATAATGTTATTTATATCTGTTTCCTTTATATCAAATGTGTCTAAAAAATTGTTGTTGTTATGTAAAAATTCTTCAAAGACTTGAAGGGTATTTTGCATAGGAATGTTTGTGTAAAGGTTTACTATGTCAAAGAATGCCATGATGAAGTTTTTTTTGGGGTTAAAATTGGATGTTAATTTTTCTAAAGCTTGTATTAGTCCTTTAGAATTTTTTACTGAGTATAGGGAATGTATTTTGCATTACTAGTGATATTTCGTTGAGGTTTTGTGCTAGTTTTTGTGCCGGGGAGTTAATGGATGAGACTATTGGTCTGATGGACTGGTTTATTAATTTAATCATGTTGTATAAATTAGAAATGGAAGGGTTTTTATTAATTCATGTATAGGGATGTAAGTTAAATTTGATAAAATAAAAATCCACTATCACAATATAATACTAAACTCAAACATAAAATTAACAAATACAGAAATTCATCAATAGTCTCAACTAACCAACACAAACACTAGCACAAAACCTCGGCGAAATAATTACTAATAATACAAAATACAATTCCCCATATTCAATAAAAAAAATTCAAATGAACTATTACAAGCTATAAAAATCTGTTGTGGCGAGCACAATACCTTCCGTCAATCCTGTGTATAATGTATAAATTCCATACATAATTTTTCTTGGAAAAGATTCTAAATTTCCAGTAAAATTATTTCATAAACAAACTATTCAAATTGCACTTGACACTGACATCTTCTTCCTCTTTAGCTTTTTCCATTAGTTAGGAGTCGATATTTTTGCGTGTCGTTCTCATTCGGTTCTTTTTCTCTCAAGTCTTCCGCAATACAGTCCTTCCATCTTATCTTTGGTCTTTCTCTGCTTCTTCAACCTCCCATTACTAAACTACTCATTCTTGTTCAAATATAATTCTTTATTTCTCCTCATGACATGTTCAAACCAATGTAATCGTCTTTCTTGTATCTTTCTAGAAAATTGTAACACTAGAGTTATTTTCTTACCGTATCTTTCCGTGTTTCCCCAACATCTACTTCAACATCCTCATCTCTGCCACATTAATTTACTTTTTACTCATGCTGACATCTGTCAATTTGAATTATATGAATATATTAGCAGTTTCCATGTTTAGCATAGCTGGCTGCATTATAAAATTTAATTTCTTTAAAATTCTTTAACTCTGTATCTATTAAATATGAAGTATAAAATGTAATCAAATCGTATAGAGAATAATATATTCTTTAAGTTATAATAATATTAAATGTCAATAAATCAAATTTAACTGTTAAATCTTCAAATGTGGCAACTTCCGGTTCACCAATTATAACCAAAATCTAATCACTTGTTCTTCTGGATGTAAACTTGAGGAATACGAAAAAAATATAATTTTTGGAATCGTGGTATTGAAGTTATGGGATCCGGAACTTTTGTCACACACACACAGACACACAGACACACACACAGACCACATACATACATACAGACATCATCGTAAAAATGGTAAAATCGTATTATAGGGACCCTAAAACATCACTGAATTTTTTGACCAAAGACAATACCTTCCTTACCTAAAGGTGACGGAAGGTAAAAAATCAACACCCAATTTTATCCCCTACAAAAACTTCATCATGGCATCTTTGACATGGTATGCCTTTACAAAACATTCCAATCAAAAATAGCCTTCATATCTTGGAAGAATTTTTACATAACAGCAACAATTTTTTATACACTTTTTCAAATCACTACGAATAATTTTTTTTTAATTCGATAATAAATATTATAAAACATCAAACGGCTTAGTAATGTTCCCATTGTTAAGCCCACTTAGCGGTCTTCTCTTTAACATATACGTAGACAATCTAGAACAAAAAATCATGCAAGACTTTCTCAGTAAACATGTGGTGCTCTGCAAGAGATACGGAGATGACATTTTAATATTTTGGTCAGGAACACAACTAGAACTTTTCAATTTTCAATTCATTTTCTAACATCAAATTTACACTTGAAATAGAACTTAACATCAATTTTTTAGACAACGCTAATTAGATGTCACAACAAAATAAACTATAATATATACCGTTAACCCACTTCTACAGACATTATTGTACCTTATTACTCATACCACCCTAAAATCAAGAAAACAGCTTTTAATTAATTTTTCCTCTGATTAATATATGCTCCATTTTCAGAATTTAATTATACCAAAGCATTTTTCAACATACTACAAATAGCATTAAATAATCAATAACCAGTAGAGAAAATAGAACATTTATACAGTCTTATTAAATACAAATATCTTAACAACAAAATTTACACACACACACACACACACACAAAACCAAAACACAAGAAATATTTATCCATACCTTACCATAATCATATACACAACATCTTAAAAAATACAAGAGATAAACACATTTCAGTAATCCCCATATCACAACCAAACCTGCACATGCACATGCACATGCACCTGCACATACATACATACATCATCGTGAAAAAGTTAAAATTGGCTTTTAGGGTCCTTAAAACGTGGTAAATTACCAAAATCTCGATATGAGTTTTTTAGCACGATTCCTATACTGCCCTTACCAAGGTAAAAAACCACATGTTAAAAATTTTCAAGTAAATTATAAACTTTCTTGTTTTCTTATTTCCAAATTACATTTACATTAATAAACTGTAATTATTAATTACTATTATACGATAATAATTGTATATCATTATCAATAATTTATATTCAAAATGCTATTTAACTTAATCATTCTTTTAGATTCCGAAGATGGCCATCCATAGCCCAAATCGATCATCGGAAATCTTTTTATAAATTAACAATTTTATAAATCACAGTGTGCTTTTTATCTTCAGTCACCTTTAGGTAAGGAAGGTATTGTCTTTGGTCAAAAAATTCAATGATGAGTCTTTAGTGAATAAACACGTTTTAGGATCCATATAATACGATCTTACTATTTTTACGATAATGTCTGTATGTATGTATGTATGTATGTGTGTTTGTGTGTCTGTGTGTCTGCGCGTGTGTGTGTGACAAAAGTTTCGGATCGCATAGCTTCAATACCACGATTCCAAAAATTATAATTTTTTCGTATTCCTCAAGTTTACATCCAGAAGAACAACTGATTAGATTTTGGTTATAATTGGTGAAACGGAAGTAGCCTCATTTGAAGATTTAACAGTTAAATTTGATTTATTGACATTTAACGTTATTATAACTTAAAGAATATATTATTCTCTATACGATTTGATTGCATTTTATACTTCATATTCAATGGATATAGTGTTAAAAAATTATAAAGATATTAAATTTCATAAATCAGCCAGCTATGCTAAGCATGGAAACTGCTAATATATTCAGATAATTCAAATGACAGATGTCAGTATCAATGAAAAGTAAATTAATGTGGCGGAGATGAGGATGCTGAGAGGGAAGACACGAAAAGATACGATAATGAATGAAAAAATAAGGGAAATAACTTTAATGTTAAAAGTTTTGTAGAAAGATACAAAAGAAACGATTACATTGGTTTGAATATGTCATAAGGAGAGATGAAAAATATATTGAAAAAAGAATAAATAGCTTAGTAAGATGGAAGGACTGTGTTGCGGAAAACTTGAGAGAAAATGAGTGGAAGGAGAAAATAAAAAATAGCGACCCCTAACGAATGGGAAAGGCCAAAGACGAAGAAGAAGATATCAGTGTCAAGTGCAATTTGCATAATTTGTTTATGAAATAATTTTTTGTGCTGGCCACATCAAATTTTTGTATTTCAACCTATTAAACACTCATCATGCACTCTGAACTGGAGCCTTACATCAACATGATAGAATAATCACTCACAAATCAGAAGAATGTAAATAATTTGGCTAACTTCCAGTATGTAGTATGAATCTACGAAAATAAACTGATCTAGCTTTAGCTGTTGGATGGCAGCCAGAGCTGGGCAGTAATTAATTACTTTTGATAATTAACTACTAATTAAATTACCTTTAAAAATTTAAAAAAGTACTTTTCGAATATTAATTACTACAACCAAGAAGTAAAGGAATTCCTGGGAGACGCGTGAAGCGTATTTTTTTGCGTATAACGACAGGTTACAGATTAGTAAACATGTGCAATGTTGTTCCTAACCTCTACTCGCATGTAGAAAGTTTTTACTTTAGCTGTAATTTGAAAGTGCAGCGGTTAAACAAGCAACACCAAAGTGAAGGTCTTACATTATTTCTATTTTTATTTAATTGTCCATAAGTTTAATTCATTACTTAAACGATTTACGTTCGTACTCGTTCATTGATATCGATAAAATAATCAAAGACATTTTCTCCATCCATATTTTACCTCAAAGAAAATTGCTGGTTATCAATGGATGATCAATAGGCATAATCGTGTTAGTTTAGATCAGCAAAAAAATAATGGTTAGTCCTATGACTAGTTTTAATTCTTATACAAATTAAATGTAATTTATTAACAAAAAAATATATATTTTACCTGTCAGCAATTTTTTATAAATTTGTTTTAGTCGCATTATTTTTATTTTTGTTGTATTTTATATTAAACAGTATAGTATTATTTGTAAATGAATGATTTTTTAAAAAGTAAAGTAAGTAATTATAATTTCAATTACTATTCAAAAGTAATTGGTAATTTCATTTCTTTTTCTCTAGCAGTAATTATTTTTTAAAGTACCTACTTTAATTAAATTTCGTTAAAGTAATTATACGTAATTATTTTTTTAATGTGATTTGCCTTTTTTGATGGCAGCTCATGATAAAGAAGAAAAAATTATGAAGAATATTATTAGGGATACATCTGATACAGATATATCGGCGATATGGTTTTTTAGCCGATATATCGGAATGAATTGGCGACATTTATTTTCTAATACATAGATACATTTCTAATTTCTCGCAGGACCTTGCAAATTATGACGAAAGTGGCTGTATCGCTTGTCGCTTCACAATTCGAGGATGCCATGTTTTATAAAATTTTGTTAAATGTTAATTTTATTTGTTAATGTTTCGTTTTTTTTTCAAAGGTAGTTTTGATTTCATATAGAAAAATTCTTTTTTTTATTTATTTAGACCGTCTTTTAAAATTTATTTATTTGTATCGACATCGGTATCGCCGATAATTTTCAACAAACACCGGTATCATATCGCATAAAACTAATATCGTTGCATTCCGCTAAGAAAAAAATAAAATTCTGCGCAGTTTGAATAGTTATTTTTATATTAAGTGCGCGAAATGAGTGCTTTTTTTTCGTTGCGCGTGAGAAGGGCACTTTTAGCCGAGACCGCTAGGACGAGGCAAAAAAGTCATACGAACGCGTCAAAAAAACACAAATTTCGCCCATGAAATGAAAACAATATTTTTCTACAACTGTCAAAAACAGAATTCAATAATTATAGATTTATTTAAGTAAACTATAGGAAAATATCCAAAATCAAATTAATCTGCTACCAAAATGAAGTCGCCTGGTGTGTTGTAACCAAGGGACCGTACAAATGTTGAATAAACAAATAAATAAAGTGTCAACAAATTTGTATTTTCGATCCGGTGTTTCGATCTATCCATATCAATTTTTGCTTGTATCGATGGATCGTGACGAGATCAGTGATAGCGATACTCCTCCTGAGGTAAACGAAACGGCAAATGCTGCAATTTCGAATTTATTGCCAGCCAAATCAAGACGTCAGTATGAGAATACTTATACTGAATTTCGAAAATGGTGCACAGGAAAAAATGTTGTAAAAGTATCAGAAAACGTGGTTTTGGCTTATCTAGAAGAAAAGTCAACAAGATTAAAACCACCTACACTATGGACAACCTTTTCCATGCTCAAAGCTACTTTGAATGTGAAGGAAAATATTGACCTTCGAAAATTTACAAAATTGGGGCTTTATCTAAAAACTAAATCAGTTGGGTATAGAGGGAAAAAATCAAAAGTCTTAACAAGAGAAGATATAACTAAATTTATTAAAGAAGCTGACGATGAAATGCATTTATTGAAGAAGGTAAGTATTTCCATTTAATTTTAGTAGATAAATACCTACTTGTTGATATTTTATTGCAGACTGTGCTAATTTTAGGTATAAATGGCGCCTGTCGTCGCGAAGAGTTAGTTAAAATGACGATTGATGATATCGAAGATGTAGGCTCTATATTAATTGTGAAAATACCGGATTCGAAAACTCATTCTGAACGAACTTTCACTGTTTCAAATACAGAATATATTGAGATATACCGTAAGTACAGAGTTCTAAGGCCGACACATGCTTCAAGTCGTCGATTATTCCTTAAGTATAACAATGGCAAGTGTGTTAATCAACATGTCGGAATCAACAAAATTCCCAGCTTGATTGCAAAATGGCTTGAAGAGGAAATGTTTGAGAGGTACACAGGCCACTGCTTTCGAAGAAGCTCTGTCACTCTTTTGGCAGGAGGTGACATGACTTCTATTAAACGCCACAGAGGATGGAAATCTACCACCGTAACAGAGGGATATATACAAGACAGTTTATACAATAAAATTGACATATCAAACAAAATTTTAAACTGCCAACCATCCACTTCTACGGAAGAGATAAATTTGTGCGGGGATACTTACCACGGCCAACCATCTGCATTGTCTTCGTTGGGAATTAATGCAGGGATACCAACTGTACAATTAATTTAAACATTTATAATAAGTAATATTTTGTTAAAATGATTTGTTAATTGAGTTAAATATCGAATAAAAATATTTTTTAACACGTGACAAAATAATTGTTATTTTTTCACACGTAAAAAAATCACAAACTTCGCGTATCCATAACGATATTTAAATGTCTTTTTTTTGACAGTTGTAGAAAAAATTATTTAAAAAACTGAAAATCGTGATTTCAAAAAATGTCATCTTCATGGCGTGCATTAGATGAATGATTGTCAAATAACTCCGTAATTATAAAAGATATAAAAAAGTTTCATATAAAAGTTACAATATTTGATAAGGCAAACTTAAAAGTATATTAGAATAAAATTCAATATGGTGGTATCTAAGATATTAATAGCAGCTTTCTCATTTTAAATAAATAAATAAATAAATATTTCATCACGGCATATTACCCATTGCTGGGTGTGCCAATCTGCTTCGTACACAGATATCGGTAATGATGGAATATTTGTACCGTGTGGGCTCTTACCAGGCGTCACCTCACGGGCACTCATTTAAATGGGCGTCATATTGGATTATTACTGTAAAAATGTAACAATTTTTTTATCTTCCCAATGGTATTAGGGTTATTATATTCTAAATCTGCTTAACCCCTATAATTTTAGATTTTTCATTATTTTTTATAAAATTTCTTATTTTTTGAAAGTAACTTAGATTTTTCATTATTTTTTATGAAATTTCTTATTTTTTGAAAGTAACTTAGTTATTATATTAGTTATTTTAATTAAATAAATTATTATTCTTCAATTTAGACGTTTTGAACTGTCATTATTAACTCCATGGCAATAACTATAAGTACTGTTTATTTGTTAGTGAATTAAAAAAAATTAAGTCACATAATTTTACCTCACTCTACAACAAATAATGCATTTAAAATAACATGAGACACGAAAATAAAACTCATTGTTGACACATGTTGATGTACAAAATTGTTTTAAATTTATTTGTGAATTAAGTAGTCTGCTATTGTACTGAAAAAAAATCGAGTCAATTAATTTATCGAACATTTTGTATTTTTCGTATTGTATTTTATCATAAAAATTGAATATAAAACTACTAATTTTGAATCAGTTGTATGTGGTTTATTCACGGATAGTGATTTGCTGCGTACGGCACAACATTCACTAGTCTTTATTATACAAATCAGCCATTTTCATTATTTTTCACGACACAAATGACAGAAAATAAAGCTTATTTATATTTTATAAATAGACGACTTTACGTTTATGAACGACGATTGTCATGCACAGCCTACTAATTGACTAGTTCTTTATTTTGTCAAAATTAAATACTTTAACGGTTTATCTTATTATTTCTATTGAAGTAAAACATTTTATTACTTGTCAATGTTATTGTCAGTGTCAATCTGTCAATAATTGTTAATCAACATCAAGTTGATTCATAATTATATAAGATGGTCAAGTATTTCTATTGTTGTTAAGTATTGATATAGTTTTTATCATGTACGTAAAATTAAAACTGTCATTGTATTACTGTTAATAAATATTTCCTAATTAGAGCATATTGATTACTTATTTTGCATGCGCGATCGTTTAACATCATTAATTTCGTCAAAATAGAATAAAATATTGAATAAACCACGTGAGTTAAGAATGTTTATTCATTCAAAGAATTTAACCCATTCATCCTACGGGCCGTGGCTAAAACTTTCTTTTCACTTTTCACTTGGTGTATAAATTTCTATTATTCTGACTTAAAAAAATACTGTCAATAAAAAAATATTTGTTTCAATATTTTTATCATATCAGATACCTGGATGAGGTACACATACCTACGTTAAATTAAAAATATGGAATCAGAATTTAAATTATAAGCCGGATGTGTATGGAATAAGTTACTGAAGGAAAATAAAATACTATTTTGAAAATCTATTTAAATTTTTAACAAAAAATTAAAAAAATTAATGAAAAATAATAAAAAAGTTCAGATTTTAGGGGAAAAACAAAATTACAACACAATACCTTAGGCGCTTAGACCATTGGAAAGAAGAAAAAAAGTATTTTTTTAAGGTAAAGATCCAATATAGCGCCCATTTAAAATAAGTAAGTTGCTTTAATATATTAGAAACCGCCATCTTGAATTTTATTCTGACATTAGTCTTAAGTTTGCCCTATAAATCATGTAACTTTTATATGAAATATTATTTATATCTTTAATAATTATAACATTTCGTTTCCTATTGTTCCAGATACGACACTATCTATAGTTATTAACAAATATATGATTTGTTTTAATTCAAGCTCAATTGTTTTTAAGCATAGCCTACTAAAAAATAACTACAAAATAAATTTTATCTAATTGTAAATTGCATTTTTTTCAATATTTTTGTTATGTAAGGATAAATAATATAACTTTGTGTTTCTGCTTGAGAACTACTGGTTTAAAAAATATTTTCTGCTCTAATCGGATGTCCCATTTGGTCTTCTGTAAGATTGTTTTATTATACTCGTATTTTATTGTATCTTTAGTAATATAGAAATTATTTGTGGTAGCTCGTTTAACTGTTACACCATGTATATGTACAGGTTTCCCAAATTAAGTAGTATACTAATGGGATATTGGAAATTATGAGAGCTATGAGATCGGTGAAAATGGCAATGTTGCGCAGTTTTGACTGCTCATTCAAATTCCGCTGGGAAAAGTATAAAATTCCGTACAGCTGGTAAATTATTTAAAAAAAACTGATAATTGCGATTTTAAAAAATGAAAACTTCATGGCGAGCATTGGGATCTCGAAAACTATAAGAGATATGACTTCGGTTAAATAAATGTGTGTGCCTTTGTGGGCCCATCTTAGATTTGCTTTTGTGTTGCCAAAAATTCTCATAGCTTACTACATAATAAGTTACTACTTCATGCATATCAAAATTTTATTTACTGTTTCTAGTTAATTTAGCCATATAAACATTTTCTTTTATAAAGTTATTATTTTATTAACTTATTTTATAGTAATAATAAAATAATAAAAGTAAATATTTAAATTAAAAACTATCATTTCTTAGGCACATTTCAGATCTTTTGGAAATAGTTTGGACCGTTCTACATAACTAATATCAAGTTACATATTGGCAACCCTGTAATTTTTTTTTCTCACTAGTATTCAACAGTTTACTGCAAATTAGTTACTAAAATAATAAATTTATGAAAGAAAATTATTTCCATGGCTTATTTGGCTTTTAACTAAAAACAATATACAAAATTTTCATTTTTAAACGTAAATAACTCGTTTATTTAAAAAAAAAAATTGTACTTAAACAACATTACCTTATTGAAAAGAGAGAAAAGTACTCTTTCCAATAAAAGAATAAAAAATGTATGGTTCCAACATTACCTTATTGAAAAGAGAGAAAAGTACTCTTTCCAATAAAAGAATAAAAAATGTATGGTTCCAACATTACCTTATTGAAAAGAGAGAAAAGTACTCTTTCCAATAAAAGAATAAAAAATGTATGGTTCCATTTAAAAAACTATATATTTTGTCTCAAACTTTGGGAACCGCTGTTACAATCGACATGAAAAGCGGGCCATAAGCGTTTAAAACAGCTTTTCTTTGCGCAAAAGTGGCTATTCATTTTAGATAAGAATGCTTCAGATAAATATTTTAGGGAATTAAATTCTGCATCTAATTAAAAAATCATGTTTTATTTTGCACATTCCGTAACCAAGCAAAATAAATTATTTTTTTATCAAAGTTACTTTTTTTATAGTATTCGCCTTGACATTGAATTAAAATCACAAACAAATCTAATGACATTTGACCTATCAGAAACGTATCTGTCAAATTGTCTGTGTCATTATTGTAAATGGAGAATAATTCACTCGAAATTATGACGAATTATTGTTGCCACAAATTATATTTTATAATTTCTGACAAAATTAATAGGCCACTTTTGAGCAAGTACATAAAATTTAACCAGTTATAGAACTCGTCGAGTACAACAATATTTATTAATAAGTTTTTCTTGTAAACCTTATAGGTAGATATTCAGTTAAAATTCTTCAAAGTTTTGTCACAAATTTCATTGTCCGCCTATGGTAGAATAAAATAACAACTGCATGTCGAAAAAGTAGAGCGCGTTGCATAATGACAAAATTCTAAATGGGACTGTTCTACGCGTTCGTATGGCCTGCGTCTACGAACAGCTCTTCCTGTTTCCGTTGTAACTTGTGACTGTGACTGAATACAATAAATAAATGTCAACACAAAAAGAATATTACAAACTGGTGAATAGATTGATAAATACAGAAGATGAAACTACAGAAATCGAGAAAGATAAGAGACAGAATATAATACCTCGTCTAAGATAACAAAAAAATATACGTAATTTTTTTGTTACAACATGTTGGATAATCCAAAAATGGTAGGACATTTATAAGATGCAGTCAAGAAAACACATAAAGATGATTAAAAGTGATGCAGGCCTAATTGAAATCACAAAAAATGATCAAAGTGACCACCAACATTGTCAAAACAACACTAAAGGTGACGATTTAATAATGTAACTCTTCTTTCAATATCCTCCAAATTGTCATATGTGACACTTTGTGTTGTAGTATTATTCTTCGAGTACTAGTCCCTAGCTGAGCCAAAACATCTTCTTCAATATTTTCTACGTTATTAGGACGTGTTCTACCACGATTGAGCAGTAGGCTTAAAGGACTCATGATCTCTGAGATGCTAAAGAAAATGTACAAAGGAGTAAACGTTTGGAAGATGATGATTCGCAAAAAGGTTCCAAATAAATTTGCTGGGCTTAGGCAGAGTTTCCCTGAGCTTCATTATAGGTCAGCACAATGTCTGTATAACTCGCTATCCGTTAAGGCAGGCATTTTTATTGATTATAAGTTTCATAATAATTATTCATCAATTTATTTATCAAAATTTCTTTTAAAAAGTTGACAATTCACAGTTGTCAAAAACAATTGTTTCATTGTTATTCCTACTCCTACTGGATCACATTATTATGAAAATACCTAAACGACGCGTTAATTTATGGGAGGAGGGTAAAAATGCCAAGAATTGATATTTCGAAAAAAAAAATAAGAAATAATGTTGCTATCGACGAGTTCTATCACTGGTTAAATTTAATGTACTTATTTGTGTTACATTCTGTATATATTGTTGAAAGACATATGTCACAATGGCTCTTATTGTAATAGGACTACTGTTTGCCATAGGCGAGTTACGCAAAGTACAATTATTGCGACAGGACATTGTAATTTACTTTCATTTAAAATATTATTAAAATATATATTAAAATATCAATGTCGGTAACATTGAAAATTTCAAGAAATATTTGATTATTTAAAGTTAGGTCAGAGTTAAGTTTTTTAACTATCATGAACCTATATATGAAACACTTTGATTTTTTTTCAAAGAGTGCATCACATTATTTTATAAAAAATCTAATTGTAATAATTTTCCATCAGTAATGACAACGTTAACAACTAAAATGGAAAATATGAGTTTGCTTAAACTACGTTACCAATTTTACAAATAAAAGTTAAACTTTTTAACACTGTTTTTGACAATGTCACTAAATTTAATTTTTAAAGGCGAAATAAGAAGAATATTTTGTAGTACAGAAAGATTGAAGGTTTGTATTGCACACTTAGAAATACATACACTCATAAAATTAGAGCTGAACCAGTAAAAACATCTGTTCCAGACTCAAAGTAATTTCTAAATAAAAAAATCTGATGTGGCCAGCACATAACCTCTCGCCGTATATTTTACCTGGCTGTATGCATAAAGCAAAGATTATTTTTATAAATACAAATAATATATTCATATAAATCTATGACGTATAAACTTCTTTATTATTCAATAATAGCATGTCTCAACATGAAGATATTTTACCATAAATTATGTTACAATAAATTACAAAGTAGAGTTTACCATATATAAATATTAGGCTGGTAACAGCAATTTTCAATTCGAACAACTTTGTTTACTTTCTCTTCATATTCTTCTAGTAAAAACATTAATTTTGGGCGGTCTAAAATGTATATATCTGGATTGTGCATCTATTCTTATATATCTTCTTTTACATTTTATTTTTTCATACTTGTTATATCTAAATAACCTTAATTCCCTTTAATAAAGTGACGGATAGATTGCACTCCGATTTTGTCAATATTTACAACTTACTTGAGAAGAATTTGATAGCTTTTTCGCAATTCAAAGTTACTCTAGTCTACAGTACTGGTGTACATTGTCCCATAATGTTTGAAACAAATTTAAGTCCTTCAACCTAGACTTGTCATCTCCATAATAGTCACAGATCAAGAACTAAGGGATTCTCCAAGTACATTTTTAATTCATTACTCATTATTTCTGACACTGACATTTATCTGTCAGTTACAAATAATTTAAATTATCAACTATTTTTCATGGCATTCTTTCGGCTGTCAACAGATTATTTTATATATTATACTTCTTTTATCTCTAAATCTATGGAATATATAATAAAATATTTAAATGTATCAGATAGAGAATTTAATTGTCTTTAATATTACCACGAAAAATTTTCAAAAAATAATATTTAGAAGATTTTTTTTCAAGAATCTTCTACTTCCGGTTGTCCAATTATTACCAAAACCTTTTCAGATCTTCCCATGAATGTCCGATTGGGAAATACGTTGTTAAACAAATTTTAAGTCTTATAGTTTTTGAGTAACCGTCCTTCCAACATCCCACACACACACATACACACACACACACACACACACACATCCACACACACACACACACACACACACAGACATCATCGTAAAAATGTTAAAATCGGATTGTAGGGACCTTAAAACGTGCTTATTCAATAAAATCTGGATATGCGATTTTTAGCATGAATGCAATACCTCTCTTAGCGAGAGGTAAAAAAGCATATGAAATATGATTTACTACACCACAATATATTATATAAATAAATAATAGGGGAAATACTAACTGGTCTACTTAGGTGTGTTTCTTGGTATTTGGGGACTAGAATATTTCTGCGTGGATCGATGGTGAAGTAAAGAGTAAACGACAGCGGACGGACGCTAGGCGTCATTATCTACCAACCCCGACCCCGGCACTGCTATTTTGTGGCTTTTGTACCACAAAAATTCCCACAAAATATGCAGAGAATAACAACGATCAATCTGTGATTATACGTGGACGTCGGTCGTTTTTTATGTCCAAACTTCAAAATGAAAAATGTCATAATTTGAACACAGCTCACATTTATTCCTGTCAGGAAGGAACTGCTCTGCTAACAAAATATGACGAGCGGAACATTAGTGTCGATTTCTTTTTTAACGATAACGATCATTAATTGTGATTACAAAAAACATAAGCTTGTAATAAAGGAAATTTCAATTAATAATGCTTATTTTAACATTATTTAAGTGTCGTGATGTATATCACCAAGTACAAAACTTGCAAGAATTTTCATTGTTATGAAATGTGTGTTATTTCACACAAATAACAATATATTACTCTATAATTATTTCCGTCTACTCCTTTGGGAAACATGGAGTAGGAATTTCAATTGTTTCTTTTATAATTATTACTGACATTTTTATAATGTATTCTATTCTGCCCGTTTGCACCAACATGACTTAAGCTTGAAGTCGACCTAATTATTGTCATACATATATTTCTTTGCACATGTCAAAATGTTGTTTTATATCATAAAGTCTAACTTATTTTTAAGTCTTCGAATTCGGAGAATTAAATTTGACTTAGCCTCCATTTTTTATAGCACTTGTCATTTTGTACTCAAATATGAATTTGTTTGATATATTTTACGCAGAAGACGATGATATCGAAGCGTTCGATATTATAAATGTAGAAAATAGATTAAACAGAAAACATTATTTAAGAAAATCTTTTTTTAAATCGTACACAAATGAAGACTGATTAATTTTTAAATTAGCTGTCATTTCTCGGGTAATATTTTTGATATTCTGATAAAATTTATGTAATAAATCAACATTTCTATGTTTTACTAGGTGATTGACTATTGATTTCATCGCATATTTTTTCCAGGTATCTTCCTTTTCTTTGCAAGTCACTGCATCTGTTTTCTTGTTCTCTATAACGCTTTTATACCTTAAACTAATAATTTCTAATAATAATATCTTTTCCTCGGGGGTATAATTAGCTCCACGGGCACGTTTTTCATTTTTTCTAGACCTTGCTGAAACTAAGTTTGTTATTTTAAATTTGTATAATTGTAAAATATTGTTTTTTTTTTTTGTAATTTACCTTTCAGTGCATTCAAACGTGATTTCAATCATTATTTTTGTTCTTCAAATGACTTTTTTTTAAAATTTATTTGACAAACATGAGGATAGGTAATAACATTATAGAAGTAAAATTTCAAGTATATTTAGACTTAATTAATCTGTACTGTTATGTTTATAAGTTTAGGTTTAACTTATAGGGTTGGTTTAGGATATATATTAAGATATAAATAAAATATACTTCACCCATAAATATATAAACTTTATTTAAATATGTACTTTGTAACTAACTGAACAATTGTTGAGCAATCCACAGTTTATATGCACAATCAAAATACACACAATGTTGCCAATCTTAAAATGTTTTAAACAATACTAAATATAACATGTACTTAAGATACATGACAATGGTAATAAGCAAACGACAAACTTAAAACTCGACTGTCTGAAAATCGACTTATATAACTCAAGATTTAAGTTTTGTTGCTGCAAACGGGCAGAAGTTTAGCTTTTGAAAGGACATAATAATAATAATGGCCCGTATTACGAGCGTGCTTTTAATGCCGCTTTTATTGGCGATTTTGTTAAAAGCGAACAACAACTTTTATTGCGTTCCGTATTACAAACTCACTTTTATTAAAACTACGAAATGTTAAAACAAAATCTTGGCAACGTCGCATTCTTCGCCAAATGTTATCAGCTGTAACGAAGAAGTTTTTCATAAACGTAAAAATATGTGAGCTTTGCCAAAGAAATTACGCCAGTAATAGTATGTTAATAGTTTTTCGATTTTATTGTGATTTATACCATTTTGTAGTATATAATGAATTATGAGAATATACATGTACAAATATATAAGGTTAAGTAGATTTGAAATTGACGTTGAGACAATTATTTTTATTTTATAATTAAAATATCAGTATTATTTTGGATCATAATAAATATTTTTTTTTATTTATACAAAAAGTAACCTATAAATAGTTATTACAGGTGAACTCGTGAACCTAGTAAGAAAACTTTTCCAGGACGGAAAGAAAATTTGAACTTCGATAGAAGCAATTCCAAAGTGTATCAAATGATAAAAAGAATGAGAAAGTGGACGAAATTAAGAGCTGCAGGTAGTTGTCGTGAATGAATTCTGCAGGGGATGACTATGATAACATTATCAAGGGAGTTAAATTAGGCGTCTAAGGAAAAATCACCTATTAATTTTATTTAACATACCACTCTGTACCATTTTCTTTGAAAGTACAATATGTAAATAAAAAGAATACCAGTTATCAAATATGTTTTATTTACCATTTATTACTAGTAAATTGTAATTGTAACACTAGCAGAATTGTACATTTTTCCATCATTCATATTTATACAAGTTGATAAAAAGTATATCGAAATATGTAGTAAAGTTGACATTAGTTTATTATTGCAGTTTGTACAAGCAGCAAACATACTAATCTAAATCTTTTATTCCTGAATTATCTTGAAATTCTACTTCATAGTTTTATATAAGCATATATTATTATAAACATTATTTCTCACACCCCGATTTTGTAGTCAGGAACACGTATCACCTTCATGTTTCTTGAATAAAATCTCTTCATTTGCATTGCACTACAGCATGGCATAATTTTTTTCTCCGGATTTTTTATCACTTCCCAAATATTCCACCATATTCAGAGAATACCTCGTTTCATCACTTCTTTTCGTAAATCTAACACCAGCAGATCTCCTGAAGATTATATTAAAATGAATTAAACAGCCACAAAGGTATATTTAACTTTGCAACTTTAAATTTTAGTACCTATCCCATAAGTGAGGTTAATTACAAGACGAATATCGTGCAAACCAAATTAAAATTGTATGCTTACCGTTTTCCTTGTCGTTAATAAATCCATTTTTGAAGAACATGGAATATATTTCGTTTTCTTATTTTACATATTTGTGACATTTGACGTTTATCAGTCAGCCATTTAAAACGAGGATAAAATTGGTAGAAGCACTTTTACTCGTCGGTTTTATAATGGCTAACAAAAGCGCGCTTTTATACCATACAAGTGGGTTCGGAATAGGCGTGGTTTTATAAAGCGGTTTTATTCGCACTTCGTAATACGGGCCAATGTCTTATTAACAGCAATTTATAATTTATAAATATATAGGATTAACACAGGATTTTATGACAAGCGTGTCATATGTGAAAAGTTTTTTTTCCAAATTTTATCTGTCCCGTGAAACTTTATCAGGTGATTTATACATACAGCTTCCGATAATAAAATGCTGAATTTTTTAGTGTCAATTTTTTTAATTTGACGGCTTCAACGACCAAAAAAACTTAATTTAAATTAAAAAATGAAATTTTCATGCTTTATGAGTATCAATTAACTACCATATACATATTTTGTGACAGTTTACGTGACATTCACTCTTTAAAATATTCGCATACTAAATAACTACATGTTTAGTACGTCTTTAAATTAAGCCTACTCTATTACCAAAATTTAAAAAAAATATTAACCAAAAATTAGGAATTTTATCCCCTAAATTTCTAGAGTACAATCACGAGAAAATATTTAACGGCACAAATAATATATGACAATAAAAAAGAACGTTATTTAATTTATATGAAAGTTTACTATCGCATTTTATGAAATTATTACTTAAGACAGAAGCAAATATCATTCTATTCGTTAGTAAATAACATGATCTGTGGTAAATAATTAATCAGAATAACGGTAATGATAAAAAATCTTAGCACCGTACCCTTATGAAAACGAGTTAAAGCTGTAACTTTCAACTTCGTGTAAGTAGTTAAAATACTAATGGATGAAACGTAAGCTAATTTTGTGAGCGAGGCGAATAATGCCAAGAGGGATTGGAATTTGGAGTAGGAATAAACGTCAAATTTGCATAATTTTGTTTTTAATCCAATAAACAAAAGAATGTCAATACGTCAACCAGGCATTCTTTCAATAATTTTAAGTAAAAAAAATTCTGCTGTGGCCAGCACAATACCTCTTGCAATTTCCATTTTAGGTCACCTATATAAGCACGGTATTTAACTTTTCTTGTACATACAAAAAGATCTATTTATGCATCTATTCCTTATTTTTAGATATTTTTTATAATTTTAAATTTATTCTATGTGCAAGTTTTCTCCTACTCTTCTATGTTAGAAATTCTTTTAACTAATTGACTGTGTTGGCGTTGGCTGTATTTCTGAAGGGTATATATTCTATTTTATTATGTATTATTTTATGTATTAAATAGTTATCTTTTATCTAGAGACTTATGATTTCCAGTTTTATTCAAAATATTACATTTTAGTACACTGGAATGTATTTGTAATTTAAATAATTTAATAGGAGATAATTAAACACAATGAAAAACTTGCTTCACAACAGATTAAATAGTGATGACAGTGACAACATTGTCAGTTTTTACATTGTTTTATATAGCTAAAAAAATCTGTTGCGCGAGCAGTCATGTGACTTTGTTGGCCTTGGCAGATATGAGGGCCCGTGTCATAATGACAGCTAGTAATAATGTAAATAGGTGTCAAGTATCATAAGTTTTCATTCAAAACATTATGATTTTCCAAACCCTTGTGAATTATTTTCCTCGACGATATATAATATTCCGTACTATTGATGACAAATAAACATCAGCATATTTTGAAATACATATTTAATTAATAATACAATAATATATAGTAAATGTACTCGTACCTCCCAGAAAAATCTTCCAGTAATGTTAGTAAAACAGCTGCTTTTTGACACTGACATTTTACATTTATATGTCAATTATAAACAATTACATATCTCAACTGCTTTTTGGGCAACGAGATTTATTACAACAGATTATTCTATATTATTATATACTATATCTCCAAAGAGATGTAATAAAAAAATTAAATGTGTCAAACTGAGAATTTAATTATCGTTACTATTTGTAGTGACAAATTTTCAAAAATAACATTTACAATTTTTTTTAGAAACTACCACTTGCGGTTGTCCAATTGTTACCACAACCTATTCAACTCTTCCCATTACTGTTCGATTGAGTAATCCGTAGTTACACAGGTCTTTAGTCTAATAGAATTTGAGACATCGTACCTCCAATGATGACCTCACACACACACACATCTACACACAGACATCATGGTAAAAATGTTATAATCGCATTCTAGGTACCTTAAAACGTGCTTATTCATTAAAATCTGGATATGAGATTTTTAGCATGAATCCAATATCTCTCTTAACGAGAGTGAAAATGGTAAAAACTAGGTTACTTGATTTTTTTTCCCCCACATGTGTTACGCCTTGTGGAGGCTTGCGTGGTCCAATGAACCGAGCGTGTGAACTGTCAGGTCATAACACCAAGAAAGCCAACGGGAGGTAAAAGCTCCCTTGCACAGGCTCTTGACAGATGACAGCGAGGTGAGGTCCCAGACCAAAGGTAATACACCCCATAATCCCAGCTGTAGTGTCGTGGCTAAGGGACTGCACCGGGGCAAACGATGTCGGAGGGTCTCCAGGGTCGCTCCTGGAACCCCCGATAAACCATGCGCCACTTCGAAGTGGTGCGGGGGGCCTAGGCCGAGAGGTCTAACTGGCCCAAGAGAAGAAAAACTCATCAAAATCCTAAATCTCAAAGTGGGGTGATCCGGCTGAAGGGATGCGTGGCTGAATAGAAGTTCGGCAAGAGCGAGGTCAACCTCCGGGATTGGCATACCCGGTTGTAATAAGCCCGGTTTGGCAGGAATCGTGAGTCTTGGGAGACAACCTGCCTAGGAGAAGGACACTCTGAAATTAAACCACGGGCAGACCCGGGCTCGCTAGTCTTGGGAGACAACCTGTCTAGGAGAAGGATACTCCGAAAGCAAACCGAAGGTTCGGAGGGGCCCGCTAGCCAGCGGGGCAACATTCCTAGGAGAAGGATAACTCCGAATGAAAACCAGTGGATAGGGAGGGTTCGTGAGCCAGCGGGGCAACCTCTCTAGGAGAAGGAAAACTCCGAAAGAAAACCACGACAAAAGATGCAGTTAAATGTTCTGTATTGTTACAGGTGCACTAATCGGAGTTTGAGGCCCACCGAGGAAAACACAGACGTCCTAGCAGCCCTCTACGAACAGCATAGGACACGGACTACCCTGCTAGGTGAAAGCCTGGGCTGCGTTGGGGATCGCCGCGGGGGAGTGGCCCGATGCTAGTCCAGCTTCGGACCGGTCTCCTGATGCCGTTTCCTCCTCGTTGCCTTACCGGGGATTGGGAAGAGTCCCCAAGGGAGCTGGACTCCGTGGATGAATATGCTGGGGTTATGGTAAGTTCTATGCGACAGATGTTCTGTGACGAGTAGGCGGTGGTGCTGAGTCCGTGACTCAGTCTCAAGAGGAGGCTACCGTGGAAGGCCCAGCCATGGCGATCACGGTGAGCTCGGAAAGAGGCTTCGCTAAGATGGAACCGCCTAGGAGCACGACAGTATCCTTTCGGCTGTTCAAAGGCATGTATTTTGCAGACCGGGGGGATGACTGTAACTACGCGCGTCCATGGGTGAAGTCGGTCCAAGAGCGTGCATCGGAGCACTCCGTGTATGTGAGGTCCTGTCATGTAAGTATGGCATCTTCCAGTAGTAACTTTTTAAGTCCCAATCTAGGGCAAACAAACAACAATAAAAAACCCAAAAAAAAATAAGAAAGAAGAGGAAAAACAGGATGAAAAAATACCCTCGCGAGAGACCGAGTCAGACATGCCTGGTCTCAAAAAGAAAAACACCGTGAACATTGAAACGGAAGGACACCACACGATAGGAGCCATTACAATTGAGGACAGTGAGGTCATGGACACCAAAGGTAGCAGTAGCAGCCAGTCATCTACCAAGGAGAATTCTCTGCTTAGCTCAATTAGAGCGAATATAGAAAGCACACACAATCTGTGGCTACAGCTAAAGGCGGTGGAAAGCCGAAGCTGCAAAAGCGGCGAAAGCTGCTGAAACATCGAAAGCCAAAATGAAAACCTCCAGTCCGTTACATGACAAGCCGGACGGCACCGACGAAATGGCTAATAAAAGTATAGAGTCAATAGCCCGCGAGGGTAGCTCGGTCAGGAAAATACCCTCAGTCATAAAGGAAAATGAGGGCAACAAAAGAATGAGAGAGGAGTCAAGCAACAACTGCTCGGTCGTCCATGAGCCTAAAAAGACAAAGAAAAGGCGAGTTCTGTACTTTTCTACAGAGGATGAGGGGTCAAGCCAAGGCCAAAACAGTAAAAACCTCATTAAGACCGACATGGAGGCAGAGGAGGTAGGAAATGAAGCCATGGATGAGATGCAGCAAATCCTGCAAGAGCTGGACGTGCTGGCCCACGTAACCTATACAAACACCGCACACGTAATAAAGACAAGAATAGAGGAGGCTACTACAGCCTTTCTCAAATTAAAGGTCCAAAGGAAAGCACGACTCAAGGTATGGGAGCAGAGGATAGCAGACCTTGAGGAAAGTGCTGGGCAAATATCTCAACTACGGCAAGAGTTCGAGGCATTCAAAAAATGCGAAATCGACAAAGTCCGGGCTGAGATAGAGGCTCAAGCAGAAACCAAATTAACAGAACTCAAAACATCATACGAGGCGGAAATCAAAGCACTAAAGGCCAAACTAGCTGAAAGGGAGCAGCATAAAACGTATGCTGAAAAAGCAAGCGACGACTTGGAGAGCAAGTGGCTGCAAACCTTTGCAGCAAAAATGCAAAGCGAAAAAAAGAGTTTGAAGAGTTCTGGCAACTCTCGCAGGAGGAATGGCCAACTAAGGCGTATAGCCCTATGCTTCCTTTTAGGGGAAATCCCTGCAAAGGAGGAAAGGAGACTATAGTCCTGATCCACTACGAGACAGAAGAGACAAATAATGTACTCACGTACATTAAGGAAAATTACCCGGGAGGAAAAAAGCTGGCTAATCGAGAAGGTGAAGGGGTTAGCACAGCTAAGCTGTCGTACAGCAGCAAATTACAGCTTGGGGGCGAAAAGGACGAAGAGAGGAAGCAAATCCTTAGCCTAAAAGTCCACAGCTCGCAGATGACAGAAGATACCTGGCGAAACGTCTTCCTTAAAGTCAAGGAAACATTGGACCAACTTCCGAATAAGAAAGAGTGGGCACTCGTCACAACAAATGGTGCTCACGAGGTAACCATAAGGAAGATGGTTAGGTATCTTCTGCCAAAGGAAGCGGAGAAAGTGGAATACTACCTCCCAGGTAACACAAACCGCAAGAACGTGACATTCGAACAGGGCAGGGCGAATGACCTAAGGAAGCCAGGACCAACCAAGGTGAAGAATACCCCGAGGGTAAGGGACACGGACGCGATCATCGTTAAAAAGCCGGAAGGAAAAGGGTACGCGGATATCCTTAAAGGGATGAGAGGACTCCAGGGTACCCTCTCCGAAAAGAATATCGGGATAGAAAATATCCGTAGGACGCAACAGTGGGACATGGTCGTCGTTCTTAAGAAAGGCTGCAGCCAAATGGCTGAACTTAAGACGACAATATTGCAAAACCTACAATGCGAGATCAGCGAAAGACCAGCCAAAGGCAAAAGGGTTCTAATTATGTCTGGGATGGACATTGTAACAACCACAGCTGAGATCAGGGAGGCAATTGTAAAACATATCCCGACCGCGCAAGAGCTGGAAATTGATGACCTGAGACCGGCCTATGGGGGCAAAATGAACACCACCCTGAAAGTCCCATACGATGTAGCAGAGGAGCTCATTAAGACTGGGGAAATCAAGATTGCGTACAGCACATGCCGGATCCGAGAACGAATCGCGGTACCTCGATGCCAAAAATGCTATGGCATAAACCATAGAGAAAGTGGATGCGAGGGACCGGACAGGAGGACAATTTGCCAGAAATGCGGCAAAGAAAAACACGAAGCTCCATGTACGCAGCAAAACTATTGCTTTACGTGCAACGTGGGACAACATAGGACAGGGACCATGGGCTGGCCTAAATTCAGACAGATTGTGCAGGGATCTTTAGCATAGGAACAGAAGAAGACGTAGAAGCACACGAAATTCGGCTCAAAATGAAGACGAGATTTTTACAAATTAATCTTAACAATAGCAGAGATGCTCACAACGCGCTAGCGTGCACCACCCGAGAGCACAAAATAGACTTCGTTCTGGCATCAGAGCCAAATTTCAACATCATATCGGGACAGAGTGAGTGGATATTCAACCCTGACAAGAAGAAATGCAAAACTGCCATCCTTCTTGCAAGCAGGACCTGTGCGATTAGCAGCTACTTCCACAGTGACAGCATACATGGGTAGAAACAGGGAATACTCGAATACTATCTTGTTACATATCGCCCAACTGTACCCGAGAACAGTATGATGCTGCCCTGCATGATCTGTCGCAAGAAATACAAAGCACCAACAAAGATATTCTCCTGACCGGAGACTTCAATGCCAAGCATGAGGTATGGGGGTCTCCGCATAACGATTCTAGAGGAGAAAGCCTGCTGGATCTGCTCTACAGTTTCGATCTGTGCGTGTGAAATAGCGGACAACATTCGCAAACGCGAACGGAAGCTCCTTTATCGACGTGACGGCTTGCTCGGTGGAACTAGTAGAAACCATACAGGACTGGACTACAGATCCCACTGAGGAGCCGTATAGCCCCCATAGGTACATTTTCTTTAACCTGACGCGGGAAATGACATCGGAGCCACCTATGGCCACTAGGCAAAGGTGGAACATTAAGACGCTGGACAAGGAGACGTGTAATACCGCGATCATGTTCCTTCCAGAGGTGGAAGGCGTGGAGGACATGGAGCGACAATTGCACGATATCTGCGACCAGAGTATGAAAAAACTCGTGATCCGAGCGAACAAACCGCCAGTCTACTGGTGGTGCCAGGAGGTCGCGGAAGCCAGGAGAGTGTGTGCCCACCGCAGAAGAACATATCAGAGAGCACGCGCGCGAACATCAACGCTAGAGGCATTGGACGAGGCCAAAGAGAACTACAAGTCGGCGAAAAGGAGATTGAGTTTAATAATACAACGAGAAAAGCGGAAGAAATGGCGCGAGCTGGTTAACTCAGTAAAGGAGGATATCTACGGAAGGCCTTTCCAGCTCGTAGTCAAAAGCACGAGACTGGCCAAGCCGGTTAAGCCAGACGCAGACACAGTCGAGAAGATAATAGGAGAGTTATTCCCAGAGCACAGGGTGGATAACTGGAAGAACCTGGCATGTTGCGAGGCTCCCGTTATCTTCAGTGAGGAGGAAGTTATAGCAGCTGGAAAAAAGATGGGAAACAAAAAGGCACCGGGAATCGACAACATCCCACCAGAAGTCGTAAAACTTGTGGCCGTCACCAGACCAGCATGGTTCCTCACAACATTTAACGCTGCACTTACCACGGGACTATTCCCAGATAAGTGGAAACTAGCAGAGCTAGTACTTATCCCAAAACCTGGGAAGGTGGATATGACTGCCCCGTCAGCCTACAGACCATTGTGTTTACTAAACACCATAGGAAAACTGCTGGAATCGTTGATTTGCAGCAGACTCAACGACTTCCTAGAGTCGCATGACACATTATCTCCGCTGCAATTCGTCTTCAGGAGGGGCAAATCAACGATCCAGGCAATGGAACTAGTGCGACGGACAGCAGAAACTGAACGCACTAAGGGCAAGGGAAGAGGACTGTGCTGTATGGTGACCGTCGACATTAAAAACGCGTTTAACTCGGTGCCCTGGCCAAAGATTATTGAAGCGCTACAAGCAGCCGAATTACCGACCTACTTGGTGAATCTTATAGGTAGCTACTTAAACAATAGACGAGTTGAATATAACGGGAAGATATACCGAGTGACATGCGGAGTGCCCCAAGGTTCAATACTGGGCCCTGTACTCTGGAATATTTTCTACGACAGTGTTCTGCGACTACCAGTTCCCCGCAATATTAAACTCATCGCCGTTGCGGATGATCTGGCGATAGTCTCAGTCGAGAAAAGAGAGGACTCCCTCACAACGAAAGTGAACAACACTCTATTGTTGATTCAGGACTGGGTTGAAGATCGAGACATGAGACTAGCGCCAGAAAAGACGGAAGCAGTAATGTTGGTAGGAAGGAAGAGGAACAACCCCATGCCCTTTAGGATGGGCGACCAACAAATTGTGCCCAAGCCGGTCATCAAATACCTCGGGGTACACTTTGATAAAAACCTGAACTTCCTACCACACGTTAGGATCACGGTCTCAAGAGCCAATGAGACAGTGGAAGCGCTGAAGAAACTATTCCCTAGAATAGACGGGCCCTCTGATATGAAACGCAGGCTCCTAGCTACGGTGGCCACAAGCATCATTCTGTATGCAGCTCCTGTGTGGGGAGGAGCCATCAAGTACCGACAGTGCATGCAGTTACTGAACGGTATAACTAGAAGGTTGGCGATCGGTATCGCACGAGGATACAGAACCGTGTCAACGGAAGCAGCGCAAATCCTGGCCAGGTTGGCCCCGATGGATATTGTTGTGGAGGAGAGAGTCCTCACATACAGTTGCAAGACGAACCTCCAGCCACGTCCTCCGGATGAGACAGTCCAGAAGTGGCAGGAGAAATGGGAGGAGGATAGAGGCAACGTATGGCTCCACAAGTTGATGCCCGATATGGCCCCATGGCTGCAACGCAACTTCGGGAGCACAACATATCACATCACACAGGCATTCAGCGGACATGGCTGCTTCCAGAGCTATTTACACCGCATTGGAAAGAATGATTCCAGTGTTTGCATGTACTGCGGAGACGACGGCAACGCTGAGCACACACTCTTCTACTGCGTAAAATGGACTGCCAACCGGACTAGACTCGAGCTCGAACTCCAGGAAGAAATTTCCTTGGCTACACTTGTCCCAACGATGATTAGGAGTGAGGAGAATTGGGAGAAGATTGCTAGTTTTATTACAACAATCTTTAAGGAGAAAGATATGGAAGAGAGGAGTAGAGAAAGGGAAGGAAGGCGTTGAAGCCTTAAGTATTACTTAGGTCAACAATGCACTGGTGCGTAATGCCTCAGAGGCGGGTCCACACTGTTTTGGGCAGGAGGGGAGGGTGGTTTTAGCCGGTAACAATCCGGCACTATCAGCATTCCGGACGAGTGCTGGTGTCTATGAAGATTTCCACCCTGCCCTCGAATAAAAAAGGAGCACGGCAGTATCTCCTTGGCTGTCCAAAGGCATGTATTTTGCAGACCGGAGGGATGACTGTAACTACTCGCGTCCATGGGTGAAGTCGGTCCAAGAGCGTGCATCGGAGCACTCCGTGTATGTGAGGTCCATACTGGTAAGTATGTCATCTTCCGTCATTAACTATAACTTAGGTACAAGCAAAAAGGCCAACCAAAACAAAGAAGAGGAGGGAGAAAAAAACAAAAAAACAAAACCCTGACGAAAGGGAAGAGCAGGTCCGTACGGATACGGATGCTCTCGGAAAGGCAAGCTGGCGAAAACGGATTCACGCGAGGAGACAACCTCGTCAAAAAACAAGAAAGCTGAAATCATTACGATAAACGACACGACATATAGCGAGGGGCACACCATACTGGAGTCTCTGTTTAACTCTTTTCTGCGCGCTAAGATGCCTGGTTCACTGCAACAGGATGGTGCATAAACCAGCGGAACAGACGACAGCACAGCTGGGAACCTGGGAGCGAGTATGGTGCAGGCTATGAAGGCCGAGCAGAGGACAGAGGGCTTCTACCTGTCACCAGCGGTTAAAGGATTCCTTGAGGACAGCATAGTCAGAGAATTAGGACTGTTCTCTGACAATGGGGACCAAAAGGAATCTAGCCCCAAAACAGACGGGGGAAAGCACGACACCGGGCCCCCATTCGAGTGCAGTATCGAACCGATACATGCACAAGAAGGAGGGGGAAATAAGAGAGACAGGGAGGATAGTGGAAATTCCTCCGTAATAGCGCCGACCGCGAAAAAGGCTAAACAAGCGCCTGACGTGCAGGACAATCTGAGCGAAGCTCAGGAGGAAAGCGACGTGCAGAAGCTAGGAAGCCTGATTGCGGAAATGAACAACCTCGTCGAAGAGAGGTACAAGAATACTGCCATACCGATTAAGGTTATGGCGGCAAGTATTGCTACATCCTTCGACGATATGGCGCGAAATATGAAGAAGACGAATGAAGAACTTGCTGCACGCATCACTAAGCTGGAAAGATTAGTGGAGCGAGCACAAGCAGGTAGAAAGGAAGGAAGGAAAGACGGCCAGACGCAAACCACCCTCCCACCACCAGAAACCCAGAAAGGAAAACCTACGCTGGATAAGGTGAGGGAGGAGATTAGGAAATTCGGCACATACGAAGAAGCCGCTAAGGCAGCGGACCAGTATTGGCCAGCGGAGGCATATGCGTGCACCACCTTGGCGGAAGGAAATCTGTTGGAGGCGCCAAGTGAGTACGTCTTAGCACATGGAGTGCGAGATGTACTCAACAAAGACCAAGGAGGAGTTCCCTGGCTCCTAACTCAACAGCAGCTAGGAGGAGGGGAACACAAAGTGGTGCATGTCACAATGCAAGCTACTGGTGGCAAAGAGGACGCAGGAACTGTCAGGCATGTGTACTGCCTGATGCCGCTGACGGAGAATAGCAAAGTGACTCCGGAGGCACTATACGACAGTCTGCGTGACTTGAAAACAATATTGGACAGGGGCAGACACGCAAAGGTAGCCATACCAAAAATAGAGGTGGGAAAGATGAAGCTGAAATGGGCTTTAGTAAGGAAGCTCATAGAAATTGTCTTCTATGAGGCAGACACCTCATTTTTAGTGTATGGCCAGACACGGACAGATAAAGCACCAAAAACTGCCAACCCGCCCAAAAAGTCGGAGCCCGAAAATAAAGCCACAACCACGGGACAGGAAAAAGAATGGAAAGTGGTGGGCAAGAGGAGGAAGAAAAGGGAAGCAGAGAAAAAAGAGGTTAAAAACAAACCGGAGAAAAGGACGATTGCGAAGGACCAGAAGAGAAGGGTACATCCAGATGCCGTGATAGTGAAGGCTACCGACGGCAAAACGTACTCTGATCTCGTCCGAGAGGTTAAAAAGACTGGAGTGGAGGTTACCAGCGCCCGTAAAACGAGAACTGGTGACCTAATCCTAGAAGTAGAGAAAGGGAAAGAGGAAGGCAAAGATAGGGCCGAGCTACTGCGGGAAGAACTCCACAATAAGCTTGGGTAGTCGAGCCAAATAAGGGTCGTAAGTGAAGAGGCACGGAGAATAACACTGCTCGTCAGGAACCTTATGGAAGGAACGACGGAAGCAGATGTTAAGACCGCCGTAACTCGACAGACGGGAAAGGAAGAGGAGGTCAGGGTTTTAAGCCTTACGACCAGCCTTTGCTGGAACAATGGTCGCCATCATTGAAACCAGCAAAAGCCTTGCCGATCAGCTTCTCAAAGAGGAGGGATGTGGGGGAAAGGTCAGGATAGGCCTAACAATGTGCCGGGTGAGGGAGTATGTTCAAGTCCAAACCTGCTTCAAGTGCTATGGCTTTAACCACATAGCCAAAGATTGCACCGGTAAGGACTACTCCGACTGCTGTGCGAACTGCGACAAAGCAGGACACCAAGCCAAGGGACGCTCGGCAGATCCACGATGCCTAACTTGTGGCAAGGGAGGGCATCGGAGTAGGACCACGCAATGTCCTACTTACAGGAGGGTAATGGAGGAAGCGCGGAAAAGCAAGCGCTAATGATCCTACACGCCCTTCAAATCAATCTAGGCAGGTGCAGGGCAGCGCACGACCTGCTGTTCCAAACGGTACGAGCCCGGCACATTGATGTTGTCATTATGAGCGAACCGAACCAGAGGTTAGGTAGCGGATGGTTTTGGGACCGAAGGCAAGACGCGGCGATTGCTATTGCTAGCACTAGCATGGCGGTGAGGAAGTTAGGCGCGGGAGATGGTTTCGTCTGGGTGACGATAGGCAACTACACAATCTACAGTTGCTATTTCTCACCCAATAGGACGATCCAGGAGTTCGAGGACTTCATTGACGAACTCACCTGGACCAGCATAGAAATGCCAAAGTAATCGTCTGCGGGGACTTTAATTCCAAGGCCCCAGAATGGGGATCCCCAATAACGGACCGCACGGGACACATACTTGCCGCCTGGGCTGCAAGTAGAAACATCACGGCCATAAACGTAGGGGACAAACCTACGTTTGAAAGAGATGGGACGGGGAGCTTCATTGACGTCACGTGGGCAACAACAACGGCCTATCCTGACATCCAACAATGGCGCACCTTGGACGAGGAGACACTGAGCCTACACAATTACATTCAGTTTTGTGTAGAGCAAGGACAGGGTGACCCCAACGTGGGAAGGAAGGCTAGGAGTAGGAAAGGCTGGAAAATGCCAGCCGAGACAACTCGCTGCTCTGCGGAAAGAGGCCTTGGTAGCACGTCGCCGTTACCAACGGAAGAGGAAGAGACGTGGTGCTGGTGACTGTGAGGAGGAGAGGGAAGACATGCGCACAGCTGCGATTAATCAGTCGCAGAAGCAGAGATGGCGGGACCTTACTGACGCAGTGCAAGACAATTTTTGGGGGGAGGGATACAAGATTGCGATGAAACGCATCAAGGGAACCCAACCCCCAAGAACATTGTCCAAACTACAGCTAGATGAGCATGTCTCCACCCTATTCCCACAACACCAAAGGATTGCGTGTGAAACGGCCGACGTGCTGGAAAAGCCAGAGCCCTTCACGACGGAAGAACTGAAAAGAGCAGCGAGCAGGATGAAAGCCAATAAGGCGCCCGGGCCTGACGGCATACCAGCAGAGGTCCTGAAGATAGCTGCGGAAGAGGAACCAGACGCTGTTCTACATGTTATGAACAGGGTACTGGAGAGTGGCGCTTTTCCGACACAGTGGAAAAAAGCGAGACTGGTACTAATGCCAAAGGGTAACAACCCAGACAAGCTCAGACCACTGTGTCTGCTAGATGCGGCGGGGAAATTAATGGAACAACTGCTGGTAGGAAGGCTAAAGGGAAGCCTTGCCAGTAATGGGGACCTATCAGAAAACCAGTATGGCTTCAGGACTGGAAGAGGGACAACGGACGCTATCCAGCGGCTCATTGACACTGCGAGAGGTGCAATGGCAGGGACGTGGAGGACTCGAAGACTGTGCGCACTCGTCACGCTTGATGTGAAGAATGCCTTCAACTCAGCGCGATGGGAGCGTATAGTTAACGAGCTCCGCCAGCGAGGGGTAGAGCCGTACCTTGTGAACATCATCTGCTCATACTTCAAGGATAGATGCATTGTAGCCGAGTCGGAGGAAGGGACGAGCCTCTACAACATCACTAGTGGAGTTCCACAGGGATCAGTTCTCGGACCTACTCTGTGGAACATACTCTACGATGGAGTACTTCGCCTAGAGATGCCACCGGGAGTGACGCTGATAGGATATGCTGATGATTTGGCCGTGGTCGCAGTTAGAAAGACTGTCGACGAGCTTCAGCAATCCATCAACGGAGCTCTAGACCAGATCAACCAATGGATGAAGGAGGCGCAGCTAGAATTGGTGCCAGAAAAGACGGAGGCAATAATCTTCTCCGGTCGAAGAAAATTGCCGGACGTCAACTTCCAGCTGTGCGGAACAGAGATCAGGCAGAAGAGGACAGTTAAATACCTAGGTGTGACACTGGACAAAGGCCTGAACTTTAGGCCGCACATAAGAGCCGTTAGCGAGCGCGCAGCAAGCACCACAGCGGCGCTGACCAGGCTAATGCCCAACGTGGGAGGACCTACATCAGGCAAGAGGAAGCTACTTGCATCGGTAGCGGAATCCGCAATGTTGTACGCCTCACCGGTGTGGCACACAGCTCTGGAGAAGGAGAGCCTGCGCAAGTTAGTTGCTGTAGTCCAGAGGAGATGCGCACTGCGAGTTGCCAGCGACTATCGTACCGTTTCGGAAGATGCGGTACTGATACTCTCTGGCATGCCACCTCTGGACCTACTGGCGCGGGTAAGATCTGAAACGGTGGCATCTAGAGGAATGAACAAGAGAGAGGCTCGAACAAGAACGTTGGAGCGATGACAAGAGAGATGGAGTACAGGTACGAAGGGAGGATGGACACGTAGGCTGATTCCGGATGTGGAGGTATGGGTCGCGAGGACGCATGGCGAACTGAGCTTCCACACTACACAGATCCTATATGGACATGGGTGCTTCCAATCGTACCTGTACAAGATCGGAAGAGCTGCCAGTGACGAATTCACATACTTCCAAGCAGAGCCCGACACTCCGGAGCACACCTTGAGTATCTGCCCCAGATGGGAGCGATACAGGAGTGATGCGGGGATAGCAGGGCTGCCACCGGAAGCAATAATAGCCGCGATGCTCGAGAGTGAGGAACGATGGCGGCGAATCACTGGCATGTTCGGAAGGATTCTTGCCATTAAGGAGGACGACGAACGAACGAGGCAACATCAGAACGCGTAGGAGAGCAGATGATGTAAGTAGGAGAGGATGTGCACGTAGAATGCACTAGGTAAGCCGGTACCCTGAAGTAATGTTAACACAGTTCCGGGGTACCGGTGGGCGAAAGCCGGGAGAGGTTTTTAGCCGGTAAGAATCCGGCATCATCGAGAACCGATGTCTTATGCAAGATTTTCCTCCCCCTTAAAAAAAGGTTACTTGATTTTAGAGGTGTACGCAATTTTTTGTAAGCCAGTGTACTTCCTATAATAATTATTTTTATTAATAATTATTACTACATTATTCAATGAGCATATAATTATGCAATTACTCATAAGAATTAAGTTTCATGTAAATCATTCGAATGAGTAATAGCCACTACATGCGACTAGAATACTATACTTTATCCACAACCACAATTTTAAAATACATAATAACACATTAATGACATATTTGTATTGAAAAATACGTAAAAAATTTTCACTGACAACTTTTTGTTTACAAACAAATCTAGTTATTGTTGTTGTTGTTGTAGTTGTAAAAAAATTATTATGACGTAATTTGACATTTAGCAGAAAATCTTAAAATCGACTATTCAGCTTCAGAAAATAAAAGTATAAAAAATGACAAAACTAGTGTACACTAGCTTGCAAAAACAATCGCGTACACTTATTTTTTGCTGTATTAAGGGCTGGTTTATCAATGCAAAGTTAAACTACTTAATTGGTAGATATCAGCTTAACTGGCAGTTAAAACATAGAAAGCATTTATCAAACAAAAGTTAACGTAAATTCGGGCCTATTCTGTAACTTAGTGGTTAATTTTTAACAACTGGTTATAAATTTTAACCTATTGATTTGACAAATAAAAATTCACTTTTTTGTTATATATCAACATACTTGATTGGTTAAATTTTTTAACTAGTTGTTAAAAATTAACCACTGAATTATAGAATAGGCCCGATAGTCAGACAAAATCGGAAGAAATTTATCCGTCAGTTTAAATGACAGATTAATATGTTAACTTACAGTTATATCCCACGTATAAAATTTTGCGCTCAAAACTTAATAAATACAATAATTAATTAATTAATCACATGTGCTAAGTATATTATTAATATTAAGCAAAAATAATTAACAAGATATTTTCTATTAATTGCATACATTATAATAAATTATTTTTCTAAACTAAATGTAAAAATTTAAAATGTAAATTTTTAAATTGATTCTACATTCTTTACCTAAAATATAGTATTATTATAGGTATGGACATCACACGAGAGATAGAGAAGAAAAATTTATAGGTTTTCGAATAAGGTAAGCATTGGATTCAAAGAAGAAAATTATAATCACCAAGTTGGATGTTGCTCTCAAGCAGAGCTGGGAACTACTTAAAGTAAAAGTACTGGAAGTATTACTTTAAATACATCCAGTATTTACAATACTTTACTTAAAATACTTTTGAAAATTAGTACTTCGTACTGTACTTAAAATACTTTTTTTTCATAAAAAGTACTTCAAATACTTTTTGGTACTTAAAGTATCCAAAAGTATTTAAAGTAACTTAAGTACTTTAAATACTAAATACTTCACGCATGCGCAAGAACAGATTGCGGTGTGTTTTGTGCACTACTGTCAACACAGGTTTGAGCAAGTATTGGTAGTTATTAAAGTTTTCGCTATCTACAGTTTAAATCGAATAGTTGAAGACGCAAATAAAGATAAAGCAAGAAGTAATTTTGAACAACTTATTTACGTGCTCATCAATATTATAGAACTACATAAGTAAACAATTTTTCTACTCCAAGGCGTGAAGTAGTAGCTACAGACATTAATCACAGTACGTGAAGTGTGACTTTTAATAGAGTTGCGTAAAATACAATGCATTTCTTATGGAGTTTATTTTAAAACATTTTAGATGCTTTTTTTTAATAGGTATATATTTTTAACTATCTTATTGGATGAGAGTGATATACAAATATGTACCTAAACTCGATAATTTTTCGTCATATTATTTTAACTGATTTCATTAAAAAATACTTAGTACTGGTACTGTAAGTAGGTAAAAAATGTACTTAAAGTATTACTTTACTTAGTATTTAAATACTTTTCTTGTGAGTATTTAGTATTTAGTACCTAAATACTTTTTTTGAGTACTGGTCCCAGCTCTGCTCTCAAGTAATGATTAAACATATTAATAAAACAAATAAAGATGTTAATTACAAAAAATAAAAACATGTAACAGTACAACGCATAATGAATAAAATGGATATGTATAATGAAACACTCTACTACAATAATTAAACGTGAGCTTGACAACTCAAATGAAACATATTGATTACAATAATAATATTTATAGGTAACAACAAATTATATAGATTATAAAATGTAATAATCAGTAACAATGATTCCAATATTGATTCAAAGTTATAATAAACTAATCGCCAGAATTCTGTAAGAAAGATGTTAAGTCTTACCAATATTGCTATAGCAAATAACCAATAATAATTGCAAACACTGAATAAAATATGAAAATGATAGGCTTTATATTTGTTCCTATAGGTTAGAATTTTTAGTAACTTAACAACTTCCTTACAGAATTGGGGTGAATATGTACATTGTGCACTGAACGATATGGAATATAACGTGTTGAGATATAAATCTATTAGATGTTGCGCTTTCTGTTTATTGTTCTTAAATTTTACATCAGTGCAAATAATATCTTCTTGCATGGAGTGTATTTCCTAGAATTTATATTCTCATTTTATCTAAATAAATACATATAAATATGTTTAATACATTTACTTATAATATAACATTTCTGCACTTTGCTATTAAATTCGTACAATAATATCCAAAGTTCCTCATCGTTGTCAAACAATTAACAATAAAATCCATCTTATAAGTTCTGTGTATTATCTATATATTTATTCTGTTAAAATATGTTATTAGTTTGACATATAAACCTAAGCCAATCACCAAAGGTTTTATAATTTAAGTGTTACCAATTTAAAATTAACTGTAAGTTTGTTAACCGGCAGATAGTTTCATAATGATAAACAATCATATAAAGTTATCTTACAGTTAACGTTAACTGTAAGTTTATTATCTGGCACTTTTATCCTTACATCGATAAACAGGCCCTTAGTCGATCTTGATTTTTAACTTGTCAATATCACTAATTAAGATGTGAAAATTAACAAAAATTCTAATACATACTTGGTTGTTCTTTCATTTATCTGGAATATATTTGTAATTTAATAGTAGGTAAATTAAATACAATGAAGAACTTGCTTCACAATAGATAAAATAGTGATGACAGTGACAACATTAGGCGTTTTTTAGCGTTGAACCAGTTTTGTTATGTTTTCAAAACTATTTCGTACATGACATCATAAATGTGGTGATCGCTAAAATACTGTGTTTTGAACTAATGACGTATAAATTTCAATGTGTCAAATGTAAAATGGACGTTTGAATAAGTTTGAATTTGTGGTGTACATAAAAAGTATTCAAAACACTGTGTTTAATATAAATTGGTTCCTTGGCTGCACTTTATTGTTATTTTCTAACAAGTAAACCCTGTATTTTTATATTTATTTATACGTGCAAACATTTTACTTTTCTCAAATAATGGAACATTCAGAATTATTATGTTTTAAATTAGTATAGAATTATTTACAAACGTTTATCAGTGTTCTCGTGGTTTACCCCCTCTACTACGAAATAATTCGAAACTGTTTCAAACTAGCCCAGCGGATCGGTTTGAAAACATACGAAACTGTTTCAACCAATTTCGTCTCTCACGTCACCGTTGCGTCGCCAAAATGTAATGGTTTGAAACACTACGATATAGTTTCAAACCAATGCATCGCCAAAAAAAACCGATTGTCAGTGTTTACATTATTTACATAGCTAAAAAATTTGATGTGGCCAACATAATACCTCCCGTTTAATTTAATTTTTATTCATGTAAATGCTTACGTAAAATTAAATTAAATTTAAACACCGGGTTCGATCCCGACCGACGCTAAATATTACGAAATTTAAATGGTACAAAAATTACCCCTGTGGTATACTCACCACGTCAGCAATAAGTGCTCGTGAGGTGACACCTGGTGAACGCCCGCACGGTACAAATATGTCATAATCGTTACCGAAATCTGTGTACAAAGCAGATTGGCAGACCCAGCAATGGGTAATATGCCGTAATGGTATATTTATTTTATTTATTTATATACTTGTACTTACCTATATTCATTACTGGCGTGAATATTGCACCACAGGGATCAATTTTGTGCCATTTAAAATTCTAAAATATTTGGCACCGGTCGAAATCGAACCCGGTTTCCCAGATTGTGTGACGCCTGGTAAACGCCCGCACGGTACAAGTATATCATCATTATTACGGACATCTGTGTATAAAGCAGATTAGCTCACCCAGCATTAGATAATATGGCGTGATGATATATTATATATTTTTATTATCTTACCTATATTCCTACATATTTACTTATGCTGGATACTGTATTATTTTCTTTTTAAAACGTTACTATTATTATTTGAAATGATTAGTTTGTTGACAGCGACATATATCTGTCAGTTATATACATTGGAGATCTGATCTGTGTAACCATGAAGTTGTGTTAAAGCGTAGGCTCCGGGATTAAAATTATAGATAACTTTATAAATTTATCCATAAAATATATAGAAAAAGTATTAATGCAAACCTGTAGAAAATTCAAAAAACTTTAATTTTTATAACGAATCTCGAAAAAATAACAGTTAAAAGTATTTTTCGAAGAAAAACTATTTTGTGCTTCCAGTAACGTGCCATTTCCATATAAGAGTACGGTAGAAAAACAACGTTTCAAAATTTTCTGAACGATAGTATTTGAGTTAGAGCGTAAAGAGGATCCACACATACACACACACACACACAAACACACACACACACACACACACACACACACACACACACACACACACACACACATACACACAGACTTCATCGTGAAAATGTTAAAATTGGAATCTAGGGACCTTATTGAAACAATATTTATCAAACAGAATATTATATTGATTTTTGAATACTATTTATTAAGTGAACTACATACTTATTGGAGATTGGAGTAAGGATGTATTGTAAAATTTGTACAATAGGTAAGATTAAGAGACCGGGTGGTAATACCCATTGTTAAATTCTCACTAAAGTATTTCTAGCGGGGTGCAGTTCTCCTCGTCGCTTCTATTCCAGTATGCAATTTAACGTAGTTCAGCACTTTTCAAAACGATAGAAATCGATGGAAAACGTAAACGCAAAAAAATGCCAAGTGACAACAGTGACAATGACAACACTGTCAACTGTTACACGGCCATAGGAAGAACGTTCGCGGCAGAATTAAAATAAACGAGAATAATTGATTTTTGGTTCTGTGATTGGCCGAGAAGAGTGAATTATGAATCCATAATTCACTGTCGTGAATTACAGCTACTATAATTAATGGAAAAAATAAAATAATGGGGATATATTTTTACAGAAATAGAAAAAAATCAAGATTTTTTAGATAAACACGTTCTGAAGCCTTGAATTAAAATAAAATTTTATACTTATTTATAAATACATGCAGGTGTGTAAAGAAACGCAAAACAAGGATGCTACTTCAAAAAAAAAGCAAAAATGGAAACCAAAACAGAAAAAAAACTAAACCGGTAATACAAAAAGTTTTCTCACAGTTCATACGCAGTGTAAATAAATTTAATATTAAGATTGCAGTTAAACAACATTGCCGGACAAAATGAACAAATATTAAACATATTTGCGTTTAGACTCTGTTCTACTTGACCAATTCAGTAGTTGGCGTTCACATCGGTGCCAATTTGAAACCAAAGAAATTAAAAATTGCAGTATTCAAGTGCTGTCATCCGACATTTTATTAAAATATTAAAAAGGTAACATAATACCATTGAAACTGTCAGTCAATAAGTCTGAAATATAAAGTATTATCTACATGCATTCCAAATTGGATAAAGATTAAACTTGATATTGCACATAAAAATGACATGAGACGTCAAATATCATGTACACTGACATTAGTCTGAAATTAAATTGCATATACTTGGCTCCAATTTCAGCCAATCCGAGAGTTCAAAACTATGCCCTATTTTCTAAAATACTGAATTTGTAAGGTGGAACATGGTATATCTGCTTTCCAAATCGGATAAAGATGATACAGGTTTTTTAAAATGAAGAGTCGGTAGCGCGAAAGACAAATTTTGGCCTCAGAAAAAAATGCATGGATGACAAATGACAACTTATCTACTCTCTATCTCAAAAACATACGTCCAATACTAACCTCATTCTGATGCTTGCATCGGTAGTGATCATATCGCGCTTGTGTTCAGTGTTCTATTTGTGGATTTTCCACTATTGTTTTAAAATTTCCGGCCTAATATGTGCTACAAACACCATCAAAGAAGTTTGCTCAAAAGCAAACGAAAGAAGTGATTTGGAATGTTCATAAATTTTAAAGATAATAAAGAAAGTTATTTTAAAATAGCTGAAATAAGTTTATGTAATAATTATTTGTTAATTTATAGATCTGGGTGTACAGAACGTTAATAAGTCTGTTGCAGAAGCAACTAGTTTTTGTAGCCGAACTGTGGAGAGCATTGTTAAAGTCGAAAATAGAACAGAAAATAAAAATAATGACAATAATATTGTCTCGTTTACTTGTCCACGGGAGAACATGCTAAAGAGAAATACAAAATGGATGATAAATAATTTTTCAGAAGAAGTAATAAGAAGACTATTGCACAATTTCCATTTAACAAAGACCAACATTATGGACGTTTTAGTAGACTAGTGATAAATTTAGGTGACGATTCCTCCACTGAGGATGATTTTCTCATTGATAGCGAAGATGAATTATTATTTATTTGAATTAATAAAAAACTGATACGAAAATTATTTACTGTACTTTATTTTTTAATTCTATCTTCTCCAGTTTAAAATTTGCTTTGTTATCATTGTACTTAATATGCTCGGTAAAATACAGGCACTCAATATACTCGTATTCAATGCTTTGTTTATAAAATATGTTATTTTATTGTAATACAATTTATATTTACATGTATACTAGTTAGGTGGAAAATTAGCCTTTAGCTGAACCTGGCCATTAACTTCATATCAATAGAGTTTATTATTATATCTCTATTAAGTAAATAACGGTTTATGTTACAAAATGTTATTTTTTTGCAAAATATTTCATGTAATGATTTTAATGAATGAAGGTATATACCGTTCTTTTAAGGAGTGGAATTCAATATAGTAAGCGGTAGGTCAAATTTTGTAGTAGGTGTAGTACACAAAAATTAACTACGCCCGTTCACGCAGCTGAACCGACTCTTCACTTTGAACGCACTCTACCTACTTGACATTGCACATAAAAATGACACGAGATGTCACATGTCATGTACACTGACCCTAGTCTGAAATTATAGTGTGTAAACTTGGCTCCAATTTCAGCCAATCAGAGAGTTCAAAACTATGCCCTGTTCTCTACAATACTGAGTGACCTGGTAAGGTAGAACAGAAAATAGACATTCACAATTTACATAACCAAAGATAAGAACAAATATTTCATTGGTGAAACACGGTGTAGATGTAAATACAAAAAGAAAATTAAAAATAAAAGATATGTTTAATTCATTTTTTTTCAATTATTATTTAATTTGAATATAATATATTATCTTCTCTTTCCTTTATAGTCAGGACTATAATGTCGATTAATGTTTATTGCATGTGAAGTTGGGCTAATTACTATAGAACTATTTATTGTCAAGAATATATGGGCGACAATACATGCATTAATCTGATATTACATTTCGCATTCCTTTTGACCTGTTATCGGCGTCCATCTTCCATACTCATATAGACTCGTCAGCGTCGGACTGGCCCTTTAGGACACGTTCGCCTAAGTGATATAAAGTACACATTGTCATTCCAAACACAACAATTGTTACAGGCATGGATTATCATTTAATACGATAGACAGGAGGGGGGATAGGTATAAGGTCCGTCCAAGACCTATGAGAGCTTAGCTTACGCTCGCACGTAGGGTTTCAGACCTTTCATGGAACTCAGCCTCTCATTTGGTATTTCTCACACCTGGTGTTTCGCTACTAGCCATACCATAGCCAACAATACATGTCCCAGACATGTTGGGTCTCAGACATATTGCGAGAGTTTATATCTTACGGCCATAAGTAGTTCCCAGACCTCTCATGGACCTCAGCCTCTCACTTGGTATTTCTCCACTAGGTACGCTAGCCCCCTTAAGAGTACAATATTCTATGGATCCAGGGTTGTCCTAGATAACCCTTCAGATAATTAGGAGAATACTACATATGTTCGCGGCCACACACCAATAATACCACTGTATATCTCACATATACCATGCGTATCAAATACACAAATGGTGTACAACATAACAATCACGTATTTGGTGATCCACACCTGAACGCCATACCTGTACAGTAATTAGAACGACTGTGAGGTTTACCACTCAGCTTTAATTACAGAAAACTGCTTGGCTTTTCTTATGGACACTATCACACACATTGGCATGGCACTGTTAGCATGCACCAACTAAACTACCCATCCAAGGGTCGGGGGTGTCATTACCTTAAGGGATGTCTAGTGTTTTTGCCTGCGCTACTAACCCAGTGGTGTACCACCGAAAAGTGAGTCTTACAATAATTTAATAGAAACCAGGACATTGCAACACCCTACCTGGATGCCGGGACAATATATGAAATCCGGGACTGTCCCGGCCAAACTAGGATGGATAGTCACCTTAATTTTACAGCAAAAGTACAAGAAAGTTGTTTAAACTGAATTTTTACTTTTAAAAAGTCTTCACTTAATGCAATAAAATACCTATAAAACTAAATATTTATAAAATAAAATATGACATTTTCGTCAAAAATCAGATAGCCATGTATGGAAAACAAATAAAACAAAATCTCATTCTGACAATTCAGTTCACTATTTTTAATCTTAATTGATGTAATCATTGTGTCTGCAATGTCATACAGACCAGTTAATGGAGACCAAAAAAGACCTGTGCCTTGCAAAAGATAGTGTAGAAACGATTTTAACATATGTTGTTTAATGTCGGGACGGAGATGAAAATTCAAGTTTTACCTTGGGAAGGATCGGCGCCAGCCATCATCTTGGAACAAAGATGCAAAAAAATATTATTTTTGGGTTTTTGGCCATTTCCTCGAAAACAGTTGCCCGTGTCAAAATTTTACAGGAATACAAAATTGAAGCTCTTAATTTTTTGTACAAAAAAGGTTTTCATATTTTTTACCTAGGATGAACTTTCAAAGAGTTATGTTAAAAAAATAGTAAACCAGAATAACAATTTATAAAAAAAAATACTCAAAAAAAAATAGGCATTTAATACTTAGTATACTAGATTTTACTATTTATAACAGTTTACATTCGTCGTGGCATCGAAAGAAGTAAATTATTTTTAAATATTTGTTGTCAACGCTTTCCTACAAATTCAGGAACCACTTTGGCCCGGGTAAAGATACGATAACGCGGTTAGAAAATTTGAATACAGCATGAAATTTTTCATCCTGTCATGTATTACACGATTTTTGCCGATGAGCGGTTCGTGAGTATCTAATAACTTAAACTTATATGAAATCTCTCTAAAAATATTAAACATCTACAAATCTTAAATTTCGACACGTATTAATTAAACAAATAATATTGTTCGAAATCGTATCGAAATTTTAGATGAAAAAATGAAAACTAAGCCAATTTGCAGATGTTTAATATTTTAGACGGTTTTCATATAAGTTTAAGTTATTATTTGTAGTGTGTTAGAAAGCAATGTCACCATTTATGCATATCTGTCACACAACATATATTACATAGACATACGACAAATAATCTTTCTCTTTCGAGCATGAAATGTTGCTAAACTACTGCTGTTTAAAGTGCGGAGTATTCTTTCTTCGAACAAGTGACCTTGAATAGTCATCTTTCGTGAACAAAACTGCAGAAGCATTTCTGTGGATACTTTTTTGTTTGTTTTACATTGATCTTTCCAACTTTGATGAAAAAAAAAAGAACAAGTATAATAACACTGAAGACTAGTAGTAAATTACAAGAGGTTTATAATGCCTTGTTACCATACAAATTAACCTGAAAATTAATGTTAAACATCGTGTCTTTAACCAGATCAGAGTGGAAGATAAATTTGTAGGGAAGCGTTTACAACAATTATTTAAAAATCATCGATAATTACTCACTTATTCCTATGCCAATACAAATATAAACTATTATAAATAGTAAAATCTAGTAGACTAATTATTAAATACCTAATATTGTTATTTTTTGAGAAATTATTTTTCATAAATTGTTATTCTGGTTAGCTATTTTTTAACCTAACTCTTTGCGAGTTCAACTTGGCAAAAAATGTAACAATAAAATAAGCTATTTTGCACAAAAAAATCACAAGCTTTAATTTTGTATTCACGTAAAAATTTTATACGGGCTACTGTTTTCAATAAAATGGCTAAAACCCCAAAAAAACTCAATTTTTGCACCTTTGATTCAAGATAGCGGCTCGCGCCGAGCCTCCCCAAGGTTGAAAATTTGAATTTTTTATCCCCGTCTCGACGTAAACAACATTTGTTAAAATCGTTTCATCCCAACCTTTTGTAAGGTAAAACCTCTATTGACTGGACTAATAATTCAGTATGTTCTTAATTGATTTTTACCTCCCGCTACCCTTGGCAAGGGAGGTATAGGGGTCGTGCTGAAAATCGCATATCGAGATTTTGGTAAATGACCACGTTTTAAGGTCCCTAGAATCCATTTTTAACATTTTCACAATGATGTCTGTGTGTATGTATGTATGTGTGGATCCTGTTTACGCTCTAATTCAAATACTATCATTCAGAATTTTTTTTTAAACCATGTATTTCCACCTTATTCTAATATGGAAATATCTGATTAGATTTTGGTGGCAATCGGATAACCGGAAATGGCAGTTTACTTGAAGCTCAAGATAGTTTTTCTTCAAAAAATACCTTTAAATGTAATTTTTTCTCAATTTGTTATTATAAAAATTAAAGATTATTCCATTTTCTACAAGTTTGCTTTAATACTTTTTCTATATATTGTATGGATAAATTTATAAAGTAATATAAACATTATATACATACGTAAATGGCGGGAGGTACTGTGCTGGTCACATCATATTTTTTATTTTATTTCCATGCATGGCTCTGTGATTTTTGACAAAAATATTATTTTTTTTCTTTATTTTATCTAGTGCTAGAAAAATTATATTGCATTAAATAAAAAAACTTTAGGAAGTGAAAATCTAAAAATCAATTTAAACAATTTTTCATTGCTGTGCTTTTTTTCTAAAATATACAGGAGAGCCATTTTCCCAACATTTTTAAAATCTTATGTTAAATATCTATGTTCCGCGTTTCGCTACACACCCCCTGTACACACACTATATTATTTTTAATATTATTAATATTATCCTATTCGTCAGCCATATGCCAAAGGCACGAATGTGCAAATTTAGCGATTTTATCTGCCAAAGGTACGAATATGTTATAAGTAAATTGAACCTTCAAATTTATAAAACCTAAACCTCGAATATATGTAGTTCTAAAATGTAATTATACCAAAAACACGAAAGTACCACATTTGCGTTATTTTGAAATAATACGTAACAGTTCAGAAACAGATTTATTATAATCGTCTGAGTCTTAATATTAAAACGCATTTATTTCAAAACCAATAAAATAAACATTCGTGCCTTTGGCACATACCTGACCATGTGTGAGACACACTGAAGATATTGCAATACTAAAACTACAGAATAAAGCAAAGATGGATGTATGTAACAAAAATTAACAAGATATCCACAGCTATACTTCGTTTCACAATGAGCTGACAGTCCGTGAAAGATATTCCAATAGCGCACCAAACATTGTTGTCAAGGGATAGTCGAAAATTATTTTTTCGAAGTCATCTTTTAATAAAGAAATTGTATTTGCTGATATCTACTACATGTAAATACGTAAACAGATCCTTCTATCTACGCGTAAATCTTCAAAAGTGATTATCAAATTCGAAACGTTTATTGAGATCTTGCTATTGTTAGAGAAATAAATTTTGTTCCAGGTATACAGCGGTCGGAATTCAATGTACACCCTAATAAAGTTATATGTCCAATTTTTCTAGTGAGATTATTTGCCGCATCAACGAAAAAAATCCAGTACTATTGTAAATTTTGATTTATTACTCGAGCTCATTTTGAAACGATATGATAGTGTTTTTCAAAAGGGCTTGCTAGAATTTAATAAAATGCCAGAAGACGCAAAGTGTGTAATTCTATCCAAATTTAAGTCGATGTTAAAAAATAAGATTCATTAATTATATTTATAACATAAATATATCTTGAATTTTACTTAAAATCATCAAAATTTTATATCAAAACAGTCTATCAATATTTCGATTTGAGCAACATTTGGCAAATATTGGCTAACCAAACCAGGAAAAGTACTAATGTCGTTTTTATGTACATTACATTTTTAAAGAGATTTATTTTTACTTGAACTTGATTCAGTAATGTATTGATTTGATGAAATTTTGATAAACACGCCCCAATCGGATAATGTTTTGCAGATGTCGTCTTTATGCATTTTATATTTTTGACGTAATTTTATTTATGAGATTGACATGCAATAACATATTTATATTTACATTTTAAATATGTTAGCTAACCGGAAATATCACTTTACTAACGACAAGGTAGTCAACCACAATCGATTTCTTTTTCAAAAAAAAATCAATTTATAATTATCGTGTTTCTATTTTATTGATATGCCAAGAGATTTCAGTAATTTTAATATTTTACTTTTATAAAAACTTAAAATTTATGAATTTGTAAGACACTACTTTGATTTATTCTGGTGTTTTTTTTTTTAAATATGTAGGTATTGTTAACATTGTAAATAAATTTTATAAATATTTATGCCTTAGTGTAGATTAGGTATTAACAAATACTCAAAATCTCAGTCATACATAATTCTCATGTCGACTTTTAGAGTGAACCACGATCAAACTGAGGACCGCTGAGTGCGAGAGAGCCAGAAAAGCCGGGCTGAATCTGCTACGATATACGATAAGTTTGTATTTCGTGCTGCTTTACTGTGTTTGCATAGTTTATAAAAATGGATATAAAATGAGTTGTCCCTTTTCCTAAAAGTGAACATAGTAGAAATAATGAAAAAGTGTCATTATTTCGTATACCCAAAGAAAAGCTTGAAGAATGACAAAAAAGAATTTCTAAGAAAGACAGACAGTATTAATCTATCGTAGATAGGTTTGGTGAAAAAGAAGAACTCTGAAGATTTATAAAATATGTTTTATTTTATAAAATGGTTGCTTTGTGGCTATCGATTTCGTCGATTAGACATCTTCAGGCCTACAGCTGAAATGACATATATATATATAAAATGTAACATGTGTATAAAATGAAGCATGTATAAATTGTACTTGCGAATTTTTTCAAAAAATTTAATAACAGTGAAAATTAAAAAATGAATATAGAACTAAAACGTAGCATTGAAATATTTTACATTCTAGGATTGTAAAGATTTTTAAAGATTTTTTGAGATTTGATCAATTTTTAGGTTAAGTGAACGTGACAATCATAAATTGTAATTAGTTTAAATAATTGTAGAAAAAACAACAAAAACAAATAAGAATATAACTCACCGTCAGGAAGTATTATTTAGATGAACTAGACATCGTCAAATATTGTTAAACTTTTTAAAATTTAAAGTAAAAGATTAATAAAATTTTTACGTGTTCATTGAGCCAGCGAGATGGGACACATGAAGATTTTGTGGGTTGCCGGAAGTATGGTTAGAAATTTAGGAAATTGTTATATTTGTTTAGTTATAAAGTTTCAAATGGCGGTAGATTTTTGAAAATATGTGGTTCTGGGAAATGTACATCTTCGTTGAGTAGATTGTGATTATTTTTCAAATGTTTTAGAATTTCGTATTTTTCTAATAGAATAAGATTTTGTATTTTAGTTTCTGTATGCAGAAGACTAATGTTTTCTACTGTGATTTTATGGTTTGTATTTAATAAGTGCGTACCCATTGCAGAAGGGGGGTTGTTTTTGAGATGTTCATTGAATCTAGTTTTAATATTTCTTCTGGTAAGGCCAATGTATGAGTTATTACAGTTGTTGCAATCTATTTTGTATATACCATTTTTTTCCAGATTATTTATTTTGGGTGTATTGTTTTTTAAAATTTTATATAAGTTTGGTTGTGATTTGGATGTTAAAATTGTGTTATGTTTTTCTGTTATTTCTGCAATGTGATTGTGAAGGTTTTTATAGTATGGAATTGTGATATAATTTCTCTTCTGTTTTATGTGTTTGTATATTTTGGTATTTAATAATTTATTGTATTTTAATTTGTTGAAAACATTGAGAATTAAAGGTAGCGGGTACTTATTGTTTAAACCAATTGTGCATATGATATTGAATTCTGTTTGGAAATCGTTATTACTTAAAGGGGTATTTAAAAGTCTATTGAAAAGGAAATAAAAAGCTGTTAATTTTATTTGTGGATTATGATATGAATTGTATGGAATTATTATATCAGTTGAGGTGGGTTTTCTATAGATGTTGTAAGAGATTGTGTTGTCCTTTTTAATTAATGTTAAGTCTAAGAAATTTATTTTATTTTGTTCTTCTATTTCTATGGTGAATGTAATATTTGATAAATTGTTTATGGTATTATGAAAAGTATGTAAATCTGTTAAGGAACCAGTCCATATAATGATTATATCATCAACATACCTTTTCCAGAACAATATATTTTCGCTGAGTGGAGCCTGCATTATTTTTGTTTCTAAATTATCTATGAAAATGTTGGCTAATAAGCCGCTGATAGGGCTACCCATAGGGAGGCCGTCTTCCAACTTGTAGGTTTTATTGTCAAAATTAAAGAAATTTTGTTTTGTTACTATTGTAAATAGTTCTATTAAATTGTCGATGTCTAGTTCATCTAGATTATAGTTTTCTGTAAAATTTTGATTATTTTGTAGAATGGTTTTGAGTAATGTCAGTGTATCTAGAGTAGGAATGTTAGTGTACAAGTTAACAATATCAAATGATGCTAGTATAAAATTATTTTCGTTATTTATTAATGTGCTGTTTAAATTAGTGATTAAGTCTGTAGAGTTTTTTATGGAATATTTTGAATTATATTGGAAGTTTTTTGTAAGAATATGGTTTAAAGTTTTTGACAATTTGTGAGCTGGTGATTGTATAGAAGAAGTTATTGGACGTATAGATTTGTCAGGTTTATGTAATTTTATTAAGCTGTATAAGATGGGGGTATGCGGATTAGGTTCTAAATTTTGATATGGAAAGGTGTGAAATTTAGCTAGTGTTTCAGAACATTTATTGACGGTTTTTCGCAATGATTTGTTGTAATTTGTAATTGGGTTTTTATTTAAGGGGGTAATGTTGTTATCTGAAAAGAATTTTTGAGTTTTTTCTACATATTTTTCTGTATCTAAAATGACTATACCCGCGTTTTTATCTGCTTTAGTGAGCGTTAAATTATTGTCTGAGATTTTTCGTTTGATTGATTTTAAATTATTGTTAAAAGTGGTTGTAATTGGGTTTCTTTTATGATTGTCACATTCACTTACCTTAAAATTTTGTAAAGTTTTTGTAATATCTATTGTGAGTTCTTGTTTTGCCGGGTGTTTTAATATTTGTGCTTCTAAGTTGATTGCGATTGTAGAGAGATTTGGTTCTTTCTGTGGATGTGGTGTGAATTTGAAGCCAAGGTTTAGGACATCTTCTTCGTTTTGACTGAATGTTATGCTTGATAGATTGGTTGTGCGAGGTGGAAAATTGTTGTTGATCTCGATGTGGTTAGTTTTTTGTTGTCGACGGCGTGAATTAAGTTCTTTGTTGTTAATAAGGCGTTGCAATTTGCGGTGACGTTTTTGGTCTATTTCGTATTGCGAATAGAATATTTCTTCTTTTAGTTGTTCAATTAGTGTTTCATATTCGAGTGTGTGTAGAAATAGAAGAAGATGTCTGTGAAGAAATTTAAGTTTAGTGTCTATGGAGCTGCTAATTTTCTCTTGACGTCTTAGTTCTATATTCAATAGGCGTCGATGTATCCCATCTCTCTGGCTCTGACTAATGATGTGGTTAAATTTTAATAGTAGAAATTTTGGAATGATGTGATTTGTTTTAACAGTGTGAAGGAAATTTAAGTGTTGTTGAATTTTGTGTCGTTTTTCTAAAGTATATTTCAGCTGGTGGGGTTTCTTGGATATCTCCATATTTTCTATTTTGTTGATGAAAGACTCCAGGTCAGAATTCATATTAATATCGTAGATAGGTTTGGTGAAAAAGAAGAACTCTGAAGATTTATAAAATATGTTTTATTTTATAAAATGGTTGCTTTGTGGCTATCGATTTCGTCGATTAGACATCTTCAGGCCTACAGCTGAAATGACATATATATATATATAAAATGTAACATGTGTATAAAATGAAGCATGTATAAATTGTACTTGCGAATTTTTTCAAAAAATTTAATAACAGTGAAAATTAAAAAATGAATATAGAACTAAAACGTAGCATTGAAATATTTTACATTCTAGGATTGTAAAGATTTTTAAAGATTTTTTGAGATTTGATCAATTTTTAGGTTAAGTGAACGTGACAATCATAAATTGTAATTAGTTTAAATAATTGTAGAAAAAACAACAAAAACAAATAAGAATATAACTCACCGTCAGGAAGTATTATTTAGATGAACTAGACATCGTCAAATATTGTTAAACTTTTTAAAATTTAAAGTAAAAGATTAATAAAATTTTTTAAAAAAAAGTAAAAGATTAATAAAATTTTTACGTGTTCATTGAGCCAGCGAGATGGGACACATGAAGATTTTGTGGGTTGCCGGAAGTATGGTTAGAAATTTAGGAAATTGTTATATTTGTTTAGTTATAAAGTTTCAAATGGCGGTAGATTTTTGAAAATATGTGGTTCTGGGAAATGTACATCTTCGTTGAGTAGATTGTGATTATTTTTCAAATGTTTTAGAATTTCGTATTTTTCTAATAGAATAAGATTTTGTATTTTAGTTTCTATATGCAGAAGACTAATGTTTTCTACTGTGATTTTATGGTTTGTATTTAATAAGTGCGTACCCATTGCAGAAGGGGGGTTGTTTTTGAGATGTTCATTGAATCTAGTTTTAATATTTCTTCTGGTAAGGCCAATGTATGAGTTATTACAGTTGTTGCAATCTATTTTGTATATACCATTTTTTTCCAGATTATTTATTTTGGGTGTATTGTTTTTTAAAATTTTATATAAGTTTGGTTGTGATTTGGATGTTAAAATTGTGTTATGTTTTTCTGTTATTTCTGCAATGTGATTGTGAAGGTTTTTATAGTATGGAATTGTGATATAATTTCTCTTCTGTTTTATGTGTTTGTATATTTTGGTATTTAATAATTTATTGTATTTTAATTTGTTGAAAACATTGAGAATTAAAGGTAGCGGGTACTTATTGTTTAAACCAATTGTGCATATGATATTGAATTCTGTTTGGAAATCGTTATTACTTAAAGGGGTATTTAAAAGTCTATTGAAAAGGAAATAAAAAGCTGTTAATTTTATTTGTGGATTATGATATGAATTGTATGGAATTATTATATCAGTTGAGGTGGGTTTTCTATAGATGTTGTAAGAGATTGTGTTGTCCTTTTTAATTAATGTTAAGTCTAAGAAATTTATTTTATTTTGTTCTTCTATTTCTATGGTGAATGTAATATTTGATAAATTGTTTATGGTATTATGAAAAGTATGTAAATCTGTTAAGGAACCAGTCCATATAATGATTATATCATCAACATACCTTTTCCAGAACAATATATTTTCGCTGAGTGGAGCCTGCATTATTTTTGTTTCTAAATTATCTATGAAAATGTTGGCTAATAAGCCGCTGATAAAAAATCTACCGCCATTTGAAACTTTATAACTAAACAAATATAACAATTTCCTAAATTTCTAACCATACTTCCGGCAACCCACAAAATCTTCATGTGTCCCATCTCGCTGGCTCAATGAACACGTAAAAATTTTATTAATCTTTTACTTTAAATTTTAAAAAGTTTAACAATATTTGACGATGTCTAGTTCATCTAAATAATACTTCCTGACGGTGAGTTATATTCTTATTTGTTTTTGTTGTTTTTTCTACAATTATTTAAACTAATTACAATTTATGATTGTCACGTTCACTTAACCTAAAAATTGATCAAATCTCAAAAAATCTTTAAAAATCTTTACAATCCTAGAATGTAAAATATTTCAATGCTACGTTTTAGTTCTATATTCATTTTTTAATTTTCACTGTTATTAAATTTTTTGAAAAAATTCGCAAGTACAATTTATACATGCTTCATTTTATACACATGTTACATTTTATATATATATATGTCATTTCAGCTGTAGGCCTGAAGATGTCTAATCGACGAAATCGATAGCCACAAAGCAACCATTTTATAAAATAAAACATATTTTATAAATCTTCAGAGTTCTTCTTTTTCACCAAACCTATCTACGATATTAATATGAATTCTGACCTGGAGTCTTTCATCAACAAAGTATTAATCTACTTTATATATATATATATATATATATATATATATATATATATATATATATATATATATATATATATATATACAGGGTGTTAATAAAAAAACTTTACACACTTTAGCAGGTGATAGTAGAGATGAAAACAAGAAAAAAATTCTAATACACTTAGGTCCAATACTCATTGGTTTTTAGAAAATTTATGTATGGAATTTGTACATAATACACAGGATTGACGGAAGGTATTGTGCTGGCCACATCAGATTTAACAACTAAGGACTCTAGGTGTTTACGATCAAGTGCGTGAGTCTCTTCGACGACGGCTGCAACTTTGTTTACAATTGATCGTAAACACCTAGAGTCCTTAGTTGTTAAATCTGATGTGGCCAGCACAATACCTTCCGTCAATCCTGTGTATTATGTACAAATTCCATACATAAATTTTCTAAAAACCAATGAGTATTGGACCTAAGTGTATTAGAATTTTTTTCTTGTTTTCATCTCTACTATCACCTGCTAAAGTGTGTAAAGATTTTTATTAACACCCTGTATATATATATATATATATATATATATATATATATATATATATATATATATATATATAACACAAATTTATAACATTTAATAACAGAATTTATTTAAATGAACATTATTTTATGTTCTGTATTAAAGTATTAATAATGTTCAGTAAAATAATATTTGTTCAGTAATAGTATAATACCCGTATATATTATATGCGGGATTATTGTAATCATTATTCACAAATTCACAATTTATTGGAAGAATATCAAACAGAACATCAAATTGACTTTTGATAACTATTTATTAAGGTAACTATCTACATACTGGCGATCGGCTTGAAAATGTATTGTAAAATTTGACCAATTGCTAAGATTCATAGACGGGATGGTAATATCCATTGTGAAATTTTCTCTGCATTATTTCTGGTGTGGTGCAGTTCTCCACGTCGCTCCCAATATACCCACTTTGACGTAGTTTAGCACTTTTAGTATTCAGTAAATTAATATATATTCAGTATTTAAATCACATTTTCGTTTTTGAGTGCATCGAATCTCAAAATCGAATTTTGGCGCGAGTTTTGTGCGTTAGGTTATGGTTTTTCTTTTTAAATTAAATAAATAATATTGAGCAAATATGAAAAAATATTAAACAAAAAATGTTTACTGAACAAATATGAAAAAATACTTAGAAAAAATATTTTTACTGACTGTATAGATATAAAAAAAGATTGCACAATTTTAATTTACTTACTGAACAATAATTATTACTTATCCTGAACAAAACCAAATATAATACTGAGTAAAATTGAATAAAATAATGAACGTTTTTTTTTTTGACCAGAGACAATATCTTCTTTACCTAAAGGTAACGGAAGGTATAAATGAAAAGAATGATGTTATATTAATATATTACGGCATATTTGATATTTAATTCTCATTTATAGTCTATATATTATTTTCATTTAGAAATTCTGTGTTTATATAAGTCTCTATAAAATGAGTCTGAACTTGCACTTACGTCTCAACATGGCTAGTTTATTTAACTTTTTAAAAATATCATACTTTAAAACAATTTTATACAACAAAAAATGTAAATAAAAAATAAATTAATCATACAGTACGAAAAATTAGACTTTACTTGTTCGATTTAAACAAAAATAAGAACAAGTGGTTTTGTATGACCTCATTAACGCGCTGGCTAAGCTGGCGCAATAAAATGTCTCAATCATTAATCACCTTCATTAACATACTTGATAGTTATTATATTTATAGGAAAAAAAATTGTTTAAATTTTGGTAAACGTTTTATATTGCAGTAAAAATAATAACATTTGCTGATTGTTTTTTTTTACTTTAAAATATAGTAATTAGTGCCTTTTATGTAATGTATTTAAATGTACTAAATCCAAAAATATGCTTTTATTATTTACAAAATTAAATTGAATTATTTTTCCTGGTACGTATTTATCATATTCTACCGCGCGGGGCTACGATTCAATCAGTGTCTTGTGGAGTCGGATTACCTGACAATATTATACCGTGGAGCGAACAGATTTGTATGTGCTTTTTGTGAAGTTTTGTAAGATGTTTGAAAAACTGATGGTTTAAACGAGTGTATTTATGTGTACGTTATTGTATGTAAAAAAAAATTAAAGTCCTACGTAGTATGAATAAGGTAGAAGTCGAGTTATAAGTGTATACCGAAACGTAGTTTTTATTAGAATAAATGCTGTATAAATATATTTGATAATATTGCAACGTTACTAGGTAATGCTTATTAAAATAAAATAAAAATATTACAAAAATATATATTTAGTATTTCTCGTGCATGGATCATGGAAACAAAATTCATTAATGGTTACTGAATATTGTTAAGTTAAAAGGAAATAATTTTATTTAAATATAATGTCATATAAAATAGATCTTTACTGGCCAGAAACTTTTGAATTGTACCATACAAATAACTTACATTGTTATGTGTCGCGTAATCCAGTGCACTTTGAACTGTTAAGTTTGTTGTTAAAGGGCTTCCTGACATTTTCTGTAAAATACAGAATTTATTTACGTATACGACTTTTGTTTTATAGAGCCCTTAAATTCTAAAATTTGCGCTATATAACTGAAGCAACATGAAATGTTTCTATTGCAATGTAAATAGGAAACGTTTATAAGGATGACGAGTTTGTGTGAAATCCTCATAAAATGCATCAGATATCCACGTTCATAGCAGAGTAATGAAATAAGCCAGCCACTTTATGGCAGTTCATGAGAATACATAAATTTCGTGTCGCCAGTCTCTTAATGAATTTAAAATTAACCGAAATTATTTAAGTCACAATGAAGAGAATATGTAATTGCAGTTTTTATAAAATATGAATGTCATATTGTTATATCATTTATACGGAAATTTGTGCCATAGAATTACAATAGAAATATCATCTCAACTTATAAGCCAATGTTGAGTATATTAATTTGTTTTACGCTCTTTTATAGAAACATAAATTAATGTAAAAATGTAATGGAATAACTAAATAATGTACTTACCTCTTTCTGCTGGTTGGTCATAGGTACCCGTAAGTACTTATGTTGTATATTATTTTAAACACATTATTTGAATTATTATTTTAACCTCATTCTGTGTTCTGTTTCACTATAATGTTAACTAATTTCAGTACTACTCTATTTTTCTTCGTCGTCATAAGCCATTCATTTTCTTTTAAAATATTATTTTAAATTCAATATTCAGTGTAATGTAATACAAAGTAATCTACATCACATATGAATTTTAACATATTATTTCAAAAAATATTTACCTTGTTGTAGTTAATATTCATAACGTTTTAAAATGGAAGTTTTTTACTAGACTATCGCATGCAAAGTTCCATAAAGAAAGCGTCTAATATTCCACATCCATTATTATATTAGAAAGTAAAGAATTTTATTTCACAATTTCACATTCCACAATTATGTTCTGAAAATTGTAAGACTTTATTGTTGAAATAAAATATCAAATTAAGAAGCGTGCTGTATAAAGATATGAATAAAACATTTAACGATAAAAACTATTATAAAAGTGAATAACTGATCACTAGGTGCATATCATTATCTCTGTAATATATGAATATGTATATACTTTTATTATATTCTAAATCAAATAAATACGGATAGATTTTTTTGTTACAAATCGTACATAAAATCGTTTTTCGCAGGTAACTATTTATCTGTATAATTAAACAATGATTTATTATTTTATTTTGAATTTATCATAATTTTGCATTCTTATATAATAAATATATCTTATTCTCATGTCTTTTTTAATTATTTTTTAACCCCCTCAACAGCATTAAACCTCAATTTCAGAGTGGGTCCACATATAAAACAAACGTAGCGGGAGTCGAAGCCGGGACCCCGCGCGTACTCATGAGTAATAGCCGTTGCGCTAAACATTGACCCACCAGAGCCGATAATTAGTAATTAATTAGTCATTGATTTAATAGCATAGCAACATGGTGTTGTGAGTGTACCCAGCCTAAAATACCCAGTGGATTTCTTAAATTAATTAACTTCAAAAAAGTCCAATATATATGAAAAATGTAAATAATAACATCGTGTTTAACAGATTACACAAACATAACAAATAATACAGGATGAAAACGAGAACCTGTAACATAGATGTTTGATAGAGAAAACATTATTTTTAAATATTATCCTTCCTTACCGTAAAATAATATGTCGTGCTCACTTTTTTAAAGTCAACATTTTTCAATTTATATATTTGATACCGGACTTATTGGAAATCATAGTAAAAATATATCTAGTATACGATTGTTTCAAAACATGAACATTGCATATTATTTTCGAAACAACGTTGTATTAAATAGTTACATCGATGTTCATTTTTGAAAGAATGTACATATATTCTGATCGGCTTTCTTTTCTAGGTTTCAAATAAAAATGTTACAAGATTATCTTGTCCATGTATGACAAAATATTTTTTGGTTGGCGATTATTTTTTCTCAAATGGAAAGCGTATTTTATTTTTATCCTACAAAATTCCGTATGTTTGCTCGGTGTTATGTATTGTATCGTATATTTTTTATCTCAAAATTTTAATTTTTGTCCTTATTTGCTAATAAATATACTAATATTTTGAAAATATTAGTACCTATTCCATTCTATTACATTTAAAAGTAGTTATTTTATTTAAATAATTTTAAAAAAATACAGAATTCAATCAAAATCATTCTTGTGAAAATATTATGTATCAGGTTATAATGTAATTTGTAAAGTTATTTAGAAAATAACGAAATTCAGAATAAATTATAAAAAAATAAATTGAAGCTAAAACAATTACAAAAGTTAGTAACTCTTTGGAAAGATACAAAATGAGAAATTTTATATGAGAAATATCAAATATGTTTCATTTATAAAAAAATATCGACAAAAAATTGTCTCACACCGTTGGATAGAACAATATATCCTTGCAACATTTTTATTTAAAATATTTTTCTCGGTCGTAATTTAAACATTATTTTAGAAAGAGTTCTTCGAAATTATTTTATCTTCAGTATCTATTGACCTAAATATGTTTTTTAGCAAAAATTGTTTTAGGAAACTGCTAGTGTCATTTTATCCTCCGATTATCGTTTATGAGAAAATTAAATAAAAAATGAACTTTGTTATAGCTCGAAAATTTACCATCAAAATTCTTTTTTCGCGTATTATTGGATAGACAATATAACATTGCAACATTTTTATTTTTTATATCTGATTATTTATAATTTATTTTAAAATTTAAAAAAAAAAACGACAAAAGTTAGTTTTTTGCGAGGTTTTTTTGTTATTATATAGTGCATGTATGGGGAATTTTTATTCTTATTAATCTGACAAACAATTTTATTTCTTAAAATTTTTTAGGATGTTTTCGAACTATTAAAAATACACACATAAGAATAGCTCTCGGGATAACTATAATATCCAAAGTGGCCGGAATGACGACTTTTCTATTTTAATTTGAAAAAATACATAAAAAAATATTTAGAAAAGTTGTTTTTTAAATTTATACTTATCACCGTGTTCTGTTAAAAACTGTAAATCTTACAGATCTATAAATCCGTAAATGATGAACAAAGTCGCAACGAAATCTGTCACTCTTGCATATAATTTAATTTTATATTAATGAACAAAAATAGATGTATTGTCAGTTTTATACAGATTTACAGATCTATAAGATACAGTTTTGAACAGAATAGGACATTAATTTCTAATTTACGCATGTAAAATGTCAATTGTTTATTTTTGGTTAAATTGTATATTTATAAGAAAAGTAGTTAAAAATTCAAAATTAAGAAAAATATTGTTTGAGCATTTTTATAATGATTTAAATTCTTGGATTAATTTCAAAATATTACAGAGACTGTCAATTAGGTCTATTTATCTCCAGAAAAATTATCAATCTATGAAAAAGTCAAACCGTGATTTAAACTAAGATTTTAAATCTATTTTATTTAAGTATTAATGTCAGTAAGCGATTCCTCCCGGTTCAGGATGATTTTGAAGATCAAGATGAAGTCGAGATCTCCAATACATCCGATACCGGTAGAAGAGCATTTACTGATCTCAATGCTTATTACGTTTTTTGCACGATCGTCGCACAAAATTAGAAAGATATAAGATTTTAAAATTATTTTGACATATTAAAACAAATTTGTTGTCATTTTCAAATTAAGCTTTGATCGTTGTTTTTTACTTACCGCCTCCGCTCAGTAATTTGTAAATAAAATCTATTGCCTTGGAAATTTCATTGGTAAACATTAAAATAAACCCGATCGTGCAAAAGTAATATTTTTGTCTATTTTTAATTGATATGAACAGCTCAATTTTTTGTATATTGAGCTTAAATGTAAATTTTAAATATACAGGGTAATTGCAAAATAAGGAAAAATAGCTATTGTCTTTATTAGGTTTTAATTTTAGACCCACAGTTTAAATTATAAAGTACTACTTGGTGTAAAAAAATCAAGCATTTTACTTCCAGTTTAGCCGAAACTGAAATCATCGTAGATTTGTTAAATGAAAATGGATATTATTTTCGGGAGTATTTTAAATTAGGTTTACAATGATACCAAATACTTGTATTATCAATTTGCCATGACATCTTTGTTTGAGGATATATTTTGATGTTTATCTGACATCTTATATGTTTTGATTATTTCGAACATATCGAATTATCTAAAATTGAAAAAAAGAGTACAATAAATGAAAATGTAAATACAAATAATAATTCGTTGACAGATCAAAATAATCAAAAATAAATTATAAGTTAGGTAATCATTAATATATATATATATATATATATATATATATATATATATATATATATATATATATATATATATATATATATATATATATCCTCAAACAATGAAGGCACACATGTGATGGTTAACGAATACCTACTAAAACTAATACATAACATATAATTTGAAAATAGTGATAACTAGAATTTTTTTCATGGAAGTGCAAGCAGTTAGCATCACTGTAAAGCTAATTTAAAATACTTTTCGAAAATAGAAATATATATACTTATATAGGTACATACCAATTTATCGAAAAAAACAACGATGTTTTCGCTACCGGCGAAACCGGACGTAGACCTTCCAAATTGATGTTTTTTCAGATTTTTCCATGAATTTGAAATATTTTTTACTATTTATCCGACATCCTACTAAATAAGTATAAAAAAAATATGATAACATATGTAAGATAGTTTCGCAAAAAATATATTGTCAGCTATATACTTGTAGATTCAAGGTTCTCAATCTTTGCATATTGGAAATAGAACACATTGTAATTGTACTGGTATATGTACATCGTATTTTCAAAGAGTAATTAAAATTTTTGGAAACCTAGAAAAGAAAGCTAACTGACAAAATATGCACATGACATCATTATTATTATTATTTATTATTATTATTTTTACTACCATAAGAATTTAATTATTACTGGAGAAATTAAGTTATTATTCAGGTGTATATAAAATATTTCAGATAATTATAAAGGAAATACGTGCACTGCTTGAAGAATAGTATCATGAACAAAATGTTTTCGGAAAAAAATATGAAAATTTTGAGGCATCAATGAAACAGGACTGCCCTGAATAAAATGTCGATATAAATATTATTTAAATCAAATGATTTGTTTCTTTTATATAGAAAATCAGTGATTTAAGTCAGAAATGCATTTTTTTAAATCATTATTTTTATTCGACTATAATATATTATAACTTAATACAGTTAATTATTTTGTATAAATAATTCATTTACTTATAAATACATAAGGGTGTTCATTTTATATTGTCCACTATTGTTATATCGAGAACTATGAGAGCTACGAGGTCGGTTAAATTAGCAAACAATTTCTATTTTAATGAGCGTGAAATTATTTAACTCGTGGTTTTCAAACTATGGGGATCAACTTTGTTATTTTAAATGGGACCATATATTTTTTATTTACTTATTTGATAGAGAATTTTATTTTGAATTCAGTGATATAATATATACTACCCTTAAATAACTTCTTTTTTTTTTGAGAAAAAATGCCTATAAATTTAATGTGAATTAGAATGCCATGAAAGAAATAAGTGACGATGTTTTTTATTAAATGTGAATATACACTAAATACTTAAAATAAAAAGTTGATCTCCACAGTTTGAAAACTACTGGTTGAATAATTTTACGCTAAATAAAATTGTAAAATAGAAATTGTTTGCTAATTTAACCGATCCTCGTACCTCTTATAGTTCTCGAGATAGCAATAGTGGACAAAAGAAAATGAACACCTTGTGTGTTTATTTGTGAAATGAAAATGACATCTACTTGATTTTTACATGTCACATAGGCTTATTTTCTTGAAATATCACGATAGTTCTTTAAAGCAAATCTACTATTTGCTATAAATCTTTACATTTTTTATTTTAACCCTTTTAAAATACTTAAAGGTAAAAGTTGTTGATATTGCAAAAATCAATTATATATTCTAAGCCTGGTATAAACCCCCGCATTGAACGCTCTCGTGAGATGTACCTACTTGCACAAAATCATTTGTATTTTAAATTATTAAGAAATATTAGTTGACAAAATCTTAAAATTTTGTAATATACCCAGTGGCATTTGAAATCCGTTACATGGGCATTTTATATGAGAAAACAATTATTCTTTGTGCGTTTCTTCACAAATCATTAGAAAACAAAAATCTTCAAATGAATGTTATAGAGCATAAAATTAGATATGAAAATTTCGAAAATTACAATTTAATATTGTTAGCCATAAAATTAAAACAAAAAGACAGATATATGATGTTTTAACTGTCAAATATTGTGATTGTCAATAAAAATAAATATTTGAATAATTTTATTTATTTGAAATCGTCATTAAAGTGCACAAAAATCGTCATTAAAAGTTCAGAAATCGGCACTAAAGTAATCCATTATACGACGATTTCATGCATATGTAGTGTTGCCAACTTTATAATTATTCTACTTGTAAGATAATTTGGGCAGTTATACTATGTACAATAGTAAATTTGTACGTAAAATCACAAAAAATATGTGCAAGAATAACGAACTAAATGGTTCTGATGAATAAGTTTGAGATAAAACAACATTTTGAATGCTCTTTGCGATAACTTCAATTTCATTAAATGGCAGACTGACGGATAATTAAACGCATAACCTATAAAAATAAATATTCTTTTCATTTTCATAATTTTTTGATTTCAAATCAAATTTAATATGCACCTCGGCACTGAGGTTCCTTTTTATCACTCATATGGTTTATTTTCCTCAGCCCTAAGCGCCTCCACATTCGTGAAAAAAATATAACTTCAATGTTTTGATACGTAAATAACTATAATCTCCTTATAAATTTTACTTACTGATTTGTGTAGAAAGTCTTATGCTCTACAACTTTTAGCTGAAGTATTTTTTTCTAAAATAATTTAGGAATCAACCTTCAAGGGAAAACTGTTTTCTCAAGGTAAATGCTTCTGTGACGGATTTTGAGTTCCACTCGGTTTATCATTCGAATTATTTTAATCTACTCTACAAACAAAACCTAAAATATTAAGTACACTCGTATTAATTTCATTTGTATTTTTTATTTCTTTTATTAGTATATTTCTTTGAAATAAAATGTATTTAAAATATCAACGTTTAAGATATACCAAGTAGACCGAGTAGTAGAGTAAAATGACTTCATTATTGAAAGGGAATGTTCAGTTTTAGTGGCAGATTTGCTTATGGAATAATTAAGGTATAATTGTAAAGTACGGTCGTGTGAATAGTGTCAACTTTTTCTTGTTGGTGGGTATTCGAATTCGGATCGTCTGAACAATTAATAACTGAGTATAGTAATTTTATTAATTCTAAGTTGAATAAAACATAAAACATAAAAAAATAAATATTATTGAATAATTCGAGTACTATTGGGTTATATTACCCTTATTGCCCTCTTTACTAATTAATACCTGTGAAAATCGTGTAAATCTACGATATCTTATAGAAACTATTTGAATTTAATATCTTTTAAAAATAAAATGAAAATTTATCTCAAAGAAAAGTTCTTAGAGTACAAATTAATTTCTCAGTAATAAGTTCTACACTATATTTCGAATACTACATAGTATTTATATTTTGAATTCAATTTATATATTATATTGTTTTATTCTAATTATTTGACGTTTTCTATGCTATGTATATTAGTCCTAGGGAATAAGTAATATTAGTATTAATTAAAAAAATTGTAACCAAGTATGAATTTGGACAATGATATGCACCACATGCTCAAATAAAGTAGAATAACATAATGATCGATTAGGATGCAGTGAGAGGAATAAAGGACTAAGAAAGCAAACAATTATTTCTGGTACAAGTCAACATATCCTGTATTCTCATAAAAAGTACGCACCCTCAATTTCCATACATTTTGGTAACATTTAAGAATACTGAATCATTTCATTATTGTTGCAATATTTTACACAGACAGTATGTAATTGGTAATATTTGACATTGAAAATGATTTAATTACATAATTACTGTTAAAGTTATATAGAAACATCTTTTCTGTCTACTTTGAATATGTACAAATTTTGGGGTATTTCTTACGGTCTTTTGTTCGTGTGTATTATCGGCCAGAAGTGCGTCAACTCCCTATTCATTCCAATCGTTTTGTTAATAAATCTATCACAAATGTACAGTCAGTTTCAAATGTTTGGGATGAATCAGGAAGGGACGAAACAGCACCCAAATGGTCGTAACTATATCTGTGAGATTTCCTTCGTTTCTAATTTGTCCCAAATTTCCAACTAGTAAATAAATTATTTTCGTATAAAATACCACATTTGGGAAAATTAGAAAAGAATGAAAACGCACGATATTGTACACTCGCGAACGAACACTTATTTTAATCGTAAAAAACTATATTTATCTTTACTAATTTATACAGTACTTGGACGCCGGTTGATTCAAACCACTATCATCACAATCACTCACTCATTTTAAAATAAATAATTTATTCTCCAACAAAACAAGTTCCTTATGCCTAAGTTCAGTTCACGAGTGTATTGTTACCGAAGCTATTAAAATCTGTACACAAATTATATAATACAAAAATAACAAACTTGGCCTTAGAATGATCGATATATTCATTAGTACACACTGTCCACACATAAAATTTGTTAAATATTTGTTTTATTATACTGTATTAGATATTAAATAAAGATAAATTGAACAATTACACGAATAAAATATAATTATACATCAGATGTTAATGGTTTGGTTTCATTCGGCACAATTCACACTCCATAATGAACGAAGTTATCACTGTTTTGATGAGATACAATTTGGAGCGATTTCCACATTTCTTCATATACTTAAATACTCGTAAATAAAAACAAGAATATTTTCATATTCGAACCCATTTTACAAGAAAATATTTTGAATAATTTTGAATTTATTCATACATTTATTATATATTACAAGAATCAGAGTGGTGTGCGGGAACTACGAATTGATATTCCTTACAACTTCGCAAAATTGTTAGAAATTCACATGTGTCAACAGAAAAATATATAATAAGGTGAAAATATTTTAATAAAAATTGTGCATCATACTTTGGAATTGAATGTGTTTTAAAAACTGTATTTTGTACAGTAATATTTTTACACAGGTACAGAAAAACAAGAACCGCCTATACTTCTTTCTTCAGAAAATGTTTGTTAGATGAAAATAGTTTGCGCACCAAAATATAGCTGATCTTGCATGTCCGCCAAATGTCTGTTTTTGAAGTATGTTTTACGTACAAAAACATGACTTCAAATATAAACAAATACTAATACGGGTGCTATTTCGAGAAAATATAGGTTAAGATTTAATAAATTATTTTACTGTACGAGCATATTGTAATATTTTATACACAATAACTATAAATATATTTTTATTAAAACAATTCAGATAGGTAGTGGATATGTTATGTGATACGATTTTTTCAATTGGGAAACTTATTAATGATATGTGTATTATAAAATTTATACTATATTTATTTGTAATATCTGAATATTACAAATATTGGTAATTGTTTATTTTCATATGTTAGAGAAGTCTTTATTTAAAAATGTAGTTCATTTTTTAAATATTAAACTACGCAAATTATTTTCTTTGATATTGCTTGTGAATCTTAAAAGAATCTTTTTTGTGCGAATTTTGAATTCTACCAGAAGAGACTGAGTTTAGGCTGCGAAATTAAAAAAAAGTCTGTATTGCTAATTATTTTGAATACATACAGTACTTATGTGAAATTCAAAACTCAATCATTAGAAATTGAAAAAAATCGAGTGCAATTTAAAATTTGTATTAATGACAATTTAAGATCTAATGAAGTAATGTGATAATTCGCTCCAGTTACTTTGGTATGTTGGGATATGACAGTGCGTATTTAGGTAACAAAAACTGAAAAAATATAACAATGAAAGTAGTACCGCAGTACCTCCATTCCTCACTATGTACAATCAGTCTTGGGCGTTCAAAAAACGTCTGGGTCACACGAGCACTGGCGCGCACACACACTGAGCAGTACGGACAGTCATTGGATATCACATTATGTACAAGTCGGAAGCCCGAGTAGACGGTTGAGCATGACTCCGACAGGAACGATCAGCCTCTTTGGTTTAGACGTCAGTACCGCAACCCTCCTGGTAACCCTCGTCTGGGGAGTTGCGGCTGCTGGAGAAGGCCCGTTTGAGCGCCGACACGGGAGGTAGCACGGGCACGCCACCGCGCTGCCAAACACGCAACGTCTTGGCGTTCGGGGGAGGCGGCGGCGGGGGTTCTCGTTTCAGAGGCTCTACAATGGGTAGCCCATAATCAGCCGGGTAGCCGGCGTTCACAAGATGCGACTCGTCTTCAGAAATACCCCCAACGCTAGTGCTGTCTATAATAGGAGTTTTGTCGTCGTAGCGCCGCGTAAACATGTCGGAATTACTGCTACCTTCCCACATGCTAGAGGGGTACAGCGAGTCACTGCCGTTACGGCTATACTCGCCGCTTCCAGGTCGCTCAATGCCCTCGGCATCGTCGTTCTTCATCGAAATAGGCTCAACTATTGCTGCAGTGGCTATAGCCTCTGCAGCCGTGGTAGGTATCTCACCACTTCCTAAACGTTTCGTGTCGTTGATGAGATCAGGGTTGTTGCCTGAGCCAGGCGATGGCGACACGTAACATGGTCCTGCATTTATAACGCTACCACTGCCGTTGTAATGGGTGGTAGAGTACGGAACCTCCGCAAGCCGAGGTGGTTTCTGTACAGGATTCGTGCATGCAACATTTAATTCTGATGGAGGTTTTCGATCAATAAATGAGGACGTTTCGACATTAGAAACGGGTGTTGTTATAGCGGATTTACCATTACCCAAATTGGAACCATTTACAACGGTGACGATCTCAATTTGACCAGGAGTTTTAGTTTCAGTGAAAGGAATTCTTCTGATCCGGACCAAGAGTACGAGGATGACCAGGAGGATGAAGAGAATGAGGATGACAAGAGCAGCGCTAAGGCCGGCAATCTGTCCGCTCCCAAGACTCGACATGCCCGAATTGCGTAATGAGACATGTAGCGTGTAGTTTGCTTCCGCACTGCCAGCACGATTTTCCGCTACACAATAAAATTCACTCAAGTCCGTTTCTTGTGAATTAGTCAACACCAATCTACTTTTCTTCTCAAACTGACCTTCAGTATAAACATATACCTTCTGGAAAGTGTTAAACACCGAGTTGTTCAGTAATTGCCGACCGTTTTGGTACCATTTAATTTCAGGAGCAGGTACAGCTGACGCTCGACACAATAAAGTAGAGTTATCTCCAGTCGTGGCTTCCACATATCGGTTAGTAGGGAGGATTTCTGGTTTACATGCAAATTCGTCTATGTGCAAATCAGCAAAAGATTTATCCATGATTCGCTCTGGCCCTCCTGTACATAAGGGAGCCACTGGAGGTGGAATATTGTGGTGCATGATGAATTCTTTTATTGTACGCATCCTGCAATCACACTGCCACGGATTCTCGTGTAGTTCGATACTGTGTAAGCGTCGTAGCATATCAATAGTACGTGGTCGTAGTTCAATAAGCTTGTTACCACCGAGCTTTAGTGTCTCTAAATGTTCGACACCTTCAAATGACCGCGGCGCAATACTCGTTAATTCGCAGTTTGATAAATCCAGTCGAATAAGACTGTGTGCCTTGGAAAATGCATTTGTTTCGATTTTTTGAATAGGGTTGTTCGCGAGAGTTAAATCACGAAGAAAAGGCATATCCGCGAATATTGGAGTTGGTATTGACGTGAGTAAGTTATGCGATAAATCCAACTCAACGAGATTTGAAAGCCCCCTGAACGACTTGTCATCAATTTGGCCTATTCTGCAATTTCTTAGAAAGATTCTCTGGAGATTGACCAGACCCACTCGACGGAAGGCTTCTCGGGGCAGGATCTGCAGGTTGTTATCGGACATATCCAGCACTTGCGACTCGGGGTCCACATTCTCCGGTACGGCAATAAGCGCTCGGTCCACACACTCCACTGCTTGCTTACCACTCTTCCACTTGCACTGACAGACCGCAGGACACGCTCCTTTCAGGGTACTGGCGTGTGTGACACTGAACACTCCGAGCACGAGCAGACACAGCACACGGGACGACATCATCACGGCGCGCACCAGGTCACAGCACACTCACATGACGTGTCGACACTGCCGCAAGACACAGCACGATGAACGGCGCACACTCCAGAGAGACGCGAACTACAAAATACAGACAACCTCGCGTGCAGACGGCTGCACATTGACTGAGGATAGGGCTTGGGGAAGCGAGCGACGCACGCACGAGACTTGAGCCCGCCCCGCTCCGCACGCCAACCCAACCCTGCCGCACGGCATACCTCTGAGAACTGATTTTTTACCAAACGCATTCACCCACATGCGATTACGAATGGATGCACTTCTGCACTCATTCATTCAGTTTTTCCCTAGCTTGCTGCGAAAAATCAGATACCTACTAATGAACTTTTCTTAGAGTTGAATACGAGACTAATAAAGAATGTTTATCTAATTCTAGTAATTTACTAAACTCGCTAATGAAGTTCTTCTTTACTTTTTTGTTTCCTTTGTTCAATTCTTATCCAAAATGAGAGATAAAAGTGAAACAATTAACTTTTGTAGTTATTGCACATGTACACAAAAATTTCCCTGTGAAAAATGTAATTTATAATATGCATAATCCAGTACATATTGCAAGTACGAGTACATTAGTGTGTGCAGCATGTCACATACATATATCATCATCTCGTACGTCATCTCTGAAATGGAACATGCAGTTCAACCTGGTTCTTTCGTCGCGATGAAAAATGTATCAGTACAAGATGCGTTATCCGGCATCTCATTCTTAGTCTTCGTCTATCCCTGTCTATCGGACAGGTAGCAACAGTGCAAATACACCACACAGTTGCACTTCGCCGTGAGAGCAGCCTAATTAATTTGTGTTGTTTCACTTTGGTGCCTTAATTAACTGGTAAATTCAATTATATTTAGTTGAATAGAATCACTTGAAAAATTATATTTTCTTTGTTCTAACGTTACACTTTTGTACGTTCTGTTGAAAATGCAAAAATAGTACATTTTATTATATTAAAACCTGAGGTTTACTAGCAAGAACTTTCTTTTTATTTTAAATTTGAATGATCAACATAAAACGATTTAACGCTTTTAAACTGTTAAACTAGAACAAATAAATCTTTACCCACCCTTATCAAAAATTGTTTGTAAAATTTGTACAACGACCCTGGGTTGTTTTTTTTTTGTATTTTATTTGACAATCGGACAAAATGATCAACATTATCCAACGTAAATTATATTAATCAAATGAAAAAATAAATTTTGTCACTCTCTTTAGTGGGTACATACATAATCAACAACATAGTTATATGTGTATCAAGGTTGTAAAAGTAATATTTTTTACTGAATCTGAAGTTTATAGCCGAGTCCAGCGAATTAGATCAGTTTAAAAAGGAACTTTTAAGTCGACGTGCACATAGCTGTTTAGGCAACTATCACAAAGTTATTAATTTTTATTTAAAAATACATTTCATATCTGATTGATTCATATCACTTACAGAGTACGGTGATGTTATCTTGTCAACTCACAAACCATTTTGTTTAATGTCAAAAAATGAGATATAGCGATGCGATAAAGATTTTTCCACTACTCTGCTTAAAATTTATGAAGCTGCATGTACAACACTAAATGTATTTGCTATTTAAACAAACTCGGCCGTAAAGTAAAAGCGACCCTGAAGTAAATACGGCTGTAGTCTTTGACGGATGCAAAATAAAAGTGATACTTTACGGTTCCTACCGGATACATAAAACAAAAAACAACTATTTATGTAATAGCTGCAAAAAAAAAACTTTGTACATATACACCTTTAAAATAATATAGATACAGGGGTTTCACGCACGTAGCTCTTACGATGAAAATGTCTGTATTTTCTAAAGAAATCAAGCTTTTTGTCAGGACTTGTCAATTTTACATATAGTAACCCTACCTGTGCGAAGCTTGTGAAACCCGAGACCGTGTTTATATATTTACTTATTGTGGGTAATATTTTGGTTTTCTTTATAAACTTAATTGAGAGGTGTTTCATCGTTTTATGACGGCACTTTGAGTTTGAACAAACTAATATAGCTGATATTTTTATCATTATATTTATGTATTTACCAATAATAAATATTCATATGTGACTAAGAAAAGAATAACAAAACTGAATGAGTCATTGTATCAGTTGCAGTAATTTATTCAGTCACACGTTACAGCTTGCTTGTTGCCACGGGCAACATCTAAACTAGTTGGTGGGACGCACGGAATTCGTCGGTGAGAACAATATCACCTGTGATGTCACAGGCTGGTGTGAAGGTGTCCTAGTATCGCCCGACAGACCCATTCATAGACTCGTCAGTCTTCAAAATGTAGACGCATGGTCTTCAATGGACATTGCATCTTTTGTACTTTTCTTGGAAATACACAGAATATACAGAACAGAAATGACAATGTCCATTCATTTTTCTAAACTGTCTGCATCACCAAATTATTGTCGTTGTCTTCTAGATTCTTGAAAATGCAGGAATTATCAACATACTTTTACAAAACTATACGAAACCCTTTCCCATTTTTATGTTTATATGAATACATATTGACATTAATAAATAAACAAATAAATACAAGGTGATAAAAAAAGATATTTTTTTAGGGGCATGACTAAAATGAATAAAATAATCTTCGACTGTAAATAGACTTAGAAAACAAAATTTTAAATGAGATATTTATCTCAATATTAAAATTAATATTGTTTTTACCTCTCGCTAAGAGAGGTATTGGATTCATGCTAAAAATCGCATATCCAGATTTTATTGAATAAGCACGTTTTAAGGTCCCTACAATCCGATTTTAACATTTTTACGATGATGTCTGTGTGTGTGTGTGTGTGTGGATGTATGTGTGTATGTATGTAGGATGTTGGAAGGACGGTTACTCAAAAACTATAAGACTTAAAATTTGTTTAACAACGTATTTCCCAATCGGACATTCATGGGAAGATCTGAAAAGGTTTTGGTAATAATTGGACAACCGGAAGTAGAAGATTCTTGAAAAAAAATCTTCTAAATATTATTTTTTGAAAATTTTTCGTGGTAATATTAAAGAAAATTAAATTCTCTATCTGATACATTTAAATATTTTATTATATATTCCATAGATTTAGAGATAAAAGAAGTATAATATATAAAATAATCTGTTGTAATAAATTTGACAGCCGAAAGAATGCCATGAAAAATAGTTGATAATTTAAATTATTTGTAACTGACAGATAAATGTCAGTGTCAGAAATAATGAGTAATGAATTAAAAATGTACTTGGAGAATCCCTTAGTTCTTGATCTGTGACTATTATGGAGATGACAAGTCTAGGTTGAAGGACTTAAATTTGTTTCAAACATTATGGGACAATGTACACTAGTACTGTAGACTAGAGTAACTTTGAATTGCGAAAAAGCTATCAAATTCTTCTCAAGTAAGTTGTAAATATTGACAAAATCGGAGTGCAATCTATCCGTCACTTTATTAAAGGGAATTAAGGTTATTTAGATATAACAAGTATGAAAAAATAAAATATAAAAGAAGATATATAAGAATAGATGCACAATCCAGATATATACATTTTAGACCGCCCAAAATTAATGTTTTTACTAGAAGAATATGAAGAGAAAGTAAACAAAGTTGTTCGAATTGAAAATTGCTGTTACCAGCCTAATATTTATATATGGTAAACTCTACTTTGTAATTTATTGTAACATAATTTATGGTAAAATATCTTCATGTTGAGACATGCTATTATTGAATAATAAAGAAGTTTATACGTCATAGATTTATATGAATATATTATTTGTATTTATAAAAATAATCTTTGCTTTATGCATACAGCCAGGTAAAATATACGGCGAGAGGTTATGTGCTGGTCACATCAGATTTTTTACCTTCCGTCACCTTTAGGTGCATAACTTCAATACCACGATTCCAAAAATTATACTTTTTTTCGTATTCCTCAAGTTTACATCCAGAAGAACAACTAGTTAAATTTTGGTTATAATTGGTGAACCGGAAGTAGCCTCATTTGAAGATTTAACAGTTAAATTTGATTTATTGACATTTAACGTTATTATAACTTAAAGAATATATTATTCTCTATACGATTTCATTGCATTTTATACTTCATATTCAATAGATATAGAGTTAAAGAATTTTCAAGAAATTAAATTTTAAACCAGCCAGCTATGCTAAACATGGAAACTACTAATATATTCATATAATTCAAATTTACAGATATCAGTATCTATAAAAATAAAATTAATAATTTGGCAGAGAGGAGGATGTTGAAGTAGATGTTGGGGAAGACACGGAAAGATAGGTAAAGAAATAACTCTATTGTTGCAAGTTTCTAGAAAAATACAAGAGAGATGATTATATTGGTTTGAAAATGTCATGAGGAGAAATGAAGAATATATTGGATGAAGAATGATTAGCTTAGTAAAAGAAGGTTAAAGAAACACAGGAAGACCAAAGATAAGATGGAAGGGCTGTATTGCGGAAAACTCATTTTTCACTGCCTCCGAAACTATTGAAAATCGGACCTAAGTTGTTTAAGCTTTTTTGTACTCATTTTGGTCAGTATTACCATTTTACTACATGTACTATATGCCCTTAAAAAAGTTGCCCTTTTTTAACACCTGTATATAACGGCATATTACCCATTGCTGAGTGTGTCAATCCACTTTGTTAACAGATATCGGTAATGATGATATTTATACCTTGCAGACGTTTACCAGTCGGCACCTCACGAGGGCTCATTGCTGGTGTGGAGAGTGCATCACAGGAGTTACTATTGTGCTATTTAAAATTCAATATAATTTTGGCGTCGATCCGTATCGAACCAGGGTTTCCATATTCGCAACAAGACATTCAAGCACAATTAAATGTATTTCAGGTCTCTGGACGCTTTATATATTATGAAGTTTTTTCAAAGATCTGTGAATTTTTCTATTATTTCTTTTATCGTATTATTAAATTATAGAGAATACAATAGATTTTCAAACATATTTCTTATATTTATACTTATATTTTTTGAATGTATATACATTTCGATGTACTGATTTCAAAAAGTATGTTTCCAAAGTTTGAAAAATCATTTCTTATGTATACATCTGTAGCGCCTCTGGCTGACAAGAAATTTTTAATAAAAATGAATACGAATTAATTTATTTCCTATTCAACATCAGTTACGTGGCGGAAGGTAAAAAATTTAAAGGGGGAGGATGTATCTTCCAAGACTCATCCTATATCAGCCCTGTATGCTGTTGAAAAATAATATAGTATGCAAAAATCTAATTTTTAAACATCGACAAAGTAAAAAAATTCTCTCTATTCACGGTCTTTTACAGAGAGAATTTTTTCTATAATGAATCATAATTTGAGGGAAAAATGCAAAGTATATTCATATAAATTTAGTTACTCTTTGTAAAGAAATGATGCCTGTAATAATTTTTTTCCGTTTCCGTCAAAAAAATTGAATCTTCATGGCTTATCTTATGTATTTATAAGGTTATATTTGCTACATACTAGTCAAGTATAATTTTACCTGATTCATTTTGAGTTCTGTAATGAAATATTTCATTATGGATACAAAATCTGATGTTTTTATTTTTAATACAGTTGTCAAAAATTACATTATAAAATTGCGAATTTATGATTAATTTTTAAATAATTTAAGAATTTTCTGGAAATAATTTATACGTATTTTGGCAGGAAACTTATTTCACTGGAATTTTTTTTTTTTTTAACTACCGGAACCTTTATTTTCAACTACATATCCTTGACGTACTATATTTTTCTTCTATTGGCTTTGATCTCTAAGTATTGTATCGAGTGGCTATAAAACCGTATCCTGTTTATAATTCCATAACTCCGGAATACATTGAAATATCAATTTAAATTTCTTATCTCTTGCAGACGAAGGATTAAAAAGTGTATTCCTAGCAAATTTAAAACATTTACACAGAAAAAAAGTGATTTTCTAACTTTGCCATTATATTACACGTTGATAATTTTATAATCAGCTTAAAACGAAGTAGACTATTATTGAAACAAATGGCATTGCCTTTCAAGTTATAACATATATTTGCTCTCAGTTTTCTTTACTTATCTCTAGATTTCTTCTAATAATGCCACCTCACTTAAGTAAGTCTTTAAGTTATAGACTCTTGCAAATTATTATCAAGAAAAAATTGACGTGGCAAAAAATTAATGGATGGCCACTTTCTAGCATAAATCGTACTATTAGGCGACTGATAGAAACTGGATCAATTGTCAGGAAACCTGGGAGTGGAAGTTCAGTAGGTAACAAAAGACGAAAATTCATATTTGATACATGAACTGTTTCAGATTTTCTAAAAATTGACTTACTTTATATCAATTGCCTAATAGTACAATTTTGCTAGAAAGTGGCCGACTGTTCCGAAGAAATTCTTTCGCAGTTTTTTTGTCACGTCAATTCGAACCCGGAACCTGCGGTACAAGAAGCGGCAACGATGTCACTATATACTCTATCTCAGTCAAGTTTCAAAACCAGTATATTAAAGAATAAATTTACAGAATTTCTTACATTTTCAAAAATTACAAGTAGTTATAATGTAAATAGTTTAAGTTTGTTTTATCTTGAACAAAAGCATGAACACTTTTTACCTTCCGTCACCTCTAGGAAAGGAAGGTATTCTCTTTGTTCAAAAAAATCGGTGGTGAGTTTTCAATGGATAAGCATGTTTTAAGGTCCCTACAATACGATTTTATAGTTCATCCAGGGATCATGTTCCGAAGACTCGTTATCGTTTTATTATGGGTTCACAATAGCTAAAACCGCAATGCCAAAATATTTCGGTCCGTACAGTCGACCAGTTCAGTATTTGCAATGCTGGTATATATTTTACGCCCAGTATTCGACTGTAGACCAAGACTGCACTTTTCAGATTTTCTAAACCGATTACCAGGGCTGTATTTGCTAATATCTAAAATTTTAATGCGTTAATCTTTTGAACTTAGAATTTCCTTAATTTTCTTATAGCTTATTATAAGGTCTGTGAACTTGTCTCCAAAGGATTATAAAACCGTTATTTGTGGCTATGTAGGTATATAAATAGGTGGTGAGTTTAATTATTTTCACTTGTCATTTGGTACAAGTGAAACCTAACCTAACCTAACCTCTTGGGGAAATCGCCACTATAAACAAAGATTAACGGTTCGCAATTAGTACCTCCTGGGTGGTCACGGAAATCTGATTATACAATATATTTTTAAAACAGTTAAATATTAAACAATTTTTTTTTACTGTTTTGAAAAGTAAAATGTGTGAAATGAAATATTTCAAACCCCTACTCAAATTTTTCATTACAGCCCTGGCACATGCCAGGCTATTGGGACCCTCTATTGTACTGCCGTAATAAAACGATAACGAGTCTTCGGAACATGATCCCTGGATGAACTATACTATTTTTACGATGATGTCTGTATGTGTGTGTGTGTGTGTGTGTGTGTGTGTGTGTGTGTGTGTGTGTGTGTGTGTGTGTGTGTGTGTGTGTGTGTGTGTGTGTGTGTGTGTGTGTGTGTGTGTGTGTGTGTGTGTGTGTGTGTGTGTGTGTGTGTGTGTGTGTGTGTGTGTGTGTGTGTGTGTGTGTGTGTGTGTGTGTGTGTGTGTGTGTGTGTGTGTGTGTGTGTGTGTGTGTGTGTGTGTGTGTGTGTGTGTGTGTGTGTGTGTGTGTGTGTGTGTGTGTGTGTGTGTGTGTGTGTGTGTGTGTGTGTGTGTGTGTGTGTGTGTGTGTGTGTGTGTGTGTGTGTGTGTGTGTGTGTGTGTGTGTGTGTGGAACCTTACATCCATATGCAGACTTGATTAGATTTTGGTCATAATTGGTCAACCTGAAGTACCTCATTTGAAGATGTTATCAGTTTTTCTTAAAAAAATATTTTGACTTTTAATGTTATTGTAAATATTAAATAATATTCTTATCTATATACGAATTGATTGCATTTTATATTTCATATTCAATGGATATAGAATTAAAGAATTATAAATAAATTAAATTTTATAAATTAGCCAACTCTGCTATAACCATGGAAACAGCTACTATATTAAGAAAATTCTAAATGTCAGTGTCAATGAAAAGAAAATGAATGTGGCAGAGATGAGGATGTTGAGATAGATGTTGGCGAAAACACGGAAAGATAGGGTAAGGAATTAAAGGACAAGGGAAATGGCTCGAGAGACAATTATATTGAATTGAACATGTCATGAGGAGGAATGAAGAATATATTGGAAGAATGAATACCTTAGTAGTAGAAGGTAGACGAAACAAAGGAAGACCAAAAATAAGATGGAAAGACTGTATTGCGGAAGACAAGAATTGAGAGAAAAGGAACTAAATGAGGACGACATGCAAAACAAAAATGAGTGGAAGAAGGAAATAAAACATAGCGACCCCTAACGAATGGGAAAAGCTAAAGAAGAAGATGTCAGTGTCAAGTGCAATCTGCATAGTTTATTTATGAAATAATTTTACGGAAGATATAGGATCTTTTGCAAGAAAATTTAGTATGGAATTTGTACATAATACACAGGATTGACGAAAGGTAATGTGCTGGCCACATCAGATTTTTTATAGTATTGTTTTACGTCGATTAATTTTAATTGTATTTAGTCTTTTGATGTCCAAGGTGATACTGAATTACAAAAATACGTATATTTTTCAGAAGACGCATGAATAAAACTTATTGATCTTCGTAAAGTTGATGAAACGTAGTCCAATATTTAGAGAAATTAAAACATTTGTTTACAAAATTTTAATTTTTTAAGTGTAAAACTACTTGCAAATATCAGTTGCTTAGTAGTAATTGCAAACTTTAAAAACCAGTTAACGAACGTCTATATGTAACATATCCCTATAAATCTCAAAGAATAGTTGCTCATTTTACACGAAGATTTATATACATATTTAAAATCAGTTAATATGGATAACGTAAAATTAAAGTAGAAAACATTAATTTTAAAAAATGAGACTATATTTAATTAGTTTATTTAGACCAATGCTTATGCAAAAGTTTTTATTACAAATACAAAGATATTCTAAAATATTATTCTTGTTTGAAACCCTCTAAATTATTACATTTGTTAGAATATTGGAGAAAATAGGCATAGGTACTTGTGCAAAATGGCATATTAAAGAATAAAATGGTAAACCAAATGAAACATAAATGCGTCTGCATGAATATTTTCAAGTAGGAGAAAGCTTGGGAACAATCTTAAGAGATAATTAATACATAATTCATTTTTAGTATAACGAATCAATGTTTTAGACTTGTCTTCGCAGTTATTACATCGTAACAATATTCATCGTCTGTGGGAACACAATAAGAGAAATAATTTTAATATGGGGACGAATTGTATGGCATTCTGAAAGACGAGTGTATTAATAGTATGATTTCTTCTGTAACATAAAGGGTGTTAATTGCTTCATTGCTTCACGCTACTTCGCAAGCGCAAAAGATTACGTAACTCTAAAAAGACAAATAAATTTTTGATATATTATAAAAGTATCCATAATTTTCCCCAACTTCAAATTTATACGAGTGATTTTATAAATGTAGTCTTTAATGTACTGGCTTTAAAATAAAAGTTTATAATTTGCAAAAAAATAAAGGGACGAAATTAAATGATTCGCCATTTAAATATTTGGTCAACAATAACTATGTAGTAAAAAATATTGGCTTAATATTTGGTCAGGTTAGGTTTAGGTTTGCTTAGGTTATACGAATATTAACCGGCAAAAAATATTTTACAGCTGACGAAAACCTCAATATTATTTAAAAGAAGGGTTAAAAATTACATGGTTTTTAGTTTCACTTATACTTTTATTTCGTTGACTATAGTTTCGCTATACAATAGTCAACGAAATAAAAGTATAAGTGAAACTAAAAACCGTGTAATTTTTAACCCTTCTTTTAAATAATGGAGTGCAAGTTTCACCAAGTAAGAGCTAAAACCATTGTAGAAACCTCAATATTACGCTGACCGTTTAAATGATAGCCAAAAATAAATGTAATTTTGGCTAATTCTGTATATAGACTGTTAATTTTAAATGGACCACCGTTGCTATGTCAAAAATTATGGGCTACAAAGAAAGGTAAATGGGCAAACAATTTATATTTTACAAGACTAATGTAACCAGAAAAAAATCTGATGTGACCAGCACAATACCTTCCGCCATTTACCAGATATAATTTTTATATTATTTTATAAATTTATCCATAAAATATATAGAAAAAGTATTAAAGCACACTTGTAGAAAATGGAATAATCTTTAATTTTTATAATAACATATTGAGAAAAAAATACATTTAAAAGTATTTTATGAAGAAAAACTATCTTGAACTTCAAGTAAACTGCCATTTCCGGTTATCCGATTGCCACCAAAGTCTAATCAGTTCTTTCCATATTAGAATAATTACAGGGTTTCAAAACTTTCTGAATGATAGTATTTGAGTTAGAGCGTAAAGAGGATACACACCCACACACACACACATACACACAGACATCATCGTGAAAATGTTAAAAATGGATTCTAGGGAACTTAAAACGTGGTCATTTACCAAAATCTCCATATGCGATTTTTAGCACGATCGCTATACCTCCCTTACCAAGGGTAGCGGGAGGTAAAAACAACCAGTGATTCTGAAATTACAAAACCTACTGATCACTAAAGACGTAATTTAAAAAAATAGCTTCAAAAAATTCACTAAGTTTTACGAGACAGATAATATTTGACAAAAACTGTTTTCCCATGTTAAATGTCAAGGATTTTCGTATTCACCTTTTATAGAAAAATTTAATAATTAAAAAAAAAAACACGTATCTCAAACTCTAATTAATATAGCTAATCACAATAATGTTTTATTTTGGTACCAAAATTATTTTAATATTTATTACTCAGTAGATATATATATATATATATATATATATATATATATATATATATATATATATATATATATATATATATATATATATATTGTAAATTATTATACAGTTATAATTATTATTATTCTCATCTGTGACAATTCTCATAAATTGCATTATTTCTGGTTATTGCTATGAATATTTAATTGTGAATAATGTACCGTGGTTCAAATAACTCACACAATTGCGGGTTTATTTACTCTGAAAAATTACCCCAATAATAATAACATTATATGTTTATATGTTTCACAAACATCATATAGCTTTGATATTAATTATGTATCATCTCTTCCTACCGTACATTAATGTATATTAGCGTTACTACACATCGTTAAACCTTAGGTATGTATTTCATATGCGTTCTTATTTTTGTAAAAAGATGTTGTGAACACTTGGCTCCCCGCTTAATATTTTGGTTTTGTTTATTAATTTGATAATTTTTAAAGTTGTGTAACTGGAACTTACAAAGGAACGTTAGTAATTATTTTGTATGTACATAGTATAGTATACCAATCCTTAACTGACATGTTTTATTTTTACATTAGAATTTGTCAACCGATTTGTATGGGGTATTGACCCGATGGCAAATTAAATTACATAATAAAAAATAATAATATGTAGTAAGCTATGTGATTTAATAAAAATTCCAAAATTTAACTTTTCGGCTTATTTAACCTTCACCTGTAAAACACAAAAATTATCATAAATTTGTATAGTTTTACCTAGGTTTTAATATAACTCTTTTTAGTAATAGTAATCGACTGTAATATTTTATTCACTAACGCACAAGATTGTAAAACTAAGGTATTCCATGTTTGTTAATCTTGAGTTGAATGCAAGTCTTTTTACTCACTATAAACACAAATTTAATAATAATTATAATATATAAATATAATGCACATGTTTAAATTAGTTTATTAAAAGTAATACTGTAGTACTATCGCAGAAAAACAAATGAATAAATATTTATGACATTATCTGTTGTGTTCTGTTCAAAAATACTTATGTTCTTTTAATGCAAAATAAAATATCTTATAGGAATTTAGACCATTAAAATTCTGCTGATGGAATAACTTATTTTTGTTATTGTTCATTATTGTTGTTACCATTAAATCCATATTTTAACAATTTTAGAAAATTGATAATAATAATAATAATATAAATAAAATCTATTATTTTAATTTTATCTTATATAGTATAAATATCCATCTAGTTTGTCCTCCTCGTGGTGCACCCTAGGTAACGCTAAATGAACTAGCACAAGTCGGCAACCAGGGACTCACGGATCTTGAGGATCTCCTGCTCCTGGTCAATGCATTCGTCACAATGGCACAGTGGCAGCAGCGCAATTAGTTTCACTATAGCACCTTACGGCAATCCAAAGAAGGGAAAACTAAACAGTACCTCATTTTAAAAAGCGCCAATTTCAACTGCGACCTATATATAAGTATAAGTAAAGTACTAAAACGTCGCTTGCTTATATTTGGCATCGGTCGGGATTGAACCCGGTATTTAAATTTAATTTAATTTTAAGTATTTACTTGAATAAAAATTCAATTAAACGCGAGGTATTGTGTTGGGCACATTTTTAATACAATGTCGATACTACGCATTTCCCCTTGAAAATGGGGTAAGTGTGTAATCGCGCCACATCTTGTTTGTGACTATGGTGTTGAAAAACTCAGTTAAATTTTATTATAACATAAAGAATATAATATTCTCTATACGATTTGATTGCATATTTTATATTCAGTATATATAGAGTTAAAGAATTACAAAGATAATAAATTTCATAAATCAGCCAGCTATGCTAACTTAATCATGGAAAATGCTAATATATTCAGGTAATTCAAATTGACAGATGTCAGTATCAATAAAAAGTAAATGAATGAAAGAATAAGGGAAATAACTCAAGTGTTGGGCGTTTCTAGAAGACGATTACATTGGATTGTACATGTCATGAGGAGAGATGAGTATATTGAAAGAATGAATAGCTTATAACAGAAGGTGGAAGAAACATAGGAAGACCAAATATACGATGAAAAGAGAGAAAAAGGAACTGAATGAGGACGACACACAAAACAAAAATTAGTGGAAGAAGAAAATAAAAAATAGCGACCCCCTAACGAATGGGAAAAACTAAAGAAGAAGAAGATGTTAGTGTCAAGTGCAATTCGCATAGTTTATTTATGAAATAATTTAACTGGAAATATAGGATCTTTTGCAAAAAAATATGTGTAGGGCGCGTGCAGTGACGTGACTTTGCTGACTTTGGCAAGCAGATATGGGGACCCGTGTCAAAATGACAGCTATTAATTACGTCCATAACTGACAAGTGTCATAATTTTTCATTCAAAATTTCATGATTTTCTTATTTCATGTGGTTTATTTATTATCAGGGGTGCGGAATTCAGTTGCCGAGAAAAGAAATCATAAAATACCAAAAAAAAAAGAAATTTTGAATGAAAAATTTTGGCTACATCAGATTTTTTGTTTTCAATATCAGTTTAACTTTGATGTTACTTGTACGATATACGTATATTAACAATTTCAATAACATTGTATAATTTGGATTAAATAACTACAGATTGCGTAAAATTATACGTATTATCCTTGTACTATCAAATTATCGTAGTTCGAATGTTAAGAATTTTAATCCGGGATAGGTCATTTTTGACCATTTTGAAACAGAATTTCCAGCGTAATATTACTGGAAAAACTAATCTATTAATTATTTTTGTTAGGACAGAGTCCAACTGTGCTAAACTTAAGAAACTAGTGACAATGTTTACATTTTTATTTATGGAAGATATAATAAGACTTCAGTCTTTGTGAACGTAATTACGAGATGTTTAAATGTTTTAGAGCAGTCCCTCGATATCTGGTAGCTAACTATACAGAATAGATGTACATTGGTTATAAATATAGTGCACTGACTTAACATCATGTTCTGCAGCTTTTACCTGCGCCAGTACAGGGTTCCGGTGCTGCTATCTATTAGGAAGAGATGTATTAATAGTAGATAGTGCAACAGGGTGACATGTCCACATCGCCGTAGGCCGAGGGCTCAATCATTTGCGATATGGACATTCCACTCAAGTTGTACAGCATACTTTTTCTACGACTAATGAAAAGGAGGAAAATACGAAATGTTAAAATTTAAAATTTTATTGAACATTATTAATGTTAACGTCATTTTACATACTTGCCTTCCTAAGCTCTCTTTATAGCATTTGTTATTAAAATTATATTTTATTTTATATACAATGTTTTTACATACTAACAATTTTTCTAATTTATTTAGCTTAGGATTACGCTTCATTTAAATATTATTATCTTTCATACTCTTCTTCCATATTCTGGAATTCTTGCCAAATCTAAAAAGGATAACATTTGACTTGTCAAATGTGACATTACATACCTTTCTGGTTCTCATTTTTTATGCGTTCTTTTTGAATACTTACAACTTATCTAATCTATTAACTCATAATATAATTCAGTTAAATGTAATTAAATTATTCAAATCTCTTTTTATACTGAAAATATTTCCATATAAATGACAACTTGAAATGTTAAATGTGATATTTATACCGTTCTTCTTCTTCGTAATCTTGTAATAAATGAATAATGTAACGTGCGCCCCTGACTTAAGAGTATGCGAGCGACGCCACTGGTAGAATATTTCTGAGCGATGACGTATTCCCCGGTGGGGGAACCCTTACGCATCTAGACTGGTTTAATACGTCCGGTGGATGGATCCTGTATTCAATGTCATTGTGGTGTCGGAATGTTCGAGAAGGACATCGCGCTATATAAACCCGTCGCCAAAGCTAGCGAGAGACAGTCTATTATACAGAAGCAACGAGCACACACTGGTAATATAAATAAACAGTCTACGAGTGGTGAACAGTCTACGAGTGGTGAACATAAATAAATGTAGTTCTATGAATAAATATAGTGATATAAATATTGTTTAAATAAATAATCTTAGTGTTTAAGGATTTAATAATATTCTTATCTTAAATTAGTGTTCATATTTATTTAATCATAGTGTTAGTTATTTTTATATTCTAATTATTTATCGTTTAATAAGCGTATTAGTTTAATTAATAATATTTCTTTGATTTTTACACTTCACCCATATAAATAAACGTTACAATAATAATAATATTTCTTTGTTGTATTTAAAGCGTTTACACATATTACAATTGATATACAGGATGTTCATTTTTACGTGGCTACCATTGCGATCTCGAGAACTAGAAGAGATACGAAGTTGGTTAAATTAGCAAAGAATCTCTATTTCACATAGGTATTTCAATGATAAACTGAAAAAAAAAATCAACCAGTGGTTCTCAAAATATGGATACCAACTTTTTTTTATTTTAAATAGAAACATATATTTTTATTTGCTCATTCAATAGAGCTCTTTATTCTGAATCCAACGATATAAAATTACCATCATACCCTTACATAACAAAATTTTCAAAAAAAAAAATTAATAAAGTTTTGAATTACTTCCCCTTAAATATGATATTAATTAGAGTTCCATGAATGAAAAAAGTGAACATATTTAAAAAAAAACTTTAAATTAAATGATTTAGTGTTTATAAAAACTGCTCAAAATTATCTCCATTTTTATTAATACATAACTGAACTCTCCAAAATATATATACAGAATGTAACACCAAAACCGACCAGCGCCATTATTTTCTTTATTATTATAGTTACAAAAAAATACTATAGGACAAAGTTGTAGGACACAAAGGGGGCCATCCCATTAGAGAAGAGAATATTTTTTTAAACCAGTGGTTCTCAAGTTACAACATAAAGTTATATTTTTTCAAATGGGATTATACATATTTTTTATGCCTATTCGATAGAGTATTTTTTCTGAATTCAACCATGAGATTACTTTATATCCTTACATAACAAAAATATTGAGAAAAATTCAATTGAAATTTAAATAAATTTTATTCTTATCATTATTTTTCAGCCGGCTACGAATGGAAAACAATTGAGCTTAAATTAAAATAAGTATTTGTTAAAAACGTTATAAACAGTGTTCTATTTGATTTCTATCCTAAATAACTCAAATTGACTAATAGAATTTTTGTTTTTCATACATAGCCTACTGAAAAATGACTAGAAAAATCAAATTTACTTATATTTCAATCGCTTTTTTTCAGTATTTTTCTTATGTAAGGATATAAAACTAATACATGGTTGAATTCAGAACAAAATACGCTACCGAATAGGCATAAAAAATATGTATAATCCCATTTGAAAAAATATAACTTTGTGTTGCAAATTGAGAACCACTGGTTTAAAAAAATATTTTCTTCTTAAATGGGATGGCCCCCTTTGTGTCCTACAACTTTGTCCTATAGTATTTTTTTGTAACTATAATAATAAAGAAAATAATGGCGCTGGTCGTTTTTGGTGTTACATTCTTTATATATATTTTGGAGAGTTCAGTTATGGATGTCCCCCTTGGTCTTCTACAATTTTGTTCTATAGTATTTTTTATCTATAATAATAAAGAAAATAATTGCGGTGGTCGGTTTTGGTGTTACACCTGTATTTATATATATATATATATATATATATATATATATATATATATATATATATATATATATATATATATATCAATTGTAATAAGTGTAAACGGTTTAAACACAATAAAGAATTATTATTATTATTATTATTATTGTAATAAATGAATAGATAGTTACTTGGGTTACACGACATACGTGATTTGTAATTTGTGGATATCATATTCATCCTAGGATGGATATGAAATTATATCCGTTAATTTAACTAGTATTGCCTATGTATCTGCAGATTCTCAAGTGAAAGTAGAAAAAATATTTTTTCTTCAAGTGTACAATAATATTCATATTATGCTACTATACACACACTATAGAATATATTCATTTTATTACTAGTACAACAATGTCATTTTTTACTAGTAAAAAAATGTTAGCTTCTTAGTTCACCGCTGGCGGCAGCAGTCGTCACAGCAACACAGACCATATTGAAAAATTGTTATTTGACAGTTGTGTCGTTTGTATTTTGTAGTGTTCACAATTCTAGAATATGTAAAAAAATTCGAGTTTTCTTTGAAACACTTGAAGAAAAAATAGTATATGTTACTCGGAGCAGAACGCCCTTTTTGTGTTTTACCCAGCTTGCTTGGTCTCGGCTAGCGCCTCGGCCGCAATAGCTGGGTTCAACACAAAAAGACCGCTTTCTACTCCTAATAACATAATATACTATTTTTTATCTCCGATTTAAACTGTACCTACATATAATAAAAAAACTCATTTTCTACTGAGTCTGTTATGCTGTACGATTGAAAATGTAAATTAATATCCAAATATTGGCTTCTGAATGCGTTGTTTGATAGTGTTGGTCAGTATTTAATATCACTTGCATTTTTAGTTTTTTATATTTTGTTACGTTTATATTATTATTACGTGTAAAATTTGATTTGAAATTTTATTTTTGTTGTATATTTTCAATATTTTTTGTAATAAAAATTGTATCCGATTAAAATTATTAGATTACGTCTCTGTGTTTTTACTTCCTTGAAACTAGTGATAATCCTGTGGTGCATACATGCTATAATGTACGTAAAATAGTCAGTCCACTATATTTATAATTACTACTATGTAAGCTGTCGTCTTATGGAGCTCAATGGATAGCTTATAGAGTTAGTCTTACATACAAAGCAAATTACAGAGTAACTGCATTTGTTACAATTACAAAATAGCAATTTTTTACTTCCTTGTACGTAAGTAAAGGAAGTATTGTAATCGCGAAAAATTTCGGTTTTCAGATTTCAGCGGAAATATCCCTTTTGATCACCCCTGAATCCATTTTGACTAATTTCGTCGTGACGTCTGTACGTACGTACGGATCTCGCATAACTCAAAAACGGTAAGCCGTAAAAAGTTAAAATTTTGTAATTAGGACTGCTATAACATCTAGTTGTGCACCTCCCTTTCTGGTTATTACACAATTTCCAGAAGTGGCACTTTGTTGTTAACAGTTTTTCTTGAATAAAATGATTTTATTTTGATTTTAGAAATAAATGCTTCAAATAAAAGTTTTAGAGAATTAATTTCTGCATCTAGAACGTCTATTAAATTAGCCCTTTGTATAAGCGGGATATGTAAATTTAAAAATTATATTTTTTTTGTTTTTGTAATAAAGCTTGCTATGGATTAGGACAAAAAAATAATAAAAAATGTTCATGTCAAATTACGTTAAATACGTGCAATTTTATGATTCGTACAATAACAAATATTATATTTTTATTGTGAAATTAGTTATATTAATTGTTGTAATCAAATATTTCTTTGTTGTAATCAAAACTCTCTTTAAAAACTCCCTTTATGGTCGCTATATATCTTACTGTTTTGAAGTTAAAATTAATATTTTGTAATTTATTTATTAAAAAAATATGTATAGTTTAATAATCGTACAAGGAAGACGTGTGGTGTCCACATCAGATTTTTTATATAACTATAAACGTCGGCTGCTTATTAGACTCTATAGAGCTTATAGAACTAGAGCTGTGCAGATTAGCGCAATAATCTTTATATTTCACTAGTTTGTGTATATTTTAACCCAAAAAATGGATAAAACAAAAGAAATACGATATATTACGTGATCACAAAAATTAATATCAAACGTACAGCGTGACATCAATAAAATGTATTGACGACGATGGAAAATATACGTATTAAGTATACGGTGAACTCATTATGCGTCAAAAAGTGGAACAAGTTTGTTTAATTTTTAGCACATCTTGTTAACATATGAAATCTGGTAATGTATGTAATGTCACCTAAGCCTCATTCCAGGCTACTTTTTTAATGCATAACGATAATACTTAGTGCTAATACATAGATATAGATAATGCATAACGAAGTTTGTTACATGGCATGGACGTTCCACCCGTCGAATGACGAATGTTAAACAAAATTATTAATTACACATTTTATAAAAAAAACCAAAGCGCTCTATGGTGGGGTTGTCCGAAACTCAATTCGTTTGCGTTATATATATATATATAAAGTTGCGTTTCTTTGGGCCGTGATTGTGATCTTTTTGAATCATGACGCCACTGAGTCTAGTATGAACGCGACCACCGCCGCTGGTAGAACATTCTATAAACCTGAGCGATGACGTAATCGTCGGCGGAGTAAACACACCCGTCTAGACCTGTTAAATTACATCTGGTCGTATGACCCTTTGTATTCGATGTTATTATCGCGTCGAATGTTCCAGAGGGACGCCGGACTGTATAAATACCGTCAGGGAGGACAGCCATCACATAGTGATATAAACAAGCATCGTGAAATGATCAGTTGGTGATATAAACAAATAATCTACGAGTTGTGAACATAAATAAATATAGTTATATAAATAAATATGGTGTAATAAATATTGTTTAAATAAATAATCTTAGTGTTTAAGTATTTAATAATATTCTTAGCCTTAAATTAGTATTTATAAATGTTTAATCATAGTGTTAGTAATTTTATCATTTATTTAGTAAAGTATCATTTTTTGAGAAAAATGCATGTATTTTTTTATATTAACTTGATTAAAACATAGCTACAGTAACAGCGCCATGAATGGAAAAAAATGTAATATGTGTTAATTTTTACTTCCTGCCATACCATAACAGGTAATGTTTTCGGTCCAAAAATTCTATAGTGAGTTTTCAGTGAATAAGCACGAATTAGGGTCCCAACACGTTTTTATTATTTTTACAATGATGTCTGTGTGTGCGTGTGTTTGTTTGTAACAGATTTTCTTGAAAAAATATATTAAAATATGGTCAAAAACTTCTCAAATTTGGTATTTGAAAGTCGTATATAATTAGAAACTATATATAATAAACCGGAAGTGGTACTTAATTTGGAGCTATTAACAGATTTTCGAGGAAAAACATAATAAAATATAATCCAAAATTTTGTACTACAGATTTTTCTATTTAGATTAGATTTTGTTTATGAATGATCAACCGGAAGTGATATTTAACTTAAAGCACATTGTTATTTTAAACATGGAATTGGCGGGAGGTCATGTGCTGGCCACATCAGATTTTTTTTACATAGAATTAGAATGTCATGAAAGAAATACGTGAATATTTCGTTTGCGATGACATTTATGTTTAATTAAAAGCACGAAATATTCACTTCTGTCCGAGCTTCTTTCTGTCAGTTTACTCTAATTCTATGAAAAAATTAACATGTATTCATTTTTCCCCTTCATGGCACTCTTATTACATCCACATTTTAATGAAATTAATATAAAACTTTACACTAGTAAAAAAAAATATTTTTTTTCAATTTTTCTTGAGAAATAGACATTGTTTGCTTATTTAACTGTCTTTGTAGCTCTTACAGTTCTCGAGATAGCAATGGTGGCCCATTTGAAATGAACACCTGTATATATATATATATATATATATATATATATATATATATATATATATATATATATATATATATATATATATATATATATATATAGGGTGTATCACGGAAAGTGAAACAGGCGTTTACCATGGGAAATCAGTTATTCCGTGCGCATTGCTCCCCTAATTATTTTAGACAAAAAGTTTCAAATGGATGTTGTAAAGCAAAAATTTCTACATCCGAATCAATAAACATTTTGCCTACTTCATGACTGCAGAAATAAAATTTGGAAATTCACGGAATTACAATAATAGTATTAGCCATGGAATAAGAAACAAGAGACGAACAAAAGCGTAACGTTTTATACGTCAAATTACTAGTATTTATTTTGACAAATTGTGATACTAAAATCGATATTAGAGTTAATTATTTTCAAAAATGAATAATTATTCAAATGAAGAAAAGTTACAAATAAGTAAATGGCATTATGCTGGCCATAGTTTACGGCAAATTCGAGATTATATTAGTGCTATTTGGCAAAATCATGATGTTCCGGGGTTGTCTACTGTTCAACGATTTATTGCCAAGTTTGAGAAGACAGGTACACTTAATTTCAAAAAAGAGGAAGAAAATAACGAAAACTTCAATGAAAATGAAAAAAAAATGTTATTTTCATTTTAAGACAGTTCATAGAATTATTAAGAAACATATAAATACATTCCTTTCAAATTTCAAAATCATCAATATATAACGAGATTTTGAACTGCGTGCATCATTCTGTGAAATAATAATGGAGTAGTCAAATTATGATAGAGACTTTTTAAGCAATATTTCACTCACAGATAAATGCATATTTACCATGAATGGCGAACCCAACGGTCATAATTACCAATATTGGTCCCAAAATAATCCACATAATTATTATAATCTCGGTCACAATATCAACAAACTGTAAATGTATGGGCAGAAATTTTGGGAGATAAAATCATTGGCCCTTTCGTCATTAAAAGAATAAATTCGGAGTCATATTTGAATTTTTTAATGAATGTTGTTGGGCCAGAAATTTCCGAAACAAATAAAGAAAATGTGTGGTTTCGACCTGATGGCTGCCCATAGCACAAGAGAAATTGTGGAATATCTGAACCAAACATTTCCTGAAAGCTGGATAGGACGAAGTGGACCAATTAACTGGCCAGCACGATCGTCTGATTTAACCGTGCGATTTTTTATGGGGTCATTTAAAAACTAATGTTTATAAAAAAGACACCAAAATGTAGAAGAACTTAAAAATGCTATAACACAAGAATATCAAACATAAATAATAGACAATTAAGTAATGTTCGGCAAAGTTTCTAAAATAGATTGGGTTATAGTTTAGCACAAAACGGAGGATTGTTTGAACATCTATTATAATTTAAGAATATTTTTAGGTTGTTTATATTTAATTTATTTTGTTATATTAATTAATTGTTAGTGTTACCTTATTTTATTTTATTAATCTAATTAAACCTTTTGCTTTATTATTATTATTATTATTATTTTTATTATTATTATTATTATTATTATTATTATTATTATCATTATTACTATTATTATTATTAAATTTCTATTTAGAAAATTAATATTTATTACGTAAAATATTTCTTTTGACAATTATTATTTTGACACTGACGTAATAAAACGTTACCCCATAGACTAAGAAAAATATATAGTAGAAGATTGGGTATCTCCCTTATAAACCATGACAAGATTTAGTGCCGTCTATGAAAAGGACAGAGAACTAAATTTAACAGCCGAGAACGTGGCGGGAAATATGATTTCATTTTGAATTATTCTAAACTTTAAATTTTAATTCTTGATAATGTAATTAGTAAAAAATCTATCAAAAATAGATCATTTATTTAAGACATTATCAAGAAATGTGAAATATATCTTGCACTATAAAAAAATAATTAATATGTTAATATCTTTATTTAAAAATGTATAGGTACATTACATTATTTAAATCAAATAAATAATTACAAATCTCAAACTATGCGGCAACAACTAGTAAAATTTAAGCACATACTACTGAAAGAACCAAAAATTTAAATTATTATTATTATTATTATTATTATTATTACAACAGATAATTTTGTTTCAAAGGAACTGTTGTGGCTATCACAATACCTCTCGCGCCCTTTCCATTGTGGTATATATAAGTATTGTTTTTAGCATTCCTGTACACACAAAAATTCTAATTACACGTAATCTCGTATTTTCTGTAATTTTAAATGCATTCTATGAGCAAGTTTTCTCCATTTCTTCTAAATGTTCGAGGTTTATCCAATTCATTAACGGAATTGGCGTTATTTCTGAATGGTTCATGTAATATACCTATTATATTAAATACATAATTCATAATATAATAACAAATATTAAATATCGTTCCCAGAAAAAGCATTCAGTACTATCTCTGAATTTTTGACACTGATATTAGTGACATTTATCTGTCAATTACAGACATTTTAATTTCTCGAGTAGTTATCATGGAGATGTTTGGGCTGTGAGCAGGCTGTGAGATTTACTACAACAGATTATTTTATAGATTATATTTCTACATCTTTAAATCTATAGAAGTTATAATAAAAAAAATAAATGTGTCGGATAGAGAAAAAATAATATTTAGTTCTCGAGATAGCAATGGTGGTCCATTTAAAATTAACAGCCTGTATATATACAAGATGTTCGGCGTAAGACCGGCACCAAGAATATTTCGTTTATTTTGAAAAATAAAAATAGACAAAAATGTGAATTTAAAAAAATATAACTTTGTGATGTAACTTGAAAACCACTGGTTTAAAAAAATATTTTCTTCTCTAATCGGATTTGAGGTAGCTCATTTAGCTGTTACACATTTGGTATGCAAAAGTAGCTCGCGTAGTACAAAAGGTTGAACATCACTGTTATATGGCAACGCCCAGGAGCATTCACAGCTAGTATTTACATAATACTAATGCGTAATGCATAAACACAATGCATAACAACAAAAGTTCGCAAAACTCAAACTTTTATGCATTACGCAAAATTAATTGTAAAAAAAATATACGTAAAATTTAAAGACAAATTTTCTAAGAAAAACTATTTAGTAAAGTATCATCTAATGCCCCATTTATAATTTAGTAAAGAGTAGGAATTCAAAGTATGTACTTACTCAAACTTTTCGGTTTGGTTCATATTGAACTAGAAAAAATATTGCATTCATATGACATATACGCGCATAACGTACGCATCCATACACAATCGCAAAATATTTAAAATTTGATTCTAAGAACCTTGCAACGTGTTTATTTACCAAAATCTTAATATTTCCGTGATTTTTAACACGATCCCTGTACCTTCCGTAGCATGAGTAGTGAGAAGTAAAATAATATTTGTATTCGTAATCGCGAACATATTCGCAATATGAAGCGGTATTTGAAACTGACTTACATAGGGTTATAGTCTTTTATGGAGGATTGAATAGCTTAGTAGACGGAAGTTATAAATTATTCGAACTTGAAAGCATCATTTGAAGGGTAGGATATGGGCCGTATTAAAATAAATCATATTGAATTTACTTTGTGTAAATATAAAATGTGTGTATTTAAAATTTACGTTTGAATTTTATTGTAATCCCTGTAATATTTTAATCTGTTTTTAAATAAATTGAAATTCGGAGTATTACATGAAAAACGCATTATTATTTGAATACTATAATCCAGATTTAAAAGTACATAATTAGAAAATAATTTCGGGTACGATCCTTGACAAAAGAATATACCTGTCTCAAGGAACCTTTACCGCAAGTCTCATAAGGGGCACTATGCTTATTTTGTAATGAGTTCAAATATCAGTCCATACAATTATACCCACATATATTTTGCATATACGAGTATTATTTATAATATACTTTTTTGAACAAGGAGAGGTCAAAATAGGCTTTTGTAACGTATATAATCTAAAATTGTAATTTTTATAACTTTTATTACCACAACCATTGTTTTTACGATATAAATTCAATAATTCTATATTTCTGCTGTTAACTGAATATACATATCTAAAATATATGCAGGCATATCGTTAGATATAAAATTTTAAAAAATCAATAATTTTCTTATATACTCTTATAAATCTATGAATATGATTGCATAATATTATAACTCGAAATTAAATAGTGATGAAACAATTGAGCAACGCCATTTCAAAGAAAATATAAAAGTGGTCTGAGGAAGTATAAACAATATTTTAATAATATTTCATACGTCACAAAAAAGCTACAAAATTTACTTTTCATCTAATTAGTGACCTAATAGGACAACTATAAATTAACTGACTTCGTATTGCTTATAATTTCCGAGATCCCAATGCAGGACCCGTTATTTGAGACACTGTATATTGTTTTTTACTATGACTATACATATTTCAATTGTATCAACAATATTAGTTTTTCTTTAATTTTAAATTATTTGTAGATATTTTGTTTTACTTGCAACTTGCAGTTCATTAGTCGTTTATGAAATATCTCTTATAACAGTTTATGATGTTTTCTGGCCCAGATTTAGAGTACTAGCCGCCCTGGGCACTGCACATATTGGCGCCCCCAATCCCCCCATCGCTAGTGTAAAGTCTATTGTAGAAAAAATCTAAAACTCAAAATTTTCGAAATGAAATTTTGAAAAAAATTAACTTTATTTGAAACAAAGGTCTGTATTATGAAATGTGAATATACTGGTTTATGATGAATGTAATTTATAAATTTGACTTGAAATTCTGATTAAAAATTTATAATTTTCTGCCTGGTTTATTTACTAGTATTTAAAAATAAAGTATCCTGCAATACAAGCCCAGAATATGTTGTGTTAAGTAGATAGGCTACAATTTTTTCCCATGCTTTTGCTCTGTTAAATTCTAATGAATATGATTTTTCAATTATAGGTGAAACAATTTTTACTATTGCGCCGATGTTAAACAATGTTCTCTTGTGATTGATCGGATTTGAAATTTAGATTTGGAAATACAAATATGGTTATAGGTATTCCAAATCTAAATTTGTTAATAGTTCATAAACCACCGTACAAGTTTTCAACATGTGCATATTTAGAAATCTAAATTTTAAATTAAACTCATCATAAACTATCCCTTTGGACTACTAATTTCATAAACTATTAATTAAAAAAAAAAGATTTTTACCCCCGATGTTGAAAATACTACATACACCTTAAGAGAATACTATTTTCCCTCGTGGCTCTCCAAATTGCACCACGAGAAAAATTATGCATTTCTTTTCCTGATACACTATTTTATTACATATAATTTTATAATTTAATAACACAATTTACTCGTCTGTGCATTTACACAATTAACAAATATGTTAGCAATAATAAATTATTGCATTTTGTCGCCCTTTGCGCCCCCAAAAATTTTGCACCCTGGGCTCGCGTGTGGAGTTATTGGTAAACACCGTAAAACGCTGTTAGTGACGTCACCATATTGAAATACATAATAGTATAATTGAATTGCAGATAAAATTATAAATTAAGTCATTGCCGGTATGGCAATTAAGTCATTAATATCAAGATCAAGTTATTAGTTTTCGCTCTTGCCATTGATCTGTTATAACTATATCCTTTGAGTGAGTGGGTGAGTGTGTTACGTAGACTAATAAATTTGTGTGATGGTCCCACGGTGCGTTGTCCGGTGAGGCTTGACGCGCAACGAACCTCGAAGTCTCCTGGGTTGGCGGTCTGCTCGGATGGTTCTTCAGCGCTGGCTGGGCTGACCACAGCGGCGAGAGGGGGTAGTCGCGCTGGCTTCCGGTGGCCGTGGGACGTGAAGATACGCAACACAACACAAAGCTTGCTCTGGATCACTGGAGAAACACACCGTCTTCAAAATAATCTTATTAAGAAGAAACTGAAAACCTTGACAGCGATTTGAATTATCTATTTCCTGGAATCATTAGAATACTTACTTCATAATTTATAAATTAATAAATAAATTATCGCGGCTTATTACTCATTTCTGGGTGGGCCAATGTGATTCATATTCGCAGATTTCGATAATGACGGTATATCTATACCGTTAACAGTAAAGGTTACCCCTGTACTAAAATAGGAAGCGAAAAATCAAATAAATTGTTCCTGTACTAGATCTACTAACATTTTAAAACATTCAACACTAGACATACATACTACTGCATTTTAAAATAATAAAAGTGTTAATACTGATCTTTGATTTTAATGGAAAAACAAAAATTTAATAGTATTTCTCCTTTTTCTATTAAAATCAATCAAATACTAATAGATTCCAATAATACTTTTTTTTTAAATGCAGGTTCATTTTAGAAGTATGCACGTCTAGTGTTGATTTTTAAAAAATGTTAGTAGTTCTAGTACCGGAACAATTTATTTGAATTTTCGCTTCATAATTTAGTATACGGGTAACCTTTCCCCTAAAGGGCGTTTACCAATCATAATCTCATGGGCTCTCAAAGATGTCATGAAGAGATTTCCACAACTTTTGAGAAGACAAGTTTCTGTATCCATTTCTTGCTATTAGAGTTAAAATTCAGGAAATTATAATTAGCTTTACGGAAATATACAAGGTTAAGATCTAAATCTAATATTTAAATAAATAGAAAGGCATTATAAGAGTCTAAGAATATATTTGTTTCTATTCATATATTAATCTCTGTCTAAGAATACTCGTAAATATAACCATCTATGAGAATGAATCATAATTAATACATATTCGCTGTCAAGCGGATATCTAATTTTAGCCAATCAAGTGATTACATTTATATGTCTGTGTGCGTATTAATAATGAATGGAATGAGTCGCGTGCCGCTGTCACAGTCACCTAGCGCGAGACGTGCCGACAGTTCAAGGTCAAGCGAAACTCGAGGCTCGCGGCACGGACTTGTAGCTATATGCGAACAGAGACAATTAATCCTTACAATTTACTGTATAGATTTCAACATCTCACATTTTAATTTTTATTTTTTTTGTATACTTAATCGATGTTTATTTAACAAACAAATTTACTGAAAATAAATTATATTTATTTTATATATTTTATACTAATGTATACATTAGTGTTATGTGTAAGTAATAATATTGTTAAAATTATTACTATAATATAAACTCTGTAACAATATAGGGCAAGGGGATGTGTGGATATGCCCAAGATCAAATTTAGAGAACTTATTGATAGGTATACTATTACAATGTAACAAAAGCAGTGAAAATTTTCAAATAATTTTTAATGGTATTGTTATTAAATAACAATAGTGAACATCTGATGTCAGCACGTCTGTCTATTAAAGACTAAACTAATTACATAGTGCTACTCAAAAAAATTTATGAGTAGGATTATATTATGTGTAGGTATATACTATTTTGAAGTACCTATTATAATTATGGTTTGCTTGTTTTGACGACAGGTGAGTAGGTCTAAGAGCTTTGGCGTAGATATTGAAATTGTTTTCGGTTGTTGTAGTAATTTTACAACTTCCTTTTATATAGTTATTATCATTTCTTTTTTTTCAAATTTTTATATACTTACTAAATATTATCTGGTTAGCTTAGCAGTATTCTGTATTTGTCTGGTCAAATTTTATAGGTGTATCATTGATGATAGAGATAAATTTATACTATAGAATTTATTACGTGAGAATATTAGTTATTATAGAGTTGCAATATTATATAATATTCAATTGTTTTTGTCATGGAAATCTGATTACATGTAGAAATAAATATGAAAATAATAATTTTTCTTTTGCATTTCTCGTTTTTTACCTCTCGCTAAGAGAGGTATTCGATTCATGCTAAAAATCGCATATCCAGATTTTATTGAATAAGCACGTTTTAAGGTCCCTACAATCCGATTTTAACATTTTTACGATGATGTCTGTGTGTGTGTGTGTGTGGATGTGTGTGTGTGTGGGATGTTGGAAGGACGGTTACTCAAAAACTATAAGACTTAAAAATTGTTTAACAACGTATTTCCCAATCGGACAATCATGGGAAGATCTGAAAAGGTTTTGGTAATAATTGGACAACCGGAAGTAGAAGATTCTTGAAAAAAATCTTCTAAATATTATTTTTTGAAAATTTTTCGTGGTAATATTAAAGAAAATTAAATTCTCTATCTGATACATTTAAATATTTTATTATATATTCCATAGATTTAGAGATAAAAGAAGTATAATATATAAAATAATCTGTTGTAATAAATTTGACAGCCGAAAGAATGCCATGAAAAATAGTTGATAATTTAAATTATTTGTAACTGACAGATAAATGTCAGTGTCAGAAATAATGAGTAATGAATTAAAAATGTACTTGGAGAATCCCTTAGTTCTTGATCTGTGACTATTATGGAGATGACAAGTCTAGGTTGAAGGACTTAAATTTGTTTCTAACATTATGGGACAATGTACACCAGTACTGTAGACTAGAGTAACTTTGAATTGCGAAAAAGCTATCAAATTCTTCTCAAGTAAGTTGTAAATATTGACAAAATCGGAGTGCAATCTATCCGTCACTTTATTAAAGGGAATTAAGGTTATTTAGATATAACAAGTATGAAAAAATAAAATGTAAAAGAAGATATATAAGAATAGATGCACAATCCAGATATATACATTTTAGACCGCCCAAAATTAATGTTTTTACTAGAAGAATATGAAGAGAAAGTAAACAAAGTTGTTCGAATTGAAAATTGCTGTTACCAGCCTAATATTTATATATGGTAAACTCTACTTTGTAATTTATTGTAACATAATTTATGGTAAAATATCTTCATGTTGCGACATGCTATTATTGAATAATAAAGAAGTTTATACGTCATAGATTTATATGAATATATTATTTGTATTAATAAAAATAAATAAATAAATATTTCATCACGGCATATTACCCATTGCTGGGTGTGCCAACCTGCTTCGTACACAGATATCGGTAATGATGGAATATTTGTACCGTGCGGGCGCTTACCAGGCGTCACCTCACGGGCACTCATTGCTGGCGTGGAGAGTGCGCCACAGGGGTCAATTTTGTGCCATTAAAATTCGATGTAATTTTTGGCGTTGGTCGGGATCGAACCCGGGTCCCCAGATTCGCGACCAGACACTCAGGCACACGGCCACGAGACCCCATTATTATTTGTATTTATAAAAATAATCTTTGCTTTATGCATACAGCCAGATAAAATATACGGCGAGAGGTTATGTGCTGGCCACATCAGATTTTTTCGTTATGTAAGGGTATAAACATTTTATATCGTTGTATTCAGAATGCTGAATCGAATAGGCGAATAAAAAAGTAGGTTCTCATTTAAAATTACATACATACATACATACATAAAATCACGCGTGTCCCACTTAGTGAGTTCGCACAAACCCGATAACAATAAGAACAACATCACCATCATACAACAAATCCTTACACATTTAAAGTGACCGATTTTCGGTAGCGAAATATCGCATCCGGATCACAATAATAGTTAGGAAACAATCATCCTTCGCCACACATTCCTATCTAAGCAGATTTCTTTCGCCACGGCCACACTCATAATCCTTACTCTTAACTTAAACATATTAAAGTCACCGATTTTCGGTAGCGAAGTACTGCATCCGGATCACAATAATAGTTAGGAAACAATCATCCTTAAATTAAAAAGTTGAATTCTGTATTTTGAACCACTGGTTGAAAATAATTTTTGTAATGCACATTTTAATAGTCATATAATATATAAATTATTTGCTGATTTATACGACTTCGTATCTCTTACGGTTCTCGAGATAGCAATAGTGACACACTTAAATTGAACACCCTGTATATATATATATATATATATATATATATATATATATATATATATATATATATATACAGCGTATTTGAAAAGTGGACACACCCTTTTTTCATCTGCATATTGTTGCAGATACACATATGATTCAATCAGTGCAATATTTGTGATTGAAATGTGTAAAAATTGTAATTGTAGAACTTACGGCATAACCGGAAGTGACATCAACTTTTTACAAATAATGATTTTCTTTTGCACGATTTTTATCGTTGACATATAATTTAATACTTATGTGAGACTGTGAGAGTTCTATGACAGTAACTGTTTTCATGATACGAGTATTATGTTAATAAATTCATTTATTTATAATTTAATGTTAGTTTGAAATAAGAAATTTACAAGTAACAAAACATTTATTACGTCTTCTTAATTCAGTCATAACGTTATAAAACTCGAGTCTGTCAATTCCTTGTACAGCATTGCGTATTCTGTTCTTCAATATTGTTTGGTTTATTAATATAAACTAAGTTTTTAAAAAAACTCATATTTTTCTTTTTCAAATGATTTCTAAACTATTAGTAATCCAGAAAAATGTTCCAAATAGAGAAGATACAAATTTTTCATTGCCTAACTAGTGGCGTACAAAATAAATTTTTATATCCGTAAATTTCTGAGATATAACAAAGTTAAATATATATTTTAAATGAAACACATTTTTCACGTTATCTTTTCCGAGTCTGTAACTATTTCACAAAAAATCATATTTTTTAAAAATTATATTCTATTTGATTGATATAATTCATTTTATGACTTTCTTGCTCAAGAGTGACCTGATAAAAAATATTTTTTGATATAAATTTGATTGATTTTTGGGCAAAATTTTCTAACGAAATAAATTATTTAAATAAAACGAATATTTTTCAATAGAATTCTTACCAATATTTTCGAAATAACACTATATTTTCCATAAAATAATGAAAAAAAAATTCTAAGTTAAATAAATACAAAACACAATACTACATCATTGAAAAGAAAAAAAAAAATATGCAGTTTATTCAGACTAAAATGGGTTCCATTTAAAAAAATCTGATGTGGCCAGCACATAACCTCTCGCCGTATATTTTACCTGGCTGTTATGCATAAAGCAAAGATTATTTTTATAAATACAAATAATATATTCATATAAATCTATGACGTATAAACTTCTTTATTATTCAATAATAGCATGTCTCAACATGAAGATATTTTACCAAAAATTATGTTACAATAAATTACAAAGTAGAGTTTACCATATATAAATATTAGGCTGGTAACAGCAATTTTCAATTCGAACAACTTTGTTTACTTTCTCTTCATATTCTTCTAGCAAAAACATTAATTTTGGGCGGTCTAAAATGTATATATCTGGATTGTGCATCTATTCTTATATATCTTCTTTTACATTTTATTTTTTCATACTTGTTATATCTAAATAACATTAATTCCCTTTAATAAAGTGACGGATAGATTGCACTCCGATTTTGTCAATATTTACAACTTACTTGAGAAGAATTTGATAGCTTTTTCGCAATTCAAAGTTACTCTAGTCTACAGTACTGGTGTACATTGTCCCATAATGTTAGAAACAAATTTAAGTCCTTCAACCTAGACTTGTCATCTCCATAATAGTCACAGATCAAGAACTAAGGGATTCTCCAAGTACATTTTTAATTCATTATTCATTATTTCTGACACTGACATTTATCTGTTTATTACAACAGATTATTTTATATATTTTACTTCTTTTATCTCTAAATCTATGGAATATATAATAAAATATTTAAATGTATCAGATAGAGAATTTAATTTTCTTTAATATTACCACGAAAAATTTTCAAAAAATAATATTTAGAAGATTTTTTTTCAAGAATCTTCTACTTCCGGTTGTCCAATTATTACCAAAACCTTTTCAGATCTTCCCATGAATGTCCGATTGGGAAATACGTTGTTAAACAAATTTTAAGTCTTATAGTTTTTGAGTAACCGTCCTTCCAACATCCCACACACACACACACACACACACACACACACACACACACACACACACACACACACACACACACACACACACACACACATCCACACACACACACACACAGACATCATCGTAAAAATGTTAAAATCGGATTGTAGAGACCTTAAAACGTGCTTATTCAATAAAATCTGGATATGCGATTTTTAGCATGAATGCAATACCTCTCTTAGCGAGAGGTAAAAATATAACTTTGTGTTATATTACGGAAATTAACGGATATTAAAATTTATTTCGCATGCCACTGGTTAGGCAAGCAAATTATCTTACTTCTTTATTTGGAATATTTTCTGGATTACTAATAGTTTAGAAGTTATTCGAAAAAGAAAAAATCAACAAAATTCAGTTTTTCGCCATTATCTAGTGTCCTATGAGAATTTTTGGAAAAACAAAAGCACATTTGCGATGGCCCCCTATAGGTGTACAAAAAGTTCCATTTAACTAACATTGTATCTCTTATACTTCTCCAGATCCCAATGGTGGCAACTCTAAATGGGACACATTGTATGTATTATATACATCAAATTAATGTAAAACTAAAAGTGAATTTTCCTCAAAAAAAAAACTTAATGTGAGGGTATGAAACGATTATATCGTTGAATTGAGAATTAAATTCTCTAGCGAATAAGCAAATAAAATATATTTAATATAGGAAAGTGAGGTCCTATTTATTGGGAACCCCGATATAATTTTTATATTGAGATAGAAGCGCGCGCCGACCCGACGCGCCGAATGCTGGCGCCGCCACTGGTAGCATGTTCTCGAGCAATGACGTAATCCCCCGCGGGGGAAAACCCATACGCGTTTAGAATGATTAATTACATCCGGTGGTGTGATTCTTTGTATTCGATGATGGTCGCGTCGGAAAGTTTCAGAAGGACACTGGGCTGTATAAATACCGTCCGAAGGACAGCGGATAAATAGTCTGATATATAGAAGCAACGAGCAATGAAGTTGGTGATATAAATAAACAGTCTACGAGTTGTAAACATAAATAAATGTAATGTAAATAAATATTGTTTAAATAAATTATCTTAGTGTTTAAGTATTTAATAATATTCTTAGTCTTAAATTAGTGTTTATAATTATTTAGTTATTTTTATTTTCTTTTTAATATTTATCCTAATTATTTATCGTTTAATAAATGTATTATTTTAATTAATAATATCTATTTTATACCACCCAAATAAATAAAACGTTATAATTGGTGTTAGGTGTGGGGTTGTTAATAAACTGTGAAGTGTAAATAATAATAAATAAAATGCCTAAAATATTAAAATTAAGTGAATTGAAAGTATGTGATCTCAAGATGGAACTGTAAGAACGAGATTTGGAAGCAATAGAAAAGAAGAGAGAGCATCAAGAAAGACTGCGACAAGCATTAGTCGATTCTGGTGAAAATCCTGAATATTACATTTTTGAAATTCCGTGTGTCGAGTTCGAAATTTGTAAACTTGTAGACGAATATTGTAAAAGATTAGAACAAATATGGGAAGAAAGTTTGGATCGGATATTGGAGGAAAGTTCTGGAAAAGTGTAGGAAAATTCCGGAGCACTGGAAGAAGAATTGAAGGAACATTCCAGAACATTGGAAAGGGAATTGCATGAAAGTTCTCGAAAAGCGGAGGAAAATTCCAGAGCATTGGTAGAAGAATTAATGGAACATTCTAGAACATTGGAACAAAAATGGGATGAGAGTTCTAGAAAAGCTGAAGAATATTCTGGAATTCTGGAGAACAGGAATTGAAAGTGAATTCTGGAAGAGTAGAGTAGAGTTCTGGAATCATGGAGCAAATGTTGGACCTGAAATTGGAGGAGAATTCTGGAATTACGGAGCAAATGTTGAAGCGGAAATTGAAGAATTCTGGAAAAACTTATTAAGGCCTTCTGGAGTTTGGGGACGACGAGGCTTGTTTGGGTCGTCTCGCACGTCCAACGGCCCCTGACAGCGGTTTGCAGTACATGCCACTCAGGCACTCATCTCTGGAGTTCGAGATACTCAGCAAGCACTGCAATTAGGCAGCCCAAAATCTATGGTTGACGCACTATCATAAGTATCAGATCGTGAAGCTGCCAAACAAGTTTCACGTAACCAATCGCGAGTTCGAAATATTTATGCTAAGGGAAATGAAAACACCGAAGGCATAGATGAAAAAGTGTGACGAATTATAAACGAAGTGTTTGCTAGAAGAAAGAAACTCCGCTATTACAAAAGAAGACGGAAGCGAAAAAAAAAATAACGCGAAAAAGTAAGAAAGCGTGTCCAGTAAGAAATTAAAAAGAAATGTAGGCAGATATTATAGAGGTAAAGGATGAATCCGTTGATGTTAAGGATGGATATGAAGAAAGAAGACGGAAGCGAAAAAGAAAGAGAACCCGAGAGAGAAAGGGAGCGTGTTCAGCAAGGTATTAAAGAATAAATCTAGGAAGAAATTCCAGAAGTAGAGGAAGAGGAAAGCCAACCTGAAATGAATAGTTCTCTGACGAGCAGCTGCGATTCCAATCTAAGTAGTTTGAAACGGGGCCTGAAGACAGTGAGGAAGACGTGCCCTTGGCGATTCGTATGAACAGATCGAGTGGGAAACGAAAACTCGAGTTAGATAAAGATGACAACGATGACATACCTCTCACCACAAAGAAGAAGAAAGTCAAGACAGAGAAAGAAACTTGAAAGAAAGGGGAGTAACGCCGATGCATTGCTCAGAAAGCCACGCTAAGGAAGGCAAATATGGTAGTCGACTAGAAGAAAAATACTCCACCATTGCCAGAATAACAGTAGTCGACGATAGTTGGCAGCCCGATGGACTACGCAAGGAACAAGAAAATGACCCGACTTTGAAATTTTTATTAGAATGGAAAGTAGAAGACAGAAAAACAATATGGGAAGTTGTTGCACCACACTCACAGAGTGTAAAATCGTACTGGGCCCAATGGGACTCAATGATGATTGAGGATGGCCTATTGAAGTGTAACACGAGGGGGTGGGGGGAAGCTCTAATGATCTTGTGGGTTGAGAAACTCTAATGATGGTGGACTTACTGCTTTTCCCAACGATGACCATGACTTTAACTGAAAGGACGGAACACAGACACAATTGCACTTATACACTTAACTTTGATGGCCGATGAACACTTACACACACTTTTATTATGGACACAGATATTACTAATATTACTAACTAACTTCTTTATTTACATGATTAATATTTACACTAAACTTATTATTGATTATACTAAACATATTATTACTGATTACACTAAACCTAATTAGACACATAAACTAAATAGTTACATTTTACATAGTAACTCTGCGTAGTAGCGTCTACTACGCGCTCAAACTAAAACTCAAACTACATGTCTAGTCGACATGAGTATCTAAGACCGACTATCTAAAACAAAGCGTTACTTTCGTGACAGGCTTATCTCTGAGGGGTTGAAGGGGATATCATATGGCACCCATACCATAATATCAGCCCTGCACGTAGGCTTGCAATAACTTCTAAACTTAATTGTCAACAAATATCTGTCCAATGTCTGACAGCTAGTCTAAACAGTCAGTTAATAAAATATGATAACTATTTCTAAACAGAATTTTGACTAACAAAGATAACAAGTTAAAATATTATTCCTGAAACTATAATTTAGAAAAGATTATAAAAAGTTACTTATTTGTTATTGCTCGTCTTGTTACAGTAGCGTGTGGTAGAGAATGCTGATAGAACTGAGAAGAAAACTCAGTTGGTCATTCCTAAGAGTAGAATACCAGACGTGTTTGGAATCAACAAGACTTTAGAAAGATTGCGCTAGCGATTTTATAGGGTTAACTACAAGGAGGATGTTAATGACTGGTGCAAGAAATGTGTGGTTTGCGCTGGAAGAAACGGTCCGCATAAACGGCGAAGAGTTCCAATGCGTTAATACAACGTTGGCAGCCCATTTGAGCGTATTGCGATTAACGTGGCCGGACCATTTCCAGAAAGCGAAGACGGAAATAAATACATCGTGGTTGTCTATCCATTCTATCCATTACCCAACCAGGAAATCATCGACTGTCACTTCTAGAATTCTAAATGTACCAAGGGGAATACATGTAAATTTAGTCATAAAGAACTGTTCCGGGACGAAACAGTCTTAAGGAGAGGGCAGTGTAGCGTGCGCCGACCCGACGCGTAAATGCTTGCGCCGCCACTGGTAGCATGTTCTCGAGCGATGACGTAATCCTCCGCGGGAAAAACCCATACGCGTTTGGAATGATTAATTACATCCGGTGGTGTGATCCTTTGTATTCAATGATGGTCGCGTCGGAAAGTTCCAGAAGGACACTGGGTTGTATAAATGCCGTCGAAAGGACAGCGGAAAGATAATCTGATATATAAAAGCAACGAGCAATGAAGTTGGTGATATAAATAAACAGTCTACGAGTTGTAAACATAAATAAGTCAATGTAGTTATATAAATAAATATACTGATATAAATATTGTTTAAATAAATAATCTCAGTGTTTAAGTAATTAATAATATTCCTAGTCTTAAATTCGTGTTTATAATTACTTAATCATAGTGTTAGTTCTTTTTATTATCTTTTTAATATTTATCGTAAGTATTTATCGTTTAATAAACCTATTATTTTAATTAATAATATTTCTTTGATTTTTACACTTCACCCAAATATATAAAACGTTACAATATCATCAATTTTATGATTTAAAATGACAATTTTCTTCTCATTTAACTAAAATCGTATCTCTTAAAACTTCAAACAAAAAAGTTACCAATAGTGAGCAAGCTTATTGAAACCCTGTATAAGTGTTAATTTTAATAATAGTTGTGCAATCAATCCTTATAGTCTTAGATTTATTAATACAAATTTTATTAGTGTTTCACGAGAGTCTTGCATTTTTCATGATCTTGCCTTGTTCTTTCAGAAAATGAAAAGTAAGAACAAGCCAAGATTTATATATTCCATTGCAAGATAAAACAAGAATCTGTCTTGCAAGAGAAATTGCAAGAATAGGCTATATTTTCAATATTTTCTTGCATTCTTGCATTCTTGCAATATTATGTCATATTTCAAATATTGACATTTTATTATAGGTAGTTCATAATGAGTTTTAGATAGAAACATTTTAATTTTATAATGATTAGGTAAGTGTACCAACACGATAAAAACAAGCAAACTGCGTCATTAATCGTCAGGTGCGCGGTAGGGAGAAAGAAAATGACGTTGAGGTTTATGAGTGGACTAAAGGTCCAAATCCATAGGCTCGTCAATTCGCTCCGTAAAGAAGCGTAGGTATATTTTTGGCCGTTAATTTAAAAAAATGTAGGAATTTCTTTTGTATTTAATAGCTATTCAATGAAAAAATCCATATTTTAATTAAGAATAGTGAATTTTTTTAACAAAAAATGTGAATAAAGAAAAACTAATATCGTGTACGCCACTGAACATTTCGTTGGATGCATGATCATCAGAACCGAGTAATTACGCAATCTATGTATACAGGTGTTCATTTTATTATGTCCACTATTGCTATCTCGAGAACTATAAGAGCTACGAGGTCAGTTAAATTAGCAAAGAATTTCTATTTTACAAGACTAATAAGCATAAAAATATTTTTTCAATTAGTGGTTCACAAACTGTGGATACTAATTTTGTTATTTTATATATACAACTATATTTTTTTCATTTGCTTATTCGATAGAGAATTTTATTCTGAATATTTGTATACCCTTATATAACAATTTTTATGAGAAAAATGCATGTTTAGTTTTATTTCATTATAGCTAAAATAAGTGTGCCATGGATAAAACAAGTTGAATATGGATTCAGATTTTAGAATGCTGTGACCGAAACAATAGCACTATTTATATTGTTTATAAATGTCAGTTGCCATTATTGAATTATTCTTGCTGTGTGAATACTAAATAAGCTCAATAAAATAGAAAAATGCATAATTTTACTGATAATGAAAAAGTTGATATGTACGAAGTGTACATTTTATCTAGAACAAATACCTTTGCCGCGGTTAGAATGTATCAGGAGAAATATCCTCAAAGAGAAATACCATCACATAGGTATTTTCGATGATTAGAAGCCAGATTACGTGCCAATACAACTGCATTTATTGAAAAACGAACTACAATTAATAATGATATTGAAATAGATATTTTGGCGTATTTTTAAACAAATCCAAGGGCATCTATTAGAATGGCTGCTACCGAGTACCAGCGTAGTGTAGGAAGAGTACATAAAATTTCAAAAAATAAATAAATATAGAGCGTTTAAACTTAAAAAAGTCCAATATTTACATCTTGGAGACCGTAAAAGACGTCTTGAGTTTTGTCATTTGTTGTTAAATGAAGGAAGAGAGTTTTTAAAATTTATTATCTGGACAGATGAATATTTTTTTTCAAATAATGGCATGTTTAATGGCAAGACATAATCATTACTGGAGTACTGAGAACCCTCCTAATTGTGCGTGGGAGAGGATTTCAAAGAAAATTTATTGTTAACATTTGGTGTTCTAATTTGAAAGATAAAATATTTTTTTACATGTATGAAGGTACTCTCACAGGTGATCGGTATTTGCAATTTTTAAGAGACACGTTAGAAAATATGCTATATGATGTGCCATTAAATGTTGTAAGAGATTTATATTATTAACAAGACGGTCAACTGTCCACAATGCACAAAGAGTAACGCAATATTTAAATGAAATGTTTCCGAATCAGTGGATTGGTACTAACGGCCCTATTGTTTGGCCCGCAGGTCGCAGGATTTAAATCCATTAGATTTTTTTTATGGAGCTACTTAAAGGATAATGTTTATAGTAATGTGTATCCAGACTTACAGCATCCATAAAAACAGCATTGAAAATGTTTTAAATAATATTGATGGCTGGATGTTGAGATCAGTAAGAAGTAATTTGTTTGGAAGAATACAATTATGTATTAATGTAAATGGAAGACAATTATTTGAGCAGTATTTGTAAATTTATTTAGTTGTTGTGTTTTTGTTTCAAAGTAACTGTTTTTCACATTCATTTGTATCGTCCATGGCACACTTATTTTAGCTATTTTAAAATAAAACTGATATAAATTTAAACATGCATTTTTCTCATAAAAATTGGTATCTAAGGGTATACAAATATTATATGACTGTATTCAGAATAAATTTCTCTATCGAATAAGCAAATAAAAAAATAGTTTCATTTAAAATAACAAAGTTGATACCCACAGTTTGTGAACCACTGGTAATTTTTTATGCTCATTAAAATAGTCTTGTAAAATAGAAATTGCTAAATAACCGATCTCGTGGCTCTTATAGTTCTCGAGATAGCAATAGTGGACAAAATAAAATAAACACCTGTATACGTACTAACCCTGAACGAAAACATGCAAGACAAGAAATATGCAAGAAGCTTGCAAGCAAGACAAGATTTTTGTTTGCAAAGAAAATCAAGACAAAAGTTATTTATATTTCATGTCTTGTTTTGCAAGACAAGTAAAGAAGTAGCCTAACAAGACAAGAAATGTTGTCTTGTTAAACACTATATTTTATAAAATTTTGTGTTTAAGTTATGGAATAGATTTAAAACACATAAATATAATATATTCATTAATATTGCTAATAATTCCTTATTTTAAAAATCAAAATTCAATTATTTTTTCCAAGAAAAACTATTCGTTTCTTCAAGAGAGAAATAAACAAATATTTCATATTCATCATCACAAAAATAATAAAATAATATAAGGAAATTCGAATGAAATTCAGACAATTTTTTTATGGTAAAATTCATTTTACAATAGGGCTGTCGCAAAAAAAATTATATCCGTTGTAAGTACTAAATTTTGAAAAAAAAATGTTTTTTAAAGAGCCACAAATTTGAAAATATCACGAAATATGCATTAGATATTATTTAAATTTGTGACAAATTCACGTAATCTGAAATAGATAGTGAAGTCAGAGTACATACAGTTTAACTGGTGACAAACTATCGTATACTTTTATCTATATAAATAGGGTAAGTGATACAAAGTGTTTTCCTATTGGCTATGAATGTCGTGTTGCATGTACTCCGATGTCACAGGAGTGGGGATTGTTTTCATGACTATTTCTGGTGCCAATCTTTTTGTTTTATTATTTACGAAAATAAAATATATTTTTTATTACTATGAAAAATATTGCATAAACTTTCATTTAAAATACTTTTTAAAAAATGTGAAACAGGCTCATTATAAATTTAAATTTATAAATCTATATTTGTAAATTATAAATCCATTATTAATAAGCTATTAGTGAAGTTTCTTTATTCTACATTTGACTAACATGATGGGACAGATTCATTATTTTAAATTCCTTTGTGTAGAATGTAGAATGCAGCTAATATATGGTATATGATTTAATTTCAATACATTACATTGATTGAAAAGTCCAATCCACGTTAAGAAAATATGTTTCCTGATGAAATCTCGTTGTTGGTGTTATGCAAATATAGTTTAAACCTCTTTAAAATCCAGTGTATGTTCAGCCAACCCGGTTCTAGTTCTCGGAATATTAAGAAACTATTTTCATTCTCCTCTATAGTGAATGTGTAAATCCGTAAGCAGCTCCGCTAGCTTTGCGGCACGTTCAAACAAACTGCGTCCTCAACCTGCCTGCTGACTGCCCCGCTTGGACGGCCATGGAAAGCCACAATGGGCTATTTGAAAATTCTTTTCACACTAAAGCTCATACTGAAACCAGCACACAACATTCAATTTTCTGATTGATCTAAGTCTAAGAATCCTTGACTAAACTTTCCTAATGGTGCAGGCAACAATATGCGTGCGTGATGTTTATTTGTAACTACTTAATACATTCATATGAGTATACAATATACCTAATAATTATTTTAAAATACATATTTTGACTATTGCTAAATTTGAGGTAAGAGGAATATTCTATTCCTTCCACGAACTATGGGAAACCTTGTAATAAAATAATTTAATTTTAAATAGTGCACGCCCTGCAATATTTTAATTTATAACTATGGTAATATATAGGATGCAACAAAAATATAATTTTTCTAGCCCCCATCCACCCACATGTCAATTGTCATCATTTCAAATAAATTTTGATAACAAACAAATGGATTAATAATTAGTGTTTGATGGGCGGTATCACAACCGATTTAATTATTTTTATCCCTATGTTTCAAAGTAATACATACGAGTATTAATAATATCTCATTTATTTCCAGTGTGCAAATATAGTATCACAATAATAATAAAATAACTAATATTTCCATTCATGCCCAACCCATGAATGGAAATATTAACCTTAGTAATTCCTAGCTGGGTACTGATGCATAAGTATCAATCAGTTTAGGCTGTTTTAAATTCAAGAAATTCCTAGCTAGCTAACGGTTTAGTACGGTGGTGAAACGGGCCATGAGACTTTTTCGTCTAAAGAACGTGAACGTAGCAACGAAATGCTACCCAAATGAATCGAATGCTGATACCAATGCTTCTTTGTAGATACTGTCAAGTTTGCGTTAGCAACTATAATTTTGTTTATACTTGCCGTCAAATAAGTACGGACTGGAGATTTCTACACTTTTGCCAATTCACTGGACATGTAGAAAATGTTAAGTTATGAAGAAACGACAACACCGTGGGACAAGAGTGCGGAGAATGGAAAAAGTTGAGTATCAGTCTATACTCACTTGAAGGCGATTATAATAAAATTAAATCAAAAAGATTTGGGCATTTCGTGAATATAGAATAACAATTTTATAACTGCTAATTTTTGATAAAATGAGATTTTTGTATGATTAGATTTTATTTACGAACAATATTAATGAAATGCAGGAGCTAAGGTTGGTTTATGCAACTTTTCATAAGGAATAAAATATAAAAGTGTACTAAGTACTCAAATATCGTACCGTGTACATAGTTTTTAAATAAAACATAAACATATGATAAGGTACATAAACATAATACGTGAGAAATGACCAAATTTTATTTCTTATTTCGGAGTGTCAACTGCGCATGCGCAGATTTCAATGTCGGTAGTTTCTGAAGTAAGGAATGGTACCTATAGTACGTTTAGTGAATGAAAGTTGACGTTTAAATTATTTTATAGATGCGGTTTCTTTTAATAAGTTTGTCTTATGATTTGAATTTTAAATGAAACTGGCAACAGAGGATCGTCGCGGGGTGGTGGACATTCCGCGTCTACAGGAATATATGAGTACAGTACAGTCGTCATAGATAGTGACTATGAGGGCGTACAAGAAGGAAAAGTGACTTAGGAAGATTGCCTGCCGGAGGAAACAGAGAATATTCAGTTTGAGGACGAACATAGAGATGTAGCTGAAGAACAGAGCGACGTAGCTAACGAACATATGGACACAATTGACGACAACAACTTGCATGAAGTGGGACTGCAAATGGTCTTCGAGGAGGACATCGCGGATGACGACCTGGACGTGAACTCCGGCAAGCGCATCGCAGGTTGGTGATACCAACTAGGAATTTGGTGTACTATAGACCTTAAGTTTTTTGTAGTTTCCGGAAAAAGACCCCTGTGGTGTAAAGAACCCCCGCTCCCCTTAGTATCAATGTTGTTTTCCCTGTTTTTTATATTTATTATGACAACTCAGTGACGATTTTGTGTTAGTGTTTAGTTTATGGCTATATTGTAGATAAGGTTTTAGAGCCATTAATTGCATATTAGGATTATAATTTTAATCGTTTAGGATGGAAAATTTCATCCAATATATTATTACAGCATCAAAACTACCGAAGCTAAATCAAAATTACACAATTTCGAACTGGAAACTAAGGCAGTAATACTCACATTGGAAAAATTCAGGATCTATTTGATAGGATATTCTTTCACTATCTAGACTGTAGTGCAGTAAGAAATAAATAGAAAAAATTGTCGATAGTTTGCGTCGTCATTTTAACTGTGGAATGATTGAAACTGACATGAGTTATGAGGAAGATGCTGACATAACGTCTCAAGAAACTGATTCTGAAATACGAAAAATAAAATACGCTTTACTAAAAGACAAAAACAATTATAAAGATTTTGTACTCGTAAATGGAAAAGTTGCTGTACTAAAGGCAAAAACAAATATCAAGATTTTGTACTCATGGAAAAGTTACAAGGAAAATTACTGATAAAAACTTGTATATCGTTCCAAGGAAAATGAGAAAATAAATTGTGATGAAAGTAGACAATGATATTTCTCATTTATGAACTCAAGAAAACTATGGCAAAGTTAAGGGAAAAAAATATTTTAAAAACATGCGAGAATATGTTACTATAAAAACGTAGGATGAAGATTCCATGATACATCAGGAAAGGCCGAACTGTGAGATTCCGAAGTTTGAATCAACCGCCTTGGGACGTATGCGACGAATGGAAGGACGACGAGTATATTTATCATTAAGGACAAAATATAAGAATGTGTAAAACCTCATGGATGTTTTGTTTTTATAATAGTAGTTTATATATCGAGGGAGTAAAGTTCGTATTATTTGTCGAGAGTGAAGATTAAAATCTGACGGTGTAACAAGAGGGACGCAATCGCTTGGAATAAACAAAAGAGACTATTAACAGCATGTAAAACTAACAAGAATAAAGCATAATTCCTATAAAATAAAAAAATTAAACTATTTATTTTTTCTAAAATAAATATAATTTATAATATTCGACACATCTGTTAATTGATATTAATTAACAATTGAACACTAAAAAAATATTTTTTTTCCTAGATGGCACTGTCAATGGCTTTGAGTAATTTTTTTTCCCTAGGGAGTACTTGTAATTTATATTTCCCTCGGTAAATAATGAAGCACATTAAGTAATTATTTTGATAAAAATAAAGTTAACATTATTTACCGGTTGTATATAAAATATATTATTGTAAATTAACGTAAGAATAAAAAGCATTCCAACATTTCTAAATTTGTCGTACATTTTTTGGGCACATATGCTTTCGTGACCATGTGAGATGTACTTTTGGTTATTGTAATCTTTTATTTCCTTTTCGTTGTCCAAAATATAAGGTTTTTATTGTTTATCATGGAGAAATACATTTTAAATTTAAGGCAGTAGGATTTTTTTGCCGAATAATTTATTTTTTGCTCGTCTAATCGGCTGTAAAAAATTCGAGTTTCTGAACTTCTTTTAGTTAAAAACTTGTTTTTGATAAATCATATCGAGCACTTCTATCTTATACTTTATTCCAGTTCCTTTTATTATATTGTAAAATGTGGTCCTCCACGCTGATTTTTTTATAATTTTAAATGAATGTACGTTTAATTATGATTCAATTCGTAATATTAAAAAGTCTTAATTGTTTTTAATTTAACTGCATTTGACGTCACGGCGACACCTATTGCTATATCTTTCTCTTGCACAAGCTCTATAGTAGGTTGCGAGAGTAAGCAATAGTGTGACGTCACTGTGACATTAACAACAAATTTTAAATATCTCGCAAAATAATTATTAAAAAATCTGATGTGGCCAGCACATTACCTTCCATCAATCCTGTGTATTATGTAGAAATTCCATACATAAATTTTCTTGCAAAAGGTTTTATATTTCCAGTAAAATTATTTCATAAACAAACTATGTACATTGCAATTCACACTGACTTCTTATTTGTAGTTTTTCTCGTTCGTTAGGGGTCACTTTCTTCTTCCACTCATTTCTATTTTGTTTATCGTCCTCATTCAGTTCCTTTTCTCTCAAGTCTTCCGCAATGCAGTCCTCCCATCTTCTCTTTGGTCTTCCTCTGTTTCTTCTACCTTCTACTACTAAGCTGTTCATTCTTCTTCCAATATATTATTCATCGTTCCTCATGACGTCCAAACTAATGTAATCGTCTCGAGATACGAGAGTATCTATCTAGAAACTTCTATCACTCGAACAATTTCTCTTATCCTCTCATTCCTTATCCTATCTTATCGTGTCTTCCCTAACATGTATTTCAACATACTGATCTCTCTGCCACATTCATTTTCTTTTCATTGACCCTAACATCTTATTTTCTTAATATAGTAGCTGTTTTTATGGTTATAACATCGCTGTTTGATTTATAAAATTTAATTTCTTCATAATTTTTTAACTCTATATCCATTGAATATGAAGTGTAAAATGCAATCAAATCGTATAGAATGTTCTTTAATATTTATAATAACATAAAATGTCAAAAAATAATATATGGCTGCATTTTTTTAAGAAAAACTTAAAAACTTCAATTAAGAGTACTTCCGGTGGACCAATTATCATCAAAATCTATTCAGATCTTCATATGGATGTAGAGGAATAGGAAAGAATTATAATTTTTAGAATTGTAGTGTTATCGTCTATGAAAAAATAGTCACATACACACACACACACACACACACACACACACACACACACACACACACACACACACACACACACACACACACACATGCACACACATACAGACATCATCGTAAATATTTTATATTTTTTTATTATGGAGGACCCCATTTTTGTACACTATTTATCATTATTTTATTATTATTACAATTGTAATTACTACTTTTTTTCTAAATTTAATTGTTCAATTATTTTGTAAATTTACTATAACTTTTTCTAGTTTAATTGTAGCTATTTTTATTGGTTTTTAATTACAATCGCAACAATAACTTATTTGCTACGTAAATTTTTCTGTTTTATGCATCAACACCCTGGTCCAGTTTGGTGACATGGTTTGTTGGTAGTGAAGTTCATTTTCTGGCGAATTACTGTTCTCTAGTTACACTTACACACAGATAATCCACACTGCAACTGCAAGACGAGATAAAGGCTAACAGCGGACATGGTCCCATTGTTCAAAATTTCTATATTGATGGTCATAATATATTGTAGATAATTTGAATTTTCGCGGTACACAATCTAATACAAGAAAAAAAAAATTATGTTGGAAAGTGTAATTCAAATAATTACAAAAATTTAACACTAAATATAATTACTTATGGATACATAATAATATGATAGAAACTTTCAAGGTTTAGACATCTCAATATCTGTTGCACAATTTAAATCAGCTCTAAACCGTAATAATTTTTGACCTCGATATATCTTATTCAGGTACCACTAATGTTAATGTTAATGTGGATATGTTTATATTTATGTTTGCATTTAGTAAACGATTGAAGCCTATTATTGGATTTCTCCGTAGGTTTCCCAAACTCCTGAATACAAAATAAATAAATATATAAATTAATTAATTAATTAATTGAGAACTGTAAGAGATACAAGGTTGGGTTATATTAGCATAGAAATATCATTTCCAACACTATTTCAAAACTATTAACAATTTTTTTTTTCGATCAGTGGTTCTCAAAGTATGTGATGCAACTTTCTTATTGTAATATAGACCAAATTATTTATTTGCTTGTTTGTTAGAAAATTGTATAATATCTTTATACCCTTACATGACTTTTTTTTTGAGACAAATGCATGTCAAGTTTTATATTATACAAAATAACATATGACTAAATATAATAAGTGTGCCAAGGATGATTGTAAATCAAATTTGATGTACTTTTCAAATTTGTAAAAAATATAGTATGTTCCATTTGAAATTTCAAAGTTGATATTAATTACTAATAAACCGGAAGTGGTATCATGAATGTACATCCGTCATCAAGTAGCTTACATGTTGCTGTATAAATCATGTTATATGAAAGAAATTACTAACTTAATAAATAAGCGAGATATTTGCTGGGTCCATTAAAATATAACACCCTGTATATATATGAAACAGAATGGTAAAACACTAAGTTCATAATCATATGAAATTCATGACTAATAGAAATGCAAGTGTTACTTAGTAGGTGACGTAGGCCGGATTTAAAGAAACGTGATATCGTTAGTGAGTCATATGTTGTCTAGATATGTGTCTAACAGACCTGTTCGAACAAGAGTAGAATTTTATAGCGATGACGCGATTTAATTTATCTTAAAATTGTCTGTGGCATTGTCATAAAAATGCAGTACTTTAGAAACCTAATCCCAAAATTACTTTACATTCTGTCAACTATAGTTTACAAAATTCTATTGTAATAAACGTTTGTGTAAACCTTAACAAATCGTGTGTATAAAATAAAGGTAATTCTACCTGGAAATTTCTTCTATGGAGCTAAATAAGTTAAGGAGGCCAAGAGATGAATTGTTGATGTGAGCGGCGCATTCCTTCGGCAAGTGATTCAGCGCCGGATGTACCCCCGCTCCGCACGCACTGCACTGAACAGGACAGGTACAAGTTACCTTGTCTCACCCTACCTACTACCTACACCATCGTAGGTTGCACCGAGTCCCATCTGTTACATCAAGATTAGATTACAGTCTAGTTTCATTTAGATACATTGAAATTTTTGCACGGAAAACAGTATTGAACTTAATTATTAATGATTTCAAAACATGCCGTATTAAAATAATTTAGTAATACGATCAGTTAATTTCTTACATAAGTACAACTATCTCGAAAACACTGCAGTTCATTGAATAATTTTTTACCATTTTATCTTCCGTCACCTTTAGTTAAGGAAGGTATTGTCTTTGGTTTGATGGTGAGTTTTTAATGAATAAGCACGTTTTAGAGTCCCTAGAATACAATTTTAGTATTTTTACAATGATGGCTGTATGCATGCGTGTGACGATCCTTTCGGCTCTAATAACTTCACTACTACAATTGAAAAAAATCTGATGTGACCAACACAATACCTCCCGCCATTTACCTATGGGGTCTCGTTGCCGCGTGCCTGATGTCTGGTCACGAATCTGAGGAATCCGATTCGATCCCGATCAACGCCAAATTATTCGAATTTTAAATGGCATAAAATTAATCTTTGTGGTAAACGCCCGCACAATACAAATATGTTAACATCGTTACCGAAATGTATGTATAAATCAGATTAGCACACACAGCAATGGATAACATGCCGTGATCATATATTTATTTGCTTCTTTATTTAAATACATACCTGCATATTTACTAATGCTAGAAATTATGTATTTTAAGTTCCTTTCCATAAAACTATTGTTCTATTTACAATTTTCCTTTTAAAACGTTACTATTATTAATTTAAAATGATTTTTTTTTTGACAGTGACATTTATCTGTCAGTTACATATATTTGAGCTGAACTATGTAACCACGGAGATGTGTTTATAAGCTCCAAGATATACTTTTTATATTACTTTATAAATTTATCCATAAAATATATAGAAAAAGTATTAAAGCAAACTTGTAGAAAATAATCTTTAAATTTTATAGTAACAATTTGCGAAAAAATTACATTTAAAGGTATTTTTTGAAGAAAAACTATATTGAGCTTCAAGTAAACTGGCAATTCCGGTTATCCGATTGCCACCAAAATCTAATGACTTCTTTCCATATTACAATAAGGTTTCTGAATGACAGTATTTAAGTTAGAGTGTAAAGAGGATCCACACACACACACGCACAGACACACTCACACACACACACACAGACACACACACACGCACACACACACTCACACACACACCCCACACACACACACACACACATCATCGTGAAAATGTTAAAATTGGATTCTAGGGACCTTAAAACGTGGTCATTTACCAAAATCTCGATATGCGATTTTTACCACGATCCCTATACCTCCCTTACCAAGGGTACCGGGATGTAGTAAAAATACAATTTTTTCGTATTTCTCTTCCTTACATCCATATGCAGATGTGATTATTTTGGTTATAATTGGTCAACTGGAAGCACCCTCATTTGAAAATTTTCTCAGTTTTTCTTGAAAAAAAAAAAACGCTATAAAATAGATTTTTACTTCCTTGTACGTAAGTAAAGGAAGTATTGTAATCGCGAAAAATTTCGGTTTTCAGATTTCAGCGGAAATATCCATTTTGATCATCCCTGAATCCATTTTGACTAATTTCGTCGTGATGTCTGTACGTCCGTACAAACGTATCTCGCGTAACTCAAAAACGGTAAGCCGTAGAAAGTTGAAATTTTGTATTTAGGATTCCTATAACATCTAGTTGTGCACTTCCCTTTATGGTTATTACACAATTTCCAGAAGTGGTACTTTACATGAAGCCTATAATAGATTTTAATGAAAAACTCTTTTAAAATATAATCCAAAACGTTTCAAATTTGGTATGCAAGACTTTTATGTCAATCGAAATAACATAATAGATTTTGGTTAAAATAGGCTAACCGGAAGTGGTACTTTACTTGAAGTTGTTAACAGTTTTTCTTGAATAAAATGATTTTATTTTGATTTTAGAAATAAATGCTTCAAATAAAAGTTTTAGAGAATTAATTTCTGCGTCTAGCAAATCAAGTATTATTAAATTAGCCCTTTAAATAAGCGAGATATGTAAATTGAAAAATTTTTTTTTTTTTGTAATAAAGCTTGCTATGGATTAGGACAAAAAAATAAAAAAAATGTTCATGTCAAATTACGTTAAATACGTACAATTTTATGATTCGCACAATAACAAATATTATATTTTTATTGTGAAATTAGTTATATTCATTGTTGAAATCAAATATTTTTTTGTTGTAATCAAAACTCTCTTTAAAAACTCCCTTTATGGTCGCTATATATCTTACTGTTTTGAAGTTAAAATTAATATTTTGTAATTTATTTATTAAAAAAATATGTATAGTTTAATAATCATACAAGGAAGTCGTGTGGTGTCCACACCAGATTTTTTATATATAATGTTATTATAAATTAAAGAATATTTCAATCTCTAAATTTTTTAATTGGTAATTGTGCATAATATTCAATGGATTTAGAGTTAAATAATTATAAAGAAATAAAATTTCATATAGCAGCCGCAGCTATAATTATGGAAACAGCTAGGTACAATATTAAGAAAATTCTGATTGACAGATATCAGTGTCAAGTGCAATTGATATACGAGCTAGTTTGCATTTTCAACAAATTATAAAGTCTACACAAACGGTTAAAAATTTCTAAAAAAAATTTTCAGCTTCTTGTATATGGAGTATATGGAGTAGTACATAGCGCATCTAAAGGTCTAGCGGGATGTGATGTCATAGTGTTGTGTCAAATTGACAGATGTCACATGTCACTTTTAATAATATTAGCAGTCGTTATTTAGCTGTATCGCAAAATATAATGGTTTTTCTGATAGTAATTAAATGATAGATGACAGTAGGATGAATCTCTTCAACAAATATAAGCAATCGGTCACGTTTAGTATTCCTTAACTTTTCATTCAAATTGAGAGGTTGTTTCTTTGTTTCCACTGAATTATTTTTGGAAAACATAGGTACAGTACAGTAATAAAACTATAAATGAACTATAAATATCGCAATTATGATAAAGCGGCATATCCTTCACTTTCTGTAGTATAATACTGTTTGACATCGGCCCATATTTTTGAGCCGCTCTATTCATTTATGTTAAAGGACTGTAAGGCTATTTTCCTATACATACCTGGTAGATGTTTGATTCAATGCATGAATAGAGCGGCTCAAAAATATGGGCCGATGCCAAACAGTATTATACTGCAGAAAGTAAAGGATATACCGCTTTATCATAATTGCGATATTTATAGTTCACTTATAGTTTTATTACTGTACCCGACAGAGTCAAAAAATTGGACTATAGCAGTGTCTAGCGATTTTACTCAGCAGTTCTAGCCCATTTTTACCTCTCGCTGAGAGGTATTGGATTCATGCTAAAAATCACATATTCAGATTTTATTGAATAAGCACGATTTAAGGACCATAGAATCCTTTTTTAAGGGGGGGGGGTTTCGAAAAAGCGACATGAAGTAATATCGGCCAGGCCATGAACTCTTTTATTTTTCTTATAAAATTAACCAACAGAGGGCAATGGGATGGTTCTGGTCTGTACTTTGGTTCGTGCCTGAAATGAATGTAAACAGAAAGATATAGAGACTCTTCAGGTCAACTTTTGCCCAGAGCCTGGGGTTTTATAACTGGTAAATAAAAGCTTTTATAACAAGAGACACAGCAACAGCAAACCATTCATTTCTCTTGTATTTCACTTTTAATGTATGATTCCATAATATGCGTATGAAACTTTTATACGTAATTTGATTTCAAGCTTTTTTTATTCATATATAAATAAGAGTATTTTTTTCTTTTAAAAAATTCTGATAATTATATAGAAAATAAATATTATTATTATTATATTTTAATTTTAATTTATAACAGCTAGAATTTTTTTATTTATGTAAATTGAAATATAGACATTATCTCTGAAGAAAGACTGACCAACCAAGGATTATAATTAATATTTTAGTATTTTTTCTATAATCTAGCGGCACTATTTTATAATGTGGTATTTCTGTAGGTAATGCATCTGTCGTGTATTGTTATTGTAGTATTTCGGTAACACAAGAAGATAAACCTAAAAATTAGCGGAATTTTTGATAATTACACTTTGTATAATCCACAAGCATCAGTTTCTCCTGCACTATAGGTGGGTTATGATGGGATTAATTACAGTTACAATAATCCTATTAAGGCTTTCGCACAATAGTTTACCTTATTATATTTCATAACTTTGCGATATTTTTGTATATTTGTTCAAAAATTAAATGTTTTTGTATTGAAATTTATAATAATGATATATATAAACAAAAAATGTAAAATTTATCCTTTTACAATGCTGAGAATTTCATTTTAGTTTTATTAGGTAGGTAACAAGGATGTATATAGTGATCCTACGATATCAAATGATATATATACGTCATAATTAGGAAATTACTAAATTTTATAGCTAATTTATATTTTTTATTTCAATGACACAAATTTAAAAAATATTTTCGTTGACAGCGAATTGGACAGTTTTGTCAAGGAGAATTATTAGCTGTCTCAACGCGTGGACAGAAAATAATATTCTAGGAATAACTATATTTTCAACGATTTTGGTTGGTGAAACGAAACTTTGACTAATCGATGAATCAAATTTATTCGTCAGATAACTATTTGTGAATTTATTCGGCAATGTTCAGTGTCAATAACAGTGTCAAGTGCAATTTAAATAATATATTCGTGCAGTAAAAAAATATATAATCTTTTGTAACAAAATTTTTAATGTGAATTTTATATAAAATACCTGCATATGAATATAAAAGAAAAATGACGGCAGGTAGAGTGTTGGACACACCAGGGTGGGATCCCAAGACATAGTAGCATAAAGAAAAAATCTGATGTGGACACCACACGACTTCCTTGTACGATTATTAAACTATACATATTTTTTTAATAAATAAATTACAAAATATTAATTTTACCTTCAAAACAGTAAGATATATAGCGACCATAAAGCATGTTTTTAAAGAGAGTTTTGATTACAACAAAGAAATATTTGATTACAACAATGAATATGACTAATTTCACAATAAAAATATAATATTTGTTATTGTACGAATCATAAAATTGCACGTATTTAACGTAATTTGACATGAACATTCTTTTATATATTTGTCCTAATCCATAGCAAGCTTTATTACAAAAACAAAAAAGTATATAATTTTTAAATTTACATATCTCGCTTATACAAAGGGCTAATTTAATAATATTTGATGTGCTAGACGCAGAAATTAATTCTCTAATTCTCTAATTTTAGAAATAAATGCTTCAAATAAAAGTTTTAGACAATTAATTTCTGCGTCTAGCGCATCAAGTATTATTAAATTAGCCCTTTGTATAAGCGAGATATGTAAATTTAAAAATTATATACTTTTTGTTTTTGTAATAAAGCTTGCTATGGATTAGGACAAAAACATAAAAAAAGTTCATGTCAAATTACGTTAAATACGTGCAATTTTATGATTCGTACCATAACAAATATTATATTTTTATTGTGAAATTAGTCATATTCATTGTTGTAATCAAAACTCTCTTTAAAAAGAACAGGGTTAGAATAATGTTAATTTAAGAATGATAGTAGTAAATGAATTATTTTTTGTTCTACATCAAAATATTTCTAGGGCTTGGCTTAAGCCTGTCAATATTTTGTAATTTAATTATTAAAAAAATATGTATAGTTTAATAATCGTACAAGGAAGTCATGTGGTGTCCACATCAGATTTTTTTTTTTTTGGGTTCATATTCAGCATAATTTGTTTTATTTCCTCTGGCAAGAAATGCTCGGTATATATTATTTCATTTCTTACTTGTTTATGATATTCGCTATCTTCGTCGTCCTTATCTTCTGGATTAAATCCTTGCATCATTCGTTTGAGAGTACTTTCTATATCTGTTGTAAAATCTCTATTTTCGTTGTAAGTTTAAAGTTGTTGCTTACTTTCCCCGCTGACACTAAGATTTCAGAATTATAAATTATAAGTAATTAATTCTTCGTAAATTTCTAGTATTTAAATAATGGATCCATTGTCGGATTCATTCTTGTAATCAGTATTATTGAAAATATGTTGAACTGACTTTGTGGTTGGCACTTGGTGAAACATTTTGGAATTATGTATATTTGATAAATTAAATAAAACACTTGGTGTAGTTTCACAGCTTTATTAATGTTTACAACGATCGTTTCGATCTTGCGATCATCTTCAGGTAACTAACACAAAAAAAAATGAGAGTGTCTTAAATACTATTCAGATTACCACTGTAAGTAGGGGTGAATTACCTAGTTCTGTAATTTCATTCACAACATTCTCTCCTCTGTTTATAGCTTTTTGAATTTACAAGTTTTCCAGTAAGTTTAATTTTAATCCCTTTTCTTGGACATGCAGCGCTTGGAAATTTCCGTTGAAGGAATGGTTCTCCTCGAGACAATGAGTGGAAAAGCCAGTTGTAAATTTATTGCCTTCAATAGATTTTTGATGTTCTTTCATCCTATATTTAAATTTTCTGCCACTCTGACCAATATAAACCGCGTTGCAATCGTTACACTGGATTTTCTATACGCCTGATAAATCTTCGGCTTTTGGTTTTTCTTTGTTGTTGGATAAAAGTTTACCTAAATTTGTTCTGTTAGTTGCAATTTTGTTTAAATTAAGCTTTTTAGTGTGAACTTTAACTATTTCTGAAATATCCTGAATATGGTTAATGGCGTACCAAGTGGGATTAATATCAACTTTACTGGACGGTGTGTAAATTTGATTTAAAATTTGTTTTTTAGTTTTTCTGAAAATTAATTTGTCGACTATAGATGTATCATAACCAGTGGCGGATCCAGAAAATCTCTCAGGGGGGGGGGGGGCGAACTACTTTTTTTGAGAGTGTACAATGATTGCAATAACATCAATGCAAGGACTGATATTCAAGAACTTAACAGCGTATATTTTGTTGTATTGGAAAAGTTCAAAAAGGAAAAGGCAAATTTTAGGCCAAACTGAGTTTCACTAATTTATCTACATTTTATTTAAATTCCTAGAACTTGCTACATTATTATTGGTGTACAGACGACCAATAGGAGTGCGTTTCAATGATGTCACCAGAATCCTTACACAAGATATTTCCGGCTATTTTCCGTATTATTCGGTTGTCGGTTTTTAGAGCAAATGGGTGTGTGTATGACTGAACTTTCGAGTAATTATTAACACCTAATTTATTTAAATATCTATAAACTTTTTCTTGTTTTTTTTTTTATACAACAAAAAAATAATTATTTATTGATCTGTAATTTTACAAGGAAGACATCTTAAAATTTTGAAGAAAAAAATCTCTCAGGGGGGGGGGGGGCGATCGCCCCATCGCCCCCCCACTGATCATAACCGTTCTTACTCACTATCTGTTTTATTGTATGTACTTCCTTATTATAATTTTTCGAATTTAGTGGTATATTGGTTACACGGTGTACCATGGAATAAATAGCAGACATTTTTATAGCTCTGGATTGGTTAGAATTTTTAGGTATTATCGCATCTGTGCAAGTAGGTTTTCTGTAAATGTCAAATTCAAATTTATTTGCAATATGAGAGATGGTTAAATCTAAAAAGTTGATGCCTGAGTTTTCTTCTTTTTCTATTGTAAATTTAATGTGTGTGTTTGTTATTTAAATAGTTAAAAAAATGGTTTGTCTATCCGTGCCAATCCAGATGCAAAAAATATCATCCACATAGCGTCCCCAATATACTATTGAATTTTTGTACGGGTTGTTTTTGAAAACGTGGTTATTCTCGAAATTATTCATGTATATTTCTGCCAAGAGAGGAGAGAGAGAGGTGAACCCATAGGAATTTAAAATAATTTTGGTTTAAACACAATTCTATTAAAGCATATAAATCCATTTGTTCAACTATTCTTAACGAACTTGTATCTATATGTTTTAATATAATGGTTTTTAATTCATTAACCGGAATTGCAGTGAACAGATTTTATACGTCAAAAGACACAAATTTGCAGCCAGAGGTTAGTTTAACATTTAGTAAGTTATTTACAAGATCTATTGAGTTTTTTATAGCATAAGTTGATTCGAATTGGAGCATTTTTGGTATGAGGGTATTTAATAATTTACAAACTTTGTACGCTGGAGCATTTACATAAGATACAACAGGTCTCATTGGAAAGTCTTTTTTATGAATTTTAGGTAAATAATATAAAATTGGTGTTTTGGGGTTCATACATTTAAGCTTAAATCTGTCCTTATCATTTATCAAACTTTTGCATTCACTTAATTTTTGTAGTACTTCACTTTGAAAAACACTGGTGGGATCCTTTTTTATTTCGACATGTCCACTTTCACTAATGAGTTTTTTAGTTTTTTGGATGTAATCTTCTTTTTTCAAAATGGTGATAGTGTTGCCTTTATCGGCTTTACAGAGAACCAAGTCTTCGTGTTTTAATTTATTCTTTAAATTTTTAATGATTTTAGCTTCATTATTTTTGGTTTTCTTTATTGGTTTATTTATGTAGTTCTTGATTTTGGCTGCAAGTTTATACTTCATGTTGTTTTTAACGTCTTGATCAGCTATGAAGTTGAGGGCGTATTCGCTGTTAATGGCAAAATCTTCGAATTCCTTATTATTATTTTTTTCTTTACGAATAAGCAAGGCCGGAATAGGCACTAAATTTGATTCTAGCGTACTGCCCACTCACACGGAGCGCCTCCTGTCAAATAATTAGCAACAAAACCATCCTGTACCTGTGCTACAAGATTTGTATTTTTATCACTCAAAGTCAAAACAATTTTAGTTCCCAATATACAGTCAACTATAAGTTTATAAACTGGTAGATAAACTATCGATAAACAGTCACGTAATTTATCTAATGTCCAGTTGCACCGCTTATAGTTAAATTGTTAACCGTTGGTAAAATTGACAATATCGTATCGAAACGAAATGTCAAATGAGTTGGTCAAAATTTCGATACGTACTTTTTTGTTAACCTGTAGTTAAGATATTAATTGTAATCTGCGCAACTGGCCATTACTTAACTTTTAACCAGGGCAAGAAACCGATTTTTTAAACCGATTTATAAAACTTGTTAACTAGTATTTTAATTCCAAAAAGGTAATTTTTAACGAAAACCGAAGCCGTTATTTTCATTCAAGAAAATAACCGGTACCTATTAACTAAAATAAATTAAAACCAGTTCTTTAATGCTCCCATAAAAGGTAAAAGTGCACTGTTTTTCACTATTTCTAACTCTTTTAATTGTAATAAAAGTATCTCTAGTCATTTTTTTTCTTAGAATGGCATTCCAATGTGTTAACGTGATTGCAGAGTATGAATAGAGAAATCACATATGCTTTTAGTAAGTTGTTTGTCCTGATTATTATATTTTTACGCAGCGTTTATTTCCGTGTGTCAAAACTTGAGCTATATGAATAATTTTTATGTTTACATATGTGACAATCAAAAATTGTGCGGTAAAAAATGTTCCCCTAATTATTTTATTCTCGCCTGTGGAAGATGTAAGCATTATATTTTGAGGTTATCACCAGATAATTGTCAGTTCTGTATTTTCTGTGTACTTATTTCTGGATATTAATACATTTTAGAGAGTTTTTACTGCTTTGGATGTATCACATGTGTTATGCTCACATGTTATAATGTTATATTTTATACAGTAAAATTTTTGAAAGATGTCCGATCAAGGTTATTTACGAATTGTATGAATTCAGATTTTTACTCCGGCCATTCTGACAAATTCAGTAGTGTAGTTTGCTTAGTTTTTGTGAGGGTACATAAGATACTACTGTTATTTTATTATTATAAAAATATATAATATTACAATAACAGCATTCAAAATTCAAAAATAAATCAACTGGTAAGTTTATTAGCAAATGTAAAACCAAATATGTGAAAATTAAGATACTGACACAATGTCAGTGTCAGTGACACTGATAGAAAATAACGTTATTCGTACGGCTATGAATCAAGGTAATGTGTCCGATATATGAACTTACGTTACAGCGAAAGTATTATCAATAACGAGCATCGTTTTAAAATGGAATGTCCTAACTTAGTCGAAACAATATGAATTTTTGAATGACAAGCGTGTTATATCCATCCTTATTGCACACGCTTTAAGCCTTTGTAAAGGAGGGGGATAAATGCGAGGATAAATGTATGCCAATTTGTTCATTCGTTTATGATACAGATGACCTTGATCGGACATCTTTCAAAAATTTTACTGTATGTTTCTATCAAGTTAGCAAATGTAAAAAATCAGATGTGGACACCACACGACTTACTTGTACGATTATAAACTATACATATTTTTTTAATAAATAAATTACAAAATATTAATTTTAACTTCAAAACAGTAATATATATAGCGACTATAAACTAACCCGGTTCTTTTTAAAGAGAGTTTTGATTACAACAAAGAAATATTTGATTACAACAATGAATATGACTAATTTCACAATAAAAATATAATATTTGTTATTGTACGAATCATAAAATTGCACGTATTTAACGTAATTTGACATGAACATTTTTTTTATGTTTTTGTCCTAATCCGTAGCAAGCTTTCTTACAAAAACAAAAAATCTGGTGTGGACACCACACGACTTCCTTGTACGATTATTAAACTATACATATTTTTTTTAATAAATAAATTACAAAATATTAATTTAGCTTCAAAACAGTAAGATATATAGCGACCAGAAAGGGAGTTTTTAAAGAGAGTTTTGATTAGAACAAAAAAATATTTGATTTCAACAATGAATATAACTAATTTCACAATAAAAATATAATATTTGTTATTGTGCGAATCATAAAATTGTACGTATTTAACGTAATTTGACATGAACATTTTTTTTATTTTTTTGTCCTAATCCATAGCAAGCTTTATTACAAAAAAAAATAATTTTTCAATTTACATATCTCGCTTATTTAAAGGGCTAATTTAATAATACTTGATTTGCTAGACGCAGAAATTAATTCTCTAAAACTTTTATTTGAAGCATTTATTTCTAAAATCAAAATAAAATCATTTTATTCAAGAAAAACTGTTAACAACTTCAAGTAATGTACCACTTCCGGTTAGTCTATTTTAACCGAAATCTATTATGTTATTTCGATTGACATAAAAGTCTTGTATACCAAATTTGAAAAGTTTTGGATTATATTTTAAAATAGTTTTTCATTAAAATCTATTATAGGCTTCATGTAAAGTACCACTTCTGGAAATTGTGTAATAACCATAAAGGGAGGTGCACAACTAGATGTTATAGGAGTCCTAAATACAAAATTTCAACTTTCTACGGCTTACCGTTTTTGAATTATGCGAGATACGTACGTACGTACAGACGTCACGACGAAATTAGTCAAAATGGATTCAGGGATGATCAAAATGGATATTTCCGCTGAAATCTGAAAACCGAAATTTTTCGCGATTACAATACTTCCTTTACTTACGTACAAGGAAGTAAAAAGTATATAATTTTTAAATTTACATATCTCAAAGGGCTAATTTAATAATACTTGATGTGCTAGACGCAGAAATTAATTCTCTAAAACTTTTATTTGAAGCATTTATTTCTAAAATCAAAATAAAATCATTTTATTCAAGAAAAACTATTAACAACTTCAAGTAATGTACCACTTCCGGTTAGCCTATTTTAACCAAAATCTATTATGTTATTTCCATTGACATAAAAGTCATGTATACCAAATTTGAAAAGTTTTGGATTATATTTTAAAACAGTTTTTCATTAAAATCTATTATAGGCTTCATTTAAAGTGCCACTTCTGGAAATTGTGTAATAACCAGAAAGGAAGGTGCACAACTAGATGTTATGGGAGTCCTAAATACAAAATTTCAACTTTCTACGGCTTACCGTTTTTGAGTTATGCGAGATAAGTACGTACGGACGTACGTACGTACAGACGTCACGACGAAATTAGTAAAAATGGATTCAGGGATGATCCAAATGGATATTTCCGCTGAAATCTGAAAACAGAAATTTTTCGCGATTACAATACTTCCTTTACTTACGTACAAGGAAGTAAAAAGAACAAAAAATAACAGTAGTAGAAAATAAAAAAATCTGATGTGGACACAACACGACTTCCTTGTACGTTTATAAAACTATACATATTTTTTTAATAAATAAATTACAAAATATTAATTTTAACTTCAAAACAGTAAGATATATAGCGACCATAATCTAACCCGGTTCTTTTTAATGAGAGTTTTGATTACAACAAAGAAATATTTGATTACAACAAGGAATATGACTAATTTCACAATAAAAATATAATATTTGTTATTGTACGAATCATAAAATTGCACGTATTTAACGTAATTTGACATGAACATTTTTTTTTTGTTTTTGTCCTAATCCATAATTTTTAAATTTACATATCTCGCTTATACAAAGGGCTAATTTAATAATACTTGATGTGTTAGATGCTGAAATTAATTCTCTAAAACTTTTATTTGAAGCATTTATTTCTAAAATCAAAATAAAATCATTTTATTCAAGAAAAACTGATAACAACTTCAAGTAATGTACCACTTTCGGTTAGCCTATTTTAACCAAAATCTATTATGTTATTTCGATTGACATAAAAGTCTTGTATACCAAATTTGAAAAGTTTTGGATTATATTTTAAAACAGTTTTTCATTAAAATCTATTATAGGCTTCATGTAAAGTGCCACTTCTGGAAATTGTATAATAACCAGAAAGGGAGGTGCACTACTAGATGTTATAGGAGTCCTAAATACAAAATTTCAACTTTCTACGGCTTACCGTTTTTAGTTATGCGAGATACGTACGTACGGACGTACGTACGTACGTACAGACCTCACGACGAAATTAGTCAAAATGGATTCAGAGATGATCAAAATGGATATTTCCGCTGAAATCTGAAAACCGAAATTTTTCGCGATTACAATACTTCCTTTACTTACGTACAAGGAAGTAAAAATCTGATGTGGACACCACATGACTTCCTTGTACGATTATTAAACTATACATATTTTTTTAATAATTAAATTACAAAATATTGACAGGCTTAAGCCAAGCCCTAGAAATATTTTGATGTAGAACAAAAAATAATTCATTTACCACTATCATTTTTAAATTAACATTATTCTAACCCTGTTCTTTTTAAAGAGAGTTTTGATTACAACAAAGAAATATTTGATTACAACAATGAATATGACTAATTTCACAATAAAAATATAATATTTGTTATGGTACGAATCATAAAATTGCACGTATTTAACGTAATTTGACATGAACTTTTTTTTATGTTTTTGTCCTAATCCATAGCAAGCTTTATTACAAAAACAAAAAGTATATAATTTTTAAATTTACATATCTCGCTTATACAAAGGGCTAATTTAATAATACTTGATGCGCTAGACGCAGAAATTAATTCTCTAAAACTTTTATTTGGATTATATTTTAAAATAGTTTTTCATTAAAATCTATTATAGGCTTCATGTAAAGTGCCACTTCTGGAAATTGTGTAATAACCAGAAAGGGAGGTGCACAACTAGATGTTATAGGAGTCCTAAATACAAAATTTCAACTTTCTACGGCTTACCGTTTTTGAGTTATGCGAGATACGTACGTCATTTATAAATTGTATACAATTAAACTATCATTAAACTATTTTTTCACAAGTTATAGTGCCTGTCACCCACACAAAACATGTAACGCTAAATAATATCAAAAAATAATTTAAACATGGATCTATTTCGTCGTTAAAAAAATAGTAATCCGTCAAAAATCAATGCGAAACATTGACAGTTTTGGTCAGTGTGCAATTCAACGTAAGTGCTGTTAACATGTAAAGTGAATGTAAATTGTTTTTATGGCCATTTCATAATCAAATTTATTATAATTAAATGAAAAATAATTTCTAAGTTGTATATTCAAAGCTGATTTCTTATATATTAATTGTGGTAATCAATTAATGTATTAACTGTTGTAATCAATTAATGTATAATTGTTATAATCAATTTTACTTCATTTTATTTTATAAATTTTTACTTCGTCTCACGTAAAAAAATAGCGTTAGTTTAGATAAGAATATAAATTCTGCACTTGAGTTGTCAAAATGCAAATCAAGTTCATAAATACGAAAAAATACCACCTGTTAGTTGTCAGTTTTCAAATAAAATCTATAGAATTAAATGATGTTTAACCATGTTTTGTTGTAATTTTTAATATTCAGGTCTTGTACATTTTTAAAAATAGAAATATTAATTATTGACAAAGTTTGGTTTCACGAATTTAAATTATTTATTTTATGAATTTAAAAATGGTCGGCTCTCAGACGTCATCTACTATTTTCTTAGGTGAAATGAAGTATTGGCGAAGAAAATGAACTCGTGGCCGCCTGGTGGCAATATTAGGAACTTGCTTAAAGAGTAACCAAACTATTGTATTTACGGTCGTCATACTTCCCTTTACACAAATGCACTTCAAATCAATTTACATTTAAAAATATATGAACTTTATTTATTTCCGTATCTCACACTATAAGTTCTGCGAATTACTCGTTGCGGTGACCATTTTGTAAAATCGGTCATTTCGTTACTAATAGTAAAATTCTTGCTCGAGAGTCCATATATTTTGATAATTGACGTCAGCTCCATCGACTAGATCAATCGGCTTCACTTCCAAGCTCATATAAATTAATTAAATGACGTCATTATATTGGAATATCATTTTTAGAGAAATTTAACTTTAAGTACTTTTTACAATAAAATAAATGGAAAATGCATTTTGTAACGCTATTTTGGGAATAGCGGTCAGAAAGTTGGCGTCAGATTGCTCGGGCGCCAATCGTCGGATAGCAGGTTTGGAGATAGGGTGAAATATGAAGAACACAATTACAATAAAAGGTACAAGATAACTTTATTGTATGATAACTCGCTGTACAAAAGATTATGGTGGTCGCTGATGGGTACAATATGATGCTGGGTGTGCGAATTAGATTATTTACTGGTTTTCGGAAAAACGACGCCGGGCGCCGCGACGGCGGTGATGTCGGTGTATGAACGGTAGATGCACGGGTATCCAAAAATGTAGATGGAAATGTGTTCGGGCGGTTTCGGTGTGATTGACGCTAGGCGTCGTAACGGCGGTGACGGTGGCGGACAAACGGTAGGTACGCTGATCTTAAGGATCTGTCTAGAAAGGTATTTGGATGGTTTTGGTGTAATCGACGCCAGGCGTCGCGACGCTGAGGTCGCGTTGGTTCGGTGGTTAACGGCAGTAATGACGGACGAGGTGTAGCTATGCGTTTCTGCAATAATCGGCAAATCGACGCCGGGCGTCGCGACGCTGATGTCGCGTTTGGTTCAGTGGTTAACGGCAGTAGTGACGGACGAGGTGTAGCTATGCGTTTCTGCAATAATTGGCAGATCGACGCCGGGCGTCGCGACGCTGATGTCGCGTTGGTTCGGCGGTTAACGACAGTAATGACGGACGAGGTGTAGCTATGCGTTTCTGCAATAATCGGCAAATCGACGCCGGTCGTCGCGACGCTGATGTCGCGTTTGGTTCGGTGGTAAACGGCAGTAATGACGGACGAGGTGTAGCTATGCGTTTCTGCAATAATTGGTAGTCGGTAAAACTCGCAACAAGTCACTGTAAAATGGCTAAACACGTGCAACTGGTGAATTGAATCCACGGAGATGATTACGGCTGGTGTCAGTCGTAGTGTCTCTGGATGTTTTCAAATACGCCCTTCGAAGATGCTTTGGCTTACGCTCAACAAGCGTTGCGACGTTGGGCATCTGAAGCTCACAACGAGACACTAAGACGGACTTTCAATAAACAACTATACAACTCGAACGGAGAGCTCACGGTACGGGTTTTAAAGAAAACGGAAATTTTGCTCACCTGGAGATCGGTTTCGAAGTCTTGACGGAATACTCGCAATCAAGAGTCGCAATCGGCTTTAGTTGTCGAAAGGAATTCTCGCAGTCAACAACTGTCTTCTGCAAACGCGGGTCCTGCTTTTATACAGCCCTACTAATTAAATCAGCTTAGGTTTGTTTACTAATAGCAAAAACTGCATAAAAGAACAGGGCAAATAGGATAAAAATGGAAAACGATGTTGTCGACCCTTTATGTGGTTTATTTCCCGGTCAGATTACGCACCTTATCCCAATTGTCGGGAAGAAAAGTTTTCACGGTTCGCGGATTAATAATGGCTGAGTTACTATTTAATCCGCAAAACTTGTGACAGATTCACATCGTCACAATTAGAAATGTAAGAAATAAGTTTTATTTACCTTTGATTTTGTTAACCGGTTAATCTAACCGTTTTAATAACCGGGTTAAATAAAAACTAAACCTGTTTTGGAACATTTTTGACTGTAATTCTTACAAATTGATTTATTATTTTGTTTAAAAATTAGCATGGTAACAGGTACTACTTGCAATAGTTTTATTAAAAACACAAAAAAAACTCTTTTATAAGTTTTTTAAACAAAACATCCTTGGCTCCCTTTGCCTCATATATCCGGGGTAATTGTGGCAGAGAATACCACTACCCTGTGCAGAAAAAATTATATACAATGATCACATAGTATTTGTGCAAGCTTTATGCACCCACATTCCACATAAAATACAACGAATCAAAAGTTCGTAATTTTTGCCGATCTGACTTGGAATATTGAAAGCTCGAAACACATCTCTTATTATTTTACTTCCTTAATGGGTAATCCTTTATCTCCTTCCATAGCTAATTATTATGTGGAGTTCTTTGAAGAATTAGCTTTGGATTCTACTACGATGAAACCTTCATTATGGTTATGTTATATTGATGATGTCTTCGCTATTTGGCCCCAGAGACGTCAAAACTTATCAATTTTCTTAAACCACTTGAATAACATCCACGAAAATATTAAGTTCACCGTAGAAGTCGAAGAAAATGGCATTATTCCATTCCTGGATGTATTACTGGAAAGAAGAGAAGATGGTTATTTACTACTATTAATACCATTTCACATCATCATCCTTCTCAGAAATATGGCACTATTAAATGCCTAATGAGAAGAGCTTCAGAAATTTGTCATTCAGAGAAATTAGAAGGAGATAAAAGAAATTAAGAATATTTTTATGAAGAATGATTTTTCTATATCTTCTATCGAAAGATGTCTGAAACCAAAAAGACCTACTCACAATGCTAATGAAAGTGACGTATTGTTCGCTTCGCTTCCTTATGTCAAACATGTCACGAACAAAATTGGTAGAATTCTTCGTTAGAAGAACATGAAGATTTCGTTTTTGTGTTTATGTTAAAATTCGACATATGTTGAGACAAGTAAAATACGTCATCCCTCTTCAATCATAAGGGACACCAGATTCCATTTGACTGCGGGAAAGTTTACACTGGCTAGACTAGTAGAACTATTTCAGCAAGATTGACTGAACACCAGCGTTCGATCGGATTGAACCAGTCAGAAAATTCTTCAGTTGCAGAGCATGTTCTGGAAGAATTCCACCGTATTAAATTTGAAGAAACGAAAATTCTAGCAAGACCTACATACCTCAACAACAGGTTGATAAGAGAAGCGATTGAGATATACAAAACCAAGAATAATAATATCAATCATTGTGTTGGTTTAGAACTTAGTCGAGCATGGCTTCCTATATTATAAATATGCTGTAATTTGTTACCTTGGTTACCTGTTGCTATTGTTTTTGATATTATTTATTTATAAATATGTTGTTTCCCTGAAGAAATGAGCAGTTCATGCTGCCGAAACGTGGGTTTTTATGACAATAAACAGAACTAAAACTAAAAGGTTGTATCATTTTAATTGAATAATGAGTTCTGAAATATTTTTTAATAATATAATTTAAATTACTTCCAGATAATATAAAAGAACACCAATCTATGTTAGGAATCATTTTGCAACTAGAAACTATCCTAACACAGCCATTTAATGACGTGCTTTGATAAGCCACGCTGACGCTTCTACATTATTACTCATTATTCCATTAGTTTCGCATATTCATACTTGGTGTAGGTATGTATGCAATCTCACTCTATATAAAACTGTCTTGTCATCTGGCGGTGAAATCTAAAACATCTAGTTTTGATTTATTCATGTTAAGAAAAGGCATTTTTCAATTCCGATTTATTTTTAATACAAATTACATGGTTTATATATTAAATTTGATTTTATTTATATGTAACAAATTACTCCAGTCAGTAGCGATTTTTACACTACAAAAGGTGGGGTAGAAATGGTTCTAATATATGAATACTGTTTTGGGCGAGACTGTTGAAAAATTGAAGATTTTTATCATGGAGAAGGGAGGCGCGAGCCGCCATCTTGGATTAAATGAGCAAAAAGTGAGTTTTCTCAAAATATTTTTTTTAAATTTCCAACATTTTTGTACATGCACTTTTTTGTAAGTCAAATACACACGTGGCCAGAAAAAAAAACGGCACCAAAAACAGTTTTTTTCACGACTTATAACAAGTGTAATATGGGTTTATTTGTTATTTTTATGTTAAAATATGAACAACTGGTCTGTAAAGTAAGATTAGAAAATAAAACAAATGTAGCAAACACTTTATTAAGAAAAAGGAAGAAAACTAAATCTGTGCAAAATTATCTGATTTTAAAAATTCATTCATAACTATAAATTCTTCAATTATCGTTGGTTAATGACTCTTGGTGTACTTATAATACTGAATGTGAATAAATTTGTTTCATTTCAATGCCAAAATACAACCTGAACCGAAACTTCAGGTGAATATGATCACATTATTCAATACATCACTGTAGCCTTGATTATTCCCAGAAGTACTGTCCGAAATGGAACTGGGCGTTATTATCAAATAAAATAATACATCAGATGACGAATATTAGGAACACAATGCATTACAAACCCGTTTTAACATCGATTTATAGCAATATTTGTACTACAAGAATGGGTCGTACTACCTTAGCAACTATTGTCTTTTGCCAAGTGGCAGATGTTCGTGAAATTTAAATTTCTGCAGGATCCGTTTGCTGAAGGTTATGCAAATATTGTCTAAGTCCTAGGATGTCCATTGCTTGCCCAAATTTGCTCGTAGCACGTCGAGTATAGAGGCTACGTTTTGCGCGAGAACATAGAGATTAGGCAATGGAGCACTGGAGCTCTTTATTGTTCATATATGAATCCGATTTCTGCCTTTGTTCATTAAATGAACAAGAATGCGGGTGGTGAATGTCAGGAGAATCGTTTTCAGGATATTACATACCTTGAAAAACATTATTTGACAGTGGTAGTCAAATGGCATGGGCTGGTATTTCGATGTATTGAAATATTAAGCTTGTTTTAGTTAAATATGATGCATCTTAAAAGTTGACAACATGCGTCCTAACTTTGCATACATGCATTTAAAATAAGTCAATATCCAATTATTTCAATGATCAGAGAGCAGCCCTAACTTAAGTTCCTGCGGATAATATGGGATTACGTTAAGGCAAAGTGTTCAGCATCGAAAATCCGTAACAAAAACTATTCAATATCTAACAGTACCTCTTTCTAAAAATGGAAAAATAATTACCACGTAGAGTTATCAACTGTTTACCAAATCATGTGGTAGAAGTCTTTACAGTTCGGGGAAGCAATATACACGATTAATTACTCAAAATCGTACCTTAGCTATAAAACCTAATTAATAAAGAAAAATAATTTTGCTACTTTTTCTGTTTCAGTAACTTTTCTTAAAAAATAAAGTGTTTGTTAAATGTTTTTTATTTTCTAATTTTACTTTACAGATCAGTTATTCATAATTAAAAATAATAATAATAAATAAACCCATATTTTGTTTGCGTTAAGACGATAAAAAAATAATTTAAGTGTCTGTTTTTTTTTGCCACGAATGTATTTAACGAGTTATCGTGTGAATCGAAATTAGGATATCCTTTATTATTAAAATTATAACCATTGTAATTTATATTTGAAAGTATATTTTATTACCAAATGAAATAAATAAAAAACTAATTTGAACTGATAAGAATTTCATTTTTGTTCATATAACAATGGTGTACGAAATTATCTTTTTGTTAAATTTTAATGTAAATTCAAATATAGTTATTATTTATTATATATGCTATTTGATTATAATAACTCAGATAATATTTGTGTGGTATAAATTACATTTTATTTTTCATTTGATTTTTGTGATCGTCGATAGAGTTCACAGACTTTCTGGAAATACAATTTTTATACGAAACTAACAACTACACTACATCAGCATTTTTGTTTTTTACAATATTTTCCTCCTGAATAATAATAAATAAAATATATAACATAACCATAAAAGTAATTATTGTGATCATGTATATACTAGCAAGTATTTTAATACATTGTTTATCATTGGTTATTGAAAGTAATGCTTCAAATTTTAGAGTAAGTAATGAAACTATGTACCTCACGTCAGATAGCCCTATATTAATCTACCTAAAACTAGCGGAGTTGTTAATAAGTTTTCTGTATACTCAAGTGTAAACAACTATCTACCTTCTTAGTAACGAGTCCGGTAGGTACGTTTTTACGGTCTAGGCCGGTAGTACATTGCAACGATTTTAACGACGTCCGGTAGGTATTTAAAATTGACTATGTGCTAATACATAATTTGTAAATTAGATACAGAATGCGTTAATAAATTTTACCTTAACAGCGCATCACAACAAACTTGTTAAAAATAAACACGACAATTAAATAATAAATATTCTAAATAATTTGCTTTTAAAATAGTTGTTGAGTATGCAGAAAAATTGTAAACGACACACGGTCAGTAGTTGCATATACGGTCTCGTATGTAATAGCTCGCCCGTAAATGCTTAGCTACCGGCCTAATGACGAAAATAGATATTATGGTGGTTTGCGCCAGATACTTAAATTTTGTGCTGTTTATAGTTACACCTATTATTACCGATTGAATTGGTGAATGTCGCGTGAAACCAACAGTAATCTCCTTTTGTTTATAACAATAATTGATTAACAACACTATTTACAGTACCCACTTTCAGTTTCAAGCACAAAGCAGCACAAACCTAGAAATAACTTCTCATGAAGTTTCGAATAAATATCTGATGTGACGTACATGAAATTACGTATAATACAAAATAAAATATTGAAATGATTTTAGAATGATAAAGACAGTGTGCCCATCATGTTTATCAAAAGGATTGACTTAGAATTTATAAATGCCACGTATGCAGATGTAAATTTGACTGTTTCCAGAATCACACGGAAAGATTTTGGTGTTTCGATATTTGCAACTGTATATAAAAATATAACTACAAATATTTTTGTAAGTATCTACCAGTAATGTATATTTTATGGACACCGACGCTAATTCTAAATTAAATACGCATCAAGTTAGACAGATATTTATAAAAAGAGACAAAATTTACCTTCTGGCACCTACAGCTATGGAATGCATTGCCTTTGATCGGTGATGAGTTTCTAACGAACTATCATGTTGTTGTCCATAGATAGAATATAAATTGCACGCAAGTGTGTGTGTGTGTGTGTGTGTGTGTGTGTGTGTATGTGTATGTGTATGTGTATGTGCATGTGTATGTGCATGTGTGTGTATATTTGTATGTGTGTTTGTATGTATGCGTTTGTATGTGTGTGTACAGTATTTTTTTTTAAAGATGTCCGATCAAGGTAGTTTGTATCATGAACGAATTAACAAATTGGCATACATGCATCTCTCTCATTTGCTATAACCCGCAGCGTATGCGATATGAGTGGATAAAACACGCTTGTCTTTCAAAAATTGTTTTGATTAAGTTAGGACATTCCATTTTAAAGTTCGTTGTTGACAATACGTTCGCTGTAACATAAGTTTATTTATTAATTCAGATATATTACCTTAATTTATAGCCGTATGAATAACGTTATTTTCTGTCAGTGTCGCTGACGCTGATACTGTCAGTATTTCATTTGTCACATATTTGGCGTTATATTTACTAATAAACTTACCAGTTAGTTGACTTAGTTTTGAATTTTGAATGCTTTTACTCTAACATATATTTGTATACTAATAAAATAACAGTAGTATCTTATATACCCTTATAAAAACTAAGTAAACGACACTACTGAATTTGTCGGAATAGGCGGAGCAAAAATATTAATTCGTACAATACGTAGATGACCTTGATCGAACATCTTTCAATGTTTTTACTGTATTTGTGTGTATGTATACATACATACATACATATATATATATATATATATATATATATATATATATATATATATATATATATATATATATATATATATATATATACCGGTGTCTACTTTTTTGTGGACCATAGGAAATATATGGTTTAAATTTTCATTTTGCTGTAAATTCTCTCCTTTTAATTTTAGAACAAAAAAGTAAATATAGAAAATGTTCAGATATAAGAACTGCAACTGAAAAGTTCAAAATTATTGTTTACACGCGTTTCGTTTGCGAAAGAGACGCAAAACAAAAGTAATAATTTTTAGCTATTTACAGAGTACAATGAGCAATAGCATAAACTTTTAAACAATTGTATTGTTTGAGTTTGGCAGAAAACATCTTTCGTAAAATTTTAATAATTACAGAATTCATTAATTCATTTATTAGGAAGCTTGGATACAAAAATTCAATGGAACAATATTAACAATTAAATACTAATTAATAAAAATTTATCTATCAAAGTCAAACAATATGTCTATTTAATTTGTATGTTTTGTCTTACATGGGGCACTCTGTAAAAAGCTTAAAGACATATTTTATTTGACATTTATTTCATAACAAGAACCTATTATATCAATTAATTTAGGCTCATTTGATTCAGTATTTAATTCCGAATATTTTTGTATTTGCACTAAAATTAGTACAGCAGAATATACAGCCATATAAAAATTTTACCATTGTATTTCCTATGGCCCACAAAAAAAGTAGACACCTGGTATGTGTGTGTGTGTGTGTGTTGTGTGTATGTGTTGTGTGTGCGTGCGTATAGCCGGGCATGCGTGTGCGTCCCAGCACGCTACCCTTGATAAGGGAAATGTAAGGATCGTGCTAAAAATCGCATGTCGAGATTTTGGTAAATAAGCACGTCTTAAGGTCCCAAGAATACAATTTTACCATTTTCACGATGATGTGTGTGGGTGTGTGTGCGTATGATTGCGTATCTATTTCAAATACTATCATTCAAAAAAATTTGAAACTGTATTCTTGTTTTATTGTGATATGGAAAGAGCCCGTTAGATTTTGGTGCAAATCGGATTTGTTATAAAAATTATTAAATTTTCTACAAATATGCGTTGATCATTTTCTAATATATTTTATATAAAATTGTCTATTTTAATAAATCCTGCAGCCTATGATTTGAATATTAATACATCTCCTTGGATACACAGTTCAGGTATTCAAATGTATCTAATTGTCATATAATTGTTACTATGAAAAACTAGTCATTTCAAAATACAAGAAATAAACATCAGTGGTAAAATATAAATTTGAACTATAGTTACAAAGAAATTTAATATATTTGCATTATTAATTGGTATACCGTGTGTCCCAAGCAAACCTTGACATAGGCGTTTTACATGGGAAAACAGTTTTTTGTAAATAAAAAGTGTCCGGCAGAAAATTAAGCCATGCTATTTAATATGATAATAGTACATTGCCTCCTGTACGTTTTTAATACTAATTACTTTATTATCATTACATAAATCAAAGAAAATTATAAATAATTATTAATAAATATTTGTTTCAGTAGTTGAGTGGCTAGCATGATTGCTTGTGGAATGAAACAATTTTTGAGGGTTGGAGTTCAAATCTTCGTCAAGCTTAACTTTTAATTTATTATTTTTATTTATGTATTAATTACAAATTATATTAAAGATATTATAACACAATATCGATGAATTAGTTAGATAATTACAAATAAGTTTCTATCACGATATAATAGTAATTTCAATGGAAGTTGTAACCGTAAACTATACCACACACTTTACCTTTATAAATACAGTAAAAATACAAAACATACACATATTCATTGTGTTATTATCATGTTTTATTAAGATCAAAAGAAAGAATTATGCATTTTTATTAAATCCATATTTTGATTGTTGTAATCAATTTTTGTCATAGTTAAAACCATTTATTTTTATTTATAAAATCTTGTTATCCATTTCAATATCTATTTTCTATTTCCAATTACAATGATTTAGAAATGAGCTTTTTCTATAAAAAAATATTTAGTGTTTTACTTTTCGTGTCAACAATATGTTCATTGTTTGGTTTTTTGTTTTGTTTATATCAAATATTCGTGTCAAAATGAATTTCTTAAACGTTAACGATCGAGTGAAAATTATAAAAATGTATTACAATTCGTAATTAATTCATAAATAAAAAAATTAAAAATGAAAAGTATAGGTTGATGGGGATTTGAACCCCAACCCTCAAAAATTGTTTCATTCCACAGGCAGACATGCTAACCCCTCAGCTACAATAACAATTGTAAATATTTTTATATTACATAATAAAATATTGAAACAATATTTATTGACAATTATTCATAATTTTCTTTGGTTTATGTAATGATAATAAAACAATTAGTATTAAATAATATACAGGAGGTAATGTACTATTATCATATTAAATAGCATGGCTTGATTTTCTGCCGGACACTTTTTATTTACAAAAAACTGTTTTCCCATGTTAAACGCCTATGTCAAGGTTTGCCTGGGACACATGGTATATGTATTTACTAGAAATAAATAAAAATTACTTGGCGAGAAATAATGTGCTGGCCACATCAGATAATTTCATTCTGTCGAAGACAAAGCTCGACTTCTATTTAAAAATTGATATATCTTCATAATTCGTCCGGTTTACATTTTCAACAAATTATAAAATCTTTACAAACGATTAAAAATATGTACAAAATTCTTTCGGCTACTTTAAATATATACTTAAAATGATATTGATAATAGTTCGACCGGTATTTTAAGGGTTATCATCTAGTCCAGATTTAGCTTCTACCGCGACCCTTTACTTTTGGCCAAATGAAAAGCAACTTCGTAAAAATCCAGTGAATCTTCCTTTCAAGAGATATGAGACAATACTTACAGGAAAATGTGCTGGGCTTAGGGATACAATCACTAATAGAATTAAAGCTTATACTACAAATAAAGGCGACGTAACTCAATATTAAATGGCGGAATATTTGTTGATTAACATATTCAGTTTCAGTAACTTTAAAATCTATATTTTAAAGTAGTCGAAATAAATTTGTAGAAATTTATCACTACATATTTGCGTAGGTTTTATAATTTCTTTGTTGAAAATGTTAACTCGCCGAACTAATATGAGTTTAAGATTGTATTTGTAAGTTTATAACTATCTTAAATTATAGTTTTGTTATGTAAATGAATGAAAAAATATTAAGTATTAATTCATTAATTCCTTAGATGAATATTCAAATATATGCTTCGTATAGTAATACGTACAGAAGAACTCCAATCACAATACAGCGTCTAAATTTATGCGAAATTGGAGATAATCAATTAGCAAAATATGGAGAAATGATTTCTGTGTTAAATAAACATGGACATTTTCCGAGTTCTTGTCCAGTTTTAGCAGTAAGTAATATATATTAATATAAAACCTAAAATTTGTAAAACAATATAAAATTAATGAAGTAGTCTGCCTGGAATTTTTCATAGTGCATAATATTAAAAAATTGCGCGAAATAATGAAAAGTATTGTGGGTAAATTAGAAAGTATTCTTATTTTTGTAAAATAACTCATGATATATCTACAATAATGGATCTAGTGCTCCTGGCTGTACTAGATATGTCAAGTACATAGAATTAATAAATTTAGAAATTGATACATAATTCTTTAAGTACGTAGGTAAATAAATAATAGTCATGTTAAATAAATACAAAAACAAGATTTTAGTCCATACATTTTTAAATAGTATTGTATAATAAGTGCGTAAAGCTAACTCACAAGAATGGAGTTTGTAAGGCGAACCAAAGGCGAGTGGTGCAACCCTACGAGTGTAAAAAAAGGATTCACGCATGTATTGTGCACGATATTTTTTCTGCGATTAAATTAACAAAAGTATTAAAAATTCGATAATATTTTGCCTGCCCTCTCAAAAACAAAAATGAAAAAAACAATCATAGCAATCAATTAAAGTTTTTATCCGTGTAAACTTTACTTACTACAATCCAATGTGTGAAGCTATTTTTACGCATAGGAGTAGAATAGTTATGTATGTATCAAGGTACTGAAGTTCTAATTTTTATCACGAATATGGAATTTAGTTGTCGGGGCCGTACGGCCCAGGAAAATAAACCATATGACGATAAAAAGGAACTTCAGTACCTAGGTGCATATTAAATTTTATTTGAAATCGAAATTCTGTGAAAATGAAACGAATATGTATTTTTATATGCTATGTTGACAAATCAGTCAGACGCGGTCAGTCAAATAAATGAACTTATGTTCAGTGTTGCAAAGCTCCGGACAATGGAGTTATCGTAATGAATACTCAAAATTTGTGTGTTATCTAGAACTTCTTCATCGGAATTATTTAATTCGTCCTTCTTGCACATATTTTTTTGTCATTTACCGTACAAATTTACTATTTTAAACGTACACCTACCAAAATTATATGTACATTAATTATCATAAGATTGAGAACACTGCATTTGTATAAAATCGTCGTATAATGGATGATTTTAGTGCCGATTTCTGAGCTTATAATGACGTTTTTGTGCACTTTAGTGATGATTTCAAATAAAATAATTTACTTTATAAATTTTCTACGTTTTATATCATATTCATAATTTTTTGGTTTATTAATAATGGAAGGTCAAATAACTTTTAGTCTTTTCTCATATTTTGGGAACAAGAGTAGAACCTCTTTATGAAGCAGTTAATTGATTAATTGTAACGCTACTTTGGGGATAATGGGCATATATATGGCGTGAAATTGATCGGACGACAACGGTCGGATAGCACGTTTGTATATAGGGTTAAATATGAAGAACACAATTAACAAAATGTACAAGACAACTTTGTTTCGTAGTAACTTGTACAAATTAGTATGGCGGTCGCTAATGGGTAAAATTAGGTGCAGAGTGTGAGATTTAGCCGAATTTCGGGATTTTGGAAAAACGACGCTGAGCGTCGCCACGGCGATGGGTGAGCGGTAGATGAAGGGATCTCAAGGATCCGTATGGAAGTATTTCTAGACGGTTCTGACGTGACCGACACCGGACGCCGCGACGCTGATATCGCGCTAGTTCGACGGGTAACAGAAGTTTTTTTTTGTAGTAATCGGCAGATTGACGTCGGGCTTCGCTACGGTGACTCTTGTAGACGAATGGCCGCGGAATAGGCGTACAATCGACGGTACCTGTGGCGCACAACGAGGAAGTCGACCCAGGCAAAACTTGCAGACTCTAGGCCTTGAGTACTCTGGCATATGCACTGGGGAGTCGCGGCGTAGAGTCGGAAAAACGCACTTGGGTCGACGCACGATAAAATAGACACCTCGGGATAACGGGTCGGTTTATAGTAACTCTGGATAAATACGCGGACTCGACGTCTGTAACGCCCGGGTTTACACGCTGGCGAATTGCTATAAACGACTAAACACGCGATATTGTTGATTTTAGTTCGTGGAGATAATTACGGCCGGTGCTAGTCGTAGTGCCTCTGATTGTTTTCATGTACGCCTTTCGAAGATGCTTTGGCCTACGCACAACGAGCGTTGCGACGTCGGGCGTTTGAATATCACAGCGAGATATTAAGATTGACTTTTAGTAAACAACGGAACAACTCGTACGGAGAGCTCACTGTACGGTCTTTTAAAGGAACGCAAATTTGCTCGTCTGGAGATCTGTGTCGGGGTCTTGACGGATTACTAGCTGTCAAGTTGCTGAAGAATTACTCGCTTTCAAATGTATATGGACTACTCACAATAGACTGTCTTCTGCAGTCACGGGTCCTGCTTTTATATGGAGTAGCTAATTAAACCAGCTTAGGTTTGTTTACTGATAGCAACATCTCCATAAAAGACCAGGGCAAAAGGCGACGTTTCTAATCGAATGGTCGCAGAGTATGTGGAAGAACGATATTACATGCGGTGCACGACGAGAAAGTCAACCTACGCAAAATTATAAACTTAAGTGCCCTGGCTTACCCACTAAGGCGTCGCGGCACAAAGTCGGTAAAACACACTTGGGTCGATGCACGATAAAATAGACATACATACATACATAAAATCACGCGTGTTCCACTTAGTGGGTTCGCACAAACCCGAAAACAATAAGAACAACATCAACATCATACAACAAATCCTTACTCTTAAACATATTAAAGTGACCAATTTTCGATAGCGAAATACCGCATCCGGATCACAATAATAATTAGGAAACAATCATCCTTCGCCACACATTCCTATCTAAGCAGACTTCTTTCGCCTCGGCCATACTCATAATCGCATTCACACATGCTCTTCTTCTCTTCTTACTTGGAAACTTTCTCTCTTTAAGCACCCTACCAATCACATCCATCCACTTACACACTGGTTGCCCACGCAATCTAAAACCCTCAACTTCACCAAGATATATACGCTTAACAAGCCGTTTATTCGCCATTCTCTCCACATGCCCGAACCATCTCAACTGACTCACACCAACTCTTATTCCTCACGCGATCCCATCTTACATATACACATACACCACGTAAATACCTCATTTCCACAGCAATCACTCTCTTTTTATGCTTTCCCGTCCATGCCCAGCATTCGCTTCCATACATCAAAGCAGGCACTAGCACTCCATTATATACACTTAACCGAGTATCCCTTGATACGTTAACGTTTCGTGCAAACGTACCCAGAGCACCCATTACTTTACATCCCGCACTCACTCTCCTTTTTATCTCTTGATCAATTCGACCATCCGTCGACATCATGCTACCCAAATATACGAACTCATTTACCTGCTCCAGTTTCACTCCATCCTCCAACACATTGCACTCAGTCACCAATTTACTCCTATCAAATACTAACACTTTAGATTTATCAACATTCAACACCATATTCATACTTCTTCCAACTACATGTATTCTCTCCATCATTCTCCTGAGTTGCTCTTCATTTTCTCCTAAAACAACTACATCATCAGCATACGCTAACGCAGGCACTATACTTTCACCAATATGTACACCATCCATTTCACTCAAAACTCTCCGCAATAACATATCCATATACAAGTTAAACAATCACGGAGACATACCACAGCCCTGTTTCACACTAACATTTATACGAAACCAATCACTCAACCTACCATCTATTCTCAAAGCAGCCCCACTACCTTCATACATCATCGCTCTCAATCTCACCTCCATAGACGCATTGGGATAATGGGTCGGTTTATAGTAATTCTAGAAAAAACACGCGGACTCAACGTTTTTAACGCACGGGTTTACACGTCAGCCACTTCGAAACGTGCAGTCGATAAAACTCACAATGAGCCACAATAAATGACTAAACACGCGCAATTGTTAATTATAGAGATAATTACGGCCAGCGTCAGTTGTAGTGTCTCTGAATGTTTTCATGTATGCTTTTCGAAGATGCTTTGGTTTACGCTCAACAAGCGTTACGTATGAATCTCACAACGCGACACTAGGAATAAGTTTTAGTAAATAACTCGTACGAAGAGCTCACGGTACGGTATTTTTAGAGAAACGGAAAACTTGCTCACCTGGAGGTCGGTTGCGGGATTCTGACGGATTAATCACTATCGAGCTATTGAGAGGAATACTCGCATTCAATAACTGTCTTCTGGAATCACGGGCCCTGCTTTTATACAGATTTGCTAATTAAACCAGCTTAGATTAGTTTACTGATGGTAACAAGACAAGAGCAAAAGGTATAAAATGGAACATGATCTTGACGGCCCTTTATTTTGCTTATTTTAACTCAAACTACACGTCTTGTTCCTATTGCCGAGAAGAAAATTTTCTCGGTCCGCGGATTTATAATGGCTGAGCTACGCGGCTTTGAAATAATATAACAATTAAACATTATAAATGTATTATTCTATACTTATTCACGTCAATCTATTATCTCTTTCCATATTTGTAAATATACTGTCGATATAAAAATGAAACTATAATAAAAACAAATAAATGTTCATAGTTTATAAAAAAGTAAGTAACATATTTACCTAATTCAAAAGAAAATGTTTATATAGCGTAGAACAAAGAACTTACAATTCAGATTGTTGAACGCAACATATAATTTTCATTGACAAAGGGCACGTTTCTATTCTCTAATTTTATTGACTTAGTATGTTTGATGGATTATATTTTTTGCAGGATTTTTATTATGTGAAAAATTATGTTTTTGATGCAACACATACACCTATTTTACCTTGGAAAGAATTTATGTTAGAAGTGACAATGTTTTTGGAAAATAATGCTATACTAGCAAAATGTAAAACATATGTAATTAATAACCAGGAAGACATAAAATATTTTGGTTAAGTAAGTTGTGCCTAAATGTAATGATTAAAACTACATTATAAAAAAGTATGTAAGTTTATATAAATGTAGGCAACAAGTCAATTATTCAGCATAGGTTATTAACTTTACATAGTTAAGTAATTTTACGTTGAATTTGTAATATTGTTCCATAAAATTTATGTAAATATATTCCATATCAAATGATAAAAATAAGTGGTTTAATTATGACAGATCTAATTAAAATGTAAGTAATAGCCGACCAGGATAGTCATAGTTAATATATGTAATATTTTACTCATATGTATAACTGAGTTGCTTAATAGATACTAAAGATACAAGTGTGATATAGCGTTCATAATGAAACGCGTGTGATAGTAAATCACGAGGCGATGAGCCGAGTATTTAATCATGCATGTTTCATTATGAGGCTATATAAAAAGTGTATTCTTTAATATTTTATCTATGACAGTTTAAGTTGATCTTAAAATACATTTTTCATTTAATTTTTGGCATAATGAAAAACATTGAAATGTTCATTCGTAGCCTACGTTATTAATACGTATGAGCGCACTGTCGTAGTTAAAGAATATTACATAACTGACAAACTGATAATAAAAAATCTCATGTGGCCAGCACAATACCTTCCATCAATCCTGTGTGTTATGTACAAATTCCATACATAAATTTTCTTGCAAAAGATTCTAAATTTCAAGTAAAATTATTTCATAAAAAAACTATGCAAATGACACTTGACACTGACATCTTCTTCTTCTTTAACTTTTCCCATTCGTTCTGTTTTCGGGTCGTCCTTATTCGGTTGCTTTTCTCTCAAGTTTTCCGTAATACAGTCCTTCCATCTTATCTTTGGTCTTCCTCTGTTTATTACACCTTCTATTACTAAGCTATCCATAAAATAATTTTACTGGAAATATAGGATTTTTTGCAAGAAAATTTATGTACAGGGCGGGAGCAGTCACGTGACTTGCTGACCTTGGCAAGCAGATATGGGGGCCCGTATCAGAATGACAGCTATTAATTATGTCCATAACTGACAAATGTCATAATTTTTCATTAAAAATTTCATTTTTTGGTATTTTATGATTCCTTTTCTCGGAAACTGAATTTCATACTCCTGATAATAAATAAACCACATGAAATAAGAAAATCATGAAAAGGTCTTATATTTCCAGTAAAATTATTTCATGAACAAACTATGCAAATTTCACTTGACACTGACATCTTCTTTAGTTTTTACCATTCGTTAGGGGTCGCAATTTTTTATTTTCTTCTTCCTCTCATTTTTGTTTTGCGTGTCGTCCTCATTCAGTACCTTTTCTCTCAAGTCTTCTGCAATACAGTTCTTCCATCTTATATTTGGTCTTCCTCTGTTTCTTCCACGTTCTATTACTAAGCTATTAATTTTTATTCCAATATATTCTTCCTCATGACATGTTCAAACCAATGTAATCGTCTCTCTTATATCTTTCAAGAAACATTAGAGTTATTTCCCTTATTCTTTTATTCATTTACTTTTTATTGATCTCTCAATTTTAATTTTCTGAATGTATTAGCAGTTTCCATGGTAAAGTTAGCATAGCTAGCTGATTTATGAAATGTAATATCTTTATAATTCTTTAACTCTATATCTGTTGAATATGAAATATAAAATGCAATCAAATCGTATATATTCTTCAAGTTAAATAATATTTAAGTTAGTTTTTTCAAGAAAAACTGTTAAAATATTCAAATGAGCATACTTCCGGTTGACCAATTATAACTAAAATCTAATCAAGTCTGCATATGATATAAGGAAGAGGAATACGTAAGAATTGTAATTTTTGGAATTCTAGTATTTGAGATATCGTGGCCGAAACCTTGGTCACGTACAAACACACGCAAATTAATCTGTCGTAGAAAAACTTAGAATTTTGTGTATTTTTAAATTATTTTAGCAGAATTAGATAAAATTTTGTACGTAATACGTAATGAAAACGTGATATTCTTTAACACACATAATTTGCAATAAACGCTTCGCTCGTTTTGGCAAACATTGTGTTCATCAAACAATAATCTTTTCATAACTGATTATGTAAATAACTATTGTAAAATTATGGAATATTTGTAATATTTTTGTACTAATTAAAGGTAATAAAGTAATGAATATATGTAAAATTGTGGAATATTTATTACCATTTTATGTAAAAAAGTATAATCCCTAATGTCCAAGCTAGCGACACCAAAAACTTTTATGAACGTTTCATGGAATATTTTTTTTGCATTTATGGGTACAAATATTTGCCTGTTTGCAAATACAATGTGAAGTAATTAACACGTAGCTTTGAGTAGTCGCCCAATCACTTCAAACATATAACTATGCCCGGAGCTGAAGAGTCGGAAGCAAATGGTGGTGAGTCGTAAAAAAATATGGGAGCAGGTGTAAAGGCAAATTTTGGGTACCACTGGCGCTAATGAGTATGACAGGGTGAATGGTGTGCGCCACCGACGATACGGGGCGCTTCAGGTGGGCTTGGAGCAAACTATGTCCGCCTAGGGTGAGCAGGTGCTGGGTAGTACGCCGGTCAGACAGTGGACTATGGAGGCAGTTACAGGGAGCCTAAGGTTTGGTGGCAGTCTTGGGGCTCGCTGGAGTTGTCTGACTAGAGGGCCGACAATTTAACTGCCACTAGGGCTGCTGTTGACCTGCTTAGGACCGAGCGGTTTTTGCTGTCGTCCTGATGCCTCTATAACTGTTGTTATCATTGGTTCTTGTGCTCGTGGCCAGCGAACCGGCGGAAAGTGCTTACACCTTGTGCGTCTGCTCTTAGCCAGCGATGGGCGTAGAGCTCTACAACCAAATGAACCCGACCACTCCAAGACTGGAGAACAACATAAGCTGAAAACACAAAGCTAAATATGTAACTAAATTTAAAACAAAAATGACCGACAAAATTTATACTAAACAAACCCAAAAAATACTGTTTAAATATTAAAAATGAGGTGAAATATACAAAAATGTGAAGTCATAGACTGCTTAACTATATACAATTTTTTTTATCTAAAATGATATTGTGTAAAATGATGGGCTGAAACAAGAGAACACATAAAAGCAATGAACGCAAAACGAGACGCAAATAACGACTGAAAAGGAATACTGATATTACGCTTAAAGTGAGCAGAAAATCTACTTGATCCTTTCAGAAGTTATAAGTTCTCCACAGAATAGGAAATAGAAAATAGTTACTCATACAAAAGTCTATGGTAAATTCAAAACAAACTTACAGACAAAAAAATAATAACTTTTGAAAGAATAGGAAACAACATTACATTAAATTCGCGTACGCGACTGAAAATACACTGGTTTAAATTATCTTTAGCATTCCAATCACTCGACACTCATACAGGAATGGGAAGTTGGGTCGAAGTCAGTGTGTGTGTCTGTGATCAAGGAAAATGCGTCAAAATGTGTGATTCCCCAAATATTGTTACTTGTAGTTGACTTTCTCAGTGAAAGATGATTGTGAAATAAATGAATGGACCAAATGAATGACGTAACAATTTGGCCTGAAAGTACTACAAAAAAATCTGTTGTGGCCAGCACAATACCTTCCGTCAATCCTGTGTATTATGTATAAATTCCATACATAATTTTTCTTGCAAAAGATTCTAAATTTCCAGTAAAATTATTTTATAAACAAACTATGCAAATTGCACATGACACTGACATCTTCTTTAACTTTTCCCATTCGTTAGATGTCGCTATTTTTTATTTTCTATTTCCACTCATTTCTGTTTTGCGTGTCGTTCTCATTCTGTTCCTTGTCTCTCACGTCTTCCGAAATACAGTCCTTTCATCTTATCTTTGATCTTCCTCTGTTTCTTCAACCTTCTATTACTAAGCTATTCATCGTCATTCAATATATTCTGCATTTCTCCTCATGACATTTTCAAACCAATGTAATCATCTCTCTGGTATCTTTCTAGAAACTTGTAACACTAGAGTTATTTCCTTACCTATCTTTCCGTGTCTTCCCCAACATCTATTTCAACATCCTCATCTCTGCCACATTAATTTACTTTTTATTGATACTGACATCTGTCAATTTGAATTATATGAATATATTAGTAGTTTCCATATTTAGCATAGCTGGCTGATTTATAAAATTTAATTTCTTTAAAATTCTTTAACTCTATATCTAATGAATATGAAGTATAAAATGCAATCAAATCGTATAGAGAATAATATAAACTTTAAGTTATAATAACTTTAAATATGAATAAATCAAATTTAACTGTTAAATCTTCAAATGAGGGTACTTCCGCTTCACCAATTATAACCAAAATCTAATCAGTTGTTCTTCTGGATGTAAACTTGAGAAATTCGAAAAAAATATAATTTTTGGAATCGTGGTATTGAAGTTATGCGATCCGAAACTTTCGTCACACACACACAGACACACACACACACACACACACAGACAGACAAACACACACACACACACACACACACACACACACACACACACATACATACATACATAGAGACATCATCGTAAAAATGGTAAAATCGTATTATGGGGACCCTAAAACATGCTTATTTATTAAAAACTCATCATTGAATTTTGTAACCAAAGACAATACCTTCCTTATTTAAAGATGACGGAAGGTAAAAATAAAGACTATAAAATACTATCTTTACCATCACTTCTAATATTTGAATTGTGTATCTTTGTTTTCAGAAATAAAAAATCTGTTGTGGCCAGCACAATACCTTTCGTCAAACCTGTATATAATGTATAAATTCCATACATAATTTTTCTTGCAAAAGATTCTAAATTTCCAGTTAAATTATTTCATAAACAAACTATTCAAATTGCACTTGACACTGAGATCATCTTATTGTTTAGCTTTTCCCATTAGTTAGGGCTCGCTATTTTTGCGTGTCGTTCTCATTCAGTTCCTTTTCTCTCAAGTCTTACGCAATACAGTCCTTCCATCTTATCTTTGGTCTTCCTCTGTTTCTTCAACCTCCTATTACTAAACTATTCATTCTTGTTCCAATATAATTCTTCATTTCTCATCATGACATGTTCAAACCAATGTAATCGTATATCTTGTATCTTTCTAGAAACTTGTAACACTAGAGTTATTTTCTTACCTTATGTTTCCGTGTCTTCCCCAACATCTACTTCAACATCTTCATCTCGGCCACATTAATTTACTTTTTATTGATACTGACATCTGTCAATTTGAATTATATGAATATATTAGTAGTTTCCATGTTTCGAATAGCAGGCTGAATTATAAAATTTAATTTCTTTAAAATTCTTTAACTCTGTATCTATTGAATATGAAGTATAAAACGTAATCAAATCGTATAGAGAATAATATATTCTTTAAGTTATAATAACGTTAAATGTCAATAAATCAAATTTAACTGTTAAATCTTCAAATGAGGCAACTTCCGGTTCATCAATTATAACCAAAATCTAATCACTTGTTCTTCTGGATGTAAACTTGAGGAATACGAAAAAATTATAATTTTTGGAATCGTAGTATTGAAGTTATGGAATCCGGAACTTTTGTCACACACACACAGACACACAGACACACACACACACACACACACACACACACACACACACACAGACACACACACACACAGAGACACACACACACACACGCACACACACACACACACACATACAGACACACATACACACATACAGACATCATCGTAAAAATGGTAAAATCGTATTATAGAGACCCTAAAACATGCTTATTCACTAAAAACTCATCATTGAATTTTTTGACCAAAGACAATACCTTCATTACCTAAAGGAGACGGAAGGTAAAAAAACTTATTCCGTAACCACGATATACATAATTATAATACTAGGATTAAATGTAATTTCAGAGTACCAAATAATAAATTAACCCTAGGAACAAAATCTCCGCAATATTTAGGTATACAAGTGTATAATAAATTACCACAACAAATTAAAAACTGTACTGCAATGAATGATTTTAAAAAGACTTTAAAAACATTTCTAATTAATAATTGCTTTTATTCTTTAATTGAATATTACAATTGTTCAACCGATTAAGTTTATTTTGTATATATATATATATATATATATATATATATATATATATATATATATATATATATATATATGTATTTTTTATGTTTTGTTACTTTTTTCTACGCATATGTGTATTATGTCAATTGAAATAAAATATTATTATCGTTATTTATTTCGAGTCTTCATTTATATAGGCTGTATCTCGGATATGGGACACCTCGATTATTTTCTGTATTGGAGATTTTTTTAACCAATGCTTCTCAAACTATAATATAAAGTTATATTTTATTAAATAAAACAAAAATATTGAGAAAAATTCAATTAAAATTTAAATAAAATATGTTTATATTTATTTTTCAGTAGGCTATGTATGAAAAACAACAACTGCTATCTGTCAATTTGAATTATTTTGTGCACAATTTACTATTTAAAGGTTTTAACACTACATATTTATAAAGTTATTAATAAATATTTGTTTCGTTTTAATTTAAGTTTATTTTTTTTCATTCATACCCTACTGAAAATAACTATATAAATAAAATTAATTTAAATTTCACTCGATTTTCTCTCGATATTTTTATTATGTAAGGATATAAAATGATTACATAATTGAATTCAGAAAAAAAAAACTATCGAATGGGCCTAAAAAGTATATATCATTCCATTTAAAAATATATGTATTTTATTTAGTTAGAGAACCACTGGTTAATTTTTCTGTCTTCAATAAGTGAAGGTCTCCTTTGATCTATTACAACTTTTATTTGAATGATTTTGAATAATAAATAAAATAATTGAGGTGTCCCGTATCCCAGAAAAATATTCAGAATGATAAACTGTAGTTAAATGCAAAAGAAAATATACGATTTGAGGCAATTATCCGAGTGCAATAAAGTAAAACAATAATTTTTGTTTGTTGCTTCTGTCATTTCTCACAGATTTAACATTTATATATATATATATATATATATATATATATATATATATATATATATATATATATATATATATATATATATATATATATATATATATATATATATATATATATATATCAATGCTGCAGTAACACGTCTGGTTTTTGAATAGTCCTTATATCACAATCAGACTCTAAATAATTATAAAACTAGTAATTACTATTTGATCACAGCAATATTAATCATCATAGACCTAATTTACACAGATTTTAGTAAAACATTTTATCGAGCTAATCCAAGTTGGCTACACTATTATCATACAGCATTCATGGTTCTCTGTTACGATGGATAGAATCATATATAAAATATACTTCATAAATAATTTCATGCAACCGTTTCAAATCCCGCAGCATTATAATGATCTCGGTTGTTACTCATGGATCAATTTGAGAACAATTTTATTTAATATTTATATTAATTCTATAGGTCAATGCTTTAAACATAGTGATTTCGTTTTGTATTCTTATCATTTGAAGTTTTTTAAAAAAAATCTTACCTTTAATGATTGTAAGCAACTGCAAGCTGATTTCATACGTTTGTAAAATTTCTGTATGTTGAACGATCTATCCCTAAACATAGAAACATGTCATATAGTTAATCTCACCAGATGTACAACTGTTATTATCTATTCTTATAATATTGGCGGGTTTAATGTGAAACACAATATTTTTAATTTAAACTAAGCTTAATATTTAAGTTACGTTTCTGCAACCGGCCATAAATTACTCCTTAAAGGACATATATACCTACAGAATGTTTATTTTATTTTGTCTACTATTGCTATCTCCAGAAATATGACTTCATTTATCTCAACCTTTCAAGCCGCTTGAATTTAGTAAATTTCTTATCAATTTTCGAAGTAAACGTCCGAGATTAATATTTCAAACAGCTTGAGAACGTCAAGTCGAGCCTATAAAATAACGTAACCACGTATGCGCACATCCGCGATTTGTTACGGTGCTAACTAATTTGCGGACCGCAAAAAAAAGAGAAGAGCGGACCATTTAATTTCCGCGGCTTTAAGTTACTCTTATATATATATAACTTATAATTCGTGTGTTGTTGATTATAACACTAAGATATAAAGTTAGAAACCATCTACACGGAGTTATTACTTTACTCCTGGTGAATTTTGCGGACTGTACATTTCTAATAAAACGAAAAAGTACAAACTTGGAATTTACGTTGCTCTTACGATTATCCATAATATACTATTTGAATGAAACTCGATATCATCTTCAGAAGGTTACTTTACTCCTGGTGAATTTTACGGACCGGCAATTTCGACTAAAGCGAAAGAAATAAGACTTGAAATGTACGTTGCTCGTATGATTATCTGTAATAAACTATTGAATTGAAACTCGAAATCATCTTCAGAAGGTTACTTTACTCTTGGTGAATTTTGCGGACTGGCCATTTCGACTTAAACGAAATAGACCAAACTTGATATCTACGTAGCTCTTATGATTCTCTGTAATAAACTATTTAATTGAAACTCGAAATCATCTTCAGAAGGTTACTTTACTCTTGGTGAATTTTGCGGACTGGCCATTTCGACTAAAGCGAAAAAGACCAGACTCGAAATCTTTGTTGCTCTTATGTTTCTCTTTACTATACTATTTAATTAAAACTTGAAATCATCTTCAGAAGGTTACTTGCATAGGACAACTATATACATGTGCCAGATGTACAGTGTACATTATTAAATTCGAACTAATTTTATATATGAAAATCTGACAACTACAAAAATGCGCCTTTAAACTATTGATTATTTTTTAATATTTACACCGAGGTCGACAATTCATGATTTGCCTATGTATTATAATAATTGTATATTTGTTCAAAAGATACATCCTGTTCGTTAACAAAGAAACAAGATATATAATGAATATTCGAGAATAATATTTTCAGTTTGTTAAAATCATGAATAGGTTAACATTTAAATTCGTATGCTGTTTATTATATTTTGGCTATATTACAACAAAGGAATGGGTAAAAGTTTAAAATTTGTTTTTGGAACTATAAAAATATTAAAATTTTCAGGAATATGATCTACCTATAATGTCTATCAAACGAGTTTCTTTGGAATATTTAAACCATACTTATGGAGATGCAAATATTACGGTTTCCAAAATATCTCGAAAGGATTTTGGCATTACTGTATACGCCAATTTAATTAAAAATATAACAACCGATATATACGTAATTTGTTTTTTTTTTCATAAAATTAAAAATAAATTCTAAGTAATGTGTGTGATATATTTTCAGCTAGATCTTGATGTTTATGCAATGTATAGTAACACTTTTAGAAGAATTCCATTGGCAATGCACCATGAAAATTTATGCAAAATAATGAAAAGTCAGTATGCGAAATATATCGAAGAAGTTGATACGATAACGAAATTTGGATATATTCCTACATCTTGTCCTCCTATTAATGCTGTAAGTACTTACGGCAGTCAAATATGTGAACATTTAAGTGTTAAGTGATGCTTTTGATTATCAAATAAATAAAAATGCGTAGCTCACTATAAAATGACAAAAAATCGATTTTTATCGTTTTTTCCTTACCTACATTATCAAAAAAGTATACCATCACGGTATATTACCCATTACTGGGTTTTCCAAACTTCTTTATAAGCAGCTATGGGTAATGATGACAACATATTTGTACCGTCTGGGTGTTTACCAGGCATTAGTGCACGGACACTCATTGCTGGAGTGGAGAGTTACACCGCAAGGGTCACTATTGTGCCAATTCAAATTCAAAATAATCTTTGGCGTCGGTCAAGATCGAACCCGGGTCTACAGATTCGCAACCAGATACTCAGATACACGGCCACGAGACCCTAAAAATAAAAATATAATAATATTATATATATATATATATATATATATATATATATATATATATATATATATATATATATATATAGGTTGTTCATTTTAAATGGGCCACCATAGCTATCTCGAGAACTATAAGAGCTACAAACTCGTTTAAATGGACAAACAATTTCTATTTCACAAGGCAACTTTAAAGAAAAGAAAAATATTTTTTTCGACCAGTAGTTCTCAAAATACGGGACCAAACTTTTTTATTTTAAATGAGAACTATACTTTTTATTTGCTCATTTGTTTAAGAATTTAATTCTGAATCTAATGATATAATATATTTTTTTTTAGAAAAATGCACATAAAATTTTGTATTAATTTGATTAAAATATAGCTATAATAATAGTGGTTCGAATGGAAAAAATGAATACATGTTATTTTTACCTCTCGCTAAGAGAGGTATTGGATTCATGCTAAAAATCGCATATCCAGATTTTATTGAATAAGCACGTTTTAAGGTCCCTACAATCCGATTTTAACATTTTTACGATGATGTCTGTGTGTGTGTGTGTGTGTGTGTGTGTGGATGTGTGTGTGTGGGATGTTGGAAGGACGGTTACTCAAAAACTATAAGACTTAAAATTTGTTTAACAACGTATTTCCCAATCGGACATTCATGGGAAGATCTGAAAATGTTTTGGTAACAATTGGACAACCGGAAGTAGCAGATTCTTGAAAAAAAATCTTCTAAATATTATTTTTTGAAAATTTTTCTTGATAATATTAAAAAAAAAATTCTCTTTCTGATACATTTAAATATTTTTATACATATTTTATAGATTTAGAGATAAAAGGAATATAATATATAAAATAATGTTGTAATTAATTTTACAACCGAAAGGATGCCATGAAAAATAGTTGCAAATTTAAATTATTTGTAACTGACAGATAAATGTCAGTGTCAGAAATAATGAGTAATGAAAGAAAAATGTACTTGGAGAATCCCTTAATTCTTGATCTGTGACTATTATGGAGATGACAAGTCTAGGTTGAAGGACCTAAATTATGGGACAATGTACACCAGTACTGTAGACTAGAGTAACTTTGAATTGCGAAAAAGCTATCAAATTCTTCTCAAGTAAGTTGTAAATATTGACAAAATTACACATCGATATAAGAATAATCGGAGTGCAATCTATCCGTCACTTTATTAAAGGGAATTAAGGTTATTTAGATATAACAAGTATGAAAAAATAAAATGTAAAAGAAGATATGTAAGAATAGATGCACAATCCATATATACATTTTAGACCGCCCAAAATTAATGTTTTTACTAGAAGAATATGAAGAGAAAGTAAACAAGGTTGTTCGAATTGAAAATTGCTGTTACCAGCCTAATATTTATATATGGTAAACTCTACTTTGTAATTTATTGTAACATAATTTATGATAAAATATCTTTATGTTGAGACATGCTATTATTGAATAATAAAGAAGTTTATACGTCATAGATTTATATGAATATATTATTTGTAATAAAAATATTCTTTGCTTTATGCATATAGCCAGGTAAAATATACGGCGAGAGGTTATGTGCTGGCCACATCAGATTTTTTTACATAGAATTAGAATGCCCTGAAAAAAGTAGTGAATATTTTGTTATTGTAATTGATTTTAAATGTCAACGCAAACAAAATATTCACATATTTCTTTCATGGCGTTCTAATTCTATGTAAAAAAGTTACCACGTATTCATTTTTTCCATTCATGACACTCTTATTATAGCCATATTTTAATCAAATTAATATAAAATTTTACATGCATTTTTCACAATAAAATCATTATGTGAGTGTATAAAAATATTATATCACTGAATTCAGATTTAAATTCTATAACGAATGAGAAAATAAAAAAATATATATTCTCATTTCAAATAAAAAAGTTGTCTCGTATTTTGGGAATCACTGCTCGAAAAAAATATTTTTCTTTTTTTTATCTGTCTTCTGAAATATAAATTGTTTTCCTATTTAAACGTCTTTGTAGCTCTTATAGTTCTCGAGATAGCAGTGGTGGCCCATTTAAAATGAACATTCTGTATAGTTAAGTGTTTCACAAGTACAGGAGTCCAGTCAGGATGATGGAAAAGTTGTTAAATGATACTCTTTTAAGTTACATGTCAAGCTTTCGGAATTAATTTATTCCTTCTTTAGGACAGCTAAAATTTAGTAACAATAATCGTATTAAAATTTTGAAAAAATGTTCATACAAATATTCAATATTTACTACTTGATCAGGTTATAGTTATTAATGTCGTTAGTCCAATATGAAGCAAATAATGGATGCGGCTGAAGTTTGTAATCAGCCGAGTCCGTTACTTGCATATCGGCCGTGTGGTGTTCAAAAGTTTTTGTAATACCATAAGCTCTTCACGACACTGTGATTTTTTTTTATAAATACTTTATCCTTAATTACAGGTGCCTGTTATAAACCTATAATATCTGTTTTTCGTTCGTGCGGCTGTTATAATACTTAACGGCCGGCGTCCGTTATAGATTCCTTTCCACTTACGTGTTTAGTTTGTTAAATCATAGTAACGATATGGTATTACGAAAAATTGTAAACATGTCAGTCAAAAGAACTGTGTTAAATTTTAGTTGATAAATTAGGTACATTTTAAAATTAAATTTATGAAATAGGTTGCTGAAACAATTAATTAAATAGAACAATTATTAAAACAGAACGATTTGGTTCAGAAGAAGTTAATGTTTTAAAAAACACGTGTGGACTTATAAATGAAAACAACAAGTTTAAACCTTGAACAAAATTTGCAAAACATTAGAAAAGAAAAAGAAGAAAGTAAATCTAACCAGATGTCAGAATGGTATAAATATTAAATTTGCATTTTAGTAAAACATACTAAATAACTGAATTTAGTCGGTACAATTATTTATAATTTAAAATACTACGTTGGATCAAAATTTAACCTGACGTAGGATGTATGCAGTTCTTTAAATTTGAGAAGGTAATTGTAGATAGAACTTAAACCACTCACATCTGTCCTTTTATTCATTGTTTGGTTGGTTTTATTAATATGAACCATTTCAAGAAAATTACGTTTGCTTGTATAAAATGTTTAGATTATATTGAAGCAATATGTCAAGAAGAATGGGAAATAACGATAAATTAAAATTAAATATAAAAGACGTTTTTCTTTATATTAATCCTAATTAATTGACTAGTAGTGTAAGTACAAAGTGTAAATTTTATTATTTTTTGTTATGGTAGCGACTGTAGAAAAAATCTTGTGTGTTTCGAGCGCAAATGGACATTGTCGATTTCGAGAGAATGCCACGCGACGCAGGAGCGCGGCAACAACCTTTCAATCGACAATGTCCTATTTTGCGCTCTTAATACACAAATAGCTATTTGTTGTTATTAAGTGATCCTTATTCTTATTTTCTTTATTATTATGACAAAAAAATATTATTTCGTTTAATAATAATAGATACAATTGTTTTAGTTTATTGTTTTATTTCAAGCCACAGTCATGGCTCACTATTCTCTTTTCGACTAGGTGTATAAAAAAGTGCCTGCCATTTTACTTTTTAATAATGTAACATATAGATTATGTGTTAATTACACCGGTGACCTGTATCCTTTGTATTGAATGTCATTGTGGCGTCAGAAATTTCGAGAAGGGCATCGCGCTATAAAAACCCGTCGCCAAAGCCAGCGAAGACATTCTGTTATAATACACGCATCGTTAATGAACAGTTGGTGATATAAATAAACAGTTTACGAGTTGTCAAAATAAATAAATGTAGTTATATAAATAAATGTAATGATATAAATATTGTTTAAATAAATAATCTTAGTGTTTAAGCATTTAATAATATTCTTAGTCTTAAATTAGTGTTTATATTTATTTAATCATAGTGTTAGTTATTTTTATTATCGTTTTAATATTTATCCTAATTATTTATCGTTTAATAAACTATTATTTTAATAAATATTTCGCCGATTTTTACACTTCACCCATATAAATAAAACGTTACAATTGGTGTCAGGTGTGGGATTGTTAATAAACTGTGGAGTGTAAATAAAAATAAATAAAATGGCGTCTAAACAAATAAAATTAAGTAAATTAAAAGTAAGCGATCTCAAGAGAGAATTGGAAGAACGAGATTTAGAAACAACAGGACTAAAAACAGTCCTACAATCACGTCTGCGGCAAGCATTAATCGATTCTGGTGAAAATCCTGAAGATAACTAATTTGACCTATCCGATTTTGGTAAATTAGAACAAAAATTAATACAAAAATTAATAGAAAAATCTAGAATTCTGCAGCAAACATTAGAACAAAACTTGGAGTAAAGTTCTAGAAAAGCAGAAGAAAGTTCCGGAACAGTGGAACAAAAATTAATAGAAAGTTCAACAAAGGCAGAAGAAAATTCTAGAACTTTAGAAGAAAAATTAATAGAAAGTTCTAGAAAAGCCGAAGAAAATTTTCGAATAATAAAAGAAAAATTGCCCGAAACACTAGAACAAAAATTGGAAGAAAGTTCTAGAAAAGCAGATGAAAATTCTAGAACATTAAAAAAAGTATTTATGGAACATTCTAAAATATTGGAACAAAAATTGGAAGAAAGTTCTAGAATTTTAAAACGAACAGTAGAACAAAATTGGGAAAAAAATTCTAGAAGTTTAGAACAAAAAATAGACGAGGATTCTAGAAAAACTGAAGAAGATCTGAAGAAATTAAAAGATGAGCACGACAAGAAGATCGAAGATTTAAAAGTTAAGTTCACAAGAATGATGTCGTCAATGTCAAATTTCGAAGTAGCTAAGGCAATTCTATTGGAAGGAAGGAAATTAGTAAAACCTGATACTACTTCAACAATGCACATAAAAACACCGGAATATAAAGCGGCTGCAAAAGCACATTACTGGACGACCACGGAGAAGGCCACAGCGTTGACCGTCTCGTTGCGTGGAGAAGCTTTTGACATCCTGCAAACGCTGAAGGAAGAAGAACAAGAGGACTACGACCAACTAGTCAAGCAATTGGATATGCGGATGGAAATGTGCATCTGGTACAGATGTACCAGACGCAACTGAGAAACCGGTATCAATTTTCAAAAAAAGGCCTTCAAGAATTTGAAGCTGACGGAGCTCGTTTGGTTCGTCTCGCACATTCTACAGCTCCTGACAGCATTTTGGAGTGCCTGGCCACTCAATCATTCATTTACGGGGTTCGAGGCAGCGAAACTCAGCAAGCACTGTGATTGGCCCGCCCAAAAACGTTAATCGACGCACTGTATGGAGTATGAAGCTGCCAAACAAGCCTCACGTAACCAATCACGAGTACGAAATATCGATGCTGAGAGAAATGAGAACACTGACGATCTAGAGGAGACCATGCGACGAATTGTAAGTGAAGTGTTTTCTGGAAGAAAGCAACTCTGCTGTTGGAACTGCGATAAACTGGGTCATCCGCAGAGACTTTTTAGAAAAATGTAAAAGAAAACGGAATCGACAAAGGAAGAAAAGAAGACGGAAAACTAAATCGGGTTGATGCGAAGGGGAAACCGTCGATCCGTAATGTAGTAGCCCCACAATCTATCAGTTATATCGCATCCCTTCATCATCAAGCCAACAGCATCTATGTGGATGGCTCTATTAACGGAAAGACCACTAAAACTACTAGTGGATACGGGTGCGACAAAGATTATAATTAGACTCGACTTGGTAAAGAAAACTGACAAGACGCATCTTCAACCAACTAAGTGGCGATTACGCACAACAACGAGAAAACATGCTACCGTATTAGGAGAAATAGATGTCATCACCACTATTGGAAAAACCTCCTTTAAACATCGTGCGATGGTCGCTGAAGTTGAAGATGAATTAATACTCGGTATGGACGCACGGTTTTAAGATTGACCTGAAGAAGGGAGTAATGATGGTCAATGAAGAAGAACTCGTATTAAATTCACGAGACGAAAAGGCTGTGCGCGTACTAATGGCCGAAGACGTTACCCTCCCAGACCGAAGTGAAACTATCCTGGACGTCAATTTAGATGGTTTCTGTGAGGAAAGTATTGTTATGGCTTGAGCCCAGGAATGATGATGACAAAACTGGCACTGGAGTTGATGTCGGAAAATCACTGGTCAAAGCCAGCCAGGTAATTCCATTTCGGATAATGAACATAAATTATTATCCGGTTGTTCTAAAAAGAGGAACAATTGTAGGAGAATGCTTGGCAGTATCGTTGATTATTAGAACTGTGAAGGCCCAGGGAAACACATCTCAAGAAGTTCCAGACACTTTAATCAACCAGATATCAACATCATTTCAAGAATTGACGCCGACCACAGAAGCAAGATAAATAATTTAATTGGAAATTTGCAAGATGTGTTCTAATTCGACAAGAAAACCAAAGGGAGCTAATATAGCTCACCATAAAATAGACACCGGAGACGCAAGACACATCCTCCAACCAGCAAGAAGACTGCCATTGGAGAAACGTCCTCACGCTGAAAGAATTATTGAGGACATGAAGATGGAAGCTTCAACCAGTCCTTGGGCTTCACCAGTGGTGTTAGTGACGAAGGAGGATGGCTCTACACGATTTTGCGTCGATTATCGTCCACTCAACAACGTGACGAAGAAAGACAGCTACCCGCTACGTCAAATAGACGATACACTAGACACTTTGAACGGATCAAAAAATTTCTCCGCTCTGGATCTAAAGAGCGGATAATGGCAAGTAGATTTGGACACAAAAGATTAGGAGAAGACAGCGTTCATCATCGGTAACGGACTCTGGCAATTTACCGTAATGCCATTTGGGCTCTGCAATTCCCCTGCAATATTAGAACGACTTATGGAAACCGTATTGGCTGGGCTATCTTGGAAAACCTGTTTGGTTTATCTCGACGATATTATTATAGTAGGAAACACGTTCGAGGACCACATAAAGAATTTGGAAGAGGTTTTCCAAAGATTGAGACAGGATAACTTGAAGCTCAGTCCAAAGAAGTGCCATATGTTCCAAAATGAAGTTCATTACTTGAGACACGTGGTTTCTGGTAATGGTATTGCAGTTGACCCGCAGAAAATAAGGGCTGTGAGTGACTGGCTAGTACCTAGAGACAAACACTAATTTAGAAGCTTCCTTGGTTTGTGTACTTACTATCGACGATATGTATCTGGATTTGCCAACATAGCCAAGCCACTGACAAGGCTTACTGGAGAAGGTAGGCGATTTATCTGGGAAATGGACTGTAAAGTTATTGCCTACTTTAGTAAGACCTTGTCAAAAATTACTGTGTCACCAGAAAAGAACTTTTGGCAGTCATGAAATCCGTTGAGCATTTCTACAAATACTTGTACGGACGAAGCTTTTTGATAAGAACTGACCATGCCGCTTTCAAAAGGTTGCTGTAGTTCAAGAATCCAAAAGGTCAGATGGCCAGGTGGATTGAGAGACAACAAGTATACGATTTCAAAATCGAGTACAGGACAGGTACCAGACATCGTAATGCCGACGCATTGTCCAGAAGACTATACCAAAATGAATGCAAGCATTGTAGTCGAGTGGAAGAGGCGCATTCCACCATCGCCAGGAAGCAAGGACCAAGAAAATGACCCGTCTTTGAAAATATTACTGAAATGGAAAGCAGAAAAGAGCAAACCAATATTGAAAGACGATGCACCACACTCACAGAGTGTAAAATCGTATTGGGCACAATGGGACTCCATGGCGATTGAGGATGGTCTGTTGAAGCTTGTGGTAGAGAATGCCGATGAAACTGAGAAGAAAACTCAATTGGTCATACCTAAGAATAGAATACCAGACTTGTTGAAAGATATCCATGACGGATCTGGAGGAGGCCATTTTGGAATCAACAAGACTTTAGAAAGATTGCGCCAGCGATTTTACTGAGTCAACTGCAAGGAGGATGTTGAAGACTGGTGCAAGAAATGTGTGGTCTGCGCTGGAAGCAACGGTCCGCATAGACGACGAAGAGTTCCAATGCGTCATTACAACGTTGGCAGTCCATTTGAGCGCATTGAGTTCCAGAAAGCATCGACGGAAACAAATACATCGTGGTTGTCATGGACTACTTCACCAAGTGGGTTGAAGCCTATCCATTACCTAACTAGGAAGCCACCACGGTTACTAAAACATTAGTCAAAGTGTGTGTATGCCGGTTTGGTGTACCACGTGAACTTCACTTCGGCCAGGGAAGAAATTTCGAGTCTGCCGTTTTCCAAAATATCTGTAAGATATTAGGAATTAATAAAACGAGGACAACTACATTACATCCGCAGTCCGATGGCATGGTTGAACGAATGAACAGAACGGTCAACCGATACTTGTCGAAGGTAGTCTCCAACTACCAAAGAGACTAGAATCGACATCTTCTCTGTTCCTGATGGCTTATCGTTCATCCGTGCATGAAACAACAGGGCAAACTCCTGCGAACATCTTATTTGGGCGTGAGCTGCGCCTGTCATGTAACTTGGTGTTCGGCAGTAAATCTGGGGAAGATCTGGCCGGGGAAGATTACGTAACTGACTTACGGAGAAGAATGAACGACATTCATGAACAAGTCCGTACAAACATTCAAGCTGCCAGCGGCTGAATGAAGAACCAGTATGACATCAAGTCAGAAAAAGGTGGATACCAACCTGGGGATTTAGTTTGGCTTTACAATTCACAAAGGCATCTCGGTTTATCACTAAAACTGCAAAGAAATTGGGAAGGTTCTTATGAAGTCGTTAAAAGGATAAACGACGTAATATACAGAATTAGAAAAACACCGGCAGGGAAGCCGAGAGTTGTACACTTTAATCGGCTAACCCCTTTCCATGGTGGCTCAGGAACCGACTTTTGAAGACTTCATGGAAAAGTATTCTTTCGATCACAAGGCGCGGTATGGCGTGACGAAAGAAGAATATCGAGACCTGTTCACCGTGTCTTCAGATTATTCCCTCGGCTACTGCGTTTTAGAAGATTTAAAAAGGTCACGCGGCATAGCTTCAGTCTTTAAGACGAAATTTGGACGACTACAAAAACTGGCCAACCAAGGTCCATCCGCCGCGCTTGAGGGATAGCAATACAGAGCATCAGCGGTATATCTACTACCTGGTCACAAAACCACGCTCGTACCAGAAGCCGTCGTATCGCAATCTATGGAACTCGCTTTGTGACTTGAAGGATCATCTGCTAGAGAATGACATTTTGCGCTAGCAGTACCGAAATTAGGCTGTGGACTATATGGTTTGGATTGGAGGATTGTTAGAAACATGTTAGAGATCCTCTTCCGATATACCTGAATTGAAATTCTCTTTTGCAGCTTTAATTTTAAGGACAGAAAGAAGAACTCCAGCGGATCATCGACAGTCACTTCTTCAAGACTTCTAAATGTACCAAGGGTAATACATGTAGATTTCGTCAAGAACTGTTCCGGGACGAAACAGTCTTCAGGAGGGGCAGTGTAACGTGCGCCCCTGACTTAAGCGTATTCGGGCCCCGCTACTGGTAGAATATTCCCGAGTGATGACGTAATCCCCGGCGTCGGAAATACCCATACGGTTAGACGTGTTAATTACAGCGGTGATCTGGATCCTTTGTATTCAATATCATTGTGGTGTCAGAAAGATCGAGAAGGGCATCGCGCTATATAAACCTGTCGCCAAAGCCAGCGTAGACATTCTATTATAATACACGTGAATGAACAGTTGGTGATATAAATAAACAGTGTACGAGTTGTGAACATAAATAAATGTAGTTATATAAATAAATGTAGTGATATAAATATTGCTTAAATAAATAATCTTAGTGTTTAAGCATTTAATAATATTCTTAGTCCTAAATTTGTGTTTTTTTTATTTAATTATATTAGTTATTTTTATTATCTTTCTAATATTTATCCTAATTATTTATCGTTTAATAAACGTATTATTTTAAATAATATTTCGCTGATTTTTACACTTTATCCATATAAATAAAACGTTACAATATTTTAAATATAATAGTGTATTAATAGAACTACATTAAATTGGTATTTATTATATTTTTTTAAATATAAATTAGGAAAACGGTGGGATATACTACACCTAGGTATTATATTTTGCTACATATGCCGCTTGAAGTTTATGCAGATGCAAGGACTAGACAAACTTTTAAATGTAGCTCTAGTAAGATTAAATGTGTTTCTATTATCGGCTTAGTATCTTTGAACAATGATTGATGGGGTCTCGTGGCCGTGTGCCTAAGTGTCTGGTCGTGAATCTTGGGGACCCGGGTTCGATTCCGACCGACGCCAAAAATTACTTTGCATTTTAATGGCACAAATTTGACCCCTGTGGTACACTCTCCACGTCAGCAATGAGTATCCGTGAGGTGACGCCTGGTAAGCGCCCGCACGGTACAAATATTTCATCATTACCAATATCTGTGTACAAAGCAGATTGGCACACCCAGCAATGGGTAATATGCCGTGATGATATATTTATATTATTTATTTTTATTGATGAACAGCTTCAAAATTATTTATATTAGACATTACAAAATTAAAGTTTAAAATCTTGTTTCATGGTAACACTAATAATTTGGCTGTGATGATTTTTATTTTTATTCTAGGATATATATTACTTGAAAAATTATGTTGTCGATGCTTCAAAATATCCGTCTCTGCCATGGAAAGAAATGATGAGTAAAGTGAGAGTTTATCTTGACAACAATATATTGATAGCCAAGACGGATGTTTATCTTATCAATTATCAAGAAGATCGAAAATTTATACCTACGGTGAACTTGTAGCCGTACATCTCCAACTTTAATTTTGCAAAATAAATGTTTTATAGTAATTGCATCTTTCTTTGTTATTATTATAAAAATTAACAAATTCCACGGAAAATATAAATTACCTCCGTACTATATAATGCATTTTTTTTAAATTTCGCAAACAAATTCGAAGTGTGAAATAATATTAGATTTTGCTTAGTACTGCTTTAGGGGTTTTTTTCTCTTTCGAATAGCGATTTTCAATTTTTTTCTATTCTAATTTCCAATATTTTTGCAGTTTTTTCGTAGTATTTTCTTGCAGTAAAAGTATTACATCTGATAACAAATAATATCGTTTGTTACAAACGAAATGAAAAACCCTATTGTAGTTATTTCACAAAATCTTAATCGTTTATTGTTCAATATAAAAGTGAGGTTTTCTTCTTTGTGTATTTAAAATTGACTATGCTATTGTAGCCTCCTATTCCTGCGTGTTAGGTTGCGTTTTTCTTTAAACCCCGGTTACCAATCAAAAATCTTTGTTTTTTTAAGACTTTATTCACTAAACTATCATTTTAGTCGTTTAAAATTTTAGTAGATTTGAGCCTTTCATTCACAAAAAAAATGAATTATATGACGCGCAATAGCCATTTTCCATATTCAATATTGACCTACACCTACACGGATGCAATGAAAATAAAGTAATGGTTTCAGAAAGTTGAAATAGACGTACATTATTGTAAATACCTTATGCTTGATGTAAAAATGTAAACGATAAATACTTTCTTAGGTAAATTCAGAACTTGATATGAGCGACCCTCGTATTTTGCTAACCAACTAATGGATTGAATATCGAGCTTAGAAAATAGATAGACAAGTGCAGAAATATATGAAAAAAACCACTAGCAAAATAATATGCTACTCGTATAGAGGAGTAGACAAATACAGAAATATATGTAAAAATCTGATGTGGACAGCACATTATCTTCGGTTAATTCTGTTTATTTTGTACAAATTCCACACAGAATTTTTTTTTACAAACGATTGTATAGGCGCTTTTTTTAGGGGAGATAAGAGCTGATCTTATGTCGAACTGAACTAAACTGAACTACTAAAAAGAACAGTATGTTTTTTTTAAATAAGAAGTAGAAAATAGAAACATACCTATGTACCAATAATATATAACATAATCTGCTGAATTGGCTTGTAGCTATAATCTGTTGTATTACCTTATGTGATTTATTTTTGCCACATTAAATTATTTTACATTTTTATATTTTCAGTAAAATCATTTCACAAAGATATTATGTAAATTTTATTTGACACAGACATCTGTCAATTAATAATATTTGAATGTTCTGTTTCCAAGGTGCAGCTTTTGGCAGCAAAGGTTGCAAAATATTACTTTTCAGGCGACCACCTACGAAAGTAGCTATAACAACACGCTAAATAACAACAGAAAATGCAACATAACACACTAGTGATGTTATGAATATAACACACTAGTGCTGTTATGAGTTTTTAGTTCCATTAATCGACATCAGATGGCATTTCGGCAAGAAGTTAAATAAAATATATGATAATTTACAATAACCGTCAAGTGGAACATTAATAATTATTATATTTGCTAATATTTTTGTATCATTTAGTATTATTTATATAATGTAGTTTTAGATTACGCGCGTCTAACGGATTGAGTTGCGCCGAGCGCCGGTAGTTGAACCTAACATCAAATGTCAGCCGGCAGCGGTTTCGTGTTTCAAAGTAAAAAAGTGAAATTTTGTGTTTACGTATTAAATTTAATCATTTTTTTAGAGTCAAACATGGACACAAGTGACGAAGATATCATTGACTGTACACCGCCTACAATTGTTCAGGCTGCAAGAGAAACTACATTATTATTGTAAACACTTTTTTAAGAAATATTTTGTGGTCGTCCGAAAAATAGTGTACATAACTCACTCGAAAGTGTTTAGCATGCTCGTGTATTAAATCACTCGGCGCTACGCGCCTTGTTCTTCAATCTCTACACTCGCACGCTATTTACCACTTTCCACGCTCGTTATGTAATATACTATTAAAATCTTTTTTCTATTTCGGTGTTCTTATGTTTCTATAAACGCACTGTTTTGTACTGCAAACACGACGTTTAGAAGATCTATAAGCGTACTATTTTTGGCGCCTTTCATGTTCTAGAGTTGGTAGTCATGCTTTCATAACTGACAGATGACAGGTAACCTCAAAATGGTAAGTTGTTGATAATATTTCAACATATTACTTTTAATTATGGATTTTTATACTTTCTTTAGGTGATAGGACTAGAAAAAAATATAATATTAATTTCACAACCAGAATCAGACCTTGAATCATAAATACGATACACCTTGCAATACACTAATTAATCAATAGTTGACAAAATATGAAATTTCAATTGTTAGCGAGAAGCGTTACCAACATAAACATAACTAACAAAAAAATACCTAGTCATAATTTGACGTCGCAATTTAAATAAATTTAATCGTAAAAATACCTCAATAGAAAAAATAGTATAAAAAACACGTATCATAAGGCCTGTTGACGCACTCGTCCTTTGTAAAACTCGCCTAGCGGCTCGTTTTCCAAACTTGGACTCGTACGTTAACAGATTGCCTTATGATACTTGTGTTTTAATGTACTATTATCTCTAAATTCATTGAATATGAACAAAAAAATCTGTTGTGGCCAGCACAATACCTCTAGCCATTTTCATTTTATGTTGCATAGGGCGCGAGCAGTTATGTGACTTTGTTGGCCTTGGCAAGCAGATGTGTGGGCCCGTGTCAGAATGAGAGCTAGCAATATACATAGGTGTCAAATGTAAGTTTTCATTCGAAACATCATGATTTTCCAAATCCATGTGGATTATTTTCCTCGACAAGTATATTCCATACTAATGGATGACAAATAAACATCAGAATATTTTGAAATTTTGAATGAAAAATTATGACATATGACAATTGTGACATCTATGTGAATAACTACTAGCCGTCATTTTGACACGGATCCTCATATCTGCTTGCCAAGGCCAAAAAAGTCACATGACTGCTCGCGCCATATAAGTACACACCAATAATTGAAATTGTTTCTTTCGTTATATGAGAAATTTTATCCTACTATTCTATGTTCAAAATTTTTCAAATTCATTGACGGTATTAGCGGTATTTCTTAAGGATATATGTAATATTAACATACCTGTAATTTAAATACATAATTAATTAATAATACAAAATATATATTAAATGTACTCATACCTCCCAGAAAAATCTGTCACTGACATTTTGCATTTATTTGTCAATTACAAAAATTTAAATATCGCAACTGTTTTTCAGGCAACGAGATTTAATACAACAGATTATTCTATATTATTATATACTATGGGTGCTATTCTTGTGTCAACGTTAAAACTTATAGGTGATCGTTAGCGCAGTTTAGAGTTGAACTCTAAAAAATTGTATTCTAGTATCAGTTTTTACCGCCGCTAACGCTAGAGGTCACCTCTGAACTTAAAGGTGCTATTGGGTAACTTTTAAACGCTAACAAGATGGCGGATGAACATGGTGAGTGCGGCGAAATTCAAGATGTTAGAGAGGTTTTAGATGTAAATAGCGGAAGAATTAGAGTTGAACGTGAAAGAACAAATCCTTTTCAACAGTTTGATGATGAAGAATTTAGACGAAGATACAGATTGCGAAAAGAAACTGTCAATTTTAATTGATCTGATTACGGAAGAACTGGAATCCATTTCGCAGCAAGAAAGAAATATTATGAAGTAATATTAACTACAAGCTTTAAATAGCACTTAGATTTTTTACGAAAGGGTGCTACCAAGTTGAACTAGGTACGTAAAATTCATAAATTTTATACACTACCTAACCTTAAAATTGAATACGACTTATTACTTAATACAAAGAGTAAAAACGGTACATTTAAAAACCTTTTACTAAGTTTTTTTTTTTGTAATAATACACTACATTTCAGGAGATCTGCATGGCGTAAGTCAACCTACGGTGTCCAGAATCATAGCTAGGATATCAAGCTCCTTCGAAGCAGTTTTGCACAGATTTGTGAAGTTCCCAGAGCGAATGCAAGAGCTGAAGCTGGAATTCTATAGCATTGCTGGTTTTCCTAAGGTCGTTGGATGTGTGGATTGTACCCATGTACGAATTAAAAACCCCGACAAAGAAAATCCAATGAAGCCGCGGATCGTTGCCTTTATTTTCCAATACAGCACGATGTTCTTTTACAAATTGTACTACAATTATTTTCTCCTCTTCCTCAATTTTTTTTTTCTATTTCTTTTCTCTTTACTCATTCCCTGATTATAATAATTTAAGTATGTATGAGATTACAATAAATAAAAATTAATCTTAAAATTGTTCATTTTATATTATCTATAATTATTTATTGCCAACCTACTAATTTATTAAAGTATATTAATACCTGTATATTAACAAACTAAATACTTGCTGTATTTATGTTTATTTGATCAAATTATTATTTAATAATATTATGAATTATGATTTTATACTTCGCAACTTATAAGTTTTGACAGATAATACAGTGTTGCCAAGTATTGTTTTGCTTAAAGGTCACTGTTAGCTAGCGTAGCTCATTTACCGACAGTAGAATAACATCAACTCTAAACACTAAAGCTCACCTTTAGCTAGAGATCGTCTCTAAGCTATTTGAACGTTGACACAATAATAGCACTGATCATCTCCAAACCTATATGAGATACAATAAAAAAATTAAATGTGTCAGATTGAAAAATTAATTATCTTTAATATTTGTAGTAACAAATTTTCAAAAAATTATATTTAGAAATTTTTTTTTTTAGAAACTACCACTTTCGGTTGTGCAATTGTTACCAGAACCTATTCCCATTACTGTTAGATTGAGGAATGCGTAGTCAAACAGGTCTTTAGGGTTATAGAATTTGAGAAATCGTGCCTCCAACAACCTCACACACACACACAGACATCATTGTAAAAATGTTAAAATCGGATTCTATGGACCTTAAATCGTGCTTATTCAATAAAATCTGGATATGCGATTTTTAGCATGAATCCAATACCTCTCTTAGCGAGAGGTAAAAATATAATTAAATCAAATACGAAATAAAATATTCTCTAATATTTATACTAACATAAAATGTCAAAAAATGATATTAAACAGCGTTTTTTCAAGAAAAAATTGTTAAAATCTTCAAATTAGAGTACTTCCGGTTAACAAAACGTAAAAGCTAATGAACTATTCCTATGAACATACAAAAGAATAATATGAAAGAATTATAATTTTTGGAATTCTAGTATTGGAGTTATCGCACGAGAAATTTTTGTCACACATACACACACACACACACACACACACACAGACAACATTGTAAAAGATCTGATGTGACCAGTACATAACCTTCCGTCATTCCTGTGTATTATGTATAAATTCCATACATAAATTTTCTTGTAAAATTATTACATAAACAATCTATGCAAATTGCACTTGATACTGGCATCTTCTTCTTCAGTTTTCCCATTCGTTAGAGATTGCTATTTTTATTTTCTTCTTCCACTCATATCTGTTTTGCGTGTCGTCCTCATTCTGTTCCTTTTCTCTCAAGTCTTCCGCAATATAGTCCTTCCATCTTATAATTGGTCTTCCTCTGTTTCTTCCATCTTCTATTAATAAGCTATTCATTCTCCTTCCAATATATTCATCTCCGCTCATGACATGTTCAAACCAATTTAATCGTCTCTTTTGTATATTTCTAGAAACTTCTATCACTCGAGCGAATTCCCTTATCTTTTAATTCCTTACCTTATCTTTTCGTGTCTTCCACAATATCTATCTCCAAATACTCATTTCTGCCACATTCATTTTCTTTTGATTGATAGGGACATCTGTCAATTTTAATTATCGGAATATATTAGCAGTTTTCATGGTTAGCATAGTTGGCTGATTTATGAAATTTAATATCTTCATAATTCTTTAACTCTACTAAGCTATTCATTCTTCTTCCAATATATTCTTCATCCCTCCTTATGACATGTTCAAACCAATATAATCGCCTTTTTTGTAACTTTCTACAAACTTCTAATACTAGAATTATTTCGCTTATTATTTCATTCCTTACCGTATCTTTCCGTGTCTTCCCTAACATCTATCTCAACATCCTCATCTCTGCCATATTAATTTACTTTTTGTTGATACTGACATCTGTCAATTTGAATGTTTTGAATATATTAGCAGTTTCCAATGGGTAGCATAGCTGGCTGATTTATGATATTTAATATCTTCATAATTCTTTAACTCTCTCTCACTCTTTATTCAGGCGTGAATGAACCAGTATTATCTTTGTTATTAAGGGAGATATCGATTATCTTCAAATAAGAAAATTTACTATAGGTAATATGGGCGATGAGATGTATCAAAAAGGGTTCTATTACTTCCGGTTCCGAAGTACGTGATACCTTTTCTTTTGTATCTTTCTAGAAATTTTATCATTCGAGCCATTTCCCTTACCTTTCATTCCTTACCTTATCTTTTTGTCTTCCCCAACATCTATCTCAATATATTACTCTTTGCCAAATTTATTTTATTTTCAAACCAAGATATAATCTGTAATAAAATAATTTCAACAAAAACCGACTTACCGGCTGAAAAAACAGTCGGCAAACTAGCTACAGGTTTAAACACAAATAAGAAGAAAGACAAGCCTCAACAAAATGGCACAGTAAACAAACAATCAAACCTTGACGCAAACTTAGAAGATAAAAAAGGAGAAAATACTGCAAAATAATAAAATTAACGAACAAAAAGCACGAGGCGCGAACAAAAATGCTCCTATAATTGGTAAGAAACCCATCAACCAAACTTCAGCTCTTCTGAAAGCAGTTCCAAAACCTGCGTTTCTCCATGTGTACAGATTACACCCAAACACGACAAAAAGAGGACGTTCAGACTTTTCTTAAAAGCACTTTTCCCGAAGTAATTGTTGACAAACTTCAAGCTAAATCCCTGAAAGTGTATACTTCATTCAAAATAACAATACATAGTAAGAATCTGGAACTAGCACTGAATCCAGATACCTGGACCGAAGGTACTTGTGTAAATAGGTTCAAATTTTTTCGAGAACACGACTCCGGTACAAAAAACAGCACAGAACAATAGTCCCCGGCACTCGCCTTCTCCGGGTCAAGAAACACCGGACAATAATGTCATTATTAGCAATATTACGGATGTGTCTGAGTATAATCTTTTATTTTTAAATTGTAGATCTCTCAATACAGAAAAACATTTTTTTTTAACTTCCGATTATATTTTAAGAATAAATATAGTTTAATGTTCATATGTCTCTCTGAAATTTGGTGCAAATCAAATCTTGTAAATATGGTTAATCTGCCTAATTTTAAGTGCATATAATACTATTGTAGGAAAGATTCAAATGGGGGAGGTGTTGGGATATGGTGTAATCCTAATTTAAATGTACAAAGTATTGACCTAACACAGTATTGTGATAAAACTTTTTTTGAAATATGTGCAGTGAAATGGTTAACTAACTCCAACCTCACATACATTATTATAGTTTTCTACAGATCCCCAAAGACTGAACACAGAAGAATGTTAAAATTTAATTATAAAATTTAACCATTTATTAAATAAGGTTATGAAACCTAATTATAAATTTATTCTAGGAGGCGATTTCAACTTGGATCCAGACAGAGACAGTGTAATCTATGCAAAATTAGCTGAAACATTACAGGTATATAATTGTTTAAATATAGTCACCCGAGCCACGAGAAATAATAATAAATTGGACCATATCTTCAGTAACTGTAGCAATGAATGTATTACGGAAGATAATACAATTTCTGACCACGCCACAAATATTATAACCACTACGAATTTCAAAGATACACTAAACGATAACAGTAGAGTCCTAAAAAGAAACTTCCACGAGGTAAACATAATAAATTTTATACATGAATTAAGCTGTCAGAGCTGGGACCAGGTATATGTACTCTTAAATGTCAATGAATGTTTTGAAACTTTTCACAATATTTTCTTATATTATTTTAATAAAAAAAATCCTATTGAGCAATACAAATTAAATAACAAATCGAAACAAAAATGGTACACGAAAAAAATTACTATCAACACAAAATCCTGAAATCGGACAATATTGCTAAATCAGCATGGGAAGTCATTAAAGAAAATTCAGGTAATGCGGTATCTAGTAAAAATACATTACCCAATGTTAATAATAAATTTATAAAAGATCCCATAGTCATTGTAGATATTTTCAATAAATATTTTAAGAATGAGCCAAGTAAAATTGTGAAACAAGTCTACAATCAGTACAATCTAACTGACAATAATACCAAGAGCACAGGAAATCATGTGACTCCTCAGTCAAATAGTAAGTTTGTTGCTCCGTATTGTGAGAGAGAGCTGTTAAGTTTAATTAACAAAAAATTTGAAAACAAAACTTCATCCGGTTTTGGCGATGTACCAAATTATATATTAAAAATTGTGGCACCAGTAATCATCAAGCCTCTTTTGTATTTAATAAATTTATCTTTTGAGAACGGTACTTTCCCAAAGAACGCTAAAAGTCAATAAAGTAACTCCTATCCATAAAAAAGGAGATAACAAGAAGGTAGAAAACTACAGGCCGGTATCTATTCCCTCTACATTTTACAACTTATTTGAATAAAGACAGACTGGACTCATTTATTAATAAAAACAATATTATAATACCAATCAACCAAATCATAGTACTATTAGTGCAATTCAATATACGATAGAAAATATTCTAGACAATATGGAAAATGGTATACAACCAATGGATTTTTTGTGACTGTGTAAGTCATAAGATTTTATGTTCAAAACTCGATAAATATGGATAATATGGATTTCCTCTTACATAAAAAACAGAAAACAATATGTGACCATACAATCTAAAAATGATATTAAAAATTAACGTCTGGTTATGTTGACATTAATAGAGGGGTTCCTCAGGGTGGAATACTTTCACCAATTCTATATAAACTTTATGTAAATGATATGTCATCGGTTGTGGGTGATACTGATCACCACCTCACGTTATACGCAGATGACACATCAATTATAATTTCTGCCAATGATGACAAAACGCTTCAACCTAAATGTCAAAATTGTTTAAAGAGTTTATCTGTTTGGTTTCGTAATAATGAACTGTATCTTAATTCTTCAAAAACGGAATATGTACGTTTTAATAACAAACAGTGTAGTAAAAATCTGAATATAGAAATTAATCTCGGACCGAATAACATATTCAGAACTAATAAGTATAATTTCTTGGGTTTGTTACTTGAAGAAAATCTCATCTGGAAAGATCACACTGACAACTTAAATCTAAAATTAAATCAGATAAGTTACCAAATTTGGCACTTAAGAAGTGTATTAGACATAAATCAGTTACTTATGTTCTATCATGCAAAAGCAGAATCTATAATTAGGTACGGCATCTGTTTTTGGGGGATAATGCATCATTGCATAATATTTCATTAGTCAAAAGAAAATAGTAAGACGAATAACACAAATTCCACGCTGATTCTTTTGTAGAAATCTTTTTAAACAATATAAATTACTAAAAATTACTGATATTTATATTTTTGGAATTTGTAAATATATATTTCTGATCAAACAGTCTTTTACGCGTACTTCAGAGGTTCATACTGTTAATACAAGAAATAAAGATGATTTTTATTTACCTCGTGCAAGATATAAAGTAACGCAAAACGCTCCTCATGTGAGAGGATTAAAAATATTTAACCACCTTCCTGTCAGTATAAAAAATTGTGATTCAAATAAAATGTTTCTACATTTTTTTTTTAATTATTACATGAATGCAATTTTTATGACCTAAACGAGTTCTTTATTAAAAGCTTTGCATAGATTACACTGTGGCTGTCTCATTTATGGATGTTTCATTTATGTATGTTATTTAGGTTTATTATATATTCTGACTATGACGATTTTCTATACATATGTATTATGTCTATGAAAGTTTAAAAAAACTATTACTATTAATCATTGATACTGACATCTGTCAATGTGAAATATCGGTATATATTAGCAGTTTCCATGGTTAGCATAGCTGGCTGATTTGTGAAATTTAATATCTTCATAATTCTTTAATTCGATATCTATTGAATATGAAGCATAAAATGCAATCAAATCGTATAGAGAATAATACATTCTTTAAAATTTATAATCATTAAATGTCAATATATGATATTTAACTGCGTTTTTTCAAGAAAAACTGGTAAAGGTTGAAATCGAGGGTACTTCCGGTGGACCAATTATAATCAAAATCTAATCAAGTCTGCATATGGATCTATAGAAGAGGAATACGTAAAAATTGTAATTTTTTGATACTATTTGAGATATTTCGGTCAAAATTATAGTCACACACACACACGCACACACACACACACACACACACACACACACACACACATACAGATATCATCGTAAAACTACTAAAATCCTATTGTAGGGACCCTAGAACGTGCTTATTCAGTGGAAACTCACCACCGATTTTTTTTACCAAAGACAATACCTTCCATACCTAGAAATGACGGATGTAATTAAGAACTATTGAGAAAAGTACGATTTTGTATTTTATGTGCAAATAACTGTTTCTTGATTTTTATTTTGAAAATATAGCTAGTACCTTTAAGCTCAAAAATATTTAGGGAAATTTTTTATTCAAATAAGTATTTTGAATAAAAGTGTTAAAATAAGTTATATTGTAATTTTGTTGTCGTACAAAGGGAAGAATGTAGTTTCTGGAGAAAAGGAATATTCGTTGGCAAACACGGAACACACTGTTCGTTGTTGCCACTAATTAAATCGTATGCTAGGAGAAAATACTTCATTGTAGTTAAGGATGAGATGTAATTAAGATCGTACGATAAGCAGATTGCCTTGTATTCAGTTCTCGCGTAGAACCTGAATACAACCGAGTTGTATGCATGCCTATCTTTACGCCTACATAACTCGCACGAGAATTTACCTTTTTCATTAATAGGTACATTGAATGTATGTACACATTTCTCAAATTACATGTAATACGTAGTTTCAAGAACCTATGTTTAATTTAGAAAATTGCATTATGATCTATAAATAATAGAAATTACAACGAATTTTTGTATGTCATTAAACAAAATAAAAATACATAATAATTTTTATAAAAAATTATGAATAACAATAAGGTTAGTTATTGAATGCACTAAATGATTGTATGTGGTTCTGAAAACTCGAGTTGAAAATTAGCCAAAGTAAAAAAAATATTTTGCATAATAATTTTTTCGCAAAAAAATAATTTGTGTAGCGCACATTCTACAATAGTTAAGAGTTGTCATAATATTTGTATTTATTTTATTATAAAAATACAAGATAACATTCGTAATAGGAATTATGGATATCACTGTCCGTTCTCGTTGAAACATTTTACTATAAATTAAAAATTAAACACTAGGAAAGTTTAAAAAAATTATAGTTTATTTACTATACGTATTTCGGTTGACCAGACCATCATCAGGTAATAGTAACAGAGAAATAAATTTGTACGAGTTTTATAAATAGTAAAAACAGGTAAAATTGACCCAGTAAATGGGAAATTATATCTATTGAAAATGGTTGTAAAGTGATTGAAGCGGGCATACTAAAGGTCACTGTTATAGATCAATTTGTTCGTTCATTATAGTATTGCTGTCCTTATTGGACTTTAATCCCTTTTTACAAATTAGTTTAACTGACAATTTATTATTTTTATATTATGATTATTATCAAGACAATGTTTAGCAACGTTTGAGTTTAATTTTTTTTAATAATTATTTTTTATGTTCTATCTAATAGTAAAATAACGACCAGTCTGACACATATAGAACGCTTTGCATAACAACAACTGATTTCATAAACCCCACTGTGTTGAAGAATATATTTCGGAATAATTTTATTATTTACAAGCACATTTTTAAGGAAATACGAGTTATTAAAGGCTGTTTTAATATTTTCTGAATGTAATACCTTTTGAATTTTATAACATGTATTAACTACAAATGCTAATCTTTTATAAACAAATGGGTCCACTTCATTGGCGTTTCCTGAATTACAAATTAATTTAAGTATTTTGTGTCTATTGTGTTGTTTTAATGTTTTATCTATTATAGAAGTAAGGTAGCCATTATTTGGTTAGGTGTCAATAAGTTAATTTATTATTATTATTATTCACTGCGATGTTTTTAATAATGTTCAATTCTTTATCGAAGTTCTTTTGAGACAAAGTAATGAGCAGCAAACGGTAAATTAAACTATGAAAATCTGACATTTTTATAGTCATAGGATGTTGAGAATCATGAGAAATAACTGTATAAGTACTTTTTTTCAGTAAACTTGAAATTCAATTTCGAAGTTAGTATGCAAATTAATAAAGTCTAGAAAATTTAAGGGTTTGCTGGTTTCTTTTTCTAAAGTAAACTGGATATTACATTTAAACTATTCAAAAGGTTAAGAAACATGTCTAAATATCTATCTGAGCCTGTCCATATACATACGACATTATCTACATACCTGTACCAGCAGAAGATTAATTTAATTAACGAGTCTCTTGATTTAAATAATAACTATTCTAAATAATAGCAAATAAAGTAATTTTTTGAAACGTACCTAGTGTTTATTTTTTAATTTTTATGTCTAGTATCTGACGACCTATAAGAAATACATTGTTGTCTAAACTAAACAAAAGTTGCCCTATTACGAGACCATTTTAGTAATGTAGTTCTTTAATTATGGTTTGCTCTTCTCCAGAGTTTTCTTTTATGCTATTTCGAATGGCAATGTTCATTTTTTTGGACTGTCTAGCGTCGCGACAAAGAAACCGCTGTCTGATCTCGGCTTCAGTTATGACGTCTTACGCAGTTGCTGTTACATCGAATATAAACATTTTTAATGTAAAATATAATTTAAACAACATTTTGTTTTCGCAGTTTTGTTCTAGTAGTTACAGGGGAACTAATTTCCGCACATGTTTAATGTTGAATTCCTATGTTCAGCTTTTCGGTACACAGCATCTATATGTATAATATATACACGGATTCATCATTTCTTTCACTTATTTAATTTTTTATTTCTCTGTAATTTGGATCTCTTACTGTTGGGTAATAAATTGATAAAATATCCCCTTCCTTAACTTATTCTTTTCTAGAACAGTTTGCGTTACTCAAATTTTAATTAAATTAATATGATTACACTCCGTTGATGTATCTATTTACTTGTATGACTATTATAGATTAATGATAGAGTTTGTAATTCATTATGGTAATATGAAAAAAAGTGATATAAATTTTCCGTTACAACGCTTTGTAATTCATGTCTTGATAAAACTTGAATTAAATTCCTTGTTAATTCAAACACTCGAACACACATTACTTATTCTGAGGAGTGGTAGCGTAAGTACTGTTGATACTTCCGTTGTTTAATAGCGTTCATCCTGGAAATTATTCTTTGTCTTTCTAAACGAAGATGAGATCATTTTAATCATTGAATAATTTGTTACTTTGTTTCGAATAGGCTTTGATTACCTACCAGAATACCTACTGACTAAAGTAGTGAAGTAGTAGCATTGTCGTAGCTTAAATTGATGGTGCCAGGATCGGTCCCAGGTTTAAATTCCACTAGGATATGAATGTTTGTGTGCATGTTTATCGTCACATGTCTATCAACAAACATGAAGAGAAATGCTTATAAGAAAAGCAGCCGCCACACCATCTATCACCGTACACGGTCAACTGGGCAAAAGTGACTGGACGATGATCAACTTGGCGATAAGAAATAGATTTGTAGAATTACAAAATTGTACGGGCTCAAAATCACTTTATAGCGCATGGGATGTGAAAACCATATGAACCCAATATACTTCCATTTTTTGACTCGCTTTTTGCGTAGAGGCGATTGTTATCGGTCTCAGAGAGAGTAAATGCAAAATAAAAAAAAAATCTGTTGTAGCCAGCACAATACCTCTCGCCACTTTCGTTTTTGGTTACATAAGTATAGGGCGTTAGCAGTCATGTGACATTGTTGGCCTTGACAAGCAGATATGGGGGCCCCGTGTCATAATGACTATTAGTAATTATATACATAGATATCAAATATCAGATTTTTTCATTAAAAATTTCAAGATTTTCTAAATTCATGTAGTTAATTTGTCACCAAGAGTGCGGAATTTACTTTTTGAGAAAAATAAACCACATGGAATTGAAAAATCACGAAATTTAGAATGAAACATTATGATATTTGACATTTATGTACATAATTACTAGCAATCATTCTGACAAGGGCCCCATACCTGCTTGTCAAGGCCAACAAAGTGACATGACTGCTCACGCATTATTGTATTTAACATTTGTTGTATACCTACACTCTACACTAAAAATTCTACTTACATCTATTCTTTATATTTAGATTTTTTAATTCCAAATTCATTTTATGAAGAAGTTTTGTCCTCTTCTAATTTTTCGAAAAGTTTCCAATTCATTATCGGGATTGACTTAACTATGAATACAATAAGAAATAATATAATGTATGTACTTCCCAGAAAAAAATTCAATAATGTCTCTGGATTTTTGACATTGACATTTATCTGTCAGTTACAAACATTTTTTATTTTTCAATTAGTTTCCACGACATTATTTGGGCCGTAAAATTTATTATAACATATTATTTTACACCTTATATTACTTTATTTCTAAATCTATAAAAGATATAGAATATTTATATGTATCAGATAGAGAATTTTCTCTTCTTTAATATGCAAGAACAAAAAAATTCAAAAAATAATATTTAGAAGATTTTTTTAAGAATTTGCTACTTCCGGTTGTCTAATTACAAAACCTTTTCAGCTCTTCCTAGTAATGTCCAATTGTGAAATACGTTGTTAAACAGATATTAAGTATTATAGTTTTTGAGATATCGTCCTTCCAACCGATCTACATACACACATCCATACACACACACACACACATACATCCACATACACACACACACAGACATCATCGTAACATTATTAAAATCGGATTGGAGGGACCTTAAAACGTGCTTAATCTGGATATACCATTTTTAGCATGAATCCAATACCTCTCTTAGCGAGAGCTAAAAAACCAGAATAGTTTGAATAAACGAATTGCATCCAACAGCGCTTGTCTTTGTCTACAGAGTGTACCACAACTTCGGGTATAAACTTTAAGGGTTTATAGTATTTACTAAAACGACAACATAGTTCTGATCATCAATAGTTTCCGAGATAGAAAAATTAGTTTTTACGGGGTTTACCTCTATTACCTTCTATCAAAAACTCTAAGAGTTACGACTTCGATTAAATGGTACTTTCTGTTTACATTTTAGAGGTCATCTTAGATATGCTTTTGTTGAAAAAAAATATCAAATAATTGCAGTAACTAAAATCTTGACCAATTTTTAATTTTCAAATAACTTCTTAACTATTAGAAATTTAAATAATCTGATATGGCCAGTAGATTATCTTGAAGTGCATTTCTATTGAAAAAATAAATTACAAAAACGTAAGAGAAAATTATGAATAATTAATCTGGTAAGTCATATCAGGTAGACTGTGATAATAAAATGATCATTTTTTATCAGAACATATAGAATCGTACAAAAAAAAATCTGTTCTGGCCACCACAATACCTCTCGTTACTTCCGTTTTTGGTAAGATAGGGCGCGAGCAGTTATGAGACGTTATTGGCCTTAACAAGCAGATATGGGGGCCCGCGTCAGTATTACAACTATTGATTATGTACATAGATGTCAAATGTCAGAATTTTTCATTCAAAATTTCAATATTCACGTGGTTAATTTACTACCAGGAGGGTGGAAATTACTTGTCTTGGAAAAAAACCACATGGAATTGGAAAATCACGAAATTTACAATGAAAAATTATGATATTTGACATCTATGTACAGAATTACTAGCTATCATTCTGACACGGGCACCCATGTTTGCTCGTCAAGGCTAACAAAGTCACATGACTGCTCGCGCCCTATTGTATTTAACATTTCTTGTATACCTACACTCTACACCAAAAATTCTACTTATATCTACTGTTTATATGTAGATTTTTTTAATTTAGATTCATTCTATGAAGAAATTTTGTCCTGCTCTTGTAATTTTTCGAGATGTTCCCAATTCATTGTAGGGATTAACAGTATTTCTGAAGGGTATGTGTAATATTTCTATAGTTTTAAATACTTAACAATTAATACATCAAAAAAATGATATATGTATGTACTTCCCAGAAAATGTCTCCGGATTTCTGACAATGACATGTATCTGTCAGTTACAAACATTTTAATTTTTCAATTGGTTTCCATGGTATTATTTAGGCTATAAGATTTATTACAACATTTTATAAATTATATTTCTTTTATCGCTAAATCTATAGAAGATATAATAAAATATTTAAATGTATCACAGAATTTATTTTTCTTTAATATTAGCAAGAATAAAAATTTTCAAATTAAAATATTTAGAAGAATTTTTTCCAAAATCTGTTACTTCCGGTTGTCCAGTTGTTACAAAACCTTTTCAACTCTTCCCATTGTCCGATTGGGAAATACGTAGTTAAACGGATATTAACAGGCCTATTCTGTAAATCGAATCGTTATCATAACGAAATCGTTATTATGAAAATCGTTACTCCTACTTAACGATAATCGTTATCTTCGTATTCGTATTATGTAACACATTTTGAAAAATAAGAACCTTGGGATCAAGTTAAGAACTTTATTTCCTAAAATCAAATTATAATTTTAAATGAAATATCTAAAATAATTCAATATAACTCACAAAACTTCTGGGTTAGATTAGTTCTGGTTGGAGTCTGCTGTCAACCTGTCATCTGTCTGACCTTTATTTTTCTTGTTGTAGGTTATGCTAGAGCAACTGCTACCATTTTTAGACAAGTTGGGAAGCTTGCGCTAGGCGCTACGAATAAAAACTTATTAAATTATTTTAATATTACCTTGCAGAAAACTGTAATATGACTGGTTTTTGAGATCACTATTCAACATAATAGCAATTTTATTTTGATATAAATAAAATTACTGAATTATTGACAAAACGTTTACATAACGAATGATTTTTCCAATCGTTAAGAAATAACGACATCGTTATCTTTTTTTCGTTATGTAGAATTAAATTATTGTTTATAGAATAGCACTTTAACGATTATCGTTATGATAACGATTTAACAATGCAAAATGTCATAACGATCGTTTACAGAATAAGCCTATGAAACGATTTTCGTTATTACCATGACGATATAACGTTTTAACGATTCGTTATGTCATAACGATCTTACAGAATAGCCCTATAAGTCTTATTTTGGAGTAACGATGATCAACTGAAAGTTGAATGAGGGAGGGATAATTTAGTCGGAACGCAGTCTTAAGATGTTTATCTGATTTCAAACCGACGTTTCGATCATACAATGATCATCTTAAGTTTTACAGTTTTTGAGAAATCGTCCTTCCAACACACACACACACACACACACACACACACACACACACACACACACACATACATACACACACATACACACACACACAATCATCGTAATAATGTTAAAATTGGATTGTAAGGATCTTAAAACGTGCTTATTTATTAAAATATAGATATGCGGTTTTTAGCATGAATCCAATATCTCTCTTAGCGAGAGGTAAAAATTACTATTGAAGCAATTAATTTAAATATTACTGAATATTATATCTACTGTTTTCACAAACAGCCTGATATCATTTGTTAAGTTTTTTGTAATTTATTTCTTCAATAAAAAATGCACTTTAAGCATATCGTTAATATTCTTAATTTTACGTAGGTTCCAAGTATATAAAAATATATAGTTTGTTCCATTTTAAATATGAAAATTACTATCACTTTCTGTTACTGGAAGAGCTATCATGAAGCCAAATACCATAATTTGTGAGTCCCTAAGCCTAGTTCACAAAAATATCAAGGAAATTAAAAATAATTATAAATAAAAAAGTTATTTTCAGTGGGCCGTTTTTCAGTGTCAATTGTGTTTCCAGTACATTACGAGGTAAGGTGAAAAGTTCTCGGCCTGACCTAGAGATAGGGTTCCAATCAGCAAAAATTTATGTTTCCTGCCTGGGTGCACGTGTCATTAGTTGGTATGACAAGTTTCAACTTGTTCTCTCAAGTAATTTGTTTACACTAATTTTTGCAGTGGACGTCTTGCGTGTTTTTCGTTAAAATGGATAAACTTGAATATCGTGCGGTCATAAAATTCTTCGTTTTGGATGGATTAACCCCTAAGGAAATTCATCCGAAATTTACGGGGACTCTGCTCCTTCCATGTCAACCATTAAAAAGTGAGTAGCTTAATTTAAACGTGGTCGCACGTCCCTCGAAGATGACCCACGTGAAGGACGGCCAAAAACCGCCACCACACCGGAAACCATCGAAAAGGTGCATGATATCGTGTTGGACGATAGGCGAGTGAAGGTGAGTGAGATAGCTGAGGCTGTGGGAATATCGGAAGAAAGGGTACGAAACATCTTCCACAAAGAATTAGGGATGCGAAAGCTCTGCGCAAGATGGGTGCCGCATTTGATGAATGCCGATCAAAAGCAAATGCGCAAACGACAATCGCAGCAATGTTTGGACCGATTCAATAAAGATCGACCGATTTTGTGCGGCGATTTGTCACCATGGATGAGACATGAATCCATCACTACACGACAGAAACGGAACAGCAGTCCAAGCAGTGCGTGGAAGCCGGTGGTTCAGCGCCAAAGAAAGCTAAGTCGATCGCATCTGTCGGAAAGGTCATGGTCAGCGTGTTTTGGGATGCGAAAGGGATCCTGTTAATTGATTACCTTAAAAAGGGCAGAACAATTACAGGCGAATTTTACTCCAACTTTCTTGACCAGCTGGATGCCAAAATTCGCGAGAAAAGGCCTGGCTTGAAGAAAAAAAATCATCTTTCACCAGGACAACGCACCTACACCCAAAGATGCGTTGGCGATGGGAAAACTGCGGGATTTGGGATACGATTTGCTTGGCCAACCCCCTATTCTTCTGATTTGGAACCCTCAGACTTCTTTCTGCTCCCAAACTTGAAGAAATTTGTTTCTGGGACGCGCTTCGCGTCCAATGAAGAAGTTGAAAGGGGCGTAAATGAATATTTTCACAGCCTTCCAGACTCTCATTTCCGAGAAGGAATACTGATGTTGGAAAAACGCTGGACCAAGTGTGTTGAAGTCAAGGGAGATTATATTATATAGCTACTTGATGACGGATGTACATTCATGATACCGCTTCCGGTTTATTAGTAATTAATATCAACTTTGAAATTTCAAATGGAACATACTACATTTTTTTTACAAATTTGAAAAGTACATCAAATTTGGTTTACAATCATATAAAATAATACATATATTACATTATTAAAAAGTAAAATGGCGGGAACTTTTTTATACACCTAGTCGAAAAGAGAATAGTGAGCCATGACTGTGACTTGAAATAAAACAATGAACTAAAACAATTTTTTTTTTATATTAATTACTAATAAACCGGAAGTGGTATCATGAATGTACATCCGTCTTACTTACATGTTGCTGTATAAATCATGTTATATGAAAGAAATTACTAATTTAATAAATAAGCGAGATATTTGCTGGGTTGATTAAAATATAACACTCTGTATATCTGTGTACAAAGCAAATTAGCACACCCAGAAATGGGTAATATGCCGTGATGATATATTTATTTTATTTTATATATATATATATATATATATATATATATATATATATATATATATATATATCATAACGGCATATTATCCTGAATATGCCAGTCTGCTTTGTTCACAGATGTCGTTAATGATGCTGATATATTCGTACCATGTGGCTATTTACCATGCGTCACCTCAAAATAAAACATGTATGTAACCTACAAATTACCTTATCTAATTTTATTTATGTGTATTTTGTTTAATTAAGCAAATAAATTTATTGTTGTATGTAATTTAATTTTTTTACTGAACCCTAACAGTAAATAGGTATTTCCAAGGAATTTACAATATTCTCATGTACAGGCATTCATGGATAAGTTGTGACACGGAAATTCCAAATCACTTCAATGCATTTCTATAAACCACTGTAGGCATTTTCATCCCACTATATGAAGGCTCACTTCGTGTCTACCTGAGAGTGTGGCAGGTTATCCTACCATAAACAGAGATTAGTACATCGACCTTTTAAAAAAGAAAGATTGTTCAACCTTGGGGAAGCATATAGTTTCAACTCAAAAAGGTAGTTGCAGCTACGTTAAAACTTTACATTTTATTATCTTAAGGAAAAAAATTAGATTTATTTTCAAAATTTGAGGGATAATATGAACAGTACCAGTTTCAAGTAGTAGAATATAATTGGGCGTGGCGCGAGGACATTTTATGATTAATTTAATAGTTTTTTATAGTCTATTTATCTGCTAGCATAGACGAAATTTTATTTAAACACTATCTTTGTTATAATTATTGTGGACCCCACTAAATGTTTAAATCGTAGAATTGGGCTATAGTAGGTCGAGGAGAATTTAGATAAACGAAGAAAGAAATTGTGAAAAATTCATGGATCTCGCTGGGATTTGAACCCAGGGTCTTCCTATATCTAGTAGGATGCTCTAACCAACTGAGCCACGAGTTCCCATCGAAGTCAATGAATATTTCACAAGTCACTCGTTACGATTTGTATAAGATTTATAAAAATAAATATTTCTTTCATTTTTCATTTTTACCTTCCGTCACCTTTATTATATATAAATTCCATACATCAATTTTCTTGCAAAAGATTCTAAATTTCCAGTAAAAATATTTCATAAACAAACCATGCAAATTGTATTTGACACTGACATCTTCTTCTTCTCTAGCTTTTCCCATTTGTTAGGAGTCGCTATTTTTTATTTCTTCTTCGACTCATTTCTGTTTTGCGTGTCGTTCTCATTCAGTTCCTTTTCTCTCAAGTCTTCCGCAATAAAGTCCCTTCCATCTTATCTTTGGTCTTGCTCTGTTTCTTCAACCTTCTATTACTAAGCTATTCATTCTTCTTCCAATACATTCTTCATCTCTCCTCATGACATGTAATCGTCTCTCTCTAGAAACTTGTAACACTACACTTATTTCCTTACCGTATCTTTCCGTGTCTTCCCCAACATCTACTTCAACATCCTTATCTTTGCCACGTTCATTTACTTTTCATTGATACTAACATCTATCAATTTGAATTATATGAATACATTAGTAGTTTCCATGTTTTGCATAGCTAGCTGATTTATGATATTTAATATCTTTATAATTTTTTTAATCTATATCTATTGAATATGAAGTATAAAATGCAATCAAATCGTGTAGAGAATAATATATTCTTTAAGTTATAATAACGTTAAATGTCAATAAATCATATTTAACAGTTAAAATCCTCAAAAGAAGGGTACTTTCGGTTGACCAATTATAACCAAAATCTAATCACTTGTTCTTCCGTATGTAAACTTGAGGAATACGAAATAATTATAATTTTCAGAATCGTGATATTGAAGTTATACGATCCGCAACTTTCGTCACACACACAGACACACATACATGCAGACATCATTGTAAAAATGATGATGATCATCGAAAAACGCAAAGACGGTCCCCATCGACTGGAAATGTCATGGCCACGATTTTTTGGGATTCTAAGGGAATAATCCTCATGGACTTTTTGGAGAAAGGACGCACGATCACGAAAAAGTATTACAGTGACTTGTTGGATCGATTCAACAAGAAATTAAAGGAGACACGCCCCCATTTGACAAAGAAAAAAGTTCTGTCCCACCACGACAATGCCCCTGCTCACTCATCCGGAATCGTCGCGGCCAAACTGCATGATTTACGGTACGAACTGTTGCGGCACCCACCGTACTCGCCCGACCTGGCTCCCTGCGATATTTTTCTATTCCCCAACATGAAAACGTGGCTCCCGGGACAAAAATTCAGCTCAAATAAGGAGGTCATCGCCGCGACAGAATTCTATTTTGCGGGGTTTGAAAAATCATATTTTTTGGAGGGGTTAAATAAAAGGCAGGAACGTTGGGAAAAGTGTGTCACCCTGAAAGGAGATTATGTCGAAAAATAAAAACAAAATTTGTGAAAAAACTTGCGTCTTCATTTCTAACACAGGTACTTATTGACTCACCCTCGTATGTGTGTGTGTCTGTGTGTGTGTGTGACAAAAGTTTCGGATCGCACTTCAATACCACGATTCCAAAAGTTATATTGTTTTCATATTTCTCAAGTTTACATCCAGAAGAAAAAGTGATTAAATTTTGGTTATAAATGGTCAACCGGAAGTACCCTCATTTGAAGATTTTAACAGTTTTTCTTGAAAAAACGCAGTTAAATATCAATAAATGATATTTAACTTAAGTTATTATAACTTAAAGAATATATTATTCTCTATACGATTTGATTACGTTTTATACTACATATTCAATAGATATAGAGTTAAAGAATTATACGGATATTAAATTTCATGAATTAGCCAGATATACTAACCATGAAAACTACTAATATATTCAGATAATACAAATTGACAGATGTCAGTATCAATAGGTGCGTTCAATGAAGTAAGCAGTTCAAGCAAATGTTAGGTAAGCAAACAAGACTTGTTGCTTAGTATACTGAATGATTTGCTAGCTACATATATGACGGACTGATATTCACAAATGTCATCGAGAAAGTTATACAGTTATCAAATATAACATGAGTATCTCTCATATCCATTTTATTGGTCTCGAAAGTTATACAAAATGAATTTATAGATAGGTACAGTTATTTGCAGATAATGGAATTAATTTTGAATATTTTTTAGGTCTAAGAAAATATTTAAAATTTAACAATATTATGAACATTCATCACAAAACTTTGAAAGCCTTTTTGGCATGTAATTGATATAACACACAATAAAATGGGAGAAACAGTACAAGATGAATTCATGTATGTATAATTTGCATTTCCCGCCAGTATATTTCATAAGTTCGCAAGACAAGCGGGAAATTTGGCTCTTGGATAGATTGCAAGCAACTCAAGCAAATACTAGGTTAGCAAAGTCGTTCAACAAAATTTTATTTCCGATTGCTTGTTTTCCTGGGGCTTATTGAACGCACCTAATGAAAACTAAATTAATGTGGCAGAGATTAGGATGTTGAGATAGATGTTGGGGCAGACACGGAAAGATACGATACGGAATGAAAGAATAAGGGAAATAACTCTAGTGTTCGAAGTTTCTAGAAAGATACCTTAGAAATAGAAGGTTGAAGAAACAGAGGAAGACCAAATATAAGTTGGAAGGACTGTATTGCGGAAGGCTTGAGATAAAAGAAATTGTATGAGAACGACACGCAAAACAGAAATGAGTGGAAAAAGAAAATAAAACATAGCGACCTCTAACGAATGGTAAAAGCAAAAGAAGAAGAAGATGTCAGTGTCAAGTGCAATTTGCATAGTTTGTTTATTAAATAATTTTAATGGAAATTTAGAATCTTTTGCAAGAAAAACGATATATGTAATTTATACATTATACACAGGCTTGACGGAAGGTATTGTGCTGGCCACATCAGATTTTTTTGATTTCAAATAAAATTTAATTTGCACGTCGGCATTGTTAACAAAAATTAATATGCCGTCAATATAAACGAAACAAAAATTTCCTATAAGCTCTTTTCATACTTCATTGATGCATCTTTGAAATGTCTCGGGTGCATTAATAAGACCAAAAGGCATTCTTAATAATTCATAATGACCTGATGAGGTGGAAAAAGCTGTTTTTTCTATGTATTTTTTTTTATCTGTATTTGATGAAATGCAAGTCGTGTGGTGAAAAATTTAGGTTTTCCAATTTTATCGAGTTTTTTGATTTAATTTGCGGAAATCAATAACCAAACGAGTTTTTCTTTTTCCAGAGGCATCTAATTTTTATGGGACAATCCATACGGGATTTTGTACCACACCTTCTTGTAATATTTTGTTAACATGTTCCTCAACGTCTTTTTCTTATATCTGTGGTAATCGATAATTTTTTTGAGGTGTAACTCAATTGCTCAGCTTCTTTTGGGGTTATACAATAATATTCTTCTAATAATTTATGAAGTTTATTTTTAATATTTATATCTTCAATATGAGAATCACGAATTTGCATGAAATTATTATTTGTATTTTTGTTAAACTTTGAATATTAAAAGTTTTATTTCCGATTTTAATTTGATAGTTTTCAAAATCAATTTTTGTTTTAGTATCGCGCATGATTTTTATTGTATTTTTTCCAAAAATTTTGAGATTTGTGACATCTTTACATTTTATTTTTTGACTGGAAGTTCGGAAAGTTATGTATTCTAAATTTGTTTTTAATTTGTAATTTTTGACATTTTTAGGTGTAATTAAGTTAATATTTGATCCAGAATCAATTATTTTTTTAAAATTATTGTTTTATAGTGGGCATTGTTTCACAATTAAGTAACATTACATGTCTCTTTCTAGATAACTTGGACCTATCTCAAAAAAATTATTAGTTTCAGATTTTTCTGGTTCATCGTGTTCGTCATTATCAGAGTTTTCATAAATTTCGTCATTTTCTACTTTTAATTCAGTGTCTTCAGAATTTTGATTGTAAAAATTTCTTTTTGCTGTTTAAAATGACATTGGTTCTGTATTTCTAGTTTGAAAAGGCATTTATTCAGGTTTATAAGTATTTTTAGTGTGTTGGAATTTTTTTATATTTTGTTTAGCAATATTATTAGGATCAGATGGTTTTGAATTTTGAAGGTTACAAGGTTTAGAAGGAAAATTTGTACGAGGTTTATTAACAGGAACATTTTGTTTTAGTAACGGAGATTTGCATAACTGTTGTGCATAATTCAATTCATTATTAAATAATTGTTCTATTTCTTCTAACGTCTTTGGTTTCTTATTAATAAAATTCCCGCGTACGTAAGTAATAACGAAATAAAAAACTCAACGATTAATTGTTGAAAATTATTCTTTAACACTTTTTTTTGCATCTTCGGAATAATTTGTTAACGAAATTTTTGAGATTATCATTTGAAATTAATTTTTAAATATATTCAAACAGTTTTCAATATTATTTATATTATTTGTACTCATAAGTTGTCTAACTAATGTGAAATAAGTAAGTCTATCTTCAAAATTAGTTTAGAGATGACTTTTAATTCCTCCTATGTTTCAAATTCGTTGTTAGAAAAGATGTATTGGGCTTTGTCAATAATCTTAGAATTAATAAGTGTAAATATATAACTCTGTTGTACAACACATCTCGTATATAATGTGGTAACAATTTTATATCGCCATTATAGGAAGGAAGAGCGCGAGCTACTTCTTTAAATTTGCAGAAGCGTTCCAGTTGGCTGCTGTCGGATAATAACCGAAAGAGCGTACCAGCGTTGACTTGTGGAAGAGTTTCGATGTCTGCAGTGAAGATCGGTTTCACGGAGTATTCGGCTTTACGTTACTTCTCTTGCAGAATTTGAGCTGGCTGCTTCCGTTGCTCTAGTAATTCTTCAGATGGTGTTGAAGAGAACGTAATTTATTCGTAGAATGTGTAATTAATCGATAGAAATCGAAAGATATTTAATCTTTGCACATCCTACTGCATTGCGCCAATTACATGCTTGATATTACTTTGTTAGGTTTTAAAAAATAAATGAATGTATCTAATTATTATTATAAATTTATTTGCAAACTCTTACAAAGATAGTCGTTGTAAACTACAGAATAAGACTGATACAACTAATACGTTCTTTATTGTTACATTTCTTTATATTATCTCTGATTGCATTATCTATGAATGAATAATTTCTTAGTCATCCAACAACCGAATCAAATGTTAATTCAGGTGACAAATAAAATTATCAGTATTATATATATATATACATATATACATATACATGTTTACATGCTGTAGTTTTTTAATTATATGTGTACCATTTAAAACTGTAACATTCTGGTCAGATTGCTATCTGTTCATGTAATCCCTTGTAGATAGAAGATTTAACATACATGTTGAGATTTATTTTGTATATCTGAGATAATCACATTATGCAATTTTGCATAATTATTTTTACTTATAGAGGTAAATATTGTTGACTATAATATTTCAAGATTGATGGAACAAATGTGACTGAATCCCTGAAACTTTTTTTCATTTAATCGACTACCCAGCCAAGAAACAACGCACTTCCCATTTCTATTTTAATTTGCTGAGAAAAATTACAGTTTTTGATAAAAAAAATCTTAGTAGTTAAGTTATTAGATATGTACGTGAGCTACACATTTAGTTGCAAGATTAATGTGGTCTAAATGGGTACTTATACCCCGTTTCAATTGTTATCAAGTTAGGAAACGAGAGAGGTAGGCCGTGAAAGTTTTTGCAGCAAAATCATTAGGACTTCACATTCACTGCCAATCTAGACGATGGGGTTTGAAAATGGCGGACATTAGACAATCTAACAACTGTTATTCCATCTCTGTCGCTTGAGGCGGAAGTTCTAGTTCCGTTTCTGTCGGATCGGAACCGCCAAGAACTAATAATTAAAGTCAGCCCATTAGAAATCCGACGTTATTTCTGCCTATTGTATTAGCCATCGCCCGTGCCATCATTATACTAATTTCATGAGACTTGTAACTCGTGTCGGCAACCAAGGGACTAAGGCTTATAGAAATGTCTCACAAGACCGCTCTTGGGTTATTTATGTACACGGTTCACGACCAGCCTGAACTAAAGTTACACTTACACAATTCAATATTTTACAGTTCTATATTGCATACTAATATTATATTGTTCAATCATAATTGTATATAATGTGTAGTAGTAAGCTATGAAAATTTTGACAAATGGCTAACTCTTTGATAAGCGCGACAAATACAATATGAATTGAATGTTATAATTTGGTTAATTTTATATAAAAAATATTAAAAATATTATATTAATAAAAATTGTATTAAAATGTTCAACTTTATAAATACATAATATATTAAAAACAAATAACGTTTTAAAATAAGGATTAACAAAAATTACTTAAAGGTTATTCAAAATTTATTCGTCACCGTCTACTTGATAAGGTATCTTACGACTTTGTCTCTTAACATATTAAAAGAAAATGCTTTTTAAGAATCTCCTTTGGGAAAAAAAATAAAGAACAAAAAACTAGCAAATTAGAGAAATATTCAATAAAGGCCTCGCACGAGCCCCCTATACAAGGTGACTCATCGGTCTCTTCTTTTTTAATAATTCAATTATTTTAAATATTATGGAAAAAAATTCAAAGTTTATTTTGAATTAAAATGTCTATAAATTTGCTGTATCGGTTTTTCTACAGGTGTTCCATTTTTACGCAATTGTATGTAACATTTTATTTTCGAATAGAACACCCCATACGTTTATTCAAATATGAGAAGTACATAAAATTTGGTATCCAATAGTATAAAAATATTCATATATTATGTTATTAAAAAATACAATGACGGATGATTAAAATGTATTTCAATCCAATATTTCATTATTATACCTTATATTTAATATCGTCAGATGTCTAATTCGAAAAATAGTGTTGCATAGCCTTTTGTTGTTGTTTTCCAATTACGTATAATATATACAGGAGTTTCCTTTAAAACATCCAGGTTTTTTTTGGCAGTTCAGTGACTTTAGATAAAAATGTTATCCACAAAAAATAATCAAAGAATAATGGGCTAATTTATCAGTAAAAATAAACCGAAAATTCAACTAGTGGTTCCCAAACGGTAGGACAATATTTTTTTTAAATGTAATTTTTAGCCCATATATATTATTTGAGATTTTTTCTGATTTCAACGATATACATATTTTATAGGGTTAAATAACAATTATTTCGAGAAAAATGGTATTAAAAATTAAAAATAATGTTACAATATTGCAATAGGCTAGTAGTAAAGCCATTTTTATTAAATTATTTCTAATTTTGATGCCATTTTGCTAGAAATAATTGTTGTATAAACCTTTACAATATTTATATCGTTGAAATCAGTAAATAATCTCTATCTAATGGGCTAAAAAAATATATATGGTATCATTTAAAAAAATATAATATTGTTATACCGTTTGAGAATCACTGTTTAAATTTTCGGTTTGTTATTGATATATTAGCTCCTGATTCTTGATCATTTTCTGTACATAACATTTTTCTCTTAAGTCATTAGTTCGTCCAAGAAAAGCTCTGGTTGTTTTAAAGGAAACATTCTGTATATAAGCTGACATTTACTTTATGGGAAGTGAAATTTATATATATTTCTCGAACTGAGTCGATCGGTATCAATTTAAGGTGAGGAAACGAAAAAAATGTTTGAAATTCATAATTTTCTATGTAAAAAGCCTAAATATGCATTTTGGATGATGCAACATATCAGTTCTAGGAACTTTATTTGTAAAATATATTTAAAAAATCCGATGTGGCCTGCACAATACTTTCCGTTAACCCTGTGTATTATGTAGAAATTGCATATATAAATTTTCTTGAAAATGGCACTTGACACTGACATCTTCTTCTTTAGCTTTTCCCATTCGTTAGGGCTCGCTATTTTTTATTTTCTTCTTCCATTCATTTCTGTTTTGCGGGTCATCTTCATTCGGTTGCTTTTCTCTCAAGTCTTCCGCAACATAGTCCTTCCATCTTATCTTTGGTCTTCCTCTGTTTCTTCTACTTTCTATTACTAAGCTATTCATTCTTCTTCCAATATATTCTTTATCTCTACTCATGACACGTTCAAACCAATATAATCGTTTCTTTTGTATCTTTCTAGAAACATCTAATATTCGAGTTATTCCCTTATTCGTTCATTCCTTACCGTATCTTTCCGTGCCTTCCCCAACATCTTTCTCAACATCCTCATCTCTACGACATTCATTTTCTTTTCAGTTAGAATTTTCTTAATATAGTAGCTGTTTCCATGATTCCATGGCTGATTTATAAAATTTAATTTCTTTATAATTCTTTAACTCTATATCCATTTAATATGAAATATAAAATACAATCAATTCGTATAGATAATATATTATTCTTTAATATTTATAATAACATTAAATGTCTAAATATTATTTCATAATTTGTTTATAAAATAATTTTACTGGAAATATAGGATCTTTTGCAAGAAAATTTATGTATAGGGCACGAGCAGTGACGTGACTTTCTGACCTTGGGAAGCAGATATGGGGATTCGTATTAGAATGACAGCAATTAATTATGTCCATAATTGACAAATGTCATAATTATTCATTCAAAATTTTATTTTTTTGGTATTTTATGATTCCTTTTCTCGGCAACTGAGTTCCACATTCCTGATAACAAATAAACCACATGAAATAAGAAAATCATGAAATTTTGAATGAAAAATTATGACATTTGTCAGTAATGGACGTAATTAATAGCTGTTATTTTGACACGGGTCCCCATATCTGCTTGCCAAAGTCAGCAAAGTCACGTCACTTCTCGCGCCCTATACATATATTTTTTTTCCAAAAGATCCTATATTTCCAGTAAAATTATTTCATAAACAAACTATGCAAATTGCACTTGGCACTGACATCTTCTTCTTCTTTAGTTTTTCCCATTAGTTAGGGTGTCGCTATTTTTTATTTCTTCTTCCACTCATTTTTGTTTTGCTTGTCGTCCTCATTCAGTTCCTTTTCTCTCAAGTCTTCCGCAATACAGTCCTTCCATTTTATATTTGGTCTTTCTATGTTTTTCCACCTTCTATTACTAAGCTATTCATTTTTCTTTCAATATATTCTTCCTCATGACATGTTCACACCAATGTAATCGTCTCTCTTATATATTTCTAGAAACTTCTAACACTAGAGTTATTTACCTTATACTTTTTATTGATACTGAAATCTGTCAGTTTGAATTACCTGGATATATTAGCAATTTCCATGGTTAAGTTAGCATAGCTGGCTGATTTATGAAATGTATTATTATAATTCTTTAACTATATATCTGTTGAATATGAAATATAAAATGCAATCAAATCGTATAGAGAATAATATATTCTTTAAGTTATAATAATATATAACTGAGTTTTTCAAGAAAAACTGTTAAAGTCTTCAAATGAGGATACTTCCGGTTGACCAATCATAACCAAAATCTAATCAAGTCTGCATATGGTTGTAAGGAAGAGGAATACGCAAGAATTGTAATTTTTGGAATTCTAGTATTGGAGATAGGTACCGGTAACACACACACGAACACACATACACACGCACACACACACACACACACACACACATACAGACATCATCGTAAAAATAGTAAAATTGTATTGTAAAGACCCTAAAACGTGCTTATTCAATGAAAACTCACCACCGAATTTTTTGACCAAAGACAATACCTTCCTTACCTGGTACCGGAGGGTAAAAAGGAAACAAAAATATCGTTTCAACTACAGAGGAATCGCTCTTGTAGTTACACTATGTAACATAGTTACTCAATGTTTATACATGCGTCTACAAACATGGGCTGAAAACTATTCTATAATAAATTCATTTCGTAAGGACAGGGGTACGTCAGATAATATATTAACACTTATGGGGGTAATTCATTTGCATATCAGGTTATCGCGCAATAAAGTTTATGCCATATTTATAGACTATAAGAGAGCATTTAACAATAATTGTCTTTTATGGCGTAAATTATATGTATCAGTAGAATAATACAACCTTTTTAGTTAAATTCTGTTTGTATTTATTTAAATTACAACGTTTCGACAATATAGACTATTGCCTTCTTCAGGTAAAAACATGAACTACAAAACAACAAATACAAATAAATAAATAACAAAACATAGCAACAGGTAACTAGGTGACAATTACAACAAATTTAAAATAGGAAGCCATGCACGACTAAGATCTAGACCGTCATAATGATTGAGATTATTACTCTTCGTTTTGTAAATCTCAATGGCTTCTCTAATTAACCTGTTGTTTAGGTGTGTAGGTCTCGCCAGTATTTTTGTATCTTCAAATTTGATACGGTGGAATTCTTCCAGGGCATGCTCTGCAACTGAAGATTTTTCTGGCTGGTTCAACCTGATCGAACGCTGGTGTTCATTCAATCTTGTAGAAATGGTTCTACCAGTTTGGCCAATGTAAACTTTCCCGCAGACACATGGAATCTGGTAAATCCCTGATGACTGAAGAGGGATGACGTCTTTAACTTGTCTCAACATATGTCGAATTTTAATATATGGAGAAAACGAAATCTTCATGTTCTTCTTACGAAGAATTCTACCAATCTTGTCCGTGACATTTTGGACATAAGGAAGTGAAGCAAACAATACGTCTCGTTCATTAGCATTGTTCATTGGTCTTTTCGGTTTCAGGCATTTTTCGATTGAAGATTTAGAAAAACCATTCTTCATAAAAATATTTTTAATTTCTTTCATTTCTTCTTCCAGTTTTTCTGAATGACAAATGTCTGAAGCTCTTCTCATTAGGCATTTAATTGTACCGTATTTCTGAGAAGGATGATGATGTAAATTGGCATTAATATATTGATTGGTGTGCGTAGGCTTCCTGTAGACTGAATGTAGTAAAGAACCATCTTCTTTTCTCTCTAGTAACACGTCTAGGAAGGGAATAATGCCATTTTCTTCAACTTCTACGGTGAACTTAATATTTTCATGGATGTTATTCAAATGGTTTAAGAAAATTGATAAGTTTTGACGTCCATGGGGCCAAATAGCGAAGACATCATCAACGTATCGTAACCATAATGAAGGTTTCATCGTAGTAGAATCCAAAGCTAATTCTTCAAAAAACTCCATATAATAATTAGCTATGGAAGGAGACAGAGGATTGCCCATTGCGACACCATCAACTTGTTTGTAGAATTCGTTGTTAAAAATGAAGAAGCTTGACGTTAAACAATGTCGATATAGTTTCACAATATCTAAACAACAGGTTAATTAGAGAAGCCATTGAGATTTACAAAACGAAGAGTAATAATCTCAATCATTATGACGGTCTAGATCTTAGTCGTGCATGGCTTCCTATTTTAAATTTGTTGTAATTGTCACCTAGTTACCTGTTGCTATGTTTTGTTATTTATTTATTTGTATTTGTTGTTTTGTAGTTCATGTTTTTACCTGAAGAAGGCAATAGTCTATATTGTCGAAACGTTGTAATTTAAATAAATACAAACAGAATTTAACTAAAAAGGTTGTATTATTCTATTGAAATATGAGTTCTGAAAGATTTTATAATAATTTAAAAAACCTCTATGGTGAGGATATTTTTAAGCAAATCAAGATCTACGAGAACCTTAACAGAAAGAAGACGTGTAGGCTTTGTGACCTTGTATTTTTGAAGAGATGTAGGGATAAAGCAGTCATTCCCAATTTTCTTCGTCTCAAGTGTCACTTTGACAGTTTTCAAGCTAAACGTATACTGGATAATTCTAGCAAAATCCTTTTGAAAGAGCGTATACGTTATATACGTAAAGAACTTGCTTCTCTAGATGGACGTCTTAATGAAATAATGTTTTCCCTTAATTGTATGGACGAAGAACATTGGGCTTCCTTGAATGAGATAATTCAAAGAAGAAATAAAAACCTACATGATTCGGTGAGTAGTAAGCAAAAATCTAAATTTGACAGGCTTTACAATAAACAACATCCAAAACAGACATCTAACACTTTTGAAATAAATAAATTAGTAATAAATTTAAGCAATGAGTTGCTTTCGGTTTCTGCTTTGTCTGTTTTGTCTAAAGGGTTGGATTTCGCCATTACTCCACAACGTATTCCTGTTGAAGACATTGTGACTGCTGTCGAATCTGCTGTTCAGAAGCTACCAGAAGAAGAGGCTGAAGAAGTTCGAGTAGAGACGGCAAAGATTTTGAAAAAGTTACGACCTCCTAAGAACAACCTACCGAAAAATGAACTTAAAGCACTTAAGGAATTACGAAATAATGAAGATTTGATTATTTTACCTGCAGATAAAGGGAAAGCAACAGTGATCATGAATAAAGATGATTATATTCGTAAAGCCAACCTTATATTAGAAGATCCTGCTTACCTAAAAGTGAAGAAGAATCCCTTAGGCACGATAAAATATCAAACAACCAAATTATTAAAACAATCAAGCTTAGATAAAGATATTATCAAGAAACTTATTCCACAAGACCCTTATGTTCCAAGATTTTATGGTTTACCTAAAGTACATAAGAAAGATGTACCCCTACGCCCGATTGTGAATTGTATTAATTCTTGCACTTACGATTTATCTAAATATTTAGATAATCTCATAAGACCATACATTGGAAATTCATCATCCTATGTGAAGAATTCCAAACATTTTATTGAAATTATAAAGAACATACATATCTCATCAGAAGATCTTCTAGTGAGCTTTGATGTTACGTCATTATTTACGAAGATCCCCATCAGAGACACCCTGAAGCTGCTTGAAAAGAATTTTTCAGAAGATATTGTGAAACTATATCGACATTGTTTAACGTCAAGCTTCTTCATTTTTAACAACGAATTCTACAAACAAGTTGATGGTGTCGCAATGGGCAATCCTCTGTCTCCTTCCATAGCTAATTATTATATGGAGTTTTTTGAAGAATTAGCTTTGGATTCTACTACGATGAAACCTTCATTATGGTTACGATACGTTGATGATGTCTTCGCTATTTGGCCCCATGGACGTCAAAACTTATCAATTTTCTTAAACCATTTGAATAACATCCATGAAAATATTAAGTTCACCGTAGAAGTTGAAGAAAATGGCATTATTCCCTTCCTAGACGTGTTACTAGAGAGAAAAGAAGATGGTTCTTTACTACATTCAGTCTACAGGAAGCCTACGCACACCAATCAATATATTAATGCCAATTCACATCATCATCCTTCTCAGAAATACGGTACAATTAAATGCCTAATGAGAAGAGCTTCAGACATTTGTCATTCAGAAAAACTGGAAGAAGAAATGAAAGAAATTAAAAATATTTTTATGAAGAATGGTTTTTCTAAATCTTCAATCGAAAAATGCCTGAAACCGAAAAGACCAATGAACAATGCTAATGAACGAGACGTATTGTTTGCTACACTTCCTTATGTCCAAAATGTCACGGACAAGATTGGTAGAATTCTTCGTAAGAAGAACATGAAGATTTCGTTTTCTCCATATATTAAAATTCGACATATGTTGAGACAAGTTAAAGACGTCATCCCTCTTCAGTCATCAGGGATTTACCAGATTCCATGTGTCTGCGGGAAAGTTTACATTGGCCAAACTGGTAGAACCATTTCTACAAGATTGAATGAACACCAGCGTTCGATCAGGTTGAACCAGCCAGAAAAATCTTCAGTTGCAGAGCATGCCCTGGAAGAATTCCACCGTATCAAATTTGAAGATACAAAAATACTGGCGAGACCTACACACCTAAACAACAGGTTAATTAGAGAAGCCATTGAGATTTACAAAACGAAGAGTAATAATCTCAATCATTATGACGGTCTAGATCTTAGTCGTGCATGGCTTCCTATTTTAAATTTGTTGTAATTGTCACCTAGTTACCTGTTGCTATGTTTTGTTATTTATTTATTTGTATTTGTTGTTTTGTAGTTCATGTTTTTACCTGAAGAAGGCAATAGTCTATATTGTCGAAACGTTGTAATTTAAATAAATACAAACAGAATTTAACTAAAAAGGTTGTATTATTCTATTGAAATATGAGTTCTGAAAGATTTTATAATAATTTATATGTATCAGGTTTTAACAACTAATTAATTCGTATTCTACAAAAAAAAATCTATTGTGGCCAGCACAATACCTCTCGCCATTTTCATTTTATGTAGCATAGGGCGCGAGCAGTTATGTGACTTTGTTGGTCTTGGCAAGCAGATGTGGAGGCCCGTGTCAGAATGAGAGCTAGTAATATACATAGGTGTCAAGTATCATAAGTTTTAATTCGAAACATTATGATTTTCCAAATCCATGTGGATTATTTTCCTCGACAAGTATATTCCATACTAATGAATGACAAATAAACATCAGAACATTTTGAAATTTTGAATGAAAAATTATGACATATGACAATTGTGACATCTATGTAAAAATTACTAGCCGTTATTCTGACACGGATCCTCATCTGCTTGCCAAGGCCAACAAAGTCACAGGTCTGCTCGCGCCCTATAAGTACACACAAATAGTTGAAATTGTTTCTCTTCTTTCGTTCTATAAGAAATTTTATCCTACTATTCTATTATGTTCAAAATTCTTCAAATTCATTGACGATATTAGCGGTATTTCTTAAGGATATATGTAATATTAACATATCTGTAATTTAAATATATAATTAATTAATAATACAATAATATATATTAAATGTACTCTTACCTCTCAGTAACATCTGAGACTGACATTTTACATTTACATGTCAGTTACAAAAATTTAAATATCGCAAATGTTTTTCGGGCAACGAGATTTATTACAACAGATTATTTTATATTTTTATATACTAGATCTCCAAACCTATACGAGATATAATAAAAAAATTAAGTGTGTCAGACTGAGAATTTAATTATCTTTAATATTTGTAGTAACAAATTTTCAAAAAATAATATTTAGAATTTTTTTCTTTAGAAACTACCACTTCCGGTTGTCCAATTATTACCTATTCAACTCTTCCCATTACTGTTAGATTGAGGAATCCGTAGTGAAACAGGTTTTTAGTCTTGTAGAATTTGAGAAATCGTGTCTCCAACAACCTCACACACACACATCCACACACACACACACACACACACACACACACACAGATATCATTGTAAAAATGTTAAAATCGGATTCTATGGACCTTAAATTGTGCTTATTCAATAAAATCTGGATATGCGATTTTTAGCATGAATCCAATACCTCTCTTAGCGAGGTAAAAATGCGTACAAGTAAAGATTGAGGAAGGGATATCTCCTTCAATGTACATTAGTGAATAGGTATTTCATGGGGAAATTTTGAGCCCGTTACTATTCTAGGTTTTTATAAACGATATTAATAACTATTTCAGAGAAAATAATTGCTCGTGATTAAACATTAATGGGTATAATGGTATCTTAATTTTCGTATACGCTTAAGACTTAATTATTGTAGCTAATTCTCCCCTTGATATCCAGCGTAAATTAAAAGTTCTAGAAGAATACAGCAGAGAAAACCTTATAACAATCAACGGTAAAAAACGAAAGTAGCATTATTTCATATAGAAAGACTAATTTAGCGGTATTTAAGTACGGGTAAGAAACTGTGGAAATAGTCAAAATTTAATTATTAGAGATTTACTTTTCTTCCTCTGGTGTCTTCTTTGAAGCCGCGAAGGACAACATTAAAAAGTCCTTGATAGTTACGCAAAAGGTGAAATTAATTTTGTCTATGGCGAAACCAGTATTTTTCAATGGCAATTAAAATTATTAGACTCAGTTGTAAATGCTACTTTACTTTATTCAGCCGAAATTTCGGGCCCAAGATACATTTGTCAGAAAATGTAAAATTAAATACATAAAATCAATCTTAAGCTTACCCACGAATACACCTAATTATATGCTTGACCATGTAGGTGTAACAATTTGGAAATTAACCCGAAACGGGTGGTATAAATTGAGACGACTCCCGTTACCCTAAACTAATATATAATCGACTTCTAGAACTAAATAACTATCCAATTAATAAAATAGAATTTAACTGGGCCACACAAGTAAAAAACTTTTTGATAGATATGTACAGTAAAATTATATGGAGATAAATTAATAGTTAAAATATTTTTTTATAGATATAACTAAATATTCTGAGATAATGCGTCAAAAGACTTGATATTATCGAGGACCCTAATTACAAGATTATTGGTGCTCCGGCTTAGTTGTATAATATGTAATAATTACAGTTTCAGTTGATTTGCCTAAGTTACAGTTTGTTAAACATTTTTATGGTTTTGAGATACAATAGAACTTTCTTTATATTTTTGTTGTTTCTTAGGCAACCTGGAAGTGTGGCTGGTATACTGCATGATATGCGCTGGGGGATGAAATTCCTACACTCGATGAGTAGAAGTTCCACTGTCAGTCCTGCATCGCATGTTGTGCACTGAGTTGGGAGGATTCTTTTAAATTTGAAATCGTGTGTTAGGAGAGTGTGGCCGATTCTTAGTCTTGTTGCTGCTATTCGTTCCCTTTTGTTAGAGGTTATTGTCCACGGTGTTACTGTGTCTTTAATTTGTCTCACGTGGTTACTGTTGCCACTTTTCTTTGATTTTCCCCTTGATTTCGCTTATAAAATCTGTTGGTGGTATTAGGAGTCAGACAATGTTTGTATGAGTTGCAGCTTCTTTAGCAAGGGTGTCGATTTTTTCGTTTCCTCTAATGCCGCAATGAGATGTTACCCAAATGATGGTAATAATTTTGCCTTATTCTATACTTTTATTCAGGTACTCTTGGGTTCGTTGGATTAAAGGATTAGTGGTGTAAGGATTTTTAATGGTCTGGATAACACTTAAAGAGTCTATACATATTACATAGATGTTTATAGTGGAATGAGTTATGAGTTCTGTTGTTTTTAGTGTACCATATGCTTCTGCTGTATAAATGGATGTGTATATTGATAAATGATATAAGTTTTTCGATGATTCGGTGACGAGAGCAGCCCCGAAATCAGAATCTATCTTGGATCCGTCCGTGTAGATGAATTTGTTATTTTTGTATATATAGTTTTTTAGTCGCAGAAATTCATTTTGCATTATAGCTCCCGGTGTGTTGTTTTTGTCGTATCGTGTAAATTGTAGATTGAAATAAGGTTGTTGTAATATCCATGGTGGGATTTCTGTTTCATATATGTCTTGAATAACTGGTAAGTCTAGATTTATACGTTTTAAAGTGTTGTTTATGATTTTATGATATTCGTTTTCACTTTTTATAGCGATTTTATTATTTCTTGGTGTAAATATATGTTTGTGTCCAGGGTTTTTGTTATTTGATGCTAACTTATATAATTAAGTAAAAGTTGTTCTCTACCGATTGTTAGTAGTGGTTTTCCTGTTTCTGCCATGAAGCTAATAATAGGGCTAGTTTGTAAGCTCCAGTTATTATTCTTTGGTTGAGTTTTTTAATTACTTGTATGTTGCGTGATATTTTTTCGCTATTATACAGGGTGTTTATTAAACATACAGCAAAAATTCAAGGGGTTATTCCCTAGACTATTCTAAGAATATTTCGTCCTTTGATGATTTTTGAAAAGCCGCTTTTTTCGAAGATACAAGGCGAAGAAAAAATTCGACAATAACAACATTTAATACCAAAAATTACATGTAAAGTTTCTTAATCTACAAGAACTGTAGAAAATGACTACCTCCAGCTATGATGCAAGAATCCAATCTTCTTCTCATTGATTGCCGAACTCTTTCAAAAACACCAGGGTCGTTTCTTATGGAGTTACACCAGAAATTATCCGATGTCTTAAATCTTCCAAATTTGCAAATGGAGTAGAATAAACTAATGACTTTAAATGGCCCCATAGGAAAAAATCCAGGGGGTTTAAGTCCGGGGATCGAGCAGGCCATAAGTGAGGACCACCTCGACCAATCCAGCGACTTCACTAACAAAAGTTTAAGTAGACAGAAAATACACGTCAAACAGCCAAACGTCAATCAGTCTCAACAAATTTGACATATAACTTGCCTGCTGTTATTGGATTAATAATTTGAAAAATATCAAAATTGGTTTTGTCGAATTTTTTTTTGCCCTGTATCTTCGAAACAAAGCGGCTTTTCAAAAATCATCAAAGGACAAAATCATCTTAGAATGGTCCAGGGAATAATCCCGTCCATTTTTGCCGTATATTTAATAAACACACTGTATATATATATATATATATATATATATATATATATATATATACCGGGTGATCATTTGAAAACTTCCCACCTTGAATAACTCTTTAATTAATAAAATTATCAAAAATCACTAAAACAGGTCAATGTTATTTTGGAGGGGGACATTTAATAACCTATTCCAATCAGTTGGGAAACTTTCACCCTCCCCTCCAGCCACCCCCACCCCAAAATTTTAAATTGCACTACCCCATGTGTGATACATCATTTTAAAGGTTGTAAAATTCTCAATATTTAAAGCAAAGAAAATTAAAATCGGCCGAGCCGTTCATGAATTAGAGACAAAAATGTATGCCCATTTTGAGTGGTTGATCAAGCCATCTACCTACGTTTTGCTTTGAAACAAAAGAACGTGCGTCGTACAAGTTCAAAGTGTCAAGTGTTGTAGAATTCAGGAATTAAATATCGCCGCTTCAGATAACTTTAGATTACTTTGATTTGGGGTAGCGTTTGTGCATTGAAATAATTTTCATTTATGGAGCTGAAAATCAGTGTGCTCGACGTACAGCCAATGAATTTAATGCAAGACATCTAAATAAACATGTATCCCATCGATACGTTTTAGATTTGGTAGAAAAATTTGAAGAAACTGGATCAGTAGCAAATAAAAAAAGGACACAACCTCGAATTGTGGATGAGGACTCTCAAATAGAAATATTAGGACAATTTGCTGCAAATCCTACGAGCTCAATTCGGCAAGTGCGCAACATAACTGGTTTTTCGTATGGGTCTGTTCATAAGGTTTTAAAACTTCATAAATGGCATCCATACAAACTTCAAAATCACCAAGCTCTAAATGAAGATGATTTCGATAGACGAGTTCAATTTTGTGAACAAATGACTGTGATGATAAATACCACTCCAAATCTAATTCAAAATATTTGCTTCAGTGACGAATGTACTTTTTTTTTTAATGGCTATGTTAATCGTCATAATTGTCGTTATTGGGATGATGAAAACCCGAATCTATTTAGAGAAACGCATACTCAGTGGCCACAAAAAATTAATGTGTGGGCTGGTATACTGGGGGACTCGGTCATTGGTCCGTTATTTATTAATGAAAATTTAAATGGTACTATTTATCTCAATATGTTGGAAGATGTCATAGACCCCTTGATTACGGAAGCAATAGAAAATCAAGTAGACGACGAAGGAAACTTAATTTTGGATGAAAATCAAGTTTATTTTCAGCAAGATGGTGCCCCACCACATTTTGTGGTACCAGTTCGAAACTGGTTGAATAACAAGTTTCCAGAGAGGTGGATTGGAAGAAGAGGAGCAGTAGAGTGGCCAGCAAGGTCTCCTGACCTAACCCCTCTCGACTTTTTCCTTTGGGGCCACCTTAAATCCATCGTCTATCAAACTCCCCCAGCCAACATCGACGAACTGAAACAACGAATAACATCCGAATGCCGATTAATTCCGCGGCGAGTTTTCGAAAATGTTAGAAGAGCGTTTCAACATCGGCTTTATCATTGCCTAGCAACCAATGGAGCGCAATTCGAGCATCTATTACGATAAATTTAATTGTTTACGTTTGTGAGTTTTAGTTTTAGGTATTTTGTAAATTTTCCGGTTTAATACATTTTTGTCTCTAATTCATGAACGGCTCGGCCGATTTTAATTTTCTTTGCTTTAAAATATTGAGAATTTTACAACCTTTAAAATGATGTATCACACATGGGGTAGTGCCATTTAAAATTTTGGGGTGGGGGTGGCTGGAGGGGAGGGTGAAAGTTTCCCAACTGATTGGAATAGGTTATTAAATGTCCCCCTCCAAAATAACATTGACCTGTTTTAGTGATTTTTGATAATTTTATTAATTAAAGAGTTATTCAAGGTGGGAAGTTTTCAAATGATCACCCGGTATATATATATATATATATATATATATATATATATATATATATATATATAAAACAAAGACACCGACGTATATATGGGGGGGGTTTAGGGGGTTCAAACCCCCCCCCTTCGGTTATATTTTGCCACGTTTTATATTAAGCTGGATATAATTTTCTTACAAAATTGGGGGATTATGTACCTACTTAAAATGAAAACCAAAAATGGGCCGCAATGCCGGTGGGAACACGATTGTCAGGCGTCCAGTATATACGGTATTGTCCCCTATTTCAGCTAACATTTGAGTGTCCCGTAAAGTACTGTTCGCCCAATTGTCCCGTATTTTGTGAGGAACGCAATTTAATTAACATTTAATTATTATACATTTTATTTTGTGCAGTTCAATAGAATAATGATATCGCTACTACTCAGTAATATAATATTTTAATTTAATGTAACATTGTATTTTCTGTTGTTGTAGATATTGCTTATGCTACCATCTCGCACCATAAAGTCTAGTAAAAGGGGCAACTATACGCTTTTGGAGCGTACATACGCGTTTTCGTCATTAAATATGGATTTAATTTTTAAGAATTTGTTAAATTTGCTTAATTATAAAGAACTCTATATTATCTTACATTGCATTAAAACACGTTTGACCTTGAAAATTTTCAAAAAATCGTCTGCGGCGCATATATTTTTTTATCATACATTTTTCATCCAACCATACCAGAACCCCCCCTTAAGAAACCTATAGCTACGTCAGTGAACAAAGATATTCAAAATGGCTGGGAGTAATGTGGCGGTAACTTGATATAAACATAACATAACTGGCTTGATCCACCACATTACCCCGCACCTAAAAAATGATAATTAACAAACACAGAGAGGGATATTAAACAAATACATAAATGAACGGCTAGATGCCGGGATTTAGTAGTAAGTTAATGTTTTCAAAACTCAGTATGGAAGAATGTAAGCTGGTTTTAAACGATCAATGGAAATTGTTTCTAAATTGTTGTTTATGATAAGTTTAAAAAAATTATTGTAGCGTTTCATAACTTTATATGGGCCGTCGTAAGGTTGTTGCAAAGGGGGACCTATAGCATCGTGTTTTACAAAAACATGAGAGGTTCGAAATAGATCTGAGTCAATGTAAGATTTTTGTGGATTAATTTTTGGGAAGGTGAATGAAAATTTGTTGATAGAATTTTTAAGTTGTAAATAAAATGGTATTTCCGAATCTGGTAATATTTTTGATTGTTTCGAAAATTCCCCTGGAACCCGTAGGGAAGTTCCGTAAACAGGTTCAGCAGCACTACATTTAATAGGTTCTTTGTATACTGTACGTAAGACCAGTAAAACTAAAGGTAGGTAAGTAAACCATTCTGAAGGATTTTTGTAAGTTTTGAGTTGTCTATGGAATCTTTCAATCATTCCATTTGATTGCGGGTGATAAGCCGTTGTTTTGATATGGTGCGTACCTAATAATAATAAATTCTTAAATAGAGCGAATTCAAATTGTTTTCCTCTATCTGTTGTAATGACGGACGGGCATCCGAATCTCGAAATCCAGTTAGTAACAAAAGCTTTAGATATTGTTTCTGCAGTACAATCTTTGACAGGTATGACTTCTGGCCAACGTGTGAAATGATCTATGTAAGTTAATACGTTAGAATATCCGTTTGAAAGAGGAAGCTGAACTAGATCAATGTGAATCTTTTCAAAACGAAAATTAGGTTTAGTACAAGGGATAATACAAGTTTTGGTATGTTTAGATATTTTAGATGATTGACAGGTTAAGCAATTTTTTGTCCAATTTTGAATATCTTTGTTCATATTAATCCAAACAAATTTAGAAGTAATTAATTTAATAAATGCTTTCATTCCAGGGTGAGACAGAGAATGTAGTTGATTAAATATTTATTGACGAAATTGTTGTGGGATATATGGTCTGTAAGTTCCGGTTGAAACGTCACCTGTCAAGGTGAGGTTAGAATTTGGAAGTTTGATGTCTTGAAAATGTAATTTGGTTTCTTTTGATTTTTATAATAATTTTAGTTTATTATCGTTTTGTTGAGCAGAAGCAATGTCAGAATAATTAATTTCATTGTTTAAATGTAAAGCATGAATTCTGGATAATGCGCCAGCAACCGGATTGTCTTTGCCTGATACGTGTTTGATGTCATTTGTGAATTGCAGCATAAAATCTAAATGTCTGATTTCCCGTGGTGAATATGTGTCTGATATTTTTTTTTGAAATAAAAGTTAAGGGTTTGTGATCTGTGTAAATTGTGAAATTTCTACCTTCAAGGTGCTGTATTTCTTTTCAGTTGAAAATAAAGCCCTAGAATAAAATGCTAAAGGTACCCAATTATTGTTTATAAATTGTTGTAAGGTAACTCCAATACCAGTATTAGAGGCATCGACCATAATGGATGTTTGAGCATTGTGTTTTGGAAAAGAAAGTGTCATACTATATATATACAGGGTGTTTCCTTTAAAACAACCAGCGCTTTTTTGGGCGAACTAATGACTTTAGAGAAAAATGTTATATACAAAAAATTACCAGAAAAAAGGGATTAATTTATGAGGAATAATAAATAAAAAATTCAACCAGTGGTTCTCAAACGGTAGAATAAAATTATATTTTTTTAAATGGCAACCTATATAATTTTTTTGTCCATTAGATAGAGATTTTTTTTCTGATTTCAACGATATAAATATGATATGGGGTTGTATAACAATTATTTCGAGAAAAATGATATTAAAAATCAGAAATAATTTTACAATATTGAAGTAGGCTATGCAATAAACAACTATTAATACGACTATTGCCTAGGTTACGATAGTATATTATTTTCTTATATCTAAAATAACTTGTTTTACTAAGAAATTCATAATAACAAATGAACTACATAAAGCCGTGAAAATTTTCGTATCGTAGAATTTAAATTTCTTTCACACTCTCCATACATAACAGTAAGATTAAAATAGTCTAAATATGTTCATTCTTGCAACTGCAAAGCCATTTTTTATTAATAAGTCATAAATTAGGCCCTTTTTCCTGTAATTTTTGGTATATAACATTTTTCTCTAAAGTCATTAGTTCGCCCAAAAAAGCGCTGGTTGTTTTAAAGGAAACAGCCTGTATATATATATATATATATATATATATATATATATATATATATATATATATATATATATATATATATGAAACTTCTGTAGTCTGACTTCGATCTAATTATTGGTTTATATTTTCATTAGACTTTCGTTATCTGCTCCCCAGTATTTACTGGCCCGTGTTTTCAATAGATTAGACTGGAATTACATTATTTTTTTAGTTTTTCTATATGTATATTTCATGTTAATTTTCTGTCAAAATGCATACCTAGGAATTTTAATAAGTTTACCTAGTATATGCTGTTATTGTTTATAGCAAGTATGGGGTGATCTTTTAAATTAATATCGTTATAGTTTATTATGTGCATAACGTGATCCTATCTGAAGAATTTAATAGTAGAGTAGTCTCGATTTCCGGAATTTACCGAAAGTGGGCTGGACTACACTCAGGTTTAGAATTTCAAATGGGAATCTAGGTCATGTGTGGTATCGTTGGATGTATATTCTAAAAGCAAATAACTTTTGTTGGAAACATTTTTATATTAAGTATTATTTACGAAATAAATGCTAAACATTGTTTATATGTTTGATGTGCCTTCTACCTTGATCTTTGCCTTTTTGCAGTCGAATTCGGACAATGTTGACTGCGCTTAACACTTCATTTTCACTTAGCGAGAGGCAGACGTCCCGAATCCTACCCTTCATATTATCTCTCTTGGACGCCGTTGATGTACCAGTTCTTTGACACTTCTCCACAAGAAGAAATCAAAAGGTGTGAGGTCAGTGCTTGCCATGAGAAAGTCGTCGAAAAAATGTAAACCAATTATTTGACCCCTCAAAATGTCGAACAAGGCACTAAGGTTCCAAATATGTTGATTGCCCACTGACTAGTAGTGAGTGCTCTTAAATGTCGCCTCATCTGTTCAAAGGATTCTGTGATGGAAGCCCCGGGTATTGCTTAATAACCATTTGCATAAATCCAACCGGTTCTGAAAATCTCGCTCTTCAATTTTCTGGTGTAGATTAACATTGTAAGGATATAAATTATTTGTGTTCAGATTCATCCAAGTCGTCATGTGACTAATCCCAGCGTCGATTACAAGTCTTCTGGCTGCGATGTATGGATTTTAGCGACATTGGCAAGGATATCAGATGCTGTTTCATCCTGCACATACTCCCTTAAACGTCGATTCTTGTTGTGGCTCGGTTATACCTCACCATCAGCATGTCGAATTCCTCGCGGTTAGAAAATACCATATTGTCACATTCTCACATTCAAAACTACATGCTACTCTTAATCACTGTGTCACACACACAGTTATAAAAAGTAACAAATCCAACGAGAGGTTCCCATGTGAAATACTGAACCTGAGTGTAGTTAAGCTCACTTTCGGTAAATTCCGGAAGTCGAGCCTAATCTACTATTAAATTCTTCAGATAGGATCACGTTATTCTGGTTTTTTAAATGAACCTCTAGGACCTAGTAGTTCTAAAAAAAGCCTGAGACGGGTGGTCTGAAACACCTGGTTTTGTAGTTCAGGACTTATTTCTTCCGCTGTCATTGCTTGTATTACTTCCCACAGGTATGATGTCAGAGAAGTTTAAGGCCGTTTTTCTTGAATTCTATTAATAGTCTTTCAAAATAACAGGTATAGTTGGATTCACGAAAGATGACTATTCAAGGTAATTTGTTCGGAGAAATAATACACAGTACTTTATACAACAGTAGCTTGGTAACATTTTCTGTTGGAAAGAGAAAAGTTTTTTCTCATATATCTATTTAATTTATATTCTTTGACAGATAATAATATTTTAGCACTACAGGCCAAATTGGCCCATGGCTCCACTCAGTTCTATTTCGTGCCACATTTTTCCAGTTTTTAATTTTAAGTTTATCTATGTCCTTTAACACTGCACTCTTCCACGTCGTCCTTGGTCTCCCTCTTCCCCTGCTGGTAGCTGCCCCTCTTTCGAGCACCGACTTTGCTGCTCTGCTCATTGGTAGTCTCTCTGTATGATCCAGCCATCTCAATCTCTGACACTTTATCACATCATATACTTGGTTCATTAAACAAGTGCATCACTTCTTTATTAGTTCTTTTAAACCATACTTCCCCGACTTTAACACCACTCAAAATTTTCCTTCATATTTTTCTTTCCCACACTTCTAGTTTAATTAAATTTTGTTGATTTAAAACCCATAGCTCGCACCCGTATACTACAGTTGGTCGAATTATTGTTTTATAAATTTTCAGTTTTAAACTTCTGGAAATTTTCTTATCCTTGAGTATTTTTTGAACTGATCCTACACTTTTGGAGCCTTTCAGTATTCGACTCTGAATTTCGTAATCTTCTCTGTTGTCAATCCCAATTGTAACCCCTAAATAAATGAATTTTTCTACTTCTTCAAACTTATATGTTCTATTTCTTTCTGTAATCATTTTTAGACGAGATTCTTCATTTTTGTTCCTTCCTCGTAAAACCATGTATTTTGTTTTCTCTTCATTTACTTCTAACCCTACTTTCCTTGCTTGCTCTTCTAAATTTTTAAAAACTTTGATAATTTCTGTTTTGGAGCGAGTTATGATGGCAATATCGTCCGCATACGCTAAAATCTGGTGTCGTATATTGTTTCGTTTGTGTAAAGAGCACTCTTCCTTATAACCCATTCCAAAACCAGGTTGAACAAAATTGGTGACAAGGGATCTCCTTGTCTTTGACATCTGGTTACAGTGAAACTATTCGATATATTGCCGTCAACTAGTACTTTACATTTTCTGTTTGTGTTTTCACATATATCTATTTAATTTATATTCTGTGACAGATATACGTAATTATTGACATTGCTCTCAAACACACTAAAAGTAGTTGTGACGTATGTCGTAGAGTTGCAGTAGCGTACTACACTCTTCGTCAATATGCATTCAGTGACATTGACATTTAAATCAGACGGCTTAAAAATGATCTTGAATAGTCATCTTTCGTTAACCAAACTATACATTAGTTTCAAGTGTTTCATCAAATAAATTTAAAAAATCTGTTGTGGCCAGCACAATAACTTCCGTCAATCCTGTGTATAATGTATAAATTCCATACATAATTTTTCTTGCAAAAGATTCTAAATTTCCAGTAAAATTATTTCATAAACAAACTATTCAAATTGCACTTGACACTGACATCTTCCTCTTTAGCTTTTCCCATTCGTTAGGGGTCGATATTTTTGCGTGTCGTTCTCATTCGGTTCTTTTTCTCTCAAGTCTTCCGCAATACAGTCCTTCCATCTTATCTTTGGTCTTCCTCTGCTTCTTCAACCTCCCATTACTAAACTACTCATTCTTGTTCAAATATAATTATTCATTTCTCCTCATGACATGTTCAAACCAATGTAATCGTCTTTCTTGTATCTTTCTAGAAAATTGTAACACTAGAGTTATTTTATTACCGTATCTTTACGTGTGTTCCCCAACATCTACTTCAACATCCTCATCTCTGCCACATTAATTTACTTTTTACTCATACTGACATCTGTCAATTTGAATTATATGAATATATTAGCAGTTTCCATGTTTAGCATTGCTGGCTGAATTATAAAATTTAATTTCTTTAAAATTCTTTAACTCTGTATCTATTGAATATGAAGTATAAAATGTAATCAAATCGTATAGAGAATAATATATTCTTTAAGTTATAATAATATTAAATGTCAATAAATCAAATTTAACTGTTAAATCTTCAAATGTGGCTACTTCCGGTTTACCAATTATAACCAAAATCTAATCACTTGTTCTTCTGGATGTAAACTTGAGGAATACGAAAAATTTATAATTTTTGGAATCGTGGTATTGAAGTTATGGGATCCGGAACTTTTGTCACACGCACACAGACACACAGACACACACACACACACACACACACACACACATACACACACAGACACACATACATACATGCAGACATCATCGTAAAAATGGTAAAATCGTATTATAGGGACCCTAAAACATGCTTATTCAGTAAAAACTCATCACTGAATTTTTTGACCAAAGACAATGCTTTCCTTACCTAAAGGTGACGGAAGGTAAAAATGGTCTGATAACGATTTCAAGGAATAGTAATTTGTTGAAAAATTATGCCGAGAATTTTTCTTGCCACCCAACCCACGTATTAAAGGATTACAAAATATGCCTAATGTCAATGTAGCTTTATATCTTAAGTTGGATTCAGAGATTGCGTAGTAAACACAGCATAGGAATACACAACACAGGAAAACATAGAAACTTAAAACCAATTCAGAGATTGTACAGAAAACATAGAACTATTGTATGTAGATAACTTCATGTCAGTATTTGTTGTTCATTTTACAAGTTTTATTTAGCTATCACTTCTTAAATAATTATAATAAACACAACTGCAATACAAAATAACTTAAAAGTTGTCTTAACCAAACTTCAAAACAAATGTCAGCAAGTTGTTAACAATAACGCGCTGTAGAAGTAGGCGTGGTTTAACTACGAATACTCACGAAACGTAGCGCACATGGCCGAACATGGCAAAACATAGCGTCGAAATAAAATATGACCAATTCTCCATGTTATGCTGTGTTGTGCTATGCTATGTCTGTAACTCTGAATCAGTACACGCTTTTCCGTATGTTCATTTCCTATGTTTTTCTGTGCTATTCTATGCTATGTTTACTACGCAATCTCTGAATCCAGCTTTAATATAAAACATATGACGACCAGAACGGATTATAGCCAGAAGTTATTATATTTTACTTGTCATAAAATTCTGACACAGTAACTCCAATCCTAAATAAAAAAATTTACTCTCTGACTGCAACATATCTTATTTTTATGTGTTCTTTATTTTAAACCACTTTTTATGATAACATTCTTATATTATAATTTGAGTGCACTTCAGCACAAAAATATTTTATAGTCCTGGGAATATTTTGAAAATAGTTGAGTTTAGTAAAGTAAAAGTAAATGATATACTCCTACTAACTAAAATGTTGATTTGCATTAACTATCTAATAAAATAAGATGAATTACGTAGAACAGTAGTAATAATTTGTGCTGCCTTTTAGTAAGTAATAGCAGCAAATAATTACATATACCTACAGAATGATCCAGAATGACTGAAGGTTCCGCCTCGTTCTGATTTTTTGTTTGCCGCATTCCTTGCAGTACGAAAATATGCTTACAAAATACACTTGCGCCATATTCTTCCGTAAATATTAACATAATGATTTGAATAAATAACAGTGTAATTTTAAAAGATAAAACAAAAAAAAAATCTGATGTGACCAACACAGTACCTCCCGCCATTTACCTATGTATATAATTTTTATATTACTTTATAAATTTATTCATAGAATATATAGAAAAAGTATTACAGCGAACTTGTAGAAAATGGAATAATCTTTAATTTTTATAATAACAAATTGAGAAAAAATTACATTTAAAGGTATTTTTGAAGAAAAACTATCTTGAGCTTCAAGTAAACTACCATTTCCAGTTATCCGATTGCCACCAAAATCTAATCAGATATTTCCATATTAGAATACAGTAGAAATACATGGTCTCAAAACTTTCTGAATTATAGTATTTGAGTTCGAGCGTAAACAGAATCCACACATGCATTCATACATACATACATACATACATACATACATACATACATACATACACACAGACATCATCGTGAAAATGTTAAAATAGGATTCTAGGGACCTTAAAACGTGGTTATTTACGAAAAACTCGATATGCGATTTTTAGCACGATCCCTATACCTCCCTTACCAAGGGTAGCGGGAGGCAAAAATTGTCAAAAAATTCAAAATACCTAACGCCGCTGACTTTTCTAAATGTCGGTAATATAGGTAACATAATTTGACATTGCCGGTAAATTGATACTAATTTTTCTTCGTGGTAATTTTAATCATAATCAGAACTTTTTCAATTCAAGTAACGTTCAATAATTCTGGATCACTCTGTAGATAATTAATAAGTAAAAGTATATTCCATGCATATAATTTAAAAAAATATTTACTTTCTCTTAGAACGCAAATTTATAATAAATATTAAGAATATTGCAACAAAATTGAGATATTGGCTGGTAGCATAAACGTGTGATTAATGGTGATTAGCGATAAATATACTTTGGTTCACGAAAGATGACTATTCATGGTCACTTGTTCGAAGAAAGAATACACAGCACTTTATACAGTAGTAACTTAGCAACATTTCATGTTAGAAAGAGAAAGATTATTTGACGTATGTCTATACAGTTTATGTTGTGTGACAGATATACGTAAATGGTGACATTACTTTCCAACACATTGCAAATAATAATGACGTATGTCGTAGAGTTACAGATATCTAATTATGTACTGCACTGCCCTCTGTCCTAATAATTACCCAATGACGTTGATATTTAAATCAAATTTTTATTCCATGGTTTTTGTCAAGTCTATGTTTTTGTGTTTTACAAATACATAGGTGAAGAGCATAAATCTTTGAGAAAGGCATTATTTAAAAAAAACATAATTTTCAAATAAATTATACTTATTTTTTTCAGTTTAAATGTATCCATAAATATTTCATGTTGTATACGAAATTCAGTATCTGCTAGTAATATTATACCATACGGTTAATAAATGACCTTGAATTGTCATCTTTCGTGAACCAAACTATATCACTGTTTTAGCTCTGTCAATCGTTTATGGACTGTTTTGGAGAGAACTACTTCTAATAAAAGATTCGTAAAATCAAATTTTCTATAACTGTGGTAGATATTGCACCTGTACATTGTAAATTACTTAACCATGAAATCACATCACCTGCATACATAAATACATAGTACACCAGATGTGGATCGTCCAGTGACATTATCACCGGTATGATCTGCGTCACTGTAACTCTCCAAAACTCCTTGAAACTCTTGAAATTTTGACGGTAAATTATTCCATAGTCAGTAGTTCCATTCAGATAACGAAATATTTGCTTAACGCGAGTCCAAACATTTATTGTCGGATTTTCTAACTTACGAGAAGCAAGTCCAACAGCATACGCTATATCTGGTCTTGTTCCTCTCATAAGATACATAAGTGCTCCAACAGCCTGTCGGTATTGAAAATTCTGTCTTCTTCAGTTTCCTACCCTGATTTACCACCATCTTTTATAATAGGAGTTGATACAGGTCGACACTCATTCATCCCAAATCTCTCAAGTATATTTTCTGTGTAACCTTTCTAACCTTTAAAGATCCGTCTTCCTGTTTCTCTATTTCTATACCTAAAAAGTAAGTTGCTGCCTTTGTAGTTAGTTTGAATTCTTTCTTTAAATTTTCAATAAATTTGTGTAGTTGATTATGATTAGTCGCAGCTACCAAACCATCATCAACGTAAAAAGCAATTAATAGTTTGTCGATGCCTTCTTTCTTAATATATAAACAAGAATAAGCTTCACTCTCTTTAAAAACCTTGTTTAATTAAAAATTGATCAAAACTTTTATGCCAGCAACGTGGTGCATGCTTCAAACCGTATAGGCTTCTTTTCAGTAGGCAAACTCTGATCCATTATTATATCCCTTTGGCGGTTGCATGTATATTTCTTCTTCTAAGTCTCCATAGAAAAAGGCAGTTGATACATCCAATTGAATTATAAACATATTTTCACTAGTAGCAACAATAAGCAATCCTCTGAGTGTTCCAGTTTTGGCAAGTGGACTGAAAGTCTGATCATAATCTATGCCTGTACGTTGAGAATATCCCTTTATTACAAGTCTTGCTATGTATTTTTCAATTGAGCCATCAGGATTCTTATTGATTTTATAAACCCACATGCAAGGGATAACCTTTTTACCTCTCGCTAAAAGAGGTATTGGATTCATTCTAAAAATTGCATATCCAGATTTTAATGAATAAGCACGTTTTAAGGTCCCTACAATCCGATTTTAACATTTTTACGATGATGTATGATGTGTGATGTGTGTGTGTGTGTGTTTGTGTGTGTGTGGATGTATGTGTGTGTGTATGTGTGTGGGACGTTGGAAGGACGATTAATCAAAAACTATAAGACTTCATATTTGTTTAACTACGTTATTTCCCAATCGGACATTACTGGGAAGATCTGAAAAGGTTTTGGTAACAATTGGGCAACCGGATGTAGCAGATTCTTAAAAAAAATCTTCTAAATATTATTTCAAAAAATTTCTTAGTAATATTAAAGACAATTATATTCTCAATCTGACACATTTAAATTTTTCATTATATCTCGTACAGGTTTGCCCAAAAAACAGTTGAGATATTTAAATGTTTGTAATTGACAAATAAATGCAAAATGTCAGTGTCAAAAATCAGATTTTTCTGGGAGGTACGAGTACATTTAATTTATTTTACTGTATTATTAATTAAATATATATTTAAATTATAGGTATGTTAATATTACATATATCCTTAAGAAATACCGCTACTACTGTCAATTAATTCGAAAATTTTTGTACATATTAGAATAGTAGGACTAAAATTTTCAAAGAACGAAAGAAGAAATACAATTTCAATTATTTTTGTGTGTACAAGAAATGTTAAATTCGTTATTTATACGGTGCGTGCAGTCAAGTTACTTTGTTTGCCCTGGCAAGCAGATATGAAGATCCGTGTTAGAATGACGATTAGTAATTATTTACATAGATGTCACAATTGTCATATGATAATTTTTCATTCAAAATTTCAAAATATTCTGATCTTTATTTGTCATCAATAGTATGAAATATACTTGTCGAGGTAAATAATCCACATGGATTTGGAAAATCATAATGTTTTGAATGAAAACTTATGATACTTGACACCTATGTACATTATTACTAGCTGTCATTTTGACACGGGTCACAAAGTCACATAACTGCTCGCGCCCTGTGTAACATGAAATATAAATGGCGAGAGGTATTGTGCTGGCCACAACAGATTTTTATTTTTTGGAAAAGATTTCAGAATCCATGTTTCATTTTCTTTTAATAAATTCCCCAAGTAACACTGACCGACGGTCGACCAAAAAGTGACGTCGATTTCAGGTCGAATTTAAGTCATATTCTGCCGTCTAATTCGACGTCTATACGACGACATTGTGACGTTGATTTTTGGTCTGAAATAGGTCTATTTAGACGTCTAATCAGACGTCTATACGACGACATTGTGACGTTGATTTTTGGTCTGAAATAGAACTATTTAGACGTCAGATTTGTGGTCGCTATGACGTCTATATGACGACTTTATATGGTCATAATTAGGTCTATTTAAACCTTTTTTCCACGTCTAATTTGACGTCTTTATGACGATTATTTTTACTTTATTATTAATATTATTAAAAATTCATATTTTAAATTTATTTAATTTGGCAATTAATAACACACGAAGGGATATATTATTTTTATTTATATATAAATTCATTATGCAAAAATATATAACAATATATTGTTTATAAATAAATAAATAAATATTTCATCACGGCATATTACCCATTGCTGGGTGTGCCAATCTGCTTCGTACACAGATATCGGTATACAGGCTGATTCATCGGTCTGTCCTCTCTTTATAACTCTTTTATTTTAAGTCAGATAGAAAAACTCTTCAAATATAATTTATATAATATATTATTGTCTATCTACGTACTATATGCATTTGTATACAGGGTGCTCCGTTGAAGCGTAACAATATATAACTTTATATTTCTTAATGGAACATTCTATATATATTTATTTATTTTGATAGTATATTAGATTCCCTTTAAAAAACTATTAAGTAATAAGGGGTCTAAAATTAGAAATTAAGATGTTATTTACGTTCATAAAAAATAGTAGTTCATAGTGGAAAGAACCATAATTTAATACAAAATTTTGATTCTTTTTTATTAATACTTATTTTAAACATTACACTAATTACAAAGAGGCTATTAAAATTTAGTGACAGACTAAATAATGCAAAATTATAATAAATGCTCGAAAACTTGTCCAATAATAACAAGGTACAAAAATATCATTCAACGACTAAAGGTAAATAACTTCTTAATTTATAATTTTAGACCCCTTATTACTTAATACTTTTTTAAAGGAAATCTAATTTACTATCAAAATAAATAAATATATATAGGCTGTTCCATTAAGAAATATAAAGTTACATATTGTTGTGCTTCAACGGAGCACCCTGTATACAAGTGCATATAGTACGTAGATAGACAATAATATATCATATAAATTTTATCTGAAGAGTTTTTCTATCTAACTTAAAATAAAAGAGTTATAAAGAGAGGACAGACCGATGAATCACCCTGTATGTATAATATATATATATATATATATATATATATATATATATATTTTTATTTAATTATTGTCATTACCAAAATCTACGAATAGAAGCAGATTGGCACACCCAAATATAGGTATGTCGTGGTGATATTTATATTTTATTTATTTAAAACATATTAAATGTTTACATAATTATTAATGCGAAACGGAAACAATTTATATCTGTTATATTTTTTGGTATAAAAATCATGGACATATTAATTTTCAACAATTTAAACAAAACCTAGTTGCTAATACAAAAGCAAATGTATAAATAAAAGGAAATATATAATATAAAAACAAAGATTTATCTATATAGTTTTACGGTTTTACCTGAGCATTTCCTATAGCTCCAAAAATCCCACTTTCCTAAGTTTTCCAAGAATCTTTACATCTTCCCTTTCAAGCTATTCTAGAACGATTGGATTTAAGTAAACCATCGACAAAGAGACATCATAGTGATTTTTAATACATATTTCGATCTGCTGATCTTGACCAAGTTGCATTTTTTTTTTTAATGGAAACTTAATTTCTAATTTCTCTTTTGTATAGTTTGGCAGTTGCTGTAATAGAATTTGTTGGTACAAATTCAAACTGCCGAAATGTTGGCTGCGTAATAAAAATAAAATTTATTGCGCTTGGTCCGAAAATTTGAAATATAAGAAAAAAATGGTTCGGGCAATTAACAATTATTACCAGCAGGCCAATTCTGAATATAAATTATACGAGGTGGAGATTTTAGAATAATTTGATAAGTCGAAAGAATTATACTTTCATTTTTGTATTTACAACTCTTTTCTAAAATTAAAAGAAATTACAGCAAAATAAAAATAAATCAAATAAAAATTGACATATGCTCAGACTACTGTATATGTATGAACGCACCCTCCGCCATTTTTGTGTTGTGTCATGCCAGCCAGAAATATTTACTGTATAAACATCTCTGTTTCCAGCATTTTAATTACCACGGGAGAATACTGAAAATAACATTTCTTAATGCGAACATTGAAAATTTAATATATTGTAAGTAGATAAAATTGTGCTTATATTGCTTATGACAATTTTTTTTTATAGATATGGTAAAGACACGAAGCGAAGTGCCATTATGAAGAATATAAACAAGCAATGGTGAACTAGTTGAAATATGCACCACACAACAACGTGCAAATAAATATGTACATAATTTTTTGTAGATATAAGATGCATTTATTTATTTAATTTGTATTTATCGTAATATTTTTTTTTAAACACTTTTTATGTTTAATATTTATTGTTGGTATATTGTTTTGCATTAATATTTTTAATATTATATAGTATAAATAAAACTAGAATTACATTATTTATTTTTCCTACCACCATTTATGTTTATACCATAAAATTTACGTCGAAACAATGCCCTAAAATGACGTCGAAACAACGTCTTACAATGACGTCGAAACAACGTCTTATAATGACGTCTAAACAACGTCTTATAATGACGTCTAAACAACGTCTTAAAATGACGTCGATACAACGTCCTATAATGACGTCGATACAACATCTGAAAATGACGTCGATACAACGTCTTAAATGACGTCGTACAGCTCCACGCTGAGACGTCTATGTGACGTGAATTAGGACGTCACAGCGACGTCGATTTTAGGTCATTTGTGTTACTTGGGTCATCTCCTTCTCCATTGCTTCTTTCCAATCTGCTCTCTGCTCTTTTTGAACAGCTTTTTCATAAGACACATATTCTTTCTATTGAGTTGTAGTAGCATAAGAGCTTATAATTCCGTATCTGTCTGGGGATTGAATTTTTGAACGATTTCTTAAACATCTTTTATAAAATTAATTTTTCTTTTTAGTACTTTCATCTTCAATCACATTTTTATCATTAATGTTTTCCATTATTCTCATTAGAAGTTGGTATTAAATTTTCTTCAGAATTTTCTCGTAGAACAGAACCAGAATCTTTATTTAGAGGTTTTTCTTTGAAGATAACCTCCCAAGAACGAATCAATTTATTTCCGGAAAGCCAAACTCTATATCCATCATCGTTATCATAGCCATTTAGCACTCCTTTTACCGATTTCTTTTCCAACTTTTTCCTCGTATCATCTGGCACATGAGCATAACAAGTGCTACCTATGATACACAAATGCTTTAATCTAGGTTTGTTACCTAAACATAAATCATACGGTGTCTTGTTTTTGGTGCTGTATACTCCTGTTCTGTTAAGAATGTAACCTGCAGTCATTATCATTTCTGCCCATAATTCTTGTGGTAGTTGTCCATGTGCATGCATAATCGCTCGAGCCATTTCAATCACGCTCACAACAACCGTTTTGTTGAGGTGTATACGGCATAATCAAACGTTGTTTCACACCATAATGTTGAAGAATCTTTCTTACTGAACCATTATCAAATTCGCCGTTATTATCACTCAATGATTCTTTGACAACATGGTCGGAGATTCTAATTTCAGCTAACATTATTTTTAACTTTTCACTAACTTCAGATTTCTTTCTTAGAAAATAAAACATTCGAAAACGACTATAATCATTCTTAAATAAAACAAAGTAACGATAGCCAGACATTGATTTTTGTAAAGGACTAGAAACATCAGCATGTATTAACCCGCTAGGTACTGTAGTCCGCTGGCTTGCACCACATTTAAGTCTGTAGGCTTTTCCAAATAAATAACCCTCACACAATTCACTGTCTAAATCAAGTTTAACACCAAGTTCTCTAGCAACTATATCTCGAACATGTCTTTTATTTTGGTGACCTAATCTTTCATGATATACTTGCAAATCACGAATATGTTTAGTAGATGTAGTTGGTATACCTTTGTAGAACTTGAATCCTCTGTCAAATTCAACTTGTAGGGTCCACCGTTCTTGATTCTACTACCAACCACTACTACTCGTTCACCAATTTTTAGTTGACATTTCTCTGCAGTAGATATACATTTGCTGTCTGAATGTTTATCTTGAGCAGCCAAAATGGAGAATAAATTCTTTTTAATTTTAGGAACATACCACAAGTCGGACAGTGTAATATTCTCTTTCTTTCCATTTACATCAGCCGTTATATCTACTGTGACTTTTCACGTAGCATTTATCCTATCACCATTTGCTGTAATAACTGTGTGATAAAAGTCAAATTCTTCATACGTCTGAAATATATCTCATCTATTTGTGATGTGATTCGTAGCACCGTTGGCTACAAACCAGAAATTTAGGTCTTGGATCTCATTCGCACATAGAGCTGAATTTACTGCCACTAAAACAATATTTGATTTATTTATTTTAGTATTCTCATCTGAATTTTCTGATTTTGGTGGTCTTCCATCCGCTCTTCATTTTTCACTTTGTTTTACAAAATGTCCACTTTTATTAGAATAATGACATAATATTATGCTTCTTAAATTTCTTGCCATATTTTGTCTGATTCTTTGAAGCTGACATAAGTATTTTTTTGGTGTTCTCTTCTTCATTATTTTTGGAATTCAGAACTTTTTCATATGCACATAGTTGATTAGTGAGATTTTCTATACTTCTTTCTGATTTAGCCATTCGTAAGCAGCTAGATTTAAATGTGAAATATTATTCTGGAAGTCTATCTAAAACTCGTAAATAAGAAAGATGGCAGGTAATTTACTTTTCTCACTATCCTTATCCATTTCTAGTTTTAGTTCGCTACACATTTTTTTAAATCTTGACATGTGACTCCCCATGGCATCACCATCTACTTTCTTATATGTGAAAATGTAGACATAAATCATATGCTTTATCTTCTGTAGATCCATCGATTAATCTATGAAGTTCCATCCATATCTCTTTTGCTTAGTTAAACCTCATTACTTTCTTAAAAAATATCTTCTGTCATGTTAGTTGTTAATATGAGCATTATTGTAATTTCAGTTTTAATAAAATATATTAATTCATTTTCTGTATCTTCTCGTTCTTCTGACGCAGTTCGTGTTACTCTAGGTTGTGGCTTCTCCTATTTTCCCTCCAATAAATCTATTGAACGATGAATACTTCGGAGTAGAATACATATTATGTATTTCCAGATTGCCCAATTTAATTTTCCTTCCGAAAGTCCAAACTGAAACTTTGAAACATCCATGTTCCCAATTAAACAATACCTACATATATAATATTTATCCAACAGTGCAGACTTAAATCAAGACTGGACCCATAACCTGTTAATATTTTATGCTGAAAAGTATTATAATTATTGTTAAATAGATATTTTTATTTATCTTAAAAAAGAAAAACATGTCATCGCATATAAAATACTTAACTGTCATCTCGAACTAACTAGATTCAGAATTTATACTTTAATGTTATTTATTTCAACAATAATCACTTGTTCGTATTACCAACCGTTGGGTTTCAGTGTACCAAAGTACAGCAACTCACAAAATTATTCGTACACTTCAGTAAAATGTAAAATAAAAGGGGTTTCCAAAAATAAATTCATTTAATAAAATGAAACATAGTCTTCTCTCGATATTTCAGAATCAAATGATAGTAAGCAAATTATATAAAATAATCTGATGTGTCCATCACATTACCTTCCGTTAATTCTAAGTATTTTGTACAAATTCCACACAGATTTTTTTTTGCAAACTATTCTATGGGCGTTTTATTTTTAGGGGAGACATTAACTGATCATATCTCGTACTAAACTGAACTAAACTACTTCTTAAAGGAACAGTATGTTTTTCTTTTTAAATAAGAAGTGAAAAATAAAATCATATATATTTATAACATAATTATTATACATAAAATTATTTTACATTTTTATATTTCCAGAAAAATCATCTCACAAAGATATAATGTAAATTTTATTTTACACTGTCATCTGTCAAATTAGTAGTATTTGAATATTGTTTCCATAGTATAGCTTTTAGCAGCACAGGTTGCACGATATTTTTTTTTAATTCTTTATATCTAAATTCATTGAATATGAAGAAAAAAATATATAATTAAATCGAATAGAGAATGGGATATTCATTAATATTTATAATAACGTAAAAGGTCAAAAATGATATTTAACAACGTTTTTTCAAGAAAAACTGTTAAATTCTTCCAATTAGGACATTTCCAGTTAACCAATCGTAACCGTAACCTAACCAATTCCTCATATTGACGTACGAAAGATGAATACAGTGTGTGTGTGTGTGTGTGTGTGTGTGTGTGTGTTGTCTGTGTGTCTGTATGTCTGTGTGTGTGTGACAAAAGTTCCGGATCGCATAACTTCAACACCACGATTCCAAAAATTATAATTTTTTCGTATTCCTCAAGTTTACATCCAGAAGAACAACTGATTATATTTTAATTATAATTGGTGAACCGGAAGTAACCCCATTTGAAGATTTAACAGTTAAATTTGATTTATTGACATTTAGCGTTATTATAACTTAAAGAATATATTATTCTGCATACGATTTGATTACATTTTATACTTCATATTCAATAGATATAGAGTTAAAGAATTATAAAGAAATTAAATTTTATAAATCAGCCAGCTATGCTAAACATGGAAACTGCTAATATATTCATATAATTCAAATTGACAGATGTCAGTATGAGTAAAAAGTAAATTAATGTGACAGAGATGAGGATGTTGAAGTAGATGTTGGGGAAAACATGGAAAGATAGGTAAGGGAATAACTCTAGTGTTACAAGTTTCTAGAAAGACACAAGCGAGATGATTACATTGGTTTGAAAATGTCATGAGAGGAAATGAAGAATATATATTGGATGAAGAATGTATAGCTTATAATAGAAGGTTGAAGAAACATAGGAAGACCAAAGATAAGATGGAAGGACTGTGTTGCGGAAGACTTGAGAGAAAAGGAACAGAATGAGAACGACACGTAAAACAGAAATGAGTAGAAAAAGAAAATAAAAAATAGCGACCCCTAACGAACGCGGAAAGCTAAAGAAGAAGATGTTAGTGTCAAGTGTAATTTGCATAGTTTGTTTATGAAATAATTTTACTGGAAATTTAGAATCTTTCGCAAGCATTTTTCAATCTACTTCAATTGCACTACTTTAGTAGATACTAACGTGAAGTTTTAGTACAAGAGAAATACTATAATACATCTTGGTGGGTGTATTTGTTGAGTATAAAACTCTATAATTAATATTTGTTATTATTTTGGTAAAAATATCAGTTTGTATCTGATCACTTCAGATAATCTAAAATAAGTTGTTTGTTCTTTTTTGTTCTAAGCTCGTCATAACCTAACATTATATTTTATTGACCTATACTCTTAAGACTTAAGTCGTTATAATTTATTTCGGGGAATTAAAGATGAATCTTGTACCTGGATTATAATAATAATTTATTGATTGAATTGATTGAATTATACATTATATTGGTTCATAAATTTTAGAATTAATTTGAGTGAGTTAAGAGTTTTAATTCAACGAACGGTAAGACTTTTTCTCATAGAATTGGTATACAAAATAAATATAAGGAATTAACAACGGGTAATGTGCTGGCTACATCAGAAATAACATGAAAGACAATTTGTGCTCGGGCATATTTTTGCCTCAAATTCTTTTCCTTTGAATTCTTCGTTAAAATATTTCTTTATTCAAGATATGTTTATGAACCTACGTCGATTTATATGTGTATTAAGAGAAATATAAATACCGACAATAATATGTACGCTCTTCAACCGAATTAATAAAAAAATAGTGAATATTAATAAATAAATATAATTATATACCTAAATAAAATAGTTCGGAAATGAGGTGGATTTTTTTATTTGACGTCACGAATATGAATTATTTTGATCCGCGACTGAAAGACTGCCTCATACCCGCCTACCAAGTGTTCGAATGGAAATAAGCATTTTCAAACAACGGAACAGTCGGTATAACTCGCGCCACTACAATTCTGTTTTTATATGAATATAAATTGCATATATACTTAATTATTAAATTCAATTGTAAATTGGACAAAATTTTTACTAGCTAAATTGCATCGGGCCGGATTGATTGTAATGAAAATATATTATCATAATCATACTTTGCATAGTTTTTATAGCTAATGGTATATGGACCAAGATCAGAGCTTTTCTAAAATCAACCTCAGATTGGCTGATAAAAAGTCAAAGTCCAAGCTGCAAGGAGGATGGTCGAAAATAGGCCAGTTGAACCGGTTGAGTAAAGTCATAGTGCGAGTCGCAGTGTGGGGCTGCAAATGAGAATTACACCCTTGATTAGTCTTCCGTGATTTTTGTTTTGGATTGATCTCCGAAGCTTTTTCCGCGTTTCATAAAAACCCTCTGACGTTATTGTTGTTCCCGGTACCATGAATTCCTTGAGGACCCAAAACAATGTAGGTATCATTTCTTGCTCGAACGTATTTGTTCGATTTTCTTTTCAACTGGAAATTTGTCGACCATACCCTCCTTACAAATTGGAGGTAGCACCGCGTGACTACCGTCTTTTCACAAGGGTGATGGTCTGGCTGGTTACTTAGAGCTTTGAAACCAAGGAGGAGCTTATGAATCGAGTCAACAACTAGCTGGAGACCTTCAGGGCACCATTCTTCGACAACAGATTGCGAAAGCTGGTGAAGCAGTATGCCATGTGCCTGAAATTAGGTGGCGACTATGCGGAAAAATTAAGCAGATTGTGTAGGTACATATGTTGTTCGTAATAAAAAAATTTCTCCATTTTTCTACCAGCCCATTGGAGGATAATTTTGGAATAGCCTTTGTTAATAAAATAATTTTATTCCAAAAATTTAGACGGACATAGATTATATTTTATACAAAAAACAATATATTAATTATAAAATGCATAAAAATTAAATGAAAACAATGAAATAAATTTCTGTACCTAATTTAATGAGTAGTTTCAGAATCTTGGGCAGGCCGGTATGAGTGAATAGGCGGGCCATATATTTGACACCCCTGCATTAGGTGATACGTTCACCATTTCTTTTATGTACTGTCATAAGCTTAGAGTATAGAAACTACTAGGTATATAGAGAGAATGTCAGTTGTAAACAGTGAAGCCATGTTCTATCAGCTGATCGCTTAGTATTCTCCATTTGTTTAGGAACCAAGTTTTCTTTTGTGGTATAGCGTTTCGCGTATCCTTATTTTATAGTTTATTATACAAAGGTTTTTTCAAAACTATACACAAAATGCCATCTTGTAATATTTTTGACAATTTAAATAATCATGTGTACGACAACATTGTTACTGGAAATCATAGGATTCAATTAATTCGAGCAATTTCTGAAAAATATTTTAATATATGATTTCATTATATTGCTAAACGACCAATAGACATAGACAGATCACAAAGTAATCGACATATTGTTACAAAATCAATATAGTTTAATGGCCAACATATTTGGCTCGATTTTGTACGCCATATAAATTTACATAATAAAATGGCGTGATTTTGTCTGCTATTTTGTATAGGGACCATTGAAATTCTCTTTCCGCTTCATGGCTTCATTCCCCTCGCCCATAAAATCAAGACATACTAACTCTATAGTACTTTCTATACTATAAAGTCATAAATCATTAGCTGAGAATTATCATTCTTAATGTTCAATTACTTCTTAATCCTCCTACCTTATTTTGACCATTTCTTTCTGCGACATTTTACAATGAAAATAATCTTCCAGCCACGCTGCATATAGTAATATTACGCTGTCACAGTCATACAATATTTTTTCAGAACAAACAAAGCGATACGGTATTGATTCGCCATCGTATCGCCAATGTGTATCATTATCCTGTGACTTTTAAAAACAATGGAGCAAGAAGTTTCGAATCTTGATCGCATTATCATATCGTGTATCGTGATTGTATCGTTAATATAAATCAAGCCTAAATTTTGTTATGTGAAGATTATATGTAGTTCAAAGATGTATTTAAAAACAAAAATCTAATACACAGCAAAATAATGTAGTGCATAACAAATTTTACCTTGGGGAGAGTGTGGCAAGTTGACGAGCTTATGAAAATATGAACCGAATATTTAAATAAATTGTTCCTGTACTAGAACTATGTATTAATATTTTAAAAAATTCAACATCAGACGAGCATACTTATGATTTAAAACTGCATTTAAAAAAGTATTATTGGAATCTATTGGTATTTGATTTTAATTTTATGGGGAGAACGGAATTTCTCGTTTTATTTAAAAAAAGACTTATTACAAAAATGGAAATATTATGTATTTGTGGATGTGCCAATCTGCTTCTATATGCAGATTTTAGTAACACATTAGGCAGCTCATGCATTGTTTAGAGACGGCAAGTTCAAAAGGTTTGCAATATTTGAAAGTTCAAATATATACTACAGCCTGTGTCTAAAGGGATATCATGTAGTCTTGATAACCATTTATGCACACAGGTTCGGATTAAACAATGGCATTTAACTTATCATAACAAGACCTGCAACTGATACTTTAATGGGTGAGCAAGAATATTTCAGGGCGAGCCTTGGTGAGCCCAGTAAAAACACTTTCAGTTCATTTTGGGTACAATAATACTTTTGGTGACAAACCTGAAAGTGATACTTTACTGGGTAAGCAAGCATATTCAGAGCGAGCCGTAAGAGAGCTTTAGAAGCTTATGATCCCAGTAAAGACACTTTCAGGTCATGTTGTGTTGAAATTTTTTCGCACGGTCCTAACAAAGACAATAAATAAAAATCTATAGCTATGCAATGGTTTATTTTATAATGCGAGGAAATAAGTAACTAATAAATAAACAACTGATCGTCATGGAAACATTCATGTAGGGATTAGAAAATAATTTTCCGATCCCTTATAGGTAATTTTCCGAGCTAGCTCAGTAAAGAAGGATGTTTTGGTCCAAAAAGTGATCAGAAACAGCTTATTTTCTGGACTATCGCGATGTCCTAAGAAACAGATAAATAAAAATCTGTAGGTATACATTATTTTAATTTTTACTGTGAGGAAATAAAAAATAAATAAATAAACAAATGATTGCCATGGAAACATTCATGTAGGAAAGTAACTTTCGATCCCGTATAGAAGATTTTCCGAGCTAGCTCAGTAAAGAAGGATTTTTCGGTATGAAAAAATGATTAGAAACAGCTCATTTTCTGGACGATTGAGATTTTTTTATTTTTTTTCTTGATATTTTAATACAGGTTAAATACAATTAATATTATTCTTATATAAAATAACCCATTTTTGTTACTTTTCTTTACTTCTCAGACGAATTAATATAATCATGAGATTTTAATACAGATTAAATACAATTAATATTAGCAGAGTTGAGAGCAGGATCAGCGAGCAGGAGCAGGAACTGTAGATATTTATCTGACAGACAGTTGCTCAGCCAAAGTTTAATTAGAAAAATCATACCGCTTAACGTGGAATTAATGACAAAGTTGGCGAAGTTTCAGTTTGTAAATTACCACAAACTATATTAACGCGTCGGATCGGCAGCGGAGCATACCTAGCATTCTTCCGCGCAGCGACCGGAATTCCACAAATGATAAACTCTCCAAGCGCCCGCCATCGTACAAGATTTTACTTTGCCCCTACACTTCAATAGCTGTATCACTAATAATATTTAGTTGAATCTGCAATTATAACAGTATTTTAAATTAGAATGTAGCAATCCAACTATATTTGCTATATATTTTTTCAACTTAAATGAAAATCTAAATTTATAAATTACGTGCATGTGTGAGTAGTAAGGTATCTAATAATATAAAAATTTCATAGGGTTATTTTTCATATCGATTTATTTATATATTTAAAGACATATCACATACAATCATTGATCATACAATATCATGACTTATGAGCAAAAGATACCAACATTATAAAATCATACTATTAAAATTATAAATTAATTGTTGAATATTGATTATTTTAATGATACAATAATATGTGCATAGTGTTACATATATTAAAAATCTGATGTAGCCAGCTCAATACCTTCCGTCAATTATGTACAAATTCCATACATAAATTTTCGTGCAAAAGATTCTAAATTTTTGGTATTATGTGATTTCCTTTCTCGGCAACTGAATTCCATACTCCTGGTAACAAACAAACCACATGAAATAAGAAAATTATGAAATTTTGAATGAAAAACAATAACACTTGTTAGTTATGGACATAATTAATTGCTGTCATTTTGACACGGGTCCTCATATCTGTTTGCCAAAGTCAGCAAAGTCACTGCACGCGCCTTATACATAATTTTTTTTGCAAAAGATCCTCGTATTTCCAGTAAAGTTATTTCATAAACAAACTATGCAAATTGGACTTGACACTGACATCTTCTTCTTCTTTAGTTTTTCCCATTCGCTAGGGGGTCGCTATTTTTTATTTTCTTCTTCCACTCATTTTTGTTTTGTGTGTCGTCCTCATTCAGTTACTTTTCTCTCAAGTCTTCTGCAATATAGTCTTTTCATCTTATATTTGGTCTTCCTATGTTTCTTCCACCTTCTATTAATATACTCATCTCTCCTCATGACATGTTCAAACCAATGTAATCGTCTCTCTTATATCTAGAAACTTCTAACACTAGCGTTACTTCCCTTATTCTTTCATTCAATTACTTGCTTTTTATTGATACTGACATCTGTCAATTTGAATTACTTGAATATATTAGCAGTTTCCATGGTTAAGTTAGCATAGCTGGCTGAATTATGAAATTTATATGAATTTTTTTATCTTTATTATTCTTTAACTCTATATATATATATATGTTGAATATGAAATATAAAATGCAATCAAATCGTATAGACAATAATATATTCTTTAAGTTATAATAACATTTAACTAAGTTTTTCAAGAAAAGCTGTTAAAATCTTCAAATGAGGGTACTTCCGGTTGACCAATTATAACCAAAATCTAATCAAATCTGCATATGGTTGTAAGGAAGGGGAATACGCAAGAATTGTAATTTTTGGAATTCTAGTATTGGAGATATCGTTGACGACCCGGCGGTCACATACACACATACACATACACATACACACATACACACATACACACATACACACACGCACACACTAACACACACACACACACAAACATACATACATTATCGTAAAAATAGTAAAATCGTATTATAAAGACCCTAAAACGTGCTTATTCAATGAAAACTCACCACCGAATTTTTTGACCAAAGACAATACCTTCCTTACCTAGAGGTGACGGAAGGTAAAAACTGTAAGTGCTACAGGACTTCAGTGTGACGCCATTTTAATGATTTTTTTCTTTATTTTTGTTTTTTCAAATAACTTCTAAACTATAAGTTATCGAAAAAAATATTTCAAATAAAAATGTCATAGCCTTATATTGTCGAGTCAGTTGCGTACGAAAATTTGTTTTCTGTTGATATAGCATAAATTTAATATATATATATATATATATATATATATATATATATATATATATATATATATATATATATATATATATATAATACCTAACTCTTATTTGATTTTTGCCTTATATATTTTTTTCTCATTCAAATGATGTAGCTTTTTGTTTTTTGTATTTATTTTGTTATCAAAATTAAATATTTCACCATTTATATTAGCAAAGTAAAACGCAAGAACATTTTAATACAATACTTTATTCATTATAATGACAATTCAAAATTTTATTCAATGATATAACTCCTTTTTATTATTACTTGATTTATATTTTACAAATCTTTATATAAATTTAGAAAACTGTTGTTTATTATTATAACAACCGCACTTAGCAGTTTACAATTCCTATGCTTTCCCTGAACTAAATTTAATTTTGTCTAATGGTTTTGTCAAAATGTCAGCACTCGGACAATAACATAATTCAATTTTTTAGTCATGTAAATGATATCTGACGTCTATGTGTTTTGTTCTTGCATTTTTTTCTCATTTGAAGCAAGTTTGATGCAGCTTTGGTTATCCTCGAAGATGAGACATGGTTTATCTTGCTTCAAACCAATATCTTCTAGTAATTGCCTTATCCTAATAATTTCTTCTCTTCTTTCCTACAATCCGATAATAACATTTTTACGATGATGTCTGTGTGTGTGTGTGTGTGTGTGTGTGTGTGTGTGGATGTGTGTGTGTGTGTGTGTGGGGTTGTTGGAGGCACGGTTTCTTAAATTCTATAAGACTAAAGACCTATGTAACTACGGATTCCTCAATCTAACAGTAATGGGAAGAGTTGAATAGGTTCTGGTAGCAATTGGATAACCGGAAGTAGTAGTATTTTAACAAAAACCTTCTGAATATTATTTTTTGAAAATTTATGTTAATACAAATATTAAAAAACAAAATTCTCTATCCGACACATTTAAATTTTTTTTATATCTTCTATAGATTTAAAGATATAGATATATAATCTATAAAATAATCTGTTGTGGTAAATGTCATAGCCTGCTCACAGCCCAAACATCTCCATGGTAACTACTTGAGAAATAAAAATTTCTGTAATTGCAGATAAATGTCACTAATGTCAGTGTCAAAAATTCAGATATAGTACTGAAGGCTTTTTCTGGGAACGATATTTAATATTTCTTATAGTATTATTAATTATATATTTAAAATTATAGGTATACTACATGAACCCTTCAGAAATAACGCCATTCCTGTTAATGAATTGGAAAAACCTCGAACATTTAGAAGAAATGGAGAAAACTTGCTCATAGAATGAATTTAAAATGAAAGAAAATACGTAAATATAAAGATTAGGTGTAATTAGAATTTTTTTGTGTGTTCAAGAAATGTTAAGTACTATATATACCACAATGAAAAGGGCGCGAGAGGTATTGTGATGAACACAACAGATTTTTATTATTAGTATTATAGAACGGAAAATTCTCTATTCGATAAATTTAATTTTTTTATTATATATTCTATATATTGAGATAAAGAAGTAATATATATATATATGTATATATATATATATATATATATATATATATATATATATATAATAATAATAATAATAATAATAATAATCTGTTGTTATAAATTTTAGAGCCTAAACAACTCCATGGTAACCATCAGATGTTTGTAAATGACAGAAAAATGTCAGTTTCAAAAACCAACTTTAGTTCATAAACCAATTGGCAGCTCAATTTTAAAATTTGGCCTTGTCTATTTTAACTAAACACATTACAGTGTAGTATAAGAACGGATTCAAAATTTTTAATAGTACGAATATGGTTTTATGTAGATTTTAGCTGAAACTAAATCATAGAAATTTTTTTTTTTTTTGGCAACGTACTAGTAAAACGTCAAATTACGCTTTTAAGTTAAATGAAGAAATTTAAGTAACATTATTGAAGAATTTTTCTTTGATATTGGTAAGTTTACTATTTCTTGTAGTATAACAATAATAACAATTAGATATTTAAAATTATAGCTATATACATATACCCAACAGAAATTCCGTCAAGAAATTGGAAGAAATTCGAACATTTAGAAGTGTAGGAGAAAATTACTCAAAAAATAAATTTAAAATTATTAAAATAATGTAAACATAAAGAAAAGACATGATAAATTTATAGGTTTGTTGGACTTGACAAGCAAATATGGGGGCCGAGTTACAATGTCAGCTAGTAATTATGTACATAGATGTCAAGTGTCAATTCTCCATCCCAAATTTCATGATATTCCAATTCCATCTGGTTTACTTTCCTCGACAAGTAAATTTTACATTCCCGGTGACAAATTAACCACGTGAAAAATTATGACATTTGACATTTATGTAAATAATTACTGTCATTTTGACAAGGGCCTCCATATCTGCTTATCTACATCAAGTATGACAAACCAACTACGTCAATTTAGAAAATCTTGAAATTTTTAATGAAAAATTCTGGCATTTGACATCTGTACATAATTACTAATTGTCATTCTGGCACGGGCCCCCATATCTGCTTGTCAAGGCCAACAATGTCACATAACTGCTCGCGTCCTATGTAACAAAAAACGGAAGTGGCGAGAGGTATTGTGCTGGCCACAACAGATTTTTATATATTGAAACGTTATCGGCATTTCCCTCTTCGACATTATTTCACAAAGATATTTCTCTAATTTTTTTGGTTTTTCCATGACAATAATTATTCTTCTTCAATATTTCCATTTAAATAAGCTCTAGTTACGTCCATCGGGTATAATTTCATATCTTTTTCGGCACACATTGATAATAACATCAGTATAATCAATTCCTGGTCGTTGTGTATATACCCTTTTGCTACTAATCTTGCTTTCTTTATTTATCTTTAAGTACTATCCTGCAACCAACCATTTTCATATTTTTCTTTAATTTACAATCATTAATAATAATAATCTCTTAAATATGCTTTTATCTCCTTTTTTAATAGTCTCATTCCACTCACTGTGTGTTTCATCGTTTTCTTCTGTACAAACATATGTTTCATAACACTTTAACCATTCTGTTATATCTTCTGTTTGTGATCCAGTCATTTCAACGATTTCATCAGATTCTCTATTATTAGTTTCTGCCTTTTCTGTCATTATTATTTAAATTTCTTCATTATCTTTTTCTGTTGCTATTGAATTTACATTTCTTTATTCTTGTAGAATATTTTATTCAGTGCTTTTACATTTCTGCAATATTCAATTCTATTTTGCTTTGGCATCCGAATTCCGTATCCTTTGATTGTTTCATTATATCCCATAAATATTCTTATTTCTGATCTTGGCGCAAATTTTTGGCAATTCTTCTTTTACCTCTAAAGGCCTGTATAGGTATGTTAGTACCATCAGACCCCTCTGCTTTTTACCATTATAGATGATCATAAGATCACCGCCAGCACAACGAGTCGTTGTCTCTGCTCCAGGAGTCCACTCATTGTGGACCGGACAGAGACCACAGGTTACACCACACTGATAAGCACCAAAAAGTGCGAAATGCGTCTGTGGTTACTTGTTGTGCTGGCCGATTTCTGACGATGGCTTCACGAAAGTTGACTCAGATGTTCGTAAACTAGTGGAACTAAACGTAACTTTGTAATTTATTTTGTGTATTTGTTTCACAGAGAAATTCGCAATTTGCTTTTTGCAGTTTAACGGCAGTCAAAATATTTCTCGGTAGAGTGCTCTGATGGTACTAACATACCTCGACAGGCCTTTTACCATTATAGATGATCATAAGATCACCGCCTGCATAACGAGTCATTGTCTCTGCTCCAGGAGTCCACTCATTGTGGACCGGACAGAGACCACAGGTTACACCACACTGATGAGCACCAATAAGTGCGAAACGCGTCTGCGGTTACTTGTTGTGCTGGCCGACTTCTGACGATGGCTTCATGAAAGTTGACTCAGATGTTCGTAAACTAGTGGAACTAAACGTAATTTTGTAATTTATTTTGTGTATTTGTTTCACAGAGAAATTCGCAATTTGCATTTTGCAGTTTGACAATTCATTGAATTCTTTATTGCTATATTATCCTTTTCCATTCTCTGTGTGTAGAAATATTATTTTTCTTTTAATAAAACGTTTTACTTTTCCTTTATATTGTTTAAATTTTCCTAAAACTTCATTTTTATGTTTTATAAAATATACTTTACAGTACCTTGAATACTCATGTATAAATGTTACGGGAGTGATTTTGCGCATTGGTCCACATACGTCGGAGTCAATTATTTCTAAAGATTTTGTGATTCTATTCTTAATATTATCTTTGGGAATGGTTTTCTTGTCATTTTTCCTTTTATACAAGCTTCACAATCTTATAATTTTTCATTTTCAATGAACTGTAGTCCTCTCATTTTTTTATTCTTAATTGCCAATTTCAGATTATTTTCATTTATATGACTTAACTTTTTATGCCTTTTTTTACTTGATTTCTTATAAAACCGTTTATTTTTTTCGTTCATGATTATTCTCTTTTCTTCTATTTACGTAGTCCAATACGTTGATTACCTTTGCTTGCGTCACTGTATTTCCATTTTTATCGTTAATTAATTTTTTGAAAAAACTGACAATATATTCAATTAATTACTATATTAAATTTTGTTTTTAGCAAAATTATTTGCAAAGTGATATTTATTTATTAAAGTACCACCTACAATTATATTAAAAACAAGAATAAACAAAATTCTGGATGCTACGATTATTACTCCAATTCAACAAATTTTGATATGGTGTATTAATAGAATGTATAGAACTTGAATATATGACAAATGTTTTCGCAAATAATTTTTATTAAAGTAATAAAATTTAAGATAGCAATTAATTGTGTTACCTTTACCCTGAGTTTTATAGATAATACTAACATAAATATTGTATTATTTACCGTTGGAACGAAAAAATTTGGGACTTGTCTTTTGTCATATATTTGCCCGTAGATTATTGTTTAAATGAGAAATTTATTTAATAACATTGTATTTAAATCCAGTACACTTTATTAATACATAAAATAAATAAAAATGCTCAAATATAGTATTAACTATTGTAACCTACAAATTTATTTTTTATTGCTGTTAACATATTTATTTCAGAGGATACGAATACATTTGGGATTGGGCTCGTATGTGACGTACATCCACTATCTAAACTGTACAATGTACCTATATAAGTAGAAGTGAAGGATGATAAATTAGTAGACTGGACAAACTCAAAATAAACTTTATATTCAATATTATGAATCTTTATTTTATCTTATTGACGGATAATTATTTACATATGTCACAACTCATATATATATTTTTTTATATACATTCTAGATATGTATTTACGATATTAATTGTTTATTTACATTCAACACTTCTCCTCAATTAATATTGTAAACCACATCGTTCTCGTAGCGTCTTCAGTTTTGGTCCAGATAATGGTTTTGTTAGTAGGTCTGCAATCATTTGGTCGGTTTGACAATAAACACACTGTATTAAATCCTTTTCCATATAATCTTTAACATGATGAAATCTAACATCAATGTGTTTTTAACGATTAATAAACCTTTGATTTTCTATTAAGCACAGACAACTCTTATTATCCTCGTATATAATAGTTGGATTCTTTTCACATTGAGTCAACTCTTGTAGTATTCTTCGATTCCATTAAGCTTCGTTGCACGCCTCTAAAAGTGCTATAAACTCTGCCTCTGTTGAAGAAATAGCTACACACGATTGTCTTTTGCATCTCCAGCTGATAGTGCCATCATTTAATTTAAAAAAGTAGCCACTGTTAGATCTGCGCTCATTTCTGTCTTCTGCCAATTATCGTCTGCAAAACCAGTCAAACTTGATTTACTATTATTTTTTCTAAGTATCAATTTTAGATTAATTTTTCCTTTCAAATACTTCAGAACTCGTTTGATTTCTTTCCAATCTTCTGTATTAGGACACGATACTTTCCGTGCTAAAATTGATATGCTGGCTGCAATGTCTGGTTTGGTATTAATTGCTATATAAAGTAGACAACCAATAAGTTTTCTGTACTGTTCATTGTTGGGTAACAAATCAGTTTCTTCTCCTTTTCCGTAACTAACACAGCGGTATTTCAGATATTTTCGACCTTTCCATGCCAAATTCTTTAAGTACTTTTTCTATATAAGCTGATTGACTAATTGTGAAATTACCTTGAGGATCTTTTGTAACATGTAAGCCTAAATAATTTTTAATTTCACCCAAATTATTAATTTGTAATTTTGATTTTAGTTTCTCTTCACAATATTTCAACATTTCATTGATTTACTGGCAACTAAAATATCATCAACATAAATTAAAACATAACTAATCTGATCGCCTTGTTTAAAAAAATACAAGCAATCATCATTCTGGCTCTATTTATAACCAGCTTCAATTAATGCAGAATGAATAGTTTGATTCCAATTTCTAGCAGACTGCTTTAAACCATATATATTTCTCCTCAAAAGGCAAACGTGTTTTTTTTTACCTTTTGTTATAAATCTCGTTGGTTGTCGCATGTAAATTGTTTCATGTAAATCTCCATTTAAAAAATGCTGTTTTAGCGTCAAGATGTATAACTTTGAACTTCTCCTTAGCAGCTACAGATAGTAAAATTCGGAATGTTCTTTGTTTCACCACCTGTGAAAATACTTCGTCATAATCATCTCCGAATAGTTGGAAAAAATTTGCGCCACTAAACGCTTTAAAGCACTTAAAGTTAATAGCATTTCCATCTGTATCAGTTTTCGATTTGTAAATCCACTTGCAACCGATTGCTTTACGATCTTCTGGAAATGGTACGAGATCCCATATACTATTTTCTTTCAAAGATTTCATTTCTTCTTTCATTGCAGAAATCCACTCGTCTTTGTAAACGCTTGCAATTGCTTCATTATAGGTTTTCGGTTCTATAACTTCTTCTTTCACTATTTTTATTTCTTCATTAAATTTTATTGCAGGAATACCTTTATTTATACGTAATGATCTTAAAGGTTCTTTTTCTTTCTCATCTTCGATAGAAATTGTATCAACTTCCATCTAATAATTCTCATCGCTGTCATATTCTTCCATTTCTTTTTGTGCTTTATTGTCATCAATTGTTACCTCATATTCGCTGTTACTTGTTAAATTTGTAGGCCAATTACTATTTTTATTAATTAATCAAATGTCACGGCTAATTATCACCTTTTTTGTTGAAGGAATATAACATATGTATGCCTTTGATGCTTCATCATAGCCAACTGCCAATTCATATATAGCCCTAGAAAATATAATTTTTGGCGTTTTTCTGCTGGTACCAATACATAGCACGAAGAACCAAATTTTTTAAAATGTGCGATGCTTGGTTTCTTTCCATACCAACCTTTGAATGGTATCGTTTTTATTCCTTTACCAGGTAAGCGATTCTGAATGTAATTTGCCATGGTGACAGCTTCACCCCAAAATTTCTTGTCAAGTTCTGCATCGGCAAGCATACAACGTGCCATTTCTATCAGGGTGCGATTTTTGCGCTCAGCTACACCATTCTGTTGCGGCGTATACGGAGCTGTTCTTTGATATTGTATGCCTTCTTTTGCTGAATATTGCATAAACTCATGTCCTGTGTACTCAGCTCCGCGATCAGAACGAATAAATTTTGGTTTGTGTCCAAACATGGTTTTACGTTATTCGACATATTCACGAAATTTCACAATTGTTTCTGATTTTTCCCTTAATAAATAAATTTTAGAATATCTTGAAAAATCATCTATAAATGTCAAAATATATTTCTTTCCTGATGGAGTCTTTGTTTGCATTGGCCCGCATATGTCTGAATGTATTAATTCAAGAATTTTATTTGCTCGATATTTCGATTCATCTGGAAACTTTAATCTTGTTAACTTACATTCAAGACAAATATTACAATTTAAATTATTATTGCAATTATTACAACATTTTTCAATATTTGCACCGTTTACAAGATCATTAAATGATAATGTAGGTACGAACTACTTCTATATCTCGATGACCAAGTATTTTATTTTTTTTCCTTAAGCTTTTATAAATTGTCACGAATATCACCGAAAGCAACCTATTTATCACTGTAATTAATCTCGAAATTATATTTCTTGAATATTACTGTATAGCCCTATTCAGTTAAACATTTTCTGACAAAAGGTTACCACCGATTTCCGGAATAAGCAGTACATCAGTAAGTTCAACTGTATGAATTTTATTGTCTTTATTTATAAAATCTATGTGAATTGTACCTTTCCCGAGAGTAACTACCTTTTGTCCATTTGCGACAGACACTTTTTCATAATGATTCGGATTGAACTGTATGAACTTCTCTTTTGAACTAGTAATATGACAAGTAGCTCCCGAATCTACAATCCAATCACTATTAACCTTTGACGTAGCAAATACTGTAAATAATTTCTCTGTACTTCCTTTTACTATATTGACTATTTGTTCTTTATTGCTGTGTTTTTGTAGCCAAGCTTTATATTTTGTACAATCTTTCTTAATGTGACCAATTTTTTTACAGAAATAACACCTTACCTTCTTTTTAGGAGTCTCTTTAATTAACTTTAAAACCTTTTCACTTTCCCCGTTATAGCTTAGTCGTTCTTTACGTCGCTTATGTTCATCTATTATTTTAGAACGGACAAAACTGGATGTCAGTTCTTCTGTGCGAGTTTCTAATGCCGTTACTAAACTGTCATAGCTTTCAGGTAGTGAACCTAATAATGTGGCGCTCATAAAAAAATCTGGATTGATTTTATCACCTAATGCCATTAATTTCTGAAACAAGTCTGTTAACTTGCTAACATGTAATTCAATATCACCTCTTTCGTCAACTCGCTGTCTCATGATCTGCCGCAATAAAAATACTCTGTTTGCCGGTGTATTGCACTCATGGAAATTTCGTAGAGCATCCCAAGCCGATTTTGCTAACGTACAATTCTTGATGTGATGAATCTGATCATTTTCGACTGTTAACGCAATGATAGAGTGTGCAAGCTCATCACTACTCGTCCACGTTTCAGTACCTGTGCTCTGTTTTTCATCTCTTACAACATACCATGCTCCTTTTTGTTTTATAAGCATTTCAACTTTATATTTCCAGACAAAGTAATTTTCGCCATTTAATTTAGTAATTTAATACTTAATATCTGCACTGGCCATTTTTCTTCTTTAAATATCTTTAGAATGTAGAGTTTCAATTTATCATATTACTTCAAATCACAACTGGGCCCATAACCTGTAGATTGTACCTATATCAGTAGAAGTGAAAGATGATAAATTAGTAAACTGGACAAACTCAAAATAAACTTTATATTCAATATTATGAATCTTTATTTTATTTTATTGACATTATTTACATATGTCACAACTCATTTTTTTTTTGTTTTTTTTTACATTCTAGATATGTATTTACGATATCAATTGTTTACTTACATTCAACATAAACACCATTTGTCTTTTTCAAATTTTGTAGGGTGTCTTTCTGTCGCTAAACATAAAGGCATGATATTAAAATTTGTGTTTGATAGTTTGATATATTCGCACGACAATCTTTGGCATTATTTCCGTTTTTGTGGCGCTTGTAGCACTCTATAATCGTACTTTTATTTTGTGGACTATATTTGTTTTTCCATTCCTTGTTTTTTATATAATCCATAACATACTCCTTCTATGCTAGAATTACAATTATTTTCTTCTTTCTTGTTCTATAATTTTTATTTTTAAATCTTCTGGTCTTAGTAAATTGTCTTTAGATTCTATAGCTATGCAAAAAATTTCGAACGAAGCGGGGAACCTGTATAGCAGCATAACATTTAATCACCATTTATATAAATATCCATTTTATTAAGTTTTCTCACAGTATCCATAGTCATTAACTTGGTCACAAATGTCCTTTTCATCGTTTCAAACAGAGGTATTGGATTCATGCTAAAAATCACATATCCGCATTTTATTGAATAAGTACGTTTTCGGGTCCCTAGATTACAGTTTTAACATTTTTACGACGATGTGTGTGTGTGTGTGTGTGTGTGTGTTAGGGTGTTGGAGGTACAATTTTTCAAATTCTATACAACTAAATACCTGGTTAACTACGGATTCCTCAATCTAACATTAATGGGAAGAGTTGACTAGGTTTTGGTAACAATTGAACAACCAGAAGTGGAAGTTTCTTAAAAAAATCTTCTAAATATTATTTTATTTAAAATAAAGATCTTAAAATTCTCAATCTGATACATTTAAAAAATATATTATATCTTCTATAGATTTAGAGATATATAATAATATAGAATAATCTGCTGTAATAAATCTCGATGCCCAAACAACTCCATAGAAACCAGTTGAGATATTTAAATGTTTATAATTGACAGATAAATGCAAAATGTCAGTGTCAAGAATCAACAGTTTATTAGCATTACAGAATGCTTTTACATTTAAAATTTCTTATTGTATTATTAATTAAATAATTAATATTATAGGTATATTAATATTATATATATCCTTAAAAAAATACCGCTAGTATAATCAGTGTATATATATATATATAGAATTTTGAATATATTAGAAGTAGAATATTTGGTGTAGTGTGTAGTTATACAAGAAATGTTAAATACAATAGGGCGCGAAGAGTCATATCACTTTGTTGCAGATGTGGGGACCCATGTCAGAATGATAACTAGTAATTTTGTACATAGATGCCAAATATCATAATTTTTCATTCTAAATTTAGTGATTTTGCAACTATGTGGTTCATTTTCCTCGACAAATAAATTCCACACTCCTGATGACAATTGAATTTAGAAATCTTGAATTTTTTAATGAAAAATTCTGACATTTGATATCTATGTACATAATTACAAATTGTTATTCAGATACAGGCCTCCATATCTGCTTGTCAAAGCCAACAATATCACATGACTGCTCGCGCCCTATACTTATGTAACCAAAAACGGAAGCGACGAGAGGTATTGTGCTGCCCACAACAGATTTTTTAATTAGAACCTATGATTAAACATTTTGTTCAATATTAAGTCTTCCCATTAACCCAAGGCTATTAATACACATATAATAGGCATTTGTGTATTAAGAGCGTAGTGATACTTTAGCGGAGCGCAGAAGACTTTCGAAAGCGCTAATAAAACACATTATTATTTTTTATATTTCGTTCTGTTATCGATATTTCTAAAAAAATCAAGAAGTAACGATAAATTGATCTAATATAATTTTGAGTTCCGCAATTAATATTAAAAATTGTCAAAGTGTACAAAAATTTTGTAATGCGCGAAAAAAAACTTTTTCGCACGCTCGCAAATAAAAATTTATTTTATTTAATTACTTCCAATATTCAAATAGATTGCACACTTTCGACCAGTTGTAATATTAATTCCCGAGCTCAAAATTATATGAGATAAATTTTTCCTTATTTTCTGTTTAGTCAGATTGTTTTAGAAATATCGCTATATAGAACAAATGTAACCCGCCTTTATGAGGCGAATTAGCAAATAATATTTAAGATGGGTTCTTGCCAGACTGGAGGTACAATTTAGTAATCGCCAAAAATATAATAAGTAATAATAAATGTTCTTACCGTTGTGACGTTGCTCGTAGAAGAGTAAAGGTTCGAAATAATAATAATGATTTATTATAACTAAGTTTATTGACTAGTATAAAGATGAGTTGATATATTTACAAATGATGGATCCGACTGTATGGAGGAATGATCTTCTTCTGGTCTCTCTCTTAATGGACCTCTCGATGGACTCTCACCGGACTCTGTCTTCCCATCGTCCATACAGTCTTTTATATTACTGTAATGCTAAGTCAACAAATAATTGAGGTGTCACCTAATTACCAAATAAAGAAACAATATTATAATTGCTCCATATTGCTTATTCTGCAATATTAGTGATTACTACTACTGAGTGTAATGACCTCAATTGTGTGGTGACCTAGTCTTACACAAACATAGAAAAAAAACTGTATGTATTACGAGCGTAAAGTGTCATTGTCGCTTTTGAAAGCAACAAACTATCACTTTACGCTCATAATACACGTATTACACGCAAAAGAGCGAAAATAATATTTTATGCTTGTTGCCATGGGAGACGACCGAAAAAGTACTTTGTTCACGCCTCAAAAAACATCAACTTTACGATGACAAATGAAAGCGTAAATATCTATTTTTCATAGCACTCGTAGAAAAAAATAATCATTTATCTACAACCGTTATACTATACATACAATTTAAGCGTATCCATAGATATATCCACGGTTGGTTAATATTATACATAACTTCTTTTCCTTTTATTAAACAATTTAATAAAATCATAAATTCAAATGGTCGTTTACTAGACTTGGTAATTTCAAATCTGTCTTGTTCTGTCACTCATAATGAAATGTCTATCTTTAACGTTGAATACTCACCCCATCCAACACTCAACATAGCTGTACATCTTGAAAACAACGAATTCAGAAGATTACCCCGATTAATTAGTTTTCAGAAATATAATTTTAAAAAAGCAAATTTACCAAAATTGTATAGGTTAATAAATGATTTCGATTGGTCACAATTATCTATTTTTTCAAACGTAAATGAAGCTTGTAATTTTTTTATAATATTTTATACAATTTCATTGATCAGTGTGTTCCAGTCTCTCCTACATTTAAATCCTCCTACCCACCGTGGTATTCCAAACAAATTATTAAAGATATTAAAATTAAAGCACATTATTTACATTTATATAAGCAACATAATAAATTATTTCACTGAAAGATATTAAATTAGCTTACAAAAACTACATAGATTCATCTGAGACTTCTATAAAACATGAGCCCAATAAATTCTGGAGCTTTGTAAAAAGCAAAAAATCTACAAATGCTTCATCAACTACATTCATTTTCAATGATACTCAACTCAAAACACCACTACAAATTGCTGAAGGTTTTGCATCTTTTTTTCACAGCGTCTATGTCTTGCCATCAAACAATTCCACTATTTATAATATGTCTGTAAATTTTCCCACCGTTTTTCTTAATGAAATTTCGGTGACAAATATTTTGCAAGCGATAAAAAAACTAAAAACTAAATTTACTTCCGGATTTGACTTAATTCCTTCTTTTTTAATAAAATATTGTAGCGGTCCATTGTCTATAGCACTTTTTGAATTTTTTAACTTGTCATTAAAAACTTCCACTTTTCCGAACATTTGGAAATTTGCAAAAATTGTTCCTGTACATAAATCTGGAGCTATCAATAATATAAATAATTACAGGCCAATAGCTATATTATCCAACTTCAGTAAAATATTTGAAAGCATTATATATAGAACGATATACTTTAAAATACATAACTTAATTTCTTTTTCGCAACATGGATTCATGGAAAAGCGCTCCACTACAACAAACTTGCTTTATTTTACACAATATTTATCAGATGCTTTGGACGAAAATAAACAAGTGGATGTTATTTACATAGATATCGCCAAAGCATTTAATCGTATTGATCATATTATTTTAATTTCTAAATTAAATGCTTTTGGTATTTTAACACCTTTAATTTGAACTTATTTATTCATATCTCGCTAATCGCCGATTCTCTGTCTCTTACAATAATATTAATTCTCCATTTCATGATGCTCCGTCAGGGGTTCCGCAAGGATCTAATTTAGGTCCTCTTTTATTTTTAATATTCAATAATGATATTGTAAATTACTTTGATAATGAGGTACTTCTCTTTGCTGACGATTTAAAATTGTTTAGAAAAGTTCGTCCAATTGCATATCTTTACAACAAGACCTTGTTCACTTAGAATCTTGGTGTAAATCAAACAATCTTCAAATAAATACTAATAAATGTAACCTGCTTTCTTTCACACGCAAACATAGTACAATTGACTTTGAGTACAAAATTAATAATATTATTTTAAACCGATGTAGTGAAATTAAGGATTTGGGAGTAACATTTGATAAAAAACTTAATTTTAATAAGCATGTAAACAATATAGTTACATCATCCTATAGATCCCTAGGTTTTATCATTCGTAATACTCGCTTATTTACATGTTCTGATTCATTAATTATACATTATAACGCATTTGTCAGGTCAAAGCTAGAATTTTGCTCAATAATTTGGTCACCTTTCTATCAAAGCAATTCTGTTTTGATAAATTCAATTCAGAAAAAAATCTTAAAATACTTGTATTTCAAAGTTTTTCATTACTATCCGTCACGAGATATATCTTATGATACATTATTGAATCAAATTATATATTTACATAAACTAATTCATAATTCTGTAGACCATCCCAATATTCTTAAGTACATTAATTTTAGAAGCACCAACCTACACGTCCCGTAGTCAGAGCTCTTTCATCCCTCTCCTGGCTCGAACTAATTTGTTACTCCACTCACCGATCAATACAATGATCAATAATTATCACTTTTTACAACATAAAATTGATATATTTGATAATAATTAAAAAAAAATAACAATCTTCATTATCTAATTAAAGTTGTAAGCTGTAAAATGTAATATTTAATACTTGTTATGAATTATATTATTTTGTATTTTTGCTCACTTTTGTAATATTTTTGTTTGTCATATATTGTTATATATTGTAAATCCTGTCCAGTAATTGGGTGCGCCTGTTGGACAGAGTAAGTAAATAAATAAATAAATAGATTTTTTTTGGGATAAGTAAGCTACATTGTACTATTGACACTTTATTAAATCTCTGTAGGTTAATATATTGTCTCATAAATTTAAAATATACTACTTAATTAGACTTATTAATAAAGAAATTAGTTACTCATGTCAAAATGTGATATTATAATTTGACATTTGACATATCATTGCTGTTTCCGCTGTAACATCAACGTCTGTAACATAACCTCAAAATATATATTTATCGTATATTTTTATAGTCTGTGAAAATGATATTTGTAGATAAAGAATAGTATTTGACTCGTATACAATGGCTATATTACTCTCAGATGATTACAATACTCGCCTACGGCTCGTATTCTAAACTTCATCGTCATGTAATATAGCGTAATGATATACTAGTTTTACATCTACTATGAATTAATATTGTTCGCGCTGCATACAAGCAGGTAGCGTGCTCTCATATAGGCTGCGCTAAATATTGAGGCATTGTGATACAGGCATAACGGGGTGTGTTTCCACCAATTGTTTTCTTGCAAAAACATAGATTTGTAATAATTTTACTTTCCGCACTGCACGTGTTTCTGGCTATGTCTTTATTTAATAATAATTTACCGTACCGCAATTTAATACAATTTAAGTTACACCAACCACTAAACTCTATTGCACGCTTCTAAATTATAATTCCGATGCTGCTTAAGTTTCTGCATCATACCAGCCGCTGGACATAATTGCAATTTTAGTTGTATCTGCACTTATCTGTACTTATTTTGTCAATGTAGCGTCGAAATATCTATTTTTCCGCTTTAAAAGTGAACCACCCACACTGCACACACAGGTGTAGACTATTTACAAGTCTGTGTACCCCAAATATTTTGTAATGATATTTTTTGTATGAAATAATTTTCATTGAAATATCACTCTTGTTTTTCATAAATTCATTAAATTCCATACGTCATATCAAAACTAGATTTTGAAAATATAGTCGTACACACTTTGAATAGCTGAGATTTATCACTAGTCCACAAAATTGTTAATTATTGAAAATATTTGTTCATTAGGAGTATTCCAACTAGGATGACAAAAACAATAACCAACAATTATTTCAAATTTCTTCAAAATATGCTACTAAAATACGATACTTCAAATTCGCTGGATGAACTTGTGTAATATTGTTTCAAGTTTTCAAGGTGCTGCATTCTGTGTAATTGCCACTCTTACGTGGTTTAAAATAATGAATGTTCCTCAATATTTTTCACACATCGCTCCTTCTTTCAAAGCTATATTTTTAGTAAATGGAAATTCATATGCAAATATGTATTGGTAGCATTTTCTACATTCAGTCACTTTAAGATTATGTTTACAAATAGGTAAATCTGATCTCTCACTGCATGCGTGCGTTTTTATTTGCATATATATATATATATATATATATATATATATATATATATATATATATATATATATATATATATAATGTTGTTTGTGACAAAGTATATTATACAAAAAAAAAACATAGTGTTCAACATTAAAAGTGCGTTTTTTGTAACATGATGATAAATCAGATACATGATATTAGTTTCTAGTATGAAATTATCAGGGTGTAGTTCAAAGTTACATTTTTCACATATAAACAAAGTACACTGTGTATAGTAACCACAACGTCTTTAAGTTTTAATTTTTACAATCCAATATTCTTTGCTGTCATATCGTACCTCTTGTAATATTTAGTTTTAGTTTTCGGTTTAGGTCGTGCTAGTGATGGCTTATCAGGATTTGCAAGAATAGTAAAAACAATTATATTTATGAATTTTAATTGTTTTATGTTTGGTTTAATACACATACATATTTACAAGCGCCCCATTTATGCAGAATCAAATCAATGGCTAATGCCACTTATTAGATCTAATACTAATCCTGTAAAACCCTCTCATATTGTCGAATTGGCCTTGTCTTCCCATTCCTTTGTTTTATAGATTTACAAGGGACGGTTAATCTACAGAAATATATATATATATATATATATATATATATATATATATATATATATATATATATATTTCTATTTTGGACCAGCAAGTGCAAGTAGTCTTTTACTGTATTGCTTTGCATAATTGTGGCCATTGTTATTTGATTATTGTCATGCCATTTTATTAGCACTATTCCAGAAAATTCATCTCTTATGTTATACGATCCTCTTTTTTCCTATTTCAAACCCCGTAAAAGACCTTTTTCTATTCGGTCAGCTCTTATTGTACCAACGTATAGGGTGTATCACGGAAAGTGAAATATAGGCGTTTAACATGGGAAATCAGATTATCCGTGCGCAATGCTTCCCTAATTATTTTAGACAAAAAGTTTCGAATGAATGTTCTAAAGCAAAAATTTCTACATCCGAATCAATATAAAAAATCATTTTGGCTACTTAATAACTGCAGAAATAAAATTTGAAAATTAATTACAATTTAATAGTATTAGCAATGGAATTAGAAACACACCTATGACGAGCCACGTTCAAGTCGCCCAAAATCGGCTACCACACCAGAAATTGTGGATAAAGTCCATGATATGGTTCTGGAAGATCGCCGAACGAAAGTGCTTGAGATTGAGGAAGCCACATGGATCTCTTATGAACGTGTAGTTCATATTTTACATAATGAGCTGGGGATAAGAAAAATGTGCGCCAGGAGCGTGCCGCATTTACTTAGTTCAGAGCAAAAGCGCATTCGGGTACGAATATCAGCCAAAAATTTGAAGTTGTTTAAAAAAATCCGGTCGATTTTAAAAGACGTTTCACAACCATAGATGAAACTTGGATACGCCAATATACTCCAGAGACGAAAATTCAGTCAAAAGCGTGGATTGGACATGGTGAGTCGACCCGAAGAAAGCGAAGTCAGTTCAATGGGCAGGAAAAGTGATGGCGTCAGTCTTTTGGGACGCCAAAGGCATTCTGCCAATTGTTTATCTTGATAAAGCAAAAACTGTAACTGGATAATACTACGCAACACTTTTAGACCAATTGAAAGCAGCAATTAAGGAAAACGTTCGTGAATGGCAAAGAAAAACATCTTGTTTCACCACGACAGTGCGACAGCTCATTCAATTCATATTGCTCAACAAAATTTGACCGAACTGAGGTTTGACATCGTCCGAACTTGCCCGATTTGGCTCCCTCGGACTTTTTACGTTATGCTCCTTGAGTAGACGAATAACTTCTGTTAAGAAACTTATGCTGTATTTCTAACGGCAAGGGAGATATCGAAGACGGCGATTTCGGTGACTCACCCTGTATATATATATATATATATATATATATATATATATATATATATATATATATATATATATATATATATATATATATATATGTTACCTAACCGTATTCTGCGGACATCAGAGGTTCCCGACATCCGCCACGTTTCCGCGAGCAGTAGGAAGATCACATTTCACCTTATCTCTCAAATGTTATATAAAAGGGATATGGAAGTAAATATGTACTACATGGTTGTTGATAATATTATATCAGAACTTAAAAGGAGGAAAAATGCATACAATGACATTAATAAATGTTTTGGTTTTCTTGCTAATATGGAAATCATTGAAGACGTAGTAATTAAAGGAAAGTGCAAAGAACTTCAAAGCATTTACAATGAAAATTTAGATAACAACTTTGAAAATTAATGTGTACAATTTAAATACTTTATTAAATCTCTAAGTTTAGATGAATTAAAAGTAAAAGAAACTTCTAAAATTTTAACGTGGTTACAAACAATTAGAAGCAAAAATTTAATTTGTACGTTTCCTAATATGGATATTGTTTTTAGAATTTATTTATGCCTTCCTATTACAAACTGCACGGCAGAAAGGTCCTTTTCTACAATACTTTTCCTAAAACTCAAAAATTCTTCGCTGCAAAGAGATTTTGATGGAACGAAGAAGCCATCGAAGCAGTAAATACTTATTTTGAGGACCTCAAAAAAACACCATTTTCAGGAGGGAATCGAAAAGTTAGAAAAAACGTTGGGCCAAGTGCGTTGACCTCAGAGGGGACTATGTAGAAAAGTAAAATGTAGTCCGTATTAAATACATATATATATATATATATATATATATATATATATATATATCTAATCGTTTGCAATATCAGAACAAATTTTAAATCAATTTTTGGTAAAAGTGGCTTTAATTAACAATTTTATTTTAAAAACAAAACATTTCTTGGTAATATCTGCTTGAAATGTCAGAGGACATCCAAAGTCTACTTGCAAGATAACTAGTAAATTATAGTTATCGTTATATCGGCATTTAAAAAAGTGGTGTCCAGGATTTTATATATATATATATATATATATATATATATATATATATATATATATATATATATATATATATATTATAAAACATTCAACCAGTGGTTCTCAAACGGTAGAATAAAATTATATTTTTTAAATGGCAACCTATATAAATTTTTTGTCCATTAGATAGAGAGTTTTTTTCTGATTTCAACGATATAAATATGATATAGGGTTGTATAACAATTATTTCGAGAAAAATGATATTAAAAATCAGAAATAATTCTACAACATTGAAGTAGGCTATGCAATAAACAAATGCAAACAAATGATACAGGTGACAGATAGTTTCGTTACTTACGTTATTAAATGTTTGTTTTCGTAATTGTTTAATTACTTATTAATAAAAAATGGCTTTGCAGTTGCAATAGTATTAATAGTTGTTTATTGCATAGCCTACTTCAATATTGTAAAATTATTTCTGATTTTTAATATCATTTTTCTCGAAATAATTGTTATACAACCCCATATCATATTTATATCGTTGAAATCAGAAAAAAATCTCTATCTAATGGACAAAAAATTTATATAGGTTGCCATTTAAAAAAATATAATTTTATTCTAGCGTTTGAGAACCACTGGTTGAATTTTTTATTTATTATTCCTCATAAATTAAGCCCTTTTTCCTGGTAATTTTTTGTATATAACATTTTTCTCTAAAGTCATTAGTTCGCCCAAAAAAGCGCTGGTTGTTTTAAAGGAAACAGCCTGTATATATATATATATATATATATATATATATATATATATATATATATATATATATATATATATATATTCATTTTGAAATTCAAATTACGTGACTTTCAATTCCTGGTTATTTAATAAATGTAAAACTCCTTTGGGTTTTTACCTTCCCACACCGTTAGGTAAGGAATGTATTGTCTAGTCAAAAAATTCGATAGTGAGTTTTTAATGAATAAGCAGGTTTTGGGGTTTTAGCAGATATAAATATTTATTTACGATGATGTCTGTATGTATGTGTGTGTGTGTGTGTGTGTGTGTGTGTGTGTGTGTTGTGTGTGTGTGTGTGTGTGTGTGTATGTGTTGTGTGTGAGTATGTATGTGACGATCGTTTCGGATCGCATAACTCCAATACCATGATTCCAAAAATTATATTTTTTTCGTATTCCTCGAGTTTAGATCCATATGCAGACTTGATTCGCTTTTGGTTATAATTGGTCAACCGAAAGTACCCTTATATACAACTTTTGACAGTTTTTCTTAGAAAAAACGCAGTTAAATATCATTTATTGATATTTAATGTTATTATAATTTTAAAGGAATATAAATATTAATCTTTATGCGATTTGATTGCATTTTATACTACATATTCATATTCTATAGATACAGAGTTCAAGATTTATAAATATATTAAATTTCATAAATCAGCCAGCTATGTTCCATAGAAACTGCTAATATATTCAGATAATTCAAATAGACAGATGTCAGTATCAATGAAACGAAAATTAATGTGGCAGAGATCAGGATGTTGAAATACATGTTGGGGAAGACACGGCAAAATAGAATAAGGAAAATGGCTCGAGTGATAGAAGTTTCTAGAAAAATACAAAAGAGACGATTACATTGGTTTGAACATAGCATGAGGAGAGATGAAGAATATATTGGAAGAAGAATTTATAGCTTAGTAATAAAAGGTAGAAGAAACAGAGGAAGACAAAGATAAAATGGATGGATTGTATTGCGGAAGATTTGAGAGAAAGGGAACTGGATGAGGACGACACGCAAAACAGAAATGAGTGGAAGAAGAAAATAAAAATAGCGACCCACTAACGACTGGGAAAACTAAAGAAGAAGATGTCAGTGTCAAGTACAATTTGCATAGTTTGTATATAAAATAATTTTACTGGAAATATATAGGATCTTTTGCAAGAAAATTTATGTATGGAATTTGTACATAATACACGATATTGACGGAAGGTAATGTGTTGATCACATCCGTTTTTTTTTTGTTGGCAACTGTTTTTTCTATAACTATAATTTTTATGTAGACGATTACAATAACAATAATTTTAAATAAATTTCTCTATTGCTATCCTTTCAATTTTAAGCTTTTGTTTACAATTTCCGACATCTTTGTGATACAATTTGTGCGCAGGCGCTTATTCAGAATAATGCACAAATAATGACGTAGTGGCATACAGCATACAACGTTACAGAATAATAAAAACAAAAAATGTATAATGTTTATGATTAAAATTTTGTACAAACTTATATACATTATTTTGAACAAAAAATTGCATTGTGTCAAACGGCCTTGAAACACAATTTAAATCTATAATTTATTCAACAATTAATAAATATCACCTGTGTGGAGACAAAATTTATTACATTTAGCGTGTTGCTAAATGAATCTTCATAAATACGAACTGTAACTTTTGACAACAATCTTGTTAGCAACTTGAAGGAACCAGATTTTTTTTCTTTTTACTTATCTACAACTTGGAATTTATAATCATTTAATTGTATCCGGTGCGGAGTCATGAAACTTGTTCGAGTTTCTGAACCGCGCTGCAATTATCAACTGGAAGATGAAGCTAAGAAGAATAAAATGAAGAGAGGCGAGACACCTGTGCACGTTGAGCGGAAGTCGCGCTCGTTTATTTGCCTCTTGCATTCTTAATCGAAAAGGATTTAACAAGATATATTGATACGAGTTCATTTTTAAATTTAATTTTTTTTTTAAATTGTACGAACAATACGAATATACAGGTAATTGACTTTAATTACAGGATGTAGAATACGTTTTTATCTTCTAACAGAAAATAATTATTTCATATCATTTAAGTTTTAGGTAAGTACTGATATCTGTGCTGATACGAACAAAAAACAATTAATTCTAATTTTTTATTCAATCATATTTTGGGTACTTTATGCTTGTACTAAAATTTAATAATCATCATTTTGGACAGTTGTGCTAGACAAAATTAATATCATGTGGTTGCTTTTTTATATTTTAGTATTAAATATTCAAGTACTTAATTATGATCTTAATTGATGTGTTGTTTCATTTGGTTATTTCCCATCTGATTTTTGACAAAATGTCAGTTTATTTTCTAAACATATAGTGTTACAGATAAATAAATACTTATTTCTAAAATCAAGTAGAAATAATTTCAATATTAAAATTTTGTGTAAACAATTACAAGAATTAAATCAAATGTAACAAAAACCATAGGATTAAAAGTCATACTTAAAAAGTTTGTAATAATATTTCTTTGGCTAATTTGTAGATAATCGTAATTACTCCCCGAAGTGCACTGAGATATAAGTATGTCCGTTATATAAGACGTTTCCTGTTTTAGAAGAACCTAAAGAACTCGGTATGTGTAAAAGTTTTATTTGTAGAACGAATAGTCTAACAATTAACTAGCTAATTTCGTCGTTTGTATGTTTAGTATCTTGGAGTAATAATACAATTCGTATAAAACTTATATCATCACGGCTTAACATCTATTGCTGCACGTGCCAATTTGCTTTTATTCGGAGAATTATAAGTATTTATATCCGGTAAGCTATTAGACGTCTCTTCATGGGCTGTTTTTGTACGATTTCAAAATTTGAAATAATTTTGAAGTTTGATTTCAGTCGAATTCGAAGCCAAAACTATAACCGCAGACTTAATTCACATATTTACTTTTAACATAGCGTAAGAAATATACTAAATGTTTCTCTATTTTCATAGAAATTGGAAGTAACTAGACTGCGGTATCTAGATTTGTATTGTTATCCGTTTGTGATTTTAAAATTAGAATTTTTATATATATTTAAATATTTTTCGTACATGAAAATAAAAAAAATTGTACCAATTGAAGTATCTAGACTATGAAACAAATCACAAGGAGTTGAATAGGGTAAAGTAGGGATGGTTGTCAACTTATTCTAAATATATATATATATATATATATATATATATATATATATATATATATATATATATATATATATATATATATATATATATATGTTATGCTGGTTTCTAAAGCTACGTTTTTTGAACGATTTATGAAACTAATATTTTAAGGTTCTAGGACTTTAAAATTTTCCCTTCATAGTGAATCCTTTATTTATGTGTTCTTAACCTCAGCTGCTTCATCCAACGTATCTCGAGGAATGTATTTTTCATCCGTTATAGCGAATAAGAATATTAACGAAACCAGAAAAATTCAATTTCAATCTGTCAATCTGTCAAAATTTTGCTAGGATTTTCGAACACTTGCGACTTAGCCTACTTATACAAAACATATACTGCTATCAATTGATGTATATATCTTTTAATAATTTATTAACTAGAAACCAGTATGACATAAACTTATGTATGTACCTCAGACGAAAAGTATCTTTGAGGTACTCACAAGTAATTACTGCCTCGGCTGCCCAACTCAGCCGTAAACAACTTGCTCATACCCCAAAGATTCAGTTTTCGTCCTAGATACATAAAATACTATTTTGTAATAGACATATTCTCATCGTGAATATATTAATAGGCAGCTTATTTATTTGGTTTTTTTACTAGAACACTTAAAATATGAAAGTGCTTGTATAACTAATGAAATTTCAATTTCATTAGTGCCAGCGTGGGTCGATATGCAGCATATATGGGGTTGGTAATGCATATGGGACAAGATGAACCAATAATTTATATAAATACTTCAGAAAGTCATCTGAATAAGCTACACAGGATACTACTTGAACACAAATAAACTCTTATTCTGTAAACATATCAATAGTTCATTACAATTCGCAAACATAAATATAAAAAATCTGATTTGACCAACACAATACCTCCCGTTTAATTTTTATTCATGTAAATACTTAAAATTAAATTAATTATAAATATCGGGTTCGATCCCGACCGACGCCAAATATTTCGAATTTGAAATGGCACAAAAACGACCCCTGTGGTGCACTCTCTACGCCAGAAATAAGTGCTCATGAGGTGACACCTGGTAAACGCCCGTATGGTACAAATATGTCATCATCGTTACCAAAATCTGTGGACAAAGCAGATTGGCAGACCCCAGCAATGGGTAATATGCCGTGATGATATATTTATTTATATTATTTATATACTTACCTATATTGACATTACTGGCGTGGAGAGTGCACCACAGGGGTTAATTTTGTGCCATTTAAAATTCTAAAATATTTGGCGTCGGTCGGAATCCAACCCGTTCCCAAGTTTCGCGTGAAGTGACGCCTGGTAAACGCCTGCACGGAACAAATATGTCGTCATTATTAAAGACATCTGCGTACAAAGCAGATTGACTCACCCATCAATGGGTAATATGCCGTGATGATATATGTTTTTATTATCTTACCTATATTTTTACATATTTACTTACGCTGGAAACTGTATTAAGTTCCTTTCCATATAACTATTTTTCCATTTACTATTTTCTTTATAAAACGTTAATATTATTATTTGAAATGATTAGTTCGTTTACAGTGACATATATCTGTCAGTTACAAACATTTGAGATCTGAATTGTGTAACCATGTGTATGAGTTGTGTTTAAAACGTAGGCTCCGGGAATAACACTATAGATAATTTTATAAATTTATCCATAAAATATATACAAAAAGTATTAACGCAAACCGGTAGAAAATTTAAAAATCTTTAATTTTTATAATAACAAATTTCGAAAAAATAACATTTAAAGGTATTTTTCGAAGAAAAACTATTTTGAGCTTCCAGTAAAGTGCCATTTTTTTATCTGTTTTACTCCAAAATCTAATAGCATCTTTCCATGTAGAGTAAGGTTTCAAAATTTTCTGAACGATAGTATTTGAGTTAGAGCGTAAAGATGATCCACACACACATACACACAGACATCATCGTGAAAATGTTAAAATTGAATTATAGGGACCTTAAAACGTGGTTATTTACCAAAATCTCGATATGCGATTTTTAGCACGATCACTATACCTCCCTTACCAAGGGTAGCGGGAGGTAAAAACTTCTTTTACGTAAACATAACTTTATATACAAATGTAGTCATTATTGCTATCGTAAATAGTTGATGCAAATAAATATATTACCAACCCATGATATACATTTTTAATGTGGGTTCAACGCCAACAGTTACGTAAGTCAACATTCCACTAACCTCGACTACATGTTCAAAGAAAAAAATAAGATATAAAAAAATATGAATAGTGCAATTTAAATATTTGGAACAATAAATACATCAATTAAGGATTTGAAACATATCCAGTGGTTCTTGAAATATAACAGGAAGTTACATATTTTTGAATTCGATGGTTTATATTTTTTGGACCCGTTAAATAGGGTATTTTTATTTGAATTCAACCATATAATAATTTTATATCCTTACATAACAAAAATATTGAGAAAAGCTCAGTTGAAATTAAAATAAATTTTATGTTCATATTTATTTTTCAGTAATCCGCTATCTTTCAATTTATTTAGTGTATGCATATTCACTATTTAATGGTTTTAACACCAAATATTTTGAATTTTAAATGGCACAAAATTGACCCATGCGGTATACTCTATACGCCTGTAATGAGTGCCGTGATGCGACACCCGGTAAACGCCCAGCAATGGATAAAATTTATTAACAAATATGTATGTTTTGTTTTAAATTAAGTTTATTGTTTTTTTCAAACATACCCTACAGAAAATTACTATAAAAATTAACTTTATTTAAATTTTAATTGAATTTTTCTCAATAAGGATATAAAGTGATTACATGGTTGAATTTAGAAAAAAATACTCTATCCAATGGGCCTAAAAATATATACCATGCCATTTAATAAATACATATATAACTTTTGGGTTTGAAAACCTCTGGTTAATTTTTTTTCTTCGATAAATGCATAGACCCCTTAATCTACTACAAATTTTATTTGAGTAATTTTCTTCTATTTGTTATAATAAACAAAATAATCGACTTGTCCCTTATCCAAAAAACATTCTGTGTAGGCTGTTCCATTTAAATCTAACACCACGAATAACTCGAGAAATATACATCTGATCAAAAAAATGTTCCGAATCAAAAGTTTGATGTTTCGGAGCGGGACATCCGATTGTGTTAAAATACCCTTTACTTGAACCCCCGGGGGCGAGGAAGAGGTGCAATTTTGTAATTGTAAATGGAAACCCTAATTTTTTATTGCAGATTTGAACAGATTGTCAAAAATTAAGTAGGGTACAAGCCCAATCCCAAATGTGTTCGTACCCTCTGAAAAAAAAAATTAACAGCAAGAAGAAATAATTTTTTAGATTGCAATAGTTTATATTTGGGCATTTTTATTTATTTTATGTATTAATAAAGTGTACTTGGTTTAAATATAAAGTTATTACCTAAATTTATCATTTTAACAATAATCTACGGGCAAATATATGACAACAGATACGTAGTACTTTTTTTTTCGTTCCAACAGTAAATAATACAATATTTATGTTAGTATTATTTATAAAACTGAAGGTAAAGGAAACTGTCAATTTATTCAATTAATTACTATATTAATTATTTATTTATTATTATTTAAACTACAACCTACAATTGTATTAAAAACAAGAATAAATAAACTTCTGGATGCTATGATTATTACTCCAATTCAACAAATTTTGATATGGTGTATTAACAAAGTGTATAGCACTTGAATACATTATTTATAATAAAATTTCTTGGGTTTAATAATAATTTATTTGCAAATAAACCATTGTCTGCACGTGACAAATGTTTTCGTCTTTAATAATTCGCAAATAATTTTTATTGAAGTAATAAAATTTAATATGGGAATTAATTGAGTATATTATCAGTTACCTTTACCTTCAGTTTTACAGATAATACTAACATAAATATTATATAATTTACTGTTGGAACAAAAATTTCTTTTGTCATATATTTGCTCGTAGATTATTGCTTAACTGAAAAAAATAGTTAAAATAGTATTTAAATCCAGTACACTATATTAATACATAAAATAAAAAATCCCAAATATATGGCTCGATTCTGTATAACTTGGATGTAGCGCTGTAAAAATGTAAGCGATGTAGCTTATAGTGCAGTGTAAGTTCAGCGTTTACATTTCTGTAAAATAAGCGATTCTGTACCGTCATATATAACCTTGATCGATGTAACGTACGCTTACAGCGCACCTATCTTCATGTTTATTATTTATTCCATTTGTAAATAACTGCCAAAATCTCAAACACTAATAGGTTAGTATTTTATACATTAATTATTTGATTCAGTATGTCTTGTAGAGGAAAGAAACGCAAAAGATTATTTAGTACCACAAATATACAGTATGAATTGTATGTAAATATGTTAAAAAACGATTATATATTCAGAAGCGGAATAATAAATCTTAACGTAGAAGAGAATTACATAGAGAAGAAATGGTAGTAATTATCAATTTCGTTAAATGCTCTTGGGGATAGAATAGTTCTTGGCCTTATTTTGAATATTTTATTTCTAAAAATTACTGCAACAAACAATAATAAAATTCCCGCAAATAAAAAGGAACTTTTGTTCTACGTCTTGCCTGCCCTCCGTGAATTCTTAACGTGTCAATTAGTTCATGAACTAAAGGTTTCGTCAAGCGAAACGTATTAATAAATTCCACATATGGTATTTCAAACGGATTATGCATATCTCGTAAATTTCTTCTTTTGATACGCATATAACGCCTAGAATAATAAAATTTGATTAATAAACTTTGTATTATTTTCATTTTTCAAATGCACGTACCTATTATAATTCTCTTCGTACAAAGCAAAAACAAAATATTTGGATTGTTCATCTCAAATATTACTTACTAACCTCTAAATGTAAAACACTGACAACATTACACCGAACTTTCTTTCACTGTAAAGTTATAGCAGGGATGTAGCATTTACACTCTATAAAAAATCTTATAGAATCGCTTTTTGTGTACACCGCTGTATTTTTTCAAGGTTATAGTGCTACATACGCTACAGCGGCTTACAGAATCGAGCCAATAGTATTAACTATTGTAACCTAAAAATTTATTTTTTATTGCTGTTAATATATTTATTTCAGAGGGTACGAATACATTTGGGGTTGGGCACGTATATATATATGGGTCTGGGAAGACGCTCCCCCTTTTTTTATTATAAGTAATAGAATAAAAATGGCTCATATAAAAGTTTTATTATTTTAAATGTACTATTTAACGGGAGATGAAGATATTTTTTATAAAGTCAGGTTTACAAGTGACGATCTATCAACTTTTATTTCTTACATAGCAACCTATAAATATTTTACTAAAATATAAACCGCTATTTTTTTGTATTTTCAGTGATGTATAATTTTTATTTATGTGTTTGAAAAAAATGGAAAAAAATAATATGATGTACGGGAAATAATTTTTATTTAAATATTATACGTGGCTATGTGAAAATAATCAAAATATAGTTTGGTTCATGAAAAATGACAATTCAAGGTCACTTGTTCGAAAAACGAATACACAGCATTTTATACATCAGTAGCTTAGCAACATTTCATGTTAAAAAGAGAAAGCTAATTTAAAGTATATCTTTGTAATTTATACTGTTATGACAGGGTAGTACGAAGTTCCTTTGGGTAGTACGAAGTTGCTCGGAGTACGGTGTGACTAGAACCGCAAACTCAGTCAAAATATCAAAACCCGAGTAAAACTCCAAACTGAATGATATACGTAAATGGTGATATTATTTTCAACACATTACAAATGATAATGACGTATGTCATAGAGTTACTGATATCTAATTATCTACTACACTGCCCTCTATGCTAATGTTTACCCAATGACGTTAACGTTAAAATCAAATTATTATTTCATGATTTGTCAAGTTTATGTTTTTATATTTTGCAAAACATAGGTGAAGAACAAAATTCTGGGAAATAGTGGGAAGTACTACAGTTTTATATAAATGTTTTCTGGTGCCCCACGATTTTGTCTTCGTTGTGGCCATTAAGTTTTTGACAATTCCTGTTGTGCATCTAGCTTTGCTGATCATAGCGTCTTTGGCTTGCTTAAAGTGACCTGAACTAGTAAATATTATTCCTAAATATGTGTATTCCCGTGTCATTTCTATTATGGAGCCCTGACAATGGAAGTTTGTACTAGTAGTAGGAGGTCTACCTCTGAAAAATTGCATCACTTTGGTTTTTTGGTTGTTAATGGTGAGATCATTGTTATTGCAATAGTTTTAGAGGCATTTTAGTTTGCTATGTACATCGGCAGTTGAGTTGCATAGTAATACAAGATCGTTTGCGTATAGCAGCATCAGTAAATCGGCACAGTAATTGATGAATATTTCTTCTGAGCCTTGATTTCTAAAAAAATGTTTGATATCTGAAATGAAGAGACTGAACAGAAGTGGGCTAAGTGAATCCCCTTGTAATACACCTTTATTTACTTTTATAGGGTTAGATTTTTGCTGTTTTGCATGCATAGTAATAGTCGCATTACCGTAAATGTTCATCAGCATTCTGACTAGTTTTGCGCTTAATCCAAGCTGAAAGATTTTATTCCAGAGCTTTGTATGGGTGATCGTATCAAATGTTTGCTTTAAATCTATAAAGATGGCAAATGCAGTGCGTTTTTCAATAAGGCGTGACTGTATTATCGCATTTAAAGAAAATATGTTGTGTAAACAGGATCTGTGTTTTCTGAAGCCGCTTTGGGCTTCAGGAAGAATACTAAAACTTTCTGTCCATGTTTCTAGGCGTCTTGAGATTATTCTTATTTAGGGTGTGCTGGCCACAACAGATTTTTTTCAAATGCATTAATAAAAATCTGATGTGACCTGCTCATTACCTTCCGTCAATCTTGTGTCTTATGTACAAATTCCATATATACATTTTCTAGCAAAATATCCTATATTTCCAGTAAAATTATTTCATAAACAAACTATGCACATTGCACTTGACAAAGATATCTGAAATCTGTCAATTTGAATTATCCATTGTTAACATAGGTAGTTGATTTATGAAATTTAATATGTTTATAATTCTTTAACTTTATGATATAGTATGAAGTATAAAATGGAATCATATCGTATAGAGAATAATACATTCTTTAATTTAAAATAACATTAAATATCAATAAATGATATTTAACTACTTTTTTCAAGAAAAACTATTAAAAGTTGCAAATGAGGGTGCTTCTGGTGGACCAATTATAACCAAAATCTAATCATGTCTAAACTCGAGGAATACGAAAAAAATAAAAAAAAATGTAATTGTGGTATTGGAGTAATGCGAACCGAAACGATCGTCACATACACACACAACACACACACAGATACACACACACACACACATACACACATACATACAGGCATCATTGTAAATATAGTAAATTCATATTCTACCGACCCTAAAACGTGCTTATCCATTAAATCTCACTCGAATTTTTTAACCAAAAAAAATACCGTCCTTACCCATAGGTGACGGAAGGTAAAAACTAATACAAAGACAAAAAAAATCTGTTGTGGCCAGTAGAATACTTCTCGTTATTTTCATTGTGGGATATACAGGCTGTATCACAGAAAGTGAAACATAGGCATTTAACATGGGAAATCAGTCTTTCCGTGCGCATTGCTCCCCTAATTATTTTAGACAAAAAGTTTCAAATGGATGTTGTGAAGCAAGTTTTTTTTACATCCGAATCGATAAAAAAATCATTTTGGCTACTTCATAACTGCAGAAATAATTTTTTAATATTCACGGAATTACAATTTAATAGTATTAGCCATGGAATTAGAAACAAGAGACGAGCAATAGCGTAACGTTTTATTACGCCCGTGGCAGAGTAATGACTGTCAAAGAAAAAAAAATTACGTAGTAAATATAAATTTTCTAAATAGAAATTTAATAATAATAATACGCTTTTCGAGAAATTCGAGACGAGGTCTCGTAAATACGAAATCGCGCGGCATTGGTAGTTACTATAAACAATAATACAAGCACATGTGCATGTAAATTGCGCAAACTTATAATATTATAAAAAAAAAATTGAATAAAACTTACATGACTGAACGCGCACCGGCAAACACACAGCAAATTCAACCTACTTTGAACTTAACTCATGTAAAAACTCTACATGGCATATGACACTAAGTCTGTCGGGTGGAGCCAATAACATAAAGAAGGAATACCTAGACGCACAATATTACTGGGCTGCCCATATTATCTTAGTTATAACAGTAAAATATAAATTTAAGGCTTTTTGCCGTTGGCGTGCTCTCTGGAGGGTTAATGTTAGTAATACATAAATGACCTAATTAAAACGTTGAAAAAATTGTGCAGTGTGAAACTGTAGATTCCTGAAGAGTAGGATTATACCCTTGTATATGAATAAATGTGGTACCACCTGTTCAACATTTATTTAATTACATTCTATAGCTCCCGAAAAAAAGTTAAAAAATTGCATTAGAAAAGATAACTAAAAATAACCGTACCAGCTGAAGATTAAGAATGCGATTTGTGAAAAATATGACTTAATCTTTTTTATCAGTTACGTTGGTAGCGCTTCCCGCTTTCTTAACAGATGAAAATTCATTGTTAACTGACAGCAATAGGGTGGTTGCATGTTTTTCTTGTTATTATTGTTTAATGTGAAAGATTATACAAATTAATTTGTAATAAAATGAAAAAAATAATTTTCATATTTTTTAAATATTGAATTAAAAAGGATCGGGCTAAAAACTCTAAACAAAAACTAGCCCCTATTCCTATTGCTGCCTGAATACAAGCAACTTCTCTTGTTCATCGCGCGCAATCCCGTCTCCGTCGTTTGTAAACAAATCTTGCCATGGGCTTTTGTGTTTGAAATTTGAAGCTGTTTCCTCGGATGCGCTGTCGCGAGTGCCTTTTGACGTCACACTCTATTTTTAATCACATGACATATTTGAAAATATACACATTTTGTAACAATTAATAATTCATTATGTATAGGAATTATTATTTTTTCAATAAATAATGTTTAAATAAGCAAAATTACGAGGTTATAATGTTATTTTATAAATACAAAAAACTTTCAACCACCCTATTTGAAGTTATGTGTCATTCATCTGTCAATTTAGAAAGCTCTAGAAAACGAAAATCGTCAAAAAACTTATATTAGATCTTCTTAATAATGTATTTTTGGTGCGTTTATATACTGAAAAAGACACCGAAATAGAAAAATGTTATTATATAATTTTACAGAAAATTTCAGTTTATTTACCTATTCTATTAGTTCTCTGGATGTTTTAAACACACATATATTCAATGTTGGAACAATATTAAAAATTGATGACAGCTTATCGGTTTTATTAATTTGCCGTTTAATTTTTCCCTTAGCCTATATTTGCTTTACATTGCTTTTATGCAACGTGTAAGCGATTTGCCTGCCTCTATGCGAGGGCTTATTTCCCCTTACTCCGCAATCCCTTCATCGTCAAAAAACTTTGTTTCAATGCCGTCCATAAGACTGTCAAATATCTCCATAGATAGTTGTCTCTGAATCACACACTGAATGATATTTAACAAATTCCGCTTCTTTGTTTTTATCTGTGTCAATCAGTCAGACATATGGGGAATATAGCATTATTTAGTATCTTGAGTACAAAACAAATTTAGAAAACATATTACAGATACAAAACTTAAATTCAGATTATATTCCAAATAACGAGTACCTCGTTGTAATTTTTTATTACTTATATATTATAATTTACATTTTAATACTAAATAATAATTATTATTAGATGGAATATCTGAAATAATAATATAGATATTACTACAGTAAACTACGAGTATAAAACTGTTTTAATAATAAAAAATTGTAAAATTAAATTACTTTCTAAAATATATACATTACCTTAATTATTTACTATATAAAATAATAGAATTTATATTTATTGTTTTTTCTGTATAATATTTGTGTTTATTTAATGAATGTGTGTATATTAATTATACTTAAACATTGTAAAATATAAAGTATAAATACTTAATAATTACCCACGTACTCTTATTTAAATAAATATTATAAAATAAATATCCTGTGAAAGTGTTACAACTGTTTATTTAAACAATAAATGAACATAGTTACTGATACATATTCCACTAAATTAAATTTGACCTCGCTTTAAAATCACATTAAAAATGCATTTTTAATGAGTTTTATAACAAAATCCTTTAGGTATTTTAATGCAAATAGGATATGCAAATACCAATTAATTAAATCAATACATATTCACTCAACTCAACCATTTTGTATGGCTAAAAATGCTCGTGAGTTTATTGAAAAATAAATAATACATGTAATAAGTTTGAAATTACTTGCAAAATGTTAATATTTGAAGTAAATAAACAACATTCTTTCTTTGTTGTCTCTAGATATATCAGCTATAATGATTTCCGTTTACGAGAAAACAAAAAGTAAAATACGTGAGCAGCAGGTGCAACTTCCTTCGCAATGCATTGAAAGTTAATTTAAATCTCGTTTGTTTTTTATTCGTTCTTTTGCTTCTTCCCGACAAGTCGTAAAGCTAGTTGAACTAACCATACTACAGTGCAGAGAATGGCTGCTGAACAAGTGATAATAAATGCTATAATATCTAGAAAAAGGTATTGGTACCAAGGGATGTCCATTTGTGGATTATGAAGATGATGGGCTCCTTTATGACGAATAACATATTCAATCCACCATACGACTTTTTCTAAACCATGGACTGGTTCATCTTCTATTATATCAGCTAAATCGTAGATTTTCTTTCGATACCTAGGAATAAATTATTAAAAGGTGCTATACAAGTTCTGAAACTAATAATTATTTTTTAAAACATTGCAAATTAAACTGGGAGTTATAATAGTATATTAAATAGTAAGTTTTATAAAACAAATCACATGCTCTATTTTTATGACTGCAAATTAAAACAGCAGAAATACACTTTTTAGGTTATTTATTTTTACAAAATAATAGTTATCATCTACAGTAAATAACGTCGTCTCGCATTAAAGTATCAGATATTTGTGGTTGTTAGTTTCACGCCGTGTTCAATACGATGAAAGTTACAAATTGTTATTTAATGCCATGGAAATCAGTACGTTAAGTCATATTTTAACAATGGGAGTAGAAAAAAATGTAAATATTTTTTCTACGAGTGGTATGAAAAATAATTATTTACCCGCGTTTGTCACCGTAAATCTGATGTTTTTCTCTGGCTAAAAAATTCAACATTTATTTTTGTTTAATTATTTACAATATTAAAATAGGTTGTACAATTTTGATAAATTTTAATATTAATTCCTGAGTTTAAAATAATTGCATTAGACAAATGTAGAAAAAATAATGTGTATTACGAGAGTAAAGTGTCATAGTGGCTTTGAAAAGATTGTCGCGCTTCGCTAAAAGCTAAATTATCACTTTACGCTCTTAATACATAAATAACTATTTAAATGATAAGTGCTGAATCAATGATAAATAAATTTACGTAAGTACCTACTCATAACTTATTTTGTAAAACTGTTGACTTAATAACAAATAAATTAGGTAGGTAACCGATAGTAGTTTTATGCTACAAATTTTTATTGCTTGTATATTTGAAGAAAGTATTTATTATTTGAAAAAATGTTATGCATTGTGAATACCACAATAAGAGTAATAAACAAAACTAAAAAGATTGTATCATTTTAATTGATTTATAAGTTCTGAAAGATTTTTTAATAGTAACATTTTTGTTATTAACCATATACACAAAGCCTTTATATAAAAAATATATTGTGGCCAATACAATCTCGCCAGAGAATTCAATTTATATTACATATAAAATAAAAATATACAGAATTTACCAGTTCTTATAAACAGTTTTGATTCATAATCGTGTGTCAAAAATAACTTTTATCAAACTGTGCCATGAAAAAAAAATCTGTTGTGGCCAGCACAATACCCTCGCCATTTTCATTTTATGTAGCATAGGGCGCGAGCAGTTATGTGACTTTGTTGGTTTTGGCAAGCAGATGTGGGGGCCCGTGTCAGAATGAGAGCTAATAATATACATAGGTGTCAAGTATCATAAGTTTTAATTCGAAACATTATGATTTTCCAAATCCATGTGGATTATTTTCCTCGACAAGTATATTCCATACTAATGGATGACAAATAAACATCAGAACATTTAGAAATTTTGAATGACGTATGACAATTGTGACATATATGTAAAACCTACTAGCCGTCATTTTGACACGGATCCTCATCTGTTTGCCAAGGCCAACAAAGTCACATGTCTGCTTGCGCCCTATAAGTCCACACAAATAATTGAAATTGTTTCTCTTCTTTCGTTCTATAAGAAATTTTATCCTACTATTCTATTATGTTCAAAATTCTTCAAATTCATTGACGGTATTAGCGGTATTTCTTAAGGATATATGTAATATTAACATATCTGTAATTTAAATATATAATTAATTAATAATACAATAATATATATTACATGTACTCTTACCTCCCAAAAAAATCTGACACTGACATTTTGCTTTTACATGTCAATTACAAAAATTTAAATATCGCAAATGTTTTTCGGGCAACGAGATTTATTACAACAGATTATTCTATATTATTATATACTATATCTCCAAACCTATACGAGATATAATAAAAAAATTAAGTGTGTCAGATTGAGAATTTAATTATCTTTAATATTTTCAAAAAATAATATTTAGAATTTTTTTTTTTAGAAACTACCACTTCCGGCTGTCCAATTGTTACCAGAACCTATTCAACTCTTCCCATTACTGTTAGTTTGAGGAATCCGTAGTCAAACAGGTCTTTAGTCTTATAGAATTTGAGAAATCGTGTCTCCAACAACCTTACACACACACACATCCACACACACACACACACACACACACACACACACACACACACACACACACACAGACATCATTGTAAAAATGTTAAAATAGGATTCTATGGACCTTAAATCGTGCTAATTCAATAAAATCTGGATATGCGATTTTTAGCATGAATCCAATACCTCTCTTAGCGAGAGGTAAAAAATGTCTGAAAATAAAGTAGGAACTACATACTAATGTGTAAATTAAACTACTCAGTAAACTATTAGGAAACAGGAAAATAAAATGAGTTCACGTGAAAAGGACTTTTTTTTAAATAAATAATCAATAAGATTCACAAACAAAAATTTGAAATTAAACCTGTCAGAATTGACAAATTTTATTTTAAAAATCTGTTGTGGCCAGCACAGTATTGTATGTAACATTTCTTGTATAGCTTCACTCTACACCAAAAATTCTACCTATCCCTATTCCTTATGATTAGATTTTTTTAAATTCATTCTATGAAGAAATTTTGTTCTACTCTTCTAATTTTTCGAGATGTTTCCACTTCATTGTCGGGACTGGCCGTATTTCTGAAAGGTATATGTAATATACCTATAATTTTCAATATTTAACAATTAATACAAATATAAAGTATATATTTATATACTTCCTAGAAAAACTCTTCAGTAATGTCTCCGGATTTCTAACACTGATATTTATCTGTCAGTTACAAACATTTTAATTTTTCAATTAAATCCGTGGTATTATTTGGGCTGTGAGATTTATTACAATAGAATATTTTATATATTATATTATTTTGTCTCTAAATCAATAAAATATATAATAAAATATTTAACTGTATCAGATAGAAAATTTAATCTTCTTTAATATTTGCGAGAACAAAATTATCAAAAAATAATATTTAGAATATTTATTTAAAGAATATGCTACTTCCGGTTGTCCAGTTGCTACTGAAACCTTTTCAACTCTTCCCATTATTGTCCGATTGAGAAATACGTAGTTAAGCAAATATTAAGTCTTATAGTTTTTGAGAAATCGTCCTTCCAATATCCACACATACACACACGCTTGCACATACTCATATAGTATTTTTTTTAAATATGTCCGATCAAGGTCATCTGTATCATGAACGAATTAATAAATTGGCACATTTATTTCTCTCCTTTGCAAAGGCTATAAGCGTGTGCGATAAAGATGGATATAACATGCTTGTCTTCCAAAAATTCATATTGTTTCGACTAAGTTAGTACATTCCACTTTAAAACTATGCTCGTTGTTAATAATACTTTCGCTGTAACGTAAGTTTATTTATTATTATATTTATTATATATATATATATATATATATATATATATATATATATATATATATATATATATATAATAACGTTATTTTCTGCAAGTGTCACTGACACTAACATGGCGTCAGTATTTTATTTTTCACATATTTGATTTCACATTTGCTAATAAACTTATCAGTTGACTTGTTTTTGAATTTTGAATGTTTTTATTGTAATATATATATTTTTAATAATAAAATAACCCTAGTATATTATGTAACCTCATAAATAGTAAGCAATCGACAAAACTGAATTTATCAGAATGGGCGAAGCAAAAATATGAATTCATACAATTTGTAGATAACCTTGATCGAACACCATCGTAAAAATATGTTTTGGCTAGCACAATACCTCTCGCCAATTTCATTTTATGTTGCATAGAGCGCGAGCAGTCATGTGACTTTGTTGGCTTTGGCAAGCAGATATGGGGACCCGTGTCAGCTAGTACATAGGTGTGAAGTATCATAATTTTTCATTCAAAACATCATGATTTTCTATCCATCAAAATATTTTAAATTTTGAATGAAAAATTATGGCATATGACAATTGTGACATCTATATAAATAACTACTAGCCGTCATTCTGACACGGATTCCCATATCTGCTTGCCAAGGCCAACAAAGTCACATGACTGCTCGCGCCCTATAAGTAACTTATTTAACATTTCTTGTATACGCAAATAATTGAAATAGTTGTTATCCCTTCTTTCGTTCTATGAGAAATTTTATCCTACTCTTCTAATATGTTCAAAATTCTTCAAAATCATTGACGGTATTAGCAGTGTGTCTTAAGGATATATGTACTATTAATATACCTATAATTTTAAATGCATATTTAATTAATAATACAATAAGATATATTAAATGTACCTACTCGTACCTCCCAGAATTTTTTTCCAGTAATATTAGTAAAACTGCTGATTTTTGACACTGACAATACATTTATCTGTCAATTACAAAAATTTAAATATCTCAACTGTTTTTTGGGCAACGAGATTTATTACAATAGATTATTCTGTGTTATTATATCCTATATCACTAAACCTATAGGAGATATAATAAAAAAATTAAATGTATCAGATTGAGAATTTAATTATCTTTATTATTTTTAGTAACATAAATTTTCAAAAATAATATTTAGATTTTTTTTACAAATTACCACTTCCGGTTGCCCAGTTGTTAGCAGAATCTATTCAACTCTTCCCATTATTGTTAGATTGAGGAAACCGTTGTTACACAGGTCTGCAGTCTTATAGAATTTGAGAAATCGTATCTACAACATCCTAACACACACACACACACATACACATTCATCGTAAAAATGTTATATTCGGATTCTAGGGACCTTAAAACGTGTTTATTCACTAAATTCTGGATATGCGATTTTTAACATAAATCCAATGCCTCTCTTAGCGAGAGGTAAAAATGTCAAAATCGGATTGTAGGGACCTTAAAACGTGCTTATTCATTAAACTCTGGATATGCGATTTTTAGCAATGAAAAATATTACCGAATCTGGTAAAATTAAATATGTACTCGTACTTTATATCTATCTGTGTTTTCCACGGCACACTTTGATGAAAGTTTTTTAGAATCACACATTACGAGCCCAAACTTATAATAATTCGGCCGTTTTACATTTACAACATATTATAAAATCTACACTAATGGTTAGAAATTAGTACAATTTTTTTCGGCTGCTTTAAATATAGACTTGAAACTTTAGAAACTGTAGGTCATATAACCGATGATATTAGTTAGACCGGCATTTTAAGGGTCACCTTGTTTAGACATAGCTTCTACCGAGACCCTTTACTTTTGGCACAATGATAAACTACTGCGTTAAAACCTAACTTGGAAGACATATGGGACAATACTCACAGAAAAATGTGTAGGGCTCAGGGATGCAATACCTAACAGAATTAAAGCCAATTTTACTAATAAAGACGATGAAACTCAATATTAAATGGCAGAATACTTGAATAATATATTAATTTTTTTAAGTTTAAACTCTATATTTGATACAAGTACAACTATTATGTGTTTGGGCACGTGTAATAAAACTTAGGAAATAGTTGGTGAAAACAACAAGTATAATAGGTACAAAATAAACTTGAATAAATGAACTAACCTTTTGATTTTATAAACCTTGGTCGTAACCTTTGTTTGAGATATGTACTGTATTGAGATACTTACGTAAAATTTTCTGCAACTTCAATAATAATTTTCTTAAACTCCTCTTTCGTCATAGTTTCTTTATCTACGTATTGAGCTGCTCCTAGATCATTTAATGCTTGTACATTTTTCTTCTGATCCACAATGAATGGTATGCCCACCATGGGTACTCTTCTTCTGATTGCTTCCTCTATCGATTGGAGACCTCCTTGAGTAATGAAAACTTTTATATTTTTATGTGCTAACACATCTTGCTGTGGAAACCATTTTGATATTTTTATATGATGTGATGTTGTAATTAACGAGGTATCATCACTTTTTAATAAAATTGCGTACGGCAGTTCCTCAAAAGATTGCATAATAATATTCTTTAATCTTTTTGATAACATGTGATTTTTTATATAAGATCCTAGGCTGAAATAAATAGCTCCCTGAGTTGCGTTATCCAAGAATAACTTGATATCCTAAAAAAAGATAAAAAAATACATAAAATGTTAGAATTAGACGATGAATAAAGGTTTACAACTATTAAAGTTGTTATTCTTGCTTTAAAAATATCCTTTCACATAAATAATCATTGGGTATTACATAAATGTTTAACTAAATCGAGAAATACTTTTAGATAATAGTAAAGAATTGTGTCAAGGTATTTCATTTGTCTTACTCATAAGTAATTTTTAAAATATAATTATCACGCTCGCGTTATCAATTGTTAATGTTTGAAATTTTAAGTATGTACATTTCAATTTCAGGTTTTTATTTCCTTTCCTAGAACATAAATAAGCATTTATCTGCACGTATGCAATAATTTTGAGAATTTATAAAATGACAAATAAATGTCCTAAAATAAAAATAAATAAATATATCATCACGGCATATTACCCATTGCTGGGTGTGCCAATCTGCTGTGTACACAGATATCGGTAATGATGAAATATTTGTGCCGTGCGGGCGCTTAGCAGGCGTCACCTCACGGGCACTCATTGCTGGCGTGGAGAGTGTACCACAGGGGTCCATTAAAGTTCAAAGTAATATTTGGCGTCGGTCGGGATCGAACCCGGGTCCCCAGATTCGCGACCAGGTACTCAGACACACGGCCACGAGACCCCATAAATAAATGTCCTAATATTACTATTTCTGATTTGCTCACCCAATAAATTTGATTACATCGTTAAATGATGTGATCAGTAAATAATTATATTTATATTTGAAATTATTTTGCTTTTACTTATACAGATGTCCGATTTTCAGTTAACACCGTTTTATGAACAAATTCGAATTAGTTTCAATATTCTTATAATATTAAATTCAATGCTGTCAAAAAGTCGCGTTGCATTTGTTCAATTTTTTTAATTAGCTTTGAAATTAAAATTTAATCATAGATTAATCTAGAAAAATATTTCACATATAATATTATACATTTTAACTGTTTATCCAGTGATGTACGAAAATCGGTAATTTTTTGAAATATTATGGTTTTTCGTGTTTCCAGACCAGACTTAACTGTATATGAAACTACAACCTAGTGCGTACAACACTCAACATAAAAAGGTACACAGAGATTAGATATAATACTTGCCGTACTTTTGTTATTTAAAAAAATATAACTTCGTTGAAAGAACAGATAAAAAATATCAAAAGTGTCTATGGCGACCATTTAAAAATTATTACTTTGATGGTAATAACTCAAACACCGAGTGAGATAAAAAAAATTCAAATACTTAACAAAAACATGCGATAGGAAAATGCAAACCTAAATTAAGTAGGTACCCATTTTTTGTACTTATACTGTAATTCCCAAAAACAAAATACAAAATTAACTTCTCCCATTATCCATTTTGAGAAAAACAAATACAGAAATAAAATGACCCAATGATTCTGCATATTTGTTTCAATTTAACTGACTTTATATCTTAAAATTATGGTATTTGATGAGTTTCTAGCATATTAGCACTGGCGACCTAACGGTGCGTTTGATAACTTTCGTATCTTCATCCAAATTGTTACAATAATTTTTAGTAGCCCGAGTCGAACAAATACATTTAAAAAACTTGTTTATAATAAACCATGGTATCTAGTAAAGCAATTATTAGCCAAAAAAAAAATTGTCTCATCGTACCATTACGAATTAGATTTAGACAATCTAATTCGTAAATATAAGTTTTCAGATTTTTTTTCAAATAGTTATTAAAACATCTCTTGCTTCCTACATCGCATTTATAATCAACAAAATTTAAGTACCTATAAAAATCCATAATAAATTTTATATTAGTTTCATTTAAATACGACTATAATGAGAGTGCCATGTATGGAAAAAATGAATACATGTTAGTTTTTTACGTAGAATTAGAATGCCAAGATTGACATTAGTGAATATTTTGTTTCGTTACTTGATCATACCTCTCACTAAAAGAGGTATTAGATACATGCTAAAAATCGCATATTCAGATTTTAATGAAGAAAATCCGACTTTAACATTTTTGCGATGCGGTCTATCTGTCCGTCTATCTGGCTGTACGTGTTTGTGTGCGTGTGTGTGTGTGTCTGAATAAGCACGTTTAAAGGTCCCTTGAATCAGATTTTAACATTATTACGATGCTGTCTGTCTGTCCGCCGGTGTGTGTGTGTGTGGGGGGGGGGGGATCGATGTACAAACATGCATGTGTGTGCGTACGACATACGTGCATGCGTCTGGGCGTGTTGATGTTGGAAGAACGATAAGACTTAAGACCTGTTTAACTACCTATTCCTCAATCTGACATTAATGGGAAAAGCTGAAAAGCTTTTGGTAACAATTGGATAACCGAGAATAGTAGTCTCTTTAAAAAAAATCTTCTAAATATTATTCTTTGAATATTTCTGTTATTAAAATTAATAGAGATCAATAAATTCTCAATATTTCATCATTACCGATATCTGTGAACAAAGTAGATTGGCACACTCAGCAATGGATAATATGCCGTGATCATATAATTATTTATTTTCTTAAATTCTCAACCTGATAATTTTTTTTTTATTATATCTTTTGTAGATTTAGAGATAAAAAATATAATATAAAGCATAATCTGATGCAATAAATTGCACAGTCCAAACTACATCAAGGAAACCAGTTGATTTCAAATGTTTGTGATTGATAGATAAATGTCAGTGCAAAAATCAATATTTATAATGACATTATTGAAAGCTTTATCTTGGTAATACATTTACTATCATATTGTTTTATTAATTAAATATTTAAAATTATAGGTAAAATATGTACATTATATCCATAACAAAATCCGCTAACCCCGTCAATGAACTGGAAGAATAACTATCATTTAGAAACTTTTTCATAGAATGAAAGAATAATATAATTAGAATTTTATGTGTGCAACTTACAAGAAATGTTAAATATAAACAGGGTGTTAATACTAAGTCGTTACACCCGAAAATGGTACCTAGAACTCATTAAAACAAACAACTTTTCTTGGCTCAATTTTTTTATTTGGAGCCCCAGTTCATAGTTATTGGCGTTCTCTTGTTTTTCGAAAAATCGTCATAACTCCCTTATTTTAAGGAATATTTAAAAAATACAAAAACTTTCAGCATTTGCTTTCGGTTCTCTAAAACACTTGTATTTACAATTATTTTCTATTTCATCAAATAACAAAATGGCGACCAATCAAAAGTTTTAAAACAAGATATTATGAAAACCACTCCATCGATTTTCGAAAATAAAACATTTATAAAATCCATAAACTTTCTACTACAATATTTGTCTGAAACATTTTTTTTATCTGGCCAAAAAAAGTTTTTATTCAAATTGAATTGAAGATCAATTTTAACAAACTGCAACGATCATTTAAAACAAAGTAGGCTTGCTGCCATTAAACAAAAAAAAACAAGAAACAAACAAGAAAAATAAAACAATAAACAATGAAACAACAAGGGTGGGACTGAATATGATTTTCAAAGTGGCCACCATTCGCAGCAACGCAAGCCCGGCAGCGTGCTTCGATGTTGGTGGAGACCTTCGCAAGGACTGCCTGCTTCTCTTTTATATCTTCTGCTGCAGCCACGATGCTAGCCACTAGTTCTAACTCTGTGTTCACCGGTGTCTCGTAAACAGAGGTCTTCATCTGACCCCAAAAAAAGAAATCTAGTGGAGTTAGGGCGGGGCTCCGGGCTGGCCACGCAACTGGACCTCTCCTCCCAATCCATTTATTCGGGTATTTTCTATTTAACAATGCCTTGCCTCCCCAAAAACCAGAAGCATGTCAAGAAGTTCAACTTTTTCATAATGATGCATGTTTACGTATAAATTATGCAAAATACGAACATACAAACGGACATACACGTGCGCTAAATTTGAAGTAACTTGTTTTTGAGTACTTGTCAAATCTAATCTCTTTTTTGTTTCATTGTTTTCAGAAGCTACTTCGTTTTAAACGTTTTTTTTAGTTTGTTAATACTTATGCAAGCCAAGTAAGTGAATAAAAACTTTTTTTTTGGACAGATAGAAAAAAATGTTTCAGACAAATATTGTAATAGAAAGTTTAAGAATTTTAAAAATGTTTTATTTTCGAAAATCGATGGGGTGGTTTTCAAAATATCTTGTTTTGAAATTTTTGATTAGTCGCCATTTTGTTATTTGATGAAATAGAAAATAATTGTATTTTTTAAATATTCCTTAAAATAAGGGAGTTATAACGATTTTTCGAAAAACAAGAGAACGCCAATAACTATGAACTGGGGCTCCAAATCAAAAAATTTAGCTAAGAAAAGTTTTTTGTTTTAATGAGTTCTATCTACCATTTTCGGGTGTAACGACTTAGTATTAACACCCTGTATACTTATATAACATAAAATTGACATGGCGAGAGGTATTGCGCAGGCCAACAGATTATTTCATATTATATGTCAACTCATTCAAAATACTTATGTCATTCATGGCATGCTAAATCTACTTAAAAAGTAATATGAATTATATATATATATATATATATATATATATATATATATATATATATATATATATATATATATATATATATATATATATATATATATATATATATATATATGTTACTGTAAATGCCCGAAAATCGGTAAATCCTAGGATTGATGTGCAAAACCTAGGATTAACCAATTTTATGTGGTAAATTAAATGGCATGGCATATTTCTCTACGTATAACAATAACCTAACGAACAAAACTGTGCTCCAGTTTTCAAGGGTGACTTTTGTGCGTTAGGTTAGGTTATTGTTGTAGTATTTAAAGAAATATACTAGCCAGATTGTAAAACATTGCTGTCTTTGAAGGTTTGACAATCTGGTCGCGTTTCACCAACCTTTAATGAAAAGTCGGGTTTTACAACATGGCTACGACAATTAAAAATGCAATACCAATCTGCAATTGCACTACTACGTTTTAACACCCGAAATTATATAAATTATCTAATTGTTTGTAGATTTACCAAATAAAATTGGTAAATCCTAGGTTTTATACATCAATCTTAGGATTTACCGATTTTCGGGCATTTACAGTAACATATATATATATATATATATATATATATATATATATATACAGGCTGTTTCCTTTAAAACAACCAGCGCTTTTTTGAGCGAACTAATGACTTTAGAGAAAAATGTTATATACAAAAAATTACCAGGAAAAAGGGCTTAATTTATGAGTAATAATAAATAAAAAATTAAACCAGTGGTTCTCAAACGGTAGAATAAAATTATATATTTTTAAATGGCAATCTATATAAATTTTTGTCCGTTAGATAGAGAGTTTTTTTCTGATTTCAACGATATAAATATGATATGGGGTTGTATAACAATTATTTCGAGAAAAATGATATTAAAAATCAGAAATAATTCTACAATATTGAAGTAGGCTATGCAATAAACAAATGCAAACAAATGATACAGGTGACAGATAGTTTTGTTACTTACGTTATTAAGTGTTTGTTTTCGTAATTGTTTAATTACTTATTAATAAAAAATGGCTTTGCATTTGCAAGAATTAACAAATTTAGACTATTTTAATCTTACTGTTATGTATGGAGAGTGTGAAAGAAATTTAAATTCTACGATACGAAGATTTTCACGGCTTTATCTTCGTTATGTAGTTCATTTGTTATTATGAATTTCTTAGTAAAACAAGTTATTTTAGATATAAGAAAATAATATACTATCGTAACCTAGGCAATAGTCGTATTAATAGTTGTTTATTGCATAGCCTACTTCAATATTGTAAAATTATTTCTGATTTTTAATATCATTTTTCTCGAAATAATTGTTATACAACCCCATATCATATTTATATCGTTGAAATCAAAAAAAAATTCTCTATCTAATGGACAAAAAATTTATATAGGTTGCCATTTAAAAAAATATAATTTTTTTCTACCGTTTGAGAACCACTGGTTGAATTTTTAATTTATTATTCTTCATAAATTAAGCCCTTTTTCCTGGTAATTTTTTGTATATAACATTTTTCTCTAAAGTCATTAGTTCGCCCAAAAAAGTGCTGGTTGTTTTAAAGGAAACACCCTGTATATATATATATAACAGTATAATTCAGAGAAAGAAATAATAATTAAGACGTAATACATGTCATTGTGTTTATTTCAGTTTATGTACTTTCATAAACAAATTTGATCTTTCAAACATGACAAAAATGATATTCGTATATGACAGATAAATATTTTGAAATACCAGTATTTAAAATAATTTTGCAATACAAAATGCTAACAATGTCTTCGATTTTTTATTATTACATGCAACTTTACCTTTTGTATTTTCGTATCATTTACAAATTAGTATATCACGGCGTAATTTATAAAATTACTTAATTAAATTAATATTCTAACACACATAGATGAAGCCAATAAACTAAGTCTAATACAAGGCGACTTTTGATATCTGCGCAATTGTTACGTGTTACGATTATGAACATTATGCTTACGTTAAAATACCCTTTATAAAAATTTATAAAAATTTAAAAAAAAAATTAGTTAAAATTTGATGCATACCAATGGCAGATCTTTCGCCTGTTTCACGTGAAGTCCAGAAAATTCTATAACTCTCGGAGTAACTGGCCTAATTGTTGACAACAAAACGTTAGAATTTGTAAGTAAAATACTGACATTTTTAATTATTTCTTCTACTGCTGGTAAATGTGATCCAAGATATGTTTTGATTAATTTATTGCAAGTTGGATAAACAACATATTCCATTAAGTAATATTCATATATACTCATATATACACTATCAAATCTTTCTAAAATTGATTTTGGAGTTTTAAATGGTAAATAAAACGATGGATACATTACTGGATGCATAGGTCGACCCGCGCCTTGAGTTAACGTTTCAAACCCCTCAAAACTAGTTATTCCTATTATAGGACAATTAAACAATGCACTGAATCCAAATATTGCAGGATGTAGCCATTCTACGATCACTAGATCAAAATTTGAACTTTGTACTAGTTGCTGCACTTCTGGTAGTTCAAACACTTTTTCCGATATTTTAGTTAACAACGAAAACTCGTGGAATAAAAATTCTTTTAAACTTATATTGGTTACATTTCTTTCTTCACTCCATATTTTGTGCGCAAAGGAAATATCAATTTCTTTCAATTGCGTTATCGAAGGATCACCGATAAGATTTGTAGTGATGGAAGTTACTTGATGATTTCGCAAAGCTAATTCTTTCCATACTTCTTGATATATTCGATTATGACTATATGATGGAAAAACACATGCAGTGAGTATTTTCGCAGAATGTGCTACGTTTATAACACTAATTATAAATAATACCACTCGAAACATAATAGGTTCTTTGACAGTTAACACAATTTTACATGTACATAATTACTGTTCTGTATTTAGTGATTTGAAATGACATGAAGCTACACAAGTATAAGTAACAAGATATTTCGAACTGCCATTATATAAGAACTGGAAAAGGCAATTATTTTGAAATATGGGTATATTCATGTATTATCTATTTTCTATTTATCATAAGGAACGGATAATACTTCAAGTACATACAATAAAATAAATTGTAGGTACTAATATTTAGTATTATAAGTAGTACCTAGTAGTAAATATATTCTTTTTTACCTTCCGTCACCTCCAGGTAAGGTCAAAAAAATCGGTGGTGAGTTTTCAATGAATAAGCACGTTTTAGGGTACCTACAATACGATTTTACTATTTTTACAATGTTGGCTGCATGTGTGTGTGAGTGTGTGTGGGTGTGTGTGTGCGTGCGTGCGTTTGTGTGTGACCGCGGTTTCGGCCGCGATATCTCCTATACCAGAATTCCAAAAATTACAATTCTTACGTATTCCTCTTTCTTACATCCATATCCAGACTTGATTAGATTTTAGTTATAATTGGTCAACCGAAAGTACCCCCATTTTAAAATTTTAACAGTTTTTCCTGAAAAAACACTGTTAAATATTATTTACACATTTAATGTTAATGCAAATATTAAAGAATATTCTATTATCTATACGAATTGATTGCATTTTATATTTAATGGATATAGAGTTAAAGCATTATAAATAAATTAAATTTTATAAATCAGACAGCTATGCTATAACCTACTATATTACGAAAATTCTGACAGATGTTAGTGTCAATGAAAAGAAAATGAATGTGGCAGAGATGAGGATGTTGAAATAAATGTTGGGGAACGCACGGAAAGATACGGTAAGGAATGAAAGAATAAGGGAAATAACTCGAGTACTAAAAGTTTCTAGAAATATACAAGAGAGACGATTACATTGTTTTAAATATGTAATAAGGAGAGATATTAAACCCACTCCCCCCGCCGCTCTTTCCGTCATTTCCACACCTGACCAGTACATCCAGTATTTCCCATTAAGTTGTTTTAATCCTTTTCCCTTTTTCTTGGTCTCAGTAATTCCTAAAATTTCCACTTTCATGTCACAAATTTCCTCTATTAATTCTTCTTCTTTTCCATTTATGGACCTTATATTCCATGTACCAAATTTATATATTTTTCTCGAGTCCTTCTTCATAGCCATTGTCAGCTCCGTGCGTTTCCTGTTTTGTTTATATTGTTTTAGTAGTTTTTTGACGGTTTTTGAACTTTAACTACTCCTTTTTCCTGACTATCCCATTCAAATACTTCGTCCTCTATTGTAATCGTTTTATATCCAATTTTGACTTTTTCACCTTGTGTTCTGTTTTCTTTAGCTATTGTTATTATTTCTTTTTGGATGTTCCTTTCTTCAGGAGTGTAATCGCTTTCTATAAATATCTTTTCTCTGCTTAATTTATATTTATTTTGTAAGATAGCCTTTTTATGTGTTATGGGTTTAATATTAGAAGAAAAATACGCGAAAAAAGTTACAAGAGAAAAATTTGTTAACGAAAGAATACTCAAAATCGACATAAAATTAAGTTCATCACAAGAATATACCCTTTTAATTGTCTATGGCCCTAACGAAAATGACGATAAGGAAACAAAAGATAGATTTTATGAAGAAGTACAATTGGAAATAGACGATACGAACTTAGAGATTATAATTTTAGGATATCTAAACGGAAGAGTAGGAAATGAAAACAAGAATATTGAAAAGTACCTAGGCAAGGAAGGGGAAACCACCCCCGCCGCTCTTTCCGTCATTTCCACACCTGACCAGTACATCCAGTATTTCCCATTAAGTTGTTTTAATCCTTTTCCCTTTTTCTTGGTCTCAGTAATTCCTAAAATTTCCACTTTCATGTCACAAATTTCCTCTATTAATTCTTCTTCTTTTCCATTTATGGACCTTATATTCCATGTACCAAATTTATATATTTTTCTCGAGTCCTTCTTCATAGCCATTGTCAGCTCCGTGCGTTTCCTGTTTTGTTTATATTGTTTTAGTAGTTTTTTGACGGTTTTTGAACTTTAACTACTCCTTTTTCCTGACTATCCCATTCAAATACTTCGTCCTCTATTGTAATCGTTTTATATCCAATTTTGACTTTTTCACCTTGTGTTCTGTTTTCTTTAGCTATTGTTATTATTTCTTTTTGGATGTTCCTTTCTTCAGGAGTGTAATCGCTTTCTATAAATATCTTTTCTCTGCTTAATTTATATTTATTTTGTAAGATAGCCTTTTTATGTGTTATGGGTTTAATATTAGAAGAAAAATACGCGAAAAAAGTTACAAGAGAAAAATTTGTTAACGAAAGAATACTCAAAATCGACATAAAATTAAGTTCATTACAAGAATATACCCTTTTAATTGTCTATGGCCCTAACGAAAATGACGATAAGGAAACAAAAGATAGATTTTATGAAGAAGTACAATTGGAAATAGACGATACGAACTTAGAGATTATAATTTTAGGATATCTAAACGGAAGAGTAGGAAATGAAAACAAGAATATTGAAAAGTACCTAGGCAAGGAAGGGGAAACCACGAGAAATAATAATGGAGGCAGGATTATAGAACTTTGCAAAGAAAACAATCTTTTTATAGCTAATTCCTTTTTCAGACACAAAGATATCCATAAATACACTCAAGTAGAACCATCTAAAAATGAAAAATCTGTGATAGACTACTTTATCCCGAGTCTAGATATCCGAAAGATGATAAAAGATGTTAGAGTACATAGAGGACCGGAAATTGGAAGTGACCACTACATGGACGTAATGCTTATGATAGAAATAAAGCCAGAAGAACAGATAAAGCGGAAAAGTATCACTAAGTTTAAAATTAAAAGCTATAAATTAATGGAAGAAGAAACGAGATTGAAATATCAGGATATCATGGACAAAAAATTGGAAAATACGGAAGCAGTAGAAAAATTAACAGAGAAATGGGAAATCTTTAAAAAAATACTAGTGAACACAGCAGAAGAAGTTTGCGGTAAGGGGAAAATATATAATAAACAAACAAAGAAAACTCCTTGGTGGACACAAGAAATTAAACAAGCGGTAAAAGAGAAAAAACTGAAATGGAAAAAATATCAGATCACAAAATCACTAACAGATTATGAAGAATATAAAAAAACTAAGAACCAGAGTAAAAGTTTTGGTGAAACAAGCAAAACAAGAAAGTTGGACCCAGTTCGGCCACAAAATGAGACAAGATTACGATCTACGGTGCGATAAAAAATATGCAAAACAAAAAAGAAACACTCTTACCTAACATTAAAGATAAAAATGGTAACTTACTAAACGAAGAAGACAAGATCATGGGACAATGGAGGGATCATTTCAAAGAACTACTAGATGGACCTGACAGTATAGGAAATAAAAGAACACAGACGGGAGAACAACGCACTCAAGAAAAGACAAAAAAGCAAAATGGAAATATCACATTAGAAGAAATGAAAATAGCAATCACAAAACTAAAGAATGGAAAAGCTACAGGACATGATAATATCTCAAATGAAATGATTAAGTATTTAGGGGAGAATGGTTTAGAAGTACTATTAGACATACTAAACACAGCAATGGAAGAACAAATAACTCCAGATGACTGGCAAACAGGAATAATAATTATACCATTATACAAAAAAGGCGATTCTAAAGTCTGCACTAATTATAGAGGTATTACCCTACTAAGTACAGTAGGTAAACTGTATTCCAAAATATTGGAAAATAGAATCAGGAAAACAATCGAAAATACACTAGAAGACACCCAGAGCGGATTCAGGCCGGGCAGAGGTACACAAGATAAAATATTTGCTTTAAGACAAATAAGTGAAAAAGCAAAATTAGGAAATAGAGATCTACATGTGCTTCGTGGACATGAAAAAGGCATTTGACAGAATAAAGAGAGAAGATGTTTGGAAATCACTGGAAGAGAGAGGAGTGGAAGCGATAACAATAAAACAAATAAAGAGCTTATATAACAACTGTCAGAATTATGTACGAGTACGAAACGAATCCTCCAAAAAATTTACAACAGAAATAGGCCTTCGGCAAGGATGTGTCTTAAGCCCTCTTCTATTTTCTATAGTATTAGATGACGCAATAAAATAATATAAAAGAGAAAGTAAGCCTTACATTGTTGGATACTATAAAATGGATAAAATTCAAGCCACTGAACTATGTTACGCAGACGACATGGTAGTACTAGGCGCCTCCGAAAACGCCCTTATTCATAATATGGAAAAATTAAACAAAGCATTACAGAAGAAAAATATGAAAATCAACGGTGAAAAAACCAAAGTCATGATAGTAAATTCTAACAAAGAAATTAAGATTTGCGTAGAAGGAAAAAAGATAGAACAGGTTAAGAGATTTAAGTATTTAGGAGCGATTATAAACGACAAGGGAAACTTTAAAGATGACATAAACGAAAGAGCATAGACTGCAGGAAGATTTTTTAACGCAATAAGATCAATATTTTTAAATAAGAAAGAAATCCCAACTGTAGCAAAAACAGAAGTCTTTAAAAAAGTATTCACACCTATATTAACTTACAGTTGCGAATCCTAGACTACAACAGAGAAGGAAAAAAATAAACAAAGAAGCATGGAAACGAGAATTCTAAGGAAAATACAAGGAAAAACCAGAATGGACAAAATACGAAACGAAATATTTAGAACCCAGTTAAACACCAAAGCGATAGAAGAAACCATACAAGAAGGACAACTAAGATGGTTTGGACATGTCAGCAGATATACCGAGAATAGAATAACTAAGAAGATATATGAGGCAAGACCTATAGGAAAAAGAAAAAGAGGTCGTCCAAGTAAAACATGGACGCAAGAAGTGAAAGAAGCTGTAGAAGCCCACAATGAAGACTGGAATAACGCTAAAAATCTCACCACAGATAGAACCATGTGGAAAGCATTCTGGAAGAAGAAACCTGAAAAGCAGCCCAACTCAACGACAAATGCCTGACACCGGAAGGTACAAAGGCTCTGGATTAAGTGAGTAAGTATAAGGAGAGATGTAGAATATATTGAAAGAAGAATGAATTGCTTAGTAGTAGAAGGTAGAAGAAATAGAAGAAGACCAAAAATACGATGGAAGGACTGTGTTGCGGAAGACTTGAGAGAAAAGGACCAGATGAGAACGACACGCAAAACAGAAATGAGTAGAATAAAAATATAGCGAATGGAAAAAGCTAAAGAAGAAGAAGATATCAGTGTCAAGTGCCATTCGCATAGTTTGTTTATGAAATAATTTTACTGGAAATTTGGAATCTTTTGTAAGAAAATATATGTGTGGAATTTATACATAATACATAGGAATGACGGAAGGTATTGTGCTGGCCACATCAGATTTTTTTATAAGTATATTTATTTACTAGATCTACAATTACATGATTGTTATACATAGTATTGTTAAAATTATAAATTCACGGTATTAGGGTCAGAGTTTATTACTCCCCCTTGTGTCTAGAACGTTTTTACTAGTTTTTGAATTGTTAATATTTTCGTTTAGTTTATCATGAGCGAAAGGTGAAGGCCTGTTCCTCGCTGGCTTATTCGTCGTTTGATGTCTTCGGTTTCGTTATCTGAATGTAGGATATGTTGCGGCAGATTTCTTTTTAATCTGGTGTTCTCTCTTCGTTTACCTATTCCATAGTGTACTGCGCTGGGGCACCGAGGGATTTTGAGAAAGAATTGTTTTGCTGTTCTTTTTATGTGTTGGATTTTTCGTTGTTGAGTTCTTTATGCACTTGAGAGTTACAGACGTGTGTGTGTGTGTGTGTGTGTGTGTGTGCGTGTGTGTGTGCGTGTGTGTGTGACCGCGGTTTCGGCCGCGATATCTCCTATACCAGAATTCCAAAAATTACAATTCTTACGTATTCCTCTTCCTTACAGCCATATGCAGACTTGATTAGATTTTGGTTATAATTGGTCAATCGGCAGTATCCTCATTTGAAGATTTTAACAGTTTTTCTTAAAAAACTCAGTTACATTTTATTATAACTTAAAGAATATATTATTTTCTATACGATTTGATTGCATTTTATATTTCATATTAACAGATATAGAGTTAAAGTCTTATAAAAATAATAAATTTCATTAATCAACCTAACTTAACCATGGAAACTGCTAATATATTCAGGTAATTCAGATGTCAGTATCAATAAAAAGTAAATGAATGAAAGAATAAGGGAAATAATTCTAGTGTTGGGATATAAGAGAGACGATTACATTGGTTTGAACATGTCATGAGGAGAGATGAGTATATTGGAAGAATGAATAGCTTATAACAGAAGAAGGAAGAAACATAGGAAGACCAAATATAACATGAAAGGAAAGAAAAGGAACTGAATGAGGACGACACACAAAACAAAAATTAGTGAAAGAAGAATATAAAAAATAGCGACCCCCTAACGAATGAGAAAAACTAAAGAAGAAGAAGAAGATGTTAGTGTCAAGTGCAATTCGCATAGTTTGTTTATGAAATAATTTAACTGGAAATAGAGGATCTTTTGCAAAAATAATTATGTGTTTGGCGCGTGCAGTGACGTGACTTTGCTGACTTTGTCAAGCAGATATGTGGACCCGTGTCAAAATGACAGCTCTTAATTACGTCCATAACTGACAAATGTCATAATTTTTCATTCAAAATTTCATGATTTTCTTATTTCATGTGGTTTATTTATTATCAGGGGAGTGGAATTCAGTTTCCAAGAAAAGGAGTCATAAAATACCAAAAAATGAAATTTTGAATGAAAAATTTTGACGTTAGGATGACCCGTAAAACAGAAAAGAATGGAAGAAGAAAATAAAAAATAGCGACCCCTAACGAATGGGAAAAGCTAAAGAAGATGTCAGTGTCAAGTGCCATTTGCATGAAATACTATTACTGTAAATTTAGAATCTTTTGCAAGAAAATTTATGTATGGAATTTGTACATAATACACAGGATTGACGGAAGGTATTGTGCTGGCCACATCAGATTTTTATTTTTGTAGTAGCTATTGGCTAAGCATGCATTTAGGATCGAGGCAAGAAAGCTTAGCGCTTTTTTTTTGTACATTTTTGAGGATAATGTTGGATGTGTTGTCGTGTCCAGGGGCCTTTCTGTTTTTTAGCTTATTTACAAGTATGTACTGTTTAATTTCTGATGGCGAGTTCGATTTAAGATCTGCTAGCGACTGTTCTGGTTGATTACTTAAGTTAATGTTAGCGGCATTATCATTTGGGTTTATTGTGTAGGTTTCTTCGAAATGAGACATTGCATTTCTATTCATCCGTTTGGTATATTGTGTCGTTTATTTTGATAGGCGGGATAATTCCGGAACAATATCGGACAGATAATTCTGCGATGGTTTTCCAATTCATGGTTTAGCTTATTGAAATCTTTTTTATATAATCTGTTGTGAGTTCGTTACCACAGTCTGCGGCTCTATTTTTTTGTTTAATTAGTTTCAGTAGTAAATTCGTGCACTGCTTTGTCGATGCTGTTTGTTGAATTAAGTTTACCTGGTGCTTTTAATATTACTTGAAGTTCTTCTTGGAACTTATTCCAGCTTGTTTTTGCTGCTATAGTATGAGTTCTGTAGTTTGGTTGCACGTTGAAGCTAGCTATGACGGGAACGTGATCAGAACTAAGTTTGGTAATTACTTGTCTTATTGATTTGGTTATATGTTTATGCAGAATTATATCTAGAATATTGGGAGTGTAGTCTGTTCGCTAGGGATAGTGCGTGGGTTCTTCTGCGGCTAGAATTTGAATGGCGTGTTTTCTTGTTATCTTTTATAGCTGTTGGCCTTTAAGATAGAAAAATTGCAACTAGTAACTATTTACTCGTTCAGCACGTCTGAGTTAGAATTTATTCGTATATACAAATACTACTGCCGTATTGAGAAGAGAGATTCTTCTTTAAGTTATGCTCATTTATGTAATAAATACATATATTATTATCATGAATATGACAATAATACCAAAAATGTCAATAATAAAATAAATAAATAAAGTGTGCGTCTCGGGACGTCCGACAAAAGTGATAACTTTGTCCCGATTATTTTAAATTCAATTAATTTTATCGTTTAAGTATTAGTAGAATAAATTTAATGATTTTAATTAAACAAATAAATGTTTTTTAAATAGTATAATTTGATAAATTACGAACAGAATATCGTATAAAATATTAAAAACAAGATTGTGCGTGTCGCTTCGTCAGCAGCTATAGAGAATGAGAATTGTGCGCGCACTGGCTTGCCATCTCTCAACGGCAGATTGGCCACTGGAATGGGAAAAATTCTTATAGCAGTTCACATTCCATAAGAAGTTATCACTTCAAAAATATATTATCAGGGCAAACCCATTTCTGGGTGTGCCAAACTGCTTTGTACATAGTTATCAAGAATGATGACTTATTCGTACCGTGCGGTCATTTACCTGGCGTCACCTCAAGGGCACTCAGAGTGCATCACAGGTGTTACTTTTGTGGGATTTAAAGTCGAATATTTTTTTTTGGCGTTGGTCGGGATAGAACCCAGGTCACCAGATTTGTGACCAGACACTCAGGCACATGATTTTATGTATAAGAATATTTAAGATCATACTTGTAAGTGTGATAATGATTTTATGGGGAAACGAGTAATATGAAAACGTGCAAAGGGTATAATAATATTTATTTAACACAACACAAAATACTGATATAAAACGGAAAATTATGAGAACGTAACTTGACAGAAAACAAAAAAATATATTAATCAATTTTTATTTTCATCCATAACTATTATTTTCATTTTTTAGTCATGGATGCAGTAGGCGGTCGCTACATCACCCCCTTGGCAGTGATTAACGCTATCTTCTAGTTAAGCGTTCTTGAAAATGTACTCTGCGATCGGTGGATGTAGGTGGCTGTGGTGGATTCTCTTTCAGCTGTATCCCGTCTAGATCTTCGCAGAGAACGAACGCTGGTTTGAGACGGTCTATGGCGACCGTGGAGTTCTTATCGCGAATCTTTACTGTGTAGAACTTTTCATTTCTTGCAACAACTTCATAAGGTCCATTGTAGAATGGGTGTAGTGGACCTCTGGCTGCGTCATGACGAACGAAGACATGACTTGATGTGGCCAAATCTTTTGACACGAATACGTGTTTGGATCCATGTCGGCTGGCTGGCGCTGGTCGAATATTTTGTAGATGACGTCGCAGTTGATTTATGAAACTTGATGGCTCGGGTAGTAGTTCGTTCTGCTGTTGACGAGCTAGAAATTCCCCTGGTAGCCGAATGTTTTCGCCATATACTAGTTCAGCTGACGTTGACTGCAGATCATCTTTCCAAGCAACGCGAATACCCAAAAGTACAAGTGGTAGATTATGCGCCCAGTCTTCAGACTTGTGACAGCGAATGGCTGATTTGAGCTGCCTGTGGAAGCGTTCAACCATTCCATTGGCCTCTGGATGATATCTGGTGGTCGGGCAGTGCTTAGAACCTAGAATTATGTTCAGTGACCGAAATAATCGGGACATAAATTGTCGGCCTTGGTCAGAGGTAATCCTAGCTGGTACGCCGAAACGAGCAACCCAATTGGCAACTAGGGCTGCTGCAACAGTTCTTGCCTCGATGTCCTCTAGAGGTACAGCTTCGGGCCACCTGGTGAAACGGTCAACGATGGTCAAGCAGTATTTATAACCTGAAGAGACTGGAAGCGGGCCGACTAGGTCGATGTGTATATGTTCGAATCTTGAACTGGTGAGCTGGAACTGTCCAAGTGGAGCTGAAACATGCCGAGCTACTTTGTTCTTCTGACATAGAATGCAGGTGCGGGCCCATTTTCTGCAATCAGACTTTAGTCCAGTCATTTGGTAGTTTTAGCTGGAAAGTTTAGCGGAAGTTTTGAAAATTGGTAGTCTTATCAATATTGAGGTGCTCTAACTGAATTTCTACTTTGCGACCTTGTACAGGCATGGGATATAGCGCCATTTTGGGTAAAATGGCACTAAAAACCGGTTTTTCAAAAATATCTCCTTACCGGTTAATTTTTACCAAAAATAGTTATGTACAAAATTATTCTACAGAAAATTTCCAATAATTGATGTCTTATTAATTTTTTTTTCAGACGAATAGTTTCGGCGTACAAACGCCGCAAATTGAACCGCAACACGTGCATTGGTAGAAAACATTCCGCTACGCGTTATATACAGACCGCAATGTCGCTCCGTAGGTAAAAGGCGTCTTTGTGTAAAATTATATTCCAGCGCCCCCCCATAATGCATAATTTTCAAATTAGAACACACTTTAAAGTTTAAACTATACTTTTGATTCTTCGAAAAATGCTAGATTTAAATATTGATGAAATTCTCTTTGTTAGATTCATGCTTATATTCAATATTATTAGGTTATCAAAATCGTTTGTTGTAATCAACAATTTTACGGTTATGTTTGCATTCCAACATAACACCATAACAATGTTAAAAAATTATCCGTTTGCAGGATTTTTTTACTTTTTTTCTACTAAACTTTAATTGTAAATCAGGGAAATACACTATCCGCAGAATAGAGTAATAAAATTGTCTTACCAAGATTTCAGAATTGTAAATAGTTATAAGAATCGGATTCTTCGCAGTATACTAATATTTAAATATTGGATTAATTGTCGGATTCATTCTTGTAATCAATATTCTTGAACTATAATCAAAATATTCTTTGTTGTAATAATTACGTCGCATTCGTTCAGTCCAAGTATTCTTCGAATGCCATCATCGTATTTCACTGATATCCCGAAAATGCTGAGGACTGGTACGAAATATGCGGAGCGATTGCGAAGATCACGGATACATGCTTCGGTAAACATACTTTTCGACGAAACTATGATTCCGATCGTGTCACAATAGAAATTTCCGGCCAATGACAGAAACAAAAATTATCTGATTGAAATATTAAAATACAAATTTGAAGCACGGTCAAGCAAGCCACAGCAGATGCAGATGTGCTAATAATAACAACGGCAAACAGTGTTTCATCTGCGTTTGATTCTGCAATAGTTGTTGGCGAGGACATAGATCTTCTTGTTCTTTTGATTGCACTATCCACACGCCAAAACACATATGTTCTCAAACCCGGAAGAGGAAAAACCTCACAACAAATCTACTCAATGCAAAACATCACAAACAAATCAATTGCTGATAACATATTGTTTTTGCTCGCCTTTAGTGGCTGTGATACAACAGCAGCTTTCTTTAATCAAGGGAAAATTAAGTATATGACTGCATTGAAAAAGAATCCACAATTGGCCAAGCTTGTCAAAGTTTAAAAACCGAGATGCCAAGCAGGACACTATCGCTAAAGTAGGAGAACAATTTATTGTAACAGCTATATACGGTTACAGGGGCAAGTAAACTATATCGCTAAATATCAGGTTTTATGCAATTAGCGTATAAAAACGAATTTAATATCGCGTCACTACCTCCAACAGAAGCGGCAGCAAGGCAACATTCGTTTCGCACGTATCACCAAGTCCAGCAGTGGTATGGGGTCGGAAAAGAAGGCCGAAGAATGGGGATGAAAAAAAAGCATCAACGGACTGATTCCTGTCACCACAGTCCAGCCTTCTGCTCCGGAAACTTTATTAAAACTCATTTCTTACAAATGCAAGAAAAAGGATGTCAAGGAGCATGTGGACGCAGAAAGGCTGGATTAAATGCTCAACGATGTGCATAAATTGTGGTGAGGTGTGTTCGTATGTAGAAATTAGAGTATAGAATAGCGACGGCGAGGACGAGACGGAAAATATCATTGACAAATTTCATGACGAAATTGAGGCGGAAGCGGATTCCGTCGAAGAAATAGGCGAAGCTTCGCCCAGTACCAATGTCGAGTAACCTGCTGAACCCGGTTCATCATGTACAGAAAAGCAGAGAAAGATGCGCTAAATTGCATAATAAGTGCATCAGTTGGATTAGGCCTATTGGGGATACCACAAGAAAAAAAACTCGCCATTACTATTACTCTACATGGCGTGGAAATGAGTTTTCAGAAATATGCACTTGTTGCGGTTCAATTCCCGGTACTCGTACGCCGAAACTATTCGGCTGACAAAAAAATTTATACAACATAAATTAGTGGAAATTTTCTGTAGAATAATTTTATGCATAACTATTTTTGTCAATAAATCAACCGGTAAGGAGATATTTTCAAAAAACCAATTTTTGGTGCCATTTTACCCAAAATGGCGCCATTTCCCGTTCCGGTAGAAGGTCACAAAGTGGAAATTTGGTTAGAGCACCTCAAAATCTATAAGACTGCCAATTTTCAAAACTTCCACTAAACTTTGCAAGCAAACCCCTTTCTAAGCACCAAATGACTGGACTACTTCATCGATGGCCAAACAAAGCGTTGCGCGACCGTCTTCACCGAAGTATTTACACCTGGATGCGCTAAATCATGTACAGAATGGAAAGTTTGTTTTCGAAAATTCTTCGTTACGAATGGGCGCGCCGTTGATGATATGTCGCAGAAGAAGTTCTCTGCTGCACCAGGAATGTGAACTTGCCGAAGAAGTAGACCTGTTGAAGAAGATTCCAACAAGCGGTTCAGTTCAACGTCTTCTTTTTGTGCTCGTGCAAGTGCGTCGTAATCAATGGAGGCTGTTAGTCCATCGACTCGAGAGAGAGCGTCGGCTACGATGTTGTCTTGTCCTGGTATATGTCTAATGTCAGTAGTGAATTGTCCAATAAAGTCAAGGTATCTAAATTGTCTGGGTCAACATTTGTCTGGATTTTGCAGAAATGCAAAAGTTAGCGGCTTGTGATCCGTATATATAGTGAATTGACGACCTTCGACCATATGCCTAAAATGTTTAATAGACTGATATATGGCAAGAAGCTCGCGGTCGTACGCACTATATTTCTGCTGGGCTGGAGTTAACTTCTTAGAAAATAATGCTAAGGGTTGCCATCCATCTGTTGTCTGCTGCTGGAAAGCTGCACCGATGTTAACTTCGGACGCGTCCGTGAAAATGGCGAATGGCAGTCGAGAATCTGGATGTGCTAACAAAACGGCGTGCTTTAAGCTATCTTTACTTGCCGTGAAAGCTTGAAGCGTTGTCGACGTACACTCGATGGGATCTCTGCTCTTGCCCTTGTGTCCCTCCAACAGTTTGTTAAGTGGTGCTAGTATTTCTGCGGCCTTTGGAACGAAACACCGATAAAAATTAAGCATGCCAAGATAACGACGTAACTGCTGGATATTGTCTGGTTTGGGAAACTCTTGAATTGCTTGGACTTTGCAGTCTTTAGGTCTGATGCCTGCAGCTGACACGGTGTATCCAACAAATGATACCTCTGCGGCGCCGAGGATACACTTCGCCGGATTGATGACAATTTTATATTCGCTAAGTCGCTGAAATAATTTAGTTAGATGTTGCTCGTGTTCTTCTTCGGATTTGGATGCTACTAAAATGTCGTCGATGTACGCATACGTAAAATCTAAATCCCTTAGTGTCTCGTCGATAAATCTTTGAAATGTCTGTGCGGCATTTCGAAGTCCAAATAGCATGTATGGAAATTCGTACAGTACAAAAGGTGTCGTGATGGGAGTCTTGGCGACGTCGTCTGGATGTACAGGAATTTGGTTGTATGCACGCATAAGATCGATGGTGTAGAACACTGTTTTCTGCGCAAGCCCCTGTGCAAAGTCTTCGATGTGCGGTACTGAGTACTGATCAGGAATGGTACGCTGATTTAGCATCCTATAGTCACCACAGGGACGCCACTCGTTCTTACTTTTCTTCGGCACCATGTGAAGTGGTGATGACCAAGGGCTGTCTGATGGGCGTGCAATACCTAGCTTGACCATAGCGTCGAATTCTTGGCGAGCAATCTTCAAACGATCAGGTGCGAGTCTTCGTGGCCTAGCTGAAACTGGCTGTCCTGGCGTGGTACGGATGTGATGTACTGTAGAATTTTTGGCTGGCGATTGACAGACGCCAGATGGTCTAATTATTTCTGGGAATGACAGCAGGAGAGGTCCAAATTTTCCCGTGACAGTAGCCATCTTGATTTTGCCACTTTGGGTAGTCGATACCTGTGCTAGTGCTTTTAGTGATGTTTCACTGTCGATGAGGCGTTGATTCTTCACATCAACCAACAGGCCATAAAATCATAAGAAATCTGCACCTATTATAGCCTTGTCAAAATCAGCGATAATAAAACGCCAGGTATAGTCACGATGAAGTGGTACAAAACCATAGGTAGAAATCGGCGAGCCATTAGCCGCTGCAAGTTCGTATGAAGTTTTTTCTGTACGTACCTTGCTGCACTTCTGGGGAAGACGCACACATCAGCACCGGTGTCTATTAAGAACCGTCGCTTGGAGGTGCGATTGGTTACGATGAGACGGCGCGAAGTTCTTGGGCTGCTGTCTTCTGCCGCGTTCAACAGCTGCCCGCTGCGTTTCCCGTCGTGTGTTCGCATGGTTGTTTGCAACGCTGCGCTCTGTCCCCAAACGTACGGTGGTACCAGCAAAAGCGCGAACTGGATGGCGAGCCGCGAGATCTGGAACGTGGTCGTGGACGACCACCGGAGCGATGACAGGAGTGGCTTCTTGACGGCCGCTGCAACTCTGAAATCTGCTACTGAAGATCATCTAATTTTCGCAGTAGTTCACTCGTTATGTCCGTCGTGCTGGGTGCTGTGGTAACCGCAACCTGTGTCTGTGGCGAGATCTCCATCACCTTGTCTGCTAGGCGGGCGACGCTGTCAATTTGTGCTTCCGCTTGCGTCGCTAAAATGGCTTGCACTTGACTGGGAAGACGACTGATCCACAGTGTACGCAACAGTGTCTCGGAGATTGTGTCACCTCCGAGATCTCGGAGTCGTCGAAGTAACTGTGACGGTTTTCTGTCACCAAGTTCCTCACGTTCTAACAACTGTCGCGTCTTCTGCTCCTGTGTGGCTGACAGTCAAACAATTAGCTCCTCCTTAATTTTATTGTACTTACCAGTTACCGGCGGGGCAGTGATGACATCTTTTACCTCGCTTGTATATTTGGCTTCGAGGTTGCCAATTACGTACCCGTATTTAGTCTCATCACGGGTTACGTTGTTGATTAAAAACTGACCCTCTAACTGGCCGAACCAAAGTGCAGGGTCTGCAGGCCAAAATGGTGGAACGCGAATTGCAATGCGGTTTACCGTAGCTTGTCCATAAGTTTCCGCCATTGAGATTTTTCTTGACTCACGTTGGTTCGTTCGTCGGGATCACCAATTTATGGGGAAACGAATAATATGAAAACGTGTAAAGGGTATAATAATATTTATTTAACACAACACAAAATACTGATATAAAACGAAAAATTATGAAAACGTAACTTGACAGAAAACAAAAAAATATATGAATCAATTTTTATTTTCATCCATAACTATGATTTTCATTTTTTAGTTATGGATGCAGTAGGCGGTCGCTACATCTTGTTAATGCAATATATACTAAATTGTTTTGGTATGTTTGTAGATACTGAAGAAGGTAAGATTTCGGTATATTGTCGGTTTTATAAGAATAAATGCTGTATGATTGAAATTTCGTGTATTTATTAACACTTAATCTACACCATACAATAATAAAGATAAGGTGAGAATTGTACAAGAAAAAATTGGAATCACTTTAGTTTAAAAAATAAAAGATGGATGGAGTCATGTGATAATATATTATGTATCTATCACTGAAGAATATAAATTCATTATCATTATTATACTATCTTCCTTTCTTGTACATAATAGAAGTGCATTAGCATGCGACGTCTACAATACCAATATTGAAGATGAGTAAAATTTTGAAGTTATTTAAATGTCAGTGTGCGTCAGGATCATACATTCATTTATGCACACCTGGTTTAATTATGTGAAATTTAGGAATAACTACTTATCTTTTTGAATTTATTAAAAACCTTAAGAAAAGATGTGTTGGGATGTAGCTTTGTAAAAGTTTTTGTAAAAGCATATCTAAGTACTTATATAAAAAGCGTGAGGATGCACAAATTATTGTTTTAGGCCTCTCGATAGTCAAATTTTTATTTTTCTATTAAAACAGCAGAACAATTTTCTATCAAAATTTTTTGTTGACGTCATAGGTATATGCTTTGCAAAAATATATTCTTCATTAGGGAAGACTATTTCCAGTTCTAGTCTTTCAAGAATTTCGAAGAATAGTACTTTTGGTGTGCTTCTGGAATGAACAGAAGCAACTATAATTTTGTTTTCATTATTATGGTACGTACTTTTCATTCTAACCACACAGTATGATTTGATTCTTGGATTTGCATGAATTTATAGCTTAATGCGGTCAGCTTCTATATCTACCGTTGTAAGTTTTGTTTTATCATTGAGTTTACTTATATTAAATACCAATACTAGGAATTTCATCACGTTTCGTGAGGGTTATTATTAGTGCATAATTCTCCAATATGTAATAGAATCTGGCGTTGTGAATACATTAGAATGTATGAGTAAATTGACGTCACGTACAGAGCGCAACAGTACACTAAAATGTTATTGCGCGTGCAAATTACCTACGTGCTTTGATACACCATTGCAATCACTTAGGCCGAGTATTACCAGTTACTTCCGCTGCTAGCGAGTCTGCTAATCCTGCATGCAACCTCGCCAGCGTAACGCCAACTTGTGAATTGTTATAACTGTCAAATTCTCTGCTCTGGTCTCTCCATCACGCGAGACGCTAAAAATACACGCGAATTCCGATCAATTCCATCCCATGCCCAAGCCTGAGCATTGCTACTCTGCTTGCTGGAATATATTCCATGAACTCGCACCGAGGACAATTAACAGAAACCAATGGAACGACCGTCCGGTACTTAAGTAATAAATGGCACTAACGATAATAGCCAGTACTCCACCTAAGAGTTTAAAACTTGAGCTAATTGAAACTTGAAATGCAAATGAACCCCGGAGAACGAACACCAACTTCTGGGGAAAGATACAAATGCAACGCCCACGATTGAATTTTCAATTCAACCCAGCTTCTGTCGTATTATATCGCTAAATACATTTAATAACTACTATTAAATTCATTTTCTTCGATTAAATGGGGAAATCTAATAATCTTAACAATTGTTTCCCACTCTTACCTGAATAGATAAAATACCGTTCTGAATAGTTTCGTATTTAACATTTTCTTAATATTGGGAAAGTAAACATTTTAATTATTGATATTATTATTTTATTATTCAGTTATTCATATATTTTCTACTTAACATATTGGCTGAAAGTAAGCTTTGTTTTAGGACGCTGATTAAAAAAATGTCAAATTTCTTTATTTATTAACAATAATAAATAATATCACACAAATTTATCAAAATATGATTTTAAAGCAGAATATAGTTATGTTTAAATATTAATATTTTGTAAAAGTCGTACATAAGGGTAAAATTAAATATTTGATATTTTTTAAAACAAGGCTTGCGATTAAGTTCGTGGTAAAATTAAAGCCCATTCTAAATTCTGTTAAAAGTGATTACTTACAAATACATCATTGATATGCGTGTTCATTAATATATATATATATATATATATATATATATATATATATATATATATATATATATATATATATATATTAGTTAATAATTATCGTTGAATTATTATCTATACCAGGTTTAATATATTTGTTGTTGAAATGTTTATACGAGTATAAAAAAATGGAATGTAGTTTTTTTGATAAAGAAACAATAATAAATATAAATATTTTATTCACAAAAAAATTAATGGAATTCTCTTTATGTACATTTACATGTGATCATGGGAATTTTCAATACTGATTCCATATTATTCTATGTTTGGAGAACCTCTCGTAGATCTGTCCGTCTACCAACTGTAGTCGGTGAAAGGAATCTCTTTTGATATGGAATAGAAAAATAATACTTGGGACATAAACCAGCCTAACATCAATTTCATACCTTTGTATGCGTATATTCACAAATACAGACAAGAATTATGAAAATGTAACTTGTGAACTACAAACTAATGCAAAAATGAATGAAATTCTTTTACAAAATAACTGTGTGGAAAATCAGTTAACACTAATGAAAAATAATTGAAGAAAAATATATTTTCTTAGATGAAACGTCCAAGAAAACTATGGGTTCCGTAACAGGCATTTTGCGTAATACCTGCAGCGAAGAAGATGAAGAAGAAGATTTATATGAATATTATAGAACAAATTATTGATTTAAGAAACAATATTGGCAGTCTTTTAAAAAAATCTGTTGTGGCCAGCACAATACCTCTCGCCACTTCCGTTTTTGATTACATAAGTATAGGGCGCGAGCAGTCATGTGACATTGTTGACCTTGACAAGCAGATATGGGGGCCCGTTTCGGAATGATAATTAGTAATTATGTACTTACTTCCCAGAAAAAGTCATTAGTAATGTCATCCGTTTTCTGACATTTGTCAGTTACAAACATTTTAATTTTCCAATTGGTTTCCATTATTTGGGCTGTGAGATTTATTACAACAGATTATTTTATATATCATATTCTTTTATCTCTAAATCAATAAAAGATATAATAAAATATTTAAATGTGTCAAATAAAGAATTTAATCTTCCTCAATATTTGCAAGAACAAAATTATTCAAAAAATAATATTTAAAAGATTTTTTTTAAGAATCTGCTACTTTCGGTTGCCTAACTTGTACCAAAACCTTTTCAACACTACACATTAATATCCGATTTAGAAATACGTAGTTAAACAGGTATTAAGTCCTATAGTTTTTGAGAAATCGTCCGTCCAACACACACACACATCATCGTAAAATTGTTAAAATCGGATTGTAGGGACCTTAAAACGCGTTTATTCATTAAAATCTGGATATACGTTTTTTAGCATGAATCCAATATTTCTCTTAGCGAGAGGTAAAAACTATTAACAACAATAACTGGTTACACAATAAACTAAATTTATTTACACAATACATAGTACATACATTTTTATTGGTTTCTTAACACATTTTTACTTCTCGCTAAGAGAGGTATTGGATTCATGTTAAAAATTGCATATCCAGATTTAATGATTAAGCACGTTTTAAGGACCCCACAATCCGATTTTAATATTTTTGTGTGTGTGGATGTGTATATGTGTGCGGGACGTTGATAAGACGTATTTTTCAATCGGACATTACTGGGAAGAGTTGAAAAGGAAAAGATTTTTATACTTGCTTGTAATAAAGAACAGTAAATTCTCAATGATACATATAAATATTCTATTATATCTTTTACAGATTTAGAGATAAAGAAATATAAGGTGTATAATAATGTAATAAATCTCACAGCCCAAATAACGTCATGGAAACCAATTCAAAATTAAAATGTTTATAACTGATACATAAATGTCAGTGTCAAAAATCCAGAGACATTACTGAAGATGTTTTCAGGGAATTACATACATTATATTATTTTTAATTTAAAAATATTAGTATATTATATCCGAGTTGGGAGATGTTTCATTACAGCCGAGTGCTTGAAGCCTCGAGGTGAGATACAGCACGAGTTATAACCTTTAATTTTGTTAATGTTTTTTGGCAGCTCTATTAAAATTTGTTTAGCCTACTTTATTATTATTATTATTATTATATATATATATATATATATATATATATATATATATATATATATATATATATATATATATATACAGTGTGTTAATTAAAAACCTGGCCATAGGCGTTTAACATGGGAAATCAGTTTTTCCTTGCGCAAAAGTTCCCAAATTATTTTAGACAAAAATACTTTAAATAAATGTAGTGAAAGTGTGGAACAGTTTTCTCATGAAGAAAAGCTTCAGAATATAAAATGATGGACAAATTTTGATTGAGTTGCATGGGTATCACTATAAATCAGCAATCTTCAAAAAACTTTAAAATTGATTTTCTCGGTTATTAAATGTCAAAAATAAAATCTTATTACTAACTCTGGTGCAGAATTTAATTCTCTACAACATTTATTGGAAGTATTTTTGTCTAAAATAATTTGGGAACTTTTGCGCAAGGAAAAACTGATTTCCCATGTTAAACACCTATGGCCAGGTTTTTAATTAACACACTGTATATATATATATATATATATATATATATATATATATATATATATATATATATATATATATATATCTATGACAATGTTGCTAGGCAACCCCTACATAAACATTTCCAACCCGTGGGGTGGAAGTGAAATCTGGTTTTTCCAACCCAAGAGATTGTCGTTGCAGTTAGGAATAACGTATTTCCCAACCTCTAAAAGATTAAGAATCGACATATTACTATAATGATTGTGAATAAAGGCATATTATATATACCCTTCAAAAATACTGTCAATCTTGACAATGAATTGGAAACGTTTCGAAAAATTAGAAGAGTAGGACAAAATATCTTCATAGAACGAATTTAAAATTAAACAATATAAATATAAGGAATAGATGAAAGTAGAATTTTTGGTGTAGAGTGTTGGTATATAAGAAATGTTAAATACAATACAGCGCGAGCAGTCATGTGACTTTGTTTACCTTGACAAGGAGATATGGGTGCCCGTATCAAAATGATAGTAATTATGTACAAAGATGTTAAATATCATAATTCTTCATTCTAAATTTAGTGATTTTCCAATTCCATGCTGTTTATTTTCCTCGACAAGTAAATTTCACGCCACGTGAAAAATTCTGACATTTGACATTTATGTACATAATTACTAGCTGTCATTTTGACATGGGCCTCCATATCTGCTTGTCAAGCCACCAACGTCCTCGCGCCCTATAGTTGAAGCAGCGACAGGTATTTTGCTAGCCGCAACAGATTTTTTTTTGACATATTGTCAAGAACATTATATAATCTATATATTATATTTCGAAAAACTATGAACCTTCTTTCAAACTTTATTGTGAATAAATATACATAGAAAACAGAAAGTTACATTTTCAAAAAATATTTGAATTATTTTATTGATTTATTACATTTCAATTTTTAGAAAACACAATACAAATGTCACTTTGGTTTCCTGAATCACAAAAGAGATTTAGCAGAATCCTATGAGTTTCGTTGAACACAGTTTCAAGATTTCTTCAATTTATTATAATTTTAAACTTTTTTCGTCTCTTGGTCGTGTGCCTGAGTGTATGGTCGCGAATCTGAGGTACCAGGTTCAATTCTGACCGACGCCAAGAATTATTTCGAATTTTAAATAACTCAAAAGTGACCCTTTGGTACACTCTCCACGCCAGCGATGAGTATCCGTCAGGTGATGCCTGGTAAATTGCCGCATTGTACGAATATGTAATCATTACCGATATCTGTGTACAGATTGGCACATGCTGCAATAGGTAATATGGCATGACGATATTTAGTTATATTTTAAAAAGTGTTGACAAATTTATGGAAACTTGGTTTAAGTATATATAAATAAAATACATGTAGCAAGAGAGAGATTAATATTACCTTCCGTAAATGAAACATTAGCACGAATAGGAAATATTTTTCCAAACTCACAACATTTATCACGCCATATGGTAGTTATTGTTATAACCGACTGCCATTCGGCATATGCATTGCTAGCGAAGTTTTTTAACAGACGATGAACCAAATTCTATGTAATATCGAGGTCGTTATTTGCCATATAGATGATGTGTTAATTTATGGAGAAACGGAAGAACAACACGATGCAAGACTAAACGAAGTAATAACACAACTAGAAAAGGCAGGCATAACACTCAATAATAAGTGTTTATTGAAGAAAAATTTAAAAAAAGTTCTGGGTCATATGATCAATCAAGATGGAATAAAGGAAGATCCAGCAAAAAATAAAAGTAATCACCAACATGAAACCTATATGGTAACAGAGTTACGCATATTTTTTAAAATGCTAAATTATATAGCAAAGTTTTTACCTAACTTCGCCGAAGATACTAAGATACTTAGAGATCTGTTCAAAAAGGACAACAAATATATAAGGGACATGACTCATGAACTATGTTTGCAAAACTCAAAGAAAAAGTTAACTGAAACCTCAGTGTTAACGAAGTATGACCCGAACAAGCAATTAAGCTTATTAGCCGATGCATCATCGTATGGACATGGAGCCGTTCTGAACAACAGGAAACCCAAGGATGGAAACCAGTCACATACATATCAAAGTCACTAACAGAAGCGGCAAAAGGACTGGCACAAATTGAAAAAGAAGAATTATGCATCACTTGGGCATGCGAACGTTTGCAATAATATATTATTGGTAAAGTGATAACAATTTCAACGGATCGCAAGCCGTTATTATCTTTGCTAGGAGATAAACCACTTGAAGATCGTACTCCAAGAATTCAAAGACTAAATGCGGATGATGCGATATACAAAATTGTACATATTGCAGGAAAAGATTTACATACCACATATACTCTCTTAAGAGAACCCATCAGTGGGAAAAAATCTGAGAAGATTTTACTAATCGAAGATATGTATAACAATGGTAATAATTTTCTTAAATATTACCCTGCTTCAGATAAAGGTTAGAAGAGATTAGGATTGCACAAGAGGTTGTTAATAAGTTCAAAATATCGAAATATTGTATTCAAAATGGATTGCCGGAGAAAATATATCAGTACAATAAAGACATATCTGATTATTAGAAATGAGCTAACCTCACAAGAGGGATTGGTCAACAAATAGTCATACCGACGAAATTAAGAAGGAAGATATAGGAAAACATACATGAAGGACATCTAGGCATCTCAAAATGCAGGAAACGCGCCTGTGAATGCGTGTACTGTCAATGTAAAATGATATTAAACAGCTAGTAGAAATATGTACAGCTTGTTTAATAGCCAAATCACAAGGAATCTTTAATACCAACATCCATCCCGACTAAGCCATGGGAACTTATAGGGACTGATCTGGCAGAAAGAGACCACAAGAAATACTTACTAGTCACAGACCACTATTCCAGATACCCTGAATTATATCTTATGAAGAATACTATCGCGAAGAAAATTATAGAAAAATTAAAATTTGTATTTATGAGTAACGAACCACCATACAACAACGAAGAAATGCAAGCTTTTGCACAGGAATACGGATTTAGATTAAATACTAGTAGTTTAAAATATCCTCAAAGCAATGACCAAGCAGAAAATGCTGTAAAGGTCATAAAATATATAATAAAAAGAACTGATGATCATTATTTCGGATTATTGGCTAACAGAAATACACCACTCATAGCTTTTGGGTACAGCCCAGCACAAATCTAATGGGTAGAAGAATTAGGGACGCCGTTCCTAAAATGAAGTTATTATTAGAACCGAAAACAATTGACAAATAAAAGTTTCATGAAAGGAACTCAAAGATTAAAGAAAAAGAGAAATATTATTTCGACATAAAATAATTGACCGACCGAGGTGGCTTGGTGTTAGCGTACTAGCTTCACGTGCTAGCGGTTCTGGGTTCGAATCCTGGGTAAGGTATGGAAGTTTGTGTTCGTGTCCCTTTCATCATCTCATATTCATCGAAGCAATGTGTAAATATGAAATGTTACAAAAGTACAACGAAATAATTACTTACCCACATTATCAATTGTAATAACTTGTAAAAGTTGATATACAATAAAGAATTATTGTTATTATTATTACATAAAATAATTGATATCAGAACAAAAAGTGTGGACAACGGATTTAAAAATAAGAGGAAAAATTATTAAATGCTATCCTAATCCTAGAAGCTATTTATCCAAACTCATAAATATTTCCTAAATAACCAAAATCCAGTCATTCCCGAACTTGATACATTAATTTACACCAAAGAAAAACCAAGAGCAAATCAATACAACCAGAGGCAAGAAATTGTGAACAACATGAAGCCGCGAAGACCTCGACCGACAGAAATTAACCAATACCATCCAGTCCAAGAGTAGTCACCCGAAGTGGACGATCCATAAAACCACCAAATAGACTGAATTTATATATTTATGTTTGTTATGTAAAGTACATATTTATTTATTTTGTTAGAAGAAAAAGGGATGTAATATGATACAGTGTAAACCAGGTTTCACATACGCCAAGGAAGTTGGTGTGGTGTAAAAGGGAGTGAGAAAATGGCATCCAAGTGAGACGCTAAAAGGCCAATAAAGATTACGAAATAAACGAATTATCTTTTTATGTTAAAATAAATATACCTGCAAGTAACTCTACATATTCCAGCAAGGATAACACATCCTGCCCACTTGTAAAGACTTGCGCCGCATCCATGGAAGGTACGCCTTGGGTGTTAACGGCAGTGACGTTACCGCTCCCAACACGAGCCTAGATCAGAGACCGCTTTGTGTGAAGAGCCCCAGCCTCTTTGCTACAGTGCTGTTAATGTATTTTTTATAACAATTGCGTGACAGTTTTGTGTTATAGTTCAGTTTGTGGTGTTTAGATTGCATTTTAGATATATAGGCCGACAGCACAAACATTTATCGTAAATGATGGAAGAAACAATAATGACTGAAAATACTTTTATCAATGACACTTGCACATTGATATATTTTTGACAGTACTACAACATAAGGCGCTTTCTTTTTAGGGGGAAAATGAACTGATCTTACCTCATACTGAACTGAATTGAACTACTCCTAAAAAGAACAGTTCGTTTTTTTTAAATAAGAAGAAAACATATAGCATTATATTTATAACGTAATAATTGCTGAATTTGCTTATATAATCTGTCATATATGTGATTGTTTTTGACACATTAAATTATTTAACATTTGAGTGTTTAAATATGGATGTATTTCTTAAGGTAATGAAACATGATATAACATTTCAAAGTAATTATTTTCTTCTACTTCTGTCATTTTAATATCAAATACTTACAAGCAAGACAAAATACATATCAGTAAGTCACGTTGACGTGACATTGACATTCAGGATCAGTTCAAAATCAATTTGATCCAGTTTCTATCGTGGTGCTTTGCGGGGACAGGAGCGAAAAAAAGAGTAGTACAGGGTCATATAATCCCCATTTAAAAAGAATGCGGAATTCCATTTTTGGGTTGATATGAGCTACTAGGAGTTGAAATTCTTGATAAAAAGAAAGCGGCTATAATTATTATTTATAAACATATATGAAATCATGGAAACATAGATATACATAATAAAACAATAAACATTGATCAGAGGGCGTGAAAATTAAAAACTAATTTATTTAACATAAACCTTGTTTTAAAATTCTATTTTAAAAATTTCAAATTTCAATATTTAATTTCACACTTCTGTTAAAAGAACAATGTTTTTAAAAATATTTGTTCAAATAAAACTATATTCTGGTTTAAAATTATATTTTGATAAATTTGTGTGATATTGATAAATAATGAAATTTGACACTTTTAAAACAGCGTTTCCAATACCCCAGTAACAATCGAACATATACTATTAAACTGCCCAAAATACTCAACTGCGAGGACGAAACATCACATCCCACCATCATTAGAAGAAGCCCTGGGGAACAATGCAAACCACATAACCAACACAGTCAACTTCCTCATAGATACCGACCTAATCCAACATATATAAATACAATACAATAACATGTAGACACAAATAATTATAAAATACCCAATGTTCCGGGTACTAATGACCATAGCTGTCGATGTACTCTTTTTCTTTCTTAAATAAAAAAAATCTGTTGTGGCCAGCACAATACCTTCCGTCAATCCTGTGTGTTATGTACAAATTCCATACATAAATTTTCTTCTAAAAGATTCTAATTTTTTGGTATTTTATGATTCCCTTTCTCGGCAACTGAATTCCATTCTCCTGATAACAAACAAAACACATGAAATAAGAAAATAATGAAATTTTGAATGAAAAATTATGACACTTGTCAGTTATGGACATAATTAATTGCTGTCATTTTGATACGGGTTCCCATATCTGCTTGCCAAAGGCACGCGCCCTATACATATTTTTTTTGCAAAAGATGCTATATTTCCAGTAAAGTTATTTCATAAACAAACTATGCAAATTGCACTTGACACTGACATCTACTTCTTCTTCTTTAGTTTTTCCCATTCGTTAGGGGGTCGCTATTTTTTATTTTCTTCTTCCACTCATTTTTATTTGCGTGTCTTCCTCATTCAGTTCCTTTTCTCTCAAGTCTTCTGCAATACAATCTTTTCATCTTATATTTGGTCTTCCTATGTTTCTTCCACCTTCTATTAATATTCATCGCTTCTCATGACATGTTCAAACCAATGTAATCGTCTTTCTTATATCCAGAAACTTCTAACACTAGAGTTACTTCCCTTATTCTGTCATTGATTTACATTTTATTGATACTGACATCTGTCAATTTGAATTATCTGAATATATTAGCAGTTTCCATGGTTAAGTTAGCATAGCTGGCTGAATTATGAAATTTATATGAATTTTTTTATCTTTATTATTCTTTAATCCTATATCTGTTAAATATGAAATATAAAATGCAATCAAATCGTATAGACAATAATATATTCTTTAAGTTATAATAACATTTAACTGAGTTTTTCAAGAAAAACTGTTAAAATCTTCAAATGAGGGTACTTCCGGTTGACCAATTATAACCAAAATCTAATCAAATCTGCATATGGTTGTAAGGAAGAGGAATACGCAAGAATTGTAATTTTTGGAATTCTAGTATTGGAGATATCGTGCAGGAAAAAACGGTCACATACACACACACACACATACACACACACACACACGCACATACGAACACACACACACACATACAGACATCATCGTAAAAATAGTAAAATCGTATTGTAAAGACCCTAAAACGTGCTTATTCAATGGAAACTCACCACCGATTTTTTTGACCAAAGACAATACCTTCCTTACCTATAGGTGACGGAAGGTAAAAACAGCGTTTTTAAACAAGACTTGTGATATCAGCCATAGTTTTTAAATGTTTATAGTGTTTACAATTTTAATAATCACCTTGTTCAATGATAGGACAAGTTAGTAAAATATAGTTAAAGATTATGATTTATAATGAATATTATTAAAGATATAAAATGATATAATTGAAATACCTTGGAAATAATGGTATATTTGTTATAGTGGCTCGTCACATAAATTAATTCAATATATATTATTTTGATTGGCGACTAAAGACCACCTTTAAATAACTAACGAATACCCTGGTAGGAGAAGGAGGGTACTACCATATACTACCGATGGAAGTAAAGAAAGTCAAATAGCTGGGGTGGGGTTATCAGTCCAGTACTGAAATTCTCAAACAGTTTTTATTTAAATGTTTTGCATTAAACTTAATATTTGAAGTTCACTTGCAATTATATATATATATATATATATATATATATATATATATATATATATATATATATATATACATATTTATTATTATTTATTTCAAGAACATTTAGCTCCACGAAGAAATCAGTTTAATATGAAAACTTATATTCGTTGCGTCACATCTATTTTTATCTTCGGGGGACCATAACTCGCTTATTAAAGGGATTTTTTCGCAGGATTTTCACCAGCAGTTTTAGTATTACTTATATTTTCAGACGGAATTATATAAAAAATGGTAAAATCACTCATTGTTTGCATAAGAGTATTATTTTTGTACTTGTGTCATTTTTATTTATGTTCTATATTTGTTTGTAACGTGTTATATTTATATGGTTTTGTATTTACTTTACGTTTATTTTTATATATGTTTGAATGACCCATGTTTTTTCAATTCTTATGTTTAGAGTGTTTTCGTATTTGTTTCATGTTTTTATGCTTCTTGGTATATGTATATGCTTTGTGTTTATGTGCATTGTTTTCTGCGTTTACAACATGTTTTATGTTCAATTTGTCATTGGTTTATGCATGTGTTTTATGTTTATGTACATTATGTTTTATGTGGTTCCAGCATTATGTGTTGGTTATTATTCAGTGAGCAGGATTTAGGAGTGCATTGAAGAAAACAAAATATGAACTTCATGCATACCTATCAAGCTTTCCTTCGTGAATAAAATTCATTTCATCACTGAGAAAATGTATGAAATATTTATTTTACATTAAACTACAATTAACAAAATATTCAATTGTTTCCTACAATGCACTCTTATTAAATCCGATTTAAATCAAATCAGCATAATTTTAATATGCGTTATTTTACTATGGTTATACATATGTATATCGTAGAATTCAGAAAAACACTGAATCGTATAAGCAAATAAAAAATAGGTTGTTGTCATTTAGAATAAGAAAGTTGCACCTCGTATTTTGAGATACACTGGTCTAAAAAATTATTTTTTCGCTCATTAAAAACATTGCTTGCTAATTTAACCGACTTCGCAGCTCCTATACTTCCAAGATAGCAATAGTGGACCACTTAAAATGAACACCCTCTACATATAATCATACTTTAAATTAATATTAAATGGTGTCTCAATTAATTGACAAGCTAATTTATATCAGAATTATAAGACATTATGACAAACAAAAAGTTGTGCATTTGCCAAAAATGAATTTTTAATTCCATTAAACTTCAGCGAGTACGTCACATGTGCAGTATTGTTCTATTATAGAAAAAAAGCGTTCACATTCTCAAAATAAACTACTGCACAAATTAACTACAGTAATGCTAATTTTCCAACAGATATTATTTAATGAATAGGATAGTATTGCTAGCACTTACTTTTAATTAAACATCAAAAGAAACTAGAATAATACAACCTTTTTAGTTAAATTCTGTTTGTATTTATTTAAATTACAACGTTTCGACAATATAGACTATTGCCTTCTTCAGGTAAAAACATGAACTACAAAACAACAAATACAAATAAATAAATAACAAAACATAGCAACAGGTAACTAGGTGACAATTACAACAAATTTAAAATAGGAAGCCATGCACGACTAAGATCTAGACCGTCATAATGATTGAGATTATTACTCTTCGTTTTGTAAATCTCAATGGCTTCTCTAATTAACCTGTTGTTTAGGTGTGTAGGTCTCGCCAGTATTTTTGTATCTTCAAATTTGATACGGTGGAATTCTTCCAGGGCATGCTCTGCAACTGAAGATTTTTCTGGCTGGTTCAACCTGATCGAACGCTGGTGTTCATTCAATCTTGTAGAAATGGTTCTACCAGTTTGGCCAATGTAAACTTTCCCGCAGACACATGGAATCTGGTAAATCCCTGATGACTGAAGAGGGATGACGTCTTTAACTTGTCTCAACATATGTCGAATTTTAATATATGGAGAAAACGAAATCTTCATGTTCTTCTTACGAAGAATTCTACCAATCTTGTCCGTGACATTTTGGACATAAGGAAGTGAAGCAAACAATACGTCTCGTTCATTAGCATTGTTCATTGGTCTTTTCGGTTTCAGGCATTTTTCGATTGAAGATTTAGAAAAACCATTCTTCATAAAAATATTTTTAATTTCTTTAATTTCTTCTTCCAGTTTTTCTGAATGACAAATGTCTGAAGCTCTTCTCATTAGGCATTTAATTGTACCGTATTTCTGAGAAGGATGATGATGTGAATTGGCATTAATATATTGATTGGTGTGCGTAGGCTTCCTGTAGACTGAATGTAGTAAAGAACCATCTTCTTTTCTCTCTAGTAACACGTCTAGGAAGGGAATAATGCCATTTTCTTCAACTTCTACGGTGAACTTAATATTTTCATGGATGTTATTCAAATGGTTTAAGAAAATTGATAAGTTTTGACGTCCATGGGGCCAAATAGCGAAGACATCATCAACGTATCGTAACCATAATGAAGGTTTCATCGTAGTAGAATCCAAAGCTAATTCTTCAAAAAACTCCATATAATAATTAGCTATGGAAGGAGACAGAGGATTGCCCATTGCGACACCATCAACTTGTTTGTAGAATTCGTTGTTAAAAATGAAGAAGCTTGACGTTAAACAATGTCGATATAGTTTCACAATATCTTCTGAAAAATTCTTTTCAAGCAGCTTCAGGGTGTCTCTGATGGGGATCTTCGTAAATAATGACGTAACATCAAAGCTCACTAGAAGATCTTCTGATGAGATATGTATGTTCTTTATAATTTCAATAAAATGTTTGGAATTCTTCACATAGGATGATGAATTTCCAATGTATGGTCTTATGAGATTATCTAAATATTTAGATAAATCGTAAGTGCAAGAATTAATACAATTCACAATCGGGCGTAGGGGTACATCTTTCTTATGTACTTTAGGTAAGCCATAAAATCTTGGAACATAAGGGTCTTGTGGAATAAGTTTCTTGATAATATCTTTATCTAAGCTTGATTGTTTTAATAATTTGGTTGTTTGATATTTTATCGTGCCTAAGGGATTCTTCTTCACTTTTAGGTAAGCAGGATCTTCTAATATAAGGTTGGCTTTACGAATATAATCATCTTTATTCATGATCACTGTTGCTTTCCCTTTATCTGCAGGTAAAATAATCAAATCTTCATTATTTCGTAATTCCTTAAGTGCTTTAAGTTCATTTTTCGGTAGGTTGTTCTTAGGAGGTCGTAACTTTTTCAAAATCTTTGCCGTCTCTACTCGAACTTCTTCAGCCTCTTCTTCTGGTAGCTTCTGAACAGCAGATTCGACAGCAGTCACAATGTCTTCAACAGGAATACGTTGTGGAGTAATGGCGAAATCCAACCCTTTAGACAAAACAGACAAAGCAGAATCCGAAAGCAACTCATTGCTTAAATTTATTACTAATTTATTTATTTCAAAAGTGTTAGATGTCTGTTTTGGATGTTGTTTATTGTAAAGCCTGTCAAATTTAGATTTATGCTTACTACTCACCGAATCATGTAGGTTTTTATTTCTTCTTTGAATTATCTCATTCAAGGAAGCCCAATGTTCTTCATCCATACAATTAAGGGAAAACATTATTTCATTAAGACGTCCATCTAGAGAAGCAAGACCAATGAACAATGCTAATGAACGAGACGTATTGTTTGCTTCACTTCCTTATGTCCAAAATGTCACGGACAAGATTGGTAGAATTCTTCGTAAGAAGAACATGAAGATTTCGTTTTCTCCATATATTAAAATTCGACATATGTTGAGACAAGTTAAAGACGTCATCCCTCTTCAGTCATCAGGGATTTACCAGATTCCATGTGTCTGCGGGAAAGTTTACATTGGCCAAACTGGTAGAACCATTTCTACAAGATTGAATGAACACCAGCGTTCGATCAGGTTGAACCAGCCAGAAAAATCTTCAGTTGCAGAGCATGCCCTGGAAGAATTCCACCGTATCAAATTTGAAGATACAAAAATACTGGCGAGACCTACACACCTAAACAACAGGTTAATTAGAGAAGCCATTGAGATTTACAAAACGAAGAGTAATAATCTCAATCATTATGACGGTCTAGATCTTAGTCGTGCATGGCTTCCTATTTTAAATTTGTTGTAATTGTCACCTAGTTACCTGTTGCTATGTTTTGTTATTTATTTATTTGTATTTGTTGTTTTGTAGTTCATGTTTTTACCTGAAGAAGGCAATAGTCTATATTGTCGAAACGTTGTAATTTAAATAAATACAAACAGAATTTAACTAAAAAGGTTGTATTATTCTATTGAAATATGAGTTCTGAAAGATTTTATAATAATCAAAAGAAACTGCATAACTCAGTATAATAAAAATTCCTCAACTAGTTAATATTGAAAAATACATATTTTAATTTTAATAATATCATTAACAATTTTTCTTTCTTTTTCTGAAGTTAAACTTAATAAATATTTTTGTGTTTGTTCCACATAAAAAAATAATTGGGACAACAGAAACAAATTATTTATAATTTTTTTTTTTCATAGTAGATTTTAAAGTAGTATTGTAACGTGACGGGAGATAAAATAATACTTTACCAGTAAGATTATATACCTTATAATATATAAATAGGTATTTTTGAATTCTGTTAATAACTTTACATTAACGTTACCTGAAAGATCTATTCTTGGAGTAGTACCACAACTTATATTGCATTTTGAAATTATGCTTAAATAATAATTTAATTTACAATTGATTTGGTAATGATGATTATTATTATTTTTTAAATTTATTTATTTTGTATAATCGTCACATAAAATTTAAATGAAGTAACAATATATTGTAAAAATAAAATAATTTGATGGATGTGGTCGCAGTTGAAATTCGTGCTTTTTGTAATGGGTTCAACGAGGTCGGTACTACAATTGGAAAGACTGAATTGGTCAAGGTGGTGGAGGCACCGTTGAAAATGGTGTAGTGTTGCTTTTTCCTTTTCCTGAATTGTAGTGTCGCTACCATTGTACTTGACCCATTGTAACTTGTAACGAGTGTAGTGATCAGAGGTCCTCAAGATCTTTAATGATTTTCGGGGCACCGAATTGTGCTAATTTATTTAGCGTTACTGCATCACGAAAAGGCGACCTGGCCTAAAAAAATTCATTTATACCTATAAAATAATCTATAGAAAAAAGACAGAATTTTATACATGACGATAAATTTTAATAATTGACGCGCGAAGAAAAAAATTCACCCGTGATTTCATCGCTTGTAATTTAATCCTTCTCACTCGTCGATAAAATAGAATTCGTGTTCTATAAAAATTACTATTTTTGATGGAGTAATTTTCTCTTCTCCAAAGTTGTGATAGAATTAGTTGAACGTGAACTTCTGATCATGACTCAAGACAGAAGCTATTTCTCTCTCTCTCTTTCTATCATCCGGTGGTGACCTTTAAAGTACTTTCTATAATGCGCAATTATAATTTTATATAATTTTTGGAAATTAATTAAATTATTAGCAAAAATAGTTTAATAGATTTTTCCTATTCTTCTATTTATTTTATAGCAAAAACTGTACAGAATTAGGAGTTGTATACAAAATTATTTCTATATTTTTTAAAATACCTACCTTTGTTTTTTGGTTTCGTCACAATTTCAAAATTACTGTTAGTGTCAGAAACCATGGCATTTGTTTTATTTCTGGTTTTCATAAATTATTTATACACGTTAACTTATCTTTTAAATAAAAACAAATAAAAATTGCTAAGTAACCAAAAATATAATATTTAAAAACAATTTTATATTAAGGTTTCAATTTTGAACAACTCTGCTCTCTACAGTTTTTACCTAAAACTAATGGAACAGGAATTTGTATAAAACTTGTATCACATGTTAATAAATCCCACTACCTGGTATAATATAGTATGTAATTAGTTACAATACCCAACAGGCTCACGCCCAATTCTAGGGTAGGGAAAACAAAACCTGGTAATAGATTGTCTAGTATGCTTATTACATATTAAGTTGACGTAGTAGTTGTAGTACTGACGGTATGGATGACGCATTTTTTTATTGTTAACAAACGTCCTAAAACGTTTAGGTTCAGTATTAATATCATTTTGTATTTTGTCGCAGTGAGTTTTATATGCCAAATTAACATCACTTTTAATTTCGCGGCGCAATAAGTAAAACTGATCTTTGTCAAGGATATTACCAGATTTTTTGAAGTACTTCCATGCTTTGTGTTTCAGTTTAATTTTTTTGATTATTTCCTTCGTATACCAGACTGGATAGTTCTTAGAGCATTTTGATTTAAGGGGAATATGTTTAACAAAAACCTCATTTAAAGAATAATATAATGCTTCAACTTGATTAATATCGCTGTAATTATTAAGGAAATCCCAATTAACATTACCAAGATCAGCGTACAAATTTAGAAAATTCGCTTTTCTGAAATTAAAATTTTGTCTACTTATACTTCTAAATTTATTACATGTAATATATGTTTCCACAATTAATGCGGAATGGAATTTTTCCTCTTGATCGTCAAATGCATGTGAAACTGAACAGTTTGTGTCACTAAGAATTAAATCTAGAATTCTATTATGACTATGTAGTTGAATAAGAAGAATGAGCGAAGATTGTTCACTGAAACTTATTTGCAATTAATCGTAAGTTCAGTCTTTACAGCTTAAGAAGATTTCACATTTCGTATGCTACAGGTTGGGAAGATGTGTGATCTCACATGATTTAAACGAAAATCCTTATTCAAATGTATTAACATCATACGAGTATATAGCATCTAAATTTATATACATGCTTATGCCACAAGTTCTAAAATCCGACATATTGCAAAATATATGTTGATTTCCAATATGTCAAATATTTTACATTATTCCTCAGCCGAATTAATTATGCTGAAAATATAGATTCTCTTTTTATTTTGTAACGTATACGAGTATATCCAAAATTAATGATTAATGTCATATATAAGTATAAATATGAAGTTGTATTTAGTTTGTAGTTTCCGCCAAGTTATAATTATTGTCTTCTAATTAAATAATGGTAGGTACTTTTGGTAATAAGAGTTACTACATTGCACAAGAGGACAGATGGTCAATGCTACCTTTGTAGTATTTAAGGCCGGTCAACCTAAAAAGTCTTATTTAGTAAGTCAATACATAATGTAGATTATATGACATGGCGAAGTCGTGTGGTCGTATATAGAACAAGCAACTAAAGAAAGTTTGTAAAAATACTTATAATAAAGAAGTTTTTTTTTTTTTGGTGTGAAACGTAACAGAAATAGGAGTTGCTGAAAAAGCCAAGTATTAGAAGTCAGTCACCTAATAGGGGTAAAAATAAGTTATCCTGTTTGTGGAAATTCGAAAATGGAATTTAGAGTCCCTCCTCCGCTATCATTTGAAGGAAATGTTGCAGAAAATTTCAGACGTTTCTCGCAATCCTTTGAGATATATTTGTTGGCAAGTAGTAAAGATAGTAAAAAAGACAAGGTTAAAATTGCTCTTATGCTAAACTTAATGGGAGAAGAAGGTCTGGAAATTTTTAATACCTTAAAAATAACGGAAGAACAAAAAGAAAAATATGATAAGGTTGTAAAAGAATTACAATCATATTTTACACCAATGAAAAATGTTGTACATGAAAGATTTGTGTTTTATAATAGAAAACAAGAAGAAAATGAGCCTTTTGTCCGCTATCTAACACATTTGAAGAAACTGTCGAAAAATTGTGAATTTGGTCAACTCACAGATTCTATGATAGAAATAGAATTGTGTTGAGTGTTAAGAAAAAGATCTTCGAGAAAAAATGTTATATTCCCGAGATTTGACGCTAGAAAGTGCTGCAACAATATATAGGGCTAATGAAATAGCAAGGGCTCAAGTAAAGGAAGTACAGTCAGGTCAAGAAGTCAAAGGAGATGCATTGAAAGAGAAAAGTAAGTAAACTTATAGCCGTGATTCCCACCGAGACGTTCGAAAAGAAAGGAAAAATAAAAATTAGGGAAGAAAAAAACTGAATATTAAAATTGTGGCCGTAGTCATGGAAGAAGATGCTCAGCTTATGGTCATAGGTGCAACAAACAAACATTTTGAGAGTCTGCAGCAGGAGGTATATCAAAGAAGTGCAGGAGGGTTCTGAAAGTGATACTGGTAGCGAAAAAGATGAAGAATTTTTAGTCTCAACTATCACGGTCAATGAGGTGAAAAAAGGTAATGAATGGATTGAAAGGTTAGTGTTAAAATAAGAAAATAAACTTTAAAGTGGATATTATTTCTAAAATGTGTAGGAGTGTGTCAAAAAATGGTGTGATATATCAAAAACCAAAATAATTTCAGAGACTTATATTAGTTTCAAAATTAAGCCATTAGAAACTGCTAATTTGAACTGTAAATTCAAGGATAATTTAAAAATAGATTTTGCTGTGGTTGAAGAAAAATTAGTGTATATTTTGGTTTAGAATCATACTTAGATTTAAAAATATTGTCCAAAGTTCATATTATTGAAATGAATAGTGAGAAACAAACAATTATAGAGGAAAACATAAATGTTTTCACAGGATTAGGAAAATTTAAACAAAAATGTCAATTAAAAGTTAAAACGGGTGCAATTCCTGTTGCGTGACCACCCAGAAGGGTACCTCTGGAAATAAAAGATCGACTTTTAGAGAAATGAGCTATATTATCTAAGTATCAAGGACCTACTGAACGGTTGAGTAACCTGGTAATTATAGAGAAAAGTGATAAATCTCTAAGATTGTGTTTAGACCCTACAGATTTGAAACAAGTATTGGAAAAAGAATATTGTGTTATTCTCACATTTGTTGAAAAATAAAAGTTATTTTTCTGTACTAGACTTTAAAGAAGTATTTTATCAGGTTCATCTCGACAAGTCAAGTGTTGTATAGTCGAAACGTTGGCGTGAATAAATTTTATCATTGACTGCAAGTCCGAAACACAGTTACTACATGTTTCCATCTCCAAGTCAAGTAAACTTTATGCTTTTGGTACACCGTTTGGAATATGGAAGTTTAATAGATTACCATTTGGTTTAGAAATTGCTCCTGAATTTTTTTAAAGATTAAATATGGAAAATTTTGGCGATATCCCAGGATGCATTACATATTTTGATGACTTATTGATTTGTGGTAAGGACCTAGAGGAGCATGATAGAATCCTTCAACAAGTATTGAGTAGAGCAAGACAAATTGGTGTCAGATTTAATCCTAATAAATTTTAGTATAGATTGTACGAAGTTAAGTATCTTGGGAATATATTCAATAAATCTGGTATGAAACCAGATACAGAAAAAATTAAGTCAATTATTAATTTAAAAGAACCAACTAATAAAAAAAATTACAACTCATACTCGGTATGATTAATTATCTTCGTCGTTTTCTACCTAATTTATCGGATATATCAACCACATTAAGGGAATTGTTAAAAAAGGGAAAGACTTGGGTATGGTATCAAACACAGTCTGATTCCTCAAATTTGATTAAAAATTTGGTTAGTTCTCCACCAGTATTTGCAAACTTTGCTGAGAGCAACCCAATAGTAATGTAAACAGATTCTAGTAAAAGTGGCGTTGGATGTGTTTTCCTGCAAAATTACAAACCTGTTGCTTTTGCGTCGCGATCTTTGACTGTCAAACTAGATTTAGTCAAATCGAAAAAGAATTTATTGCGATTTTATTTTCATGTAACAAGTTCTATATATATGGTAGGCAAGTAAAAGTATACACTGATCATAAACCGTTGGTAGTAATTATGAATAAAGGTGTTACAACGAATGAAGGTAATGTGCAAGAGTTAACATTACTTAGGAAACATTGTGAAAAAGGATGGCCGAAAAGCGTTACTCAAGCTCCAGATTTGATAAAGAACTATTTTAATTACAGAAATTAAAAAGATGTAAGATGTTGATGTCAAAAAAACTCAACAAAGGACAGGACAAATATTATTTTGGCCAAATATTAATAATAACATTGCAGAATTTATTTAAAAATGTAGTAAATGGAAATGTTTCAGAATAACAATCAAAGAGAACCAATGATTCTGAGGAAAATATCTGAGGTGCCTTTTTAACAACTAGCATCGAATATTTTGGAATATGAAGGTCGATCATATTTAGTTGTTATAGATTATTTGCCTTAATGGCTTGAGGTTATACCCTTGCAATCCAAAATGTAACTTTTTCAACATATGTCATACCACTGCAGATCGTAGCAGACAATATGCCATATATTTCTATGGAAAGTCAGGAGTTTGCAAGAACACTTGGCCCTAATGGAATATAGAAATACACCTATCTCTGGTACTGACAAATCTCCAGCACAACAGAAGTAAACTTCTAATTACTGCTCTATATTTTTTTTTTTTTGGTTGCTTGAACACGGTATTTTTGCGCTCTCCGTTTACATACAGTATATACATTTATTCAGTCAGTATAAATTTTGAAAACTATATCAACCTGTCAGTGAAAACTTTGTGCGCAATAAAGTGATTCAGTTTTTGTAAGTGCATTGTGAATGAATTAGTTCTACATTTATCGTGTAAGTAAAGATTTATCACTTGCACCCTGTCATTTCCTAATCAATCGAGTTGATTCGACTACAAATTTAATTAACAACACACGAATCACAAGAGTATACTATTTCGTATATCATCGGCTTACACCTAGATATGTCTACCTGTCCAAATTGTAATAAAGAAGTAAAAAATATAGATCAGCAAAAATCTATATCTTGTGATGGCTGCCAAAAATATGTTCACTTGACTTGTGTCAATCTAACATCAGAAGAAGGTAAACATCTTACCCGATCAACCGTAAAGTCCGTAAAAATATTTTGCAAAGACTGTGTAACCGAAGCTGATACATTTTCTACTTTAAAAAGGATTATACTTGATCTAAAATCTGAAATTGAAGAACTTAAACAAAAATTTAGTACTACTAATAGTATAAATTTTAATCAATCCGCTTTCACGGAAACTCTTATCGTCGAAATTAACCAGCGTCAACTTCGACAAAATAACGTAATTGTTTCTGGGTTACCTGAATCTGACTCTGAAAATCTTTCTAAGAAAGTTTCAGCAGTTATTGAAAAAATTGCTCCGAATACTAATATCTCAGATTGTAAAATTCATCGAATTTGAAAAACAACAACTATTTCACGTCCCCGTCTTGTTAAAATTAGATTTCAAAATTCTGAAAATGCAAAAAAACTATTACGCTTGGCTAAAAATGCTCGAAATCACCGAGATAATATCTATATTAATAGTGACAAAACGCCTATGCAACAACAATTGTTTAAGGATGTTAAAAAATAATTAGATCAACGCAAATCCCAAGGAGAAAATTATCTTTATATTTCTCATAAAAATGGCTACCCTCAAATACTAAAAAACTAAACTCTTCACTACCCAACACGATTCATCTTACCATTTTTTATCAAAACGTCCAAGGGCTCAACACTAAAATGAACCAGCTTTACTCAACCCTCCCATCTCTTGATTATGACGTCATCTGCCTCAGTGAAACGTGGTTAAGTGATAGTGTGCTTGATTCTGAAATCTGTGATGGTTCTTCTTCAGTGTTTCGTTCTGATCGTAGCTTTGCTGAATGTAATGTATCTCGAGGTGGCGGCGTACTTATTTTAATTAAGAAAAAAATTAACGCAGTTATTGTCAATTTGAAAGACTTTTTGCATTTCCTGCCACATAATATTGATGTGGTTTGTTGTAAACTAATTATTAATAATGCTGTTATTTATGTATTCACGGTTTATATTCCCCCAGCTATGAATTATGATTGCTATAGTAGTTTCTATGAATTTTTTGAGAATTTGCCTTTTTTATTTGATAATAATTTCCTGATTGTTGGTGATTTTAATATCCCTGAATATGTGTCTGATACTACTCATCGAAATGTTTTGTTATGTAATAATTTTATATCTTTTATTGAAGCTAAGCAATTTAACAATGTGTACAATTCTAATAATAGATTATTAGATTTAATTATTTCCAATGTATCTTGTGTAGTCAATACGGATGATTCTTTGTTTGATGTTCAATATAATCATCATCCTCCAATATCTATTAATGCCAATTTTTCATTAAATAATTACCATATAGACTGTTTGCATAATGTTGTATCTGAGTCATTTAACTATAAAAGAGCTGATTTTCCGAAATTGTATCATTTAATTTCTTCATTTGATTGGGATACGTTAGAAGATTTTTCTGATGTAAACGTAGCGTGTGAATATTTTTACACTAATTTATATTCGATCTTTAAGGAATGTGTTCCAATTAAATTTAAAAGAATTGTAAATTATCCCCCTTGGTTTACATCACAAATTAAATCAGATCTCAAGCTGGAATCGCACTATTTCAAAATGTTTCAAAAATATCCTCTTATTGTAAATTATAATGAAAAATATAAATTTTTGAGATCCAAAATTAAAAAATGATATTAGAATATCATATAATAATTATGTACATAATTGTGAAAAGTCATTGATTACTGAACCGAACAAATTTTGGAATTTTGTGAACGCAAAAAAGAATGTCATCTTTTCCTTCTACTATGAATTACAATGAAAATCATTTTGAAAAACCGAAAGATATAGCTGAAGCTTCTGCAGCACATTTCCACAATGTCTATTCTCCTCAGTCAAATGATTCTCTTCCAGATATTAAAACTGTATCAAATATTCCAATTACAATAACTGAGTTATCTAGCTATGAAATTGAGTCCGCATTGAAAAAACTTAAGTCCAATCTATCTTGTGGACCTGATTTAGTTCCAAATTTAATTATTAAAAATTGTTCATATCCGTTTTCTCGAGCACTGTGCCATATATTTAATTTAGCACTTAAGACTGAGAATTTTCCTGATGTTTGGAAGATTGCTCGTGTTACTCCGGTTTTTAAATCCGGTGACAAGTCCAGCATACAAAATTATAGACCGATTGCTGTAGTTTCAAATTTTAGTAAAATATTTGACAGCATAATATATAAAACAATTTATAGTCGAATTAATAACCAAATATCGTTTCGTCAGAATGGATTCATGTCCAAAAGATCGACTTCTACCAACCTGTGCTACTTTACACACTTCGTTTCATCTGCTCTAGACAATAATACCCAAGTTGACACAATTTATACTTTTTAAGCCTTCGACAGAATAGATCACGCCATTTTAATCAACAAACTTCATTCTTATTCTTCATCTAAATCCTTAATTTCACTTCTTTCTTCCTATTTACAAAATAGATTCTTCTTTGTTCACTTCCTTGGCTACAACAGCTCTCAGCTTGATGTTCCCTCAGGAGTTCCTCAGGGATCTAATCTTGGCCCTCTTCTTTTGCTTCTCTTCATTAATGATTTATCATACATATTTGATAGTAACATACATATGTTTGCAGATGATCTGAAAATTTTTCGTGCTGTTTCAAATTACATTGACTACTTAGAATTACAGCATGATCTTAATAAATTAAACGAGTGGTGTGATCTAAATAAACTTTATCTTAATGTTAACAAATGCAAAGTCTTAACATTTACGCGAAAAAAGTCACATACCATTTTTAATTACAACATTACCAGCATAGTTTGGCGAGGTGCGCTACAATGCGCAATCTTGGTGTCTTATTTGACTCTAAATTAACATTTGTGTTTCATATTCAACTAATCACAAGTTCCGTTTATAAAATGCTTGGATTTGTTATCCGTAAAACTTGTAACTTTCATAATATACAGGCAATATTTTCATTGTAATTTTGTTTTATTAGGTCTAAACTAGAATAATGCTCAATAATTTGGAGTCCACTCTATGATATTTACCTAAAGTTGATTGAGTCTATACAAAAAAAAAATCTTAAAATATATTTATTTTAAAATCATGGGCTCTTATCCTGATTATAGGGTTTCTTATGAAATCTTGCTAACTATATTTGATTTCAAGTCTCGTTTGCATAGAAGAAACTTCAATACACTCATGTATCTTTTTAAGCTTATTCACAGCATTACAGATGACCCGTATTGCCTAAGTACCCTTGATTTTATTGCTCCTACAAGTCAAACCCGATCACAAAATCTTTTCTATGTGCCAGCGCAAGAACTAATATTTTTTTACAATTTCCAATAATACGTACGAGTCAATTAAGTAATAAATTTTCTGACAGAGTTGACATATTCTTTAATTCGTATAATGACTTTCGAAATCAATTAAATATCTGTAATTTTTAGTATATGTATTTAATCAATATTTTTCATGTAACCAAATTTATATATATTTTGTATATATTTCTTTATTATTCCTACCCTCTCATTGGGCTACGCCTGTTGGGTAGTGTACACTTAAAATAAAATAAAATAATAGTATTTTACCAGAACATGTTAATCTAAGAGAAGAGACGGAAAGATTGGAAAATAAAAGACAGATCTATAAAGACTACTAAGACAGATTTCCATAAAAAGAAAAGCTATTAAAGAAGGAGATCATGTTGTTGTGGAAGGAAATAATATCTGGAAACCAGCAATAGTAAAAAAATTCTTAGAAGATCCTAGATCATATTTAGTAGAAAAGGGAAGTGGAAGAGTAATTGGACGAAACAGTTATCATTTAAGGCCAACTAAGAATAAACTCGAGGTGCATAAACACATACATCATGAAGAACCAGCCGTATTATCTAAATAAGTTAACCAGAAGCAGAGGGTTGTAAGATTGCCTCTGTGCCTTAAAGATTATAAACTTTAATAATATTTCAGGTTACTGGGGATCACATTGTTTTGTTAGGGAGGAGATGTCATATATAAGTATAAATATGAAGTATTTAGTTTGTAGTTGACGCCTAGTTATAATAATTGTCTTCCTATTAAATGGTGATAGGGACTTTTGGTAATAGGGGTGAAAAGTCTGTTATTTTATCAAGTAATAAAGGTTTAGTAACTCAATACATAATGTTGATTATGTGACAATTAAGGTTCATAAATATGCCTCACAAGTACAAGAACTAAAAGTATAATCCGAAACTAGGCAAAAATTTGAAGTGTACTATATATCTCGAGACTGATAATTCGACATAAAACAACTAGATATAGAGATAGTTGTATCGTTTTTTCAGCTAGGTTACTTTGGATTAAGTATATAAAGTTAGGTATGTTAGAATGGAGTAAATTTGTCAGTTTCCCTAACAATATCTAATGCAACTTAAACTTGCCATCTGACCAATCTTACATGATTTAACATAACCTGAGTTAACTTAATGTAGCCGAAGCATTTATACAAATATATGTACATAGTTTTCATATATGCTAGTACCGAGTTTTGAAGTCAAAAACAAGATATATGTATTGCAAAATACTTGGCAATTTTTATCATATTACACAGCAGAATCATGTTACAATAAGTCAGCGTTTGTTAAAAACATTTTTTAATATGCCTCAATGTAAAATATGTCTGGGATATATACATAATTCTATAAGGTTGGTTCCAACAAACAGTTTTGAACTATTGCTGTACTAGTTCGAAATCATAATATGCACATAGATCGACGCAGATTTGTTTGGGACTATTTACGATTTCAAAATTTGTTGTTCAGTGATACTAAGCTAAAATAAACAATTTTCAAAAATGACAGATGACGTTATAGATAATTTATGAATATACTGCTTCAAATCATCATATTCATCACTACTTATTTGTTGAAACTGAAAGTCATTTTCTTCACTTAAATCTCTCATAGTAATGAAATTGAATTCTACATGAAACAGCAAAATTATTTTTTGCACGATCATGCTTTTTTTGCTTACTTACTGTCTATTTCTGACAGTAAGTTGGTTTTACTGGTTGCTAGTTTAGCAAAACGATAAGTGACTAACTTACCGTTCATTGAACGGTAAGTAAGTTCACATATAGTACAAATACACAGAAATGATTTAATGCATTATTGTCTTCTATATCATATATTTCATTTTATATCACATATGATATATTTTATTTTATTTATTATTGAAATTAAAAGTACAGTTATTAACAATACGATTATTAAAATACAATGACAACGAATTTTCATTATTATTTTTGCACATAGAAAATGTGTCGGATGAAACAGAACCGGAAGGCTGCCGTTATACATCTTCAGGGATGTTACGGGATGTCTTGCTATCATGCAAAATGTTTTTAGCAATTTCCACTTTATTTTGCATGGAATCTTCAACGTAACTTTCGGACACACTCGAAGATTTCCTACCTCCGTGTCGCTTCAGTCCGAGAACATCCACCCCGTTGTCGGCTAAGTACGCCTAAATGAATGGTCGGTGTATCTAGCTGTGTCTTCTAATTCCAAATATTCCGCAATTTTGGAAGGCCAACTCCCAATTGTACCCTCCCGCACCACTTGATTTGAACATTTACCGTTACGAAAATTTAGAAATAAATGCTCAGACTTTGGATTGCGTGGTCGATGTTCTATGCACTTGCGAAGAATTTCAAAATAATGAGTTTCTTCATTTTCGTAGTTCACAATAGTAAAGGTGCTTTGGATATTGTTTTTTGTATTCGGAATTTTTATGATAATTAGTTCTCCACGATCTTGAATATGTCCCATTTTCCTGTTGTATAACTCTTCCCTTCTACAAGCTTCCGATATTACCAATATAACTGCCACCTAAATACGTAAATACACTAGGCATACATTTTGTAACTACTTTAAATAAAAATTACCTTATAAACGAAGAATGTTTCATCGGGGGCTTCATTTATAAATAGGCACATATCTTCTCTAATGAAAACACTTGTTTTTTTAGGCCTGTATCCCACATTATTCCTTTTTAGAAACGCAATAAGGGTGGAAAACTTCGAAATATTTATTCCACCGTAAAGAAACATTGTTAACCTCAACATAGAATATTCGGCCCAAACTATCTGGAGCCTTCAACTGCACACATCTTTGTACAAAATAAACCGTCAAACTTTTTCGCTTACATCGTTTATATTCTTTTCTTCACATCATGTCTTAAGAAGGGGGTATGTCGTTTCGTAGTGCTCCCGAGATTTTTCAGGAACTAGGGAGGAGCATCCAATGTTCCAATGCTTCTTCTAAATTTAGCTCATAATAACCTTTAGTTTCGGATTTGTCCGAATGGCTCATTTTACAGGTTCTAGGCTTTCTTTCACAATCACAAAAACACCACTAAATAACAACATTGAAAAAAAACTGATGTAGCCAGCACAATACCTTCCGTCAATCCTATGTATTATGTATAAATTCCATACATAAATTTACTTGCGAAAAATTCAAAATTTCCAGTAAAATTATTTCATAAATAAGCTATGCAAATTGCACTTTACACTAACATCTTCTTCATCTTCTTCTTTAGCTTTTCCCACTCATTACGGGCCGCTATTTTTTATTGTCTTCTTCCACTCATTTCTGTTTTGCGTGTCGTTCTTATTCAGTTCTTTTTACCTTCCGTCACCTTTAGGTACGGAAGGTATTATCTTTGGTCAAAAAATTCAATGATGAGTTTTTAGTGAATAAGCATGTTTTAGGGTCCATATAATACGATTTTACTATTTTTACGATGACGTCTGTATGTATGTATGTATGTATGTATGTATGTATGTATGTATGTGTGTGTGTGTCTGTGTGTGTGTGTGTGTGTGTGTGTGTGTGTGTGTGACAAAAGTTACGCATCCCATAACTTCAATACCACGATTCCAAAAATTATAATTCTTTCGTATTCCTCAAGTTTACATCCAGAAGAACAAGTGATTAGATTTTGTTTATAATTGGTGAACCGGAAGTAGCCTTATTTGAAGATTTAACAGTTAAATTTGATTTATTGACATTTAACGTTATTATAACTTAAAGAATATATTATTCTGTATATGAATTGATTACATTTTATACTTCATATTCAATAGATACAGAGTTAAAGAATTTTAAAGAAATTTAATTTTATAATTCAGCCAGCTATGCTAAACTTGGAAACTACTAATATATTCATATAATTCAAATTGACAGATGTCAGTATCAATAAAAATAAATTAATATGGCAGATATGAGGATGTTGATGTAGATGTTGGGGAAGGCACGGAAAGATACGGTAAGAAAATAACTCTAGTGTTACAAGTTTCTACAAAGATACAAGAAGAAAGGCGATTACATTTGCTTGAACATGTCATGAGGAGAAATTAAGAATTATATTTGGACAAGAATGAGTAGTTTAGTAATAGAAGGTTGAAGAAACAGAGGAAGACCAAAGATAAGATGGAAGGACTGTATTGCTGAAGATTTGAGAGAAAAAGAACTGAATGAAAACGACACGTAAAAATAGCGACCCCTAACGAATGGGAAAAGCTAAAGAGGAAGAAGGTATCAGTGTCAAGTGCAATTTGAATAGTTTGTTCATGAAAAAATTTTACTGGAAATTTAGAATCTTTTGCAAGAAAAATTTTGTATGGAATTTATGCATTATACACAGGATTGACGGAAGATATTGTGCTGGCCACAACATATTTTTTTCTCAAGTCGTCCACAATACAGTCCTTCCAACTTATCTTTGGTCTTCCTCTGTTTCTTCAACATTCTATTTCTAAGCTATTCCCATCTCTCCTCATGACCTGTTCAAACCAATGTAAACGTCTCTCTTGTATCTTACCAGAAACTTCTAACACTAGAGTTATTTCCCTCATTCTTTCATTCCTTACCGTATCTTTCCGGGTCTTCTCCAAAATCTATCTCAACATCCTCATGTCAGCCACATTCAGTTACTTTTCATTAGGTGCGTTAAATAAGCCCTAGGAAAACAAGCAATTAGTACTAAAATTTGTTGAACGACTTTGCTAGCCTAGTATTTGCTTGATTTGCTCGGAAGCAAACCAAGTGCCAAATTTGTCGTTTGTCTTGCTAACTTATGAAATATAATGGCGGGAAATGCAAATTATACATACATGAATTTAACTTGTGCTGTTTCTATCTCATTTTATGGTGTTTTTATATCAATAACATGTTAAAAAGGCTTTCAAAGTTTTGTGATGAAAGTTCATAACTTTGTTAAATTTAAAATATTTTCTTAGACCTAAATAAATGTTCAAAATTAATTCCACTATCTGCAAATAACTGTACCTACCTATAAATTCATTTTGTATAACTTTCCAGACCAATAAAAGGGATATGAGAGATACACATGTTATATTTGACAACTGTAAAACTTTCTCGGTGACATTTGTGTACTAAGCAACAAGTCTCGTTTGCTTACCTAGCATTTGCTAGAACTACTTACTTCATTGAACACACCTATTGATACTGACATCTGTCAGTATCTGAATATATTAGCAGCTTCCATGGTTAGCATATCTGGCTAATTTATGAAATTTAATATCTATATAATAATTCTTTAACTCTTTATCTATCGAATATGAAGTATAAAATGCGATCAAATCGTATAGAGAATAATATATTCGTCAAGTTATAATAACGTTAAATGTCAATAAATGATATTTAACTGCGTTTTTTGAAGAAAAACTGTTAAAATCTTCAAATGAGGATACTTCCGGTTGACCATTTATAACCAAAATCTAATCACTTGTTCTTCTGGATGTAAACTTGAGAAATATGAAAAAAATATAATTTTTGGAATCGTGGTATTGAAGTTATGCGATCCGAACCTTTCTTCACACACACACGGACACACAGATACACACACACACATACGTACGTACAGGCATCATCGTCAAAATGGTAAAATCGTATTATATGGATCCTAAAACGTACTTATTCACTAAAAACCCATCATTGAATTTTTTGACCAGACAATACCTTCTTTACCTAAAGGTGACGGAAAGTAAAAAACAATATAAATTGTACGCATATGCAAAAAACCTTTAACATCAGTTTTGACAATTTACATTTTTTCCAGAGATAACATTGATTTTTACTTTTATACAAAATTTGGACTATGACGTGATTGGTCAGTTTTAAAGGCCTCCAGTTCTTGGGGAAAGCTGGTTAAACAAAAATTATTGCCAGATTTACTATCTATGAGGTTAATTCTATAATGGGTTAACTGTTGTACACTTACTTACATAACACTGTGATTAATTATTACAAATTTTGATACACATCATTTTAAATGCTTTTTTATCGTTCTTAAAACTTAATATACTATAACATCCATTGAACTTGCAACAGTAGATTTTTTTTACCTCTCTCTAAGAGAGGTATTGGATTCATGCTAAAAATCGCATATCCAGATTTTATTGAATAAGCACGATTTAAGGTCCATAGAAACCGATTTTAACATTTTTACAATGATGTCTGTGTGTGTGTGTGTGTGTGTGGATGTGTGTGTGTGTGTGTGTGTGTATGTGTGTGTGTGTGTGAGGTTGTTACTACAAATATTAAAGATAATTAAATTCTCAATCTAACACACATAATTTTTTTATTATATCTCGTATAGGTTTGGAGATATAGTATATAATAATATAGAATAATCTGTTGTAATAAATCTCGTTGCCCGAAAAATATTTGCGATATTTAAATTTTTGTAATTGACATGTAAATGCAAAATGTCACTGTCAGATTTTTCTGGGAGGTGAGAGTACATTTAATACCTATATATTGTATTATTAATTAATTATATATTTAAATTACAGATGTTAATATTACATATATCCTTAAGAAATACCGCTAATACCGTCATGAATTTGAAGAATTTTGAACATAATAGAATAGTAGGATAAAATTTCTTATAGAACGAAAGAAGAGAAACAATTTCAATTATTTGTGTGTACTTATAGGGCGCGAGCAGACCTGTGACTTTGTTGGCCTTGGCAAGCAGATGAGGATCCATGTCCGAATGACGGCTAGTAGTTTTTACATAGATGTCACAATTGTCATATGTCATAATTTTTCATTCAAAATTTCAAAATGTTCTGATTCATTAGTATGGAATATACTTGTCGAGGAAAATAATCCACATGGATTTGGAAAATCATAATGTTTCGAATTAAAACTTATGATACTTGACACCTATGTATATTACTAGCTCTCATTCTGACACGGGCCCCCACATCTGTTTGCCAAGACCAACAAAGTCACATAACTGCTCGCGCCCTATACTACATAAAATGAAAATGGCGAAAGGTATTGTGCTGGCCACAACAGATTTTTTTTAACTTGGCATGATCTGACTCCTAGTACATTCTCCAGTACGCTGACTGCTTCGATTAATTCCAAACTGGTTTTACATTGGTCGGAAGCTTATTGGAATGTCAAAAGTTCACTTTGCAGTTTGTTGTAAGGCTGTTTTAATTTTGCGCACGCATCGGATGGTTTTTAACTGATTTATTAGTTTTTTTTTCATACTAGACCTTATTTTAATTATGTCAGTTATACACGAGTTGAACTGCGGAACAAATCCATATATTGGAGTTTCCCTATTTACGGACGGCACCATACTTATTCAATTCCAGTCGCGGCACCATAGGAGTTTATTTTTTAAACATTATTTCCTTGTTCATTTTCATAATTTTCATCGGATAATAATATAAATAAAATGTCATACTGATCACCTTGTTTTTAACATACCATAATGTACGAAGAAAAGCTACAGTGTTAAAATATGAAGTATTTTATTGTTTCCTAAAAACTCGAATTTTTAGACATGATCTTTTTTTGTTATTTTCTTGTAAAAAAAATTTTAGTTGAAAGTTTACAATAACTGACAAATAGATACAAACTCAAGAGAATATAAATTAAACAACCCTACATTTCTTCTATGGTTTCCGCTCTTACTTGGTGAAACTTGCACTCCATTATTTAACGGAAGGGTTCAAAATTACTTGGTTTTTAGTTTCACTATATACTTTTTATATTTTGTTAACTAGTTTCGCTATACAATAGCATCATCAGAACTATAACTAAAATAACCTAAAACTAAAACATATTGTATATATATATATATATATATATATATATATATATATATATATATATATATATATATATATATATATATATAATAACAATCTTAATGCCATCTGTGTGGAGTTAGGAGTATGCAGTTTTATTATACAATCTTAATGCCATCTGTGTGAAGTTTTGTGGTTTTATTAAGTCTTAATGCCATCTGTGTGAAGCTATGTAGTGTTATATTATAGATTTTCCAAGAATTTTATTAGGGGTGAATTGTGTAGGGTTGTCTGGTCATTGAGTGTTTTTTCTTTATTGTTGATGGATTTGCCGATTTCTAATGTCTCTAAGATGTTCAGTCGCATCCCTTTGTCCTCTATATGTAAAATTTCGGGTTCAAAGTTACTAGTGTGATTACATTCTAGAAGGTGTTCAGCGAATGTGGAGTCTGTTTTATTTTTAATAAATGATTTTTCGTGCTCTGTTATTCTAGTTTTAAAATTCCGTCCTGATTGGCCTATGTACACAGCATTACAGTCGTTACATTTTAATTTGTATACACCTGATTTATTTTCTATTTTTGTTTTTTCTTTTACATTTTTTATGTGCATGCCTAGGTTATTGGTAGTTCGAAATGAAACTATGACATTATTGTTACTTTTTGAAATTAAATTTGCTATTTTTTGCGATGTGGGACCTATGTAGGGTAAAACTCTATATGATTTTGCAGTTTTTATATTTTGGTTATAAATGATTTTTGAATAATTTTTCAATTTTGTTTTTCTAATTAAATTGTTTATCAATTTTGTGTTATATCCGTTGTTTTCTGCTATTGTTTTGATTATTTTTACTTCCTTTCCGTACTGTTCTTCTTTTAGGGGAATGTTTATTAATCTATTTACCATGCTGTGAAAGGCTGCTAATTTATGGGATTTTGGGTGATTAGAGGAGTTATGAATTATTGTGTCAGTGTGAGTTGGTTTTCTGAATATTTCGAATTCGTGTGTATCAATTTCTTAGACTTGACAATCAAACACTACAAAAATACACACGAATTCGAAATATTCAGAAAACCAACTCACACTGACACAATAATTCATAACTCCTCTAATCACCCAAAATCCCATAAATTAGCAGCCTTTCACAGCATGGTAAATAGATTAATAAACATTCCCCTAAAAGAAGAACAGTACGGAAAGGAAGTAAAAATAATCAAAACAATAGCAGAAAACAACGGATATAACACAAAATTGATAAACAATTTAATTAAAAAAACAAAATTGAAAAATTATTCAAAAATCATTTATAACCAAAATATAAAAACTGCAAAATCATATAGAGTTTTACCCTACATAGGTCCCACATCGCAAAAAATAGCAAATTTAATTTCAAAAAGTAACAATAATGTCATAGTTTCATTTCGAACTACCAATAACCTAGGCATGCACATAAAAAATGTAAAAGAAAAAACAAAAATAGAAAATAAATCAGGTGTATACAAATTAAAATGTAACGACTGTAATGCTGTGTACATAGGCCAATCAGGACGGAATTTTAAAACTAGAATAACAGAGCACGAAAAATCATTTATTAAAAATAAAACAGACTCCACATTCGCTGAACACCTTCTAGAATGTAATCACACTAGTAACTTTGAACCCGAAATTTTACATATAGAGGACAAAGGGATGCGACTGAACATCTTAGAGACATTAGAAATCGGCAAATCCATCAACAATAAAGAAAAAACACTCAATGACCAGACAACCCTACACAATTCACCCCTAATAAAATTCTTGGAAAATCTATAATATAACACTACATAGCTTCACACAGATGGCATTAAGACTTAATAAAACCACAAAACTTCACACAGATGGCATTAAGATTGTATAATAAAACTGCATACTCCTAACTCCACACAGATGGCATTAAGATTGTTATTATATATATATATATATATATATATATATATATATATATATATATATATATATATATATATATATATATATATATACAATATGTTTTAGTTTTAGGTTATTTTAGTTATAGTTCTGATGATGCTATTGTATAGCGAAACTAGTTAACAAAATATAAAAAGTATATAGTGAAACTAAAAACCAAGTAATTTTGAACCCTTCCGTTAAATAACCCTACATTTACTTGTTTATGCTAAGCTAACATGTCCACCAATTTTGTTTAAAAAAAGTTTTGAATAGTATAGTTAGTAGGAGTACCCTTCTTGTGCTAAGATTTTCCCTTCTGGATAAATTAGTGACAAATATTTACGTGAGGGGTAATATCGCTAAACAGACCGTCCACATAGTTTCGGGTTTCGCACAACACTTCGCTAATTCAAACGAGCGAAACGTAGACGACCCAACCCTTTATCTCAACATCTGTCCAAGGGACACAACACTTCCAGGTTTTACGCAAATATTTAACCGACAGTCCGCTAGTCTATCAGGAGTATTGAAACAATGCTCTGTTTAATCACAAACAATCGTATGTTTACTGAGAGTCTAAAGGAGTAATCATTGTTTTTCTTTTTCTTGTTTCATTTCAGATTATTATGAATCAGTTTTACAAACAACAAATACGTTTAACTTTTCAATTCTTTTATCTTCTGTTAAATTTAATTTTAAAAGTACTAATAATTGTGTCATGAATCTATTTTTACAAAACAAATATAAATATCTTAAATAATTTCTTCTTTGAGTTTTAATATAAGATCTGACTCAAGGACTAACAATTGGTATCACTGATACTATTTGAAATAGCTCTGATATTATTAATAATAGTTGTCAACGTTTTAATATTTTCAATGTGTAGATGTTTTTGCCTACTATCGATGGACAAATTTCTTCATTCACAGATTCAATAGTTATGTTTCAATTACTCGTATTTCAGTCAGGCATCTTTTTCAATAAAAATACAACTTTTTATTTTATTACTATTGTTTTATTATTATTTATTTGTTTTTTCCTAAAGAAGCCAGCAGGGTATGCTCCCGAAACGTTTGGTTTATATAAAATATACAGCAGCTAAACTAAAAGATTGTATTATTATTGTTGTATTATGTATTCTGAAAGATGTTGCAATATTTTTTTTCAATTTTGTTTGAATCATTGATTAGCATCTATTCTATTTGAATATTGGTCAAGGTCGCCACAACATTTAACTTAGTACATTTATTTGATTTTTTAAAAAAACAAGAGCACTAAAAAGTCTTCTTTAATCGAAGTCATAACTTTTATAGTTTTAGAGGTAGCGGGTAAACTCCGTAAATACTTATTTTTCACTGCCTTATATCTCGGAAACTATTGAAGATCAGACACATGTTGATTCAGTGTACTAAGCAACAAGTCTCGTTTGCTTACCTAGCATTTGCTTGAACTGCTTACTTCATTGAATGCACCTATTGATACTGACATCTGTCAATTTGTATTATCTGATTATATTAGCAGTTTCCATGGTTAGCATATCTGGCTAATTTATGAATTTTAATATCTTTATAATTCTTTAACTCTATATCTATTGAATATGAAGTATAAAATGCTATCAAATCATTTAGAGAAAAATATATTATTCAAGTTATAATAACGTTAAATGTCAATAAATAGTATTTAACTGTGTGTGTTTTTTTAAGAAAAACTGTTAAAATTTTCAAATGAGTGTACTTCCGATTGACCATTTATAACCAAAATCTAATCACTTATTCTTCTGGATGAAAACTTGAGAAATATGAAAAAAATATAATTTTTGGAATCGTAGTATTGAAGTTATGCGATCCGAACTTTTCGTCACACATACACGGACACACACACACACATACGTACATACAGACATCATCGTAAAAATGGTAAAATCGTATTATATGGATCCTAAAACGTACTTATTCACTAAAAACTCATCATTGAATTTTTTGACCAGACAATACCTTCCTTACCTAAAGGTGACGGAAAGTAAAAAACAATATAAGTTGCACGCATATGCAAAAAACGTTTAACGTCAGTTTTGACAATCAACATTTTTTCCGGAGAACACATTGATTTTTACTTATATACAAAATTTTGAACTGACGTGATTGATTAGTTTTAAAGGCCTCCAATTCTAGGGGAAAGCTGGTTAAACAAAAATTATTGCCAGATTTACTAACTATGAGGTTAATTCTATCATGGGTTAACTGTTGTACACTTGCTTAAATAACACCCTGTATATTTATTTTATTTATTTATTTAAAAACATACCTACATTCCTGGAAACTGTATTAAGTTCCTTTACATATAATTATTGTTCTATTTACAATTTTCTTTTTAAAACGTTACTATTATTAATTTGAAATTTGTTTTTTGAGTTGTGTTTAAAGCGTAGGTTCGGGGATTAAAATTATAAATAGTTTTATAAACTTATCCATATGATATATCGCCAGTTATATGCCAAAGGCACGAATGTGCAAATTTAGCGATTGTAAGTTTAATACACCAATATATTGTTTGGTTAGTATACTTTTATCTGCCAAAGGCACGAATATGTTATAAGTAAATTGAACTTTGAAATTTTTAAAACCTAAACCTCGAATGTATGTAGGTCTAAAATGTACCACATTTGCATTATTTTGAAATAATATTATAGCAAATTAATTCACTGTAATACATGAATGTGGCCAAATTAATTTTATATACATAACTACATGCGTAACAATTCATAAACAGATTTATTATTATTACCGTCTGAATATTAAAACACATGTATCTCAAAACCAATAAAATACACTTTCGTGCCTATGGCATATACCTGACGATATGGAAAAAGTATTAATGCATACCTATGGAAAATTTAATAATATTTAATTTTTATAATAACATACAAAAAAATATTTAAAGGTATTTTCCGAAGAAAAACTATTTTGAGCTTCAACTAAAGTGCCATTTCCGGTCATCTGATTTACACCAAAAATTAATGGCTTTTTTCCATATTAAAATAAGGTAGTAGGTAATACAAGGTTTTTTTTTAAATTTTTTCTGAACGGTAGTATTTGAGTTAGAGCGTAAAGAGGATCCACACTCACACACACACACATACACACACACCACACACATACATACATAGACACAGACATCATCGTGAAAATGTTAAAATTGGATTCTATGGACCTTAAATCGTAGCCATTTACCAAAATCTCGATAGGCAATTTTTATCACGATGCCTATACCTCCCTTACCAAATGTAGCGGGAGGTAAAATACTCACGGTATATTATCATGTCTGATTTTGTATTTTGATATTTTTTCGTTCGGAAATAAAGATGAATATTGTTTGTGTGAGTGAACAGTCATCCGTTAAATAGTATATTGTACGAGTATAACTAGTGCTGAAAGTTAGATATTTCATACGAGTGTGAAATACCCTTTCAGCACGTGTTGTACACGATACTTTTCCTACGACCACAATTTGTTGAATTGACATTGACTTTATATATACATATATATATATATATATATATATATATATATATATATATATATATATATATATATATATATATATATATATACATCTATCAGACATTAAAGCGTCCGTCAATTGATCTTTTACCATCATTGAAGCGTCCACCTTCAATGAAGCGTCCGTATACGGACGCTCTATTGTATCTCTGTTAAAATGGTCATTTTTCAACGTCTTATGCCATCTGTTAGTGTTTGGCAAAAATTGTCCTGGGCGCTTTATTGTAACATATTTGGATAATTTCAATCATAAACCGTATATTGCAGTTCTGCCGTTTCCCACTAGTGTCGCTAGTGTTGAACGGCGTATATCTGCGAAAATATATATTTCATACAGTTTTTCGATTAACGGGCGTCCGTACATTTGGCAACATGTTTTAAGTTATACGAATATTTGAAGGTTATATTTTCGTACCTCATGTAATTTTAACTGCATTATTTGTTGCAGAGTGAGTTAAAATTCTGTTAGAGTGACTTAAAAAAAAATCTCTAGCAAATAAACAGTTACTTATAATTGTTGCTATGGAGTTAATAATGACGGTTTAAAACGTTAAAATTGAATAAAATTATTTATAAATTCTTATTATTGTTTCAACCTCTACATAGGTAAAAATTACAGTTATGTGTATCTGTGTTCCGGGTTTCTACAATTTTTTGTTTGATGGGAAATACAATGGTAAAATTTTGATAATAAGTTTATCCTTACTAATTGTAGATGTTTAGAATTTAAAAGTGCAAGCAATGATCCTAAATTTATTGATATAAAATAATCCTGTCACTAACTAGACGTAAATTGAAATTTCCATCTTCAAGCTGTTTCCAAAATGCCATTATAAATTAAGCAAATAACTGCATTATTTTGTATAGTTCGAGTTGGACCAATTTGTACTTTAATTCTTACATTGATTTTATTATTATTAAAAATAATAAATGAACTTTCTACAAATTAAAAAGTTTTTTATTAGTGCAAATAAATTTTTTATTTTAACTTACACCCCATAATTAATATTAATATTTATTTGGGTCTGTCTGATTGTTTAATTTCTCTTGGTACTCTGTTAACAGGTTGAATACCTATGAATATTTTAATTTACCACTATTTTGTGACAGGAACGTATTGTAACAATAAAATTGTGGTCATTGGATATGCTTTTTAATTCTATGCATCTTTTATATTTACAATTTTATTCTAAAATTAATAGGGAAGAACTTGTTGTCAAATAAATGGTCATTCAACAAAAAATACTGGTCGAAATTAGATAAAGTCTAGGTCGGTTTAAACTAGTGGCTTTATCCACCTTGATTTAAACCGAACACCCTTTCGAACATGTATATTTTTCATTTTTACAATTAATCATATTTGATTAAAAATCGGCAAAATAGATACTAGTTCATTTCTGATATATTTCACTATTTTTTGGAACATATTATACATTACGTGTATAACAAATAAAATATGAAATCAAAACCCTTGTCTATTTGAACGCGAAAAGTCACGAAAATATTCAATGTATAGTATTAAATTCTACATTTTCAGTTAATTCCATAGTATAACATTCAAATTTAAAAATGTTCATTAAATGTAAATGTAATTTAAATCGCCTTAAGTAAACATACTTTTGTAAAAAACTTATCCAATAAATACTCTCCATATTATTACTTTTTTCTGGCTTAAGATTATTTTTTATTACTAATTATAATTATGACTGAATAAGAACCGATAATAATGGAAGAAACTTTCAGAACTCGTTTTTACAATAAAAAAGCTTTATTCGATAAAGTTCTGTAATATTTATTTTCTACATCAGTGTCGCCTTCTTCAGAATTTTTACTTATTTTTTTTATTCTGAAGAAGGCAACACACTGGTTTCGAGATGTTGATTCAATAAAAATATTACAGAACTAGTACCCAATACAAACATTGTAAAAACTTATGTTTATTTTAGGACATTGACTTTAATCAGAATAATCAGGATGATTCCGTGAAAGATCTCGATTATCAGCCAAGTCCCCCAGATGTTAGTATACAATTATAATATTACAGAACTATACCCAATTAAACATTGTAAAAACCTATAATGTTTATTTAAAAACGTTGACTTTAGTCAGAATAATCAGAATGATTCCATGAAAGATCCCAGTTATCAACCAAGTCTGTTTGATGTTAGTGTTCGACTTACAATATTACAGAACCATACCCAATAAAACCATTGTAAAAACCTATAACGTTTATTTTAGGACGTTGACTTTATTCATAATGATCAGGATGATTCCGTGAAAGATCCCGATTATCAACCAATAAGTCCCTCTGATATTAGTATTCAACGTACAATATTAACAATTTATTTTAATAAATATACAGATGTCCGATTTTCGATACGCACTATTGGGATCTCGAGAACCGTAAGAGATACGAAGTCGGTTAAATTAGGGAAAAGTTGCCTCATAACCATCTTAGATGTGTTTTTGTTTTTCCATTAAAATGCACAGGTACCTAGATAGAAGCGAAAATGTAAATTTTGCCAATTTCGTTTTTGGCTTATAACTTTTTTGTGCGAATTTATACAAGTTTCTAATTTGCACTTTTTTATGAAGAATTCACAACCGTCTTCAAAATTTTCATAGCTCGTACAGTTTTCGAGAAATTTATACTAACTTTCAATTTTCATGCAGAGCACAAAGTTGTATTTATTACTGTTGAATAGAGATTTTTTTTCTGTTTCAAATGGTATAAAACATATGTACATTAACATGAAAATTAACTGAGAAATTAAAAAATTATTGATTTTGAAGAATCTTAAGTTTGACAGGAGTTCAATTGTTACAAATTTTATGTGAAAATGCAGTAATTTTTAAATGAAGATATGCGGGACGTGTTAGAAATTTGTTGTCCGCTTACAATTTGATGTATATAGTTATTCGTTATTTTTACATATAAAATATCTTAGTTTTATTCCTTGGTAACTAATTTTAGATTAAAATCGTTTTGAAATTGGTACTCAATTTATTCTTATAAACCTTTTTGTATAAATGTATTCCTGTAAACTGTAAACCAATCTCAAATTTTATTTTTAAATTGATTCAAATTTCTCATTACCGAGGAGATATGAAAAACCTTGTATAATTACAATAATTATTGCTAGTAGTTTTTTTTCTTAATAGCTTATATGCTTTTAAAACTGTTGAGAACCTAAACTATGATGATTTGAATTTGTTGAGCATAAGATTACCGACCATTTTATTAATCAGGATGCTCCCGAACTGAAAATAAGAGTTTAGGACCTCAAAACAAGAAAATTTAATTTTCTTGTTTCTTGTTCGGAGTATTTATAAATAAAAACAGAAATCGATTTTTTAAACTTAAAAATAAACAATGTCTTCATTAATTCCTGTGTTAATTTTGATAATTGGTAAACGGTAATTATTTAATCGTAAGACATTTAGCAGCACGAATAAATCAAGGTAGCCCTGATTCGAGACCAAATAATGAAGTGAAATCATAAGTACGTGAAGTATCTGTGGCAACATTGCTGGACGCTTTAATATCTATTAATTATATAGAGATGTATATAGCGGACGCTGTATAAGCGACAAAATGAAATATATTTGTATATTTCGGACGCTCTAATGATACCTATGTAGAAGGACGCTTCAATGATGATTAAATTGAAATTTATTTTATTAAAAGCTATTAGTAATAAAAATATCAATTATTATAAGTTAATTCTGGAATATACTTGTACGAACATCTATTAAAATACTTTATACAACATTTAAAATAATCGGACGCTCGACAACCGGTTTTCGGAAAGACGCTCGGATGATAGTAAGATGTAAATATATATATATATATATATATATATATATATATATATAGAATGTTTTCTTTAAAACAACCAGCGTTTTTTTTGGTAAACTAATTACTTCAGAAAAAAATGTTATATTCAAAAAGTAATCAAGAATAAGGGGCTAATAAAACAGTAATACAGACAGACAGATACAGACAGACAGACAGATACAGACAGACACAGACAGACAGAGACACAGACAGACAAACAGAGACAAACAGACAGAGACAGACACAGACAGACACAGACAGACAGACAGACACAGACAGACAGACACAGACAGACACAGACAGACAGACACAGACAGACACAGACAGACAGACACAGACAGACAGACAGACACAGACAGACACAGACACAGACAGACAGACACAGACAGACAGACACAGACAGACAGACACAGACAGACAGACACAGACAGACAGACACAGACAGACAGACACAGACAGACAGACACAGACAGACAGACACAGACAGACAGACACAGACAGACAGACACAGACAGACAGACACAGACAGACACAGACAGACACAGACAGACACAGACAGACACAGACAGACACAGACAGACACAGACAGACACAGACAGACACAGACAGACAGAGACAGACACAGACAGACAGACACAGACAGACACAGACAGACACAGACAGACAGAGCCAGACAGACAGACACAGACAGACAAACAGACAGAGACAGACAGACAGACAGACAGATAGAGCCAGACAGACAGACACAGACAAACAGATAGACATCTGCAACTGTCAAACTTTTAAATACAAATTTTTAGATTATTTCGCTCAGTTATCGTAGCGTGTGATAAAATCATATCACACAGGTGCGAACGCATCTGATTGGCTAACGAGTTTTCATATCACACAGCATTGCTACTGATGTGCAATGACCAACTTTCAGTAATAGTTTAGCGTGTGAATTTATGTACTTTTCGTAGTGGTCGTCGGAAAAATATATTTTACGGTGTGTGTCAAATAAAGTTTGCTGTCCACAATTCTCTTATAATCATTTTTTTATTCATTAATTTTTTATCTTGTATCATAAACTGTACGAAACCAATGCCTTTATTCGTACAGACTTGATTAGATATCTTAATATGAACCTTTTAATAGTTTTTCTGTTGTCATGGAAAATTATAACAATTTAATATTAGTAAATGACAGATGTAATTACTCATATATTATGATTTTCTTCGATTATATTTTTATCTTTATGTTCAATGAATTTAAAAATAATAAATAACAAAGAATTAAATTCTATAGATGTTACAACCATGGGCGTAACCATGGTGGGACAGAAAGGGCAGTCCCCCCCCCCCTACAAAAAAATGCACTGAAAAAAAAATTGGTAGCATTTTAGTAAATATAAAATCAAAAACTACAGTCAACTAAAGTAAATAAGAAAATTTCGCAAATAATATATCATAATTTTTTTAAACTTTTTAACGCACGCCCAAGCCAAATGAATTTAAAATGCCTCCATAATTATGTATGTCTCGCTTTGTACTTTACATGATCTTAACTGCAGCACAGTAATGAGCTCCGTACTAGGACCGCGATCTGAACAGAAGATCGATTAATCGATCAGACCAATTACAGACAACATTAAATCGATCAGTTCGTTTAACCGATTTGTATTTATGATCAACTAATCAATTCAACAATAAATTAATCTGATTAATCCCATAACATATCATGTGTAAGTATGCGAATACGAGCATCATCACTGAAATGCTGTTTGTAGTGTAGAGTCAAGTGGGAGAATTTAATTGATCATAGATCTGATCGTTATGGATCATAGATGATCGATTTTGATCGATCAATTAAAATTAAAGATCTATACCATATTTTATTCCCCCTCCCCCCGCGACAGATTACATTGTCCCACCCTAACATTAATCCTGGCTATGCCCATGGTTACAACCTATACTACGCAATGGAAACATGTAAAATATTCAAATCATCCAGGTGAAACTTATATTGGGAAATTGGCAGACAAATAATAATTGAAAAATATTTAAATTTTTGAATAATTTATATACTCTGAATCATCAATCTAATATTTTTTTAATTATGACATTTTAAACTGTCATTAACTCCAAGTAACTGTTTATTTGCTAGTATATTATTATTTTTTTTAATCACTCGTAGAATTTTAACTCACTCTGCAACAAATAATGCATTTAAAATAACGTCAGGCACGAAAATAACACTTTCACCACAGTATTTATCTAACAGTTTAGCTATTTTCATTATTTTTCACGACAAAAATGACAGAAAATAAAGTTTTCGGTTGCAATTGAACAATCGGAAGTACCTTAATTCAAAGTTTCTAACTTTTTTTAAGCATAGTTTAATGTCATTTTTTAACATTTAAAGTCATTGTAAATATTAAAAAATATTTTATTCTCTATACGATTTGATTGCATTGTTTTCTTCATATGCAATGTATTTAAAGATAAAAATTTATTAATAAAATAATTTTCTTGTAATTTATGTAGCGTCACCATGGAAACAGTTTCAATAAGTCTACTATTTAACAGGTGTCAGTGTCAAATATAATTTGCACAATATGTATGTGAAATAATCTTATGGAAAATACGATAAACTTTCTGTGTGGAATTTATATAAAATACATATACCTATAGCAATGAAAAAAAATCCTTTTACGTTGAATTAAAAAACTCTGCTGTGTTTAGCACAATACCTCTCGCCACTTTCATTGTTGGTTACATAAGTATTGAATTTAATATTTCTTGTATACCTCACTATACACCAATTCTACTTATACTTATTCATTATAATCAGATTTTTAAAATTTAAATTCATTCTTTGAAGAAATTTTGTCCTATTCTTCTAATATTTCGAGATGTTTCCAATTCCTTCGGGATTGACCGTAGTTCTGAAAGATATATGTAATATACCAATAAATAAATATATCATACGGCATATTGCCCAATGCTGGGTGTGCCAATCAGCTTTGTGCACAGATATCGGTAATGATGAATATTTGTACCATGCGGGCGCTTTCTACGCATCACTTCACAGACACACATTGCTAGCGTGGTGAGTGGATTTAAAATTCGAAACATTTGGCGTCGATCGGGACCGAACCCGGGTCCCCAGATTCGCGACCAGATACTCAGGCATACGGCCACAAGACCCCTATAATTTTAAATATTTAACTATTAATACAATAACAAATTATATATTTATGTACATCCTAGAGAAACTCTTCAGTAATGTCTCTTGATTTTTGACGCTGACATTTATCTGTTAGTTACAAACATTTCCATTTTTCAATTGATTTATTACACCAGATTATTTTACATATTATATACTATTATCTCTAATTCTATAGAAGATATAATAAAATATTTAAATGTATGAGACAGAGAATTTAATCTTCTGTTTAATATTTGCAAGAATAAAAATTATTAAATAATAATATTTAGAAGATTTTTTTTAAGAATCTGCCATTTCCGGTTGTTCAATTGTTACCAAAACCTTTTCAAGTCTTCTCGTTAATGTCCGATATATACGTAGTTAATCAGATATTAAGTTATATAGTTTTTGAAAAATCGTCCGTCCAACATACACAAAAACACACACATACATACACACACACACACACACACACACACACACATACACACACACATAGATCATAGTAAAAATGTTAACATCGGATTATGTAACCTTAAAATCTGAATATGCGATTTTTAGCATGAATCCAATACCTCTCTTTGCGAGCGGTAAAAATTGTATGAAAATTATGAAGCTTATGTTCATAAAACAAAAGAAAACTGTCAAACTGAAAGATATGTAATTCACAAATAAATATCAATTACTACATACATTATTTAAAAGCATTATATGAAATTTTTAACAAATATAAAATTAATGGGAGGTAATATACTGGTCACTTTATTTTTTTATTTACTTTTTTACTTCCTTGTACGTAAGTAAAGGAAGTATTGTAATCGCGAAAATTTCGGTTTTCAGATTTCAGCGGAAATATCCACTTTGATGATCCCTGAATCCATTTTGACTAATTTCGTCGTGACGGCTGTACGTACGTACGTACGTACGTCCGTACGTACGTATCTCGCATAACTCAAAAACGGTAAGCCGTAGAAAGTTGAAATATTGTATTTAGGACTCCTATAACATCTAGTTGTGCACCTCCCTTTCTGGTTATTACACAATTTCCAGAAGTGGCACTTTACATGAAGCCTATAATAGATTTTAATGAAAAACTGTTTTAAAATATAATCCAAAACTTTTCAAATTTGGTATACAAGACTTTTAAGTCAATCGAAATAACATACAAGATTTTGGTTAAAATAGGCTAACCGCAAGTGGTACATTATTTGAAGTTGTTAACAGTTTTTCTTAAATAAAGTGCTTTTATTTTGATTTTTGAAATAAATGCTTCAAATAAATTAATTTCTGCGTCTAGCACATCAAGTATTATTAATTTAGCCCATTGCATAAGCGAGATATGTAAATTTAAAAATTATATATTTTTGTTTTTGTAATAAAGCTTGCTATGGATTAGGACAAAAACAAAAAAAATGTTCATGTCAAATTACGTTAAATACGTGCAATTTTATAATTCGTACAATAACAAATATTATATTTTTATTATGAAATTAGTCATATTCATTGTTGTAATCAAATATTTCTTTGTTGTAATCAAAACTCTCTTTAAAAAGAACCGGGTTAGATTATGGTCACTATTTATCTTACTGTTTTGAAGTTAAAATTAATATTTTGTAATTTATTTATTAAAAAAATATGTATAGTTTAATAATCGTACAAGGAAGTCATGTGGTGTCCACATCAGATTTTTTATAGTTGTAGAATGTAGACTATACTCAATGGTGGACGAATTAAAAAAAATAGATTCATTATATATACGCCGACTCACAACCCACGGAACATATATATATATATATATATATATATATATATATATATATATATATATATATATATATATATATATATATACAGTGTGTTAATTAAAAACCTGGCCATAGGCGTTTAACATGGGAAATCAGTTTTTCCTTGCGCAAAAGTTCCCAAATTATTTTAGGCAAAAATACTTCAAATAAATGTTGTAGAGAATTAAATTCTGCATCCAGATTAGTTATAAGATTTTATTTTCGACGTTTCATAACCGAGAAAATCAATTTCAAAGTTTTTCGAAAATTGCTGATTTATAGCGATAGCCATGAAACTCAAACAAAATTACGAACAATTGTATGACATTGACACAATGAATTAGAATTTATCTTTTTTAGAATACATAGCTGTCAACATATACAAAATAAAATAAAAATGAAAACAAGAATAATGTATTTATTTAAAAAGAAAAACAGAAAACTAGAATGAATATAATTTTATATTAAATGTTCAAATAACCCTCCATTTTGCGCTAAGCAATACCCAAGTCTATTATAAAAGCCATGTCGAACATTATGCAGCTGTCTGGCATTTATTTTTCTACATTCATTGGAAATTACAGCTTTAAGTTTTTGTAATAAGATTCTATTGTGGTTTTACTTGGAATTTGTCGATGTGACCACATTACACTTATTAAATCACGTATTTTTCTATAGCTTTGTCCACAGTAACACCATTTTATAATCTGAAGCTTTTCTTCATGAGAAAACTGTTCCATACTTCCAAAAAAATATGTTACTGAACGAAAATCACAAAACACAAACTTTCTTTGACAGTTAAGATGTCATACAATTGTTTGTAATTTTGTTTGACTTCCATGGCTATCGCTATAAATCAGCAATTTTCGATAAACTTTGAAATTGATTTTCTCGGTTATGAAACATCGAAAATAAAATCTTATTACTAATCTGGATGCAGAATTTAATTCTCTACAACATTTATTTGAAGTATTTTTGTCTAAAATAATTTGGGAACTTTTGCGCAAGGAAAAACTGATTTCCCATGTTAAACGCCTATGGCCAGGTTTTTAATTAACACACTGTATATATATATATATATATATATGTGTGTGTGTGTGTGTGTGTGTGTGTGTGTGTGTGTGTGTGTGTGACGAAAGTTTCGGATCGCATAACTTCAATACCACAATTTCAAAAGTTATAATTTTTTCATATTTCTCAAGTTTACATCCAGAAGAACAAGTGATTAGATAAATAGTACCTTTATTTGATGATTTTAACAGTTTTTCTTGAAAAAACGCAGTTAAATATCATTTATTGACATTTAACGTTATTATAACTTGAAGTATATATTTTTCTCTAAATGGTTTGATAGCATTTTATACTTCATATTCAATAGATATAGAGTTAAAGAATTATAAAGATATTAAAATTCATAAATTAGCCAGATATGCTAACCATGGAAACTGCTAATATATTCAGATAATACAAATTGACAGATGTCAGTATCAATAGGTGCATTCAATGAAGTAAGCAGTTCAAGCAAATGCTAGGTAAGCAAACGAGACTTGTTGCTTAGTACACTGAATCAACATGTGTCCGATCTTCACACACACACACACACACACACACACACACACACACACACACACACACATACACACACACACACATGCACACACACACACATAATCGTAAAAATGGTAAAATCGTATTATATGGACCCTAAAACGTACTTATTCACTAAAAACTCATGATTGAATTTTTTGACAAAGAAAATACCCTAAATATATGCAAATCAAAATACAGTAATAACGCACCAGTTAGAAGATATTTTTACACTAACCTATGCATTTTTCACCAACCATTCACCACTAAAACTGTCTCATAATGGCACAACTTTTCTTTAATTAACCGATTTTATATCTCTTGCTATCTCTAGCTCGAGATTCCCTTAAGGGGCGCGGTTTTTTTTTAATGTTCTGTATGCTCGTATAAATCTATAATGACAGCTTTTACTCAGTACTAAAGATAACGTGTTATTTGTTCATAGATTTCACAAGTTCTTAAATATGTCGAAGATACAGCACCAAACAAGGATTACTTTTGTACTATTTAAAAATTAGAAAAAAACCGTCATATTTTACTTTCATAGAATTCGAACCCGGGTTGCAACCATAAGAACAACAATCAATTATTTAACGCACTGACATATAACATATTTCACTTTTTTATCTTTTATTCTTCGTTAACAATTCGGCGGTTATCTTCTACATGTATATAGGTGGATGTAGTAAAAGTAAAATATAAATTTTAATATAAAATTGTAGTGTTGTCTTTTGTTGGGCTGAAATGTGATTTATTCGTGCATTTAACCGTGTGATCACTTTGAGTGAGAATGTTTTATAATAGCAAATAAAAACGTTAATAAAATCTTCGGGCTGAGATCCGTCATTTCTGAAGAAATAATTTAACAGTGGAGCAAACATCCTCATGTTCATCCGGCGTGAAGTTGCAGCCAGGGAATCGGAGACACGACAAACAACCGTACAGAGTACCTACGCTAAATGTTTAACATTGTCATTGCACAGGAAATGTCAAATTACGTTCCGTAACTTACATCTTATTCTGTATTGTACATGTGTGCTGTACGTGAATTCCTTTCATACGTGGATGATTCGTCAATATGATTTTTATGATTTATTAATGTTACAACGTAATGTTTTGAAAAAATCTGAAGTGGCCAGCACATTACTCGTAACTTCCGTCAATTCTATGTATTATGTACAAATTCCATATATAAATTTTCTTACAAAAGATTCTATATTTCCAGTAAAATTATTTCATACACAAACTATGTAAATTGCACTAGACACAGACATCTTCTTTCTTCTTCTTCAGCTTTTCCCATTCGTTGGGGTCATTATTCTTTATTTTCTTCTTCCACTCATTTCTATTGTCTTTGGTCAAAAAATTCGATGGTGAGTTTTTAGTAAATAAGCACGTTTTGGAGTCCCTAGAATACGATTTTATCATTTTCACTGTGATGTCGTGTGTTTATGTGTAACGATTTTTTGTAGACGATACAATATAATTCTAAAAATTATAATTCTTTTGTATTCCTTTTCTTTATATCCCTGTGAAGAGCTGATTAGATTTTGGTTATAATTGGTCAACCGAAAGTAACTTCATTTAAAGTTTTTCTTGAAAAATTTTAAAGAATATATTATTCTTTGTACAATTCAATAGATATAGAGTTAAAGAATTATAATGATATTAAATTTCATAAATCAGCCAGTTGTGCTAACCATGGAAACTGCTACAATTCAAATTGACAGATCCCAGTATCAATGAAACGAAAATAAATGTGGCAGAGATGAGATAGATGTTGCCGAAGACACGGGAAGATAGGGTAAGGAATTAAAGGATAAAGGAAAAGGCTTGAATGTAAAATTTTCTAAAAAGGTACAAGAGAAACGATTACTGTGGTTTGAACATTTCATGAGGAGAGATGAAAAACATATTGGAAGAAAAATGAATAGCTTAGTAGTAGAAGGTAGAAGAAAGAGAGGAGGACCAATGATAAGATGGAAGGACTGTATTGCGGAAGACTTGAGAGAAAAGGATCTGAATGCGGATGACACGCAAAACAGAAACGATTGGAAGAAGAAAATAAAAAATTGCAACCCCTAACGAATGAGAAAGCTAAAGAATAAGATGCCAGTGTCAAGTGCAATTTTCATAGTTTGTTTATGAAATAATTTTACTGGAAATGTAGGATCTTTTGCAAGAAAATTTATGTATGGAATTTGTACATAATACACAGGATTGACGGAAGGTACCGTGCTACCCACGTCAGATTCTTTTGTTAATGTTTTACGGCTGTTTTAGTAATGGTCTTATGAAGCGAATTGATTTTGATAATGATTAATTAATAGAAATGATATAGAAGACGAACATTAACATCCCGTCTAACTTTGGATTGTGAAGCGACTATACAGACTGTTTCTATAAGCTTGCTCACTATTGGTAACTTCTTTATTTGAAGAGATACAACGTTGGTTCTCAGTATAAAAATTGTTAACAAATTTTAACCATTACGCTCGCGCTAAGCAAGTTCTGTCAGTGTTGCCAACTATGGTGAAACGAAACTTTATTTCAAATTTTAATTTTTTATACTTTGATAAATATTCTTAACTTTTAAATATATATTTTAATACTTTTTTAGTGTCAAATATTTATTAATGCAATTATCTTAAAATAATATATTTTTATACTTATTTATTATTTAAAACCACTTTTAAAAATCGTATATACTTAAAAATAATCTACTATATGCAAAATAACATTATTTATTAAGTAAATATATCATATAATCATCTATTTCTTAACTTATTTATACTTCAACAAATATTCAGTAACAAATATTTATTAATTTAATATATTTTACAATACTCTATTTTTAAACTTATTAATTATTTTAAAATTACTTTTAAAAATCGTATACTTAAAAAATCTCTAATATGTGCAAAATATCATTATTTATTAATTTAACATATTTAAAATCACCTTATAATACATATCAACATTCTTAATTTAAATATATACATATATATATATATATATATATATATATATATATATATATATATATATATATATATATATATATATATACATAATACGATTTCTGTACCTAACAAACATATTGTGACGTGCGCCCCTGACTTAAGAGTATACGAGCGCCGCTACTGCTAGAATATTCCCAATCGATGACGTAATCCCCGGCGGCGGAATAACCCATACGCGGTGAGACGTGTTAATTACACCGGTGACCGGAATCCTTTGTGTTCGATGGAAAGATGGAGAACATTCGAGCGGAATGACGCCGCGAATATAAGCACGTCAGAGAAGCCAGAAAAAATAGTCTGATATATAGAAGCAACGAGCAATGAAGTTGGTGATATAAATAAACAGTCTACAAGTTGTGAACATAAATAAATGTACTTATATAAATAAATGTAGTGATATAAATATTGTTTAAATAAATAATCTTAGTGTTTAAGTATTTAAGAATATTCTTAGTCTTAAATTAGTGTTTATAGTTAATCATAGGTAGTTAATTATTTTTATTATCTTTTTAAAATTTATCCTAATTATTTATCGTTAAATAAACGTATTATTTTAATTAATAATATATAATATAATAATAAATAAATAAAACTTTACAATATGTTTTCAAATAACTTCGTCGTTAATCCAGAAAAAAACTATGTTCGGTTTATGTACAGGAATTATAAAAATTTAGTCCCAGTGCCTTTTAAGAATATATCAAGAGTTGTCAAATAAATTTTACATGTCTGAATGTTTGAATACCTAGAAGATATATGTTGATTACATTGTTGCTGTATTTGATAGATATTTCCCTTTTGTTTTCTTTCTTCTGCCTCACATTCGTAAATCCTCTGTCAGCACAGTACTGCATCCGGAGACATGTCAATCCACGTGGCGAGACACGTGCACACACCGCACGAAACGTTGGCATTGGATGGAGCAAAGCTTCCCCTACATCACACACGATAGGGGACCTCTTGTATAGGGTGCATGTAATAAAAATATTCTGAAAATAATAATGTTAACACGACAACATGTCGTAAATGTATATAAGAATGAAAAATAATTTTCAGCGGGATCAAGTGAAATGTTAACGTAGAGATTGAAGATTGAAATTTAAAATCTTATTAGTATTTTAGAATGACAAATGTACATTTTATTTATAGATACACAGGTTTAATTACAAATGGAAAAACTGCATATAGGTGACAAAAACCATTATAGTTTTCAAACAGTATATTCAATTGTTTTAATAAAGTTATTCAAAACCGTGAGCGATTCTTTTAATTAAATACGAAGAAACATCCATGGGAAGGTCCTGGAATTTTGAAAACTGTAAGGCTTCGGTTAAATAGAACTTTTTGAGTATATTGGTAGGCCATTTCTTGTTTTTGAAAAAAAAATTCATGGGCAGCTGGATAATACATCTTTTCAATTAAAAGAAAAAATATCTGAGATGTAGCACAAACTTATAATTTTTTTAATGAGACAATTTTTTATTTTCCTTGCAAAATTATAATTTTGTGTTACATCTCGGTAATTAAGGGTCAAAAATTTATTTTCACACATCACTGAATAGGCAGGAAAAATATCCAAATTTTATTGTTTGAAACATTTTTCTGTCAACTTTTATTAGAATAAAATATCGACCAGAATTAGTTTGTCTCATTACCAAGAAGTTGCAGTAGCTTGTGAAGTTAAAAAAAATCACATCTTAAATGAGCTCCCAAGAGAGCAAAAAAGCCCCATTTAATCGAAATTGTAACTCTTATAATTCTCAAAGTCTCAATGGTGCTGCTTTTAAATGAATGACACTGTATCCACAAGAAATAGTTTTGTGTTAACCCGTCGTTTTTTACAGAAAATAACAAATAAAACTTGGGCCGGTTTTACCATGCAACGGATGGAATAGTGTCTTCAGGCATTCATATTTTGGTTATAGATTTAATATGATTATATTATTTTACAAATATATTTAAATAGATTCCGTTACCTACATTATTATTTAAAATAAATTGAATAAAAATTATTTGAGAGCTACTCGTACTCACCTATTCATTGTCAGTAGAAGTCGACGTTAAACAGCAATTCATGTTCGTATGCTGTTCTTACCATAAACAACAAATTCAAACAAAGAGATGTTCAAATCTGAAAGTTTGAGAGTTATGAAATGCTGTATATTTATAAAACTCCAAACAGTTTTTACATACCGTTTTTATTCTAAATTTATTTTCCAAAACATCATTTACTAAAATGATTAAATTATTATATTTTTACTCTAAACTAATATGACTTGTCATCATTTTGAGACGGAATGTCGGTTGATTGTTTCCGAGCTAGCATCCATCATTTGCTTTCGTAATGGTTGTTATCGCTAACCGTGCTGCGAAGAGTTACATATATGCATTCATTGAGTCGATATTATACAGGGTAATTCACGGCTTCATGTATTAATTTTAAGGGCATATAGCACTGACCAAAATGAGTAGAAAAGATCAATAAAAATGGCTGCGATCATCAATAGTTTTCGAAATACTAGGTAGTGAAAAATGAAATTTTATGGGGTTTACCTCTGTTTTCTCTAAAACTATACCTAATAATTACAACTGTAAGTGCATTTTAAATTTTGAATAACCATTGTAATTTATGTACAAATGTAATCTGTATTAATCACGCTATAAAATATGATTTTACTTGCGAAGACTCTACAAAGGTGATCTTTACCTTTAGCTGTTCCAGATTTTAAAACTAAGGAGTTTATCAGGGAAAGATCTCTAGACACGTAAGAAAATGTATGACATTAAACATTTGAAAGAGTATATACCATGTCATTTTTAATTTTTAACTTATCATTATACAATTAATAATGATTGTATCAATCATATATCTAATTCTTTAGTAAATTTTATAAATAATTTTCTTATTTAATTTTGTAATTTAAGTACATTTAAAAACAACAATAATACAATATGTTCTATGGTTGACTCGTTTTTAATATGACCAACTCAATTGTTAAAATAATGGCATAGGCCATCAAAATAAATAAAAGCGACAATGATTAATACTATTAAATTAGATTCGATTATCTCAGAAAAAGAAAACGCTAAGTTAAATTCATTAGTTTTGTGATTTACATAAATAATATAAATATCATCCCAGCATTGCCGGGTGAGCCAATCTGCCCTGTACACAGATTTCGGTAATGAGGATGACATATTTGTACCGTGCGGGTGACTAGGCGTCACCTCACAGGCAACAAGCCCTGATTGTCAGATAAGTAAACATAATCTATTAAGAAATTATTGTTTTCATTTTCACAATTTTTCGATTTCAAACAAAATATTTTATGCACCTCGCCACTAAAGTTCCTTTTTATCACTCATATGGTACGGTAAATATATTCCGCGTTCGTGGTAAAAAATATAACTTCAATGCCTTGATAAATAAATAACTATTATCTCGAATTCTGTACTAAATTCTAACAAATCTAAGGTTTCATGTACAGTGCTTAAATTTTTGATAATATTTTACAAAATAGATGATTTGTTTTGTTTATAATGTACATATTTCCCAAGACATATTTTACTATGAGTACATAAATATTGTAAAAGAGAAAATTTGTGAACAGGGTTTTGCGAAACTTTCTGTAAAAAATAAAAATTAGTGAATATTAAAGCGGAACTAAATAATACATTTATAAATTTAAGTTGACTTTTCAATGGGCGTTTTAAGTTTTTCTTTGTAGATGAATAAAAGGCGTGAAAAATTGAAAAAATAATGTAATATCCATGATAAATTAAATTTTAAAATACATATGTGTTTCATATTCCCAAAAAAGGAAAATCTTTATTCACGTCTTTAGGCTACGTTGGACTTCATTTGAAAATTGAAAGTTAATATGAATTTCTAGAGGATGGTAACAGATAGAACTGCATTGCAATTTTTATGAAAGTGCATATCAGAATCTAATATTTATGTATTCAAATAAAAAACTTAAATGAGAAATGAAAACGGAAAGTTTTCTTTTTTTGCTTACTTCTATCTTTCTATCTCTATTTTATCCTTTATCTTGTACATATATATTTAATTTTACTAATAAAGATTACATATAAAACAAATTAATATTCATGTATTGACATGACTTCTTGTTTTTCAGATGGATTCTTTTTCGCAGTTGCAAAAAAGAACAGGATTGCTTGAAATGGTTAGTAGTTCTTCAAAAGTCAAAAATGTAACAATATCTATTTATTTTACTTACTTGCTATGACGTCAAATTAACCGGCACTCTGACTTGAGAAAACTATATTGTTAAACAAGTACAATATATTTTACAGGGTTAAACAGAAACACGAAGGCACATTTGCGAAATTTCAGTGGTGTAACAAATTGTCATGAAGTCAAAGTAAAAAAGCGTTCCTTCCTCATTAAAAAGTGTGGCAATGTACGCATCGTGAACCTCAATTCTTCCTTGTTCCGTGCCGTTTCCCGCTTTCACAGTTACAATGACAGTGCTGTGATCCTTGTTCCAGAACCTTGCCGACCGGGGCTGGGAGAAAGAGCGTCATCAGTTCTGCCATCCGCTATCGCTAAACCGTAATGTGAATTAGGAACTCTCAAACAACTGTTATTGTCATCTTCGTGTTCGCTTAGCATACTCAGAACCTGTAGGATGTTTCTTTTGCCCTCTTTTTTATTCTTTGTCTTGCTATCATACTTGTCTAAATTTTTCATAATATTATTTTATACTGCGCAATTGCTGGAGAAGTACGTTTACTGGTTTACTGACAGTCTGACAGTGCGTATCAAAGCTTGACGTATGTCATATTAATAATTATATTATTTTTTTCGTTTATTTAATAACAATGTAGATAATTAACATACTAACGAAATTTATTTCTTATTACCGTAGCTATGTTACAATAAGGTTTGTCATCGAATTTTTTTCTTGTTTCAGTTAATTTTAAATAAACTATTAAATATCTGGCTTGTTACTAATTTTAGAGAATTCAACTCTACGTACAACATAAATTTTAGTAATCTTAATACCTCTATAAAATTATTACTTTCGGTTATCAAGTAAATGATGACTTTAAATTTTTAAATGGAACAGCCTATATATTTATCGAAGTGTTTAAAAATTATCATTCTAAGAAATATTAAATTATGGAGCTTGGTATCACGGACTGTTTCAAATGAACATTTAAAATATAATTTATTTTGACATTTCAAATTTCACAACAGTTATTTAAAAGATAGGCTAGAGTTAGGCGGTACGGAAACTACCACAGTCTTTCACGAATTATACAAATCTTTAGTAGTAGTTTCGCAACGTTTTCTATCTTATCTAAATATTTCCAGTTAAATTTTGATGTTATAATTTTTATTTCGGTACACCATTGTTCTGCACCTGCATTGGTCATACCTGTATCAAAATAGGTAACACTATATCTGTACCTCTAGGTTGCAATGTACTTAACGTGTTTGTTAGTTTTCGAAAACGTGTGGAATATAACAATGAAAATATTTTACATTCATTCTAGACATACCGAAGACGTTTTAAGGAATTGGTATTAGTTCGTATATTATTCTTACATAACTAACTAAATCTGAAACTGGTTGATACCCTCGATTTGTTACTATACTTCATTTCACGTAAGAAAATAGTAGATGGCGCTTGATAGTCGACCGTTTTTACATGCATTAAATAAATAATTTGAATTCGTGAATCAAACTTTGTCAATAATATATATACATCAATAACAACAAGAAATAGTGATATAGACAAAACTTATTTAAGATATGTTTTTTGATAAAAGACGGGGGTAAATTACTCGGAAAAATGAGTTACAAACTATAAACTAATAATTATTTGTTACAAAACTTATATATAGTTTTGTTCACGAAAAATGACTTTTAAAGATCATTTATTAACCATATGATATATTTCTTACACATAATTTCAATGCATTTCGTACTCATAGGCGTTCAAAAGGAAATATTTATGAATACATTTCAATTATAGAAATAAACGTAATTAATTTGCATTGTTTTTTCTTTCTAAATAATGCTTGTATTAATTTTATCTTGTTGATCTTTGTTTTTCTATGAAACAAAAATACGTCAATGTCACTGGATAAACAATCTGTCACTTTTAATATATGTGAAGAAAATAAAATTATCAATAGTAATACCACTAGTAACTATGATTTGCTGGTCTATTTCTGCGGGCAAAATCATACTTACTACTTACGACAAAAATTTACAGGAGTGCTACAGTTACGGTTGCCAACTGTCCTACTTTCGATGAGTCAATTCTACAATTGGTATTTTGTGTCCTGTGTCCTACTTTAAGAATTAAAAGTTATATTTTTCATATATAATAAATAAAATTTGCAATAATAAATATTTTCAGAAATGGTATGTTCATCAATATGATGGAGGTAATTAAGTTGAATAAACCCCGTTTATGTTTTCAATGTGTTCTGTTTTCAATTTTTATTGTAATTGGCTCGTATAAAACTGATACTCATTTTGTATTTTTTTTTCTTGTAAAAATACCTCCTCTATCTCGATATTACTGTTATCAGCGTCCTACTTTAGGGTATTAAAACAAGTGATCTTTCAAATCATAAGGAAAATCTATCACGATTAGTATTTAGTGTGACAATTCCACAAAAAATAATATTTTATTTGTTTCCTAAAAATAATAATAATTACAGAAGCAATGTATCTTAGTTAAGTAAATGGCAAAATATTGCCACAGTTTGATAATAATGCCACAGCAATATGACTGCGATTGTTTCAAAACAACAAAATACACTAATACGAGTTTAATTGGATGACCGATTATGAGTGTAATTGTCACAATAGAATAATATAATAGTAAATGAATAATTGTGATTTTAATGTAAAAAATTAAATACATTTGCAATATGCTAATATTTCAACTAGTTACCAAAAATTTAATTTAATTATTTGTAAATTTAAATGAGATGCGCGGTATGAAGCAAGTAATTCTTTCGATGTTTTATCATAAATTTCAGGATACAGCCTCCACAAAATTTCTGCAGCTTATATTATATATTATATATATATATATATATATATATATATATATATATATATATATATATATATATTTGTTAATAGCAGAAAATATGCAGGAATAGGGTTCCAATGTCTAGCTCAGTATGCAGCCATTTAGGTGTTTTTGTTGGTACGGGATCGTAAGTGGAGCTCCCATACATTTATCACGTCAGGCCAATTGTATTGCGTGTCTTTCTACACACCGGAAAAAATAGGGAAACACCAAAAAAGCTATAATGTATTGCAAAAAGTGTGAACCCTCTGTCTTTATGTTGATAATTCCACATCTACAACAAATAACGAATGACGATTTCGCACAATAGTCATAGCAGCTCCGTGCCCTTAAACAACAACAGAATGACGATATAACACTTAAATGTAGCCCCCTACTAAACATTATCATATATTTTATTTTTATTTTATTTTAAGTGTACACTACCCAACAGGCGTAGCCCAATAAGAGGGTAGGAATAATAAAGAAATACATACAAAATATATATAAATTTGGTTACATCATTAAATACATATACTAAAAATTACAGATATTTAATTGATTTCGAAAGTCATTATACGAATTAAAGAATATGTCAACTCTGTCAGAAAATTTATTACTTAATTGACTCATACGTATTATTGGAGATTGTAAAAAAATATTTGTTCTTGCAGCTGGCACATAGAAAAGATTTTGTGATCGGGTTTGAATTGTAGGAGCAAGAAAATCAACGGTACTTAGGCAATACGGGTCATCTGTAATGCTGTGAATAAGCTTAAAAAGATACATGAGTGTATTGAAGTTTCTTCTATGCAAAAGAGACTTAAAATCATATATACTTAGCAAGATTTCATAAGAAACCCTATAATCAGGATAAGAGCCCATGATTTTAAAATAAATATATTTTACGAATTTTTTTTTTTATAGACTCAATCAACTATAGGTAAATATCATAGAGTGGACTCCAAATTATTGAGCAATATTCTAGTTTAGACCTAATAAAACAAAAGTACAATGAAAATATTGCCTGTATATTGTGAAAGTTACAAGTGTTACGGATAACAAATCCAAGCATTTTATAAGCGGAACTTGTGATTAGTTGAATATGAGGGACAAATGTTAATTTAGAGTCAAATAAGACACCAAGATCGCGCATTGTATCGCACCTCGCCAAATTATGCTAATTAATGTAGTAATTAAAAATGGTATGTGACTTTTTTCGTGTAAATGTTAAGACTTTGCATTTATTAACAATAAGATAAAGTTTATTTAGATCACACCACTCGTTTAATTTATTAAGATCATTCTGTAATTCTAAGTAGTCAATGTAATTTGAAACAGCACGAAAAATTTTCAGATCATCAGCAAACATAAGTATGTTACTATCAAATATGTATGATAAATCATTAATGAAGAGAAGCAAAAGAAGAGGGCCAAGATTAGCTCCCTGAGGAACTCCTGATGGAACATCAAGCTGAGAGCTGTTGTAGCCAAGGAAGTGAACAAAGAAGAATCTATTTTGTAAGTAGGAAGAAAGAAGTGAAATTAAGGATGTAGATAAAGAATAAGAATGAAGTTTGTTGATTAAAATGGCGTGATCTATTCTGTCGAAGGCTTTTGTGAAGTCGGTATAAATTGTGTCAACTTGGGTATTATTGCCTAGAGCAGATGAAACGAAGTGTGTAAAGTAGCACAGGTTGGTAGAAGTCGATTTTTTGGACATGAATCCATTCTGACGAAACGATATTTGGTTATTAATTCGACTATAAATTGTTTTATATATTATGCTGTCAAATATTTTACTAAAATTTGAAACTACAGCAATTGGTCTATAATTTTGTATGCTGGACTTGTCACCGGATTTAAAAAATGGAGTAACACGAGCAATCTTCCAAACATCAGGAAAATTCTCAGTCTTAAGTGCTAAATTAAATATTTGGCACAGTGCTTGAGAAAACGGATATGAACAATCTTTAATAATTAAATTTGGAACTAAATCAGGTCCACAAGATAGATTGGACTTAAGTTTTTTCAATGCGGACTCAATTGGAATATCTGATACAGTTTTAATATCTGGAAGAGGATCATTTGACTGAGGAGAGTAGACATTGTGTAAATGTGCTGCAAAAGCTTCAGCTATATCTTTCGGTTTTTCAAAATGATTTTCATTATAATACATAGTGGAAGGAAAAGATGACATTCTTTTTTGCGTTCACAAAATTCCAAAATTTGTTCGGTTCAGTAATCAATGACTTTTTACAATTATGTACATAATTATTATATGATATTCTAATATCATTTTTTATTTTGGATCTCAAACATTTATATTTTTCATTATAATTTACAATAAGAGGATATTTTTTAAACATTTTGAAATAGTGCGATTTCAGCTTGAGATCTGATTTAGTTTGTGATGTAAACCAAGGAGGATAATTTACAATTCTTTTAAATTTAATTGGAACACATTCCTTAAAGATTGAATATAAATTACTGTAAAAATATTCACACGCTAAGTTTACATCAGAAAAATCTTCTAACATATCCCAATCAAATGAAGAAATTAAATGATACAATTTCGGAAAATCAGCTCTTTTAAAGTTAAATGACTCAGATACAACATATATCGAGGTATTAAATATAGCTTGGTCTTTAGTTTTATTAAATATGGGTGTTCGTGATCATTATAGATCAAGGGTTAACAATCATTTCTGCTTTTGTTGTCGTCTCAATTCTAAGTTTATAGAATAGAAAAATAATTTAAAAGTAAATGTGAAATTATAATTTTTAAGTAATAATTAATAAACAGTGGAAAACTTAGATAAGTTAAAAAACTAAAAATTTCCACTGTTTATGAATTATTAATTATTATTAATTATTTATAAAAAATAATAATTTTTCCTTTTTATATATTTTTTCTTGTCTAAAAACCGTGATATATAGTGAACATGAATTAAACACGTATATTTAATAAAATTAAAGACCAAGCAATATTTATTATCTCAACAAATCATAATCAATCTGTAGTAGGTGGCTAATTTAGGTGTTATATGATTATTTGTTATTTGTTGTAGACGTAGAATTACCAACACAAATATGAAAGACAGAGGGTTCATTCTTTTTTAAATACGTAGATTTTTTGGCGTACTCCTATTTTTGCGGGTATCAGTAATCACGTTGTCTCCATTAAGTTGGCTAGCTTGCTGCAAGAGACCCTCTGAATACCACATGGCAGTGGCGTAGCCAGGTAGGGGTTAGAGAGGTTCAGATTCCCCTCTCCCTTTAAAACTTGGAAGAGATTTTTTAAAATAAAATTAGAATATTGTGATTATGAGGTGGAAGGTTCCTGTATCTACAACATTTAAAAATTTATTAATTTTATATAGAAAAATGAAAAAAAAACCTCCCAAGAAAACCCACGCATTTCTTACTTAGCTTGCTCAAGAGAAGGTCCTGGAATAAAGAGTTTGATTGTCTCAAGTCCTGTTGAGTTGACCAGTACATCTGAAGTTCACATGACACCCAAACCCTGATAACTCGATTTACGGTGCTTCTGCGGAGCCCTAATACTGGCTTCAATCCAATAAATGCCATCTCGGAGACTTCTAGAACCCGAAAGTCTGTTTTTTCTTTTCTCATAATGTCTTGATAACCAGGTGTGCACACTACGTTTAATCTGGCGAGCATTCCAAGATATCTCACAATTAATACAGCATTAAATTTAACGTTAAGAATTTACATGGAATATAAATATAAAATGACAACTGCTGCATTTATGCAAATATGAAATGATCAACAATGGACGAAATATGCATGCAGTTCACTTCTATTCATCCCAGAAAATTTGTTAAGACCTGATATTAGCTTCGCGAAATGATAAAGAATAACTGCGTTTAATATTATACTAGCACTTGATAAATTTTATTTGTAGTATGTAGTGCAAATTTTTCTCAGTCGTTAAAATTTGTACATATCATTAATTTCATTTTATAAAGCACGATTTTATACTACGAGTATAAAATAGGTGAAAGGTAAAAAGAGTTATAACAGGCATTTAATTATTTAAATTAATGTGAAGATAGCGTATTGTTTTAAAATAACATTTTTGTTCCAGGTTTCTCTGTAACTAGACCATAAATAACGGTATGAATTTCTCAGCGCATTTTAAGATAAGGAGAAGTGTAGGAAGGAACTAGAGCAAAAAAGAATTTTTGAAAGTGTAGTTCCATTAACATATTGTGCGGCTTTGTAAAGAAAGAAACTCTTCGTAACCACAGCACTGAATGGGGAAAATCTCCGAGCTTCGTAATTTAACAGCATTCATTTCACTCGGACATTCACCTACGCTCCATGTAGCTTCAACGCGATGTATTAATTCACGCATGAAATATATTCATAATCGTGCTTAATATGTTGAGAAATTTCATTGAGGAAATTTCATCACTCTCTACTCTGAAACAAATTATTTTTATTTTTACTATTTACTACTAGAATAAAGTACGGTAAATGTTATATCATGCTTACAATAATATACTAAAATTTCATATAAATATGTAAATGTAGATAGTAGGATCATGTGCACATTGCCAGGCAAATGTAGATATTCGCTTAAAATTGGTTTCACTTACAATTCAACTACATATAACATCAATAACCTCACCTAACTAACGCACTAGAACTTACCCGGAGTTTTCCAAGAATGACTTTTGTACGTTACGTGAGGTTGTTGTTGTTGTGTTTGGTTGAATGGGGTCATACCACATTTTCCATTTTTTTTTCTGCAAGTACACGTACAACTACTTACATAAATATATGGATGTTCAATTTAAGTGTTTCACTATTGCTATCTCAAGAACCGTAAGAGATACGAAGTCGGTTAAATTAGCAAACAATTTCTATATTATAAGACTATTAAAATTTGTATTACAAAAATTATTTTCAACCAGTGGTTCTCAAAATACAGAAGATGAGAGAAGTTTCCAGCGAAAATTTAATATAAATGTTTGGTGTGCCATTTTCAGTGATAATATTCACGTACACATGTACGAAGGTACATTGAGCAGTAACAGATACCTGAATTATATTTAAATATGCTGGGTATTATTTTGGAAGACATACCAGTAGCTGAGTTGGGAAACATTTATTTCCATCAAGATGGTGCACCAGCTCACAAATCGCGTCAAGTTAGGGATTACCTAAACGAACGGTTTGCAAATCGGTGGATTGGTACTCATAGTCCTATTCCGTGGCCCGTAAGATCACCAGACCTTAATCCCCTGGACTTTTTTATGGGGTTATGTTAAAGATGAAGTCTACAAAACTATCTATCCAGATATTCAGCATTTAAAAAATGCAATCGAAAATATTATTTCCCACATAGATGGCCGAAATTTAAGAAAAGTAAGAAGAAATATGTTCAGAAGGCTGGTATTATATATAAATCAGCATGGCAATATTTTGAACAATTTTTATAATATTTTTTAAAGTATGTAAATCGCCCAATCAATGATGAAAACAAAATATTCAATTGTTTTTGTCAGGGAACTCTGATTACATGTAGAAATAAATATGAAAATAATAATTTTTCTTTTGCATTTCGTTATGTAAGAACAGAAATAACAATGTTATCAAAAAAATATGCTTCACGGATGATTGTACTTTTGGACTGAAGTGTGAGCCTAATGTTAAAAATGACAAAATTTGGTCTCAAACTAATCCGTTCTTACAAATTTAATGAGGACTCAATACCCTCAAAACGTAAACGTTTGGGTCGGTATTCTTAAGCAACATATTATTGGACCATATTTTATGAATGGCTCTCTAACCGGAGAAAAATATCTAGACCTACTATAAAATGTAGTAGGCCTAAAATTTTCTGAAATTACACAAAATGAAGCAAGTATCAACACAATCGTTGTCCTGCTCACTGCACAACGAACGTGCGACAATTTTTAGATAATGTGTTTCCTGATTCTTGGATTGGCAGACCAGGTCCAATTGGTTGGCCACCAAGATCCGCTGATTTAAATCCTATGGATTTTTTTCATGGGGACATTTAAAAACAATTTTATACAAACATAATAAAGAGTATGCAACCATTGAAGACCTAAAAACAGATATTGGTTCGGCGTGCCAAAATATATCACCTCAACAATTAAACAAAGTGTGTCAAGAATATTACAATCGATTAGGTTATTGCTTGGCACAGAATGGCGCTCATTTTGAATATTTATTATAAAATTATTATTTCTCTTGTAGTACAGAACTTTTTGCAGATTAATATAATATTTAAATTTTAATGACATGTACAGTAAAATTTTTGAAAGATGGCCGATCAAGGTTATCTACGAATTGTATGAATTCAGATTTTTACTCCACCCATTCTGACAAATTCAGTAGTGTCATTTGCTTAGTTTTCATGAGGTTATATATGATACTACTGTTATTTTATTATTATATAAATATATGTTACAATAAAAGCGTTCAAAATTCAAAAATAAGTCAACTGGTAAGTTTATTAGCAAATGTAAAACCAAATATGTGAAAAATAAGATACTAACACGATGTCAGTGTCAGTGCCTTTGCAAAGGAAAGAGATAAATGAATGCCAATTTGTTAACTCGTTCATGATACAGATAATCTTGATCGGACATCTTTAAAAAAAAATACTGTACATAATCAATCCAATGAATATTTTTCATTCTTAATACTTGATTATAAAAAATGAATTGATTACAATAATCAAAACGTATAATAATCCATTATATTTTCTTTTGATCTTAATAAAACATGAATGAGATATAATGAATGTGTGTTTTCTGTTTTTACTGTATTTATAAAAAAAGTAGGTAGTATAGTTTAAATTCTTGCTTTTTTATCATGATTATTCTTCCATGAAAATTAATATTATATCATACAGTAACTTATAATTATTTAACTAATGCATCCATATTATGATCTCATAATTATCTTTAATATAATTCGTAATTAATTAAAAAAAAAAATGCGTGACGGAGACTTGAACCCTAACCTTCAAACGATCTTTCAGACCAGAGTTACCCATGCTAACTATTGAGCCACAATGACAACTGAAAATCTTTTCTTATTACGTAATAAAATATTGAAACAAATATTTATTGACAGTTTATTATAATTTTCCCTTATTTATGCTATGATAATATAGTAATTAGTATTAAATAACGCACAGGAGGTAATGTACTATTATGTTCAATTGCATGGCTTTACAAAAAGCTTGGGGCACGTTTTGGGGTCCTTAGGATATGAATTTACTATTTTACGATGATGTCGGTATTGTGTGTGTGTGCCTATGTGTGTGTGTGTGTGTGTGTGTGTGTGTGTGTGTGTGTGTATGTGTGTGTGTGTGTGTGTGTGTGTGTGTGTGTGGGTGAATGTGTGCGTGTGTGTGTGAATGTGTGCGTGTGTGTGTGTGTGCGTGTGTATGTGACGATTGTTTCGGATCGCATAAATCCAATACCACGATTCCAAAAATTATAATTTTTTCGTATTCCTCAAGTTTAGATTCATATGCAGACATGATGGATTTTGGTTATAATTGGTCCACCGGAAGTATCCTCATTTGCAACTTTTAACAGTTTTTCATGAAAAAAACAGTTAAATATCATTTATTGACATTGAATGTTATATAAATTTTAAATATTATATTATTCTCTATACGATTGGCTTGCATTTTATACTTCATATTCAATAGATATAGAGATAAAAAAATTATACAGGTATTAAATTTCATAAATCAACCAGCTATGTTAAACTTGGGAACTGCTAATATATTCAGATAATTCAAATTGACAGATGTCAGTATCAATGAAACGAAAATGAATGTGGCAGAGATGAGGATGTTGAGGTAGATGTTGGGGAAGGCACGGAAATATTGAAAGATAAGGGAAATAGCTCGAGTGATAGAAGTTTCTAAAAAGATACAGGAGAGACGATTAGGTACATTGATTTAAACATGTCACGAGTAGAGATGAAGAATATATTAGAAAAATAATGAATAGCTTAGTAGCAGATGGTACAAGAAACATAGGAAGACCAAACATAAGATGGAAGTACTGTATTGCGGAAGACTTGAGAGAAAAGGAACTGATTGAGGACGACACGCAAAACAGAAATGATTGGAAGAAGAAAATAAAAACTAGCGACTCCTACTGACAATGTCATAATTTTTCGTTCAAAGTATCATGATTTTATAATTTCATGTGGTTTATTTGTTACCAGGAGTGTGGAATTCAGTTCCCGAGAAAAAATCATACAGTAGCAAAAAATGAAATTTTGAATGAAAAATTATATTTGTCAGTTATGGACAATTAATAGCTGTCATTTTGTTATGGGCCTATGTATTTTGTACATAATACATATTACCGGAAGGTAATGTGCTGGCCACATCAGATACATACAGTATACTTAACATTTTTAAATCTCCATGAACAGATTATAAAACTGTGTCAATTATAACGAGTTCATTATTTAATGGAAACTAATTGAAATATTTGTTACTCTTTAAAAAAAAAACTTTTATCTAAGTGTCCTATCTGGAATATGTAAAGAATATTTATAACATACAAGATTTTACTTATAATATAGCATAGATAAATAAAAAGAATAATATAGGGTATTTTTCAACTATTTTAATTAAAACTACTTTTATGAACAAGAAATAAATAGGTATGTAAATAAAGCAAGTAAATGTAGGTACGAGGGTGTTAAAAAAGGGGTAAATTTTTTTAACGGCATATACTATGAGCCCAACCCGAAATATATTCATACACTCTGGAAAAAATATATTAACATCAAGAAGAAATCAATTTTTAGATTACAATAGATAAGACTATATTTGGGCAATTTTTTATTTTATGTATTAATAAAGTGTACTGGATTTAAATAGAATGTTATTACCTAAATTTATCATTTTAACAATAATTTACGGGCAAACAACAGATACGTGCTATTTTTTTTTTAGTTCCCACAGTAAGTAATACAATATTTGTTAGTATTATTTATAAAACTGAAGGTAAAGGAAACTGACAATATTTTCAATTAATTACAATATTAAATTGTATTTTTTAGTAAAATTATATGCAGTGATATTTATTTATTAAAGTACCACCTACAATTATAATAAAAACAAGAATAAATAAACTACTGGATGCTATGATTATTACTCCAATTCAACAATTTTTGATATGGTGTGTATAGAACTTGAATACATTGCTTATAATAAAATTTCGTAGGTTTAATAATAATTTATTTGCAAATAAACCATTGTCTGTATGTTAGAAATGTTTTCGTGTTTAATAATTCGCAAATAATTATTATTAAAATTATAAAATTTAAGATGGCAATTAATTGAGTATATTGTCTTTACCTTTCCCTCAGTTTTTTATATAATACTTACATAAATATTGTATTATTTACTGTTGGAACGAAAATTTTTGTCATTTGTCATATATTTGCCAGTAGATTATTGTTTAAATGAGAAATTTAGTTAATTACATTGTATTTAAATCCAGTACACTTTATTAATACATAAAATTTAAAAAAAACCAAATATAGTCTTAACTATTGTAACCTCGATTGTAACCTAAAAATTATTTTTTATTGCTGTTAATATATGGATTTCAGAGGGTACGAATACATTTGGGGTTGAGCTCGTAGTGACCAAAATGAGTAAAAAAACCTTAGTCACATAGGTCCGATTTTCAACGGTTTCCAAGATATAAAGGCAATGAAAAATGAGTTTTTACGGGGTTTACCTCTACTATCTCGAAAACTATAAGAATCACGATTTCGATCAAATGAGTCGTTTTGTTTACCTTTCAGTGGTCATCTTAGATGTGTTTTTGTTCAAAAAAAATCAAAAAATTGTACGGTTACTGCATTGGGGGTTTTCGGCAATTTTTTTCGTGCCTTGATTATCCTGGTAGATGGTGATTGGATTCTCGCAAATAAACCAAAAATCGCCGAGTAAGTATTTAAACCAAGCGATTTCCTTCACTGCGTTTCTCAGAGTCAGGTATTCTGCTTCTGTCGACGAGAGCGACACGGACGATTGTTTCGTCGATGACCAAAATACAGTATGTTCGAACACTTTGACTATACACCCAGAAACGGATTTTCTATCTTCTAAATCGTTGGCCCAATTAGCATCAGCATCAGCGAAAACTTCTATTTGTGGAATGTCTACCTTTCGCTGGTACACCAACTTTACATTTATTGTACCTTTGAGATAACGTAAAATCCGTTGTAAATGTTTCCAATGGGTTTCATTGTAGCTGTTTTGGAATCTGCTCATGTAGTGTCCAGCAAATGCAATATCAGGACGAGATCCAGATGTCATATATAACAATGATTCGATCAGTTCGCGATACGGTATATTTGATGGCAATTCCTTCGATGGTTCCAGGTGCAAATTATTTTCGATTGGAGTAGATACAGCGTTACAATTTTCCATCTGGAAGCGCGTAATAATTTTACGAATAAAGGCACTTAAGTACAATTTACCAGTGTTGCGTTCATTTTTAACTTCTTCTAATTTAGAGTGGATATTAACTCAAAAAGTGCGGATTTTGACGAAGACGCAATTATAAGAATAATATAAGTTGTAACATTCTTATCGCGTTTATAACAAAGACATGTGTCATATTCCGAACGATAAAATCCTAGACTCGTGATGTACTCGTTAAAGCATTTGTTTTCCTCAAAAGTGGAAACTTTTTTAAGCCATTAATTGACCTTTCTAGTTTACATACCACATCATCTCCAATTTCGTATCTTGGTGGTTGCTTCATGTAATCTTCTGAGTCAATATTACCATGTAAAAAAGCTGTCTTGACATCTAACTGGCTTGTATACATACTATGATGATTTACTACTGCAAGAAGCGTCTTTACATTCGTTAACTTTGCGACGGGCGAATAGATATTTTCGTTTTGTAATTTTTCCATAAACCCCCTGGCTATAAGACGAGCTTCATATTTTTCTCGTTTTCGTTTGTATATCCATTTACTATCGATAATATTCATATTTGGTTTTCTTGGTACCAATTTCCAGGCATGGTTTTTCTTCATGGAGTTTATTTCTTCGTCCATGGCAGCTTTTCAATTATCCTTTTCATCTCCATTCACTGCAGTTTCGTAACTTATTTAGATAAGCTCGAGTTTTCTTTTCTCTCCTCCTCCTTTCGGAATGTTCTTCTGGAATGGGGATTTGTGATGGTATATAATTTGAATTATTATTGTCGGTTTCATTTACGGTCGTTTCATCGTTGTTTTCTTTGTGGGATGTATGTAATTTTACAGCTTGTTGATTTTCCTTATTATTTTATAAAAAAAAGTATGAAATATTATTTACACATTTAATATTATTATAAATATTAAAGAATATTCTAGTATCTATACAAATTGATTGCATGGATACGAGGTCTGTTCAGAAAATAACCGAACATTTTGAATTACGTGTCAATGGAGATATTTAGTGATATTCGGTTGGCATCATTGCGTTGCGCATAACCTTCTCTATAACCACATGTTCTTGGATTGTTGATAGCTGGTTTAGTTTTCGTGATATTGTTATTTGATTGCAACGTGTTTAAGTGTTAGTAGCGATTTTTGAAACGTGCGATTTCCTGGAGCAACGATGCAACGTAAAATTTTGCGTGAAATTGAGGAAAACATTCACAGAAACGTTTCAACCTTTGAAACAAGCTTACGGAGATAATGATCTGGGTCGTAATAGAAAGTGGAAGAAACAGAGGAAAACCAAAGATAAGATGGAAGGACTATATTGCGGAAGACTTGAGAGAAAAGCAACCGAATGAGGACGACGCGCAAAACAGAAATGAATGGAAGAAGAAAATAAAAAAATAGCGACCCATAACAAATGGGAAAAGCTAAAGAAGGTGAAGATGTCAGTGTCAAGTGCCATTTGTATAGTTTGTTTATGAAATAATTTTACTTGAAATTTAGAATCTTTTGGAAGAAAATTTATGTATGGAATTTGTACATAATACACAGGATTCACGGAAGGTATTATACTGGCCACATCAGATTTTGTTTTCTTTTTTATTCTAATAAAGCCTTATCCCTTTTCCTTAGCATATTTTTTACAACAGGCGTAATCAAAGGACAGTAATTTTTTAATATTTTTATGATTCTAATGGGAGCGTGTTTGTAGAATAAAGAAACAATATTACAATTTAAAAATTGCCCTCTAGGTGTATATCATGAGTTAACAAATTCATAAGAAATGCCGATGTGCTATAATTTACTAAAAGATCAACATTTACAGCCGGTACAAATCAAATCATATGATTATATTTAAAATTCTGCCAGTATTGGATCCAAACCCCACAACTCACTGTAATATTTAGATGTTGGTTTATAAACTACTCCTAGAGTTAATTTGTATTTATGAATTGTGATTTGTATCCACAAATGCTTAATATTTTTAGATGTAACAAATGAAGAATCTAACATTTTAATATAACTACTATTACCAATATAAAAAGCAACTCCTCCACCATTTTTGTCAGTTATTTCTTGACTAAAAATTCATAATTTTCAATACGAAACAAATGTGAATTACTTATTCATGTTTCACTAACAGTCAAAATATTAAAATCATTATCATATAAAAAGTCTTTAACTTTAGAAAAACATGAATTTAATGATCTATCATTTATATGCCCACATTGTAGTTGTTAACATTATTTATCAGTTGTATATAAAAATATTATGTTTGTGTTACGTCTCGAGAATTATAAAGTTTTTAACATATCTAATTACACTGTCTTATTCTACATAAAATATAATTATTATAAAAATTATCTAAACGTATTTTGTTTAGCTCTTACTAGCTGATACCCGCGGGCTTCGCAGCCGCGAGTATTTGGTGTGCTTGGAATTCGGTGTGCATCTGTTAAATTAAATTATATATCGTACCATAATAATATATTATCAATTCTGACTATTACATTGTTTGGCACTTCTTGTACGAGCCCTGCTCCAAAAGAACTGGCTTACATATATTTATTATAATTTTTCGTATAAAAAAAATATTTACACATTAAATTATTATTCCTAAATTTACTTTTGAGTTTGTACAATTAATTTATTAACCACTGCCAAAATACTTTTTTATGTAACAGCGTTGTTCTTGAAACATTTTACTACGAGTAATACCCAATAATAATTACGAAATTGTAAGGTTAGTTCAATATTATAGCTTGAAATCCAATAGTGATAAAACATAAGTACCTATCGTCATTCGAAAGAGCTTGAAAGGTGTCATAAAGAAGTGAAAATCAAAATCTAAAATTATTTCATACTTATAATTTTTGCAAAATAAGAAACTGTAAAACTACATATTTATCTGTATCTAGTGACCTATACATTTCTTATGAATAAACAATGCATTGCTGAAATGACATCCTTATATAGGACAACTATTGTCTAATTAACCGACTTCGTAGCTCTTATAATTGTCGAGATAATTAACAAAAATAAAAAATCTGTTGTGACCATCACAATATCTCTCGCGCCGTTTCCATTGTGAAATATATAAATATTTCTTGTACACACAAAAAATTCTAATTACACTTAATCTTTATATTTACGTATTTTATATAATTTTAAATTCATTATATGAGCAATGTTCTCCATTCCTTCTAAATGTTCGAGGTTTTTCCAATTCATTAACGAGATTGGCGTTATTTCTGAAGGGTTCATGTAATATACCTATAATTTTAAATATATAATTAGTAATACAATAACAAATATTAAATATCGTTTTGTGACGTACCAAACCGCTGCGTGAGCGATTGGAATGCACTTACGCACCCTAGCTGGTTTGGTGTGCGGCCGCCAGCTTTTAAGCAGTGGAGACGGGAGCGGGTTAAAATGAAGTGGACAACCCCCGAAAGGGGTTGAATGGGCGCCACGTAATTCTTAACCGGAGAATTACGAAAAGGACGGTGGCAACGATATATAAAGGTGATGGTATCTACCGTAATTCAGTGTGTCCCTGTAAACGACTGAGGGTTGTTAACAAAAATAAATTAATTATTTTGTAAAACAGAGTTTAATAAAAGCAGGCTAAAACGTGCCGAAGGCACGAACAAAGTTGATAAGTAATTATGAAGTGTACAACAATGTAGAATTGAATAATTAATTCAAGTATAAGGTAATGTGACACCCTGAACTCATAACCCAGTTTCGACTACCAACAATACAGCTACAACAATGCGAAGTAGATCCATTTCATAAAGTGGGCAAACATGCCAGTTGACGCGGTAGACGTCGCGAGATTACAAGTTACTACAATGGGTACTGCAGTGAAATAAAACATTAAAAAAAAAATTGAGCTGAGGGCACCAATTGATAGTTAAACTCTAAAATACTCAACCATAAATGACGCTCTACAAAACTTCAATAAATTCTCGATAAATTCTAAGTAATACAAAACAATGATATTACTAAAACAACAATAAGGAGGCGTCAAATAAACTTAACAGTGAGGACATTACTAACAGTCCTCCAAGGCCACACTAAATTTAGAATGTACTCTAGGTCTTCCTCGCAACAATAAGCACAACTAGAAAGACGATGTTAAAAACAAAATACAGTACTTATCTCACGAAGCACGCACAGTGCAGTAGGGCTACGGAGTCAGGCGATGTCGACGGATAGAACTCCCGGTGGTAGATGTCCCAAACAATGAATGACGTCACGGTAGAGTGGCCAAATCCGCCCATGGCGAGATGACTTCCAGGAACCAAATGCAGTGCTCGTGATCACACACGAAAAACCCCACCGAAAAACACCAACACTGGACAGTCAACAAAAGCACCCCGACGTTTTCAAAATCCGCACAATAGCGACACCAACAGATATTGGCTCTAAACGACAACAATCGAGCACTCTACTTTACGTCAACACACAAAAAAAACTATACCAAAAATCTACGTCGAACAGCAGCCATGTGCCAAAATGCGCTCGTAAAAAAAGTACGTGGGGTCCACACCGCGTGAGATACTAGAGTCCTCCAGGTTGAAAACTTCTTCCGGCACCCCAAAGTTTTGCCGGAACAAGAGGGCGCTTAATACAACAAAATAAAAAGAAGAAATGCAGTGAAGAAAAAAAACGAACCTCCACGCCACTGGTAAACTCGACAAATAGTAACATGTCCAACAAGTAAACAATAATTTATCCTCGAATGATCGCCAAAGAATAATATATTGAATACATTTAGAAATAGGGCGAAAATAGCTAGAAAAGAGATTTAGGTAAGTTACAGATTCGAAGTGAAACATATTTTACATAAATGACACTATAGGAACACTTGAAGTATAATTACAACCAAAAAAAAAGAAAAACGGAGACGAGAAGCAGCAGAAAGAATTCATTGGACGAGACACTATAAATATACAAAGATACACGAATGCTGAACAGAGTAATAGGAACAATACGACAAGGGAAACTAGATTTAGACGATCGGAAGGTACGTATAAATATAGGGCAATATTATTCTGCAGCAAAATGGCATAATGTCAATTTTAAACTGTAACAGTTTCCAGAAAAAGCCTTCAGTGCTATCTTTGAATTTTGGACACTGACATCAGTGTCATTTATCTGTAAATTACAGACATTTTAATTTCTCAAGTAGTTACCATGGAGATGTTGGGGCTGTGAGCAGGCTGTAAGATTTACTACAACAGATTATTTTATAGATTATATCTTTACCTTTAAATCTATAGAAGGTATAATAAAAAAATTAAATGTGTCGGATAGAGAATTTTGTTTTTTAATATTTGTAATAACATAAATATTCAAAAAAATAATATTTAAGATTTTTGTAAAAAATCGGTTGTCCAATTGTTACTAGAATCTATTCAATTCTTCCCATTGCTGTTAGGTTGAGGAATCCGTAGTTACCCAGGTCTTTAATCTTATAGAATTTTAAATCGTACCTCCAACAACCTAACACACATACACACACCCACACACACACACACACACACACACACACACACACACACACACACACACATAGTCATCATCGTAAAAATGTTATTATCTGATTCTAGGGTCCCTAGAATTAAAACGTGCTTATTCACTAAAATCTGGATATGCAATTTTTAGCATGATTCCAATACCTCTCTTAACGAGAGGTAAAAATAATGGCTCGTTTTTTTGCACCTGAGTGTATAAAAAAACTACAAAATTTTAACTCTAATATCTACGATATGTCCTGAAACTGAAAGAACATTTCTACAAAATTTGGCGTCGTTATGTAAAACGGTGTAGATTTGTATAGCGGTCAGTTTGCACTTTTATATGTAAGAAAATAAGCGAGATATGGGGTATATATTTCGGCTGGGTGGGGTATGTACACATGCTTTATCAATACTGACTTTTATCACTTTTTCTAGGTTATCGTCATAGTCGTGTATATTTTCTTGGTTGCTTTCCTGCATAATTATATTTAAGTTTACTTTCCAATGTGATATGAACTCCTCTTCGTTATTTTGTAGCATTAAAAGCTGATTTATTTTTACAGCTTGAAAGGCTTTCCTTGGCTTTTTAACTTTTCCAGGATAAAACTTACATCTTAACATTCGGTGGTCTGTGCTGAATTTAGTGTTGTTTACTGTATGGACGTCATGTATTCATCTACGATCCCTAGCGATAAAGTACTCAATTTCATTCTTAACTTTCCTGTCAGGAGAAATCCATGTCCATCGGTGGTTTAGGTCTTTTTGAAAGAAAGTATTTAAGATTTTTAGGTTTGCTTCTTTACACATCCAGATCAACTTTTGTCCATTACGATTACTGTTTGGCAGTCCGCCAAAAGGACTCATTGTGCGATTATTTGCTTCCTGGTTGATGCCGATTTTGGCGTGAAAGTCACCCATTATTAATAAGTAGGAGTTATCCTGTGCTTGTGCGTCTATCACATTTAATAGTTCGTCGTAGAATTCTTGTATTTCATTTGTCGAATATTTCATTGTAGGGGCGTAAACTTGGATTAACTTAATATTTAAATTATTGTTAATTTTTACTGTTAGAATTCAGACTCTCTCCGAGTAACTGATAAAGTCTACTATATTATTTTTTAAATATTTCTTGATTAGGAAAAAACTTTCTGAAAAAAGTAAAGAATTGATAAAACGGAGGGATAAACTCGGTAAACTATCAACATTGACAATACAGGAAAAAATAGAGTACGACGAAATTAAAAAAACTAACTACAAAACCCATCAAGGACGATCTATATAATTTCAGAGCCAAAATTATTCAGGAAGAATTAGTCACTAACAACAAATATGCAGTTAAAAAAATGAATAAAAATCTGAACACTAATACTAAGTGGATTCCTGAACTTAATGTAAACCATTCTATCACAAACAGAGAATGTATTATGCAACAAGCGACGGAATTTTATAGAAAATTATATACCACCCAAATACCATCGCACAGAAAAGTAAAATTCGAGTCAAAGTTAAAGTCACAAATAAATGTAGAACTAGGAATTCCCTATATACTAAAATCCGAAATCGAAAGAGAACTATTATCAATAAAACAAGGTACAAGTCCAGGCGCCGACAACATCACGGCGGAAGCATTAAAGATAGGAAAAGACGAGTTATTAGAACACCTAGAAATATTATACAACAACATCCTCATACAAGAACAAATCCCCAAACAATGGCTAACGTCAACAATGATTCTGTTATATAAAAAAGGACATAAAAAAGATATCAACAACTACAGACCAATAAGCGAGTACCCCTTTCCGCATTGGAAGAGGAGTTAGACAAGGAGACCCCTTATCTCCAAAATTGTTCAACGCAGTTTTAGAGCAAGTTTTCAGGAGAGTGAACGTTGAAAATTATGGCATAATAATCAACGGAGAAAAGCTGTGCAACTTACGTTTTTCAGACGACATTGTCTTACTAGCAGAAGACATCGCCGAAATTCACTAACTTTTATACGAATTAACGGAAGAAAGCAAAAGAGTGGGCTTAGAAATAAACGTCAATAAAACAAACCTAATATCAAATCAAAAGGTACCATCTGTTACACGCCAAAATAAAACAATCGAAAGGGTTCACGAATACACCTACTTGGGCAAAATAATATCCTTTAAAACAGGGCAAAATAAAGAGCTCACAAACCGTATATTCAAAGCCTGGAATAAATTTTGGTCCCTGAAAAATATCCTTATCGATTCCTCCTTCCCCTTAAAGCTTAAAAAAATATTGCTAGATAAATGTATATTACCAGTGATTACATATGAGGCCCAAACGTGGGCACTCACCAGTAGGCAGCATCAACAAATACGCACGTGCCAACGAAAAATGGAACGCTATTTGCTCAAAATAACATTGAAAGATAAGGTAAACAGTGCAACAATCAGAGGCAAAACGAAAGTCCTAGATACAGTCACCTTCTGCAAAAAGTTAAAATGGAAATGGGCAGGCCACGTTATGCGCGTAAAAGATGAAAGGTGTACAACTAAGGTAACACATTGGCTTCCCCTAGAAAACAAGAGAAGAAGAGGTAGACAACCAATCCGTTGGAGAGACGACATCAGGAAATCCGTAGGACCAATGTGGTACCAGGAAGCACAGGATCGACGTAAATGGGAAGAAATGGAAACCGGGTACATCACCGAAAACGTCCCAACGTGATAGTTATTATTTAGCATATGGCGTACATTCATGATATAATTTAAATAATAACTTGGTCAAGATGGTAGGAGGCAGCTTTCAATTAGATGAAGTACTGTCTTGTTTGCCTCAGTGGATCGCCGGAAGGTCTAGTCGCTACCACTGTGTTTGTGCTATTGTGATGAATGAATTGACCAGGAGATCTCGAGGATTGTCTGGTCGCCGATTTGTGCTAGTTCTTTAGCGTTACCCAGGGTGCACCACGAGGAGGCGAACTAGCTTTGCACCCCAACGTGATAGTGATAAGTGATTGTGTATGTTCAGTTCAGTGGAACGTAATTTAAAAAATAAAAATCAAAACTTATACGTAATATAAATAAAATGAAAAAGAAATGTTAAACAGTTTTCTTAGTGAATAAGTGAAAAGTAAAAATTCTTAAAAGTAATTTTTGTCATATATTTAAAGGGTTTAATTGTAGGATAGCACTTATGTACAGTTTTTTGGTTTAAATCTAGTTTATTAACTTTTTCAATTAGTTAAGTTTACATATATAATTTTGCTAAAAGAGGCCAACACCCTTGGGGGTAATAATGGCTATTATTGTTATTATTGTATTGTTGGGGTATATATATATATATATATATATATATATATATATATATATATATATATATATATATATATATTCTAAATAAGCGAGAATCTAGCTTTAAAATGTAATTTAAAAACAAAACACTGAAAATCTCTGTAGTGACTAATAAAGTTATCACAAAAAAAAATACAATGGAATGTGCAAATGTTTTTGCTCTAGCGTTAATATTACCCCAGATACACTGAAAAAGAAACAGAAATGAGACAATCTGTACAAAAAAATAAAATAAAAGATACAGCCATATGCAATATTCCTAGATATACGAGTACATGTACGTAATTTTGGAAAGTATTGAATATATGATTTTAAAAAAATGTTCATACAAAATTATAACATTTTCACATTTTTTGTTGAAAAGTTTTTTTATATAAATTATTCTCGAATTCTAATATATATATGGTCACGAGAAATGCAGAACAAAAACAGAATAAACTTTACACTAAATTAATTACTATTCCATAACCCCTTTCATTACAGCATACTCGTATTGAAAATTCTCTTACTACATAGAACAATCTCCATTATTACACGATCTTTGATCATCGTACCCATTACTTATATGGTAAAGATGCATGTGGTCTGCCCCTATAGTACGTATAGTGACAGTGGTTAGCGCACATACAATACATCGAGTGATTACACTGAGTACACTGCACTGCAGGAGTCGGGCTCATGAACAGGAACACTCAAGCTAAACTTAGATGACCAATTACACACGCTGATTTCGTGTCCGAAGCACTGGGAACAAGGAACTAGGACGTTTAGCGTCACATCATATTACGTCATAGAATGTACATAAAGCTGATGAATACAGTTCGTTATCCTTTAGAGAAGATAATCAATTTATTAAAAATATATGTACAGGGTGTAAATCGAAAAGTGAGCCATAGGCATTTAAAATCGGAAATCAGTTTTTTTCTGCGCAAACGCTACCAAATTATTTTATGCAAGAAATATTTTAAACAATAGTTATAGTGATTTGAATTCTGCACCTAAAACATGTGAAACTATTATTCTAGCTTATTATGTAAGCGATAAAATTAATTATAAATTTACTCTTTTTATGAGCTCTTAGTGCAGTGTAGTAATAATAATCAGCTCATTTAGACAGCCTTATGGATATAGGCCTCCCTCAACTCTAATCATTTAGATCTGTCTCGAGCGTATCTGGCCCAGTGCTTACCAGCGGCTCTAATGATGTCGTCTGACCGTCTCCTATTTACCTGCTTCTATTACGTTTTCCGTTTCGCGTATACACTCGGAAATGCGTTTGGTCCATCTGTCATCTGAATATCTGCAAATTTTCTGTGTGAAACAGATATGTCTTTTATTTCTGTTTTTTGGCGTATTGTGATGTTTCTTATTTTATACGACTATGTCAGCTTCAGCTTTAGCATTTTTCTTTCCTTTCTTCTTTGGTTAGTTGCGAGAGCAGTTATATTTCTTTTACTTAATGAACATGTCTAGGTACCATAAGTAATTGTCGATGTGATGTAAGAATTAAAGATCTCACTTCTCATTCTTTCAGAGAGTTTACTTCCAAGAATATTTCCGTATCTTCTCTGTCTTTGAAGGATACATTTTGAACTAAGTAGATTAGATTTTCACAGTATGCTAGGGTAGTCGATTTTTATCTCTCCTGTTTTTCCATTTGTCATTAGTTGGTTTTTCCGTTTATTTCAAGACCTATTTCACTTCATGCAGATTGTAACTCTTTTAGCATTGTTTGCAATGTCTCTTCATTTTCTGCTAGGAGGAATATTTCGTTCACAAAGCGGATGTTACTAATATGTTGTCCGTCAATTTTAATTCCATATTTCTGCCAATTCAGTTTGCAAAACGCATATTCTAACGTGTTGGTTAATAGAAATGGTGAGAGAGGATCTCCTTGTCTGACGCCTTTTTATCATGAATTTTGGTCCTGAAGTGTGTAGTTCACTCTGATTGTAGATTTCGTAGATCAGTTTAATGTAATGATTACTGATTCCAAATGACTTTAGAGTATATAATATTGACGTGTGCTTCAGTAGATCGAAAGCCTTTCTAAAGTCAACGAACGGCATGTATAAGTTCATATTATATTCTGAGTGTTTCTCAATTAATTGGTTCACGCAATTTATATGATATATTGTGCAGAAGTTTTTGCGAAAACTTATAAAATATTAAAACCTAGACTGAAAGTCTAGCATAGGTTTTAATCTTCTTAGTTTACAGGACGGAAATACTTTATATACGCAGGAAATCAAGCTTACAAGTCTATAGTTATGTACAGTTATTTGAAGAATGTTGTCGCTTCGGTCATTATATATGGTGCATATTTGTAACTATTTTGTTATTGCGCGATTTTATTATGTGGATTATATATTTGTTTTTTTAGTTTTTTGATCGAGCCAGTGGATAATAAAATTTTAGAAGAATTAGTAGAAATTTAAATCTTCCCTAATTTTGCGTCTTGTAATTTTTTTCAATTCTGCTAGCTCAATTCTTCCTCTGTCTGTCTTGAATCCTTTCCGCCATAAGAAATCTCTTTTTTTATGAATGCCAGCGTTTCATTAGTTATTTTTTTTGGTTTTATTTTTCCTTATTATTTTTTTCTTAGCGTATCTCTGACTTTTCAAAAGTTGCTTTCCATTGCACTTTCAAATTCTTGGTAAACTTCTTCCATGTTTTTCTCTTTCACTTTATATTCTTAGTGTTCTAAGTCATCCTTCATTAATGATTTGTATTCTTCTAATTCATCATTTGTAAAAACGTTGCGTTCTTTACGGTGTGTTACAATACGTTTTTTACGATTATCTGTAGTACTTATTTTTAATGTTGCTCCCAGCATTCAATGATCACTGTGGAAACTAAAATTATTTATTACTTCAAAATTTAGTATAGAATTTCTGGAGTTTGTTAGTCTATTTCGTTATATGCTTGCCGTCTGGTGTTACCCCAGTCCATTTCGTACCTCGTCTATTTTTAAATAAGGTGTTAGATATTATTAGATGATGACTCATACAGAAGTTTACCAACATGTTGCCTCTAGGGTTTCTTCTTTTATAACCATAAGGTCCCATATTAAATTCTTCGCCCTCTTTTCTTTTGCCAACTTTGCCCATAACTATGAGCTGGCTTACACATTTCTTTTATAAGACAATAGCCTCTTCTAGGTTGTAGAAGAATTATTGAACTACTTCGTCTTTTGCGGCACCTGTTGGGGCGTACACTTGGATTACAGTCAGATCGTAATTCTTAATTTTTATCTTTAGTACTGCTATTCGATTTGAGATTCCGACAAATTCTTGAATATACATATATCTTTATTCATGTTGATATATAGAAGCCAACATCAGGGTAACTCTTATCACATTATTTATAAACCAGAACGTTACCATTCTTCTTACATCTAACAATCCTAAAAATCAAAATTTATTTTGGTAAGTGCTTCTTCTAATTCAACCTTTCTGTCTTCCGATTTTAAAGTAGTAAATTTAGAGAGCATATCTTGAAGTTTAGAGTGATAGACATGTCTTGTAGAGTATGGGGGGGGGGCGAAGTTTTAGAAGGATCAAAAATATTTATAAATGAAGGTTTTTGCAGAGAAATAGTGGAATCAAGGAAAAAACTGGTCCCGATAATGAAAAAATATAGAGATGAAGAACAACGTGCAATCATCAAATACGATTCTCTCTTTGTTAACAAAAAGAAAGTCGCAACAGAAGAAATAAATCTATTTATGTCAAACAAGAAGAGACAACTTGCAGACAAAGAAGAAAATAAAGCAAGAGCAAAAACAGTAAAAGAAACTGCCAAAAAACACAAACCAAAACAGCGATACCATTGCGCCCGTGCACATGTACTGATGGGAACATATTCAACTTTGTTTAGCGTTTAAATTTAAATTCTAAATCTTCCCAACAAGCACATTTTGAACATGATATGAATAAGCAAACGTCTAAGAATACAGAAAAACCAAGAAAATAGCAATTAAAGCAATGTACTCAGCAGGACAGATCCTTACCTCAACAAACGTATAAAATCAAGAAAGATGAGGAAAACACAGAAAGTCTCCCTAGTAGCTTGGTCAGCAAGGGAGAGATCAACCATACCCCCCAATGTAGTATCACAGTAGTATAGACTAGTGCTGTGAGGATCCGACAAAACGTGAATCCGAGAACCCGGATTTCAAAATATCCGGATCCTCGGATATCCGACGTTCGGATATTGAAGCGGATATCCGAAAATTTAATTCGAATTTGGTTCCGGATTCTAATTCGGATCCTGATTTAGATCCGGATCCTGATATGGATCCGGATCCTGATTTGCATCCGAATCCTGATTTGGATCCGGATTCGAAATTTTGTTTACGGATCCGGATCCGAATTCGATGTTTTGTCTGCGGATCCGGATCCAAATTTTAATTCTGGATCCGATTCTTCATTTTGAATGTGAAGTCTTACATCTGGAATTGTGTTCAAATTCAAACCGTTAAAGTGGGCCTGTTTATTTTTACAGCGGTCTGTAAACATCAGTACACAAACAGTAATACATTTTATAATACCCCTCTAAAATAACCAGGTAGTATGAGCAAATGTAAAGAAAAAAGAAATTAAGGTTCAATACTGAGAATATTCGCATCCGAGAGCCGATCCGGATACTGGAATTCCATATCTTATACTCATATTCGAATATAAGATCTGATACTCAAATCCGTTTCCAAGATTCGATATTTGGATCCGGATTCAAACTCCAATACTCAGATTCGGATCCAAAATACGATACTGAGATCCGGATCCAAAATCCGAAACTCAGATCCGGATCCAAAATCCCATACTCACCAAAATCCGAAACTCAGATCCGGATGCAAAATCCGATACTCAGATCCGGATCCAAAATCTGATACTGAGATTTGGATCCGAGATCCGGATAGTTCACTATTCAATTATCCGGATATCCGGATAATTTTGGATCCGAAACCGAAACTATCCGGATCCGGATTCCACCACTAGTGAAGACTGCTATGGATTATGACAAAAAAAAAATTGCGTTGTTCTCCAACTGTATGTTGAAACTAAAACTGTTCAATGCGAATATATCGAATTCTAATTGACAGTGAAAAACAACACAATAGTTTTTTTTGTCATAATCCAGAGCTGGCTAGTCTAGACCAAAAGCTTATAAAAACAGTACCTACTTTACTTTATATTTTTTTTTTTTGCTTACATGAAGAGCTAAAATGATCATTTCACTTGATTTCGATGAATAATTGAAACCACTATAACTTTTATTTGGAATATTTGTGCATAAAATATCATTCAATAGTAGAATTCACTATTTTGTGAAGAAATATTGTTGCATGAAGACTTCTTCTTGCATCAAAAAGTCAATATTAAAAAAAACTTATTAATTTTTCTTGAGGTATTCCTTTGACGTGATAAGATTCCTCAATAATATATATATATATATATATATATATATATATATATATATATATATATATATATATATATATATATATATATAGCCCATTTTAAGAACTTACGTTTTCGATGGGAGTCGGACTGGTAAGCCAAATTCGGATTCCAGATGACTAAAGCATTTTATAAATGGGAACGTACTAATGATACAGAAAGGAGACGAATAATTGACATATCTTTGAATACGTAAGCGTTTCTATTTAAGAATCCAAGACATCTGTACGCAACTGCTACAATTCCGTTTATTTGTTGGTTTAACCTTAGTTTCGGATCAAAAACAACATTTTCTTTAATAAAAGACGGTCTTTTTAACGTAGAATTATTTAAAACATAATTAAAATGTATTGGTTCACGTTTTGTGTAAACGTCATAACGTTACATTTTTCAATATTTAAGTGAATATCATTCATCAAACACCACATGTACACATTATTTGAAATACACTAAAGTATTTTATTTTAGAGAATAAATAAAATAAATAAATATTTCATCACGGCATATTACCCATTGCTAGGTGTACCAGTCTGCTTCGTACACAGATATCGGTAATGATGGAATATTTGTACCGTGTGGGCGCTTACCAGGCGTCACCTCACGGGCACTCATAGATGGCGTGGAGAGTGCACCATAGGGGCCAATTTTGTGCCATTAAAATTCGATGTAATTTTTGGCGTCGATTCAGTATTTTTTTAATTCAACGATGTCCATGTGTACTATTCTAATATGAAAAAATATTTGAGAAAATCCAAATGAAAATCATTACTATATAATTTAAATATGATTGTAGTAAGAGTGCTATCAAGAAAACAAAATATAAACTTCATACATATCAAGTTTTTTTTCGTGAATAAAATTCATTTTATCACTGAGAAAGTATGTATACGAAGTATTTGTTTTGATATAAAACTACAATTAACATGAAACAAAATATTCAATTGTTTTCTTCACTTTCTTACACCGATTAATAGAAAATAATTTTTACTTTAAAAAAGGATAATGGCCTTTATAGTAGATAGTTTTTGAGTTATTGAAGAAATATTGATTTTTTTTCTCAAAATAAAGTGTACCTAAAAGCAAAAAAACTAGTAATTACTAGTATATCAACCACTAAATTTTCATTAATTTCATGAGGTTCGTATTTCCCCTTAGTTAGAGAACCAGTTCTACGCATTTTTCGTTTTAATTTGAAAAAATATGAATAACTTGGATGAAAGACAATGTTGCCGGTATAATCGCGTGGCTTGTCTTGAATTATTATTTGATAAAAAGTAAAATTTTAACATATATACCTTTTCGTTAACTTAAGACTTTCCCGATTGCTATAATTTTGATTAGCTTCGTGGTACATACAATGTTTTATTTTATTTTGGTTTTCGAAATTCATGGATTCAATAGGTCTATTTATATATTCGTTATCATTGTGCTGGCATTGTGAATTTTAACTATGTTGTGGGTTTTATGTAATTTTTGGGTATTACTATGTTGTTTGCTATAAAAAAAAATAATGTACTGTCAAATAAAAATGACAGGTATGTATTAATCCAAAAATATACCGAATATATATAAGGCTTGGTTTTTGTTATATTTTCTTTTAAATTTATACATTATGTATTTTGTTGATTGTTTTACTATATACTACTCGTACTATGTAGGGTGTTCATTTTAAATGGGCCACAATTGCTACCTCGAGATCTATAAGAGCTAAAAAGACAAATGGGAAACTAATATCTTTTTCCGGAGACATTTAAAGAAAAGAAAAAATATTTTTTTCGACCAGTGGTTCTCAAAGTACGTGTCCTAACTTTTTTTTATTTAAAATGAGAACATATATTTTTTATTTGCTTATTCGTTAGAGATTTTAATTCTGAATTCAGTGATATAATATTTATATACACTTACATATTGATTTTTTTGAGAAATATGCATGTAAAGTTTTATATTACTTTGGTTAAAATATAATAAAATAATATAAATAATATAGAGTCATGAATGGAAAAAATGAATACGCGGTAATTTTTTATATAGAATTAGAATGCCATGAAAGAAATTTATGAATATTTTGTTTGCGTTGACATTTATGATCAATTACAAGAACAAAATATTCACTTCTTTTTTTCAGGGCACTTTAATTTTATGTAAATTACCACGTATTCATTTTTTCCATTCATGACACTCTTATTATAGCCATATTTTAATCAAATTAATATAAAACTTTATATTCATTTTTCTCAAAAAAATCAATATGTAAGTGTACATAAATATTATATCATTGAATTCAGAATTAAATTCTCTAACTAATGAGCAAATACAAAGTATAATGTTCTCATTTAACATAAAAAAGTTTGGTCCCGTATTTTGAGAACTACTGGTCGAAGAAAAAAAATATTTTTTTCTTTAAATTTGTCTTGTGCAATAAAAATTGTTTGCGTATGTAAAGGTCTTTGTAGTTTTAATAGTCCTCGAGATAGCAATAGTGGCCCATTTAAAATGAACAGCCTGTATACCTACATATAAATATAATATTTAGTAAATGTACTCATTAAGGTATTTTTTTTAATTATATTTTTTTGTTAAATAATTAATAAAGTGATAATTTTCATTAAAAAATATGACTCAAATTTCATAAATACCCTCCCCTAAACTTCTTGGCTAGATCCGCCCTTGGGGTGTACCATTTAAAAAAAATACAAACAATAATATCTGCTAAAATCACATTTTGTGTCAATCAGATTTATACAGATTTAGTTAGTTTATTAGATGTACTAAAAACATTATCTGAACAGTTTTTTACCTCATGCTAAGAGAGGTATTGGATTCATGCTAAAAATCGCATATCTAGATTTAATGAATAAGCACGTTTTAAGGTCCCTAAAATTCGATTTTAACATTTTTACTGGGCGACTGGAAACCATTCAGAAGATTCAGACGGCTTTCGGTGACGATGCTATGGATATTACAGAAATTAAAGAGTGGTACAACCGGTTTAAAGACGCCCGCCAAGTGCGCAGCAACGCCAAAGTCATGCTTTCTTTGACTCCCGTAGTGTAGTACACCACGAGTACGCACCACAGGGTCAAACAATCACCAAAAAGTACTACAGGGGCCTACGTAATGCTGTGCGGCGCAAGAGACCGGAGTTGTGGTCAACAGGAAATAGGCGCCTCTATCACGACTATGCTCCAGCACATTCCTCGTACTTGATTCAGACTTTTTTGGCGAAAAACAAGACTCCTATCGTTCAACAGGCTCCTTACTCTCCTTATAGGGCCCCTGCGACTTCTAGCTGTTCCCCAAACTCAAGAGGCCATTGAAAGGAACTCGATTTCAGACAAGAGCTGACATTATGGCTGCAACGACAGACGGGCTAACTCCATTCCGAAAGAGGCATTCTCGGAATGCTTCCAACAATGGCGGCACCGCTGGGAGAAGTGTGTGGAGTCCCAAGGAGACTACTTTGAAGGGGATTAGGTTTCCAACGCTCCAGGTATGCCAGTTTTTTCCCGGCCAAATGTCGGATACTTTTCTAAGAGATCTCGTATGTGTATGTGTGTGTGTGGATGTTTGAAGGACGATTTCTCAAAAACTATAAGACTTAATATCTGTTTAACTACGTATTTCTCAATTGGATGTTAATGGGAAGAGTTTTGGTAGCAATTGGACAACCGAAAGTAGCAAATTCTTTAAAAAAATCTTATAAATATTATTTTTTGAAAATTTTTGTTCTTGCAAGTAATTAAATTCTCTATTTGATACATTTATAATATCTTTTTATAGATTTAGAGATAAATAAATATTAGTATATTACATAACGAGCGTGGAAAGTAGTCAATAGCGTGCGAGTGTAGAGATTGAAGAACAAGGCGCGTAGCGCCGAGTGATTTAATACACGAGCATGCTAGACACTTTCGAGCGAGTTATGTACACTATTTTTCAGACGACCACAAAATATTTCTTAAAAAAGTGTTTACACTAATACAGTTCTTACTGGTGTAAGCAATTTTTTATTTTATTTTTATTATTTATTATTTACAAATGTAATGTTAATAGTGTTGTTACTACAATTATAAAAGTTAACCGGGCTTTTATCTTGGAATGCTTTGTGTTGATAAATTTTCATTTAGCAAAACCGCTGACGTTTGAGGTTAGGTTCAACTACCGGCGCTCGGCGCAACTCAATCCGTTACATGCGCGTAGTCTAAAACTACATTAATAATAAAAATAATAATAATAATATTTATATTATATAAATAATACTAAATGATACAAAAATATTAGCAAATATAATAATTATTAATGTTCAACTTCACCGTTATTGTAAATTATCATATATTTTATTTAACTTTTTGCCGTCTGATGTCGATTAATGGAACTAAAAACTCATAACAGCACTAGTGTGTTAGATTCATAACATCACTAGCGTATTATGTTGCACTTTCTGTTGTTATTTAGTGTGTTGTTATAGCTACTTTCGTAGGTGGTCGTCTGAAAAATATATAAGATAATCTGTTGTAATAAATCTCACAGCCCAAATAATGCTATGGAAACCAATTGAAAAATTAAAATGTTTGTAACTTACAGATAAATATCAGTGTCAAAAATCCAGAGATATTACTGAAGACTTTTTCTGGGAAGTACTTACATAAAAAATGGAGGTAGCGAGAGGTTAATATCTCTGCTGGCCACAATAGATTTTTTGTATCTGTAATAATTTCTGAGTAAAACCATATATCCAACTTTACAAACATATTGTTGAATTATTCTAAACTAACCTATTATGCAGTAACATTGACAATTTTTATTTATCTTATAGTTAATAAATTAATATCAACACGTTTATAATAAATAATTATAATGTTACGTCATATTTGGAAAGTAATCTGGAGGATTAATTTAAGCGTGTTAAATATTTACTACATTAAATAAAAATTATGGAAATGATTTTTTTCGCAAGTATTTGAATTAGAAAAATTAAAATATTCAAAAATAAAATAAACAATTTCAAATAAAGCTTATGTTACAATAAATAAAATTAAAATTGTATTTAAATATTCTATTGTTGATAGAACTTAAACAATTTGTAAAATATATTTTTTGTTTTAATATCACAATTTTAATTGGAATTCGAAATTCGAATATTAAATATTTTCATAATTCCGAGAATTGAATTTGCAAACTTTAGTTTACTGTAATAATAAAGTAAATAGAAAATGCAAATGAAATGGGCTATGCGGATTTTAATATTTCTACGCTATGAAATAATTTCAAATATCAAATTCCGTATCCGGATTACAGTAGGTACTTATTTTGTCAGTTTTTATTGTGATTTCCGTAAGCTGAGATTTAATAATATTTATCTCTGGCAGATATTCTATTCGCGAAATAAGCTGCACTAGAAACGTAATTTACGGATGCACTTTTGTTTAAATTACAAAAGTTATTAATTTTCACATTATGCGACAGCTGTATGTAACAATCAAACAAAAAATATCACTTTTACAATTTTTTCAACTACAATGAAAGAAGCAGTCTTACATTTGAATTTACAAACCTAGAAAACGTTCATATTACAATGGTTTGTATTGTTTTGCTTTTCCATATATACGTCAATTAATTATTTTAAAAGTAATTTCCAAAATAATCAAATTTGACTATGCAATTATCATAATCATCAACTATCAATTACACAACAATTATAGGGCCAAGACCAAGCCTCAAGTGCTCGTATTCTGATCTATTGGTAGATACTGTTTCAATTAAAGTTCTTAATTCGTGTGACAATTGTAGATGACTATCGTAATCTTATATCATCATATAATGATAAAATATTTGTAGGTTACGAATAGTACACCTAAATATTTAATTGATGTATTTATTCTCTTGAATTTAATTGGTGTGATTAACATAGAACAAAGAACCATTCGTATATTTCAAGAGACATATGTCATGGATTTTATGAGGACTTTTTAATAAAGTGCAATTGTGTCTGACAAACACACACCGTCTAATTAATACGGCTGATAGGTGTGCGTGTGAAGTATGCATGTGTGCGAGTGCCATGGCCACCTATAATCAAATTACCTCACGCGAAACACTCATTTGTCACAATCATAAATTTAATATCACTGACGAAAATTAGCACTTAAAACTTCACTGAATACATAACTAATTATATTGAACATTTAGTGACATATTGTATTAATTCATATACATATTTATTTATACACCTCACTTCATATTCATTTTGTTGAGGAAGGTTGTATAAAAATATTTACCTATAAATAAATGCCAACAAGCAAAATGACTAATTGTAAAAATCATTGATAATAAATAAACATGCTATTTAAAATTATGTAAATATGTGTATATGATTATTTAATTTAAAATTGAAATAATAATAATTTTATTGAATTGTGCAATAATTCTTTGATTGATTTACACAATATATTTAGAATTATATATTTCCCTTGCTTTTAAATTTGCAGAAAAAAATATATATATGCTCATTGCGTTTGAACAAAACATCAATTTTGACCTTCATGTTTATGAAATAAATGCAATGTATTTATTTATTTAGAAAACAATTTACAAATGTACACCAATTATCAGGCATGTATAGAATAATAAAAAGTAAATGTTATACACATATTTTACATAGAAAACAATTTGTGGATTTTATACAAATATTTTAGTATGATTAAAATGCGAGTGGTATTTAGGTCAGCCCACAAATGGCGTTTAAATTGGTTATTTTGTCCACAAAACCTATGATTACTAGATCAAGTAAGCGCACAAAAAGACGACTTTCCTGACCTATAATTTCCCAATTACCGGCGTTTTCCGCCGCAAAGTTTCTCTAATATCCGAACCGACCGAGACAATATCAGCGGCTTAGCTCGCGTCGCTCGACAAAACAATCACTTCAAGATTTTGTTCATTATCTTCAGAAGGAGCAAAACAAACTAATGATGCTGCTAACCACTTCCTGTGTGATGGGTCCGCTTCTTTGTTTATAACCGCCACCGTGACCAGTCCAAGGACAGATGCTTTAATGCTTAACTTAAACGCGCCGTGACTACTCTTATTCATTGTTTCTTACTTCCCTTTAACATAATTACTTATTATCTAATGAGAGAATTAATATATAACATGCATCCAGATACCCTTGAACGGGAATTATCAAGTTAGTTTTGGAGATTGTTAGCGATATTTAGTGACAGGAAAATAAAATAAACATTCAGTAATACTTTCATATCCAATGTGTAAACATTGTGAATTTGAGTTTAATAAATTGTTATTGTTTATTTATATTTTTACTTACAGTAGAACCCCGGTTAACCGAACTCAGGTCAACCGAAACCCGGGTTAACCGAAACAATTCCACGTATAAATTATCAATTCCCCGAATGATTATGTAGCCCCACTTACTGTCCGGCTCCTTCATTCCACAGGCGGGCTGTAGCGACGGGGAGCTCCCACGGGGCTCACAAATGAATAGTAGAGTGGAACGTAGGTTTTTTTTGTGTGTGTATTTACGTATTGTTGTGAGATGGCATCTAAGCGGAAGCGTGTTGTGATTTCTATTGCGGATGAATTAGCTGCTATCAAAGAAGTTGAAAACTTATGTACATACTGTACTGTATCTAAAAACTGTAACTACATATGTATATTATGTAATGTACATTTTTTCAAAATAATTCATTTCCCCTACACACCCATTTTAGTGTAGGCTATTTTTAGATGTTAATGGGTTAACCGAAAAAATCATTATCCGAAACGGCTGCGCCCCCTTTATTTCGGTTAACCGGGGTTCTACTGTATTTATAATTTAACGAATTTAATATTTTTACAATTGTAACGGCCTTAGACGTTACAAATAGTTTCTTTACTAACATAAATGGATAGATGAATTGACATATTTAATTAAAAAGTTGCAGTTTTAATAATTCTAAAAGATTATATTTTATTCTATACTTTTGCAGCATCTTAAACTGCCCATAAAAGCTTCTAGCAAACAACTTAAAATAAATTTACAAGCTACAAAGGCAAAAACTGTGTAAAATCAAAATTCTACAATTATGTGTTATAAATATATCAGTAGGTAAATATATTTAATTAAAAAATACTTAAGCAAATTATATTGAATATATAATTATGATACCCAACTACGAATAAAAGTATCTTGAAAGTACGTATAATAATTATATAGTTTCATAAACTAATCAACAAATATTTATTTTATCAAAATTGGCTTATAATTCTTCTATAATTTTAATTTTAATTATTTGTTACTGCAATAAACTGTTACGAGCGATAACACTTGCTGCGGGTATCATACAGAAATAACTTTTAATTATTTCTGCATTGAATATAAAAAGAATCAGATTCTAACATCCATTACGTAAGAAAACCCACTCTCCCTTGCAGTACTATACAAAGACCTATGATTGTTTGTATTTCTTTTCTGCTTGGCAAGTATTTACAAAGCGATGTCAGCAAAACACTACTACTACTTAGGGTGGCGCAAATAGAAAAAAATAAATATGTATCTGCTATATTTAAACTGAAATGGATTATTTGCATTTTACTGATTCCAAAGCCGCGAGAAGCTTTCTTGAAATATGCATTTAAATTATACACATTTTACTAATAACGTAATAAAATAATATACATTACTCTAATGAAATGCGTTATGTGCATAGAATTTACTTTGCTTGAATATTATTTTTTCAGTAAACCTGATTTAAGAGAGTATTGAGTGTCAATATATTCACGAAAGGAATTAAGAAAATTGAAATGATCAACATTAAATAAATATAATTAAAAACCTATACATATTAAAGTGGAAAAAGTATTAATGATTTAAACGTATATTCAATATACCGTAGTCATGAATTGCAAGGAAATTATATAGTATATTAATTGCGATAATAACACATTAACTTAAAAATTAGAACTAAATTTCAATTTCCAAGTTTGCCGTTGTTTGTATTCGAATTTGGGCCGTTCGAATCAGAACCAGACACCTAATGAATTATAGCCACGCTGACTCATATAAAGTACCATATCTAATATGATATCTCAAAAACTTATATGTAGGTAACAATGGATGATTTATTAGTTACGTTACAAATTACAAAACAAGATAAAGTTATGGTAATTTCAGGAAATAAATTAATAAACATAGATTTTTTGCAATTTATACAGAATATTTATTTTTCTATTTCGAGCCTCATCACAAGATGTATTTGTTTTTCCCGAAAATTGCATGCACTGTAAAGTTTTGGGGTAGAAACAGGGAAGATGAATCTCCAATTCAGTTGGTTTAGGGTAGGAAGGTTGAAAGATGGTAAGAAAAAGGTAGGAAATTTTAATAGGTCAGATTTGAGTAAATTACAGGGATATTTGTTGCACTGTACGTATGTTAGATAGGTGCTACTACCTTTGTAATATGTTTAGATCTTAAGGGTTAATTCGAGCTGTATATTCTGCGTTCAATTTGAAGTACAGTGCCTATCATAAAAAATATGTACTTGGCATTAATAACACGTAACAATGTCATATATGTGAAATTTTATAGGAATCATACGTAAACCGTGGCTAAAATAATATAATGTTCAATTTTACTGAATTTTGTAATTTATTCTATTTACATTGTTAATATAAATCATATTTGTTATTATATTATTATATTTTTTTATAATTACGTGGTACATACATACATCGTTTTCTCTGTTATTTATTAAAAAATGATTAGTAACAAACTGTTCAAAATACATAGTATATGGCATGTTACTAGATAAATAAATTTGGGAAATACAAAACTTTACAATAGATTTAAAGTATTATTTACCCGTTCACATAAAATTATATGAGAAACTAGAATTTTCCATAAAACATAATTGGCGATGTGTATATACATATATACAGGTGTATCAAGAAAATGGAACAGTGCCATTTATTCGTGAATATAGAAAGTTACACAAAAAAGTGATTAAGATATTTTGTAAAGCATATAGGTGGATACATTTTGATATAACCATTATTATTTAAAGCCAGTGGTATTCAACTTATGGATCAATGTTACATTTTTTTAAATGGCATTATATATTTTTTATCAACTACTTAAATATAGAATTTTCTTCTGAATTCAACGATATAATAATATCATACCCTTACATTGCGAAAAAAGTTAGTATCTTATTTCTATTTTAATTTTTTTAAGTAGGTTGTGTAAACATCTAATCATTAAACAAAAGAAAATTATCTATCATTTTCGTATTTTATTGTTATCCATTATTACAATTAAGGTAATTTTCGTTACCTTTGTAATAATTAATTTCATAATGGCAGCAGATTTAACAAAAACTGATTTTATTTATTGATGCAAGACCCAACAAAATGCAGTCCTAGCATGCAATTTATTTGCAGAAAGTTATCCTAATTTCGCAAGACTAAGTATGTAGTAATTACGCGAAATAAAAAAAAAAACAAAATTTGGAACATTTTGAAAAAATAATATAATACGTAACAATGACAGAAAATTTTCTTTTCTTTTAATAGTTATGTTTGCTTGTCCTACTTAAAAAAATTAAAATACTAACTTTGAATTAACTTTTATCAAATTTTTCGCAATGAAAGGGTATTATATTATTATATTGTTGAATTTAATGAGTTAATAAAAAATATATAGTACTATTTAAAAAAATATAACATTGATCCATAAGTTGAGTACCACTGGTTCTAAAATAATAATAGATATGCCAAAATGTGTCCCCCTCTATGCTTTACAAAATATCTTAATCACTTTTTTGTGTAACTTTTCATATTCACGAACAAATGGCACTGTTCCATTATCTTGATACACCCTATATATATATATATATATATATATATATATATATATATATATACAGGCTGTTAATACTAAGTCGTTACACCCGAAGATGGTAGATAGAACTCATTAAAACAAACAACTTTTCTTAGCTTAAATTTTTGATTTGGAGCCCCAGTTCATAATTATTGGCGTTCTCTTGTTTTTCGAAAAATCGTATTTTAAGGAATATTTAAACAATACAAAACTTTCAGCATTTGCTTTCAGTTCTCTGAAACACTTGTATTTATAATTATTTTCTATTTCATCAAATAACAAAATGGCGACCAATCAAAAAATTCAAAACAAAATATTTTGAAAACCACCCCATCGATTTTCGAAAATAAAACATTTTTAAAATCCTTAAACTTTCTATTACAATACTTGTCTGAAACATTTTTTTTCTATCTGTCAAAAAAAAGTTTTTATTCACTTACTTGGCTTGCATAAGTATTAACAAACTAAAAAAGCATTTAAAACGAAGTAGCTTCTGAAAACAATGAAACAAAAAAAAATATTTTATTTTCTTGGACACTGTGCTGCCGGAACTACTTGAAGACTTGCCACTAAACATAAGACTGAGACTTTGGTTTCAGCATGATGGGGCACCGGCTCACACAACGCGAGAAGTCATCGCATTGTTAAATAGAAAATACCCGAATAAGTGGATTGGGAGGAGAGGTCCAGTTGCGTGTCCAGCCCGGAGCCCCGACCTAACTCCACTAGTTTTTTTTTTTTTTTGGGGTCAGATGAAGACCTCTGTTTACGAGACACCGGTGAACACAGAGTTAGATCTAGTAGCTAGAATCGTGGCTGCAGCAGAAGGTATAAAAGAGATGCAGGCAGTCCTTGCGAAGGTCTCCACCAACATCAAAGCACGCTGCCGGGCTTGCGTTGCTGCAAATGGTGGCCACTTTGAAAATCATATTTAGTCCCACCCTTGTTGTTTCATTGTTTATTGTTTAATTTTTCTTGTTTTTCTTGTTTAATGGTAGCAAGCCTACTTTGTTTTTAAATGATTGTTGCAGTTTGTTAAAATTTATCTTGCAATTCAATTTGAATAAAAACTTTTTTTGGCGAGATAGAAAAAAATGTTTCAGACAAATATTGCAGTAGAAAGTTTATGGATTTCATAAATGTTTTATTTTCGAAAATCGATGGGGTGATTTTCAAAATATTTTGTTTTGAATTTTTTGATTGGTCGCCATTTTGTTATTTGATGAAATAGAAAATAATTGTAAATACAAGTGTTTTAGAGAACCGAAAGCAAATGCTGAAAGTTTTTGTATTTTTTAAATATTCCTTAAAATAAGGGAGTTATGACGTTTTTTCGAAAAACAAAAGAACGTCAATAACTATGAACTGGGGCTCCAATTCAAAAATTTGAGCTAAGAAAAGTGTTTTGTTTTAATGAGTTCTATCTACCATTTTCGGGTGTAACGACTTAGTATTAACACCCTGTATATATATATATATATATATATATATATATATATATATATATATATATATATATATATATATATATATGTCGTAAAGGTGTACATAGGAGATTAACATAGAAAATTAGTTTTTTGCAATTCCCTGCTCACGTAATTATTTTAAGCAAAAACGCGTCAAATAAAAGTTTTAGGGCATAAAATTCTGCATCTAAATCAGTAAACAGAATTACATGCTTTATAACGACAGAAATTAAATATGAAAATGTCGAAAATTACGTTGAAAATATCGATAGCCATGGAATTAAACAAAAAATAAATAAAAGCTTGACGTTTTATTTGTCAAATAAGTTATTTGACGTTTCTGACAATTTGATTTTGTCTCTGGTTTTGTTGTCTGATATTATTAAAAAATAAATATTTATACTAATGAACAGCGTGTTTTCATAATAAAATGTTTTTATGGAGGTAATAGTTACCGCAAAGTGCGTGATTTATTTTCCGTTAAGTTTATGGATCGGCCGATTCCCAGTACAACTACAATTGCTAAATTGGTGACAAAATTTGAAAAGACTGCTAGTGTGTCTTCAAAAAATACACGTGAGCAGCATTATCAGAATGTAGGACGAGCAGAAGAACGTGCCTTGCTGGAAGAAAGAATGTTAGGAATGATAAGTGTAAACCCCTTCTGTAGTACTAGATGTATTGGAAATGAGTTGGGAGTTCATCACAGCATCATATATAATATTTAAAAAAAAAATCGTACTATTCTTATAAAATGCAGTGTCACCAAGAACTTTTCCCATACGATGAAGAAAGTAGAAGAGTATTTTGCGAAGATATGCAGAACCGGGCTAATAATGATCAAACTTTTTTATCGTCCATTTGTTTTACAGATGAATGCACTTTCACGTTAAATAATGAACCCAATACCCAAAATACACGTTGTTGGGCAACAGAAAATCCTAGAATTAGTATTTCAACAAGGACACAATATCCCCAGAAAGTTAATATGTGGGCTGGAATTTTAGGTCACCACATAATTGGTCCTTTTGAAATACGTGGCAATCTAAATACGGAAAATTATTTGGAGATGCTACAAAACGAAATTGGTCCTGCAATAGACGATGTTGTGCGCCCAGATCGAGAGGTATGGTTCTAACACGATGGATGTCCTGCACACTATGGCAGAAACGTTGGGAATATTTGGATCTGGCATTTCTTGGGCGCTGGATTGGACGAGGGGGTATTATTAACTGGCCTGCTAGATCTCCAGATCTTGCTCCATGTGACTTTTTTTATGGGGTCACTTAAAAAATCAAATTTATAAACAAAGCCACGAAAACATAAATGATCTGAGAGATGCCATATTTAATGAATGTCATCGTATAACTCAGCGGCAACTATTTAATGTACAAAGGTCGTTTTACAATAGATTAGGTTATTGTCTTGTCCAAAATGGTGCTGCATTTGAATATTTATTGTAACTATTATCTTTAAATTATATTTACTTGTTATTCGTTTACTAATTATAAAACTTTTCTTGCTTGAAAATATTATGTTAGAAAATATTAAATTTTTAATAAATTCATATTATTTAAATAAAACTGTATTTTTTAACTTTATTTATTAATCTAATATTTCTGTTATTGTCATACTAAACGATATTTGTCCAAATCAGATTGTTAGAAATGTCAAATAAGTTAACTTACGTTGTGACAGATAAAACGTCAAGCATTTATTTATTTTTTGTTCAGTTCCATGGCTATCGATATTTTCAACGTAATTTTCGACATTTTCATATTTAATTTCTGTCGTTATAAAGCATGTAATTCTGTTTACTGATTTAGATGCAGAATTTTATGCTCTAAAACTTTTATTTAACGCGTTTTTGCTTAAAATAATTACGTGAGCAGGGAATTGCAAAAAACTAATTTCCTATGTTAATCTCCTATGTACACCTTTACGACAGACACACGGTATATATATATATATATTTTAAATTTTAAAAACTAATTTCCTTCTATTATTTAGCTCCTTTTTGATTTAGTGCGATACAAAGTAACATAAATGTAGATTTGTTCACACTACGAGTATTTTCTACAAAAATAAAGAAGATTGTGTAAATTGTAGAGAAACGTGGAATTCTGACTAACCATGTTCGACGTATAAATATCAAAATTTCAAAGGTAATTTCTTTATTTTTTCTCATTTTCTTTTTATTTACATACTACCGAAATTAATATATCTTAAATTTCCGTATGCTCTACCTTATGTTAAAAAATTTCACTTGAAGAATTATCATTTATTATTTATTTTCGTGTTAATTAAATATGTTTATTAATTAATTACAAGAAAATGAACATTGATAAACTAGCAAGTTTTGAATGAAATTTTAATAAATAACTCTTTTGTTCGAAATATTTATTAGACACAATAATTTTGCCTTGTCAGCTACAAGGGGATCCAAAGAAACTAAAGATATTCCGCCAGGACCTGTAAAAATTGGAACAATAGCCAATGACTAACCTTTTTTTGAATAAATACTTTATTTCATAAATAAATTAAATAAATATATCATCACGCCATATTATCCTTTGCCTGGATGTGCCAATATGCTTTGTTCACAGATATCGTTAATGATGCTGACATATTCGTACTGTATGGCCATTTACCACGCGTCACCACAAATATGAAACATGTATCTCATTTTATTTATGTATATTTTGTTTAATTAAGCAAATAAATTTATTATTGTATATAATTTATAATTTTTCCTGAATCCTAATAAATAGTAAATAGGTACTTTCAAGGTATTTACAATGTCCTCATGTAGGAGTACATATAAATTGCTATAAAGTATTTTTAACAACCATACAGGCATTTCCAGGTAAATTGTGACACTGAAATTTCAAATCACATTAAAGGCATTTTCATCCCACTATATGAATGGTCGCTTCGCGTCCACCTGAAAGTGAAGCAGGTTATCCTAACCTAAACAGAGATTGGTGCATCGACCTTTTAAAAAGGAAGGATTATTCAACCTTGGGGTTGCATATAGTTTCAACCCAAAAAGGTAATTGCACCTATGTCAAAACTTTACAGTGAACGTCATCCGTTACCGTCTTGGTTACAATGGAATTTAAAATATGTAGCAGGAGAACACCAATTGAAATAATACAAATTGTTAATTGTAAAAAAGAAATAATTCCTCCAAGAACGTTATTCACTGAAATTTATGTAACTTGTATCTTTTAGTTTAGGTTCCATAAAATTGAAATTTATATGAAAAGCTCATTACAAAATTACAATAAACCAGAGAAAATTTCGGATAGAAGTGTGGTTTCTTATATTATGATATCGCTGTAGAAATCATTGCTGAAATTTTTTATTATAATTTATGAAAGTAGAACTTTTGAAAGCGAATGTAGGACGTAGGACACATAGTAGTAACTGTACAACTATCCTACCGAAAGTAGGTCAGTTTGCAACCGTATTTAGAAAAGTACTTGTGCAGAGAAACGATGGTAATGAAAAGTTTATCTTATATTACATTACAATTCCAAGTATGATTAGGTCACTGTGAAGCCTAAGCCTAAAACAATGTTTGTCTGACTTGAATATAATATAGCATTATTTACTAATTAAACTCTCGTTTTTAGTTAATATTGAGAACGAAATATTTAAAATATTTCTTTTTCTTTTCATAAATAGCCAAGCCTGCGGGAGGGAAGATATATCTCTCTATTATAAAATATTCCACAAAAAAAATGCATTTAGTATAAACGGTAACAGTTAACAAAACACCTAACAATAAGGCACATAAGTGGGGTATTGAAAAAACAGCATAAAACAAAACAATATAGCATGGAGAGGAGAGTGTATATGAAAACACAGGTTCATATTCGTGCAGTTGGATGGAGGGGCGTGTAATTAGCCGAGTGTCCATTGTTTGGTTGTCACGGCGCCGGCACAGCGCGGCCTGCTTGATGTGCTCGGGCGAGCGTCTCGCAGTCGCCAACACACGCTTCTGCTACCTTTTGTTTGTCTTTTATAATTAATTATCGTTATGAATGCGAGCACGCTCGGTGAAATTCTGCGTTCCTGGAGAAATCCACCATGCAATATGTAATTATGTTTTTATTCCACAACACACTGTTCTACAATTTCAGAGTTCAGAAAGCGGATTCGCGCGAACATATACGTATATCTTCTCGCTCTCACCAGCGCTTTTTTCTTCATTTTGTACCTCTTTATATACATCTGCCGCCTACAGACATGTGATATAGAGCAGGGAGTATATAATTGTGTGCCTACAGATATCCGAAATTAAAAATACGTGCACAGTGCACAGTAAACCTAATTTAGGATCCATAACAGGCAGAATACACAACGGTATCTAAGTATGTAAAAAATATTTTAAAGGTTATCTCTATTGAAGCATTATAGCCCAAAATAGGTAAAACTTTAAATTGTTGTTCCTTTTCTTTATGGCGATTTTATTAGTAGGTATTTAAATAATTGAGCGTAATAATTAATTAATTTTACTTTAAAAATAATATTAAATTAATAAATACATATACATTTTTATACATTCACCATCAGTCTACCCAATTTTGTTATCTGTTAACTACTTTGGTGCAGATTACATAGAATCTCTAATGGGATACACAAAGACCAGAACTTGAATAATGTTCCTATATTAATAATTAACAATATTTTATTATAAAAAAATCTGATGTGGCCAGCACAATATCTTCCGTCAATCCTGTGTATTATGTACAAATTCCATACATAAATTTTCTTGCAAAAGATTCTAAATTTTTGGTATTATGTGATTCCCTTTCTCGGCAACTGAATTCCATACTCCTGATAACAAACAAAGCACATGAAATAAGAAAATTATGAAATTTTGAAAGAAAAATTATAACACTTGTCAGTTATGGACATAATTAATTGCTGTCATTTTGATACGGGTCCCCATATCTGCTTGCCAAAGTCAGAAAAGTCATGTTACTGCACGCGCCCCATACATATGTAAATTTTCTTGCAAAAGATCCTATATTTCCAGTAAAGTTATTTTATAAACAAACTATGCAAATTGTACTTGACACTGACATCTTCTTCTTCTTTAGTTTTTCCCATTCGTTAGGGGGTCGCTATTTTTTATTTTCTTCTTCCACTCATTTTTGTTTTGCGTGTCGTCCTCATTCTGTTCCTTTTCTCTCAATTCTTCTGCAATACAGTCTTTTCATTTTATATTTGGTCTGCCTATGTTTCTTCCACCTTCTATTAATATATTCATCTCTCCTCATGACATGTTCAAACCAATGTAATCGTCTCTCTTATATCTAGAAACTTCTAACACTAGAGTTACTTCCCTTATTCTTTCATTGATTTACATTTTATTGATACTGACATCTGTCAATTTGAATTACCAGAATATATTAGCAGTTTCCATGGTTAAGTTAGCATAGCTGGCTGAATTATGAAATTTATATCAAATTTATTATCTTTATTCTTCTATAACTCTATATCTGTTGAATATCAAATATAAAATGCAATCAAATCGTATAGACAATAATATATTCTTTAAGTTATAATAACATTTAACTGAGTTTTTCAAGAAAAACTGTTAAAATCTTCAATTGAGGGTACTTCCGGTTGACCAATTATAACCAAAATCTAATCAAGTCTGCATATGGTTGTAAGGAAGAGGAATACGAAAGAATTGTTATTTTTGGATTTCTAGTATTGGAGATATCGTTGACGAAACCGCGGTCACACACACACGCACCCACGAACACACACACACACACACACACACACACACATACAGACATCATCGCAAAAATAGTAAAATCGTTTTGTAAAGACCCTAAAACGTGCTTATTCAATGAAAACTCACCACCGAATTTTTTCACCAAAGACAACACCTTCCTTACCTGTAGGTGACGGAAGGTAAAAAACCAAATTATTGTATTAATACAATATTCGACACAAGTAATAATTTCAAATAAAAATCTATATACGGTTTTTATGCGATAAACGCAAATGTGAAATTTGACTTTTTTCACACCCCCTCGTTATTGCATTTCTCCTCCAGAAGAAAAATAAGTCTGTATCAAAATATCAATGCATACTTGAAGAATATTTAATAATGTTTAATTTTTTGTAATACCCGCATATTACTTTTAGCCATTTCAATTATATAGCACAAATTATTGGTACTATATTAACCCCTCTACATAACTTTACAAGTAATAAATATACTACAATAAATATATGTTGTATAGTTGAATTCGCTAATATACATACATATATATATATATATATATATATATATATATATATATATATATATATATATATATATATATATATATATATTAATAATACGCCAGAAATTTGCTGCTTTAATGTCTTTATACTCGTATAGAGGATATAAAGGCATTTTTCCCAAGAAAGCAGATAACATTTTTCTTATTCTTCAAAAGGCGGGGTGGGACATAAAGCAAAATAAGGCGTAAGATTTAATTCAGAAGTGGTTATGGTAAGTTTGTATGTGTATGAGAAATGGCGTGTTAGGGGCCAGAATGGATTGATCGTGATGTTAGGCGGGCTCTTATACAGAGTTTTTATGCGGAAGGCAGCAGGTACAAGCATTCGTGCACTGTGGGTGGCGGAGTCGCAGGGGGCGTGCGCGGGTGTTACAAGCGGTCGCACCGTGACGCGAATCGCTATTGCTCACAAATATTCTATTGACAACGCTTATATCGCCCCGGAATTTTAATATCGGAAAATATGCCTCGTTTCAATATTATCATTCCTTTCGTTACGTTCGAACAGGAAATTTGCGAAATTGCGCTCGTTTAATGACTGTTTGAATTTTGTATGAGATTAATTTGAATAATAAAGTACGCAGGTGCCGGATTTATCCTAAACAACTCAAAAAATTCTATATAATTTGTACTAAATCGATTAAGCTTGATTTAATATTTGATTTCTTAAACATTTGCTGGGGAATAATTGCAGTAAACTCTTAAAATAAATTTTACATACAGTTTAAAATTATATGTTTATTATCTTTTGATTTTGAATTTATAAATAATTTTATAGCTTTCTAAATAGAAGTAAAGGAAAAAATTAATTTAACCCTCAATTGGTATGGTGGGTCAAATCTGACCCAAAACAATTTTATTTCAGTTATTACTATTGGTTTTATTTCGCACAGCTGCGTACACCTCCTAGAATTCTCCAAACATTTAAAGTAGTTGTACATGCTATATGCGTTACTAATGTGTCTTGCGTAGTTTCAGGGTTATACTATGGTTTGGGTCATATCTGACCCATCATACCGTAAGTGTCATTATTTCGTATAATTAAAATTTTGTTAAAATGGACACAAAACGGGCGCTTACAGAGCACGAATTGAAAATATTGGCCTTGGATGCCTAGATAAGTGATTATTCCGATTCTGAGGATGAATTGAGCACCCATAGCACAGATACTGAATAGGAAAATGATTCAGACGATAAGGTAATACAACAAAATGAGTTGTTAGACATGGAAACAAATGAGAAAAGTGAGACAACAGAAGAAGAAACAGAAGAAGACGGTGTACCACAGACAAAAGTAAGTCAATATTTTTCAAAAAAAAATATTATAACTTCGGAACATGATCAGAAAACTACTTGGGACTGAAGAATAACAAAAGACACAAAATAAACCGAAAGACATAAAAAGACGAAGGTGCTACATGTGATAACAAACATCCGCTTAAATGCTCTGCATGCAATAATGGGGTATGTAAGGCCCACAGCATCTCTACTACAATCTGTCAGTAATGCAGTGATTGAAAATAAGGTAAAAATAAACACTTCAGACTTTTTTTGATAATGACAATTTTGTTGTATTTTTTTCAAATAATAATATGAATTGTGTACTGAATAATCTGAATTCATGCAGACGTCAACCCATTTTGGAATAGTTTTTTTTTATTTTAATATTTTGTTATAAAGTGCTCAGAAAAATACATTGTTTTATATTAGTTGAAAATGTTTGTGTTCTTGGTATATAATGAAGGGTATTTTGCTATAACTGTTAAATTAAAACCTTAAAAAATAAGTAATCACCAACCTAACGTTATTTATGCCAAAAGTTTTATAATAAAACAATAAAAAAAATAGAGGGTCAGTATTGACCCACCATACCTTAAGTGATTGTCGAACATACCATACCAGTTGAGGGTTAAACATGTTTCATCAACTGTTATATCATAGGTAGTACACATTGTAATATCGTATAGTGATCATGTAACTATAACAATGTGTAACAGTTAAAGTCATTTACACGTACAGACTACAAAAAATAAAGCTTATAATTTCATGTCACAGAAATGTATGTTTATATTTTCTAAAGAACTCACTATATAATAGGAGAATTATTTTTTTTATTATTTTTTATTTGTTATTACACACTTTCTGATCTGATACATTTGCTGTAATGTAAGTGATGATGTTATGGGGATAAAACAATTGTTGCAACTTTTAAAACTTTTCATTGTTTATAAGTCGCTGATGAAGATGAAATTGTGAAAGAAACATACACAATAACCATGTCTTACCTGGGAAACTTGGAACGTGAGTCGGCAATGTTACCTACTACACCACAGGGGTTGCCAATAGAAAAATTATTAAAAATTTAATCATATTAAAAATATATAATTTTCATTTATAATAAAAGATATTTATTAGATATTTACTCAAAAATGAAATTATACCACAAAAAGTGGAAATATTCTTTCAACGGTAAACAAATATATCGATATCTACGAATAGAATCAGCTTGACACACCCAGGAATGGGTAATAAAGATATATTCGTATATTGCAGAATGTATGAAAATTTTTATTAAAAAAAAATAATTTGAGATTACTTTATAAATTAAATGAAATTGAACTTTTGAAGTACTTTGTAGGAGACATCAATACAGAATTCTCTAATATTAATGAGAAAAAGGAATCTATCGATCTAAAAAATTTACTAAATTCTTACGGGGTAATAAATACTATTGCGTCGCCGACCAGAGTTACTAAGAATTCATCCAGTTGCATAGATAATATTATTACTAATTTTAATAACCCAAACTTTGAAGTAGGAGTTTTAAATTCTTGCCTCTCTGATCATCATGGCCAATATTTTGATTTTTTTCAACAAACACCATAATGACGAGAAACAATTTAAAAATATTAGAAATTTTTCTCAAAAAAATATTCAAAATTTTAAACACGCTCTATATATTAATGATTTCCATAATACTTTTGTTAATTGCTCTTTATCTTCTGAAGAGTACACTGAGTATTTTTTATCTTATTTCTTTGATATTTATTTTCCAGCGAGAAAATGTTTGGTCAAAATAAACTGTCCACCTGTTAATTGGTACAATACATCTCTTAAAAAATCAAGAGAAGAGTTAGAAGCCTTAAGTATTTGTTTCAATAGTATAAAAAGTGATTACTTTCATAGACTATATAAAGCAAAACTTAAAAGTTACTGATCTGAAATAAAAGAAAACTAAAGTTACAGCTTACAGTAATTTTATACAAACATCAAATAATAAGTGCAAAGACAGTTGGCGTTTAATAAACTTTGAACGAAACAATATAATTAACCATAATATTCACCCAGATCTCTCTCCTGATAAATTCAATGATTATTTCAGTACAGTTGCAATCAACGTTATAAAAAATATTTCCGAAGGTCATCTTAAGGCGGAGGATATTTTAATGAGAACAAATAGCACTTTAAATTGTGAATTTATTCTTTTCCCTACTGGCATAGTAGAAGTTTTGCATGCAATTAAATCATTAAAAAACTCAAATTGTCTGGATTTATACAATATGAGCAATAATTTTATAAAAAATTTAGAAGAATTTATTGCAGAACCTCTAACTATACTAATTAATAAATGCTTTACTGCGGGCGTGTACCCAAAAGCCTTTAAGAAAACAAAAGTGATCCCACTGTTTAAAAAAGGAGACTCTAATAAGGTGGAGAATTATAGACCCATTTCTATTATAACCACGATTTCTAAAATTATTGAAATTGTTATAAAAAATTGTTTAATTGAGTATTTTGATTAAAAGAACTCCTTGATAATCAACAGTTTGGTTTTCGTAGTGGGCGCTCTACAACCCAGGCCGTTCTAAATATTATATACAATATAATTGAGGGCCTTGAAAATGGTGATCACGTAGCTTTAACATTTTGCGACCTCTCAAAGGCGTTCGACTGTGTTTCACATGAACTTCTTTTAATGATACTTGAGCACTATGGCATTAAAGGTTCAGCATTAAAAATTTTCACCTCTTATTTACAGGATCGTGAACAATGTGTATTTATAGACGGTGTAGCATCAGATAATAAAAAGATAGAGCATGGAGTTCCACAACGCTCTATTTTGGGTACTTTTTTCTTTATTATTTATATAAATGATTTCGGTAACTTTGTCCGGCCATGCAATAGTATTTTGTTTGCAGATGATACCACCCTCATTAGTAAAAATAATAACTTTGAAAATTTACTACAAAATAGTAACAACGATATATATCGAGTGAAAGAATGGTTTGCCGCAAATAACTTATTGTTAAATGAGGCCAAATCGCAAAAATTAATTGTATCAAACAAGACAAATTACAATAAAGGGAAATCTGTAAATACTCTAGGTTTTCATATTGAACCATCTCTTAATGGTTTTTCTCATATTTTAGTTCTTAGTAAGAAACTGTCCGGGTTATTATTCTTACTTAGACGTTTGAAACATAGTATAGATATGAATACTTTAAAAGTTAGTTATTTTTCTTTATTCCACTCGCTAATATCTTACGGGACAGTTCTGTGGGGGAATTCTCCAAACGCAATAAAAATCTTTCGGATGCAAAAACCAGCTATACGAATCATGTTAGGCCTTAAATATAGAGACCATTGTAAACAAGGTTTTAAAGATATGGGTATTTTGACTCTACCATCTAAATATATTTTAAATTCTGTACTTGAAATACACAAATCTAAATTGAATTTCACTAAAAATGGAGATTGCCACAGTTATAATACTCGATCTGCAGACTTACTGCGCAAACCTGCTTACAGGCTACAAAAGCCTATTAAATGTTCATTAAATTTAGATCTGTATAATAAATTGCCCAAGAAAATAAAAGAAATGAATCAAAAAACATTCAAAAATACTATAAAAAAAATTCTGGTAAAACATGTATTTTACTATATTCAAGAATATCTGAATGTTGATATAAAACAAATTTTGTAATATGTTTATTCTCGATTTTAGTGTTTTTTTATATTATGTTTTGACGTACTATAAACTTGGATACAATGTAATATACTAAAATAAATAAATAAATAAATATTCAGAGTTGTTGTTATGAAGGGGTATTAAATAGGATTAGTTTATTAGTTATAAAATCTATAGCTAACCGCAAGAAACGTACCTTAAATGATACATAAAGAACGAGTTTTATAAAATATATTTTTTGCACCCATCAAAATTTAAAAAACTAGCCCTAGTGTGTTTTTTAAATAACAAGTGCGAAAAAAGTCTTATAAAATGAGTACTTTATACTAGTTTTATATTTTGCGTCTTTTATATACTAATAAACATATTTTTAAAAAATGCTATATTAAACTAGGTGTATTTAAGGCTCGTTTTCTAAATTTTGACACAGGTTAAAAACCCTGTCTTATAAAATTCGTCCTTTAATATAGTATTTTTAAATTTTGTGCGTCGATCGTGCAAAAAACCTAATAAGCAGCAATGCGGTCAGTAAGTGCTCTTCTACGGGTATCGGATGTATTGGAGATCGAGATGAAGTCGATACCTCAACCGATAGGAAAGCATTTACTGACCTTAGTACTGAAATAACTTATTTATTAATATAACTAAATAAAGGATAGTATCATTACAGAATATTTTAGGTTTTTCACAGTCCGGTTAATGGTAAAATTGACAAAAATGTCCGGCAGTTATAATGTTCAACTCTCCGCCATTGTAACTAAGAATTAAACAAATAATATTGATACAATTGTAGGTATAGTGTTATACAAATAGATTTAGTTTTTGAATTAATATACAATTCTCTGTGCATAACAATGTACGATATGATATTGATGGAAGGTATTATTTTGGCACAAACTCCAAAATTATTTACTTTTCGAAAAAAAAAAAAACTCTTCTACCTCCTTCTAAGTTGTTTATTTATATTTACAGCTTCTGCTGCAGACCTACATTTTGTAGACTTGGCTTACAATTGTTTGTAATTTTAATTATTATTCTTGATACTTTCCTTTGTTTAATCTTGGTATTTTAATATCACGAGTATTAAATTTAATTAGATGCAATCTAGTTTACAACTGCGATATACATATTGTACCGGGTGCACCGACGCCACTGAGTCTACCGAGCACACAACCGACGCCACTGGTCGAACGCTTCTAGAACATAATCGTTTCTCGGAATGCGATAACATAATTGCCGCGTGCCTTAGGCAGTTTAGTCCAGTATAGAGTGCACGGGTTCAATGACTCGATAGAGTCGGTCAGTGAAGTTCAAACAGTTCAAGGGTGAAATAAATATCGTGTAAATAAATAGTTTCATATTATTGTTTAAATAAATAATCCTAGTGTTAACTATTTAATATTATTCTTAATTTTAACCCTGTAATACCCATTTTTACTTCCCGTTTACCCTTGGTAAGGGAGGTATAGGGATCGTGCAAAAAATCGCATATCGAGATTTTGAAAATTGACCACGTTTTAAGGTTTCTAGAATCCAATTTTAACATTTTTACGATGATGTCTGTATGTATGTGTGTGTGTGTGTGTGTGTGTGTGTGTGTGTGTGTGTGTGTGTGTGTGTGTGTGTGTGTGTGTGTGTGTGTATGTGTGGATCCTCTTTACGCTCTAACTCAAATAATATCTTTCAGAAAAATTTGAAACCTTGTACCTTACTCTTATATGGAAAGTTGCCATTAAATTTTGGAGTAAATCAGATAACCGGAAATGGAACTTTACTGGAAGCTCAAAATAGTTTTGTTATTTGTTATTATAAAAATTAAAGTTTTTTAAATTTTCTACAGGTTTGCGTTAATACATTTTGTATATACATATTTTATGGATAAATTTATAAAATTATCTATAATTTTAATCCCGGAGCTTAGCTTTAACCACAACTCCATGGGTACACAGTTCACATCTCAGATGTATGTAACTGACAGATATATGTCACTGTCAACAAACTAATCATTTAAAATAATAATAGTAACATTTTAAATAGAAAATAATAAATGGAACAATAATTATATGGAAAGGAACTTAATACAGTTTCCAGCATAAGTAAATAATATGTAGGAATATAGGTAAGATAATAAAAATATATAATATATCATCACGGCATATTACCCATTGCTGGGTGAGCCAGTCTGCTTTGTACACAGATGTCAGTAATAATGATGACATATTTGTACCGTGCGGGCGTTTACCATGCGTCACTTAACGCGAATCTGGGGATTTGGATTAGATTCCGACCGACGCCAAATATTTTAGAATTTTAAATGGCACAAAATTGACCCCTGTTGTGCAGTTTCCACGCCAGCAATGAATATAGGTAAGTATATAAATAAATAAAATACCATCACTGCATATTACCCATTGCTAAGTGTGCCAATCTGCTTTGTACACAGATTTTGATAACGATGATGACATATTTGTACCGTGCGGATGTTTACCAGTTGTCACCTCACGAGTGCTTAGTGCTGGCGTGGAGAGTGCACCACAGGGGTAATTCTTGTGCCATTTAAAATTTGAAATATTTGGGGTCAGTCGGGATTGAACCCGGTATTTCAATTTAATTTTAAGTATTTACATGAATAAAAATTAAATTATACGGGAGGTATTGTATTGGCCACATCAGATTTTTTTTTAATTTGCTGAAAATTCTTATAAATTTATTGGTTATTCTTATTGGAAGGAATAGAAATGTAATGTGTACTGTTGGCTTTGTGTGGGTACATTTCTTTTAGTGTTTTGCTTCCAATTATATTATTATAAATGTTTATTACGTAATATATTGGATATTTATTTTTAGTGCCTATTTCAATAATAAAGACCACCACCGGCTGTAGGTACACACATAAGCGATACACATCATCAACTATCCACTGATAAAACTTTTACAAAATTAAAATGCATATCATAAATTAGACCTCCTAGAAAAATATGAAATTATAAATCGTTCAATGTTAAATGAGACTATCACAGAAAATCACGATTCCAACACACAACTTCCACATGCATGTCCACCAAAGAAAACACACTACAACAAAACCATCAAACAATAACAAACAACAAGTATCCGCCCAGAACAACAAATTTATCCAACTACAGCTTCAGGTTTTGTGTCCGAAACAAGACTCCTTAACTCAAGCTACAAATTTGTACCAGAACCTTCTTCTAACATGCTACTCAGAACTATCATAGAAATAGAAGGTCAACTGCAACACAAACCACAAAATGAAGACATCTTCAACTATATCTCTAATTTCATCAAAAATAGAGAGGTTGATGCTTATGAAAATTACGCAGAAACATACAATTCCAAAAATTCAAATATTATTCACAAAAATAAATAAATAACAAAAAATATTAAATCTATACAGAAAAAAACTTACAAATAATAATTTAACAATTACTAAAGCCGATAGAAACGCTGGTTTATTCATTTTAAATACAGAAAATTACATTAACAAATTCTTACATTCTTCAATAACAATAACATCACCGAAATCAGAAAAAATCCTTTTACTCTTATAACATACGTTTGAATAATACATTAAAACAAACTTCCATCACACTTTGTATATTTGCAATACATAAAGACATTTAATCAACCCTAACCCTGAACACCGGTCCTATATAGCTTAATAAAACTTCACAAAAATGTCAAATCTATCTAGCCTATTACTAGCTCTACATCTTCACCAGCACACAAACTTTTTTAACCATATGATTACAATTCTTTCACACTATCACTCTAAATATTCTATTAAAAACTCAACAGACCTAATTAATCACATAAAAATTACCAGAATTTCAACAATAACAATAATTTTATAATGGTTTCACTTGACAATGTCAACTTATACAGAAACATACCTCTAAATAAAACAATTGACGTTCTTTCCTATCTTCTTACAAATGACAATGAATTAAAAAAATTCTTCAACTTAGATTCCGCAGAAGTCAATAACCTCTCATAAACCTTTTCAAAGTTACAACTAAACAAAATTTCTTTCAATTTAATCACAAAACGACACTATAAACGATGGTCTACCAATGGGAAGCCCCATTACTGGAATCTTAGCAAATATTTTCATAGATAATTCAGAAGAAAAAAAATATGCAACTCCATTTAATATTAATATTTTACTTTGGTTAAGATATGGTGATGATGTGCTTAGTTTTTAGAATGGTACAGACACTCAATTACAAGATTTTCTCAATACAATTAATATTTAAAGAAGCCGAATTTTTTTTTTGAAATTTCTAACCATTTGTGTCGATTATGAGTTTGGGCTCGTATATCAATTGCATTTGACACTTACATCTTTCAATCAGAATTTTCTTAATATAGTATGTAGCTGTTTCTATGATTATAGCATAACTGGCTGCTTTATGAAATTTAATTTTTTATAATTCCTTAACTCGAAATCCATTGAATATGAAGTATAAAATACAATCAAATCGTATAGAAAATAACATATTCTTTACTATTTATAATAACATTAAAAGTGAAAAAAATATTTTTAATAGCGTTTTTTCAAGAAAAACTATTAACATATTCAAATTAGGTTACTTCCGGTTGACCAATTATAACCAAAGTCTAATCATGTCTGCATATGAACGTAAGGAACAGGAGTACGAAAAAATTGTATTTTTTGAATTGTAGTATTGGAGTTATCGGATTTGAAAGAATCGTCTCACACACACACACACACACACGCACGCACGCCCACACGCAAGCACACACATACATACATACATATATACATCATCGTAAAAATTGTATTGTAGGCACCCTAAAACGTGCTTATTCATTGAAAACTCACCGCCAATTTTTTGACCAAAGACAATACCTTCCTTACCTAAAGGTGAGGGAAGGTAAATATTATACTTGGCACAATTCACAAGATTTCAATCTCTGATTCAACGTCTCGATTAGTACAGTTTTACAAAGTATGACAATAATTATAATTTGTACATTTATATTCCTTATATTGTTATATAATTTTATATATTTTAACGTCGGCCTGATGATGGATCCATTGAAGGTCCGAAATCGATAACCACTTAAATAAAAATACTTATTAAATTCTGCGTCTCCTTTCTTCAACCCATTATTTTAAAACTGACATCTGCTGCAGATAAATATGTTCTCTTGGCCGGTCATTATGATGAGATATCTGGATCTACACTTTTCGATCGTGATTTTTCAGCGGATTTGGCGAAGTTGGCATCCGCTAGATGTCTACGCTAAGACACAAGGTTAAAAATGTTCCCGACACATAACTGTCATCTGTCAATTTGAATTGAAATTGACATGCGTTAATTATTTTTATGTACGTATTATAAAATGTATAAATTTCTAAAATACTGTTTCGTTGAAGGTTGTAGATCAGGAAGAACATTCAATAAAGAAAAAAATCCCGTTTACCATCCTTCGCAAAACATTGTAAATCCCTGGCGGAAAATTGGTATTTTCCAAAAGCATTTTTAAAATGAAGATATTTTACAAGAAATCTGGGAATGTATGTATTTTAAATAATTAAATATCCTTATGGCTTATTACCCATTTCTGGGTATACCAATCTACTTCTATCCGCAGATATCGATAATGACGATATATCTGCAACTGTAGTTGAGAACGTTTACTAAGAGTTACCTCATGGGCTCTCAAAGCTCCCGTGGAGTGATACCACAGGGGTTATTTTGTGCTATTTTAAAATTATTTCAAATTTCAAGTTTGGCGTCGGTCGGAATCGAGCTCTGGCCATCTGAAACATAATCAATCACCTAACGCACACAGCTACGCGACGCCATTTAAAATTATTATCATTGTAAGACTCACTTTCCGATGGCACGCCACTGGGATAGAAGCGCAGGCAAAAAACATTTGACATTCCTTCAAGACATCCCCGACCCTTGGATGGGCAGTTTAGTTGGTGCGTGCTAGCAGTGCTATGCGGATGTGTGTGATAGTGTTCATAAGAAAAGACAAACAGTTTGCTGTAATTAAAGGTGAGTGGTAAACTTCACAGTTGTTCTGATTATATTGTACACGTATGGCGCTCAGGTGTGGATCACCTGATGCTTGAAGCTTGATTGATATGTTATATATACACTATTTGTGTATTTTATACGCATGGTATATATATATATATATATATATATATATATATATATATATATATATATATATATATGTTATAGCTGCATCTAGCAGCCATGTATTTATATATGTTATAGCTGCATCTAGCAGCCATGTATTTATATATGTTCGATCAAGCTACCAAAAACCAGTTGAATGTTGTAGAAAATAAATAAATAAAGTGTTTTTAGTTTTCTCCATTCCAAAATTCAAGTTCGTCGTTATTTTTATTATTTTATATTATACAAGTTTAAAGTTTAGGTTATTCAGAGTATATCAAATATCATATACATATTTCCTATACTCTACATAATTGGTGACCCCAGAAAATGGACGGCGTACCTGCTCCTATTCCAAACACACAACCCGCTGAACTTCCACTTCCTGAAATCTCTTCATTATCCAATTCCTTCAAGATTCCCGAATTCTGGCCTGCAGACCCGACATTATGGTTCTCCCAAGTAGAAGCAACATTTATGTCACATCGTATAACATCTTAAACAACGAAATTCTACAAATTAATCGCATTACTCAATCCTCAGTATGCAGCAGAAGTCAGAGACCTTATCGAAAACCCCCCGACCGAACTTCCATACACCAAGTTAAAGGAAACATTAATTCATCGAACTTCACTGTCAAAGCATGAAAGAATTCAACAATTATTCAATATTACCGACTTAGGTGATAAAAAGCCATCACAACTTTTACGTCAACTTCAGCAGCTAATCGGAACACTGCGTCTGGACGACTCAATCCTCGAAGAACTGTTCTTACAAAAACTCCCTCAAAATATCCAGCTCATCCTTGCTTCAAATAATAATATCTCTTTAACAGATAAAGCTGAAATCGCAGATAGGATGTTGAACATTACACAGCCAATACTATCTTCCGTGAACAAAAACACACAGCAAATTGAAGAACTGAAACAAGAAGTCTCTGAATTAAAGAAGTTGGTATTAGATCAATCAAGAAAGAAGACTCTACCTTTCCCCACAGTTCCACCAAGCGCGAATTTATGCTGGTATCACCTCAACTTCGGAAACAAGGCAAGAAAATGTGTGGCACCATGTCAACAAAGTTCTTCCTTAAACAAACCAGAGGTTTTGTTACACCAGATCAAGAATATAACCAATAAACTCATCTTACCATCTATTTCTAGCACTAACACCCATCCAATGACAACAAAACTCCTTTATCTGACAGATAAACTCTCTGGCCACCGCTTCCTAATAGACTCCGGAGCTGAGGTGAGTGTTATCAAAAATTCATTGTGTGAGAAACGACAGCAAAATCTTCTTACACTACAAGCTGTCAATAACTCAACCATCAAAACTTTCGGTACCAAAACATTAAAAATAGATCTCGGATTAACAATGCAGTTTACATGGAAGTTCATTATCGCGAATGTCAAACATTCAATTATCGGCGCGGATTTTCTTACGCACTTTAACTTGCTGATCGACTTATCCTCAAAACGACTATTGCAGACAAGCCAAAACATCCAAAACAATTCAAATCGAATATCTCATATTACTACTCAACATTCCACATGCTTCACCCAACTCTTATCAAAATTTCCTTCTCTATCTTCACCTTTTAATTCTAAACGTCAAATTAGACACAATGTCAGACATTGTGTCATCACTAACAATTCACCTGTTTTCGCACGGCCACGCCGTTTAGCTCCGGACAAATTATCCATTGCTAAAAATGAATTCGATAAAATGTTGAAAATGGGAACCATTCGTCCATCTTCCAGTAACTGGGCTTCCCCATTACATAATGGTCAAGAAAAAGGAGATTGGCGAATGGCGACCTTGCGGGGACTATAGAGCTCTCAATGCCATCACTATTCCTGATCGTTATCCGATTCCCCATATTCAAGATTTTTCGACAAATTTATATAATTCAAAAATATTTTCTAAATTAGATCTTGTAAAAGCGTATCATCAAATACCGATGGACGAAGAGTCCATTTCCAAAACAGCTATAACCACACCTTTCGGTCTATTCGAATACTTAGTCATGCCATTTGGATTGAGAAATAGCGCTCAAACTTTTCAGCGGTTCATTGACAATGTCGTCAGAGGTTTAGATTTTTGCTTCGCATACATTGACGACCTTCTTATTGCTAGTAGTTCCCTTGAACAACATTTGAAACATTTAGAATTAGTTTTCCAAAGACTTGATAAACACGGCATATTAATCAATCAAAACAAATGTCAATTCGGAGTCCAAGAAATAGAATTCTTAGGACACAATATTTCAGAAAATGGTATTCAACCAGTAAAATCTAATATCGACACAATAAATAAATTTCCCTTACCTTCAACTCAACAAAAATTAAGAGAATTCCTCGGCCTCATAAACTTTTATCATCGCTTTATCCCTAATTGTGCGACAATATTAAAACCCATTAATTGTCTCATAACAAATAAACCAAACAGCTCAAAAGAAATAATTTGGTCTCAAGAAGCAAACAAAGCTTTCGTTGACATAAAAAAACAATTAACAAATTTAGTAACACTCACATTTCCCGCACACAACGTCCCAATATCGATCATGGTAGATGCTTCAGACACAGGAGTAGGCGCAGTTTTACAACAGCAAATACGGGAAGACTGGAAACCAATAGCTTTCTTTTCCGCCACTTTCACCCCTACACAGAAACAATATAGCACATTCGGCCGTGAACTACTAGCTATGTATCTGGCAGTGAAAAAGTTTAGATATTTCGTAGAAGGAAGAAACTTCTTCATTCTGACGGATCATAAACCTTTGACCTTCATGGCTCACAAAATTTCCCATAACTACACTTCCAGAGAAATTAGACACATAGACTTTATTTTACAGTTAGCAAACGACATCAGACACGTGTCAGGTAAAGACAACGCAGTAGCCGACGCATTATCCAGAATCCAAATAAATTCAATCCATACAGACAAAAACATCGATTACACCAAAATCGCAACAGCCCAAGAAACCGATAAAGAATTACAGACACTACAGACAAATAAAACAAACAATTTACAATTTAAAGACGTAAAACTTCCAAATTCCAACCATACTTTAATTTGCGACATATCTACCGGTAAATATCGACCATACATACCAAAAGAATTTCGAATGGACATTTTCAACCATTTCCACTCACTATCCCATCCAGGAATTAAAACAACAATAAAATTAATAAACTCTAAATTTGTTTGGTATAAAATGAACAAAGACATACAATCCTGGACAAAACAATGCGTACACTGCCAACGTGCCAAAATAACGAAGAACACTCACGCTCCACTCAAACCATTTTCTGAACCAAACAGCCGTTTCGACAACATTCATATCGACCTAGTTCATTTACCTAATTCACAAGGATTTTCTCACGTACTAACGTGCATAGACCGGGTAACACGATGGCCAGAAGCAATTCCAATCAAAGATTGCAACACACAAACAATAGCTGAAGCATTAGTAAACGGTTGGATATCTAGATTTGGAGTTCCTTCTGTTATTACGACAGACAGAGGAAAGCAATTCGAATCAGCACTATTTAAAAAAATACTCAAATTATTAGGCGCACACCACATAAAAACCACAGCATACCACCCACAATCAAATGGCATGATCGAGAGATTCCATAGGCAGCTAAAAACTTCACTAAAAGCATATAATAATCCAATAAATTGGATAACTAATTTACCAATCATCTTACTAAGTCTTCGCACGACTTGTAAAGAACCTATTAAATGCAGCCCAGCAGAACTAGTCTATGGCACCAAATTACACATTCCAGGTGAATTCTTCACACAATCACCAATGATTACAGACCCTAACATACCCTACTATCTTCAACAATTAAAACAAGCAATCAGCAAATTAAAGCACACAGCCCCAATCTTAAAAAGCAAACCATATTTCATAAACCCAGATCTATTTCGCACATCCCACGTCTTCATAAAACATAATGCAATAGGCCCAACCTTGCAACAACCTTTCGATGGGCCCTACAAAGTAATTAAGCGGTACGAAAAATTTTTCTAAATTTTAATAAAAGATAAATTAGAAACCATATCAATAGACAGACTAAAACCTGCATATTTAAAACAAATGAATTTTTGATAACACGCATTCCTCCTCCACTTTAACTTATATCGTTTCTTTGTAAAATGACAAGTAACGAAATCCCTTTCATTACCTGTCATTAATTTTCTTCTCTCTAAGGAGGGAGATATGTTATAGCTGCATCTAGCAGCCATGTATTTATATATGTTATAGCTGCATCTAGCAGCCATGTATTTATATATGTTCGATCAAGCTACCAAAAACCAGTTGAATGTTGTTGAAAATAAATAAATAGTGTTTTTAGTTTTCTCCATTCCAAAATTCAAGTTCGTCGTTATTTTTATTATTTTATATTATACAAGTTTAAAGTTTAGGTTATTCAGAGTATATCAAATATCATATACATATTTCCTATACTCTACATATATATATATATATATATATATATATATATATATATATATATATATATATATATATATATATATATATACCGTGAGTATTTTTTAACATGAAATATGGGATTTTGTCATATCCATGGTTACGACTTGACATTTGATTGACAGCAATGTATTTGCCTGTCTCATTTAAAATGAAACATAGGGGAAACATTTACCCACTCTACCGGTAACTGCAAACTATTTAGATTTAAACATTTCATTTAGTAAAAAACGGGTAATAGCCCAACTCAGGTTAGGCAGTAAGCACAATTTGTGTATAGTAATTAATAATATTAAGTATCAGATAAACCCTAAAGATTATTGCACAATTTGTAACAATCATGCACTCGAAAATCTTTATCACTTTTTATTTGTATGCCCGATCTATTCACCATTTCGACAAACATATCTGTCAACGTACATTCATAATATAAATGAGCAAAATTACTTCATTCTATTTTCAAATTTAAACGAAACTAAAATAAATAATATTTTTCACTTTGTGGTCGGTGCTCTAAGGATTAGAAGTTTCTGTTTAAATTGTTAATCACAGGCATTAATGACATGGTGTGTTATATTTTGTAAATTCGCAAATATATTACTATTGGTTAATCTTTTTAAGGATTGTTATTATTTTGTACTCATAAATAGTACTATTTGTTATTATTAATCTTAATAAGTATTGCTAAAATAAATATGTCTTCTTGGTTATTAGTTCATAAGAGTTTTACATACCACCAATATTTTTCTTACATTCTTAGTTGTATTAGAGAAATAATTTTAAGACTAATTTCCTTTTTCTTTTGCTTTATTATTTTTTATATTTGTATTCTTAGAACATTGTTATAAACATATAATCTTTTATAGCAAAAACATAATTTGTAAAAATGATAAAGAGATGCATTGTAAATTATTTAATATGTATTAACAACGGTTTGCCAATCACTTTGTATAAGGTATCACCTTAAGACAAATAAAGTTATTATTATTATTATTATTATACCGTGAGTATTTTTTAACATGAAATATGGGATTTTGTCATATCCATGGTTACGACTTGACATTTGATTGACAGCAATGTATTTGCCTGTCTCATTTAAAATGAAACATAGGGGATGAATTTGACAGAAGTATTATATTTAAATATTGTAATAAATTACAAAATAACGAACAAATAAACCAACTAATAAACAAATAAACATAATAACGAACAGGTAAACAATAATTACAATAATTTTTTAAAAAAATCTCCATTAACTGCTAAGCAATGACCCAAACTCTTGTACCACATTCGATAATTGGGCAACTGTAATATGTTGAGAAATGTTTCGAATTTGTACTTTTAATTGATTTAAATTTTGAAGATTTCCTCCCGTGTATACTTTTGATTTTAAAAATCCCCAATAAAAAAATCTAGAGGTAAGATCGGGTGACCTAGCAGGCCATTCTACTTCTCCACCGTGTCCAATCCAGCGACGGGGAAATGTTCTATTTAAAAAGTTTCGTACAATTTGGGCATATTACGAGGATGTATTCTGTCCTGGACCAGGAAGCTCAAAGAAAATATACTGTCTCAAATTATGAGAAAAACTATTTATTTATTTAAATAAAAGTGCCATAACAATTCAATGACACATTGACATGATTGACTTAAAAACATAAGAACTTGAAAAACATTCGTCACCTACTTCAAACATATCAAATTACAACAAATCACATTTTGAAAGACAAAGATATCTCAACACTCCCACTATCTTTGTATTTCAAATAAAGTAAATTTATATTTCATTTACTATATTTATCAAGGCCAAGTAGACATCTCAGATGCTGAATTATCTGTTTCTGCTGTGGTTTCGTAAATATATCCGCTTGCTGATCTTCAGAGGAAATGTATAGTGGCAAAATGTTTCCATTTTCAAATTGTTCTCTTACGAAATGCAGACGGACGTCCACATGTTTAGTTCTGCTGTGAAACTCTGCATTTTTAATTAATCTAATGGCGCTTTGATTATCTATATAAATTGTTGTTGGTATATTCAATTGAACATCGATATCTTTCAGCAGCTGTTGTAACCACATACTTTCTTTAGTAGCATTTGAAGCTGCAACATATTCGGCTTCTGTGGTTGACAATGTTACACTTGTTTGCTTTTTGCTTGCCCATGTAACTGGTCCTCCATTCATTTTGAAAACATAGCCAGATGTTGAGCGTCTTGTACTTGAGTCTCCAGCATAATCTGAGTCTGAGTATCCAATTAGAGTAGGATTATCTGTATTTTTCGTATACTTGATTCCGTAATCGATAGTTCCTAGCAGATATTTCATGATGCGTTTAACCGCATTCCAATGAGATAAACTGTGATTGTTTAAAAATCTACTCACAACTCCCACTGCATATGAAATGTCTGGTCGGCTTACTACTGCGACAAACATTAAAGAACCAACTGCTTGACGATAAGGGACTTCTCCATCATCAAGATATGGATCTGTGATGTTGGACAAATTGCAACCAGGATCCATTGGAGTACTTACTGGTTTGGCATTTGTAAGTTCAAATCGTTCAATGATTCGTTTGATGTAGGCAGATTGATTAATGAAGATAGAGTTGTCTTCTTCGTTTCTTTTTATCTCCATTCCTACATAGTAGTCAACTTCACACGTTTTTGTCTCAAATTTCTTCTTTAATTCAAAAAGTACAACTTCTACAGCCGCTTCACTTTTTGAAATAAGTAGGCCATCATCAACATAAATAAAAAGTAAGACTTTTTCATTATTTATGTAGCACTTGTAAACACATTTATCTGCTTCTGATTGAATGAAACCAAAATTCTTCAAGAATTTTTTTATTCCAGCACCTGGGTGCTTGCTTTAGTCCGTAAAGCGATTTCTTTAATTTAAAAACAATGTTTTTCCGAGTTTTTATTCCTTCTGGAGGATTTAGGTAGATATCATCGTGCAGTTCTCCATAAAGAAATGCAGTTTTGATGTCAAACTGTTTCATTCGACAATTTTCTTCAGCTGCAAGAGCCAGTAAGAGTTTTATGGAATCGAATCTCGTTGTTGGAGAAAATATTTCATTGTAGTCGATTCCCTTTGTTTGCGAAAATCCTTTTGCGCATAGTCGAGCTTTATAGCGATCAATTGAACCATCTTTCTTAATTTTTATTCTAAATATCCATTTTGTATTGATTGTCTTCTTGTCTGGAGTAAGAATTATTTCTTCCCAAGTTTCATTTTTCTTCAAGGCATTTATTTCTTCTGAAATAGCTTCTCTCTATTCTTTTGAGTCTTTGCAGTTTATGGCTTCTTCGTAAGTTTGAGGGACATCTGCTTCAACTAAATATAATTCATATTCGTTGAACTTAAGTGGAGTTTTAATATTTCTTCTGGATCTCAGGTTAGGATTGTTCTCCTCTTCAGGATTATTGACAGGAATTGGATCATCTTCCTGAAATCCTTTTTCTTGTTGATCTGATGCTCTTATGTCATTATCAACTTCGATTCGAACAGTATTCGGTTTATCTGTCCATCCTTGTCTTCTTTCGTTAAATAATACATTTCTAGAAATTATTTGCTTGGTTTGAGGATCAAATAGTTTGTAGTTAGTAGAATTTTGATCGTATCCTACCAAGAACAATTTATTACTCTTTCTTTCTAGTTTGGATCGTTTTTCGTCAGGTATATGGACAAACGCTTCACTTCCAAATATTTTAATGTGGTTTAATGCAGGTTTTTTGCCAGTCCAAACTTCATATGGTGTTGAATCAGGTGCTTGATTTGTTAAAGTACGATTCAACAGATATATTGCATTATTCACTGCTTCAGCCCACAGATATTTTGGAATGTTTCCTCCATAGAGCATAGAACGAGCACTTTCCATTATTGTACGATTATCTCTTTCTGCTCTACCATTCTGTTGGGGTGTATATGGAGCAGTATTTTCCATTTCAATACCTACTTGACGTAGGTAGTCCTTCATATCTTGATTTACGTATTCTCTGCCATTATCCACGTGAAGAATCTTGACTGAATGACCAAATTTATTCTTAATTTTCTGATTAAACGTTTTGAAACATTCAAAGACATCTGATTTATGTTTCAAAAAATAAGCTACTCGATACCCTGAAAAATCGTCTTTAAATAAAAGAAAATATTTCGAACCTTGTACTGATGGCGTTGTCATTGGTCCACAAATATCACTAAAAATACGTTCTCCTAATTTTGACTTGATATGTTTGGTTTTCTTAAAAGGTATTTTGTGTTGTTTTCCATAAATACAACCATTACAGAAGAAATCATCTGAATTCTTCACATCAATACCTTCAACTATACCTTTCGATATCATTTCTCGAAGTGCCTTGACATTCAAATGACCTAAGCGTTCATGCCAAGTTTGTAAACTATATTTGGCAACTGCATTGGCATTAAGAACAACAGTTCTGAAAAGAAGTTTGTAAAGATTATTCTGGTCACGTACTGCACAAGCTACAATTTGTCCTTTTTCAAAAATATGTGCTTCATTTTTCTCTTTAACTATCTTCATTCCTTTGTTCGCAATGACGCCTTCAGAAAATATTTTTTTGCGAAGTTCTGGTATATAAAGTACGTTATTTATTGTTCCATTTGACCATTCTCTATCAACTAATTTCTGTATTTTTATTGTTCCTCTACCTTTTACCGCCAAAACTTCATTGTTTCCAAGAATTACTGTAGACTTATTGTCTTCGTCAAATGTTGAGAAATACTCTCTGCGGTAGCACATATGGGCAGATGCACCGCTATCCAATATCCAACTATCATCTTTATATTGAACACTGTTTTCTTCAACATTGAAAGCTGTTTCTGTGCTTGAACCAGTACTCTTTGAGGGACTTACTGAATTACTAAATTTTTTATTACCATTTCGATTTCGACGAGGTTCTTCACAGTTCCTTGAAATGTGGCCCCGTTTTCTGCAATTGTAGCAAATAATTTCTTTTGATAGTTTAGGTGGAGCATTCTTCTTCTTTTCAAATTTGCTTTTGTTCATTGTAGCGGCTAAAGCAATTTCTTTTTCTTCTATTGAAGTTAAGTACGATTCTTCATCTAAAAGTCGTGCTGTAAGATTCAGAATTGTTTGTTTTGATTCGTCGTGTGACAACCATGCTTGTCGAACATTTCTGAATTTCATTGGTAGTGAATTTAATATTTTTGTCATTACTGCTGCGTCACTGATGGTTTCTCCACATTCTCTCACTTGCTTAGCCAAATTTTCGACCTTTGAGATATGCTGAGTGACTGTCATTCGGAAGCATCTTATATTGATGAAATCGTTCGTGAACAATCATTTTGTTTGTTTCTGATTTCTGTTCATAAATAGAATTCAACTTGTCCATAATATTTTTGGACGTCTCGCAATTTTCAATTAATGTGATTTGTGATAAGTCCATTGCAGCCGTTATCACAAACATGGCTTGAGCATCCTTTTGCTGCCATTTATTTACTGCATCTGTGTCAGTGGTGCTTGAAACCGCACACAATTCAGAGCCGTCAATATTGAATAAAGTCCTTTTGCTCTTAAAGCACATTTTATTTGAAATTTCCATTGTGGAAAATTCTTTCCATCAAATTTATTGATAATTCCAATATCAATCTTTTCCGCCATTTTATTTTCAAAATTCTAGATGCACACGAGTTTTTCGAGTAAATTTTCTTATTCGTGGCCTGGGTCCATAACCTATTACGAGGATGTATTCTGTCCTGGACCAGGAAGCTCAAAGAAAATATACTGTCTCAAATTATGAGAAAAACTATTTATTTATTTAAATAAAAGTGACATAACAATTCAATGACACATTGACATGATTGACTTAAAAACATAAGAACTTGAAAAACATTCGTCACCTACTTCAAACATATCAAATTACAACAAATCACATTTTGAAAGACAAAGATATCTCAACAGGGCATTGTGTGCAGGAGCACCGGCATCTTGAAACCATGGGTCTTCAATATTTAATAATCTGATCACAGGTATGACTTCATTTTCCAATAAATACAAATAATTTTGAGCAGTAATATTCCCGTTAATAAAAAATGGTCCAATAATGTGGATTCCTATTATGCCAGTCCAAACGTTAACTTTCTCGGGTCGTTGAGTCCTCGTACTATGATACAAATGTAGATTTTCTCTAAACTAATCCCGACAATTTTGTGAATTTACCTCGCCATATAAATAAAAAGTTGCTTCGACCGTAAAAAGAATATTTTGCAGCAAATCTGAATTTCTATTAACGTTTTTAAACATTCTTTCACAAAAATTTATTCTTCGTCTCGTGTCGTCCTAATTAACTCTTGGTGATTTTGGAAATGGTATGATCTGTATAAAATTGAATTAATTTTTATCAAATTTTTCGCAATGTTAAACTTTTTTGTGTAACTTTTCATATACATGAATAAAATGGAGTGTTCCATTATCTTGATACACCCTGTCGTCGTCGTATATATATATATATATATATATATATATATATATATATATATATATATATATATATATATATATATATATATATATATACGACGAACCTGTATCGTATGAAGAAGCCATATCAGGAAACAATGCAAGTCAGTGGCAGAATGCATTTTAAGACGAGCTTGATGCCCAAAAGAAAAATGAAACGAGGTCTATTAGACCATTACTTCCAGATAGAAAACCTGTTGGGTGCAAGTGAGTCTTCAGAGTAAAAACTTCTACATCAGAAGATATTTCACCAAGATTCAAGCACGTCTTTGTGGAAAAGGTTGGACTGCAACGAGATTTTCGCTTCAGTCGTCCACTACGATTCTGTGGAAATTCTTCTTGCGCTGGTGAGCGCAATTTGAAGATTCGTCAGTTTGACGTGAAAACTGCGTTTCTGTACGGTGTTTTGAAATAAGAGTTCTACGAGTATATAACCATACAAGAAGGTGTAGAGGTAAAAAACCATAATAAAGTATATAAACTTAATAAATCTTTGTATGGTCTACGACAGTCTCCGCGAGTTTGGAATAAAAAGTTTGACGACTTTCTTAAAAAGTTTAATTTAAACAAAGTTTTGCTGAGAAGTGTGTGTATGTCGGTAAATTTGAATTTGGACAAGTGCATTTAGGATTCTATGTTGATGACAGTTTAATTTTTAGTAAGTCAACTCGATATCGATATTTTGAGATCACACTGAGCTACTTCTTGCTTTGTCGGATTGCAAATAGAGAGAATAAATAATACTAATAATAGTATTTTTATTCATCAGTCTAATTATGTTCCACGAATTTTGAATCGTTTTAATATGTGTGATGTTAAAATTAATTCTATTTCAGCTTATACCAATGAAGACTTAAGCACTGATGTCAAAAATGCATATAATAATAATTGTGAATTACCATATAAGAAGCCGTTGAAAGTCTTATGTTCTTAACAACAGTTAGCAGACCTGTTATTGCTTTTTCAGTGGGAGTAGCTAGTCGTTAATTAACAAATTTTTCCGTCGACCGTTTATTAATAGGCTATCTTAATGTATAGAAAATCATTCATTAATGACCCCTATTAATGCATGATTTTTTATTAATAAACGATTTATTGGGTGCGTTCACCACATGGAATACAGCATGTATTGCTAACGCTAAGTTGTAGCAAAAAGGTAGACAGAATTAAAAGTCATGCTTTTGACACTTACTAGCTAGGTATATTCACGTAGCATACCTTTAAAATGAATTTGAAAGAATAAAATTCCTCAAATAACATAAAAAACCGCTTGTGTTGTGTAGCATTAAGTAAACTGAACGCACCCACTGAAAACAATTGATGACAAAACTTATTGATTTTCTGACGTAAAATTAGACGTTCGGTCAACCATTACTAACCTAAAAAAATTTGTCATGGAACAAAATTAGATTTTCCATTTAAGTAAAATACGGTCAACGAAAAAATATTGTAACTAACAAGTGTGTTAATTGGCGATTAATGATCTCAACAATTAACGCGTTCGCTACGCTCACGCGTTAAAATGTCTCGATCATTAATCGCCCTCATTAACACACTTGATAGTTAAATAACTATTAATAATCATCACTGGCAATATATAAAGCGAATTTTTTAAAATTTAGCAGGAACAAGAGATCTAGGAATCGCTATATTGGTAATGGAAGCACTCTTATCGGTTATTCTGATCAGACGATGTGGACACAAGAAGATCTACTTCAGGTTACATTTTGAAATTAGCAAATTGTCCGGTCAGTTGGGCATCACTACGTCAACGCATGGTCAGTCTCAGTACACTGAATCAGAGTATGTGGCATGTAGTATGCAAAAACCTACTAAAATTCATGTCGACAACCAAAGTGCTATGCGTTTATTAAAAAATCTGGAGTATCATAAGCGCAATATATTGATGTACGATACCATTTCATATGAGAAATATATGTAAACTTAGACATGGACATAGTTTCATCAGAAAATCATCTTGCTGACATACTAACAAAAGCATTGCCCCTTGATCGATTTAATGTATTATTGTTATAATATAGGTTTAACAAGTTTAAATAAAGTACATGTAAATGTTTAAAAGAAAAATTTGAAATATAAAACCAAAATAATTTTTATTAAGTGGGAGTGATAAAATTCATAATAATAAACTATTTTGTAGCTGAGTTGGCTATTTTAAATTTTAGAATATTTGATTACCATAATTATTTTGTCACGGTACAAATATTCCATCATTACCGATATCTGTGTATAAAGCAGATTGGCACACCCAGCAATGGGTAATATGCCGTGATGAAATATTTATTTATTTTATTTTGTCACTAATAAATTATGTGTTTATGATACCGTCGGTCAGTCTTGTATCTAAAATTTGTTCATAATAAATTACTGTTTTTCTCGGAAGTTATTTCTTCAGTGTCTGATATATTTCCATTGCTGCTCCCATCATTTTCAATATTTTCATTCTTTCAGCATCGATATTTCAGACTTGTGATTGGTTACGTGAAGGTTGTTTGGCAGCTTCGAACTCTAATGCATATGAGAGTGGGTCAACTAACGTTTTTGGACCAGCCAAACGCATGCATTGGACTTGACCGTGATCAATGCTTCTTTGTTGCACAAAGGAATAAATGAGCATTCTAAAACGCTACACAAAGAGTTTGGTATATAAATATAGAAGGTGTGACAACTCATCATTTTTTGTTGTCATATTGATGTCGGCGATCAGTAGGCCGAGATTCTAACCTTACATATAGCGCCTCCATGAATTGCTCTACCTCATAAAATTCTGGGACTAACATGACAAATGAGAAGTTAAATGTCATTGTATAGTTGTATTAAGATTACAACTAATTTAATGAAAATATTGTCTTTCTGATGATATTCATTGATTTTTTTCAGTCCATAGAAAATGCCTAGTGTGTTACAGCGGCATGATTTAAAATAATAAAAATAGCAAAATAAGCAATATTTTATTTACACTTATTATAAAAGATGTTTTTTAATTAATTCATTTTTTCCAATTGTTATTTAACTTGAATATAGAATGGAGATTTGAAATACATACTGTAATATACTACAATCTTCTTTTTCATTTATAGTCAGGAATTGTTTTAATAGTTGAATATTTGCTTACCCTACTTAAAACTTTGAATTGGTTTTTATCAAATTTTTCGCAATGTAATGGTATGATATTATTATATTGTTGAATTCAGAAGAAAAATCGCTATTTAATGAGTTTATAAAAAATATATGATGCCATTTAAAAAATATAACATTGATCTATAAGTTGAGTACCAGTGGCTCTAAAATAATAATAGTATTAAAGGTAAATAATAATAGTTATGCCAAAATGAGTCCCCCCTCTATTCTTTATAAAATATCTGACTGAAATAAATGTCACTGTTCCATTATCTTGATACACCCTGTATATATATATATATATATATATATATATATATATATATATATATATATATATATATATATATACGCGCAGGGTATCAATTGAGGTCCTGAAATTTTATATAACGTACACAGTGAGGTCTTTTTGGCAATGAGGGGTCCGGAAGTGGTCACTTCGGGGTCTTCACTCTTAATAGCCTAAATTTACAACGTAAGTTGATCTAAACAACAGGTCTAAAAATGAGGGGTTCTGAATTATAATGGGAAAGACGTTTAAATTATGTATTGATTGTAACACGTGCACATCAGTGTCGGAATAATTAGAAAGGTGAAAACTAGTTATTTTTTATTCATTTCAATAAAATAAAATAAAAAAATATATTTTTTTTATTATTTAAGCCTATCTTTTTCTATTGAATAATTAAATAGTTCCATAACTCGCCTTTACAATATTTATAATGAAATGTTACACGTAAATAATAAATAGCTCAGGCTTTGACAACAAAATAAAATTGGTCTTTTTAACTGCAGTGAATCTATGTACTATGTAAAATTCTTGGTGAGTATAAAATTAGAAATATTTATAAAGAATATATTATTTTGTTTCTTTATTGCAAATCTGGTACATATGGCAACTTATAAATTGAAACAAACATACAATAGCAAAGAACAGAGTGAAACACAGACGCTTGGAACTTTTTAATTAATTTGGTAAGTACAAAATTCATAATGAATAGTTTCTTATCGTGTTGCTCTGTTGTAGATTTTGCTCGAGGTTTGATAATAAAATGTGAAAGTGCAAGAGCACCACATCCAAATAACAAAAGGGCACTTAAGAAGGGACATTTGTAAATAAATAATGCAATCAAAATATTGAAATGTATACATGAAGAGGAAAACTAACTTGTGGAGCCGTGATAAATAAAATTGCCATAAACCTACCCAACGAATAATCTAGTAATTTTCTAGTGAGTTACCTTAGTTTTATAATTTAAATAAATTAAAAGTATATAGCAATGTGTCTGTTGATACTCTTTTTTCTGTTTATATAAATCTTTGTTTATTTTGCTTTTACTATATTTATATTACATCTGTACATTTTTATTGATTTATTTACTAAATAAAAATATTATATACAATTCAGGTCATAATTTATTTATATTTGATACAAATGCCAGGAAAACATATCGGGTCAAAATTTAAAAATTTAAGGAATAGTTCATCCAGTTAACAACGGCGCGCTGCCATTGAACTTGTTGCCAACATTTTGTACAGAATCTGCATTTCTTCATTTATTACTTTTTCTATGGGGAGAGCTCAACCAATAGGGATTTCGACAGTGACGTCACAATTGGCGCTACTGTGGTAAATTCTTGAACTATGCAGGCAAACAAACCATATGATGCAAATTGTAAATGCAGTATTTGTGTTCATTATGAATTTTTTAAACCCATTACTTATACCAGGTGCTAAATTTACAAAGGACAATATTGAAGAGCATTCCATAATAGAACTGAGAAGATGGTTTGAGTGCAGAGGATTAAAGAAAACTGAAAAAAGTGATCTTACAGCAAGTGTTTCTTGCGAATATACAAATACTAAGTTATTATCATTATAACAAATATTTATTTAGAATTATTTAATTGCAGCTGGAAAAACTGCATTGAATTCGGCCGTAATAACGAAATTATACTAAGTATAGATGGAGAAAAATAGATTGGTCACACAGTGAAATAAATAATAATACGCTAGCAGTTTTTCTTCAATAGATATGCCACATTTGTATAATGACGACCATATTTATATATACTGAAAGATTGTAGAATAAAGTGTTGTTTTCATTATGAACATGAATATGATGATGAAGAGCTTAATATTATTTTCGTACAGGTGCAAATAATATTAGCAAATAATTTTAAAAAACAGCAAATACGAAATTTGGGGATGCCATTTTAATAAAAAAAAAACTAACAAAATTTTTGTAGAATGGTAACGGTGGAAATCTTATTTACTATTTACTTGATATATGAGTATTTACCTTCTTGTATGTAACCATATTTTATACTTTTGTAAGTTTTCACGTGGCTTTGGAAACAATAAAATGTATACATACAGTCTTTATGTTTATATCTTGAATCACTTCGACAAATTCCATATGCACTCCTTACCCATTGTTTTTCTGTTTTATCTCTCAACTTTCATGTACCATCGTCATCGTATGCATAAAAACCTGGGACATTCAAATTTCGTTGGAGTAAATTGGATTAAACAAAAACGTCAGATATAAACGTCTGTCATTATCTTTGAATTAAAGCGCATGTTCAATTTAATATTAAATAATGCCACAATTGATTAATTTGAGCATAAGAATAATGGCTAGACATAAGTATTTGACAAGTACTACGTGGTAACTTTACACCACTAAATTTTTCAAAAACTGACAGCTGGCATTTTTGCACGTACAGGTTTTTTTTTAAACTTTAATGTCCGACCGTTACGTTATTGTTATCATAACAACCCTGCTTTCATGTTTGTTATATACCAAATAACACCCTAAGGTGTGTTATAAATTTGACGTTGTTGCTATTGGGTACAGAATACAGAAACTCTGGGGATTGAAAATTAGGGTACCTTTATATACAGGGTATGGCCATGAGGCAAGATCGCCGCCATAAGCGAGCCAATGTCAAACATACTGATAATTCATTTCCCTATTTATTTGTAAGAAATGTGATATTATATTATACAGGAATATTAAATAATCACACTATGAATCTATAAAGGTAATAAAAATTCATTTATTTAAGAGATACACAATTATTATTATGACACAGATTTGGAGGTTATGTATAGCATATGATATAGGTTGTTATTATCACAGCAAATTTAATAACTGTGGTTATTATTTACATAATAAGTATATATTTTAAACTTACCTTTTAAAAAATTAAATGTTTGTGCTTAATATTGGTCATTTTTATGTGTTTTCAATATTGCCAGTCATCGTACTCAGTATCTCAAGAAAATATACAAATAAATAAAATAAAAGTATTACTTATGTGTTTTGCATTAAAATAAAGCAAGTAGCTACGAAAATACATAATAATTTGCGCAACAACAACGAATATGACAGTGGTTCTCTAATGGCGGACGAAACGCGACCACGTCATGGCCATACCCTGAGTATATAGGTATCCTATTGAAAATAAGATCGCAGCGCCAAAACGGCTTTAAAAGAATCTAACGTTGATAATTAAATTAGCATATCATAATTTATTTTATACTTAAATGTGTATTATTAAAAAGTACTGTTTTTAAAAGTAAATAATATAAATATAATGTATCAGATTTATGTTTATATATAACCTAACCAAGTAACCAAACTAATGTCACATAACATAACATTATACTCCGGAAAATAGCACCAGATGTCATATGCTAATTTACAATCCCCATATTATAAATAATACAAATCAATAACTAACGAAATCAACGTAAATAATATTCTTTATTTTTTTGTTATTTTAGAATACAAGGTTATTACGAGTATTATAGTAGGATTACTTATTTATATGAAAAAAACAATTTTCAAATCGACAAACAATTCTAGGTTAGCATGTTGTTCAGTATTCGTAGTGACATTATCTGAACAGTCAATTTGTTTACAGTGGTGGTCGAGGTGTTGGTGTTGATGTTGGTACTAGTATTTGATTTCACGCCAGCCACTAAACAAGAATTCTTTCGCAATTTTATGACAGATAGAAATATTGAAATAAACAAATCGGTATTGTATACAAATAAGAATATCGCGTTACCTAGTTACAGCGTTTGCAAGCAAATAGATTAATATTTCTAATAAAAATCACAATGATAGGACAAAAATCGACAAAATCTTTAATAAAATAATATATCGGTCGGACATTAACCGTTGAACGTACCACGGGCGTTAAACGGACAATAATGCCTTCGGTCAACGTACACCCCTCGGGCCCGAGGCCCTCGGAAAGCACACTGTTGACCTCAGGCGTTATTGTCCTTATAACACCCTTGATACGTTAATTACTATACCGATAGGGTTTCCAAGGCAATAAGTTTTGTTTACAAATTACTGATCAGTAAGTGATGTGGTACTGATCAGTAAGTGATGTGACTGATCGGTAAGTGATGTGACTACCTACCGATCTGGAGGCGGTGAAAATTACATAAATAAAAAATAAATGTACAATTTTTAAAGCTTTAACGATAACAAAACAACGATCATAGCTTACTTAAAAATGACAACTATTTTTTTTTAAATGTCAAAATAGTTTTTAAATAATTCTAAATTTTAATTTGTTATTATTGGGATGATTGTGCAAAAAATATAATAAGCATTGCGGGCATTAATGCTTCTTACCGGTTTCGGATGTATTGGAGATCGAGACGAAGTCGAGATCTCCAAACTAATCCTCAACCGGTAAGGTGCACTTACTGCCCTTAATACTTAAATAACTATTTGTTATCCCAGGTTTTCATGCATACGATGGTACATATCTAAATACAAAGCTATTTAAATAGTGTCTGCATAGTCACCGCAAGAGGCGCCAAAATTTTACAATCGAAATCCCCTATAAACTTGGCCAAATCTTTTCTGCTGACCACAGTATGATTCTAGCACGTCAACTTCTCTTGATTTTGATTTAACAGCATTATCAGTTAGAGATTTGCAAGGTCTAATTAAATCACTAAGAAATAAATTATTACCAGCTTCAGAAAAATTTCGAAATGTTGATAAAATCTGTTAATATCTGCTCAGACAAAGTTACTAATTTTAAGAAATCTCTCCGAATATCCTCAGATATTTACGTTTAGATTACCTTCTTGTTCTACTCGTAACTCTGTTATTTTCTCTCTCGAAACATTTAAAGCAAACTCTGCAATGATGTCGCTAATTCATAGTTTATCATTTACCTACGTATAATGGTTTGTCTCGGATGTCCAAAAGTCAAGATATATTTTGCTGTTCATTGCACAGTTTTAAATTGTTCTTTAAAACTAATTCTATAATGCAAAGTACTTGATTTCATGTGTGATTTGTTAAGTGTATATGTATTTCATATTATTTGTTGTTTTCTTGCAACAAGTTAGGTTATGTTGCACTGTCACTTTAGTAATTTTATTTTTTATTGTCCTTGACTTTTCTTAATAGTTATTTAATTATTAAGGGCAGTAAGTGCACCTTACCGGTTAAGGATTAGTTTGGAGAACGAGACGAAGTGATCATTCAGATCTAGAAAATGCGTGGAATATGGGATGTTCCTCATTTATACCACAAAAATCCAGAGGGAGGTGAGGTACGTAAGTACCTTCAAAATCTTCCAAGCGTGGTGCAGTGAGATGAAATATGAAAATATTACAAAAAAGGAATTGTTAGCCTATTTTGTACGAAGAAGTGAGAAACTTAAATTTATGGGCTGAGTTGAATTCCGCTACCCTTCTAATTTTCAATTACAAAATGTTAATTTGAATATTTCAGAAACAAATTCTTACATTATTGCAAGATATTTAAGTATGAGTATTAAAAAAATATTGAAAAATTTAAAAGATTTTTTTATTGGGAAATTAAATGAAATATCAGAAGTCGATTTATATTAAAATGCCATAATTTAAAACAAAAAGTAATAAAACGATTTGTTCTAGTTACGTTTAAAATTATCAGCAAAAAATTAAAATGTAAGAAAATATTACAGGCCAGGCCAGTAAATCATTAATGTCTTCCACTTTATAATTTGAGAATTTTTTTGTTATAAACGTTTTGTAAATATATTTAGAGTAACAACCATTTTTCCTATATTTCAATATATACTTATATCACCTGGATGAACTCATTTTTGATACAATAAATTAAATTTTCTGTTCATGTAAAATTTATTGGTTTATTTCGTTATTAGTGCTCTTCTTTTTAAATTTAATATTCATTTTATACTCAAATGATTTGAAATATGATATTTCATCTTATTTTAAGCATGAAGTCTCTTCTGACGGTTTTTTTTTTTATTTAAATATGATTTTACAAGCATTTAATTAGTGTATATGTTACTGTAAATGCCCGAAATTCGGTAAATCCTAAGATTGATGCACAAAACCCAGGATTTACCAATTTTATGTGGTGAATCTACAAACAATTAGATAATTTATATAATTTCGGGTGTTAAAACGTAGTAGTGCAATTGCAAATTGGTATTGCAATTTTAATTGTCGTAGCAATGTTGTAAAACCGACTTTTCATTAAAGGTTGGTGAAACCCGGCCAGATTGTCAAACCTTCAAAGACAGCAATGTTTTACAATCTGGCTAGTATATTTCTCTAAATACTACAACAATAACCTAATCTAACGCATAAAAGTCACCATTGAAAACTGAAGCACAGTTTTGTTCGTTAGGTTATTGTTATATGTAGAGAAATATGCCATACCATTTAATTTACCACATAAAATTGGTTAATCCTAGGTTTTGCACATCAATCCTAGGATTTGCCGATTTTCGGGCATTTACAGTAACATATATATTTTTTAAAATTTTCAAATATGTGTATGCTTCAAATTTAAAAATAAAATATATATTAATTTCAAGTAATATGTTCGTAAAATAATATTTTCGTGTTTTATCCATATACAATTCATATTAAATTGGAACAAATATGGCGGCCAGAATCGTATGTCATCACTCTTTGTTGTAGGCACTCTACATAGAACTCTTTCATCGCCATCTCTTGATAGGAAAAAGAACTAAAAGGTTTTTAAATTTTAGTTGCTCATAAATATATATTCAAAATTTTTGGCATAATGTATTTTTTTAATCATGTAAAATATCTTATATTAAGGTACAGGATGAAAAAATGAGAACAATATATGTATTATTTTTTTTTGCTATTTTTTATTAATTGTACACATTCATCTTACGTAATCTTCCATATTCAAAATATCCAGCTACTTGTTGAAGCGCTCCAAATCCTCCGGATTAGGAGAACCATGGTTATTATGTACACCTTCAGAAGGAAACAAAAGTTAATGATAATTTAATTCATCATCAGCATACGACATAAAGCGTACATTTTTATATAACACCTTTCAATAAACATGCTCTGTAAACATGGAGATTTCAACTAAAGAAAGTTGCTGTTTTTCTGTTTATTACAAAGTGTTGGATAATAATTATTAAAAATGTGTTTACTCGCCAGTAGCCCGGTATCCCACGATGCAACACTTTATTATTATTACTATATGTAACTAAAAATACAAAAAAGCAACAAACTACACAACAAAATAATAAAGATAAAAAACCAAAGCACAACTGAAATACTCAATGCAAACACGAGGTTAGCTGTCTGTAACGAGCACAGACTATCTATACTATCAGACTTGCAACTCTATAATAAATATAAAAACGCGGTTCGCAGCACCTCTGGTTGTTCAGGGATGAACTAAACTAAAATGCGCGAAAATGGAATGCTATGCTAGATTCAAATAATTCAAATTTAAAATTCTGTCATTCTGTAACACAATGTTTAATTTTTATATATCAATAACACTTTTCACAAGTGAAATTTTAAAATAGTTTTGTCAGGTATTTTTATTATAGAAAAATTATCGACAGATAAAAATTAAACTTTTGTGTTACAGAATATATTAATACTTAAATATAGAAAATCTGAAAATAATAAATAAAAGATCTGATGTGGCCAGCACAATACCTTCCGTCAATCCTGTGTATTTACAAATTCCATACATAAATTTTCTTGCAAAAGATTCTAAATTTTTGGTATTATGTGATTCCCTTTCTCGGCAACTGAATTCCATATTCCTGATAACAAACAAACCACATGAAATAAGAAAATTATGAAATTTTGATTGAAAAATTATAACACTTGTCAGTTATGGACATAATTAATTGCTGTCATTTTAACACGGGTCAAAGTCATGTTACTGCACGCGCCCCATACATAAATTTTCTTGCAAAAGATCCTATATTTCCAGTAAAGTTATTTCATTAACAAACTATGCAAATTGCACTTGACACTGACATCTTCTTCTTCTTCTTCTTTAGTTTTTCCCATTCGTTAGGGGGTCGCTATATTTTATTTTCTTCTTCCACTCATTTTTGTTTAGCGTGTCATCCTCATTCAGTTCCTTTTCCCTCAAGTCTTCTACAATACAGTCTTTTCATCTTATATATGGTCTTCCTATATTTCTTCCACCTTCTATTAATATATTCATCTTTCCTCATGACATGTTCAAACCAATGTAATCGTGTCTCATATATCTAGAAACTACTAACACTAGAGTTACTTCCCTTATTCTTTCATTGATTTACATTTTATTGATACTGACATCTGTCAATTTGAATTACTTGCAGTTTCCATGGTTAAGTTAGCATAGCTGGCTGAATTATGAAATTTATATAAAATTTATTATCATTATTATTCTTTAACTCTATATCTGTTGAATATCAAATATAAAATGCAATCAAATCGTATAGATAATAATATATTCTTTAAGTTATAATAACATTTAACTGAGTTTTTCAAGAAAAACTGTTAAAATCTTCAAATGAGGGTACTTCCGGTTGACCAATTATAACCAAAATCTAATGAAACCTGTATATGGTTGTAAGGAAGAGGAATACGCAAGAATTGTAATTTTTGGAATTCTAGTATTGGAGATATCGTCCACGAAACGGCGGTCACATACACACACACACACACACACACACACATACACACACACACACGCACATACGAACACACACACACACACACACATACAGACATCATCGTAAAAATAGTAAAATCGTATTGTAAAGACCCTAAAACGTGCTTATTCAATGAAAACTCACCACCGAATTTTTTGACCAAAGACAATACCTTCCTTACCTAGAGGTGACGGAAGGTAAAAAAACATTATTTTTCTAATTCTATGCTTTAATACGAGTATACTCGTACTTATTAAATATGTGTCATCCGTACTCCGTACTTGAATGACAGGCATTATGATGCAAATTTTTATTTCGATACAGATTATCATTATGATACAGATTTAGTTATCATTTCGATACAGATAATCATTATGATACAGAATTTGTTATCATTTCGTCACAGACTATCATTATGGTACAATAGATTTTATAAACAATTCATTAGTTTAGAAAAACTAATGTATGCAACTCCACGTTAATGAACATTAATACACGAGCATGGCTCGTATCGCAAACTTCATGCTGATGTATAGCTATCATTATAATATATTTATAAATACATATTTCATACGTAAATAATATTTCATGCGACGAGCATAATATATTATTTACGTGTATAAATATTTTCTTAAAAATATATCAACTGTGTTATTTACAACGGTATCGTTATTTTGCAATCGTCTGTTGGTCAATTTTACAAAATGATTTAATAATAATAAACATAATAATTTGGTAACTTTTTGGGCTACATCTTTTCGGTGATGGGCGCAGAAATGTTGAGAGATATAGGAACGGGAAATATGAGGCAGTAGAGTAAGTTTATTGGAAAAAAAATATCTGTACAATTTGTTACTAATTTCACAAAATTATTTGAAAGGTATTTCAAATAATGTATGTTGCCTTCGCCATAATCACGTAAAACTGTTAAATTATGACTATCCGGTTATTGTGTTGACACAAAAGATCTGCTCACTGACATTCATAATTTAACAGTTTTCTTACTAAATATCCAGCAACATTACGCAGTTTTATTTATGTCAACATTTGGCAAACATGAAGTATCAACGGACGATGGAATCGATGGCGTACTGGTAATATGGGAAGTTGACGGAATAGGGTTTAAATTATTTAAAAGAGGAGTGAGATTCACAGGGGAAGTGAAGGAATAGGGCCGGAGGTATCAGTGAGAAGGATTTGAAATGACAAAATAAGACCGTCACTATCATTTTCGCAATTCGCACCAATGCCAGACCTAACGGTATTATTAAGAATAATCGTTTTGAAGGAGTCTACGAATTGCAAAGTTGATGGTTTAGAATGCCCGCCACACAATCCTCTCGCAATGCTGAAGAGATTCTCTAAAGGATCTTGATTTAAAGATCTCATACAGAGGTACTTAAAATCAAGAGCCTGTAGAGAATCCCACAGATACATCATGTTGCTAATGGTGACAATTAATAAGTTCACCCTTGACGGGTTCTTCACACACACACCTTTGACGAGAAACTTCACTTATTTAAAACGAGGATTGCTTTTTCCTAGAATGGTACATGTCTATTGGCTTTATGAAGTCGATCTGCGTAGGGTTTTTTGGAAGAAGAGACAGAATTCAGCGAGTCAAACAGGTTATTCATGAATTTAGCAAATATCGCTTAACGTATAATTTCAAAGCAATTTTAGTATAAAAGAAAATCTTACCAGAACTAAAAATGTCCACAGGTATTTCATGATGATTCAAATTCTTTTTTTTTCCGGTGCCCGAAATTGCTTATCAGTAAAATAAAGTCAATAGACACGGAATCCACGATCTAATATTTGCTGGTACGAGAATTCGAGTAGATCAAGGCAACCCATCCGGATGATCCATTCCCGCCGTAGGCTTTCCAATCTTGGAAAACAAAACATTTGCCCTTGTTCCTCGACAGGGAAACTGTTTGTAATACATTTATGATGGACACATGTTGGTTTCTGGAAAAATAACATTTTATTTTAATATAACAATAAAACACATAAACTTATGATCAAGGCTAAGTATGTAATCAAATTTTAATTGTTTATACTTACTGATCTCGTCATTTTTCACAATATATATAATTACCACTAAACCCACTTAACAGAACACAATTCACTGCTAGTAATTGCATAACTAAATTGCACAAAATGGTTTGAAAAGCATTGACTTAAATCAGAAGATTCTGGCAACTTTCAGATCAAATTCAAACGTGACAAACGAATCGCCCCAGTTACCTAGTTACGATACTAGCACAGATACTAGCGCTTTTTTGCGGACTGGTTTTGCAAAGATGAACTATTGCTTTGCACTTAGAAAACGGTAACGAGACAAACGAACGAAATGACCGATGCACGCTTGGTTTAAACAAACTAAATTTTATAGTGCAAGTAGAGACTATGACCGCTAGTATGAACAACTGATTCAGGGTGATTAGCGAGCATTTGATTAGCATTGTTTTATCTCTGTCTATCGTTTATGGATTGTTTTAGAGAAAAATACTTCAAATAAAAGATGCGTACAATTAATTTTTCTATAACTCTTATTTGAAGTATTTTTCTCTAAAATAATCTATAAACGATTGACAGAGATAAAACAATGCTAATCACATGCTCGCTAATCCTCAACATATCCCTCGGCAACAGAAGACGAGCGCCATCCACCATGCCTTTTTAGGTCTAAAACGTGAATACCTTGGTTCGCCAAAAAAGTAGCCGAACTTCTTCTAAACGCATGTCCGATATAAGAAAAAGGATCTGATAAATTCAGGCATTTTGCGATCTTGGAAGGCCAACTTCTTATTGTATTCTTACCTACTATTTGATTGGTGACTTTTCCATTACGCATAACCAAGAAAAAATAAGAAGACTGAATTTTTTGGTCGTAACGACAAATATTTTCTGTAAATATCCAAATAATTAATTGTTTCGTTTTCTTTAGTGGTAATCCTGAAGGTTCGCATTATATTAGTTTTTGTATTGGGAATATGGATTATAATAAATGTCCCATTATCCTGAATATCTTCTACTTTCATATTATATAATTCTTCCCTTCTACATGCACCTGCTATTCCAAATATCATAGCTACTTTTACATTCAAATAAACGTGAACGGGAAATTCCTTAAGAAACTTATACATATCTTCCTTTGAAAAAGCTTTAGATTTCTTCGGCGGATATCCAGTATTACTTCTCTTAAGAAATGCAATTAATGTAGTAAATTTAGAAATATCAACTGCATTGTTTAAAAAGATCTTGAGCAGATGGTGTAGTATATGTTACTAACACCAAAAAGTCTGACAAAAATCTCTTACATCTTTATCACAATTTTTTTAAACAGTTAAATTAATTTTTAAACAGCTGTACATTTGGTATTATTTGTTTAATTATTAAATAATCTTTGATTCAGTAACTTGCATTTACTTATCACAAATTGTCCTTAAAAACTGCCAAACACACACGAATTCCTATAGAACGCTTGCTAAACTGGAACAGACTGGAACAAATATATGGCGATCACTGCTGTGGCCATATACATATATATGGCTGTGGCCAATGAAAATGAAGACCACCATTGGCATCACTCACATTGAAAGCACTTTACATAGGGTAGAGTCCGTGCCAAACGTGATGAGTTGTTGAGCAGTAAGCAAAACTCTTTCTTTCTCTTTCTCGTTCCCCTGTTTCCTGACCTTTCTCTAGCTGTCTCTCTTCTTGATCTGCGCATTTCATAGCTCATGACTTTTGGCACTACCTCTACCTCTAATATACAGGATATGGCCGTGAGCCAAGATCGCCGCCATTTGCGGGCCAATGTCAAACATACTGAGTATTCATTTCCCTATTTATTTGTTACAAATGTGATATTACATTATAAGGGAATATTAAATAATCACATTATGAATATAAAAAGGTAATAAAAATTCATTTATTTAAGAGATACACAATTATTATTATGATATACATTTAGAGGTTATGTTGAGCATAGGATACAGGTTGTTATTATCACATCTAATTTAATAACTATAGTTATTATTTACATAGTAAGTATATATTCTAGACTTACCTTTTAAAAATTTAAATATTTGTGCTTAATATTAGTAATTTTTGTGTTTTCAATATTGCCAGTCATCGTAGTCAATATCTCAAGAAAATACGCAAATAAATAAAATAAAAGTATTAGTTACACTTTAAATAAATATTAGAAGTATATTTAAATGTATTTTGCATTAAAATAAAACAAATAACCACGAAAATACATAATAATTTGCGCAACAACAACGAATATGGAAATGGCGGACGAAACGCGAGCCACGTCATGGCCATACCCTGAGTATATACCGTGAGTATTTTTTAACATGAAACATGGGATTTGTCATATCCATGGTTACGACTTGACATTTGATTGACAGCAATGTATTTGCCTGTCTCATTTAAAATGAAACATAGGGGCAATTTGTCTATTCTGTCAATGTCAAAAAACCAATTTGAAATACAATGGTTTATACTATAGAAGAGAAGGTGCAGATTATTAAGTGGTATTATTCGAATTTTAATCCAAGTTTAAGGCAAGTGTCGGACTTATTCCGCGCTTCATCTCCTGACAGGTCTACACCAAGTGCAGCAAATTTTTTAAAAATAGTGAATACCTGTAGAGGAAATGGTTGCATCGAGCCTGCACATAACAGTAGGAATAGATCCTGTAATATATTAACTGCGTAGAAAAAAACATGAAATTCTGACTTTAATACAAGATAAGAACAGATTAACATTAAGAGAGATTGGGCAAGCTACTGCTGTAAACAAATCAACCGTACACAGACATTTAAAAAGGATCATTACAGATCATACCATTTCCAAAATCACCAGGAGTTTGGACGATACGAACGAAGAATAAATTTTTGTGAAAGAATGTTTGAAAACGTTAATAACAATTCATATTTGCTGCAAAATATACTTTTTTCGGACGAAGCAACTTTTTATTTACATGGCGAGGTAAATTCACAAAATTGTCGGTATTGGTCCAGGGAAAATCTACATTTGTATCATAGTACGAGGACTCAACGACCCGAGAAAGTTAACATTTGGGCTGGCATAATAGGAACCTACATTATTGGGCCATTTTTTATTAACGGGAATATTACTGCTCAATATTTAAATATAATACTTCTGTCAAATTCATCCCCTATGTTTCATTTTAAATGAGACAGGCAAATACATTGCTGTCAATCAAATGTCAAGTCGTAACCATGGATATGACAAATCCCATGTTTCATGTTAAAAAATACTCACGGTATATAGGTACCCTAATTCTATGCCATAGCATTGCAGTCCGCTATGTATACTTAATATATAGGTAAGCTGTATTCGCGACTGAAATTAACCCGTATAATGAAAATGATTAGGCAGTGGGCTCACGTCATCAACCTGAAAAAATCCGTATAAAATGAAATATGACGTAGAAATTATTGGGTATTATTTATTTTTAAAAGAAGAAGAAAAAAAAGTACTAATATTAAGTAATGTATATATTAACGATATTTACAATTATTTCTATGTCAATCGTTATTCCATTTATGGAATATAAAATTATTTGAAATCATTGCAGTTTATTTTCGTACCATACGTTGGCACTACTGAAAATGACCATATTGTGTCAAATAATTTTATATTCCATAAAGGAATAAGGATTGACTTAGAAATAATTGCAAATTCATTAACACGTTCGCTGCCGGTAATTTTGGGTTAACTTTGCTAGAGGCCAATTATGTTTTTCGGAATTAATGACACAATTGTTCGAAATACTTATAAATACTAAATAAAATCTAGTCTCAGCATATTTACGAACCAAAATCCACTTTTCTGAGTTTTTGCGCCAAATGGCGACGTAAAGTATTGAGCGTGCCGCCTTAAGGCGTCGGCGGCAGCGAACGTGTTAATATAAACGTTTCTTTAATACTAGTATATTTTTCATCTTTTTAAAAAAAATAAATAACAACTAATAATTTCTACAAGTTACATTTCTTTTTATAATGTTTTTTTTAGGTTGATGACGTGAGTCTTCTGCTTAATCATTTTCACCATAGCCGCCAAGCGGCAAACTTGCGAACCCTCCGAATTGGTAATGTGTGTTAAACACGATGGCTGGTACCGCAAGCCTGTTTTAACTAAAACGCTGTTTTAAGAAATGTCAAATTCAAATTTCAATATTTAATTTCACCCTTACGTTTAAAGAGCGATATTTAAAAAATATTTGTTTGAATATAAATTTTGTTCTGCTTTAAAATCATATTTTGATGAATTTAATATTATTTATTATTAATATTAAATAATGAAATTTGACATTTCTTAAAACATCGTTTTAGTTAAAACAATAAGGCTTGTGGTACCAGCCGATTAGTTCAATATTTCTATATGTAGTAATAATTATTTTGTTGGCACAATTTATTTTAGATTTTAAGTATAATTTTACTTTAACGTTATTGGATGTTGTATTGAAAATCAAATTGGCGTTCCTTAACTTCATATTTCCAGTCTTATTCAATATTCTCCCAACCTCCTGTGTTCAGTGAAATTTCATTTGCCTTTAATTATGGACCCGACAAATCCAAAAAATTACAATGTAAACTGTTGTGCCAACGGCTGCCATTCCAGAGGAAGTAAAAACAGAAATTTAAGTTTTCACAGTTCCCCACAAAGTGGTGAAAGAAAAGTTGCACAGATGGGGAGAATCGGAACATGTAGATAAAAGAAAGGCTTGGATTTTATAAATAAATTCATTGTTCCTCCTTGGTCTCTGTCAATGAAATTTAGAAGTGTAAATGCGCTGTCAGTTTATCAAGATTAAATACAAAATATTTTGTTATAATTTTAAATATTTCCGTCTACAAATTATAATTGTATTGTAATAGAGTATCACATTTAAAATGGCACAAATTCCTTAATATTATAATTTCAAATGAAAGATTTCCCGCGTAAATGTAAAACATACTCAACAATTTATTTCAAATTTTTATTGATACTACAATTAAAATTTATTTCAACATTAGCAAGGTATAACCAAAATACACTTATAATTATCGATTGAATGTTATTAACCAACATTTGGCAATATTAAATTTCAAATGAAAATATATCCTGCGTAAAATGTATAACGTATTCATCAATTTATTGCTCATTTATAGTGATACTATAATTAATATTTATTTTAAAATTAGCCAAGTGTATCCAAACTACAAATATAATTATTGGCTGATCATTATTAATCTATATTTAGCTATAGTATATTTCAAATAGATGATATTTTTCAAATAAAATATATATCCTTCTCATCAATTTATTTCACACTTTTATTGAAATTACAATTAATATTTATTTCAAAATTAGTCATATATAACCAAAATACACTTATAATTATAAATGGACGTTCTTATCCATTAGTAATATGTATTAAATTTCAACTCAACAATTTTTTCCTTGTAAAATATATATCATTTTCATTAATTTTTTTTTTTTCTTTAGTTATACTACAATTAACATTAATTTCAAAATTAGCCAGGTATAACCTACTTATAATTATTGATTGAATGTTATTATCCATCATTTAGTAATATTAAATTTCAAATCATCCATATTTCCCGCGTAAAATATATATTTTTTCATCAATTTATTTCTAATTTTAATTAATAATGCAGTTAATATTTATTTCAAAATTAGCCAGGTATAAGCAAAATACACTTAATAGTTATCGATTTAACGTTATTAATTAACATTTAGCAATATTAAATTTGAAATTATCCATATGTCCCTATATCTTTCTCAACAATTTATGTTTCATATTTATTGATACTACAACTACAATTAATATTTATTTAGAAATTAGCTAGGTATACCGAAATACACTTATAATTATTGATTGATAGTTATTAACCAAAATTTAGTAATTTAAAATTCAAATTATATTTCTCCAGTAAAATATAAATTTTTCATGAATTTATTTCTCGTTTTTAGCGATACTGTATTTATTATTTCTTTCAAAATTAGCTACGTGTAATCAAAAATTACTTATAATTAATGATTGATCGTTATTAACTAACATTTAGCAATATTAATTTGCAAATGTTCGATATTTCCCGAGTAAAATATATATCTTTCTCACCAATTTATTTTTCATTTTTATTGATATTACAATTATTATTTATTTGAAAATTAGCCAGGTATACCCAAAATACATTTATAATTAATGATTGAACGTTATTAACCATAACATTTTGCAATATTAAATTTTAAATGAATATTTTCCAAGTAAAATACATAGCCTTCTCTTCAATTTATTTGTCCTGTAGAGTGATAATACAATTATTATTTATGTTAATGGTGCTTAGTTCAAATTTTCCACTATTTAATGTTCTACCATATGTAATAATTAACTGAAATTCTGCTTTAATTGGTTTTATATTCTTAAGATATAATAATAATAATAAAAAAATCTGTTATGGTCAGCAGAAGACCTTCCGTTACCCCCGTATACTTCTTTTTTATTGTTTTCTTTCAATAACACTAGGCTAAATAGTTCTGAAATAAATCTTTTGCGAGCATACTGTAAAAATGGCATTTGACATTGACGTATGTCACTTTTCATAATACATAGTACTCCCTGTTGTATAAAAATATATTTAACTGTTGCTATGGTTATATTATCACAGGTTGTGAGATTTATGAAACTTAATATCTTTAGAATTTTTTATCACGAAATAATATCCGTATATTATCTAAATAATATATGTAGGTAAATACGAGTATAATGTTTATATTTAACATAATGGTTCACGATTATAATCTAGAAAAGTAATGGAATGAAGTAAATTTTAATTTCGTGTGTTTTGAAATTTTAGAACTATAGTTTTAGAACAAATCCTACGTTGGCGACCCCAATAACTACGATATATCATATTGAGTGTATATTTTTATACGAGACCCCATTCGATACTCTGCACGTATATATATATATATATATATATATATATATATATATATATATATATATATATATATATATATATATATTCGTATATATATATATATATATATATACCGTGTGTCCCAGCGTTTGGTTGGCATAGGCGTTTAACATGGAAAAACAATTTTTTCTAAATAAAAAGTGTCTGGCTAACAACTAAGCTACCATATTGCATAGGATAATACTGCGCCCATTTCTACATCTTATTTAATTCAGATTACTTCATTATAATAGCGTAATTTAGCAAAATTAGCAAAAATAGTTTCACATTTTTTGTATGTTGTTTTTATTCCCTACTACAAACATAAATAAATGTGTATTGTCATGGTCCAGTGGTAACGTTTCGAAGTACGCATCCAAAGATTCTAAGTTCAAACCTCCACTAGGATTAATTTTTATTTTTTATTTTTTTTTTCTTCGTTTTTCATATTAATATAAAATTATTATTGTTTAGATATCATGTATTAGACAATTAAATGTAATAACACAAATTAATAAGAAATAAAAAACCAATAAATCAAATTTATTAGCGATTAAACCAATATCGAAAGCAAAAATAAACTAAATAAATCATCAGAACAAGAAAAAAAATTGTATTTGGAAATTAACTAACTTAGTACTATTCATAAGTAACACAGCAAATGAATTTTATGAACACAGTAACAATAAATTTAATTTAAATGAGCTAATAAATAATCAATCTAGCTAAAACAATCGAACACAAAACCTATGCTAAAATGAAGATAAGCAACTTACTAACAAATGAATGATTATCAAAATTTACAACAAATATTCGAAATGGCCACCATTTTGGGCCAAGCAATATCCCAATCTGTCATAAAATTCTCTTCTTACTTTAGCTAACTGAACCGCTGAAAGGCGTTCACAAGCTTCCAAAATACTTTCTTTTAGCTGATCTAAATTTTCATATTCTTTATCATGTCTATAAATTTCACTTTTTAAATATCCCCAAAGAAAAAAATCGAGAGGTGTCAAGTCAGGTGATCTTGGTGGCCAGTTTATTGGTCCGCCTCTTCCAATCCAAGAATTAGGAAAGACTTCATTAAGATACTCTTTTACAATATGCATATTATGTGCAGGACACCCATCGTGTTGAAAAATAATTTCATCGAAATTTTCATTAATTTCTACAATTCTGGGCCCAATTTCATTTATTAATAATTCTAAATATTTTTCGCCAGTTAAATTACCCTCTATAAAATAAGGCCCAATAATATGTTTTCCCAGAATACCTGCCCATACATTTAATTTTTGTGGGTACTGTGTTCTTGAAAGTTTTTGTATTCTTGGATTTTTTTTGCTCCAAATCCTGTCATTCTGAACATTCGGTTCCTCTTTCAAGCCGAAACTACTCTCATCTGTGAAACACGTACGGCGTAACACGTTCATATTATTATTACATAAATTAAACATAATTTCGCAAAATGTTTGTCTTTTTTCTTCATCCCCGTATTCCAGTGTTTGATGACATTGAATTTTGTATGATTTGTATTTATGTTTTTTTAATATTCTGTGTACGTCGGATTTACTGCAGCCAGATTCAGCAGCCAATTTTCGTACACTCACGGAAGGATTTAATGTAACCATTGCCAAAATATTTTCTTCTCTCTCTGCATTCATATCCCGTTGCATGTTAACGTTTTCCCCATGATTATGCCTTGATAAATTTGCTGCACAAGCGGTTTTCTCAAATTTTACAATTATTTTTCTGATTGTTTCCGCCGATGGAAACCATTCAGGATTCATTCCCGCGAAGTACTCAGAAATTTGTCTTGTACTTCGCCCCCCATAATACAATTTAATAATATTTACACGGTCATTGACACTTAAAGTATTCATGATGAAATGACAGATTAAAATACTTAAAACAATAGCACACAAACAACAATTTTTTATTGTTGCTTAGCAACTAGCTAGATATTAATTTATTAATAAATTTGATTTATTGGTTTTCTTATTAATTTGTGTTATTACATTTAATTGTCTTATACATGATATCTAAACAATAATAATTTTATATTAATATGAAAAAACGAAGAAAAAAAAATAAAAAAATAATTAAACCTAGTGGAGGTTTGAACTTAGAATCTTTGGATCCGTACTTCGAAACGTTACCACAGTACCATGACAACATGCAGCTATTTATGTTTGTAGTAGGTAATAAAAACAACATACAGAAAATATGGAATTATTTTTGCTAATTTTGTTAAATTATGCTATTATAATGAGGTAATCTGTATTAAATAAGATGTAGAAATGGGCGTAGTATTATCCTATGCAATATGGTAGCTTAGTTGTTAGCCAGACACTTTTTATTTAGAAAAAATTGTTTTTCCATGTTAAACGCCTATGCCAATCAAACGCTGGGACACACGGTATATATATATATATATATATATATATATATATATATATATATATATATATATATATGTATATAGTGATGGCGCTATTTGTGACGGCGCTTGTCCCTGCTCGGGCGCCATTTGTGATGGTGCTTGTCCCTGCTCGGGTGCCATTTGCGACGGTAGCCCCTGTTTGGACGTCATTTGTGACGCCGGTCCTGTGGGATGAGGCGCCATCTTGTCCTCTCTGTCAGCAAGGTTCGGGTTGCTCGGGCGCCTTTGGCGGATGCTGAAAGAGAGGATGGTTTGCCGGATAGCTATCTGTGGCAGTGGGTAGGGTTTGTCTCAGAAAAAGCACGTAGTTAACTTAACCAACTTCTTTATTATTCCCAACGTAATGTAAAATTAAAATGTAACACATAAACAAAAAGAATTGAATTTAATCTACTAGGGGAACTGTGCTCCCGCGACACGGCAATAGCACAGTCACTTAACAGCGGTAAGTAAAAATTGTAATTATCTAATAAAAGATAAAGTACAAAACGGACGGCGGATTATCTCTGCGAGTGGTGAATTTCAATCACCCAAACTCGACTTAGAAAAAAAATTACGGCGGAGTCTCTTTATCCACGAGACACGGACGGCGGTGAAACTTCTCTCAAGCGTTCTTGCAGACTCGGCCGAAGCGGTCTGTGGAGTAGCTCGAACCCAAAGACCCCAGAAGAAGTCGTTCGGGTGAACTGGAGAACTGCCTTCTCTGGACGGTGCGCGGTCTTTTATACCCGGCATTTGGTATAACAAGACAATTCTCGCGTATTATGAAGAGGGGATAAACTTTACTTTAACATATGACTGACTGATGGCGTTTGCGAACGCTCCTTCAAGTAATTTAATAGAAATTGTATTAATTTCAGGCAGTCACAGTTTGTCGTAAACCATCATAAAAACATTGTTACAAATATTATAAAATAATCTTCGTCTTCTTCTTCTTTTAATAGGCTATTAGCCTGTTATATCCAGATTTCATCTTGGACTATCTTCGGAAGTTGTTACCCAGGAGTCTTTCCATCGTTTGGGGGGGTCTTCCAATCGGACGTTTGGTTTCTGGTTTTCCATCGCGAGCAATTTTTGCTATTCTGTCATCTCCCATTCTGGATATGTGATGGTTCCACTCTCGTCTTCTTTTTCTATTCCATTTTACAATGTCCTGCGTTTTGCATGTTGTTCTGATTTCTCTGTTGCGTTTCCTATCTATTAACCTATATCCTACTATATTTCTCAATATTTTCATTTCAGTTGTTCTTAAGATTGTTTTTGTTTTTCTCGTGTCAGCTCTTGTTTCTGCAGCATATGTTAATATAGGTCTAATGCATGTTTTATATATGCGCACTTTGGAGTCTTGATTCATATATTTGTTTTTCCATACGATTTCATTCATACTTCCTGATATTCTGGATGCTTTGTGGGATTGTTTTCTTACTTCTGTTGTTTTGTCTTGGCTGTATGTAATATCACATCCAAGGTAAGAAAACGATGATACCTGTTCTATGATTTCGTCGTTAACTGCTAACTTGCATCGTATTGGGGTTTTTGTTTTTGGTACAGATATTTTCATATTGTATCGGGTAGCTGTTAAGTAAAAGGCGTGAAGGAGGCGTTGTAAGTCATCTTCGTTCTCTGCGATAAGAACCGCATCGTCAGCATAGCATAATATTTTTATTCTATTATGATTCAGTCTGTAACCTAAACCAGTGAGTTTAACATTCTGTATTATTTTTTTCCATTACAGCATTAAAAAGTAGCGGACTCAAAGAGTCTCCTTGTCGTATGCCAGATGATATTTTTATATTAGTTGTTAATTTATTGTTGATAAGGAGCTGAGTATGGGTGTTAGTATTTAATTCTTTGATTATTTTTATTACATTAATAGGTGTGTCGTTTTCTATAAGAATCTAAATAAAATAATATTTTACAATGATAATAAGAATTGAAAATGTCAATGACACGCCACTCAATTCACGGCGAAATATAACCTCTCATAGAATGACAGTTGTAGTGATCAAATAAATGTGTAACAAATCCTATCTACAACCAATGAACAGCATAACAATAATATACAACAATGCACACGCTTCATATCATGGTTTTACATTACACAGGTAAGTCAAACATACATTTATTTACAAATCTCTGACTGTTAAAAATTCCAGCACGCTGCAATTTATTGTACGATATTACATCGTTGAGGTTAACCCGATTGTTTCTCGAAAACAATGCTGAACGAGGTACGCATCGTCACAATATATATATATATATATATATATATATATATATATATATATATATATATATATATATATATATATATATATATATATATATTTAGAAACTGTTTGCTAATTTAACCGACCTCGTACTTCTTATAGTTCTCGAGGTAGCAATAGTGTACCACTTAAAATGAACACCCTAAATATCACGGAAAGTGAAACATAGGCGTTTAACAAGGAAATCAGTTTTTCCGTACGCAGTGCTCCCCTAATTATTTTAGACAAACAGTTTCAAATGGATGTTTTAAGGCAAAAATTTCTACATCCGAATCAATAAAAATTAATTTTGGCTACTTCATAACCGCAGAAATAAAATTTGAAATTTCACGGAATTACAATTTAATAGAATTAGCCATGGAATTAGAAACAAAGACGAACAAAAGCGTAACGTTTTATACGTCAAATTATTAGTATTTATTTTGACAATCATTATTCTGACACTGACGTAATATATAAAATTTATTTTTAATATATTAAACAGCAATTTCACAGATAACCTAATTTTCTGCAAAAGTAAACAAATTTCTGAAAAATATAAGCGCGCATGTCTCAATCTAAAAATTTCCAAAAGAGAGGAAATTATTCTGACCGTTACCAACCAGTCTCGAACCAGTCAGAAAATCGGTGACGGTTACTTACGGTTTCAAACCGTTACAGGGTGCTGATCGCGACACCAGAACATAGAACTTTTACATGTAAAATAATTTTTCCGTAATTTATTGCTTCCCCTAATTATTTTAAGTAAAAATGCTTCAAATTAAAGTAGTAGAACTCAAAATTCTGCATCTGAATCAATAAACAATATTAATTTTTTCATGATTTGTAACGGCAGAAATTTAGTATGAAAATGTCGAAAATTACCCCAAAAATAGCAATAGCCACGGAATTAAAACAGATAAATTAACAAATGTATGCCGTTTTACCTAGCAAGTTAGGTTAATATATTTTTTGTGCAACCGGCCGCGAAATAGCCATTTCGCAGCCGAAATATAGGCCACGAAATTGAGTAAACAATCACTATGATTTTATGATTTTTTCAAAACTAATTGTTTTGTTTATCAAATGTCAATTCCATAGCTACCTTGAAAGCCAACTTTCAATTTACAGTGAAACTGTATAAAATTAATAAAATTTGTAATTACATATTTTTTACGGTTGCACAAAAAATATTGTGTATACCTTGTCCGCGAAATCCTTTAGCGCCCTCGAGATTGTCTTGCCTCGGCCGCAAGCGGCCTCGACGACAATTTTTCTCTCGGTACGCTAAAGAGTAATTTCGCGGCCTTGATATACAAATAACTATTCTTTCACTACTAGCTACACAGAAGTACTTTATTGACCGAATAGAGTGCCGTGAAATTGAATTTCTCAACCCGTCCATGGTTACCGGTATATAATTTCTCATTATTAACCGATAATAAGTTAATAATGAATAAATTTACATTTTTTGATAATTATGTGACAGTTTTAAATCGGAAATGTTTATAGCAAATTTAAGTATAATCAAGAGACTTTATTTATTAATATTTTATGCATTTAAATGATTGTTTAAACAGCTTAATTCAATATTAAAAATTCGGATTAATTTGAGTATTTGTTTTTCGCGCCGAGAATATATTAAATACTTGACATTTCTTTCATGTCAATTTCGCTAATTCAATGTAAGAAAAACAGTATTTAAAAATAATACTTTTAAATAATATTTGTGATTTAACAGTAAATAATACAAATGCTTGAACCATGCAACCAAAAACTGTGCAATCACAATCAGATGATACAACCTGTCAATGAGCACATATGTGTAAGCTTAGCATTCGGAGAGTTACGAGCCCAGAGTCGAATAAACCTGTCCCGGACACTACAGTAAGTAAACGAAATTTTAATCTTTTCTATTAATAATGACTTTTATTTTAGGTTATTGTTAGCTAACACTGCTAACAGACAGAATTCAATACGTTATGGTGGGATTAATTTCATAAATAATTATTAAAATTACTTGCTAGTAGTGAAAAATATAGTATATATACCACGGTTATGAAGAGCATTATTGCCCTCGCGAATTATAATCCCGAGGGAACCGAGGGATTATAATCTTTTCGTTCGGTCAATAATCATACTCTTCACAACCTTGGTGTATAATATACTATTTATTAGATACTAGCTAGGATTTGATAATTTTTAGTTTCATTTCCATGGCTATCGATATTTTTAGTGCGATTTTAGACATTTTCATACCTAACTTCTTCCCTTACAGAGCATGCAAAATTAATTTTGTTTATTGATTCTAATGTATAATTTTATGCTCTACAACATTTATTTGTAGATTTTCTACCTATAATATTTAGAGAAGCAGGAAATTACGTAAGTAAGATTTGTTAAAGTTGTATGTTCCGGTGTCGTGATCAACATCCTGTATCTATAGTATAAGGTACATTTGATAGACGGAGAGCATTTCCTTAATTGAAATGATTAAAATTAGCATAAGCCCTGTAATTAGACGTGCGTTCTAATGCGAATATACATCATACCTATAAGAGCTGCTTACGTATTCGAGGCTCAAACGCGATGTTTCTAATTATTACAAAACCAATTCAATTTCATTACATATCAATAGATGGATTATGGTTACATTTATTGATACATATACAGGCCGTAAAAAAGGGTAAAAAAATTGAGGGTATATACATTTCGATGTGCTAATTCTCAATCAAACGATTTTTTTTTCAACATATATATATATATGTATATTGCAAGTAGCTTTCTTTACGGAATTTACACAAGATACATAAAACTGACGGAAGGTATTGTCCTGGCCACAAGAGATTTTATTATTTATGTAACCGGATATGTTCGTGTTATAAACACCAGTATTACCAAACTAATCCAAACTTCACAATTCTTCGTATTCCTTTTCCTTAACTCCCTTATGAAGTTATGATTAGATTTTGGCTATAATTGGTCAACTGGAAGTATCCTAATTTGAAGATTTTAACAGTTTTTCTTGAAAAAAGCAGTTAAATATATATATTTTAACATTTGTTATTATAAAAATTAATACTATACCTGCGACCGGGCCTGGGGACTCGATTATAAATTTAATTTGTCTTTTTAACGTTAACTATAACTTTTATGTTTGTGAAGTTTTTCTAAAATATATTATTCATTACAGCGTTCAATAAAAATATTGTCATAGTACCATTAGTTTGAGTAACCACGCGTTTGCCACGAAGGGGTCTTTGAGGCCCTGTTGTTTTTGTATATTTGTAAGTGTAAACTTGTCTAATATCTATTTTTTATAATTCTTATCTTCATGTTGAAAAGCTGCACAAAAGTAACGTTATTAAAACACACACTGCTGAATAAAAATGATCAAGAGTAAACACAATACTTAACAAATCCTGATATATTCAAAATTAATATGCATATTTTTGTCAAAATTCATACTAAGGTATGACAACCACACTGTTCATAGATCACTACAGAATGTTAATAATATATATACATAAATATATTGCCACGTACCTTTTTCCCAAATAATAAAATTTATTATCATCAGTTGGCAAAACATAAACTATACGGGCACTTACCGCAAAAGTGACTTCTCACACATGACACCGGCTAGCTGGCAGTGAGGGGGAGGGGTTGTAAATGTAAATCACAAATTGTATCTTACTTACTTTTATAAGGGCGCCAGGTATTTTTAACAATGAACCCCATTCACGAAAAATACCAAAATAATAACTTAAGCTGAAAATATAAGGGGGTTCAAAGGACAAAATTTTAAGACAAGGGTTACGTATTAAATTAGGTTTGTTTAAAACAAAAGTGTGAGTCTCTTCGACGACGGCTGCAACTTTGTTTACAATTGATCGTAAACACCTAGAGTCCTTAGTTGTTAAATCTGATGTGGCCAGCACAATACCTTCCGTCAATCCTGTGTATTATGTACAAATTCCATACATAAATTTTCTAAAAGCCAATGAGTATTGGACCTAAGTGTATTAGAATTTTTTTCTTGTTTTCATCTCTACTATCACCTGCTAAAGTGTGTAAAGTTTTTTTATTAACACCCTGTATATATATATTCCTTCAAAAAACCATTTAAAAACGCCGTTTTCGCAGCATAATGCATAAAGTTCATTTGTCTTTTTTGCAGAAATAGACAGCAAAATTCGAAATGTTGTTTGTCGAACAACTGGTGCAAACACTCGATTATAATCAATTCCATACTTTTGATTAAATTCTCTTGCTACCAAACGCGCCTAGTACCTGATTGGTTTCCCATTTTTGTCCGTTTTAACTTTATAAACCCATTTGCATCCGGTAGGTGTATGGTCCTTAGGTTTTCCTACAACATCCCATGTATGATTTTCGTATAAAGATTTTATTTTATCTTCTATTTCAGCTAACCATTTATGTTTATCTCTACAAAATACTGCTTCATTGTAGTTTCTTGGTTCTTGTATCAAGATATTTACGTCTGCAGTAAAACTTTCTGGAGGTACGCCTTTATATATTATTGTTGATTTTCAAATCTCAGCATCTGCGTCGAAATTTTCATCTTCATTTTGCTATGGTAAAATTATTTTTGTATTTCCATTTCTAGTTTGAAATTTCACTGTTGATTTCAATTTTTGTTCCTTATCTGATGCTTCGCCGCTTTTCCAATAATCATTTTTTCGACGAATTTCACATCTCGACTTATCACAACCTTTCTTGTTTTGGATATGTAGCACCTGTATGCCTTCGAATATAAATCATAGCCACCAAAATTGCCTGTAAACTTTTCGGTTGTAGCTTATGTTGTTTTTCGCCTGGAATATGTACAAAACATTTTGCTCCAAATCGTTTTATATGTCCTATGTTTGGTATCTTTCCATTCCAGTGTTCATATGGTGTTTTCAACATTGCTTTTGCCGACAATCTATTTTGTATATATAACTGGCCATGGTAAATGATTTACCCCAATACATATATGTCAAATTCGCCCCAATTAGTATGCATCTAGTCATTTCTATAAGTGTCCGATTTTCCTCTCGGCAACGCTATTTCGTTTAGTACTACACGGGGCAGTACGTTGAAACTAAATTCCTTCACTTTGTATTTAACGCATTTATCTGCAACGTATTATCCTACTCGATCTGATCTGATACATTTAACTTTATGACCAAACTTAGTTTTACACATTTCTACAAAATGTCTCAATTTTTTAAATACTTGACTTATTTCGCAATAAACAGACTGTTGTATAAAGTCATAAATATAGGTGAAAATATGCTTTTTCTCTGATTATCTGATGGTGTTTCGTTTCCTTTGAACGATGTTCTGATTATTGAGGATATTTGATTCGTGTCATTTTTCCTTGTAAACAAACTTCACAGCTTCGCTTTAATTTACAGTCTGGACTACATTTGTCAATTTTAATGGCATTCACAAGCCGTTGGAATACATGGTCTTTACAGCAACAATAGCCCTTTGCCAAATATATCATGCCATTTATGAACACAAATCTGAAATATCATCTGACAATATGCTTTATTTGGTTCATGGAGTTTATATATTTTTTAACAAATGTCACCGACTGCAATTTGTGTTTTCCTATCCATTAACCAAATTTCATATTTTTGACAATCAAAAGTGACTTTTTATCCCTTTCTTGTCAAACATTTGATAGATATTAAATTACAACCAATGCCAGGCATGTACATAATTTCCTGCATTTTTTGAACTATCCTTTCTAGATTACATGCTTTCATTACTCTAATTTGAACGCTTCCTTTCCTTTCAGAAATTATTTCTTTACCATTTGCTACACTTACTTTTTTATGATGATTTTCATTGATTTCTACAAAATATTCTCTTTTGCTTGCGATATGACACATCGCCCCAGAATCACTATCCAACCATCACTCTTATACATAGCAAATAAAAATTCAACTTCTGAACCATTATTCACAAAATTTGCTTTGTAATCTTTATTTTATCTTTGTTTAGATCTCTTCCAATCTTTATATTTCTCACGATGCATTTTTAAATGTCCTGGACATTTACAAAAATAACAATTTTTATTAGCATGTGTTACCTTAATGACGTTTCTTCTTTGTTATCTGTTCAATCCAAACGCTACTTATACTCCGCGATTGCTTTTGAAATAACGAGACTTGAACTTAATTTTTCTTCTTAACGTGCTTCTAGTGTTGTTATTAATCCATCATAGCTTTCTGGAAATGACCCCAACAATGAGGAACTCATGAAAAATTCTCGTTTTATCTCACCGCCTGATGCTAACAATTTATGAAATAGTTCATTCATTTTATTAACATGTTCCTGTATATCAACCCCTTCGTCACATTTTTTACGCATAATTATTCGAAGAACATGAACCAGGAATAACCTTCTTATGAAAATCTTTTAAAGCGTTCCATGCATCTTTCGCTGATTTGCAATTCCTTATATGTTGCATTCGATTGTCGTCAATCGAAAGAGCAATTGTTGAATACGCCTTTTCGTCTTCTCGTATCCATTCTTTCGTTTTAGATTTCGATGTTTCATCGTTAATTGCGGTTTATACACCCTTTTCTTTTAACAACATTTCAATCTTATACTTCCGATTGAAATAAATTGATCTAATCAACTTAGTAATTATTACATTATTTGACTCAGTAGCAAAGGCCATCACAGACATATACCGAAATTCAGAATTTATTAATAATTAATTTCTGACCTCACTTTTCATGTGCAAAGGCCCATAATCTATTAGAACACACCGTGCTGAATAAAAATGATTAAGAGAAAATCAAATACTTAACAAATCCTGATTTATTCTTCAAAATTAGTATTCATATTTTTACATGTCCATATTCATACTATGACAATACAGATAATATACTTTATGACAACCACATAGTTCATAGATCACTACAAAATATTAATAAAATGAATTGATCCACTATGCCATGCAATTATTTGGTATTTAAATATGTTCAACAAACGCGCTATCATTATTTGTTATTTCTCGGTGCCTTTGGTACTTTCGTGTCTGCAACATCGTAGTTCGCATTACTATTACTCAAACTTCAGTTGTTTTATCTTCTAAAAATGTTTCGTAGAAGATATCTTACTGACGAGGATTTACCGAGGGACTTATTGAAATACCTTCTTTAGAAAGTCTGATTCAAATGTACATAAGATTATTTCAGTGTAGTACTGAAGTAATAGAAAAGGAGGACGTGACCCAAGGTGAAATTAGTGGATAAAGGACCTTCGCGCTTTGCATTTAGAACTTGAAATGCTGACATATTTTTTTACAATTTCGTAATTTTATAATTTACAATAATCTCAAATACTTATATTTTTATTAAAGGATAACCCAGTTATGATATTTGAATATATTATCAGTTTGCCATGACATTTGTGCCTTCTTTGTTTGAAGAAATATTTTAACATTTATTTAGGTCTCATTTGTTTTTTGTTATTTTAAATTGTCAATAAATTAAGAAAGTTAATTTACTTTAATTTAATTTTTTTATAAATTCTGAACAGTTTAAATTGTTTCAAATAATCAAAAACAAGTAATACTCGTATATCAGACAAAGGATAATATATGTATAATATATCTTCAAAAAAGAAGGCACAAATTTCATGGCAAACTGATAATATACAAAATATCATAATTTTGAAAAATGAGTAAATGATTTTTTTAATGAAAATGCAAGTATTTGGTATCATTTTAAGCTAATTTTAAATTCTTTCCGAAAATATTAAAATATATGTACCATTACATTTAAATAATCATATATTATACAACAAGACGATTGAAAATTCTCGATTATACGAAACGTGTTGCCTGGAAACATCACGAGACCGAAGGTCGAGTGGTATTTCCAATAGGCAACTCGTTGAGTATTTTGAGAATTTTTGATCGTCGAGTTGTATACAGGTAGACTATATCATGAATAAAAAATAAAAATAAAAAATCTGTTGTGGCCAGCACAATACCTCTCGCCACTTCCTTTTTTGGTTACATAAGTATAGGGCGCGAGCAGTCATGTTACATTGTTGGCCTTGACAAGCAGATGTGGGGGCCTGTTTCAGAATGATAATTAGTCAGTATGTTTCATTCAGAATTTCAAGATTTTCTAAATACACGTAGTTAATTTGTCACCAGGAGTGTGGAATTTACTTGTCGAGGAAAATAAACCATATGGAATTGGAAAATCACTAAATTTAGAATGAGAAATTATGATACATCTATATACATAATTACTAGCTATCATTCTGACATGAGTCCCCATATCTGCTTGTCAAGGCGCCCTATTGTATTTAACATTTCTTGTATACCTACATTCTACACCAAAAATTGTACTTACATATATCTATTCCTTATATTTAGATTGTTTAATTTTAAATTCATTATATGAAGAAATTTTGTCCTCTTCTAATTTTTCGAAATGTTTCCAATTCATTGTCAGGATTGACTGTATTTTTGAAGGATTATGTAATAGACCTATAATCTTAAATATTTAACTACTAATACATTAAGAAATAATATAATGTATATGTACTTCTCAGAAAAACTCTTTAGTAATATCTATGAATTTCTGACACTGACATTTATCTGTCAGTTACAAACAGTTCAACTGGTCAACTATTTTCCATGGCATCCTTTCGGCTGTAAAATTTATTATAACGTTATTTTATTTATTATATTTCTTTTATCTCTAAATCCATAGAATATATAATAAAATATTTAAATGTATCAGATAGAGAATTTAATTTTCTTTAATATTACCAAGAAAAATTTTCAAAAAATATTATTTAGAAGATTTTTTTTCAAGAATCTTCTACTTCCGGTTGTCCAATTGTTACCAAAACCTTTTCAGATCTTCCCATGAATGTCCGATTGGAAAATACGTAATTAAACAATTTTTAAGTCTTATAGTTTTTGAGTAATCGTCCTTCCAACATCCTACATACATACACACACACATACATCCACACACATACATCCACACACACACACACACACACACACAGACATCATCGTAAAAATGTTAAAATAGGATTGTAGGGACCTTAAAACGTGCTTATTCAATAAAATATGGATATGTGATTTTTAGCATGAATGCAATACTTCTCTTAGCGAGAGGTAAAAAATAGTAAATTTAACGTAGACCTGTAGTCTATTTTATTTTGACAGAAACGTCAAACTGTATGCTACATTACCTATCTTTTTAAATATAGTTGTAGTGGTATGTAATACATTGAAATGCTCGTATTTCAAAATAAATGCTTGTATTTCAAAGAAACTATGAACAATGCAGTTCTAGATTTGTGATCCTAATAATTTTTTGTTTACTTGTCAAATTTTTACTTCAATAATGCCTTGCTGTCAAATAATATATGTGTTCAATTATTTGTTTCGGTGCACTTAGAGTTGTCAGTGTGATTTTAAATGTCTATTTAAAGCATACAACGCACGATTTTCCTCCTTAAAGTCTAACTAACAGATTCATTTATATATTCGATACTGTGGTCGAATGAAAAAAAATCATGTCCGTAAATATAATTAAAAATGACATTACCAGTTCTGAGTACATAGAACAAAATAATCAAACGCACCTACAAGTGAATATACGTAGGTAGGTATATTCGAATATACAAAGGTTCGTATATTCGTTCACCATGGTTACTTAATAATAACCGCTGAAATACGTGGTAACTAAGGAAAATTACGCATTCTTATTGGTATATAACTTAATGAATGATATAGTCAACAAAAGTATCGCTTACGGTGAAACCAGAAGTGGAATTCACATCAAAAGTGGCATTTAACTTCGCGCGCAACTTTGTAATTTAAACTATAGGTCTAATACGAATAATAAAGAAAATAGTTATTTGTTTCTATTTTTTCAATCACCCTACTTTATATACAGTGTGTTCAATAAAAAATAACTCGGAGCAGGCTATGAACAAAAAAACGTATGTCAATTTAAAAATATTTAATTAAATGTCAATTTAACACGAGATATTGTCAAAAATGTTATCTAAAGAAATCAAAGCTTTTCTTCTTGAATCTTATTTTTAGAACTAGAAACAAATTAGAAACCGGCAAACGATAATATACTGTGTCATTCTTTATTATCTTTTCTCTTTAAAATTACATTTCAAGATCAATTTTGACAACTTGACTTTTGAAATGAATAATGATCAGATATACGTTTCTCTGTTCATAGCTCCGAGTTAGGTTTTTTATTGAACACAATGTATATCTACAGCGTTTCAAGATGGGTAATTTTTTAAGAGTATGCTTTTTGATATGCTATGCTAATTCTTAATCAATTTTTATTTTGTTCAAAATGAGGTGTACATTTTTAGTGTCACTAACCGACACAAAATTTATATTTAATCAATACATATTAATGGAGAAGAAATAATATTTTCAATAGAAAGAACATACGAGGGTCATTCAATAAGTAAAGAGACAAATGGCTATAGCTCAAAAACGGTTTATTTCAATCTTTCAAAATTAAGGCTATTTTTCAACATAATCACCCCCCACAGTTATGCACTTGTCCCATCTTTCTTGCAGCTTCCTAATTCCCTTGGCGAAGAATTCTTTTGATTTACCCCGAAGCCACTTTTGCACCGCTTCCTTAACTTCCTCATTGTTAGCAAATCTTTTTCCATGTAGGGCGTCTTTGAGTGGTCCAAACAGGTAAAAATCAGATGGGGCGAGGTCGGGACTGTAGGCAGGATGAGGTAAGACCTCCCAACCCAATTCTTGAAGCTTATCACGGGTCAGCTGGGCTGTATGAGGGCGGGCGTTATCGTGCTGAAGAATGACTCCTTTTGACAAGAGTCCACGGCGTTTGCTCCTGATAGCTGGTCTAACTTTGTGTTCTAGCATCTCAGAGTAGTATTGGATATTGATAGTTCGCTGATCTTCAAGGAAATCGCAATAGACTCCTCGAATCCAACGAGGGACCAGAAACTTCCACTGGACGTCCACATCGGGGTTCATCACCTACACTTGTTCGGCCACTTTTAAACCGATCAACCCACTTGTAAAAATTCGCACGGTTCATACAACTTTTACCATACTGTATTAACATTCTAGAAAAAAATTCACTTGGTTTTACACCTTCTGCGACTAAAAATCTAATGACTGAGCGCTGCTCTTCTAAGGTGCAATCTTCTAGTGGACTTGCCATGGTGAACTGAAAATTTTGAGATTATGTTGACATAAAATGATGAAACAGCTGATCAGAGCATATCCCAAGGTTGCCAACTAACACCCCTGAAAAGATTGTACACATTCATTGAATAGTTTTAAAATTATAGAATTTGTCTCTTTACTTATTGAATGACCCTCGTATTTTTATAACTCAAAAATTAGAAATGTAATGCTACACTTGAAGATTATTTATTATTAAGTTGTTCTTCAGGTCGAGGTTAGGTTTAGGTGAATAATATACTTCATGATACTATATGAGAATATATAAATTTATTATAAATTACTTATATCATCTGTTGTAGCCAGCACAATACCTCTCGCCATTTCCATTTTATGTTACATAATTTACGAATTTAACTTTTCACGTACACACAAATAATTTAAATTGTATCTATTCTTTCGTTTTATGTTCAAAATTTTTCGTATTCATTAGAAGTATTTCTTAAGTATACATATAATATTATTATATAGTTTGATTCACGAAAGATATCTACTCAAGGTCACTTATTCGAAGAAAGAATACAAAGCCCTTTATAGATCAATAGCTAAGTTACATTTTATGTTAGAAAGAGAAAGATTATTTGACGTATGTCTTTGTAATTTATGTTGTATGACAGATATGCGTAAATTCGTGACATTCTAACCAGGGACTAAAAACGAAATGAGAACGAAAATGAAATAACGAAATAAACCGAAATTTTTATAAGAACGAAAACGGAAACGAAAACGCAATATATTTTTTTTTTCGTTCATGATTGAAAACAAAATAATTAATATCGGTTACCGGTTTTAACCGTTATTTTATTTAATATTTAATTTTATTTACAGAAAATATTTGACACGCAAATATTATTGAATTTTCAGATATTTGAGTTGCAAACAAGCAGACTTTCAAAGTAACTCTCCCGTAGCTAACCCTGTTACGTATTAGGTTAAACGGTATACCCGTAGTTTCATGTATTAAACACTGACTGTGATAATTTTTATTTGCACACACTGGCGGTATTCGTCTTATTAGTTATGTTATAAGAGAACTAACATGAAAGAAGAAATAAAAAAAAAACTTATTATATTTCTATATTGTTACTCAACAGTAGTTATAACCGGTATTAACCGGTATATAACTACTATAAACGAAAACGAAAATATTTAGGTGGGAACATTAAGAACGGAAACGAATTTTTTTTTATAAATAATAATGACGTTGTCGTAGAGTTGCAGATATCCAATTATCTACTACACTATCCTCTGTGCTGTTTACCCAGTGACATTGACGTTTAATTATTTAATGGTTTCTATCAAGTCTTTATTTTTTCAAATCATGAAGTACATAAGTATTTGAAAAAAGCATTATTTAAAAAGAAACATAATTTTCAAATAAATTACACTTATTTTTTTAAATTAAATTTTATACATAAATATTTTATGTCGTACGCCTATGCATACGAAATGCAGTGAATGCGGTACATGTAAAGTTTTTTTTTACTACTTTTTAAAAATGATATCTTGAAGGTGGCCTCCGTTTTCGTCAATAGACTTGGACAGCCGAAATCTGAAGTTTCGGTCCACTTTGTCCAGCATGTCTGTGTTTATGTTGGCAATAGCAGCACGAATATTGTTCTTAAACTCACCCAGGGTCTTTGGACGATTAGTATACACCAAAAATTTAAGATATCCATATAAATAATAATCGCAGGGCGCTAAATCCGGCGAGCGTGCTGGCCACTGAAGATCGCCTCTCAAAGAGATGAGACGTTCGGGGAAGTGTTCGTGCAAGAGAGTCATTGACGTTCGTGCCGTGTGAGCCGTGGTTCCATCTTGTTGGAACCATACATCCCCTACATCCATTTCTTCAGGTTTCGGAAGAAAAAATTCCTCAATCATCTGTACTAAACGCTCAGAAGAGACTGTAATTGCTCTATCGTTCTCTTCAAAAAACCATGGGGCAATAATGCCAATTCTGGATAAAGCACACCAAACAGTCATACGTTGTGTATACAGGGGCTGCTCATGAAGTTCTCGGGGGTTCATGTTACTCCATTATCGCATGTTTTGTTTATTCACGCATCCTGACAGATGAAAATGTGCCTTGTCGCTGAAAAACACTATGAAGTCATGAGGCAGGTTTTCGATAAAGGCTTCACATGCCGTTTTTCGTGAAACAAAATCGTGTGGATTAAGTTTTTGCACCACTGCCAGTTTGTATGGAAGAAATTTCAGGTCTTCATGAAGAATTCGTCTTAATGTGGGATTAGAAATTCTAAGAGCAGCTGCATGTTTGTGTGCAGTTCGTTTAGGGGATTTCAAAACCGCCTGCCTGACTCTCTTGGCGTTTTCTGGTGTCCTGGTCGTTCTTGAAGGTCCTGGTTTCTTTTACCATACACTACCAGTATCCATAAACGTATCCACCCACTGAACAATCGATTTTCGATCAGGAACACGACCTGCAGGCGCGGTATTAAATTGTTTCCTGAATGCACGCTGGGCTGCAATGACCAAACGGCCGTTGGAAAAGTACGTCGCCACGGCGAAGCGCGCGCTGCTTTCCCGTCCACTGTATGGTCGTTACTAAACTAACCGTACAAAAAACTTTAAGATGCGCCCATTCGAATCCGCACAACCCCACTCTCCAATGATTAATGGCCGTTGTGTGGCGCGCGTTTCAAATAAAGAAGTTCCCGCGCCCCACCCTATTATATCAGACGTCATATAACTGACATTGAATAGTAATCTTTCGTGAACTAAAATATACCTATAATTTTAAATATTTAATCAACTTACTTCCTAGAAAAAACTTTTAGCAATGTTAGTAAAACTGTTTATTCTTGATATTGACATTTTGCATTTATCTGCCAATTATAAACATTTAAATATCTCAACTGGTAGCTTGGGCAACGAGGTTTATTACAATAAATTGCTCTATATTATTATACATAAATAAATAAATATTTCATCACGGCATATTACCCATTGCTGGGTGTGCCAATCTGCTTCATACACAGATGTCGGTAATGATGGAATATTTGTACCGTGCGGGCGCTTACCAGGCGTCACATTATATCTCTCAATCTATAATATTTTTTTAAATGTATTAAATAGATAATTTAAAGTTCTTTATTATTTGTAATAACATAAATATAAGAAAAATAACACCAAGAAGATTTTTTTAAAGAAACTACCACTTCCGGTTGTCCAATTATAACCAAAACCTTATCAGCTCTTCCCATTAATGTGGAATTGAGGAATCAGTAGTTAAACATGTCTTAAGTCTTATAGTACCATACTTTCAACATGCATATACACACACACACGGACATTATCGTAAAATGTTGTAATCGCATTTTAAGGACCTTAGAACGTGCTTATTCACCAAAATCTGGACATGCAATTTTTAGCATGGATTCTCTTAGCGATATAATAATAGTAATAATAATGGGGTTTCGGGGCCACGTGCCTAAGTGTCTGGTTGCGAATATGAGGAACTGGGTTCGATCACGACCGACGCCAAATATTTCGAATTTTAAATGGTATAAAATTGACCTTATGGTTTACTCTTTACACCAACAATGAGTGCCCATACGGTGACGCCTGGAAAACGCCCATGCGATACATCATCATTATCGAAATCTATATACAAACAGACTGGCACACCTAGCAATGTGTAATATGCCGTGATGATATATTTATTTATATCATGTACATAGTACAATTTGTTGAAAGTTCATTTACAAATAAGGTAAATTATAAAATAGAAGGATCCTTAGGATGACATCAGATTCCTGGATTAGACGTCAGGTCATCTTAATGTCAACGACTTGAAACGGATGAAAAATGAAGAAATAGTCTGTGGCATGAATCTTAAGTCGATAGCAAACGAGATAAATTGTATAGTATGCACAAAATATAAAATTCATGTTCAACCATTTAAACAGTCAGACGATCGCGAATAAGAAATTTTAAGTCTTGTACATTCGGACATTTGCGGTACCGATGAATACAAAATCACTCGGTGGTGCACGATATTTTGTATCCTTTATTGATGAATGTTCTAGGTACATTGAAGTAGTAATGCTCCGAAATAGATCTGATGTTCTTCAAGCATTTATAAACTACAAGCGAAAAGTAGAAAATCAAACTGGTCAATGAATCAAGAGGTTACGCACTGATAACGGGAAAGAATACTTGTCGAAGAGTTTCAATCATTTTCTTTAGGAAGAAGGAATTTCGCGTCAATTAATTGTTGAGTATACGCCTCAACAAAATAGCTGAGCGAGCAAACCGTACATTAGTCGAAATGGCAAGGTGCATAATACTGCAAGCGAACTTTCCAGATTCACTGTGGGTCGAAGCGGTGAACACAGCAACTTATTTTAGAAATAGATGTGCAACAAAAAGCCTCAATAGAATCACACCGTTTGAAGCTTGGACAAATCGAAAACCATATGTCGGATTGTTCAGAACTATTGGTAGCAAAACATTTGCATTAAATAAGGGTCCGAAGAGAGGAAAATTCAAACCAAAAGGCGACGAATATGTATTAGTAAGATATTTGGATGAAACAAAAGCGTATAGATTATGGAAACCAGGAACAAAAACTGTTATAAAAGCTCGCGATGTAAAGTTCATAGAAAAAATTGAATCTCCTCAACTACCGTCAAAAGAAATGTTCTTCGTGCCTAATTCAGTATTGAACGACAATGAAGACAAACGGCAAGAATATGTCAAGGAAGATATAGAAATCAATATTGAAGACAATATATCAGAAGAAAAAGAATCACAAACCCAGGAACACGAGAAAATTGAATTACGTCGAGGGCCAGGACGTCCAAAAATTATAAGAACAGGTGAGAGAGGAAGACCAGGAAGATTTATCAAGTCAACGAAACACAGCAATCGAATCGTGAAAATGAATCGGAAATATTAGAACGAGACGATAAAGAATTATGACTAGCCGTCATGAAGAAAGAATATGACACTCTACAGGAAAATGGGACGTGGATTCTTGGGCCAAGGCCTACAAATAAGAAAGTATTAACAAATAGGTGGGTGTTCAAGACAAAAATAAATCAAAATGGAGAGATTGAAAAATATAAAGCAAGATTAGTTCCTAGGGGGCACACACAGAAAAATGGAATTGATTATGATAAATTTTTGCTCCTGTGGCAAGGTACGAAACAGTTCGTACTTCACTTGCTGCATCGGTAAATAAAGAAATGTACATATAGTATTATTCAGCTAAGAATGGGGTTGCGCAATAATAACTGTATGATTTTGAACGACATACGTAATTGTAGATGTTTTTCTTTGCCACAGAGGTTATGGAATTTGTTCATACCGTTACACATGTCGTAACTCTGTTCAGAAAATAATCTTGAACTGGTAACGTACTATGTTCATATTGGTTTGTTTTGTGTGAGGTCGCGCGTGCTTCTCGCTTGGTTATTTTTATAAAAAGATGCCAAAAAAGCTATCAAAAAGGGCTAAAAGCATGGTCGTGTCTGTCTGTGCATTTTTTGATGCAGAAAAAGAAGCCAATAGGCCTTCAATTCCTTTTTCTGCAAGTAGAGAAGTAAGTACATAAATTTGAGGTTATATTATTTTATGTAAGTATTATTTTTAAATAGAGAGCTAGAGCAGGTCTGAATATTTCTTCGGGGACTATTGAAGCTGTACTCAAAGAATATAAAACTTGCGGAACTGTATATTCTCCAAAACAAATGAGATTAAGAAAAAAGCCTATTACAGATATTGACGAATTTACACAGTCAGTCATTGCACGTACGATTTATACTATGTACAAAGAAAGTAAGTAATATTTTTACATTTTTATTTTATTTTGTTAAATTGCTTTTATTAATTTCAGAAAAAAGTGTAACAACAACAACGTTGTTGAAAGAATTAAAATCGAAAGACATCTTCCATGGTTCATACAGCAGCTTAATAAGAGTACTTCACAAAATTGGATTTCAGTGGAAAATGGAAAATAATAAAAGATTTTTAATGGAATTTAGTAATATTGCTATGGCGCGCTATTACTTTCTTAAGCATTACATGCGAAATAAAAAAAGTGATAGTCCTTTGCTGGTTATTTTTATGGATGAAACATGGATATTCCAAAAAGGTTCCTTCACAAGGTCATGGCAGGATAAAAATATTGCCAGTTGTAGTAAACCACAAGGTGAAGGAGGCAGAAGGTATAATTTTTAATTTTGTAATATTTTTTTATGTTAATATGTAGCGATTATAATTTCATATGTTGACTTTAGATATATAATTGTACATGCTGGAGGAAAAAATGGATTTGTTGAAGGGGCAAATCTTATTTTTGCTTCAAAGCAAAATACAGGCGACTATCACGGCGAAATGAACGCTATTAATTATATTCATTGGCTTGAAACCCAATTATTACCATCCTTGGAAGAACCAAGTTTAATTATTCTTGACAATGCTCCATATCACAGTACACTGGTATATTTTTTAAAATGTTTAATTCGAACTTATAAACTTCTTTTTTTTAAAAATAACTATAATTTATAGTGGAATCCAGCTCCCAACACATCGACAACTAAGCCAGAAATTAAAAAATGGCTAAAAGATAACAACATTCAATTCAATGATCAAGATTTAAAAATGGATTTGTTGCAAATTGTACAAAGGTAATTACTAGAAATATGTACTTAATTGCTGTACGGTTAACTAATATTTGATTACAGATACAAAAAACAGAAAAAGGAATATGTTGTGGACAGAATAATCAATCAATCTGGACACAGCGTATTACGTTTACCCCCTTACCACTGCCACTTCAATGCAATTGAAAATATTTGGGGAATTGCCAAAAAATATTTGAATAAAAACATCGGGAGAGAGGGTACTACACCAGCTGCGGCATTAAAAATGTGGCAAGAAGCAATCGACAAAATAACGCCAGACGTATGGTGTAATACTGTTAGACATGTGGAGGAAATTATAGAAAAGTCCTGGAATGAAGAGGTTGCAATTGACAATGGCGATATGGAGCCCATAGTAATTGCAGTCACAAATAGTGACTCAGAATCATCTTCAGATGATTAAATATTTTTGTATTTATATTTATAATATTCGAATACGTACATAAAATAAATGTTTTTTTTTTTAATTTATTATATTTGTTGAATTAAACATTTTATTTCGTGTTCAAGCAGTTTTTCAAGAATTTATATAAAATAATATTTGAATTGCTACTTAGTTCAAAATAATGCGTTAGATGGCAACACAGAGTAAAAACGAATTGAAATATTTCGGAACTACATGTTAACGTACTATTATTGCGCAACCCCATTCTTAGCTGAATAATACTATACATCAAATAGACGTGATTTCTGCTTATGCACAAGGTGAACTGTATGATGAAGTATACATGGAACAACCCAAAATGTTTGTTAAAAGTAGGATGTACGTCACGTCAGATGGCCCCATACTTGATATCAATCCAAAACTTCATGAGAAGTTAGTGCTAGGTTTGTGCTAGAATCTTAAAGTTTGTGCTGTTTATTTACGCCAATTATTAACAATTGAAATGGGGAATCTGGCGTGACACTAAGAGTAAACCCCTTTAGTTTATAACAACATTTGAATAATAACACAATCCACAGTTAGTGCTAGGTTTGTGCTGCTCAGATTTAAATTATGAAAGTTTGTGCTGTTTATTTAGGCCTAATATTAAAAATTAAAATGGGGAATCTGGCGTGACACTAAGAGTAAACTTACTTTGTTTATATTAATATCTGGACAAGAACACCACCCACAGTTAGTGCTAGGTTTGTGCTGCTCAGATTTAAATTATGAAAGTTTGTGCTGTTTATTTACATCTAATATTAAAAATTAAAATGGGGAATCTGGCGTGACACCAAGAGTAAACTTACTTTGTTTATATTAATATCTGAACAACAATACCACCCACAGTTAGTGCTAGGTTTGTGCTGCTCAGATTCAAATTATGAAAGTTTGTGCTGTGTATTTACGCCTAATATTAAAAATTAAAATGGGGAATCTGGCGTGACACCAAGAGTAAACTCATTTTGTTTATATTAATATCTGGACAATAATACCATCCACAGTTCGTGCTAGGTTTGTGCTGCTCAGATTCAAATTATCAAAGTTTGTGCTATATATTTACATTTATTATTAACAATTGAAATGAAGAATCTGGCGTGACATCGAGAGTAAATCTGTTTTGTATATACCAGTATCAATATTAAGCTAATAATAACATCCACAGTTAGTGCTAGGTTTGTGCTGCTCAGATACAAATTATAAAAGTTTGTGATGGTTATTTACATGTATTATTATTATTATTATAATTCCCCTTTGTTTAAAACAATATACGGGTAATAATACCACCCACAAAAATAATTTCAATTCAACGATTATTTATTTAAATATCGTAATTGCATTTAAACATATGACAACAATGTCATATCTTAAAATTTGCTGTTAGAGTCCAAATTATGATATTTCATTATTTTTATTATTATTATTATTATTATTCTAAAAATAATTTCAATTTAGTAAGTATTTATTTAAATAATTGCGCGGTCAAATATAGGACTATGATTTAAATATTAAATCTATTTACATTCAACAGAGTAATTTGTTAAAGGTATTATTATATTGATAATTAATTTATTTAATATTATGTTCTAATACAGTATATAATTTGTACCCAAAAATTATGAGCTATAACTCTCCTATAAAACGATTGTAGAACATGCCACATAAACTACCTCTCTTTTTAAAAGAAAAATTCATTTTAATAATAAAAAACGGGGTGTTTATTAAAAAAATATTATTGCTTTTTAACAATGAAAATATTGCATAAAATTGTTAATAATAGATGTAAATCAGCACAAACTTTCATAATTTGTATTTGAGCTAGTGTTTTATCAATACCAGAAATCTTGTCTTTATGATCATTTCTTGCCTTGTCTTGATTTTCAAGACAAAAATAAAATAAAAATTTCTTGTCTTGCTCATTTCTTGGCGACGTACTTCTTGTCTTGTTATTCCAATAGAGTGTAGCTGTTTTAGAGCAAAAAATCAAAAAAGTTTAATTATACAGGAAATGGTTGATCATATGAGTAATATATTTTTATTATTTTATATATAAAATTGTTTGCTGAATTCAATAGTAAAATAATAAATATAGCATAATATTATTTCATATAAGTGAGTTACGGATTAATTCCGGTTAGACCGGAAGTACCACACTGCTTTGAAAATATGTATTTTAGTTGAAACGGACATATCAGAAAACTCTTAGATATCATATTTTGTAAAATAATATGGAATAGTTTTAAAAATAAAGATAGTGTAAACTCCCCATGGGACAGCCTTAGTGAGGTTCTATCATATACAGAATGTTAATGCTATAAATTCATAGGGTATGTAAAATAGATTGGCTTTTACTAATAAACTCATATCTGGAAACGCACCGTTTTCGAACTACAAACTCTTAAAATAGTAATTATTATCTACCCAATTTTAGTTGGGTTTGATTTATTACGTCAGTTATTAGTTTTGTTTATTGTAACTTCTACATAGCATTGAATATTTTAAAATAATTTTATTCATTTTTTAATACATATTAATAATTGCTCAAACAATAACCATCAATTTCAATCAAGCATGGCAACATACGTACAAGATCAAGAGTAAATCTTGATTTTTGTGAAACACTAATTTGAGCAGAACAAATCTAGCATTAATTGTACATAGTATCGATATTCAGATATTATTAAAAAGAAAATGAGTTTACTCTTGGTGTCAGGTTATATTCTTCATTTCAGGTCTTAATAATAGTAGGCGTAAATAAACAGCACAAACTTTCATAATTTGAATCTAACCAGCACAAACCTAGCACAAACTTCAGATTGCGTTATTACCCAAATATTGTTATAAACAAAATAGGCTTAGACTAAGTGTCACGCCAAATTTCATAATTCATTTGTTAATAATGCACTAAGCACTATAAGTTTCATAATCTGCAACAGCAGCAAAAACCTAGGACTAACTGTGAGAGGTATCGTTGCGCAGATACTAATATATGAAATTACTCTTGTTATCACGCCAGATTCCCCATTTCAATTTTTAATATTAGGCGTAAATAAACAGCACAAACTTTCATAATTTGAATCTGAGCAGCACAAACCTAGCAATAACTGTGGGTGTTATTTTTGTTCAAATAAACAAAATAAGTTTACTCTTGGTGTCACGCCAGATTCCACATTTTAATTTTTAATATTAGACGTAAATAAACAGCACAAAATTTCATAATTTGAATCTAAGCAGCACAAACCTAGCACTAACTGTGGGTGGTATTGTTGTCCAGATATTAATATAAACAAAATAAGTTTAGTCTTAGTGTCACTCCAGATTCCCCATTTCAATTTTTAATATTAGGCGTAAATAAACAGCACAAACCTTCATAATTTGAACCTGAGCAGCACGAACCTAGCAGTAACTGTGGATGTTATTATTAGCTTAATATTGATACTCGTATATACAAAACAGATTTACTGTCGATATCACACCAGATTTTTCATTTCAATTGTTAATAATAAATGTAAATATATAGCACAAACTTTGATAATTCGAATCTGAGCAGCAAAAACCTAGCACGAACTGTGGATGTTATTATTGTCCAGATATTAATATAAACAAAATAAGTTTACTCTTGGTGTCACGCCAGATTCCCCATTTAAATTTTTAATATTAGACGTAAATAAACAGCACAAACTTTCATAATTTAAATCTGAGCAGCACAAACCTAGCACTAACTGTGGGTGATGTTGTTGTTCAGATATTAATATAAACAAAGTAAGTTTACTCTTGGTGTCACGCCAAATTCCCCATTTTAATTTTTAATATTAGGCCTAAATAAACAGCACAAACTTTCATAATTTAAATCTGAGCAGCACAAACCTAGCACTAACTGTGGATTGTATTATTATTCAAATGTTGTTATAAACTAAAGGGGTTTACTCTTAGTGTCACGCCAGATTCCCCATTTCAATTGTTAATAATTGGCGTAAATAAACAGCACAAACTTTAAGATTCTAGCACAAACCAGCACAAACCTAGCACTAACTTCTCATGAAGTTTTGGATTGATATCAGGTATGGGGCCATCTGACGTGACGTACATTAAAGTAGGCACGAAGAAAAAGTATATAAATTGATGAAACCATTGTACGGCTTAAAACAATCGGGGCGTGAATGGTACAAAAAAACTTGATAATTACCTCACAAACAACGGCGCTAATCGCACTTCAGCTGATCCGTCTGTCTATGTATATAGAGAAGGAGAGGATAGGGTTATTATTATTATCTATATTGATGACATGGTTTTGGCAGGGAAGAATATTGAGAATCTTGAGCATGTCAAATAAAAAATGAAATATGCATTTAAAATGGTGGATCTTGGCCAGATTAGCAACTTCTTGGGAATAAACGTGCAACGAGATGGAGCAACAAGAAGTATTCATCTTTTGCAGAATAAGTATATTCAAGACTTACTTCAAAAATTTAATATGGAACATGCGAAAACGGTTTCAACTCCAATAGAATCAAATTTAAAAATCTCTAAAGAAATGGAACCGATAACGGGAGAAGAAAGAAATGAAATGAAAAATCGACCATATAGAGAACTAGTCGGTGGTTTGATGTATTTGGCAAATGCAACCCGGCCCGATATAGAATTTGCAGCCGGCACATTGAGTCGATTCTGCGCAGATCCTGGAAAGGAACATTGGCTCATCGCGAAACGTGTGCTGAGATATTTAAAGGTAACGTATCATTACAGAATTACCTACGAAAAAGATGAAGAAAAATTCAGAGCCTACACATTCTGATTGGGCTGGATATTAACGACCGTAAATCATGTTCAGGTAATGTTTTGACATTATCAGGAGGTCCTATCAGTTGGAAGTCGGAAAAGCAAGCATCCATAGCTCTGTCGACTATAGAAGCAGAATACACAGCACTTTCCAACGTTTCTTGAGAAATCATCAATATAAATTGACTCTTAATTCACATGAGTTTCAAGAAATATGTAGAATCTCCAATTTTTGCATTTTGTGATAATCAAAGTACGATAGAACTATCTAAGAATGCTGTATTTCACAAACGCAGTAAGCACATTGACATCAGACGATATCTCAAAAACTGTAATACTTAATATCTGTTTAACTACGGATTTCTCAATCGTACTGGGAAGAATTGAAAAGGTTTTGGTAATAATTGGACAACTGGAAGTAGCAGATTCATAAAAAAAATATTCTAAATATTATTTTTTGAAAATTATTGTTCTGCTAGTATTAAAAAAGAGTAAATTGTCTTTATGACATATGAATATTTTATTATATCTTTTATAGATTTAGAGATAAAGAAATATACGGTATATAATAATCAGTAGTTGTAGTACATAATGTGAAAGAGAATTTCATACTGATTTAAAAAAATTAAATCGCGATATTTTTAAAGAGTGTGATATGAAAAAATGAGTAATAAGTCGAATTGAAAGTATGTCTCCAACTTGCAAACAGTCCCCTTAATTTAATTTCAATTGAAAATTGTGGGAAATCGTTGACAATATTACTAGGATTAATATTCATAACTTTAAGCAATTATTTATAAATATAGCGGATGCTTATACATACTACAAAATCATCGATAATTTACTTAACTCAATGCCACAACGGATGCAAGTTGTTACAAATAATAAAGACTATTGTATTACATAATAAAGTATTAAATATATAGCATTGTTCATTTTTATGTAAGTTTAGTTTTTTTAATAAATTGTTACTGTTCTTTTTTCTTTCATGTAAGATGCTTTATTTATGTCGCACCTCACATTCGTATTGAAATTTACAAATATGTACCTGTTAATTTGAGTACGGTAATTTCAATTCAGGCATGTAACGTACATAAGGTTTGTTGAATATTTAAATTACCTATAGGGAAATAGGGACTTATTTTTTATTGGTTCCTTCAGAGTTGCTTTATTTAATGTCCGATTTTTTGCGTATACCATCGCAGATTATTACCCATTACTGGGTGTGTTAATCTGCTTTTATTCAAAGTTATTTAAAAATTACATTCGAACTCAGATCGTCAGACAGGGCATTTAACGCACCCATCCATGCTATCTTTTAATAATAATAGTTTACACATATATAGATAAATAGATAACAAAATTAAAGAAATATCAATAAATTTGGTATTTACTTTTCATTCTGCTGTAGCCATCACATGACCTCTCGCCATTTCCATTTTATGTTATATAAATAAATAAATAAATAAATATATCATCACGGCATATTACCCATTGCTGTGTATGCCAATCTGCTTTGTACGCAGATATCGGTAAATGATGAAATATTTGTATGTATCGTGTGGGCGCTTACCAGGCGTCATCTCACGGGAACTTATTGCTGTCGTAGAAAGTGCACCACAGGGGTCAATTTTATGCCATTATGTCGGTCGGGATCGAATCCGGGTTACGAATTTAACATTTCTTGTACATACAAATAATTCAAATTGTATCTCTTCTTTCGGTCTGTGAGGAATTTTCTCCTACTCTTCTAATACATATATTGAAAATTCTTTATATTCACTGACGGTATTAGTGGTATTTCTTAATGATATAATATACCTATAATTTTAAATATTTAATTAATAATACAATAAGAAATTTTAAATGTACTTACTTCACAGAAAAAACTTCCTGTAATGTTAATAAAACTATTGATTCTTGGCATTGACATTTTGCATTTACCTGTCAATTATACACATTTAAATATCTCAACTGGTTTCCAAGGACTTATTTGGGCAGCGAAATTTATTACAGCAGATTATTCTATATTATTATATAATATATCTCTAAATCTATAGAAGATTTAATAAAAAAATTAAATGTATCAGATTGAGAATTTAATGATCTTTATTATTGTATTAACATAAATTTTCAAAAAATAATATTTAGATGAATTTTTAAGAAACTACCACTTCCGGTTGCCCAATTTTTACCAAAACCTATTCAACTCTTCCCATTAATTTTAGATTGAGGAATCCGTAGTTAACATGTATTTAGTTTTATAGAATTTGAGAAATCGTACCTCCAAGATCCTAACACACACACATACACACATAAAAATGTTAAAATCGTGTTCTAGAGACCTTAAAACGTGCTTATTCAATAAAATGCGGATATGCGAATTTTAGTATGAATCCAGTACTTCTCTTAGAGAGAGTTAAAAATATCGTAATTTATTATAATAAATATTATACAAATAATAATAATGTAACAATAGTAAATGGAAATAATAACTAATTGCAAAAAATATGCAAAATGTATATCAAATGCATGTTTGCCTATTTTTAAGGAAAACAAATAATCTGATATACAAAAAAGTGTATATTTCGCAAATTGTTGAGAACTGATAGGTCTAAATTATTACTTGCAGGGTAACAGTCTTATGACAAAGATTAAAGTGTATTGCAAATGATTTTTCCATTCCACACTTAATTTTACTCCACTCTTTAGTTTTAATATTAAAATTTTGTAGAATTTCTTCTTAGTTGTGTTATAAGAAATATTTGTTAATGTTATAAAGATGACCAAAGAACAGTTAGTTATGGTTCTGTAAAATCTATTGCTAGGTTCATTAATGGAACATTAACAAATTTTTATTTACCCCATAAATATTCAAGCATGTTTTTTTTATGTTTACTTGGTTTTTGGTTTATAGTGTATATTTTACTATAATTATAATTTATATATTTTCAATACATATTTTTGGATTCATCAATTTTCCGAACTAGGAATATTTTATTTTCGTTTGAAATATTGCATTGATTTGTAATATGATTTTTAAAAATATTTACAAATTTAGTGAAAAAATAATTAATATTATAGAATAATAGACACGTATGAAATACAAAATACAAATTTAAAATGCTATATTTTCATTCTTTAAAATATTTCAATAAATACGTAAATATGATAACAGATAAATACAATGCGCACAAAGAAAGAGACAGATAGCAAAGTAGAAATAAATATAGGCATCAGAATACGCAATCCCCTGCATTAGCTAAGCATCGCTTGCATACAAGCAGCGCCGTCGGACAGCATATGTAGTGCGAATACCACCACTATTGTACATATATTTCTCTGTATTGTTACGCAACAAATTACAGTAGGTATGTATGCGTTAAACCTAATACACTATTTATATGGTTTGGTAATAGTAATTTGGGAGTTAGTTGTATTCGATATGTGACTAGACAACGAGTATTCGAATAAAATAGGTGTTGTTCTGTACAAAGCAGATTGGCACACCCAGCAATTGGTAATATGCCGTGATGAAATATTTATTTATTTATTTTATTTTGTTCTATATTTGATTTCTTTATTTTCCTATCATCATAATAATTTAGAAGTGGGATAAAGAATCCGGCTGTAACTCTATTAAAACAAAATGTCGAAAAGTTTTAGATACAGTTATAGTAGTTCTTATTATTGTGATGGTGAAAGTGCTACACATACGACGCTATTTGAAAAGATTTTAAGAAGCGTCTAAAAATCTACACCGTGTACATTCGTCAAATTATAACACGCAAGGATGTGATGTGATATACGAGTAATGCCACTATTCGATAACTAATAAGCTGGATAAATAAAATCGAACAATTATCGAAAATTTACAATTGGAATGCAGACACATGTGGGTCGTATGTTACGTGCAATGAAACAGAAGTCGTAGAAAATTGGCACAGCAATTTAAGCAGGTACTACAAATCTTGGTTAGAATTGAAACATGAGCTAGTGTTGGTGGATTATTGTCCTATGCATCAGGATTACGCAACAATAGTTAAAATAGTTAGCCCCCCTCCCCGGGTGTTTACTTTAGTACTCACTGTTTCAGTTAGCTCCAGTACAAAGGATTTCACGATAATTATAGTTGCGACATAAGTCAAGTACGGGAAATACAAACATGATTAATGTAAGGGTTTTACGATAATTATAGTTGCGATATAAGCCAAGTGCCAGAAATACAAACATGATTTATGTAAGGGTTTCACGTTAATTATAGTAGCCATATAAGTACCGGTTTTACGATAATAGTAGTAGTGAAAGTGAACAAAGTAAAAGAGAGGAAGAGAGAGAGAGAGAGAGTGATGAAGAGAGAGAGAGATGAAGAGAGTGAAGGCTCATAAAAGTACAATGAGTGATAATAGTATTAGTGAAAGGGAACGAAGTATAAGACAGAGAGAGAGAGAGAAAGGGCCTCATAAGATTATAATTAACAATAACAGTAGTAGCGAAGTTGAACAAAGTATAAGAGAGAGAGACACCTCGTAAAAGTACAATGAACAATAATAGTGTACTAATGAAAGTGAACAAAATATAAGAGATAGAGTGAAGGCCTCTAAAAAGTACTGTAACAAGGTGAGCAATAACAAATAAGTAACTTTTTATAATCTTTTCTAAATTATACTTTCAGAAATAATATCTCAACTTGTTATCTTTGTTAGTCAAAATTCTGTTTAGAAATAGTTATCATCTTTTACTAACGGACTGTTTAGTCTAGCTGTCAGAAATATTAGACAGTTATTTGTTGACAATTAAGTTTAGAAGTTATTGCGAGCCTACGTGCAGGATTGATATTTTGATATGGGTGCCATATGTTACCCCCTTCACCCCCTCGGAGATAAGGCCTCTCACGAAAGTAACTCTTTGTTTAAGGCAGTTGGTTTTAGAGTCTTGTATTGTCGAGACATGGAGTTGGTTTTAGAGTCTTGTATTGTCGAGACATGGAGTTGGTTTTAGAGTCTTGTATTGTCGAGACATGGAGTTGGTTTTAGAGTCTTGTATTGTCGAGACATGGAGTTGGTTTTAGAGTCTTGTATTGTCGAGACATGGAGTTGGTTTTAGAGTCTTGTGATGTCGAGACAGAGAGTTGGTTTTAGATACTCGTGTTGTCGAGATGTAATTTCAATATTAGTTTGAGTGCGTAGTATATTTGATTTCTTTATTTTCAGTTGAACAAGTGTCATCGTTGGCAAAAGTAAGAAGTAAAAGTACAAAACCATCATTAGAGCTTCTATTCTAATCTCACTTCCTGCCCCCCCCCCCCCGTGTTACAGTACAATGAACGATAAAAGTAGTATTATATAAGATATTGAAAGATCCTGATCGATTTTTTTAGTAAGTAAATGATAATTACCCATATAATTGCGGTATGAGCCAAGTGTGGACCACACAAACATAATTCGTGCAAAGGTTTTAAGATAATCATATTTGCAGTATGAGTAAAGTACGGACCACACAAACATTATTCGTATAAGGGTTTTACGATACTCTTGGTTGCGGTATAAACCAAATTTTAATTATTTTTCTTAGGAAAACGGGGATATCAATGAGGACATTTGATAATATCATGATTGCCGCATGCTACGCCACAAATTAGAGTAGTTAATTAAATTGCATGGGTTATACGTAATACACTATTTACATAGTTTGGAAATAGTAATTTGGGAGTTGTATTTGATATGTGAATAGACAGAGTATTTGAATAAAATAGTGGTTGTTCTATATTTGATTTCATTATTTTTCTATCATCGTAATAATATATTATTCTGTGGAACAAAATTTAAACATATTTTAGTCTTTCACATATATATTTACATGTCAACACTTGTGATTTACAAAGAGTGTAATTAATTGTCCATATTATATATGTTACACGAGAATATTTGAATAAATAAATGCACTTTAATGTTCTATAATTTATTCAACTTACACGTATTAGGCATGCTAAACCACAACAAATTTTAAATCTGAAACATTTACTCCCTTGTTCTTTTTAGTTGTAGAACGGCCAACAATAATGAACAGTAAAAAATAAATTACGCAACTTACAGCATAGTATTAATAATTTATATTCATACAAACGAGTTGCATAACATACTGTTGGGCCTAGCGAGGCTGCACCGGTATGAAGCCTGAATGCTCATTTCGTGAAGTTCTTGCGAGCCGCTCGCTGTAACATGACGCCTCGAAAACAGAAAAAACACGCAATTTTAACCAAATATTCTTATAGCATGTGATTTAAAAATATATACTACCTACTGGTAAATAACTATGCAAATATATAATTACCATTTTATTTACATAACAAAAAGAATTAAATAAAAAACGATTTATAAATGCAGTAAATATACGAATACAACTTATGTTTTACTTAAATTATTTATTGATGTTTAAAAAATACAAGAAATAATAGTTATAGAATCTCACTAAAATATTTTATTTTTATTTCTAATCGAAACAATACTTAAACAAATAAATAATATTGAATAATAAACAATGTAACATTTAACAATATTACTTTACCTTATAATTTGATTCATATATAGATGTTATTTCAAAGAAGAGCAATAATTCCTTTATTGTGTATTGTTAGGGTTTGGGAAACTAAGGATGCACAAAGAAACATAATGATGCACTAAATAATACTTTATTCGCAATTCGAACCTATCACCAGTCAACTCAACAACGAACTGCCCCCCTTTACTATCCCTCAATTCCTTTTATGTTTTCGGGTGATATAATACCTCACTATCATATACACTTATTAATTTACGTACCTATACAAAAAATATGTAAATAAAGTCTATGACCTAACTATACAAAATATAAATAAAGCCTATGACCTAACAATATGTTGCAGGAATTACGTAAACATATACGAGTAATACATATTTGTATTTAAAATTAATAATTGCATTTCATACAGTTATTAATGACAAAAATAAAGATTTTCAAAATGTTAAGAATAAAAACACAATAATAATATTAATAATAATAATATTAATAATAATAATATTAATCCCGGTCGACGCCGAAAATTCGAATTTTAATGGCACAAAATTGACCCCTGTCGTACACTCTCCACGCCAGCTATGAGTGCCCGTGAGGTGACGCCTGGTAAGCGCACGCACGGTACAAATGTTTCATCATTACCGATATCTGTATACAAAGCAGATTGGCACACCCAGCAATGGGTAATATGCCATGATATTTTTTTATATTTTTTATAAAAATAATAACAAAGATTGTGCTAGATAGAAGACTAAAATAATATACCAAATTATAATTATTACATATGCATATTATACCAAAAAACAGAGTAATATACCGCACAAGCAAAACCATATAGTAACACTGATGCAACTTGAATAGTTGAATGTTTTCTTAACGCAAGGTTCACCAAACGCTATAACGTCTCCCATGGGAAGGGGATAAGCATTCAGGCCTGTATTTCCGTGCGGCCTCGGATCTAGTAAATGAAAAATATATATTAATTATTAATAAATATAATGTTAGCAAGAGATTTTATTTAATTTTAAACTAGAACTATTTAATGTTAATGAAGCCAACGTTAATAAATTGCACATAAATAAAGTATTTATTTACTCTTAATAGGTTATTTTTCTCAGTGTCAACAATTTATAGTGCTGGTTGAAATTTGAATGATTCAATACCTTTATTTATAAGAAAAAAATTGTATGTATCCAAAATATCTGCTATTTGTATGTTATTGGTTGTGCATACCACAACTCTTTTAAACCTAATTCAATCACAAAGTGCGTGATTTGAGAGCCCTAGTTATACATTATTTTATTCAATTATGACATCTTAAATTGTCATTATTAACTCATAGCAACAACTATAAGTAACTATTTAGCTGCTAGTGAATTAAAAAAAAATTAAGTCATTCTCACAGAATTTTAAATCTCTGCAACAAATAATGCTTTTAAAATAACATCAGGGACGGAAATAATACTTTCATTACAGTTTTATTAGACAGATAAAACATTTCCATTATTTTTTACGACACAAATGACAAAAAATAAAGCTTGTTTATAACGACGATTGTCATACACAGCATACTAATTGATTAGTGTTTTATATTGTCAAAAAAATGAAAAATTGTAATCTATATTATGAATAATGCGTGTAAACAATTTAAATACATAATTTATTAATGCATTGCCACTATAATTTAGCGGGTCTTACTGTCTCCTTTTTTGTACAGTAAAGTGAGTTGTAATAATGACCATTCTTTAGGTGTTTTACGTGTAATTTTTTCATTCAACATGTTTAATACATAATGTCTCCAATTTTCTGTTAAATTAATATAGAATTCGTTACCTAATTCTGGCCCAAGGGCCATATTTAATTTACAGTTTGAGATACTGACATCTAATTCGTATAGGGCAGGATTTCTCAACCCTTTTTGTCTACCGCCCACTTTGTCATATTTCAAAGTGACGCAATTTGCTTACCGCTCACCTATATAATTTACGATAATTTTATTGTACTTTATTTTGAAATAAAATATAAACAAAATTGCAACCAATGGGGCTCAAAACTCATATTAATTACGTTGTTCTGAATTCTAAAAATCAGAAATTAAAAAAATAATTTAAAAAGAAAATATGAATGTCATTTGATGATGATTAATAATAATTATTTGTACTGCAAGAGAGGTAAATTTATTAGTCGAGGACATGTTTGGCACTCGATAGAAGCGAAGGCTGTCAATTCAGTCCGAGACTGGACAAAAATGTTACAAAGATATTTTCCACTCCTGATGATTTAATTTTACCTCTCGCTAAGAGAGGTATTGCATTCATGCTAAAAATCGCATATCCAGATTTTATTGAATAAGCACGTTTTAAGGTCCCTACAATCCGATTTTAACATTTTTACGATGATGTCTTTGTGTGTGTGTGTGTGTGTGTGTGTGTGTGTGTGTGTGTGTGTGCGGGTGTGTGTGTGTGTGTGTGTGTGGATGTATGTGTGTGTGTGTGTGTGTGTGTGTGTGTGTATGTAGGATGTTGGAAGGACGATTACTGAAAAACTATATGCCATGGAAAACGGTTGAAAATTTGAATTGTTTGTAACTGACAGATAAATGTCAGTGTTAGAAATCCGGAGATATTACTAAAGACTTTTTCTGGGAAGTACATACATTATTTCTTAATGTATTAATAGTTAAATATTTAAAATTATAGGTATATTAAGTATATCCTTCTAAAATACTGTCAATCCTGACAATGAATTGGAAACATTTCGAAAAATTAGAAGAGGACAAAATTTCTTCATAAAATGAATTTAAAATTAAACAATCTAAATATAAGGAATAGATATATGTAAGTAGAATTTTTGGTGTAGAGTGTAGGTATACAAGAAATGTTAAATACAATAGGGCGCCTTGACAAGCAGATATGGGGGCTCATGTCAGAATGATAGCTAGTAATTATGTATATAGATGTCAAGTATCATAATTTCTCATTCTAAATTTAGTGATTTTCCAATTCCATGTGGTTTATTTTCCTCGACAAGTAAATTCCACACTCCTGGCGACATTAACTACGTGTATTTAGAAAATCTTGAAATTCTGAATGAAAAATTGACAATTGACATCCATGTACATAAATACTAATTATCATTCTGAAACGGGCCCCCACATCTGCTTGTCAAGGCAAACAATGTAACATGACTGCTCGCGCCCTATACTTATGTAACCAAAAAATGAAGTGGCGAGAGGTATTGTGCTGGCCACAACAGATTTTTTTATCTTCGATTGATACATTGAAACAAAGAATGTTAGTATTCCTTGGAAAATTTAAGAAGACAGAAGAAAAAAGTTGTCATCTGCCGCATTTGACAAGACAAATATTTATGAAATGAGAACAATTTGAGGGACCTTAAATTCAAAATCGTAAATTATGAGTTTAAATCGTCTACTGAATTACTATGAAAGTAAATATTTTGCGACAGTTCTAAATTATACTGAAATTTTTCTTCTGATACATTTAGATTAGTTAAATAATTCCCTCTTGTTTTTATTACACATAATAAGTGATTTGAGGATGATAGAGTAGGTATGCTACAGAATTCATTAAGTATCTTGAGAAAATTATACATAGTTTCCCCCCACGCTAGATCTATTTTTATTAGTGAATGTAGTATCTCTCGTTACTCGTCCATTTAATATATAATAGCCTAACTCTAGCATACAGTCTCAATTTCTTTCTTCTGTAATTCTTGATTATACAGGGTGTTAATAAAGGATTTTTTTTTGGGTATACAGGGTGTTCAATTTAAGTGTTTCACTATTGCTATCTCGAGAACCGTAAAAGATACGAAGTCGGTTAAATTAGCATACAATTTCTATATTATAAGACTATTAAAATGAGCATTACAAAAATTATTTTGAACCAGTGGTTCTCAAAATACAGAATTTAACTTTTTAATTTTAAATAAGAACCTACTTTTTTTATTCGCCTATTCGATTTAGCATTTTTTCTGAATACAACGATATAAATTGTTTATACCCTTAAAAAAATCGGTTGTGGCCAGCACAATATCTCTCGCCACTTCCTTTTTTGGTTACATAAGTATAGGGCGCGAACAGTCATGTTACATTGTTGGCCTTGACAAGCAGATTTGGGGGCCCGTTTCAGAATGATAATTAGTCAGTATGTTTCATTCAGAATTTCAAGATTTTCTAAATACACGTAGTTAATTTGTCACCAGGAGTGTGGAATTTACTTGTCGAGGAAAAGAAACCATATGGAATTGGAAAATCACTAAATTTAGAATGAGAAATTATGATACATCTATATACATAATTACTAGCTATCATTCTGACATGAGTCCCCATATCTGCTTGTCAAGGCGCCCTATTGTATTTAACATTTCTTGTATACCTACATTCTACACCAAAAATTGTACTTACATATATCTATTCCTTATATTTAGATTGTTTAATTTTAAATTCATTATATGAAGAAATTTTGTCCTCTTCTAATTTTTCGAAATGTTTCCAATTCATTGTCAGGATTGACTGTATTTTTGAAGGATTATGTAATAGACCTATAATCTTAAATATTTAACTACTAATACATTAAGAAATAATATAATGTATATGTACTTCCCAGAAAAACTCTTTAGTAGTATCTATGAATTTCTGACACTGACATTTATCTGTCAGTTACAAACAGTTCAACTGGTCAACTATTTTCCATGGCATCCTTTCGGCTGTAAAATTTATTATAACGTTATTTTATTTATTATATTTCTTTTATCTCTAAATCCATAGAATATATAATAAAATATTTAAATGTATCAGATAGAGAATTTAATTTTCTTTAATATTACCACGAAAAATTTTCAAAAAATATTATTTAGAAGATTTTTTTTCAAGAATCTTCTACTTCCGGTTGTCCAATTGTTACCAAAACCTTTTCAGATCTTCCCATGAATGTCCGATTGGAAAATACGTAATTAAACAATTTTTAAGTCTTATAGTTTTTGAGTAATCGTCCTTCCAACATCCTACATACATACACACACACATACATCCACACACACACACACACACAGACATCATCGTAAAAAATGTTAAAATCGGATTGTAGGGACCTTAAAACGTGCTTATTCAATAAAATATGGATATGTGATTTTTAGCATGAATGCAATACCTCTCTTAGCGAGAGGTAAAAACGAGAAAAATTCAAAAGAAAAATTATTTTCATATTTATTTCTACATGTAATCAGAGTGCCATGACAAAAACAATTGAATATTTTGTTTTCATCATTGTTTGGGCGATTTAGATACTTTCACAAATATTATAAAAATTGTTCAAAATTGTTGCCATGCTGATTTATACATAATTCCAGCCTTCTGAACATATTACTTCTTACTTTTCTTAAATTTCGGCCGTCTATGTGGGAAGTAAAATTTCGATTGGATTTTTTAAATGCTGAACATCTAGATAGTTTTGTAGACTTCATCTTGAACATAACCACATAAAAAAAGTCCGGGGGATTAAGGTCTGGTGATCTTGCGGACCACGGAATAGGACCATAAGTACCAATCCACCGATTTGTAAACCGTTCGTTTAGATAATCTCTAACTTGACGCGAATTGTGAGCTGGTGCACCATCTTGCTGGAAATAAATGTTTCCCAACTCAGCTACTGGTATATCTTCCAAAATAATACCCAGCATATTTTGAATTAAATTCAGGTATCTGTTACCACTCAATGTACCTACGTAAATATTATCACTGAAAATGGCACACCAAACATTTATATTAAATTTTCGCTGGAAACTTCTCTCTCGTACAACAACAGGATTTTCTCGGCTCCAATAGTGTGTTTTTTTTCTATTTGACATACCATTATTAGAAAAATTGGCTTCGTCAGTCCAAATAATTGATTTTAAGATATCTGGATCCTCATTTATCAATAAATTACAAAATTCTAATCTTCGCTCACGATTACCAGAATGTAAATGGTGAATTTTAATGATTTTGAATTGTCTGTATTTATGTTTCTTTAAAATTCTATGGATCGTGCCCACACTTAAATTACACTCAGTGGCAGCCATTCTAACTGAAGCTGTTGGATTAGCTTCAAAATATACTAATATATTTATCTCAGATTCTTGATTTTGCACGCTAACTCGCTTCGAAACGAATGCATCCGTATTAGTGCGCAGTGCTAATTCTAATTTTCTAAAATACTGACGACATGGAACTCGCCGCTCAGGATGGCGTTCCCAATACATATACTTTGCAGCAACAGTATTTTTCAGAGATAATATGAAAATTTCGTACATATCAATTTTTTCTTCGTGCGTAAAATTCATTTTAACACAAAAGAAAACATGAAAATTCATAAACGAACTACTTTGACATGTGATACAAAACAAAATATTCAATTGTTTTTGTCATGGCACTCTGATTACATGTAGACATAAATATGAAAATAATAATTTTTCTTTAACATTTTTCTCGTTTTTTTCGTTATGTAAGGGTATAAACATTTTATATCGTTGTATTCAGAAAAAAATGCTGAATCGAATAGGCGAATAAAAAAGTAGGTTCTCATTTAAAATTAAAAAGTTGAATTCTGTACTTTGAGAACCACTGGTTGAAAATAATTGTTGTAATGCCCATTTTAATAGTCTTATATTATAGAAATTGTTTGCTAATTTAATCTCTTACGATTCTCGAGATAGCAATAGTGAAACACTTAAATTGAACACCCTGTATAGTATTGCCCAAAATGAGCAAAAAAAACTTAACATAGGTCTGGTTTCAACTATTTCCGAGAAAAACGAAAAATCTACTAAAAACTGACTAGTGGTCAAACAAAATTTTGTCTATACCAATAAACAGACTATATAAAAAATCCTCTCTTTCTAATTGCTACGAAGTTATTTAAAAACTAAATGCTGGCGTAGTTCGCCACAACATTTAACTTAGTTCAATTATTTGATTTAAAAAAAATCCAAAAGCATCTAAGATGACCTCAAGGTAAACAAGAATCTCATTTAATCGAAGTCGTACCTCTTATAATTTTTGAGATAGCAAAGGTAAACTCCGTAAAAACTCATTTTTCTCTGCCTTATATATCGGGCCCATGTTGATTAAGCTTTTTTTACTCATTATGGTCAGTACTATATGCCCTTAAAAAAATAGCCTTTTTTAACAGCCTATATATAAATATAGGTACCCCAATTATCATCGCAGTCCATCATTTATTTTTTAAAGATCAGATTATGTCTGAGAATTCCACTTTATCCATGGTATTAGCACAGATAGCAGGTTAGGTAATAGATCTGTATACTACTTCCGAGTACAGAATCGGACACATGTTTATATGATTTTTTTGTTTATTTTGATCTCCTGAACACGTTCCTCGAGTATGGCCGTTTCCTCACCAATCACCCAATCTCTTAATATTACACACTTTATTCATAAATGCAATCAGTAAATGTCAAAGTATCCCGTTAACATTAGTTCCTTTAAAAGCCATTTTGGCACTACGATCTTATCTCTCATCGCCTATTAGATAAAATTTGTACTGTATGTTATGAGAACCTGATATTGTTTGACTCACATAATTTGCAAAACTCGCTTCGTTCGTTATGGAAAATATTATGTTCACAAAACAATATCATTCTTTCATAAACAAAGATTTTTTTTTGATAAAATCTTGGTATTTGAATATTACTTGTTGTTGTTACTATTTAAATATAAAATTGATTTGTAAAATTCCAAGTTTTGATATTTATTTTTAAATTTTGGCTTTTTATCGTATATAAATGTAAAATTTTAAATTTTCAAAATTAATTGCCATGGGTTTGAAACTTTGCATTTAATTTTGAGTGTAAAAGAAAAATAATAAGACATATAAGAAAATATATGCACATGGTATTCCTATATGTTTTTACAGTATATATTCTTAATGCCAATAACATTATTACGTAAATTGTGTTAGCATACCATATGAAAAAAATAATTCTATTACTGTTTCACATATTAAATTTCTAGATAAAATAAGCTTCCAAATTAAAGTTAATAAAGTACATGTGTTAAATATTTTGTTCAAATTTTGTAAACATAATGTAAATAAATTCAATTTGGTAATCTATTACTTTAGCTGGTCTATCAACGAATCACATAAATAATACAACAAATATCAAACCCGCAACCACAAAATGTAGCGCACAAAATTAAACTAAATTCACTACCCGAATGTAATGTTTAACGCTAAAAATAATATTTCATAGGAATATAACATAAATTATCATATTATAATGAACATTTGTTTCATAGTATTGTTCATTTATCTAATTTGTCGCGTAACTACTGAACTGAACAGTTTTTACAGTATTACGCATATTAATAAAAATACTTTTTCGAGTATTGGTATATCAGGTACATATTGAAATAAATTTCGCATTAATGTATCGATAGTGGATATGCTAGGTTTAATATAGATGTGTATCCTGTGTTTAGTGTTCTGTATTAATAAACGCACGCACAGGGCCTAACAACAAAACAGAGTACAAAACTCTATTCAGAGTCTCGTTTGGTTGAGCAATTTTTATAATTAGTTCCACCAATCAAAATCAAATTTTCTATATCATGGATCTGCTTAGTAATTGAATACCGGATATACCATTAATTTTAATTACAGCTATTGGATTTTTGTTCCTGTTTGGGTCTAATATCTATAATTCAAATGAATCGAGATCGAAAACTAATTAATTTAATATCGATTTGATTAATAACTTAACATGAAATCGGAAATTAAGATTTTCGGAGAACTCATCTATTTCCTTGATTACTAGTATGCTTGGATATATTTTTAGTGTTCATGAATTAAATATATGGCATACTTATCTACAATGATTACTCGTAACGAGATGTTTCAAATTCAACAGCACGGTGTGAGGACTCATCGGTCATTAGTCAGGGTAGGCGAGAATTCCATAATAATATAAAAAAAATATTCAAATATCAATTAAAATGTTTATTTAATTGGGTGAATTTTAAAAATCAAAGAAATATTATAAATTAATTAATAGTAATAGTAATAGTAATAGTAATAGTAATAGTAATAGTAATAGTAATAGTAATAGTAATAGTAATAGTAATAGTAATAGTAATAGTAATAGTAATAGTAATAGTAATAGTAATAGTAATAGTAATAGTAATAGTAATAGTAATAGTAATAGTAATAGTAATAGTAATAGTAATAGTAATAGTAATAGTAATAGTAATAGTAATAGTAATAGTAATAGTAATAGTAATAGTAATAGTAATAGTAATAGTAATAGTAATAGTAATAGTAATAGTAATAGTAATAGTAATAGTAATAGTAATAGTAATAGTAATAGTAATAGTAATAGTAATAGTAATAGTAATAGTAATAGTAATAGTAATAGTAATAGTAATAGTAATAGTAATAGTAATAGTAATAGTAATAGTAATAGTAATAGTAATAGTAATAGTAATAGTAATAGTAATAGTAATAGTAATAGTAATAGTAATAGTAATAGTAATAGTAATAGTAATAGTAATAGTAATAGTAATAGTAATAGTAATAGTAATAGTAATAGTAATAGTAATAGTAATAGTAATAGTAATAGTAATAGTAATAGTAATAGTAATAGTAATAGTAATAGTAATAGTAATAGTAATAGTAATAGTAATAGTAATAGTAATAGTAATAGTAATAGTAATAGTAATAGTAATAGTAATAGTAATAGTAATAGTAATAGTAATAGTAATAGTAATAGTAATAGTAATAGTAATAGTAATAGTAATAGTAATAGTAATAGTAATAGTAATAGTAATAGTAATAGTAATAGTAATAGTAATAGTAATAGTAATAGTAATAGTAATAGTAATAGTAATAGTAATAGGAATAGGAATAGGAATAGGAATAGGAATAGGAATAGGAATAGTAATAGTAATAGTAATAGTAATAGTAATAGTAATAGGAATAGGAATAGGAATAGGAATAGGAATAGGAATAGTAATAGTAATAGTAATAGTAATATCTAAAGCCCATAGATGATTTTGTCGTCTCGAAGGTGGTTGATTTACTCTACGGTAAAAGCCATTTTGAAATTTATAAAAAAAATATTTTAGTAAAATAATATGGGAAATGTTAATAAAGAAAAAAGGAAAGAGAAAGGAAAAGATATAGTAAAATAAGAAGAGTATCACGAACAAGCAATGCCATACAAAAAAAAAATTCAACAAATAAATAAATAAAATAAATAAATATTTCATCACGGCATATTACCCATTGCTGGGTGTGCCAATCTGCTGTGTACACAGATATCGGTAATGATAGAATATTTGTACCGCGCGGGCGCTTACGAGGCGTCACCTCACGGGCACTCATTGCGAAGCTTGACATAGGCGTTTAACATGGGAAAACAGTTTTTTGCAAATAAAAAGTGTCCGGCAGAAAATTAAGCTATGCTATTGAATATGATAATAGTACTTTACCTCCTGTACGTTATTTAATAATAATTACTGTATTATCAGTGCATAAATTATAGAAAATTATAAATAACTCTCAATAAATATTTGCTTTAATATTTAATTATGTAATAAAAAATATTTGCAATTGTCATCGTGGCTGAATGGTTAGCATGACTGCTTGTGGTATGAAAGAATTTTGGTGACGGGTTCAAAACCCATCAAGCTAAACTTTCCATTATTTTTTATTTATTTATGAATTAATTACGAATTGTAATACATTTTTATAATATTCACTCGATCGTTATCGTTTAAGAAATTTATTTTTACACGAATATTTGATATAAACAAAACAAAAAACCGAACAAAGAACACATTGTTGACACGAAAAGAAAAATACTTTAAATAATTTTTATAGAAACAGCTTATTTTTAAATTATTGTGATTGTAAATAGAAGATAGATATTGAAATGGGTATCAAATAATTTATAAATAAAAATAATTGGTTTTAACAATGACAAAAATTGATTACAATAATCAAAACATGGATTTAATAAAAATGCATAATATTTTCTTATTATCTTAATAAAACATGATTAAGACATAATGAATATGTGTATGTTTTGTATTTTTATTGTATTTATAAAGAAAAAGTATGTGGTATAGTTCTTGCTTTTGACGGTTACAACTTTCATTGAAATTACTATTAGGTATATCGTGATAGAAACTTATTTTTAATTATTTAACTAATTCATCCATATTATAATATCTTCAATATAATTCGTAATTAATACACAAATAAAAAAAATACTGAAAAGTTTAGCTTGATGGAAACTTGAACCCCAACGTTTAAAATTCTTTGCTACCACAGGCAGCCATGCTAACCATTCAGCCACAATTACAATTGAAAACATTTTTATATTACATAATAAAATATTCAAACAAATATTTATTGACATTTACTTATAATTTTCTTTAGTTTATGCAATGATAGTAAATAAATTAGTATTAAATAAGGTACAGGAGGTAATGTACTATTATCATATCATAATAGCATGGCTTAATTTTCTGCCGGACACTTTTTATTTACAAAAAACTGTTTTCCCATGTTAAACGCCTATGTCAAGGTTTGCTTGGCACACACGATATATATATATATATATATATATATATATATATATATATATATATATATATATATATATATACACACAGGTGTCCCAGAAGTCGACGATCAAACTAAATGGGGTGATAGAGGAGATCATTTCCAATCAAAATAACTATATATATATTGTAATGCAATTGTTGGCGTCCAATAGAATTATTATTATTTTTATTACGAGACGTTTGTTTCTCTTTTCATTTTTTATTGTATGCACCTGAAGGGTTCTACTTTCTAATAAAATCATTTTCTTGAACATGAGTACCTTATATTAATAATAAAAATATTGTTTTGTGAAAAAATTTTCTACCGAAAAAAAGCTACTTGATTTTAAAGTGACGCTGACAGAAAAAAATGTCCTAAAAAAAAAATTAACCAACTATCAGAAGAAGATGTGTATTTAATGATTTTATTAGAAAGTAGAACCCTTCAGGTGCATACAATAAAAAAGAAAAAGAGAAACAAACGTCTCGTAATAAAAATAATAATAATTCTATTGGACGCCTTGCCGTTTTTAGGAGAAACTACAAAAGTTGCAATAACTTTTGAACCATCAACAATTGCATTACAATATATATATAGTTATTTTGATTGGAAATGATCTCCTCTATCACCCCATTTAGTTTGATCGTCGACTTCAGGGACAGCCTGTATATATATATTATATATGGGTGTTAATAAAAAAACTTTACACACTTTAGCAGGTGATAGTAGAGATGAAAACAAGAAAAAAATTCTAATACACTTAGGTCCAATACTCATTGGTTTTTAGAAAATTTATGTATGGAATTTGTACATAATACACAGGATTGACGGAAGGTATTGTGCTGGCCACATCAGATTTAACAACTAAGGACTCTAGGTGTTTACGATCAATTGTAAACAAAGTTGCAGCCGTCGTCGAAGAGACTCACGCAGTTTAGTAGATAATCTGAACCAAAATTTTGCTAATGTCAAGGTTCCTTTTAGGGGCCGTCTTGGTATAGGCAATATTTGCCTGGAAAACGCCATAAATATGGTGTTAAATAATTTAAAATTTGTGGAACTGATGCTTTCACTTACAAGTTTTCTGTTTATAAAGAAAAAAACAGGAAAGGGTCGAACTGTCGCCAAAAATATTGTGCTGAATTTAAAAAGTTTATATTTAAATGAAGGGCGAACATTGTTACTGATAATTTTTACACAAGTATCGAAGACATATTAAGCCAAAATACCCATTTCTTCAAAAACCGTTACCTTGGAAAACCCTATGGTAGATGATAGTCTTCTTATTATATTATGCACAGAGTGTACGCGTAGATGCAATAAAACCCTTAATTTATAAGTAAGTTTGCACACTATTTGTTTTGTTTTAAAAAAATATATTTCAATGAATAAGGAGTTTTTGAATACGATTTCATTATTCTTACGATAATATAATTTGATGGTTGGAACAGATTTTCCCAAAACGAAAACAAAGCATGAACTCGATGATTAAATTCCAGTACAAAAAACAACAATTTTTGTACCTTCCGTCACCTTTACATAAGGAAGGTATTGTCTTTGGTCAATTCCATTGTAAAACAAGGTCACCACACAATTGAGGTCATAATAGTTTGTATTAGTATTTCCAAATATTACAGGTCATGCTATTGGTCAAAAGAGGATGATTTTGGAGCCAATAGAATGAATTTTTTCTGTTCAAGTATTATTTCTACATTCTCCTACTTTAGTGAATAGAGTACAATATATATTTTTTTAGCGTTAAGTTCGGAATTTTATAATTATTCATTATAAATAACAGGAGCTTGAATAAAATGTCAACTGTTGAACCTCTCAAGTACTTGAACAAATACTGTCGTAATTCTTGCAATTGAATTTTTTATTTCTGCTATGAAAGGTGTAAATTATATCAAAAAAATTCCGCAACTTGTATTACTACCAAATTGAATGAGCAGGATCAGTATCTGAAGAAAGACGGAGTTGCATGCTTGTAGAAAGAGGACAATTAAGAGGCATCAGGACGTTGTAACAAGGATAATTTTTAATTACGGGTTGAAAGCGTTGATGATTCAGAGATAATAAAGTTGGAAGAATGAGAGTTTCTTTCAGTCGGACCACTTCTTTATAACCCATTTTATACAGCCCGCCAGATAACAAAAGAATTTATAATTGCATTTTTAATTGTAAATACGAACCCTGATTACGATGTATTTACATACTTAATTGCAAACTGAATTCAAAGGTTTTTACTTTAATTCTTAATAAAATGTTTTATATCCCAACACCAAATACGATGAAAAAGAAAAATATAAAGAATGTTGTAAAAATCTCATTAAGAGAATTAAGAAAGCATTTGTACTTTTTTCAATGTGTAAAACCTTTTATTTATTAGTAAAGCAATCTCATCGCTGCATAGATTTAATTTTTAAATGATTGATTTTAGCTTTTATGTTAGCCGTGAGATTGTTTACAAATTTCATTTTAATATTTCTTCTTCGAAATTAAATTTATAAAAAACAAAATTTGCACATTATAAGTAAAATCAATTATATATATACAGGGTGTAACACCAAAACCGACCACCGTCATTATTTTCTTTATTATTATAGTTACAAAAAAATACTATAAAACAAAATTGTAGAAGACCAAGGGAAAAATTCCATTTAAGAAGAAAATATTTTTTTAAACCAGTGGTTCTTAATTTGTAACACAAAGTTATATTTTTTCAAATGGGATTATACATATTTTTTATGCCTATTCGATAGCGTATTTTATTCTGAATTCAACCATTTATTAGTTTTATATCTTTACATAATAAAAATATTGAAAAAAAATGCGATTGAAACTTAAATAAAATTGATTTTTCTAGTCATTTTTCAGTGTTCACGAAAACTACTATTTGTCAATTTGAATTATTTAGGATAGAAATCAAATATAACACTGTTTATAACGTTGTTAACATATATTTGTTTCATTTTAATTTAAGCTTAATTGTTTTTTATTCATAACTTACTGAAAAATAATTATAAAAATCTGATGTGGCCAGCACATAACCTCTCGCCGTATATTTTACCTGGCTGTATGCATAAAGCAAAGAATATTTTTATAAATACAAATAATATATTCATATAAATCTATGACGTATAAACTTCTTTATTATTCAATAATAGCATGTCTCAACATGAAGATATTTTACCATAAATTATGTTACAATAAATTACAAAGTAGAGTTTACCATATATAAATATTAGGCTGGTAACAGCAATTTTCAATTCGAACAACGTTGTTTACTTTCTCTTCATATTCTTCTAGTAAAAACATTAATTTTGGGCGGTCTAAAATGTATATGTGGATTGTGCATCTATTCTTACATATCTTCTTTTACATTTTATTTTTTCATACATGGTATATCTAAATAACACTAATTCCCTTTAATAAAGTGACGGATAGATTGCACTCCGATTATTCTTATATCGATGTGTAATTTTGTCAATATTTACAACTTACTTGAGAAGAATTTGATAGCTTTTTCGCAATTCAAAGTTACTCTAGTCTACAGTACTGGTGTACATTGTCCCATAATGTTTGAAACAAATTTAAGTCCTTCAACCTAGACTTGTCATCTCCATAATAGTCACAGATCAAGAATTAAGGGATTCTCCAAATACATTTTTCTTTCATTACTCATTATTTCTGACACTGACATTTATCTGTCAGTTACAAATAATTTAAATTTGCAACTATTTTTCATGGCATCCTTTCGGTTGTAAAATTAATTACAACATTATTTTATATATTATATTCCTTTTATCTCTAAATCTATAAAATATGTATAAAAATATTTAAATGTATCAGAAAGAGAATTTATTTTTCTTTAATATTATCAAGAAAAATTTTCAAAAAATAATATTTACAAGATTTTTTTTCAAGAATCTTCTACTTCCGGTTGTCCAATTGTTACCAAAACCTATTCAGATCTTCCCATGAATGTCCGATTGGGAAATACGTTGTTAAACAAATTTTAAGTCTTATAGTTTTTGAGTAACCGTCCTTCCAACATCCCACACACACACATCCACACACACACACACACACACACACACACACAGACATCATCGTAAAAATGTTAAAATCGGATTGTAGGGACCTTAAAACGTGCTTATTCAATAAAATCTGGATATGCGATTTTTAGCATGAATCCAATACCTCTCTTAGCGAGAGGTAAAAATAGAATTTATTTAAATTTCAATTGAATTTTTCTCAATATTTTTGTCATGTAAGGATATAAAGCTAATACATGGCTGAATTCAGAAAAAAATACGCTATAGAATAGGCATAAAAATATGTATAATCCTATTTAAAAAAACATAACTTTATGCTGTAACTTGAGAACCACTCAAAAAAAACATTCTCTTCTTTCTTTTTTATATGAATTCAAGCTAAATTTTAACTTGCACTTTCTAGAGGCTACGTGGAATTCATAGGCGTCCTCAAAAAATAATATGTCTTACCATTTTCGAGATATTCATATTAAATTTCAAGTTTCATATGGAGATCAGAATAGGCTGTGATACCATTAAATAAACATTTTTTTCTCTTTTCAACGATATAAAATACTAGCAATTTAATTTTTAAATGATGTAATAAATTACAAAATTAATGATATTTCACAACTTTTTCATACATTTTTTTCAAGAAAGCTATGGAAAACAATAAAATATTTTGTTTTTAGTTCTCTTAATTGTTAATGTACAACATATACTTTATTGTTCTGTGCATTGTGCTCAAACATCGATATTTTTATTCTTAATATTACCTATTTGCTAGCCAGCCCGGTTCCCTGATTTAATGCCATTAGATTTTTTTGTTTGGGGGTATATGAATATATATATATATATATATATATATATATATATATATATATATATATATATATATATATATATATATATATATATATATATATATATATATTAGAACTTATAATACAATAAACGCCCTGTTAGAAGCCATTTCAATCGAATTTCAAACAATACTTCTTTGAATGATTAAGCGAGCAGGTCGGGCGAGCTTAAAACTAGCTCAAATTAGTATTTAGCGAAATGGCAATTAATGAGGGGCAAAATTTATTTTAAAGGTAGTATCATTGTATTTTATTTTAATTTTCCATTCTTTATTTTACATAATTGTGTACTGTACAATAATTTTGATTTAGTTTTAAGTTTTATTTTAGTAGTATAAGGTTATAAATCTTGTAATGTTGCGGTAGTCACAATACACGACGTAGTAAAATTACAACTCATTATGTCATTTTGCGCATACCGCGGTTACATTTGTAAATGTTTCATCGATGTACAATACAACTCCCTGCTTGTAAGTGAATTGTACAATGAACGTTTTCAGGAGAATATAGAATATATTGACCAATTCAAATTAGAATTCAAGTTGTGTATAGTTAATAAATAAGAGAAGGATAATATTTTCCTAATTTTACATGTGATCAGGCTGTCCAGGATAACTTGCCCAACATGGGGATCTCAAAAACTATAAGAGAGAGTCGGATAAATTAGACAATTTTTTTTTTTTTTAGTTTCAGGAATATCTTAAATGTATAATAATACTGGATTTGGTTTTCCCCTTCTTAAGGAACTTTTGATGTTATTTCATATAGTGAAGTTCAATTTTACCATCCGTCACCTTTAGGTAAGGAAGGTATTGTCTTTGGTCAAAAAAATCAATGATGAGTTTTTAGTGAATAAGCACGTTTATATAATACGATTTTTCCATTTTTACGATGATGTATGTATATGTGTATATATATATATATATATATATATATATATATATATATATATATATATATATATATATACATCTCTCTATCAATTTGACTTCCGTACATAGAAACATGCATTTGGCGTCTATGGGAAATACTGGTCCTAGGCGTCTACTTCTTCGAGTATATATAATATTTCACCCCACCTAATAATGTGAGCATAAGGATATTTCGAAAAATTCGTATTTAAAGAAAACAATATACACGTGTATTTGACTTCCGTACTTTATACGGGTTTTTGCCGTCCCGCGTATATTTTTGTACGTATTACTGACAATTTGGCGTCCAAAATTAATATACGTTTACAAAAAGCTATCAATCGGGCATCTTGCACTGTTGCCAAATATTGTGTACTGTAGCACCAACATGGAATACGAACATAGTCGTCTAACATGGGATCATGATTTTTTTAAATTATATTTTTTACTAATATTTTGAAAACTATTTGTTTAAATTTGATTTACATGCAATTATTCAATTAAATCAAATAAAACAAAATTCGTTCTGCATGTTTAATAAAATGGGTCTGCAGATATGTATTTATACGCCTTATGTGCAAAATAAATAATATTGCTCTTCCTCTCTGTGGCTTTGTTTTTTTTTATCTTCCGTTACCTTCGGTAAGGAAGGTATTGTATTTGGTCAAAAATTTCGTTTTACTATTTTTACGATGTCTGTATATACTCGTATGTATGTGTATGTATGTGTTTACGTGTGTATGCATCTCTCTCTCTCTCTGTGTATGTGTTTATGTGTGTGTGCGTGTTTGATTGTGTGTATGTGTGTGTGTATGTGTGTGTGTATGTGTGAATCTCTCTCTGTGTGTATGTGTTTATGTGTGTGTGTGTTTGATTGTGTGTTTGTGTGTGTATGTGTGAATGTGTGTATGTGTGAAAACAACTACAATTCCAAAAATTATATTTCTTTCATTTTTTCTTTTTGTACGTCCGTATAGACTTAAATTTTGACTTGGTACACCGGAAGTACTCTTATTTGCAGTTCTTAACAGTTTTTTTTTTAAAGCAGTTAAATATCTCTTTTTGACATTTTGTTATCACAAATATTATAGATATGTTATTCTCTGTACGATTTCATTTTTTTTCTTTATATTCAATGTATTTGGAGATGAAAAATTATAAAGAAATTAATATTCATAAATCTTGCAACCTACGTTGCTGTAAGCACAATGGAAACCAAATAGAAACAGTATATTTTAGTAATTGACAGATGTCAGTGTCAAGTATAATTTGCATAGTTTGTGAAATAATTTTACTAGAAATATATAATATTTTGCAGGACACTACCTTATCTGTGAGTAATTTATATAAAATACATAGAATAAACGGAAGGTCATGTGTTGGCCACATCAGATTTTATACAAATTTATGTCTGCTTCCGACATATTGAAAATTTGAATTAAAGTAACCAAATGCTTTTAGAATAGGTAAACATACTTGCACTGGGGTTTAGAAGATTTAGCATATTTTTTGATTGTTTTACAGCCACAAATTAAATATTTAGTTTAGGTGTTCCTAAGATAGGTAGATATAGGTTCCTTTTGAAACAAAATTTAACCGTAGGTACATGAATTATTAAATAAATATTATGATATAAAGACTATTTAATATATGTATCGCATCGTCTGACGCCTAGACGAAATAAATATGAAATTGATTTTCTAATAAAATAAAAATATTGACTGGCACTCTGAGCACTCAACTAAGAAGACTGAAGTACTTATACATTATATTAGCATATTTGCGTAAGTAATCGCTTGTAAAATTGGAATAACAATCATTATTTTTATTTAATAATTACCTACTATTTAACGCTGTTTTTGCTATACCTTAACTTATACGATCGCAGTTCAAAAGACAGAAATAAATTTTCAAGTTTATTTTTGATACAAATTACAATACTGATTTTGAATTTTTAAAATACTGAACTTTTTATTTCATTATACACCAATAAAATTTAAGCAGGAATAATGTTGCGAAGTGCTATGCACATCTCTACATAGTATAAAACTAGTGATATACCTTTGCTTCACCTAGGAGCAATATTGAATTTACCTCCAAAAGTTTTATTTAACCAAGTTCTTATAACATTTTGCAGAGATAAGTCGGCCGGGGGGCCGCGCTTCCTATAATATCCCCAAAACTATAAATACCGTATTTTAAAATTTTATATTTAAGTAATTTTCAGTTCTTATCCGAGTGTTCTAAAGTTGTTAACCATTGTTTTATATTCTTGTCTATTTTAAATTAATTTTAACCTAATTGTATGTCATTATTTATTTTATCTCATTTATTCTTCTATTCAATTCTGAGGAATGTTTTATCTATAATTTAATATATTGTGTTTTCTATGTAATGACATCCTAAAGAGACATTGATTAATCTTGAAGATGGTTATTGTAATGACAGAAACGGTGGTGTAATATAAATAAATTTTCTTCACTCAGGTTCATAATAATATATAAAAATAATTTAAGCGAGGTTTTTCTTTATCAGTAATAAATGCTTATGATTATTTTTTATAAATGTTTATCGAGATGTTTATAAAATCATTGTAGTAGCAGGGGTAGATGTATTTTAATACATAATTGTGTAATAAAAAATAATTATAATTTTATAAGTCACGCATTCACAAAATACTTATAACAGTATAATAATATAATAAGCTACCTGGCTATGTTGATTTGGTATTTAAAGTACCTACGTGTGACGAGCTTAAAAGCACGGCGCGATGCGTAGTGTTTTTTTTTACGTCATTTATACTTTGTAAGCACTTATGCCCGTATATTATAAGCTATTTTCTTATACCTGTATATTTATATCTGATTTGCGAATTCAGACAATAATTAAATCAGTCTAATAATTATTTTACATCTGTTAAATTGAAAAACTCGAAATTACTTTCCAGCATAATGAAAATTAATTAAAATTTGTTTAAATTATTTAGTATTTTTTAAGATCCAAAAATAATTTCCTATTTCGCGTTTACAAAGTTTCATATACTGAATGAAGAAAATCTAATGTAGTCAACACATTACCTGCCGTCAATTTTATATATTTTTAAATCCCTCTTGCAAAAGATTATATTTTTAGTAAAATTATTTCACGAACATATTTTGACCCTGACATCTGTCAATTAGTATAATTTGAATATCCAAATTGTTTCCATTGTGATGCTGCATAGACTGCAAGATTTATGAAACTTAATTTCTTTATAATTATTTTTCTCTTCCAACTATAGCAAATATAATGAAAAATTGTAACCTTGTAATATAATATTCTTTAATGTTTATAATAAAAATTTGGGTACTTCCGGTCGGGTTGACCAATTATAACCAAAATCTAATCAGCTCTTCATAAGGGTATACAAATTAAAAGTACGTAAAGAATTATAATTTTTGGAGTTTGCAGTTATCGAATAACGATTGTCACACACACACACACACACACACACACACACACACACACATATACAGACATCATCGTAAAAGTAGTAAAATTGTATTCTAGGGACTAAAATGTGCTTTTTCGTTAAAAACGGACTATGAATTTTTTGACCAAAGATAATATCTTATCTAAAGGCGACGGAACGTAGAAAAAATAATTCATTTAAAATTTGTTATTGTCATAAAATGTTTTTATCAAAGAAGTTATTGCATCCCTATATGACACAGTAACAAAATATCGGAACAATAAATAAATATAAAACTATTTTTCATGTTTAATGAATAAACTTTCGTCGTTTATATGTGGAAAAGTCTTTTTTTAATTGAGAAAATACGTTCTTAACCTTCGAGTTCTCAAAAAATAATTATATTATAAAAGTACATTATTTCTGCAAATTATCTTTATAAATTAAACAAAATAATATGGAAAATAATAGAAATCTTTATAATTTTACTCAGTGTTGACTAAATTCTTTAAAAATAATAATATAATATTTGATTATGCTATCATAACCAATTCAGGTTCATATTCTAAACATTTAAAGTGAAGAAATACTGAAAACTAAACGCACGAGTTACACATGCCATGTTGCCAAGTGTATGGACGTCAAATTGGCGGCGTATATTATGATGCGACGACAGCGCCACACACGGAATTTCGATGAACTAAATATACGGCTGTTAACAACAAAACAGTCATTTGACGTCCAAAATGAAAATTTGCAGGTAGACCCCCTACATCACGTAGATGCTAAAAATGTGAGAAAAACTGATTTGTAATTTGGCGTCCATATTCGGACGTCACTTTACGAAGGACGTCAAATTGTTGGGGATCTGGCAATGTACGGACGTTCGGTTGTTAGACTGATGAATATATATATATATATATATATATATATATATATATATATATATTCATCAGTCTAACAACCGAACGTCCGTACATTGCCAGATCCCCAACAATTTGACGTCCTTCGTAAAGTGACGTCCGAATATGGACGCCAAATTATAAATCAGTTTTTCTCACATTTTTAGCATCTACGTGATGTGGGGAGTCTACCTGCAAATTTTAATTTTGGACGCCAAATGACTGTTTTGTTGTTAACAGCCGTATATTTAGTTCATCGAAATTCCGTGTGTGGCGCTTTCGTCGCATCATAATATACGCCGCCGTATATTGAAAACCGAAAATCACCGCCAATTTGACGTCCATACACTTGGCAACATGGCATGTGTAACTCGTGCGTTTAGTTTTCAGTATTTCTTCACTTTAACTGTTTAAAGAATATGAATCTGATTTGGTTATGATACCATAATCAAATATTATATTGAGAAATTATTATTTTTAAAGAATTTAGTCAACACTGAGTAAAATTATAAAGATGTCTATTATTTTCCATATTATTTTGTTTATTTTATAAAGATAATTTTCAGAAATAATGTATTTTTATAAAATAATTATTTTTTGAGAACTCGTATTTTCTCAATTAAAAAAAATCTTTTCCACATATAAACGACGAAAGTTTATTCATTAAAACATGAAAAATAGTTTCATATTTATTTATTGTTCCGATATTTTGTTACTGTATCATATAGGAATGCAATAACTTCTTTGATAATAACATTTTATGACAATGACAAATTTTAAATGAATTATTTTTTCTACGTTCCGTTAATAAGAAAGATAAGAAAGATATTGTTTTTGGTCAAAAAATTCATAGTCCGTTTTTAACGAATAAGCACATTTTAGAGTCCCTAGAATACAATTTTACTACTTTTACGATGATGTCTGTACATGTGTGTGTGTGTGACAATCGTTATTCGATAACTGCAAACTCCAAAAATTACAATTTTTTACGTACTTCTCATTTGTATACCCTTATGAAGAGCTGATTCGATTTTGGTTATAATTGGTCAACCCGACCGGAAGTACCCAAATTTTTATTATAAACATTAAAGAATATTATATTACATGATTACAATTTTTCATTATATTTGCTATAGTTGGAAGAGAAAAATAATTATAAAGAAATTAAGTTTCATAAATCTTGCAGTCCATGCAGCATCACAATGGAAACAATTTGGATATTCAAATTATACTAATTGACAGATGTCAGGGTCAAAATATGTTCGTGAAATAATTTTACTAAAAATATAATCTTTTGCAAGAAGGATTTAAAAATATATAAAATTGAAGGCAGGTAATGTGTTGACCACATTAGATTTTCTTCATTCAGTACATGAAACTTTGTAAACGCGAAATAGGAAATTAGTTTTGGATCTTAAAAAATACTAAATAATTTAAACAATTTTTAATTAATTTTCATTATGCTGGAAAGTAATTTTGAGTTTTTCAGTTTAACAGATGTAAAATAATTATTAGACTGATTAAATTATTGTCCGAATTCGCAAATCAGGTATAAATATGCAGGTATAAGAAAATAGCGTATAATATACGGGCATAAGTTCTTACAAAGCATAAATGACGTAAAAAAAACACTACGCTTCGTGTCGTGCTTTTAAGCTCGTCACACGTAGGTACTTTAAATACCAAATCATCATAGCCAGGTAGCTTTGCTTTCTTTGTTGCTATGGTAGATTAATTGAAAAAATGAAAATAGTAAGTATGGGGTCTCGTGGCCGTGTGCCTGAGTGTCTGGTCGCGAATCTGGGGACCCGGGTTCGATCCCGACCGACGCCAAAAATTACATCGAATTTTAATGGCACAAAATTGACCCCTGTGGTGCACTCTCCACGCCATCTATAAGTGCCCGTGAGGTGACGCCTGGTAAGCGCCCGCACGGTACAAATATTCCATCATTACCAATATCTGTATACAAAGCAGATTGGCACACCCAGCAATGGGTAATATGCCGTGATGAAATATTTATTTATTTATTTATTTATGTAAGTATTGTCAATTGAAACAAAATTCTTGAAAATACTTTATTTTTATAATCGTCTAAAAAATATCTCGCTCGAAAGTAATATCGTATTGCTCGTGCATTCCCATTCGCACGTTATTATACTGTTATAAGTATTTTGTGAATGCGTGACTTGTAAAATTTAAAATTATTTTTTATTACATATTATGTATTAAAATACATCTATACCTGCTACTACAATGATTTTATAAATATCTCGATAAACATTTATAAAAAATAATCATAAGCATTTATTACTGATAAAGAAAAACCTCGCCCAAATTTTTTTATATATTATTATGAACCTGAGTGAAGAAAAATTATTGATATTACATCAACGTTTCTGTCATTACAATACCCATCTTCAAGATTAATCAATGTCTCTTTAGGATGTCATTACATAGAAAACACAATATATTAAATTATATATATAACATTCCTCAGAATTGAATAGAAGAATAAATGAGATAAAATAAATAATGACATACAATTAGGTTAAAATAAATTTAAAATAGACAAGAATATAAAAAATGGTTAACAACTTTAGAACACTATCGGATAAAAACTGAAAATTACGTAAATATAAAAATTTAAAATACGGTATTTATAGTTTCGGGGACATTATTGGAAGCGCGGCCCCCTGGCCGACTTATCTCTGCAAAATGTTATAAGAACTCGGTTAAATAAAACTTTTGGAGGTAAAGTCAATATTGCTCCTTGGTGAAGCCAAGGTATATCACTAGTTTTATACTATGTAGAGATGTGCATAGCACTGCGCAACATTATTCCTGCTTAAATTTTATTGGTGCATCGTGTATAATGAAATAAAAAGTTCAGTATTTTAAAAATTTAAAATCAGTATTGTAATTTGTATCAAAAATAAACTTGAAAATTTATTTCTGTCTTTTGAACTGCGATCATATAAGTTAAGGTGTACCAAAAACAGCGTTAAATATTACATGTGATACACATATACATTTCATTAAAAAATACTGTTATAGGATAGACAAACTTAATTTGACAAAACAAATATTTAATATGATCAAAATGCTTGAAATATGGATGGTAGTTTTCTTACTTGCAAATGAAACATATATGTATCTATGTGAATAATGTTTTTGAGATATGGAACAAAAAAAAATATTTCTTTTATATCTTATACGCTGAGGTACATATAAACAAGTTTATGAAAGATGTGAGAAAACTAGTAGGTAATTATTAAATAAAAATAATGATTGTTATTCCGATCATCCAATTTTACAAGCGATTACTTACGAAAATATGCTAATATAATGTATAAGTACTTCAGTCTTCTTAGTTGGGTGCTCAGAGAGCCAGTCAATATTTTTAATTTATTAGAAAATCAATTTCATACTTTTTTGGTCTAGGCGTCAGATGTTGCGATACATATATTAAATAGTCCTTATATCATAATATTTATTTAATAATTCATGTGCCTACGGTTAAACTTTGTTTCAAAAGGAACCTTGTAACTTGTATATATTTAGGAACACCTAAACTAAAAATTTAATTTGTGGCTGTAAAACAATCAAAAAATATGCTAAATCATCTAAACCCCAGTGCAAGTATGTTTACCTATTCTAAAAGCATTTGGTTACTTTAATTCAAATTTTCAATATGTCGGAAGCAGACATAAATTTGTATAAAATCTGATGTGGCTAACACATGACCTTCTGTCTTTTCTATGTGTTTTATATAAATTACTCACAGATAAGGTAGTGTCCTGCAAAAGATTATATATTTCCAGTAAAATTATTTCACAAACTATGCAAATTATACTTGACACAGAAATCTGTCAATTACTAAAATATACTGTTTCTATTTGATTTACATTGTGCTTACAGCAACGTAGGTTGCAAGATTTATGAATATTAATTTCTTTATAATTTTTCATCTCCAAATACTTTGAATATAAAGAAAAAAAATAATCAAATCGTACAGAGAATAACATATATTTGTGATAACAAAATGTCAAAAAGAGATATTTAACATAAAAAAAAAACTGTTAAGAACTGCAAATAAGAGTACTTCCGGTGTACCAATTATAGCCAAAATTTAATTAAGTCTTTATACGGACGTACAAAAGAATGAAAGAATTATAATTTTTGGAATTGTAGTTGTTGGAGTTATCGGAGAACTTTTTTCACACACACACACATACACAATCAAACACACACACACACACAGAGTGAGAGATGCGCACACATACATACGAGTATATACAGACATCATCGTAAAAATAGTAAAACGAAATTTTTGACCAAAGACAATACCTTCCTTACCTAAGGTAACGGAAGATAAAAAAACAAAATCACAGAGAGGAAGAACAAAATTATTTATTTTAATAAAATTACAAATAAATGTGACATTTACGTAGCAATGTTAAAATATTTTGCACATAAGGCGTATAAATATACATATCTGCAGACCCATTTTATTAAACATGCAGAACGAATTTTGTTTTATTTGATTTAATTGAAGAATTGCATGTAAATCAAATTTAAACAAATAGTTTTCAAAATATTAGTAAAAAATATAATTTAAAAAAAATCATAATCCCATGTTAGACGATTATGTTCGTATTCCATGTTAGTGCTACAGTACATAATATTTGGCAACAGTGCAGGATGCCCGATTGATAGCTTTTTGTAAACGTATATTAATTTTGGAGGCCAAATTGTCAGTAAAACGTACAAAAATATACGCGGGACGGCAAAAACCCGTATAAAGTACGGAAGTCAAATATACGTGTATATTGTTTTCTTTAAATACGAATTTTTCGAAATATCCTTATGCTCACATTATTAGGTGGGGTGAAACATTCTATATACTCGAAGAAGTAGACGCCTAGGACCAGTATTTCCCATAGACGCCAAATGCATGTTTCTATGTACGGAAGTCAAATTGATAGAGAGATGTATATATATATATATATATATATATATATATATATATTATATATATATATATATATATATATATATATATATGTAAATATGTATATATGTAAATATGTATATATGTATACATGTATGTATGTATTTATGTATGCGTGTCTCTGTGTGTATCTATGTGTGTGTGTGTGTGTGTGTGTGTGTGTGTGTGTGTGTGTGTCTATGTGTGTGTGTTACGAAAGTTTCGGATCGCATAACTTCAATACCACGATTCCAAAAATTATATTTTTTTCGTATTCCTCAAGTTTACATCCAGAAGAAGAGGTGATTAGATTTGGTTTATAGTCGGTCAACTGGAAGTACCCTCATTTGAAGATTTTAACAGTTAAATATCATTTATTGACATTTTACGTTATTATAACTTAGAGACTATATTATTCTGTGTACAATTTGATTGCATTTTATACTTCATATTCAATAGATATAGAGTTAAAGAATTAAAAAGATATTTCAATTACATAAATCAGCCAGCTATGCTAAACATGGAAACTGCTAATATATTCAGATAATTCAAATTGACAGATGTCAGTATCAATGAAAAGTAAATGAATGTGGCAAAGATGATGATGTTGAGAAAATGGAAAGATACGGTAAGGAATGAAAGAATAAGGGAGTAAATAAAGTAAATAAAAAATAGCAACCTCTAACGAATGGGAAAAGAAGAAGAGGAAGAAGAAGATGTCAGTGTCTAGTGCAATTTGCATAGTTTGTTTATGAAAAAATTTTACTGGAAATTTAAAATCCTTTGCAAGAAAATTTATGTATAGAATTTTTACATAATACACGGAAGTTATTGTGCCGGCCGCATCAGATTTTTTTATTATTGTTGGATTTCGAGATATGATGTCTATGTTTTAATTTTTATGTGGACAACATATTGGAAAGTTCCACCATTGAAAAAGCTAATTTTATTAGCATTCAACGATGGATTATTTGTATATGTTCATTTGTTTCAAACCGCAAAAATGCAACAATTTTTAAATGAGTTCAAAACAATGGTTTAGCAACGAAACAAATGAATTCATCACGCAGGTATTATCTTTTGTTTAATTTTAAGATTTCATAAATATTTTGCATACATAGCGTTTTCAAATTTCGTTATAAATATGTCATTACCTACTGTGACGTCCAATAAAATTATTGTAATTATTTGAAATTAACAAGACTTTATAAAAATATTTATGAATGGTACTAAATAAGGAAATTATTAATGATTTTTTTCATTACAACAACCCAACAATTTTTTAATTTATAAATTTAATAATTGTTGCATTATTGCTGTTTGAAACAAATTAACACAGAAAAATTATACATCGTTGAAAGCTAATAAAACTCTCTTTTAAATGGTGCAACTTTCCAATATGACGTCCATATAAAAATTAAAACTTGGACATCATTTCTTCATAGGGTGTATCACGGAAAGTGAAACAGGCGTTTAACATGGGAAATTAGTTTTCCCGTGCTCATTCTCCCCTAATTATTTTAGACAAAAAGTTGTAAATGGATGTTTCTACATCCCAATTAATAAAAAAATTCATTTTGGCTACTTCATAACTGCAGAAATAAAATTTGAAAATTCACGGAATTACAGTTTAATAGTACTAGCCATGGAATTAGAAACAAGAGAGGAATAAAAGTGTAACGTTTTATACGTCAAATTATTAGTATTTATTTAGAGAAATTGTAATAATATCAACATTAGAGTTAATTATTTTCAAAAATGAATAATTATTCAAATGAAAAAAAGTTACAAATAATTAAATGGCATTATTTTGGCCATAGTTTACGGTAAATTCGAGATTATATTTGTGCTATTTGGCAAAATCATGATTTTCCGGGGTTGTCTACTATTCAACGATTTATTGCCAAGTTTGAGAAGACAGGTACTTAATTTAAAAAAAGAGGAAGAAAATATCGAAAACTACAATGAAAATGCAGAAAATGTTCTTGCTTTAACAGAATTGGAGCAAACAATAAGTGTGAGAGAAATTTCCAGGGAACTGAATATTCATTTTACGACAGTTCATAGAATTCTTAAAAACCAAATACATTCGTTTCAAATTTCAAAATCATCATCAACGGTCATAATTACCGATATTGGTCCGAAAATAATCCACATAATATTATAGTCTCGGAGACAATCAGCCCGATTCTGTATCACGTTACAAGATTGTTACTGCATAACAACGTTACTATTAAATAACACTTATAGCAACACTTGAAGTAACTTAGACCTATTTGCCTATTCTGTAACGTTTGTTACCAGTTAGATTGCTATGAATGTTATCACTCAGTAACTGTTATTAAATGTATAGTGAAGTGAGATGCAATATAACTTTGCGCAGGCGCAGAGCAGCAATTTGAAACGTTTGACGTGTGTGTTTGCGTGTTAGGTTATTGTATTGTCAACTGTGTTTTAAAGCAAAGTGAACTGTAGAAATATGTCTGGAAATAAAAAAACACCCAGAAACAGAAATGTTAAAACCAGTAACGAACAATTAGAGATATTATTGAACTTTATTACAGAGAATAAAATGCTAATTGATGGTAAAACCCATCCACTAAAACCATCGGAAATAAAAAAATTATGGGAAGACTTAACAAAACAGTTATGTATTAACAGAGGAGCAACAAAATCGTGGGACGAATGGAAAAGAGTAAATTTTATTTAATAAAAAGCTTCTTTTATATTATGTAATGAATTTCATCTAGTTTTTACAAGTTTGGAAATGCAAAACTAAAGCAAAAGGTCGCAAACTAAAATTGGAACAAACGGGAACCGGTGGCGGCGCTTCCACAATTCCGCCACTTACAGATTATGAGGAAAGATTGATGGCACTTGTCGGGTGGAATACGATAGAGGGGTGCAATGAAGTGGCGGAGGAATTAATTCCCGAAAAACCAGACTCGTCACCTCTATACGCCCCTCAATTGGAAGGTACTATATGTTTAATTTTTTATGTGTAAACATTAGCTTTCGGTTCGCGTTTAGCACTTCACAGCGCTGAGTGGCGATCCGCATCACTCGCACCATTTTTTTTTTTTTTTAATAATACCAATTTAAACAATAAAAATGTAATAATTAACAATTTTATTTAAACATGTAAACTATAAAGTAAAGAAACTACTAAAGTTATATAAATAATACAATTTGCAGAGATTATATTTATGGACGACGACAATACTCAATTAGTAGAATCCAACAGCAGCAACGAAGAAAGGTTTGAAAAATTGCCGGTACTGGAAAATCAAACTCCAATCAAAACCAAAATAACCCGACCGAAATTTAAAATTTCCCGTCCAACAAATAAAAGTTAGTAGTTTTAACATTTTATTACAAAAATTACATGTTCCATTTTTTTAGCACATACTAAGACATCAAAATTATCTACATTAGAAAATGCAGCAAAGGTATATTCAGACAGCTCTGAAAATTTTGCAAAATCTGCTGCTCTTATTGCAGACAGCGTCGAAAAACTCGCTGAGGCAATTTCGTTGTATGCCACCGCATTACTAGGAATGGTAGAAGTTGAAAAAGAAAAATTAAAGTCTAAAGAAGAATAATAATAATTTATTTTCTTTAAATTATTTTCAAATCCTATATTAAAATTTAGTTCTTATTTTTAGTTTTTAATAATTTAAACAAAATTTATTTTTATTATTTACGTACCAAGTTGTGGTTTTAAGTTTAAGATTATAAGTATAACCAAATATTCTCAGGATAATTCTTTAATTTTTGTCTGTTTATAGCGGTGCACATAATAGTATATAAGTATATAGGTATTTGTGTTATATTGAAAAATCGAACTTATTATACATTGTCAAGATGAAATACATTATAATTATTTTCTAAAATGTTGACTAATCTTCTTCTAATTCGAAGACCTTCCGCATAATAATCTATTTCATCATCTACTTGTGGTTCCTGTTCTTCGTCTCCATTGTCGTTATTTATATCAAAATTATTCATTTGATCAAGACCATTATCATTATCGTCAATATCTAAATCTATATTATGTTGGCGGCAGAGATTATGTAATACTGCACAAGTGTAAATAATTTTTGCAGATTTTTCATGGTTATAATGAAGTGTGCGATGCTTCAAAAGGCATCGAAATTTTTGCTTCAATACACCAAAACACCTTTCAATTGAGTTACGTGCAGCACAATGCCTGACTGTAAATCGACCTTCGGCTGTATTATCAGCTACATCTGTTATTGGTGTGATAAGCCAAGGTTGTAATGGGTATCCACTATCTCCCAACAACCAGAAATTTCGAGAACCTTGTTCAAATTTTCTTCGCAGGTGTCGATGTACTGTAGACATGGTCCAAATAGCCGAATCATGAGTCGATCCTGGGTACCTCGCATTTATTGCAAGTATTTTTAGTTCAGAATCACAAATCTTAAATATAATAAGATTATTTATAAACATCAAATGTAACTCTAAAAATAATCCTTACCGCTTGCACGTTTATGCTGTAATAACCTTTTCGATTGTAATAGGTAATAGTTGGATTTTCTTCCGTATCAACAGGAGCAATGATTGCTACATGGGAGCAATCAATTGCGCCTATTACATTTGGAATTCCAAATTGATCCTCATTTCTAAAACAAAAGTGGTGTATCAAAATACGAATAACCTTAACTTTGGCTACGAGCGGCAACATGTAAAGAATTTAAAACTTTGACAAATTATTTAATTAGGCAAGTAAGAAATATTGATATTTACAGTTGCTTAATACGATTTATATCTTCTTCTGTCACTGGAAACTTTACATATCGTGGTAATAAATTGTTTGCAAAAATTGTGGTTATTTCCTCTACTATTCGGCTTACTACTGGTTGACTTACAGATAAGTTTAAGTCTTCGCCCACTGTTACTTGATACCCTCCATGAGCCACAAAATTTAAAGTAACCAAAAGCTTAAACAAAAAATAATAATAATAAGAACAAACTTATAAAGAGAGAATTATGTAATTAGGTTGTTATACAAATACTTTTATATGAATTGGTACAGCTGTTATGCGCTGTGATACTTGGACAAAAGGATTTATTTCTTGTAAAAGATGATTCACAAGGACTTTTGGAAGTCTGAATAATTTTTTAAAAAAATTATCAGGCAATGTAAATGAATCACCGTGATCTCTCAGTATTCTTTTCTGTAACCGAATTCTGTTTCTGAAAGTTAAATTAAACATTTAAGTATATATATTTTTCTTTTCTCTTAACCTAATATCATAATTATAAACTTACCTATTTTCATTATGCTCCAGAATACGAAAAAATTCGAAATTAAACAATGCACCTGCCATTTCAAAGCAAATAATAGTATATTGTAAATGTTACTATACTTCTAATAACCAAATTTTCGTTGTTGCTGTCAAAGTAACAATTTTAATTACAAGTTACTACAAATATAGTAACAAAAACAGTTACAGAATACGAATATATTCAATGTTACTATTTTTGTTATTGACCTTGTATTCAGTAACATTTTTAGTAACAAAATCGTAGTTACACAGTTACAGAATCGGGCTGAATATCTACAAACTGTAAATGTATGGGCAGCAATTTTGGGAGATAAAATCATTGGCCCGTTCTTCATTAAAATAATAAATTCGGAGTCATATTTGAATTTATTAATGAATGTTGTTGGGCCAGAAATTTCCGAAATAAAGAAAATGTGTGGTTCCAACATGACGGCTGTCCTGCACATAGCACAAGAGAAATTGTGGAATATCTGAATCAAACATTTCCTGAAAGCTGAATAGGGCGAATTGGACCAATTAACTGGCCAGCATGGTCGCCTGATTTAACTGCGTGCGATTTTTTATGGGGGTCATTTAAAAACTAATGTTTATAACAAAGACACCAAAAGTAGAAGAACTTAAAAATGCTATAACACAAGAATGTCAAAAAGTAAATAATAGACAAATAAGTAAAATTCGGCAAAGTTTCTACAGTAGATTGGGTTATTGTTTAGTACAAAACGGAGGATTGTTTGAACATCTAATATAATTTAAGAATATTTTCAGTTTGTTGTTGTTTATTGAATTGAACTTAACATTAATTAATTGTTAGTGTTACTTTATTTTATTTTATGAATCTAAAACAATAAATCTAATTAAACCTTTTGCTTTATTATTATATTATTATTAAATTTCTATTTAGAAAATTAATATTTACTACGTATAATATTTATTTTGACAATCATTATTCTGACACTGACGTAATAAAACGTTACGCTTTTGTTGATCTCTTGTTTCTAATTCCATGGCTAATACTACTAATTGTAATTCCGTGAATTTTCAAATTTTATTTCTGCAGTCATGAAGTAGCAAAAATTTCGCCTATATCTAGTGACCAATGGATTTTTTCGTATCTCATAGATTTCGAGACCCCATGTTAGACAAGTTATCTTGGCCATCCTGTACATGAGTTTGTGTTATCTCAGTTAATTGTTTTTCTTTAAAAGAAAATCGATTATTACTAATAATTTCAAAAGAAAGAATATTTGTCGTAAATTTGCTATAAAACTTTAAACGTTTATTCTTTATTCACTTGAATGCTAAAAACAATCTTAATAAAAATGTCTATTTTGAATCAAATGAATATATTCGTATAAAGTTACAAAAGGATTTGTTTGAAGGCTGTACACAATGGTTGACGAATAACAGATGAATTTCGAACTTTCATTGTCTTCATTTTTTGAAATACACGACGTTTCGATTGATAATATCTTCAATTGTTATCAAGTGATCATGATTGAAGATATTATCAATCCAAACGTTCTGTATTTTATAGAATAAATACAATGAAAGTTTGAAATTCATCTGTAATTCACTTGCAAAAGGATTATAAAATTATACCTAGTTAGTTTCTTAGTACTATTTTCATTTCGTTGGAGGTATATGTAAATATTTAAATATAAGTGTGCAATTTATATAATATCAATAAATCCGCAAGTATAGTTTGGTTTACAGAAGATGACAATTCAAGGCTATTTGTTCGAAGAAAGAATTAACAACATTTTATATAGCGGTAGTATAGCAACATTATGTATTAGAAACAGATAGATTATTTGACGTATGTCTACGTGATTTATGCTATATGACAGATATACGTTCCATATTCACATTGCTCTCTAACACACTAAAAATAATAGGAATGTATGTCGATGAGTTGCTGGTATGCAATTATCTATTGAACTGCCCTCTACGTTAAGGCAAATCCAGTGGCGGAGTTTGTTTTTTGAATTTGACGCATGATTTGACGTTTAATCAAAATCAACGAATAAGTTTCTAATTTTGTTCCGCGATTTAATTAAACATAATCATGGGTGAGAAAGGAAAAACTTTGCGAAGGCAAGCTATTCAATTTGTGCATAATGAACACGAATATTTTCAACGGGAAAGGGAAAATAATGGACCATTATTAGATTTTCATCAGGTGCAGCAGGTAATATATGTGAATATATATTTTTAATTTCTTTAAAAATTGAAATTGCTAGACAAAAAAGGTTTCATGATTAATAAATGAAATTTAGCAAGTATTTCATTTTAACGTACAGCAGATGCGCTACAAATATCTGAAACCACAGTAAACAGGTATTAAAACGTGTTAATAATATCGAAAATGAAGAACAATTAACTTCTTCTGGAAAAAAAAAACAACACAGAAAATCAAGTGCAACAGCTGATCTTGATACTTTTAACACCGATGCAATTAGAAGAATAATATATGAAATGTATGCTAACAGTAAGTAGTTTATTACTTATTTTCAAAATATTTATTTATATCATTGTTTTCAGTATTTTTGTAACTATACATAGGTGTTGTATCTTTATGTTCATTATTATATCAAAATAAAATATATCTTTGAAAATGTGTAGACGTTTAACATTTAATTTTGAAGGATTAAAATGTATCCACAAATATTATACCTAGTGCATGCTTATGTGTATGGAATGTAGTGAAGTTATTTGCAAGTAATATTATACCAGATAGTTTGAAAATGACCTTGAATTGTCATATTTTGTGAACCAAACTATACTATAATATAATTGAGTATAAATAAAATAGAAACTTTATATTTAAACAGCAGATTATTATACGTGCATACTTAATTATTGTAATGCAAAGAACATATAATTTGTTAAAATTGAATGTTTTATAATAAAAATATTTCTTAAAGTAACGTTAATGGTGTTTTGAAAAATTTAAAGAGAAAATCTACTGAATATTGCTTTGCCATTTAACGGAAGGAATCTTTATGTAGTTGCACAGACTTGAAAACTCTTTTATCTCTGAAGTTACACGTGACTGCACATTATGGATACTAAGGTACAGTAAATCGCCATAAAAAACCAAATTTAAAATTTCCTGGTTGTAAAATCGTGTACCTGGAAGAACTCTGATTTTTAATAACTATTTCGAAGGAAGTTTTAGTTTATAATTTAGCTGTTCGATATTGAATTTCAATTTACTTCTCCGCCTTTCAATTTCCCTGCGTGAGGCGTGTTTCGTGGAAAAATAAGTTTTCTATTAGAGGTTTACCTGCATAATCTCCTACTTCGTCATAACACTTTAATATCACGAAATACAAACGCATGCTAGTTGTCGCACAATAGCTGCCAACGAATAACAACTGCCAATCTTAGAAATTGTAAGTTAATACTCAATTTATTGACGTAATGCTCGAATTCTTATCTATTTAAGCTGTTCGAATTAAACGTTTTTTTTTTTTATTATTATTTCAGTGTCTTCATTAGTCTATAAGCACATTAAAAACATTTCGTTAATAAGATCTATAAACGCACTGCTTTGGCACTTTTCGTTGCCTAAAGGTCATATGACTGGTTTTACAAAACTCAATCAGCAATGAATTTTCATCTGTGAAGTTAAGATTTTTAGTGGGAAGCGCCACCAACATAAATGATAAAATGCACCAAGAGCACCAAGTCTTATTTTTGGCAAATCGTATTTCTTAAAAATCTGAACAAATTATATAATTACGTCAATGGGAAAAATCAGTTGTGGCCAGCACAATACCTCTCGCCACTTCGTTTTTTTGGTTAAGTATAGGGCGCTAACAGTCATGTTACATTGTTGGTCTTGACAAGCAGATGTGGAGGCCCGTTTCAGAATTATAATTAGTAATTATGTACATAAATGTCAGAATTTTTCATTAAAAATGTGAAGATTTTCTAAATTCATGTAGTTAATTTGCCACCAGGAGTGTGGAATTAATTGACTTGTCGAGGAAAATAAATCACATGGAATTGGAAAATCACTAAATTTTGAATGAGAAATTATGATATAATACATCTATATACATAATTACTAGCTATAATTCTGACACATGACTGCTCGCACCTTAATGTATTTAACATTTCTTGTATACTTACACTCTAAACCAAAAATTCTACTTATATCTATTCCATATATTTAGATTTTTTTAAGTTAAATTCATTCTATGAAGAAATTTTGTCCTACTCTTTTAATTTTTCGAGATGTTTCCAATTCATTGTCGGAAGTAACAGCATATATGAAGGGTATGTGTAATAACCTATAATATTAAATATTAAACTATTAATGCAATAAGAAATAATATAATGTATGTACTTCCTAGAAAAAATCTTCAGTAATGTCTCCGGATTTCTGACACTGATATTTTTTGACAATTTAAATTTTCAACTATTTTCCATGGCATTCTTTCGGCTGATTTATTACAACAGATTATTTTATATATTATATTTCTTTTATCTCAAATTCTATAGAATATATAATAAAATATTTAAATGTATCACATAGAGAATTAAATTTTCTTTAATATTACCACGAAAAAAAAAAAATATTTAGAAGAATTTTTTCAAGAATCTTCTACTTCCGGTTGTCCAATTGTTACCAAAACCTTTTCAGATCTTCCCATGAATCTCCGATTGGGAAATACGTAGTTAAACAAAGTTAAAGTCTTATAGTTTTTGAGTAATCGTCCTTCCAACATCCCACATACACACACATACACACACATCCACACACACACACAGACATCATCGTAAAAATGTTAAAATCGGATTGTAGGGACCTTAAAACGTGCTTATTCAATAAAATCTGGATATGCGATTTTTAGCATGAATCCAATACCTCTCTTAGCGAGAGGTAAAAATGGTATAAAAAACATAATACAACCTTTTAGTTTATGTTCTATATATTAATTTAAAACCCAATGTTTCGGTACTGGATTTCGCCTTACTCCTCGACGTATTCCTGTTGAAGATATTGTAACTACTGTCGAATCTGCTGTTCAAAAGTTACCAGAAAAAGATGCTGAAGAAATTCGAGTAGATATGGCTAAGATTATGAAGTTACGGCCTCCAATGTACTACCTACCGAAAAATGACTTTAGAGCACGTAAAAATGATGAAATAATGAAGATTTGATTATTTTATATTGCTGTAATTTTTTTAAGAAAAAATATGCGACCGTAAATTTTATGTACCGTTCAGAAATATCTAAACCTGAATTTTAATAAAAAAATCTGTTGTGGCAAGCACAATACCTATCGCCATTTTCATTTTATGCTGCATGTGGCGCCAGCAGTTATGTGACTTTGTTGGCCTTGGCAAACATATGGGGACCCGTGTCAGAATGATAGCTAGTAATTATGTACATAGGTGTCAAGTATCATAAGTTTTCATTCAAAACATTATGATTTTCCAAATCCATGTGGATTATTTTCCTCGACAAGTATATTCCATACTATGGATGACAAATAAACGTCAGAATATTTTTGAAATTTTCAATAAAAAGTTATGACATATGACAATTGTGATATCTATGTAAATAACTACTAGCCGTCATTCTGACACGGATCCTCATAATATCTGCTTGCCAAGGCCAACTAAGTAAGATGACTGCTCGTGCCCTATAATTAACGAATTTAACATTTCTTGTACACACATAATTGAAATTGTATATCTTCTTTCGTTATATGAGAAATTTTGTCCTACTATTCTAATATGTTCTAAATTCTTCAAATTCATTGGCGGTATTAGCAGTATTTCTTAAGGATGTATGTAATATTACCATACCTATAATTTAAATACAAATTTAATTAATTCTTCTGAAAAAAATTCTCAAACAGCTTCAAGGTATCTCTGATAGGGATGTTCGTAATAATGACGTAACATTGAAACTCACTAGAAGAATTTCTAAGATATGTCGGTTTTTTATAATTTCAATAAAGTATTTGGTATTCTTGACACATTAATTTTTAATGTATAGTCTTATGAGATTATCTAAATATTTAAATAAATCATAAGTGTAAGAATTGTCACATATTTAACCGTGCTTATTGGATCCTTCTTCACATTTAGGTAAGCAGGATCTTCTAATATAAGGTTGGCTTTTCAAATATATCCCTCCAGTGGACGGCTGGTTTCAAAATAACACCAGCGAACGGGTGAGGTCTGTCAGGCCAATATTTGGAATACGTATTAAAAAAAATCTATGTAGTTTTTCTTAACTGTTTTCCGGTTTTTCACAAAATTCTAAACAATAAAATATATATAAAAAAATATATTTGTATACAGTAAATAAACTATTTTACTAAAATTACGTAAATAGAAATATTTAAAATAGTCTCGACACAACACAAGAGGCGGTAAAGAAGTTGATCATTCAGCATTAATTTCTCTCTGCGCATTCACGGCAACATGCTATAACATGTACCAAGCACAACCAACATTTGTAAAAACTGTAACAATACCGGGTCTTCCTCCATTAGATAAGGGGGATTCCCCCGAAATTTTTAATATGGAGTTTTCACATCATATTGATTAGAAGAGAGAAAATCTCGAGGGAAATGCTAAAAAATAAATGAAAATGCGAATTTGATTTTTTTATTAAATGTTACATGAGCGAATGGGTGAGGCCTATCAGCACATTTTATTTTTTTCATAAAAACTGTAAGATACATTGTTGATTTTTACCTCTCGCTAAGAGAGGTATTGGATTCATGCTAAAAATCGCATATCCAGATTTTATTGAATAAGCACGGTTTAAGGTTCATAGAATCCGATTTTTACATTTTTGCAATGATGTCTGTGTGTGTGTGTGTGGTAGGTTGTTGGAGATACAATTTCTCAAATTCTATAAGACTAAAGACCTGTTTGACTACGGATTCCTCAATCTAACAGTAATGGGAAGAGTTGAATAGGTTCTGGTAACAATTGAACAACCGAAAGTGGTAGTTTCTAAAAAAGAAATTTTTAAATATTATTTTTTGAAAATTAGTTACTACAAATAATTTCTCAATCTGACACATTTAATTTTTTTATTATATCTCGTATAGGTTTGGAGATATGGAATATAATAATATAAAATAATCTGTTGTAATAAATCTCGTTGCCTAAAAAACAGTTGAGACATTTAAATGTTTGTAATTGATAGATAAATGTAAAATGTCACTCTCAAAAATCAGCAGATTTACTACCATTACTGGAAGGTTTTTCTGGGAGGTACGAGTATATTTAATATATATATATATATATATATATATATATATATATATATATATATATATATATATATATATATATATATATATATATATATATATATATATATATATATATATATATAGGGTGTAACACCAAAGCCGACCACCGCGATTATTTTCTTTATTATTTTAGTTACAAAGATATATAATAAAACAAAGTTGTAAGAGACCAAGGGAAACATGTCATTAGAGAAGAGAATATTTTTTTAAACCAGTTGTTCTCAAGTTACAACATAAAGTTATATTTTTTCAAATGGGATTATACATATTTTTTATGCCTATTCGATACAGTATTTTTTTCTGAATTCAACCATGAGATTATTTTATATCCTTACATAACAAAAATATTGAGAAAGATTTAATTGAAATTTAAATAAATTTAATTTTTATAATTATTTTTCAGTAGGCTATGAATGAAAAACAATTTCGCTTAATTTAAATGAAATAAATATTTGTTAAAAACGTTATAAACAGTGTTCTATTTGATTTCTATCCTAAATAATTCAAATTGACAAATAGTAGTTTTTGTTTTTCATACCTAGCCTACTGAAAAATGACTAGAAAAATCAAATTTACTTAAATTTCAATCGCATTTTTTTCAATATTTTTATTATGTAACGATTATAAAACTGATACATGGTTGAATTCAGAATAAAATACGCTATCGAATAGGCATAATATGTATAATCCCATTTGAAAAAATATAACTTTGTATTGTAAATTGAGAACCGCTGGTTTAAAAAAATTAGTTTCTACTTAAATGGGATGTCCCCCTTCGTCTTCTACAATTTTGTTCTATAGTATTTTTTTGTAACTATAATAATAAAGAAAATAATGGCGGTGGTCGGTTTTGATGTTACATTCTGTATATATATATATATATATATATATATATATATATATATATATATATATATATATATATATATATATATATATATATATATATATATATCAACTATGGTGAAAATGTAGCGAAAGTTATTTATTTTGGGAAGTGGTCCAATGATATCCATATGAATGTGTGTGACATTGTTTGCACCATGTGTAAATATTTTTTGACATATGGGGCCAGAAATATTTAGAGGAGATTATTTTGTTGGAAGCTCTATAAGAGGAATGTGATAAACTATGGAATTTATTAAAAAATGTTTGACGGAATTTTGGAGGTAAATAAGGTCTTGGATGACCTTTACTTACCTCACAAAGAAGTTTTATGTCTAGAAATGGTAAGCACATTTCTTTGAGGGAGAATTTTGAATTCTCGGTTTTTGACAGTAAGTTGGTTAGTTCGGTGTCAGAAAGTTGTGCTTGATGAATTTTTTGTGGTGTTATTTCTTGTAAAGAGATAGTTTCGATACGTGAAAGTGTATCAGCCACTATATTTTCTTTACCCTTAATGTACCTAATGTCGGATGTAAATTGTGCGATGTAGTCTAGGTTTCTAAATTGTCGAGGGGTTCTTTCCGTTTTGATGAATAAGGAGGTTGATAATGGCTTGTGATCGGTTAAAATAAAGATTTTTTTTCCTTGTACGACGTGTCTGAAATGTTTGATAGCTAAGAATGCTGCTAACAATTCTCTGTCAAAAACTGAGTAGTTCATTTCTGCTTTTGGGAGTTTTCTGGAAAAGAAACCCGGTGGTTCCCATGTGTTATTGGAAAATTGTTGTAGGACGGCCCCTACCGCGAAAGAAGATGCATCTACTGAAATTGACAGTTGGGCTGAATGATTTGGAAAAACTAATGAAGAAGCGGATGCTAATTTATTTTTGGCGTTATTGAACACTTTTAGTGTGGATTCTGTCCAGGCTAAAACTTCATTTTGTTTTTTGTGTAAAATCATTTCGTAGAGTGGGTAAAGAGTTGGTGCAAAATGTGGGATGAATCTGTGGTAGTAGTTGATCATTCCTAAAAATCTGTGTAAGCCTTTACATGTATTGGGTGGTGAAAATTCAAGAATGCTTTTAACTCTGTCATGTGCTGGTTTGATTCCGTCTTTTGTTATGTTATGTCCTAAAAATTTTAAAGATGTAACGTTAAATTCGCATTTTTCTGGTTTGATTTTAATGCCAAATGAATTGAGTCTTTCGAGTAAAGTTTTAAGGTGAGTATAATGTTTGTTTTGATCTTTACTTGCTATCAAAATGTCATCAATATATACGAAAACGAAATCGAGATCATATAATATTTCGTTCATAAATCTTTGAAAAGATTGAGCTGCATTTCTAAGGCCAAATGGCATTCTAGTAAATTCGTATAGGCCGAAGAGTGTTGTGATGGCTGTTAAATAAATATCTTCTTCCGCGACTGGAATTTGATTTTAGAAAAAAAAATGCAGTTGTGTAAATTGTTGTGGAATGAGTGTATGTGTGGTAATGGGTATCTATCTGGGATTGTTGCTAGATTTAGGGCTCTGTAGTCACCACATGGTCTTCAATAGTTTTGTTCTTTTTTGGGAACCATGTGGAGGGGTGAAGAAACTGATAGGCAGAAGTTCTGCAAATTCCTAGTTTAATCATGTCGTCGAATTCTTTTTTGGCGATTTTAAACTTTTCGGGGTTTAATTGTCTTGGTTTTGCATGTGGTAATTTGCCGTTGATAGCTATATGATGTTTAACTTGGTGAACCACTGGTTCGTTGAAATTAATGGAGGAAGTAATGTTAGGAAATTGTTTTATTAAATTTGTTATTGTCTTATTGTGTGAGTTAATTTTTGGTGTATGACAACCAAAAAACATAAAAATACATGGGTTGCTTTAGAAAATAAATAAATAGCAACAATGAAACATATAAGGTTGCTTTACAAAATAATAATTTTAAACATAACATTTGAAATAAGAAAATGAATGCATCTGTGCTGGCGTGGGTAACATAGTGATAACATTTAAAATTGAATTACCCGCGCTGGCACAGGAGGAAGACCCGGTATTGTTACAGTTTTTACAAATGTTGGTTGTGCTTGGTACATGTTATAGCATGTTGCCGTGAATGCGCAGAGAGAAATTAATGCTGAATGATCAACTTCTTTACCGCCTCTTGTGTTGTGTCGAGACTATTTTAAATATTTCTATTTACGTAATTTTAGTAAAATAGTTTATTTACTGTATACAAATATATTTTTTTATATATATTTTATTGTTTAGAATTTTGTGAAAAACCGGAAAACAGTTAAGAAAAACTACACAGATTTTTTTTAATACGTATTCCAAATATTGGCCTGACAGACCTCACCCGTTCGCTGGTGTTGTTTTGAAACCACCCATCCACTGGAGGGATATATTTGAAAAGCCAACCTTATATTAGTAGATCCTGCTTACCTAAATGTGAAGAAGGATCCAATAAGCACGGTTAAATATGTGACAATTCTTACACTTATGATTTATTTAAATATTTAGATAATCTCATAAGACTATACATTGAAAATTTATGTGTCAAGAATACCAAATATTTTATTGAAATTATAAAGAACCGACATATCTTATCAGAAATTCTTCTAGTGAGTTTCAATGTTACGTCATTATTACGAACATCCCTATCAGAGACACCTTGAAGCTGTTTGAGAATTTTTTTCAGAAGATACTGTGAAACTTTTTCGACATTGTTTAACGTCAAGCTTGTTCGTTTTCAACAATGAATGCTACAGACAAGTTGATGGTGTTGTAATGGGTAATCCTCTGTCTCTTTGTATAGCTAATTATTATATGGAGTTCTTTGAAGTATTAGCTTTGGATTCTACTACGATGAAACCTTCATTATGGTTAGGTTATATTGTTGATGTTTTCGCTATTTGGCCCCATGCATGTTAAAACTTATCCATTTCCTTGAAGCATTTGATTAACACCCATGAAAATATTATGTTTACCGTAGTAGTCGAAGAAAATGACATTATTCCTTCCCAGGATGTATTACTGAAAAGAAAAGATGATTGTTCCTCACTACAGTGTGTTCAAAAAAATTCTAACTCGGAGTAGGCACAAAATGTTATCAAAAAATAAATGGTTTCCTTTTTGAATCTTATTTTAGAAATGGAAATAAATTAGAAAACGGCGAATGACAATATACTGCATCATTCTCTATTATCTTTTCTCATTAAACTTACATTTCAAGCTCAATTTTGACAATCGTTGAAAATATGACTTGAATTGAATAATGATCAGACATACGTTTCTCTGTTCATAGCCTTTTTTTAACATACTATACATTCAGTCTACAGGAAACCTACGCACACTAATCAATATATTAATGCCAATTCACATCATCATCCTCAGAAATATGGCACTATTAAATGCCTAATGAGAAAAACTTCCAAAATTTGTTATTAAGAGAAATTATAAGACATGAATGAAATTAAGAATATTTAATGACTAATAGATTTTCTAAATCTTCTATCGAAAAATATCTACCAACAATGCTAAGGACAGGAACATATTGTTTGTTTTGCTTCCTTATGTCAAAAACCTCACGGACAAGATTGGTAAATTTCTTCGTAAGAAGAACATGTTACATTGGTTACTTGTTGCTATTGTTATTATTTATTTATATATGTTTTTTAATCATTTATAAAAAACATGTTTTATAAGGCCTGATATAGCACTCTTCCATTGTAAATTGTCTAAAAAATTCTGAGCCTCAACATATAGATGTTACTATTAAAACTAATTTGTTACTACTATTTTACATGTTATGATAAATTTCTCCAAAAAATTCTTCCATTTTGAATGCTCAGTTATTGTTTGACAATCATTTGTGTCAACCGATGTCAGTGTGTTTTTGAAAATGGAAAAAATACAATGTCATGTCGAGTTTAAAAGGCAGTACACCTGCACTTTTTAGGTAAGTTCTTCTTGGTAGTTGCTACTAATTTCGCTGTAGCAGAATGCTAATCGCAACCATGCAGAGTAAAAATGAGAAGGTATTTTTAATTGTAAAACTAGTATAAAAAATCTGATGTGGACAGCACAATACCTTCCGACAATCCTGTGTATTATGTATAAATTCCATTATTATAATTTTTGGAATCATGGTATTGAAATTATGCGATCCTAAACTTTCATCACACACACACACACACACACACACACACACGCACACACACACACACACACACACACACACACACACACACAAACACACAGACACACATTCGTACATACAAACATATCGCAAAAATGGTAAAATTGTATTATGTGGACCCTAAAACGTGCTTATTCACTAAAAACTTATCAATAATTTTTTTGACCAAAGACAATACCTACCTTACCTAAAAGTGACGGAAGGTAAAAAAGGATATTGAAAGAATATAAGATAAAAAATCTGTTGTGGCCATCACAATACCACTCACGCCCTTTCCATTGTGGTATATATTGTATTTAACATTTCTTGAACACACAAAAAAATCAATTACACCTAATCTTTATATTTACGTATTTTCTATCATTTTAAATTCATTCTATGAGCAAGTTTTCTCCATTTCTTCTAAATGTTCGAGGTTTTTCCAATTCATTAACAGGAATGGCGTTATTTCTGAAGGGTTCATGTAGTATACCTATAATTTTAAATATATAATTAATAATACAATAAGAAATATTAAATATCGTTCCCAGAAAAAGCCTTCAGTACTATCACTGAATTTTTGACACTAACATTAGTGACATTTATCTGTCAATTACGGAAATTTTAATTTCTCAAGTAGTTACCATAGAGATGTTTGGGCTGTGAGCAGGCTATGACATTTACTACAACAGATTATTTTATAGATTATATATCTATATCTTTAAATCTATAGAAGATACAATAAAAAAATTAAATGTATCGGATAGAGACTTTTGTTTTTTAATATTTGTAATAACGTAAATTTTCAAAAAATAATATTTAGAAGATTTTTGTTAAAATACTACTACTTTCGGTTATCCAATTGCTACCAGAACCTATTCAACTTTTCCCATTACTGTTAGATTGAGGAATCCGTAGTTACATAGGTCTTTAGTCTTATAGAATTTAAGAAACCGTGCCTCCAACAACCCCACACACACACACACACATCCACACACACACACACACACACACACACACACACACACACACAGACATCGTCGTAAAAATGTTATTATCGGATTGTAGGGACCTTAAAACGTGCTTATTCACTAAAATCTGGATATGTGATTTTTAGCATGATTCCAATACCTCTCTTAGCGAGAGGTAAAAAGATTCGTGACATGTGTATATTGGTCTTGTGTACATGTCACGAATCCATGATATCAGTTTTTCAACTGTATATGATTTAAACGTCATTTACGGCGGTTAAAAGAAAACTAATCATAAAAACACTAATCTACGAAGGCGTAGAAAGGACATGAAAGAAAAATATTTATAATTGCAAGTTTTACTGTGCAATTAGGCTTAATTGCAAATTTTATCTTGCAATTAGGCTTAATTGCAACCTTTATCTTGCAATTAGCCGAACCAATCTAACCAAACCTAACCTAATTGTAAGATAAATCTTGCAATTAAGTTAGGTTTGGTTAGGTCAGGTTAGGCTAATTGCAAGATGAAAGTTGCAATTATGCCTAATTGCAATATATACGTTGCAATTAAGCCTAATTTCAAGATAAAAGTTGCAATTAAGCCTAATTGTAAGATAAAATTTGCAATTATAAATATTTTTCTTTCATGTCCTGTCTACGCTTTCGTACTAATCTGTAGCAAAGGGTAAGGTTTTAAAAAAAAATATTGTCGGCAGTGAAAATACTAATGGAAAGTACAGTAACATTTCTAAATAGCCTATATAAAAAAGTGATAGTATTATTACACAGTTTCTGTTAGTATGTAACTAAAGTCTCAATAATAATAACATGGGTGCAAATCCTGGGCCACAATCAAATGAAGAAAAATAATGAATAATGAAGGAAAAAATATATAAGAGCAAATGAGATTTTTGTAATTTATTTTATTATTACTTTTTATGAATATTAATAAAAATATATTTTTGAAAAACACTTCAGTTCGTGACGCTACACATGCCGCACGCTTTTTGGCACATACCTGCCGCTCTTTTGCTGCTTTAAATTCATTTGAAAAATGCCAGTTTTAATATTTGAAAACTTTCAGGTTTAAAATTTTTCAATTTTTTTAACTTAATTATTAGATTTTACATATTTAGTAAAATTTGTCAAAATTTTCACAATAGTAAACAATCAAATTAAAGATATCAGAAAAATCGGGGATAATTAATCAAGAATGCACGAAAGCCATATAATAGCAAAATATAGGTATGTATAAAAAATCTGATGTATCCAGCACAATACCTTCAGTGTATTATGTATAAATTCCATATATATTTTTTCTTGCAAAAGATATTAAATTTCCAGTAAAATTATTTCATAAACAAACTATGCAAATTGCACTTGACATTGATATATTCTTCCTTTTCTTCATTTTCCATTCATTAGGGGTCGCTATTTTTTATTTCTTCTTCCACTCATTTCTATTTTGCGTGTCGTTCTCATTCAGTTTCTTTTCTCTCAAGTCATCCTCAATACAGTCCTTCCAGCTTATCTTTGGTCTTCCTCTGTTTCTTTAACCTTCTATTAATAAGCATTTAATCATATACCTATAACCTAAATACTAAAATAATATTTGATTAAGAGGGCTTTAATGAACGAGGGCCAATAATTTCTCCCCTGTCAGATAAATGATAAATCTAACAGGGCGCATTGTCTCTGCCTTAGCATGCTAGAAACAACAACTACAATAATCAAAACATTAGAACAGCGTCTGGGTTCGTGACGACAACGCCAACTTGGCATAATTACGACATTCCTCTCGAATCTCGATCAGGTGAACAGCAGATAATGTAATTTAGTTGCTACATCGTTCATATTGTCTCCTGGAATTCCTACGAATCTCCAATGGCTTGAAATTATTGTAACTTGTCAAAACATAAGATTAATTCATAATGTTTTGGAGTCCTGAAATTCTCTATTGCTTCAAACAGTTGCTATTCACCAAGATGTTTATAATGTTAACTAAGAAATTGCTAGTACCAAAGTAAAAGAATTTAAATATTTGTGCCAAATATAGTTATTTTTCAGCGCTATTTCAGTTTTTTACTTCACAATACTTTTGAGGTACGAACGAATTAAAAAAGTTAAAGGTAGTATGTATTATTCAGAAAATATAGTGTTGACATTCAAAAGTATTATTTTACTGATTACAGACTTTGAAAAATATATAATCGCCATATATCTGATTTATTATTAGCAACATTGTTTATATTTGTCGAAGTGTTAGTGTACGAATCTTCGTTTTTAAAAAATTTCGAAGAAATGAATTTTAATTTTTCAAAATGATATGGTCTTATTATCTTTAGTTTGTGTTTCTGTGCTCCGTTAATGTGCCTGTGTGCTTTAATTCTTGATATTTTTATTGTGTCGTGGCCATTTTTTAGTTCTTTATGTGAATTTCTTTATTTTGTTGTAGTAAAATTTGTTCACAAATAGAACATTTGACTTTGATAGAGCTGAGGCTAAGATATATAATTTCGGCCTCAACCGGTTTCGGCATCTCCTATGCCTTCTTCAGGAGGTGAAAAATTGTTTTATATCTGCATGAACACATTAAAATAATAACAAAATACATAACAACACACGTAGGACGTCAAAACAGTTAAAAAAATAAATGTAATAAAATACTCAAAAAGTTAAAACTAAATTATATTTTTTCATATGGGTGCCGAAAATTCACACATATTTATTTTGCTTTTAAAAGATTTTGACGACATTTCGAGTATTTTATTATATTTAGTTATTTATTTTTTTAACTCTTTTGACGTTCTACATGTGTTGTTGTGTATTTTGTTATTATTTTAATGTTAATGCAGATATAAAAAAAAAATTCACCTCTTGAAGAAGGCATAGGAGATGCCGAAACCGGTTGAGGCCGAAATTTATATAAAATACTTTGACTGCACTCCAATAATTTATTAATTTCTATACATTTATTTATGTTCACTACTCGTAGACTGTTTATTTATATCACCCACTGTTCATTGCTCGTTGCTTCTATATAGCAGACTCCTTTCGCTGGCTTTGGCGACGGGTTTATATAGCGCGATGTCCGTCTCGAACATTCCGGCGCCATAATGACATTGAATACAAAGGGTTCAGGCCACCGATGTAATTAATATGTCTAGACGTATGGGTTTTTCCGCCGCCGGGGATTACGTCATCGCTCGGGAATATTCTACCAGTGGCGGCGCTCGTATACTCTTAAGTCAGGGGCGCACGTTACAATAATATACCCGTATCTGGGGCTTAAACGAGTTAATTATTTTTATTTTTTACATTGTTAAATTTTATTAATTCAACAATACCTTAAAAAACTAGCTTAACTTCTCCTGATTTTTTGGGCTGAAATAAATACAAAATTACATATAGGACTAGTAGCAGCATCAACAATCATAATTTAAAGTTGAAAAACCGCAACAAAAATGTAAGAATGAATGAAAACATTAATTCTGATACAAAACTGAGGAGTTCACGCTTCATTTACACAAAATAATTATTATACACAAGGAATATTTGAAAACTAAGTCATCTGAGATAAACTTGTAAATTTCTATCAAACTCGCCTTTATATTTTTGGTTAATTAGAATACTCATCTTTACTGCATCCATATAAGTACATAAAGGCATGTAGTAGAATACAACATTAAAAAATCTAATATGGCCAACATAATACTACCCGCCATTTAATTATTATTAATTTAAATACATACCTACATATTTACTTATACTGGAAACTGTATTGAGTTCATTTTCATACCTATAATTATTGTTCTATTTACTATTTTCTTTTTAAAACGCTACTAATATAAATTTGAAATTATTAGTTTTTGACACTGACATTTATCTGTTAGTTACATATACTTGAGATCTGAACTGTGTAACCAAAGAGTTATGTTTAAAGCGTAGACTCCGGGATTTAAATTATAGATAATTTTATAAATTTATCCATAAAATATATAGAAAAAATCTGTTGTGGCCAGCACAATACCTTCCGTCAATCCTGTATATTCTTTCCCCATTCCTTAGGGGTCGCTATTTTTTATTTTTTATTTTCTTCTTCCACTCATTTCTGTTTTACGTGTCGTTCTCATTCAGTTCCTTTTCTCTCAAGTCTTCCGAAATACAGTCCTTCCATCTTATCTTTGGTCTTCCTCTGTTTCTTCAACCTTCTATTACTAAGCTATTCATTCTTCATCCAATATATATTCTTCATTTCTCTTCATGACATTTTCAAACCAATGTAATCATCTCGCTTGTATCTTTCTAAAAACTTGTAACACTAGAGCTATTTACTTATCTATCTTTCCGTGTCTTCCCCAACATCTACTTCAACATCCCCATCTTTGCCACATTAATTTACTTTTTATTTATACTGACATCTGTCAATTTGAATTATATGAATATATTAGTAGTTTCCATGTTTAGCATAGCTGGCTGATGTATAAAATTTAATTTCTTTAAAATTCTTTAACTCTACGAGTATATCTATTGAATATGAAGTATAAATTGTAATCAAATTGTATAAAAAATAATATACTCTTTAAGTTATAATAACGATAAATATCAATAAATCAAATTTAACTGTTAAATCTTCAAATGAGGCTACTTCCTGTTCACCAAATATAACCAAAATCTAATCAGTTGTTCTTCTGGATGTAAACTTGAGGAATACGAAAAAATTATAATTTTTGGAACCGTGGTATTGAAGTTATGCGATCCTAAACTTTTGTCACACACATACAGATATCGTAAAAATGGTAAAATAGTATTATAGGGACCCTAAAACATGCTTATTCCCTAAAAACTCATCACTAAATTTTTTGACCAAAGACAATACCTTCCTTACCTAAGGTGAAGGAAGGTAAAAATATTGATGTAAACCTGTAGAAAATTTAATAATCTTTAACTTTTATAAGAATTATTTGTGACCAACAATAACATTTCTATTTGTAGAAATAGGCCGTAGGGTCGAAGAAATATTGAATTAAACGATTTTTTACACCATAAATCGCGAAAAAATAACATTTATATATATTGTTCGAAGAAAAACTATTTTGAGCTTCAAATAAATTAACATTTCCGGTTGTCTGATTTACACTAAATTCTAATGGTTTCTTCGCATATTACAATAAGTTATAAACAACGGTTTCAAAATTTTAAGAATGATAGTATTTGAGTTTGACCGTAAAGATGATCCACACACACACATACACAAACTCACAGTCATCATCGTGAGAATGCTACAAATCGGATTCTAGGGACCTAAAACGTGGTCATTTACCAAGGTCTTGATATGCGATTTTTAGCACGATCCCTATACCTCCCTTACCATGGGTAGCGGCAGGTAAAAAAAACATTTTTTAATTTTTTTATATTTGTGATTGTTAATAGTAGGCGTACAGTACGGTGTCTCTGTAATCATTTTTTTATAGAATTCATTATGGCGGAAATTGGTTCCAATCGCGACCAAGTTTATATAGGCGATTCCCTTTATTTTTACTTGAATTTTTCATACATACGCGTGTAATTTGATTGTATGTATTGAAATGAATCCAATGTTATCCATAATTTTTAAATAGAGTAGAACATTAAATTAACTACTGCAAAAACAATATTCTTTAAAATATAATTTTATTGCTGTTATACATTTGAAATTCAAAAATATTAATCAACTCAAAGTATATTTTTGTTCGTAAACCAATGTGTGTTCAGTTGTCTAGTTGTCAATGGCGCGCCATTTAAATATGTAATAAATATTTATTTTTTAATTATTATTCATTCATTTGCTTGTTTGGTCATCAAAATTTATTTCGATCTATCATTTTATATTACTAATTTCATTTAATTTTATTTATTTTAAAAATTAATCAAATTATTGCACCAAATTTATATTCAAATATAATTATTAAGCTAAGTATTGCATTTAGCGTCAAATTTTCAAACTAAATTCATAGTTTGTCACAAATCAGAACTGTTTTTTGGCCATGAACCGTATTCATGTATGTTTTCAAACCGTATTGAACCATGATGTCATTAATATATATTTAATAGATATAAAAATGACAAACCAACAAAAATTGGTTTTGTTAAAATTTATAAATTATACGAAAAGAACATAAAACAATGCAGTTTTTTTTTATTTTGCTACAAATAACAAGTATGTTGTGGATATTTTCATGAAAAATAGATTGGTAAAGGTATGAAATATGATTTTTACCTCCTGCTATCCTTGGTAAGGAAAGTATACGAATCGTGCTAAAAATTGCCTATTTTTTTTTGTTAAATGACCACGTTTTAAGGTCCCTAGAATCCAATTTTAACATTTTCACGATGATGTGTGCGTGTGCGTGCGCGTGTGCGTGCGCGCGCGTTTGTTTGTGTGTCTGTGTGTCTGTGTGCCTGTGTATCTGTGTGTCGGTGTGTCTGTGTATGTGTGTGTGTGCGTGTTCGCGTGCGTGTGTCTGTGTGTGTGTATCCTCTTTACGCTCTAACTCAAATAGGTACCTACTATCGTTCAGAAAATTTTGAAACCTTGTATTTCTACCTTACTCTTGGTTTGAATCAGATAAACGGAAATGGCATTTTACTGGAAGCTCAAAACAGTTTTTCTTCGAAAAATACCCTTAAATGTTATTTTTTCAAGATTTCTGTTATATAAAAATTAAAGATTATTAAATTTTCTACAGGTCTGCATTAATAATTTTTATATATATATTTTATAGATAAATTTATAAAACTATCTATAATTTTAATCCCGGAGCCTACGTTTTAACCGCAACTCCATTGTTACACAGTTTAGATTTCAAATGCATGTAACTGATATATGTCACTGTCAACAAATTAAGCATTTTAAATAATAATAGTAACGTTTTAAAAAGAAATAGTATGAAAAAAAAATAGTAAACAATAATTATATGGAAAGGAACTTAAGCATAAGTAAATATGTAGGAATATATGTAAGTATATAAATAAATAAAATAATTATATCGTCACGGCATATTACCCATTGCTGGGTGTGCCAATCTGCTTCGTACAAAGATTTCGGTAACGATGATGACATATTTGTATCGTACGAGCGTTTACTAGGCTTCACTCATTTCTGCCATTTAAAAATTGAAATATTTGGCGGCGGTCGGGATCGAACCTGGTATTTAAATTTAATTTAATTTTAAGTATTTACATGAATAACAATTAAATTAATCGGTAGGTATTGTGTTGGCCATCAGATTTTTAAAAAATTATTTCGCATCATGCACATTTAATTTATTATTACGTAAAATAAATGTATATACTTTTACTAAAAGATTATAGAAAACTGATTTACGTTATGACAGTCCTCCGTCCAATCTCCCTCTTCATTGAATTTTGTTTTGAACCTACTACAGTGACTAGTTCAAAACAGTTTGAATACGGTTCGTGAGTGACGTCGTTATAATGTATATGCACTTTCTAAATGAGCATTTTAGACAGTTCGTCAAATGTTACATTAGCTAGCATGCCATAGTTATTGTGTTGTATAAATAATATACATATCTACTCGTACATAGGTATTTTATATACGGTTAATATGTATTACAAAATATACTTATTACATATTTGTAAAAATTATGACATTTTAAACTTTATTTTAATTCAAGGATACTTAAATTTTGTTTTATTTACAGCTAACCAAACCAGTCCCTCATGTATTTCTGGAGTCGTGATCCCTTGTGTGTTTGTTAACTAACCGTTTGTCGTTTGTTAGATTGCTGTTGCTTGTTTTAAACTACTTATCCATCCATGGCTTTGACACAAAGCAAAATTTCTGAACCGTATATATGACACGTAACTTATAATACGTTTCTAATGTATGTATTCACAATCCGATTTGGAACTCTGCAAACGCTTCTACAGCTACGAACAGCAATCCTCTTTTCGATTTAACGACTGAGGAAAACTTTTTCCATAGGTACATAGACTAAATTAGATTCAATAAAAAACTGGGAAATATAAGAACAAAGAATACACTCTTGGTTTTGTAAATAGCTTATACCTATTTGTTTATGGAAATTTATCAGTGAAAATATAAAAAAATATTTCCTCATTAGTTACAAGTCATCAGGCTTATTCATTATGCTAAGGTTGGTTTTCAATGGCGGTAAGATTTATTAACAAAAAATATCTCTGTGATTTCAGATTCTTTCGAGCATTCATGAATCGCTGTCTTAGTGTTATATGCATAGTAATATCTATAAAGTTTTTACTTATTGCTGGGTGTGGAAGTCTATTACCGAACGGACAATTAAAACTGATGTGGACAATACACCACAAGGGTATCGTGTGTTATTAGAAAATTGAAATAATTTTGACATTTGATATTGTTTGTATTTGAAGCCGGACGTCAGAAATGCTATCGGTGATCAACCACGCACCTATTGATGGCATATGGAATGGACCTATTCTATTAGTGGACTTCATGATAGCGATCCACGATTGGCAAACTTTTGGTCGTATCGAAGACTAATAACAAACTGTCATCCAACCTACGCGTTCTACACTTTTGTAATTCATGCAAAAATTGTTTTTGAACGGGAGTTAAAAGAGTTCATACGAAATAGGAGTAATACAAATAATGAATATATAAATATAGGTAGCTGTTAGAAAGTTGACGGCGATAAGCATATGTTCAAAATGACTCATTTACATGAGAGCAACCCGTTTTCTTTGCTATTGAACAAGAAAATGGAAAGGAAGGGAAAAACATTGGCACTAATCGACATAGCCCAAGTCCACAACCGGTAGTCGGCTTCCGGTTGCCGTTCCATAAAACGAAATCGAATGTAGATGAATCGATTAACGTCCAGCTGATTGAAAGTCATATGTTCGTGAACGGTTCACTCTCGCTAGAGCACGGAGGGACGCAGATTATCCAGCGAATAAAAAAGAAATACCATCAAAAGTAATACTCCCTGCAGAACATTCCCAAAACCCACAATCCACTCGACTTCGAGCGTTGAGGATCGAGGGTGCTTGCTGTTTCGTTTGTGAGATATGTTGTTCTGCGGCCGATACGGAAAAGCATACATACCGAACGCATTATCTAGAAAAATATGAACCCGTTACGGGAACGACGTTCCAGGCCCCTCACAAAAAACACTTTACTCTCATTCGCGCTTCATAAATCTCGGACAAAGCTGGAGAATGTGCCTTGCCATTCGCTAGAGAGAGAAAAAAACATGCTTCTTTGATGTGCTTCCCAATGTGCTGTAATGAACTGTGGAACTATTTCGATTTACTTCTTCCAACTCACATTATAGCTCAAAATGTATTTTTTATTTGCTGCTATTGATTCAGATTATAATATAATTACCAACAAAAATTATATTTATAATTTTTTTTGTTTTATTAAATGTAATTTTTATTTCAAGCAAAGAAGTTTTAAATTTGACAGTAGTAAAAAGATCATTCTTTTACGTTGCTCTTCTGTGAGATATAGGCTACACCGTACATTAAACTCAAACTTTAACAATAAACTGCAATGTGTACAACTAAACTAGAAACTGTGTCGATTTTAATAATTTTTCTAGTATACATAACAGGCTCACTTTTGCGCCCATTATTTAAATCACTTTCAAAAGTAATTTCTATACATGTCTTTTTCCACATAAACAAAAAATCTTAATAACAAAATTTCAATTATTTTTAATATAATTAAGAATAAAAATATTACGTTTTGTGGTCAAACTGACCCTGTACGCAGATCTTGTAACAAAATATAATCTCTGTTAATGAGCTGTGGTTTGGTACGACGTAGACACGTAAAGTCAACTGTATTGTGATTTTTCAACGACTAAATTCTTGACATTCAAATTTCTTTATTAAGGGTTATTTTAAATACAATACCTTCCGAGAATCCTGTGTATTATGTATAAATTCCATACATACATTTTCTTGCAAAATATTTTATATTTCCAGTAAAATTATTTCATAAACAAACTATGCAAATTGCACTTGATACTGACATGTTCTTCTTCTTTAGCTTCTCCCATTCGTTAGGGGTCGCTATTTTATATTTTCTTCTTCCCCGCATTTCTGCTTTGCGTCTTCCGCAATACAGTCCTTCCATCTTATTTTTGGTCTTCCTCTGTTTCTTCAACTATCTATTACTATGCTATTCATTCTTCTTCCAATATATTCTTCATCTCTTCTCATGACATATTCAAACCAATGTAATCGTTTCTCATGTATCTTGAAACTTCGAACACTAGAGTTATTTACCTTATTCTTTTATTCCTTACCATATCTTTTCGTGTCTTCCCAAAACAACTATCTCAACATCCTCATATCTGCCACATTCATTTAATTTTCAATGATACTGACATATGTCAATTTGAATTATCTGAACATTATTAGTAGTTTCTATGGTTAGCATTGCTGGCTAATTTGTGAAATTTAATATCTTTATAATTCTTTATCTCTATAGCTATTGAATATGAAGTATAAAATGAAATCAAATCGTATAGAAAATAATATATTCTTTAAGTTCGAATAACATTAAATGGCAATAAATATTATGTAACTGTTAAAAATCTTCAAATGAAGGTACTTCCGGTTGACCAATTATAACCAAAATGTAATCACCTCTTCTTCTGAACGTAAACTTGCGGAATACGAAAAAAATATAATTTTTAAATCATGGTATTGAACACACAGAGACACATACATATATACATGCAAACATACATTCATACATACATATATACATATATATATATATATATATATATATATATATATATATATATATATATATATATATACCCTGAAATGTGCTTATTCATTAAAAGTTATCATTGAATTTTTTGACCAAAGACAATACCTTCTTTACCTAAAGGTGACGGAAGGTAAAAATAGTCTTCATTTATTATTTTAACAAAAAATTCACAATTTTCGGTAGGACCTTTGAAAAAAAACTATATATTCCTTTTTAATTTAATTCATTGAATATAAAGTTTTAATGTTATACTTTATCCAAACTATTTGAGAAAAAAATCCGTAACGTCGTTTTGAAATTCCTAAAAAGTTCCGGAACGCCGTTACGAACTATTCCGACAGCAACACAGACTGAACATAGTAGCAAACATTCATGCAAAAAAAGTAAAAAGTATTTAAAATATATGTGTTCAAGAGGTCCGTGAAGTTGGCAACCACCTAAAAGCACAAACAACCAAATTGGTGGGAATCGTTTGTGCTTCGTTAGTGCTTGATTGTGCCTTTAGAAAATATACAGCAACCCCAAGCGTTCATTAGTTATAAACAAATTAAAAGTGGTTGCCAACTTCACGCTTAGCAACCACCTTAGAAGCACAAACGACCAAATTAATGTCAATCGTTTGTGCTTCGTTAGTGCTTCAAGCATATACATAAATAAAGTCAGCAACCCCAAGCGTTCATTAGTTATTAACAAAACAAAAGTGGTTGCCAACTTCACGGTCAGCAACCACCTTAGAAGCACAAACGACCAAATTAGTGTCAATCGTTTGTGCTTCGTTAGTGCTTCAAGGATATACATAAATAAAGTCAGCAACCCCAAGCGTTCATTAGTTATTAACAAAACAAAAGTGGTTGCCAACTTCACGGTCAGCAACCACCTTAGAAGCACAAACGACCAAATTAGTGTCAATCGTTTGTGCTTCGTTAGTGCTTCAAGGATATACATAAATAAAGTCAGCAACCCCAAGCGTTCATTAGTTATTAACAAAACAAAAGTGGTTGCCAACTTCACGGTCAGCAACCACCTTAGAAGCACAAACGACCAAATTAGTGTCAATCGTTTGTGCATCGTTAGTGCTTCAAGGATATACATAAATAAAGTCAGCAACCCCACGCGTTCATTACTTGTAAACAAAATAAAAATGGTTTACACTTTCATGTCCAATAACTACCGGTAAATCGCAAATGACGATATATTTTCTACTAACATAGTTATGTAGTATTTTCCAGGTTACTACAAATTTTTACCATCCGCTACTCTTGATAAGGGGGATATATTAGTATAGAGCTAAAAATCGCACATCGAGATTTGGTTTAAGATCCCTATAATCCGATAATAATATTTTATGAAGATGTATGCAGAAGTGTCATGCAGGTATGTGTATGTGGCTGTATGACACTTTACTTGAATTTACAGATGTCCGGATTTCGAAGGCCACCATTGGGATCTCCGAAACTATAAGAGATATGACTTCGGTTAATTGAGACATGTTGTGCGCCTTTGATTGGCCATCTTAGATGAGCTTTTATTTTGCAAAAAATTCTCGTGGGTTACTAGATAATGGCGGAAAACTAAATTTGATCAATTTTTACCTCCCACTACCCTTGGTAAGGGAGGTATACGAGTATAGGGATCGTGCTAAAAATCGCATATCGAGATTTTGGTAAATAACCATGTTTTAAGGTCCATATAATCCGAATTTAACATTTTCACGATGATGTCTGTATGTATGAGTGTGTGTGTGTGTGTGTGTGTGTGTGTGTGTGTGTGTGTATATATGTGTGTGTGTGTGGATCCTCTTTACGCTCTATATTATCGTTCATATATATATATATATATATATATATATATATATATATATATATATATATATATATATATACAGGGTGGAAACGAACTTTATGTCATAAATTTAAGGGTGAGTAGTATGACATGTGTAGATTACGAAACTGACAGATTTTTTTTTAAATTCGAAAAACAAAAATTCGATTTTTCTTAAGGAAACTTTTTTTTCTGCTGTTTTAATTCATATTTCATTAGAAATATGGTTAACAAAAATACATTCAAAATTAGTTGTATAAGATATTATTCTTAATAATTAAATTAAATAGCATTTTTAACGAAAATAATTGTGTAATAGATAAAATAATGCAAATGCGTTGCCAGTGGTCCAGTGGTACCAAAAATGTTGGTTTCATGAAAACTACCCTTAAATATGCGAATTTAAAAAAAAATCTTTCTGTTTCGTAATCTACACATGTCATACTACTCACCCTTAAATTTATGACATGTGTAGAATACGAAAGTGAAAGATTTTTTTTAAAATTCGAAATACGAAAATTCGACTTTTCTTAAGGAAACATTTTTTTACTGCTGTTTTAATTAATATTTCATTAAAAATATGGTTATCAAAAATTCATTCAAAATTAGTTGTATAAGATATTATTTTTAATAATTAAATTAAACAGCATTTTTGACGAAAATAATTGTGTAATAGATAAAATAATACAAATGCGTTGCCAGTGGTCCAGTGGTACAAAAAATGTTAGTTTAATGAAAACTATCCTTAAATATGCGAATTTTTAAAAAATTCTTTCTGTTTCGGAATCTACACATGTCATACTACTCACTTAAATTTATGACATTAAGTTCGTTTCCACCCTGTATATATATATATATATATATATATATATATATATATATATATATATATATATATATATATATATATATATATATTACTGATAAATTTATAAAATTATCTATAATTTTAATCCCGGAGCTTTAAATACAACTCCATGGATCCACAGTTCAGATCTCAAATGTATTTAACTGACAGATATATGTCACTGTCATCAAACTAATCATTTCAAATAATAATAGTAACGTTTAAAAAGAAAGTAGTAAATGGAACAATAATTACATGAAAAGGAACTTAATACAGTTTCCAGCATAAGTAAATATGTAGGAATATAGGTCAGATAATAAAAATATATATCATCATGGCATATTACCCATTGCTGAGTGAGCCAGTCTGCTTTGTACATAAATGTCGGTAATAATGATGACATATTTGTACCGTGCGGGGGTTTAATAGGCGTCACTTCACGCGAATCTGGGGAACCGAGTTCGATCCCGACCGACGCCAAATATTTTAGAATTTTAAATGGCACAAAACTGATCACTGTGGTGCACTCTCCACGCCAGCAATGAAAATAGGTAAGTATATAAATAAATAAAATAATTATATCATCACGGCATATTGCCCATTGCTGGGTATGCCAATCTGCTTTGTACGCAGATTTCGGTAACGATGATGACATATTTGTACCGTGCGGGCGTTTACCAGGTGTCACCTCACGAGCACTTGTTGCTAGCGTGGAGAGTGCATCACAGGGGTAATTTTGGTGTCATTTAAAATTAGAAATATTTGGCGTCGATTGGAATCGAACCCGGTATTTAAATTTAATTTAGGGTATTTACATGAATAATAATTAAATTAAACGATAGGTATTGTGTTGGTCACATCAGATTTTTTCATTTTGAAATTACTTCTACATTATCAGTAATAGAATAAAATGTTTCTAATAAAAAAGTTAAATATTTTTATTGTCTATCCATTAGCGGACGAAAATAATTTTTCTATTGCTACTTTGAAGATATAACACAAATTTACATTTTTACCTTCCGTCACCTCTAGGTAAGGAAGGTATTGTCTTTGGTCAAAAAATTCGGTGGTGACTTTTCATTGAATAAGTACGTTTTAGGGTCTTTACAATACGATTTTACTATTTTTACGATGATGTCTGTATGTGTGTGTGTGTGTTCGTATGTGCGTGTGTGTGTGTGTGTGTATGTGTGTGTGTATGTGACCGCTTTTTCGTGGACGATATCTCCAATACTAGAATTCCAAAAATTACAATTCTTGCGTATTCCTCTTCCTTACAACCATATGCAGATCTGTTTAGATTTTGGTTATAATTGGTCGGCCGGAAGTACCCTCATTTGAAGATTTTAACAGTTTTTCTTGAAAAAATCAGTTAAATGTTATTATAACTTAAAGAATATATTATTATCTATACGATTGATTGCATTTTATATTTGTTATTCAACAGATATAGAGTTAAAGAAGAATACAAATAATAAATTTCACATAAATTTCATAATTCAGCCAGCTATGCTAACTTAACCATGGAAACTGCTAATAATTTCAGGTAATTCAAATTGACAGATGTCAGTATCAATAAAATGTAAATCAATGAAAGAATAAGGGAAGTAACTCTAGTGTTAGAAGTTTCTAGATATATGAGAGACGATTACATTGGTTTGAACATGTCATGAGGAGAGATGAATATATTAATAGAAGGTGGAAGAAACATAGGAAGACCATATATAAGATGAAAAGACTGTATTGTAGAAGACTTGAGGGAAAAGGAACTGAATGAGGAATGACACGCAAAACAAAAATGAGTGGCAGAAGAAAATAAAAAATGGCGACCCCCTAACGAATGGGAAAAACTAAAGAAGAAGAAGAAAATGTCAGTGTCAAGTGCAATTTGCATAGTTTGTTAATGAAATAACTTTACTGGAAATATAGGATCTTTTGCAAGACAATTTATGTATGGGCGCGTGCAGTAACATTATTTTGAATTTGTACATAATACACAGGATTGACGGAAGGTATTGTGCTGGCCACATCAGATTTTTACCTCTCGCTAAGAGAGGTATTGGATTCATGCTAAAAATCGCATATCCAGATGTTATTGAATAAGCACGTTTTAAGGTCCCTACAATCCGATTTTAACATTTTTACGATGATGTCTGTGTGTGTGTGTGTGTGTGTGGATGTATGTGTGTATGTATGTAGGATGTTGGAAGGACGGTTACTCAAAAACTATAAGACTTAAAATTTGTTTAACAACGTATTTCCCAATCGGACATTCATGGGAAGATCTGAAAAGGTTTTGGTAATAATTGGACAACCGGAAGTAGAAGATTCTTGAAAAAAAATCTTCTAAATAATATTTTTTGAAAATTTTTCGTGGTAATATTAAAGAAAATTAAATTCTCTATCTGATACATTTAAATATTTTATTATATATTCCATAGATTTAGAGATAAAAGAAGTATAATATATAAAATAATCTATTGTAATAAATTTGACAGCCGAAAGAATGACATGAAAAATAGTTGATAATTTAAATTATTTGTAACTGACAGATAAATGTCAGTGTCAGAAATAATGAGTAATGAATTAAAAATGTACTTGGAGAATCCCTTAGTTCTTGATCTGTGACTATTATGGAGATGACAAGTCTAGGTTGAAGGACTTAAATTTGTTTCAAACATTATGGGACAATGTACACCAGTACTGTAGACTAGAGTAACTTTGAATTGCGAAAAAGCTATCAAATTCTTCTCAAGTAAGTTGTAAATATTGACAAAATCGGAGTGCAATCTATCCGTCACTTTATTAAAGGGAATTAAGGTTATTTAGATATAACAAGTATGAAAAAATAAAATGTAAAAGAAGATATATAAGAATAGATGCACAATCCAGATATATACATTTTAGACCGCCCAAAATTAATGTTTTTACTAGAAGAATATGAAGAGAAAGTAAACAAAGTTGTTCGAATTGAAAATTGCTGTTACCAGCCTAATATTTATATATGGTAAACTCTACTTTGTAATTTATTGTAACATAATTTATGGTAAAATATCTTCATGTTGAGACATGCTATTATTGAATAATAAAGAAGTTTATACGTCATAGATTTATATGAATATATTATTTGTATTTATAAAAATAATCTTTGCTTTATGCATACAGCCAGGTAAAATATACGGCGAGAGGTTATGTGCTGGCCACATCAGATTTTTTTAAATTGTACTCATATTTTATTTTTACTTAAAAAAAATCTTTATTATGTCTTTCGATTGGTATAAGGTTATTGTACATATTTCAAATTTGTTTTACCCTCAAAGCATCAGTTTTTCGATATTTTTTACCTTCCGTCACCTATAGGTAAGGAAGGTATTGTCTTTGGTCAAAAAAATCGGTGGTGAGTTTTCATTGAATAAGCACGTTTTAGGGTCTTTACAATACGATTTTACTATTTTTACGATGATGTCTGTATATGTGTGTGTGTTCGTGTGTGCGTGTGTGTGTGTATGTGTGTGTGTGTGACCGCCGTTTCGTCGACGATATCTCCAATACTAGAATTCCAAAAATTACAATTCTTGCGTATTCCTCTTCATTACAACCATATGCAGACTTGATTAGATTTTGGTTATAATTGGTCAACCGGAAGTACCCTCATTTGAAGATTTTAACAATTTTTCTTGAAAAACTCAGTCAAATGTTATTACAACTTAAAGAATATATTATTGTCTATACGATTTGATTGTATTTTATATTTGATATTCAACAGATATAGAGTTAAAGAAGAATACAAATAATAAATTTCACATAAATTTCATAATTCAGCCAGCTATGCTAACTTAACCATGGAAACTGCTAATATATTCAGGTAATTCAAATTGACAGATGTCAGTATCAATAAAATGTAAATCAATGAAAGAATAAGGGAAGTAACTCTAGTGTTAGAAGTTTCTAGATATAAAAGAGACGATTACATTGGTTTGAATATGTCATGAGGAGAGATGAATATATTAATAGAAGGTGAAAGAAACATAGGAAGACCAAATACAAGATGAAAAGACTGTATTGCAGAAGACTTGAGAGAAAAGGAACTGAATGAGGACGACACGCAAAACATAAATGAGTGGAAGAAGAAAATAAAAAATAGCGACCCCCTAACGAATGGGAAAAACTAAAGAAGAAGAAGAAGATGTCAGTGGCAAGTGCAATTTGCATATTTTGTGTATGAGATAACTTTACTGGAAATATAGGATCTTTTGCAAGAAAATTTATGTACAGGGCGCGTGCAGTGACATGACTTTGCTAACTTTGGCAAGCAGATATGGGGACCCGTGTCAAAATAACAGCAATTAATTATGTCCATAACTGACAAGTGTTATAATTTTTCATTCAAAATTTCATTTTTCTTATTTCATGTGGTTTGTTTGTTATCAGGAGTATGGAACTCAGTTGCCGAGAAAGGGAATCACATAATACCAAAAATTTAGAATATTTTGCAAGAAAATTTATGTATGGAATTTTTACATAATACACAGGATTAACGGAAGGTATTGTGCTGGCCACAGCAGATTTTTTTTTATTTTTTTGAAAATAGTATTTTATATTACTTAAAAAAAACTTATTCCATACCTACCTTGCTGCATAATTTAATTTTAATTCTATATATCTGTTATAAAAAAATATTATTGACAGATAATTACTAATAATTATAATGTTGGACAGTTTCGTAATCTACACATGTCATAAATTTAAGGGTGAGTAGTATGACATGTGTAGATTACGAAACAGAAAGATTTTTTTTAAAATTCGCATATACGAGTATAAGGGTAGTTTTCATGAAACCAACATTTTTGGTACCACTGGACCACTGGCAACGCATTTGCATTATTTTATCTATTACACAATTATTTTCGTTAAAAATGCTATTTAATTTAATTATTAAGAATAATATCTTATACAACTAATTTTGAATGTATTTTTGTTAACCATATTTCTAATGAAATATGAATTAAAACAGCAGTAAAAAAAAGTTTCCTTAAGAAGTCGAATTTTCGTTTTTCGAATTTTAAAAAAAATCTTTTAGTTTCGTATTCTACACATGTCATACTACTCACCCTTAAATTTATGACATAAAGTTCGTTTCCACCCTGTATATATATGAACGATAATATAGAGCGTAAAGAGGATCCACACACTCACACATATACACACACACACACACACACACACACACACACATACATACAGACATCATCATGAAAATGTTAAATTCGGATTATATGGACCTTAAAACATGGTTATTTACCAAAATCTTGATATGCGATTTTTAGCACGATCCCTATACTCGTATACCTCCCTTACCAAGGGTAGTGGGAGGTAAAAATTGATCAAATTTAGTTTTCCGCCATTATCTAGTAACCCACGAGATTTTTTTGCAAAATAAAAGCTCATCTAAGATGGCCAATCAAAGGCGCACAACATGTCTCAATTAACCGAAGTCATATCTCTTATAGTTTCGGAGATCCCAATGGTGGCCTTCGAAATCCGGACATCTGTAAATTCAAGTAAAGTGTCATACAGCCACATACACATACCTGCATGACACTTCTGCATACATCTTCATAAAATATTATTATCGGATTATAGGGATCTTAAACCAAATCTCGATGTGCGATTTTTAGCTCTATACTAATATATCCCCCTTATCAAGAGTAGCGGATGGTAAAAATTTGTAGTAACCTGGAAAATACTACATAACTATGTTAGTAGAAAATATATCGTCATTTGCGATTTACCGGTAGTTATTGGACATGAAGGTGTAAACCATTTTTATTTTGTTTACAAGTAATGAACGCGTGGGGTTGCTGACTTTATTTATGTATATCCTTGAAGCACTAACGATGCACAAACGATTGACACTAATTTGGTCGTTTGTGCTTCTAAGGTGGTTGCTGACCGTGAAGTTGGCAACCACTTTTGTTTTGTTAATAACTAATAAACGCTTGGGGTTGCTGACTTTATTTATGTATATCCTTGAAGCACTAACGAAGCACAAACGATTGACACTAATTTGGTCGTTTGTGCTTCTAAGGTGGTTGCTGACCGTGAAGTTGGCAACCACTTTTGTTTTGTTAATAACTAATGAACGCTTGGGGTTGCTGACTTTATTTATGTATATCCTTGAAGCACTAACGAAGCACAAACGATTGACATTATTTTTGTCGTTTGTGCTTCTAAGGTGGTTGCTGACCGTGAAGTTGGCAACCACTTTTGTTTTGTTAATAACTAATGAACGCTTGGGGTTGCTGACTTTATTTATGTATATCCTTGAAGCACTAACGAAGCACAAACGATTGACACTAATTTGGTCGTTTGTGCTTCTAAGGTGGTTGCTGACCGTGAAGTTGGCAACCACTTTTGTTTTGTTAATAACTAATGAACGCTTGGGGTTGCTGACTTTATTTATGTATATGCTTGAAGCACTAACGAAGCACAAACGATTGACATTAATTTGGTCGTTTGTGCTTCTAAGGTGGTTGCTAAGCGTGAAGTTGGCAACCACTTTTAATTTGTTTATAACTAATGAACGCTTGGGGTTGCTGTATATTTTCTAAAGGCACAATCAAGCACTAACGAAGCACAAACGATTCCCACCAATTTGGTTGTTTGTGCTTTTAGGTGGTTGCCAACTTCACGGACCTGTGTTCAAGACCTTAAACTAGCATATGTATTGCCACGCAAAGACTCAGTTTGTAAAAAAAATGCTATTTCTGTATGTATTGCATAAATACTTGTAAATATTTTCATTCAATATATTAACTGATTTATGACCGTATTCATAAAAATTAATGTAATGATTCGTTTTGAAATGAATCGTTTAAATTTAATGATCATTAATATATAATATGTAATCATGGATATTACTAAAGTGACTTTTCTGGTGCTACACAACTACATGGTGATGAAAAATAGCAAAATATAAGAAATGAAACTGATAAATGATATTGACCGTTAGTGTTATCAAGTGATTAAGGGTGATTTTGACAAGCATTTTTTTACATTGTCAATCGTTTACGTATTGATTTAGAGGAAAATATTTCAAGTAGTAGTCATAGAAAAATTAATTGCCCGCATCTTTTACTTGAAGTATTTTTCTCTAAAATAATACATGAACCATTGACAGATAAATCAATGTTAGTCAAATTCTCTTTAATCACCCTTAATTACTTGTACACTCTAGCAGGTGCGTGAACTTGGCAGCAAAATATTTAAAAAAATTAATACAAATGCACTTAATCGATTGTATTTCGTTTGTATTCATTATATTTTACTAAATATTATTTGTAATGTTAATAAATTGCATTTTATTTTTATGCTGCCAAGTTCACGCTAGCAGCAAAGTTTACGTAATTTTTTTAAAAAATTTCACAGATCGTTTGTATTTCGTTTGTATTTGATTGTATTTCTAATAAAAAAATTGAAAAAAAAATCTACCGAAAGATATGGCAATTTCATTTTTATACTGCCAAGTTCACGCTAGCAGCAAAGTTTACTCGTACGTAATTCCTTTTAAATAATTCACAGATCGTTTGTATTTCGTTTGTATTCCATTGTATTTCTAGTAAAAAAATTGAAAAAAAAACTACTGGTAGTTATGACAATATCAGTTTTATGGTGCCAAATTGACGCTAGCTACTTCATGTATTTTTTGTTAATTGCACAATTTTTTTTTTGTTTGTATTCGATTGAATTTCTAGTGAAATTTATGCAAAAAAAATGCACAGACCCAGCAAACATATATACATGATGCCCGGATGTCGAAGACCACCGTTGGGATCTCGGAAACTATAAGAAATATGAATTTGGTTAAATGGGACATATGGTGCGTGTTTGATGGGTCATCTCAGATGTGCTTTTGTTTTGCTAAAAATTCTCATGGGAGTGAAGTTAGCGACGCTTCGCTCAGTGACCCGGCAGTGTATGCCTACTGTTCTGTAAAACCGTCCGACAATATGAAAATACGCATAATCATCAATGTAAAAGATTATGTGCCCAAATTTGTGATTTATGGGGACAAATTAGATAGCTGCATACATATATTAACTAATTATTTTGATAAACTATAAAATAGTTGAATAATATCTCCTCCATATACGTATAAATATGATAGAGAAATATAACAACTCTTCGGGTTGGACAGTGATTTTATTGTACTGGGGTAGTTGACAGGACCCCTAGATTCCTAATTAAATATATTTTGAAGTGTTACAGATAAATAATTTTCAGTACTAAATTATTTCATCCGATTAAGGGTAACTGACAACACCCCTACGGGATAACCAGCAATTATATTGTGTATGGTTAACAGGAGACCTTCTTCCTTATTAAATATATTATGAAGTGTTACAAATAAACAATTTTTAATGACAAATTATTTCATCTGCTAACATTAGGTCTTCTGACGATTAAGAATAACTGACAACACCCCTACGGGTTAGCCAGCAATTCTAATGTTCTGGGGAGGTTAACAGGACCCCTAAATTCCTTATTAAATATATTTTGAAGTGTTGCAAACAAACAATTTTCAATAATAAATTAATTCATCCGCGTAGAATAGAATTCTGATGATTAATGATAACTGACAACACCCCTACGGGTTAGCCAGCAATTCAATTATACTGGGGAGGTAAACAGGACCCCTAGATTCCTTATGAAATATATTTTCAAGAGATACAAATAAACAATTTTTAATAATAAATTATTTCATCTAAGATTATTGGTACTTTTCACGATTAACGGTAACTGACAACACCCCTACGGGTTAGCCAACAATTCTATTGTACTGGAGAGGTTAACAGGACCCCTAGCTGCCTTATTAAATATATTATGAAGTGATACAAATAAACAATTCTTAATAATAAATTATTTCATCTGCTAAAGCTAGGTCTTCTTAATATTAAGGATAACTGACAACACCCCTACGGGTTAGCCAGTAATTCTATTGTCCTTGGGAGGTTAACAGCTTCTTTATTAAATATATTTTGAATTGTTACAAATAAAAAATAATAATAAATTATTTCATCTGCAAAGATTATACTTCTCACAATTAAGGGTAACTGACAACACCCCTACGGGTTAGTCAGCAATTCTATTGTACTGGGGAGGTTAACAGGACCCTCAGATTCCTTATTAAATATATTTTCAAGGGATACAAATAAACAATTTTTAATAATATATGATTTCATCTAAGATTATAGGTACTTCTGACGATTAACGGTAACTGACAACACCCCTACGGGTTAGCCAGGAATTTTATTGTACTGTGGAGGTTAAAAGGACCCCTAGCTGCCTTATTAAATATATTATGAAGTGTTACAAATAAACAATTTTTAATAATAAATTATTTCATTTAAGGATATTGGTACTTCTGGCGATTAACGGTAACTGACAACACCCCTACGGGTTAGCCAACAATTCTATTGTGCTGGGAAGGTTAACAAGACCTCTAGCTGCGTTATTAAATATATTATGAAGTGTAACAAATAAACAATTTTTAATAACAAATTATTTCATCTAAGAATAGTGGTACTTCTGACGATTAAGGGTAACTGACAACAACCCTACGGGTTAGCCAGAAATTCTATTGTGTTGGGGTTGGTAAACAGGAACCCTATCTTGCGTATTAAATATATTTTAAAGTGTTACAAATAAACGATTTTTATTAATAAATTATTTCATTTGTAAAAACTAATTTATTATTAAAAAATGTTTACTTAGAACACTTCAAAATATTTTTAATAAGGAAGGTTAACCACCCCAGCACAATAGAATTGGTAGCTAACCCGTAGGGTTGTTGTCAGTTATCCTTAATCGTCAGAAGTATAATCTTAGCAGATAAAATAATTTATTATTAAAAATTGTTTATTTGTAACACTTCAGAATATATTTAATAGGGAAGCTAGGGGTCCTGTTAACCATCCGAGCACAATAGAAATGCTGGCTAATCCGTAGGGGCGTTCTCAGTTATTCTTAATCGTCAGAAGACCTAATGTTAGCAGATGAAATAATTTATCATTAAAAATTGTTTATTTGTAACACTTCATAATATATTTAATAAGGACGATAGGACTCCTGTTAACCATACGAGCACAATATAACTGCTGGTTACCCCGTAGGGGTGTTGTCAGTTACCCTTAATCGGATGAAATAATTTATTATTGAAAATTATTTATTTGTAACACTTCAAAATATATTTAATTAGGAATCTAGGGGTCCTGTTAACTACCCCAGTACAATAAAATCACTGTCCAACTCGTAGGGTTGTTATATATCTCTATTATATTTATACGCATATGGAGGAGATATTATTCAACTATTTTATAGTTTATCAAAATAATTAGCTAATGTATGTATGCAGCTATCTAATTTGACCTCATACATCACAAATTTGGGCACATAATCTTTTACATTGATGATTATGCGTATTTTCATATTGTCGGACGGTTTTACAGAACAGTAGGCATACACTGCCGGGTCGCTGAGCGAAGCATCACTAACTTCACTCCCATGAGAATTTTTGGCAAAACAAAGCATGTCTGAGATGACCCCTCAAAGACGCACCACATGTCCCATTTAACCAAAGTCGTATCTCTTATAGTTTCCGAGATCCCAACGGTGGTCTTCGACATCCGGACATCCTGTATATGGGTTTGCTGGGCCTGTGCATTTTTTTTGCATAAATTTCACTAGAAATTCAATCGAATACAAACAAAAAAGAAATTGTGCAATTAACAAAAAATACGTGAAGTAGCTAGCGCCAATTTGGCACCATAAAACTGATATTGTTATAACTACCAGTAGTTTTATTTTCAAAATTTTTACTAGAAATACAATGGAATACAAACGAAATACAAACGATCTGTGAAATTTTTAAAAGGAATTACGTACGAGTAAACTTTGCTGCTAGCGTGAACTTGGCAGCACAAAAATGATATTTTCATAACTTCCCGTAGAATTTTTTTTCAAAATTTTTTCAGAAATACAATGAAATACAAACGAAATACAAACAATTTGTGAATTTAAAAAAAAATTAAGCAAACTTTGCTGCTAGCGTGAACTTGGCAGCATAAAAATAAAATGCAATTTATTAACATTACAAATAATATTTAGTAAAATGTAATGAAATACAAACGAAATACAATCGATTAAGTGCATTTGTATTAATTTTTTTAAATATGTTGCTGCCAAGTTCGCGCACCTCATGCTAGCGGCCTACGTTTTCACTTTTTCTGTACTATGAGTACTTGTGGTGGTGTTAAGAAAAGTGTAAAAGAAAAGGAAGAAATCTTACTGATACAGAAATACATCTTCTGATAGATATATTTGCAAAGCATATAAATATATTTGAAAACTAGAAAACAGACTGAAAAAACGGTCCAAAAGAAATAAGAAACTTGTTATTTGATCTCTAAATTATTTTGAATAATATCGCAATATATATATATATATATATATATATATATATATATATATATATATATATATATATATATATATATATATATATCGGTGTTTGAATTCATAATTATCGTATGTTTCTATATGATTATTTCTGTTACTAAAATTTCGGGGTCTTGGCAGCATTGCGAAAAGTACATTTTCGATGAAATTGTCATTAGAGTCAGATCCCGATGTAGATGTAGAAGTTGAACCTGAAGACGATGATGATGTGGACATATTTATCTAAAATGACATATTCGTCTTATTAATCATTAAAATAATAAATATATTACTTTTCATAACTTAGCTTTACAAGCAAGATGTATTTGTGACTTTTTGAACACTAAAATTGGTTGTTGTATCACGATACTTCGCCTTGTTGTTTGGTTGGGAAGTTGCCAGCTTTTAAACAGTGGAGACGGGCGTTGTTGAGACCACAGAAATGGTTGTATAAAACGATCAAGGGCACCACGTAATTTTTAATCGCAAAATTACGAAAAGGACGGTACAAACGAGATCTACCGTGAGTGTTGTCTGAAAACGACTGAAGATCGAGAAATATAAGAAAAATTTAATAAAGCAGAATTTAATAATTTTAAATTGAAACATGCAGAAATCACGGTAAGAATGGCTAAGTATGAAGTTGTGTAAAGATAGTAATAATGAAAATAATCACAAAAACCAATATGTAATAATGGACAGAACGTATTGTTGTACCCTGAATCTCTTAACCCAGTTTCAAGTGCAAGCATAAACATAGCGGAGTGAAATTGATCAACTTCGAAGCGCAGGCTAATACAGGTCAACTGGAGCGTACGCACGTTTCTTAGTTACAAGTCACGACAATGGGCAACAATGCAATAAGATAATTTCAAAAATACCACTTTACCCAAATTTAAATAAGCAACACTATGACTTACAATGAGCTGATAACTTCATTTTACATACAGTACATAATAATATGTTCAAGATATTGAAAACTTCTATTGACTCAGAATTTAATTCTTAATTAAATCACCAAATTGCACAAAATGCTAATAAATACACTAATTGCAACAATGAAGTTTGTAGTTCAGATAAATCCACAACGCCAGTGGCCAGTTTTGTTTTTCGCTTACTGACCGTTTTCGGTTTTTGGTCATACATAGGATATTATTACATAGGGGTAGTAAGATATACTCAATACTGGTACTTATTGAAATAAATCCATTACTAGTATTGTTCAATTCTGATTAAACAATATCCTCTGAAGTGGAAATTTTTGAGTTTGAACAATTTCAGGAGTTCTGATATTTTTTTTTTTCGGAGATACGCTCTCAGGTTTCAAATTGTACCTTGAATAAAATGATATAATTTTCGCCTTTGATGTATAATATACTATTTATCTCATATTACTTATTCCATAACGTACTAAGTCAGTATGTATTTTTTTTATTAAGAATACAGATATACTGTAAAGTTTTGGGATAGAAACAGGGAAGATGAATCTCCAATTGAATTGCTGAATTTTTCTTTGAGTTGATTTAGGGTAGGAGGGCCGATAGATGGTAAGAAAAAGATAGGAAATTTTGGTAAGGCAATTTCAAGTCACTTACAGGAATCTGTGTTGCACTGTAAGGATGTATGGTGGGTATTATTATCTTTGTAGCATGTTTAGACATTTAAGGGTTGATTCGAGCTATATAATCTGCATTCAATTTAAGGTACAGTACCTATCATAAAAAGTATGGACTTGATATTAATAACACGTAACAATGTCACATATGTAAAGTTGCAAAAGGAATCATAGATGAACTAATATAAAATGTTCAGTTTTACTGAAATTTGTAACTTATTCTACTTATATTGTTAATATAAATCAAATTTGTTAATATGTATATTATTATATTTTTGTAATTCCGTAGTACATACATACATCTTTTTGCAATACTTATTATAAAATAATTAGTAATAAACTATTGAATATACATTATTTACCCGAGCTCATAAAATTATATGAAAAACTAGAATTTTTCATGAAACATAACTGACGATGTGTAAACTTATAACAAACGGAAAATGATATTAGTTATTTCCAAGATTTTAGAAATGAAAAGTGATCGAATGAAGCTTTCGCATTTCTCAGTAATTATGTTTGTTGGCATAGCAACTGAAGGGTATTTTTGAAGGTTAAAATAGCGGTATATACCGCATTTCTAGGGAATGGGAGGGAAAGACAGAAATTTTTGTCACTCTTGTTATTCTGTTGTCGACAGACGTAATGATCATACTTGAAAAGTTGAAACTCAGGCAAAAATATATTATGTCGTATTTTAAATTATAAAAAAATAATTTCCTTCAAAATTTTAGCCCCTTTGTGATTTAGTGTGATACAAAATAACATACATGTAAATTTGTTCACACTGTTTTCTACAAAAAAATAAGGAAGATTGTAGCGATGGTAAAGAAACGTTGCATTTTTACTAACCATGTTCGACGTATAAATATTAGAACTTTAAAGGTAATTTTTTTATTTACATATTTTCGAAATTAATGTATCTCTATTTTTCCGCATGCTATACCTAATGTTAAAAAAATTAATTTGATGAATTATCATTTAATATGATTATTTTCGTGTTAATAAAACATTATTATTGTTTAATTACAAGAAAATAAACATTGAAAAGCTAGAAAAAGTCTCGAATGAAATTTTGATAAATAATTCTTCTGTTCGTAGATATTTATTAGACACAACAATATAATTTTTGCTTTGTCTGCTATAAGAGCATCCAAAGAAAATGAAGATATTTCCCCAGGACCTACAAAAATTGAATACGTACGTTAATTAATAAATAAATTCAATAAATATATCATCACAACATATTACCCTTTGCTGGATGTGCCAATCTGCTTTGTTCACAAATATCGTTAATGATGCTGACATATTCGTACCGTGTAGGCATTTACCAGGCGTCATCTCATACGTAAAACATTTATGTAACTTACAATATATCTTATCATATTTTATTTATGTATATTTCGTTTAATTTCGAAATAAACTTATTATTGTGTATAATTTATAATTTTTCCTAAATCCTAATAATAAATACGTAGTTTTTAAGGAATTTGCAATACCCTAATGTAGCGGTTCATATTAATTGCTATAAAGAATTTTTAACAACCATATATGCATTTACAGGTAACTTGTGATACGGAAATTCCAAATTACATTAAAGCATTTCTATAAACCACTATAGGCATTTTCATCCCATTATGTGAAGGGTCGCTTCGTGTCCACGTAGGAGTGAAGCAGGTTTTCCTACCCGTAACAACCTTGGGCTTGCATATAGTTTCAACCCAAATAGGCAGTAGCAGCTGCGTCAAAACTTTACAGTGTATGATTGCATAACTTGATATAAAACTACGAATTATAATAATTACACATTACAGATCTATGCTTGTAGAGGACGTTAATAGTTTAATAATAAAATTATAGCGATTACTGTTTATAATATAAAACACCATTCTAAACAATCTTTCATGGTTTCATTATTTTTTAATAACTTTTAAAATCAAGTTAGGGTATTAATAGAGCGTACGATTGAAAAGTTAGTTTAGGATGACAAATTATATACCTAATATGACATTATAACGTTGCATATTAATGAACTTAATGCGAAATGTAATGATGTTGAAAATAGTGTTACGGCAACGTTTGTAATTTACAACAATGCTGAAGTTATAACAACGTTCTGTGATAATTTCATATTAAAACGTTGGACAGAACTCACTAAATTACTTAAACTTATTGTTATTAGCTGGACTTGTAACAATGTCAAGGTAGTAACCGTCTCCTAAAATATAAATACATATGCCAGTGGCGGTGGGTGAATTTAGAGCGAAGTGAGGCCAAATATTGGAAAAAAAATATTATTTTTTGGTTCTAGGTCAAACATTTTTGACCGCTACATAAGTACTCAACAAACAATTATACATTATACCTATTGTAAATGTACTGAAAATTTAAAAAAAATCGGATGTGGCCAGCACAATACCTTCCGCCAATCCTGGGTATTATGTATAAATTCCATACATAAATTTTCTTGCAAAAGATACTAAATATACAAACTATGCAAACTGTACTTGACACTGACATCTTCTTCTTCTCTAGCTTTTCCCATTCGTTAAGGGTCGCTATTTTTTATTTTCTCCTTCCACTCATTTCTGTTTCGCGTGTCATTCTCATTCAGTTCCTTTTGTCTCAAGTCTTCCGCAATACACTCTTTCCATCTTATCTTCGGTCTTCCTCTGTTTCTTCAACCTTCTATTACTAAGCTATTCATTCTTCTTCCAATATATTCTTCATCTCTCCTCATGACATGTTCAAACCAACGTAATCGTCTCTCTAGTATCTTTGTAGAAACTTGTAACACTAGAGTTATTGTATTACCGTATTTTTCCGTGCCTTCCCCAACATATACTTCAACATTCTAATTTCTGCCACATTCATTTACTTTTCATTGATAGTGACATCTGTCAATTTGAATTATCTGAATATATTAGCAGTTTCCATGGTTAGCATAGCTGGCTGATTTATGAAATTTAGTATATTTATAATTCTTCAACTCTATATCTATTAAATATGAAGTATAAAATGCAATCAAATCGTGTAGAGAATAATATATTCTTTAAGTTATAATAACGCTAAATGTCAATAAATCATATTTAACTGTTAAAATCTTCAAATGAGGCTACTTCCGGTTGACCAATTATAATCAAAATCTAATCACGTCTTCTTCGGGATGTAAACTTGAGGAATACGAAAAAAAATGTAATTTTTTTAATTGTGGTATTGAAAATATGCGATCCAAAACTTTCGTCTCACACACACAGACACACAGACATCATCGTAAAAATGGTAAAATCTTATTATAGGGACCCTAAAACATTTTTATTCACTAAAAACTCATCATTGATTTTTTTTACCAAAGACAATACCATCCTTACATAAAGATGACAGAAGGTAAAAACAAAATAAACATAGTCTTCATTTGTATTGTCACATCAATCCGGCGTTGTTTCATAACAGCAAATCTGTTCATTATGTCATCGTAAAAATGTTCCTTTTTTACCTTCCGTCACCTTTAGGTAAGGAAGATATTGTCCTTGGTCAAAAAATTCAATGATGAGTTTTTAGTGTATAAGCATGTTTTAGGGTCCCTATAATACGATTATACCATTTTTACGATGATGTCTGTATGTTTGTGTGTCTGTGTGTGTGTGACAAAGGTTCCGGATACCATAACTTCAATACCACGATTCCAAAAATTATAATTTTTTCGTATTCCTCAAGTTTACAGCCAGAAGAACAAGTGATTGGATTTTGGTTATAATTGGTGAACCAGAAGTACTCTCATTTGCAGATTTAACAGTTAAATTTGATTTATTGACATTTAACGGTACTATAACTTAAAGAATATATTATTCTCTATACGATTTGATTACATTTTATACTTCATATTCAATAGATACAGAGTTAAAGAATTTTTAAAAAATTAAATTTTATAATTCAGTCAGCTATGCTAAACATGGAAACTAATAATATATTCATATAATTCAAATTGACAGATGTCAGTATCAATAAAAAGTAAATTAATGTGGCAGAGATGAGGATGTTGAAGTAGATGTTGGGGAAAACACGGAAAGATACGGTAAGAAAATAACTCTAGTATTACAAAAGTCTAGAAAGATACAAGAAATATGATTACATTGGTTTGAACATGTCATGAGGAGATATGAAGAATTATATTGGACCAAGAATGAATAGTTTAGTAATAAGATGTTGAAGAAACAGAGGAAGACCAAAGATATGATGGAAGGACTATATTGCGGAAGACTTGAGAGAAAAGGAACTGAATGATAACGACACGCAAAAATAGCGACCCCTAACGAATGGGAAAAGTTAAAGAAGATGTCAGTGTCAAGTGCAATTTGAATAGTTTTTTTATGAAATAATTTTACTGGAAATTTAGAATCTTTTGCAAGAAAAATTATGTATGGAATTTATACATTATACACAGGATTGACGGAAGGTATTGTGCTTGCCTTTTATGTAGAAATTTATGCTGGAATGGCAGGCTAGTCGCTAGACTGTGCACGTACTTATTCCGATGCTTTTATTTTGCTATTTTACGCTCGTAAGGTTATATTTTTTGTATTTAAATAATTCAAAAGAACTAATAATGAAAATATTAGTTGCAAAAGTAATTATTGTAATCATTTATTTATTTAACTTTTTTCTTAAGATATATTAGTTTAGTTAAATTATTTCCAATCTATTAAATAGTTCGTACTGTTGTTAAATTTGTTTCTTGTAGGATGTTGGTATTTGTACAATTCTATAATTCATGATTTCGTGTTTATAAATCTTTAGTTTAAATAACTGTGACAAGTAACAGTACAATTAAAATAGAAATAAGTAATAGTTTATGAAACCAAAAAAATAACATGAACAATGAATAATAATTAATAAATTGTTTTTAGAAACACTAATTGAAAATAATGTAAATATACTTGTTTGAAGCAAGCATTTTCTGTTTTAGCGTTTGTGTTGTTATGATACATTGTAAATATTTATTATTTACTCTATATACAAGATACAAAAATATGGAGCAGAGTTATTTTTCTTATTATTAATTTTAGACTTTACGACTAGCCTATATACCCAACTTTAACATGAAAACGAAAGATTGTAATCGCCATGCAATTAATAATCATGTGTTGTTGTTATATTTAGTCAATTTAACCAAACACGACAACAATAACGGCACCTAACGCACAGAAATCACTAATAAAATAATGTAATTTTTACAAATAACAAGTGTCAAAGTTTGGAAAAATACGAAATGAACAAAATTTGAACCTATACTATCACAATATATGCGCATGCACACACTGGTACCTACATCGTGTATCGTCGGTGATAATTGGTATATCGGCTAGACGCTTCTTAACGTTTGCTATGCGCTCTATTATTATTCCCACATTTCATACTTATTAATTTTTTTATAAAGTAATTTATTATGATTCATAGTAAATATTTATTACTTACTTCATATATAAGATAGAAAAAAATGGTGCAAAAAGTATTTTTTTTATTTTTCTTTTTAGACCTATAGTATAAATTACAAAGTTTGGAGCGAACTTAAATGTCACTTTTCGGTGTGAAAAAATCCTATATTCTACTTCCGGTTTCGGCGATTACGATATTAATTTTTTTAAACTAGGCAATTTTAATGCATTTGACATTCGTAACTTGTTTGTTAAAATAATATTTTGACGTTTACCTGATGTATTACCCGATTTTTTCGAACAATTCGAACTGTGTAAAAATTTAAGATTCAATGAACACTAGAATTAACTGCAATTAATTACGAATATCACATCAGGTAAACGTAAAACTATTCCCTCCAACTAAGACAGTATATACGAATATGTCATAGTAAACAAATAATGCATTCAAATTTCATAATTTCAAATAAATAATAACTAGGTTAATTATTGATCAAAATGTAACTGTAATACTAATCGTAATTTAATTAACCTACCATTCCTTGTAAAAAAATCAACAATGAATATGACTTTCAGCGTAACTGACAGTAGAATTTAAATTTTTTTATACCAAAAATATGCCGTACGCTCATCCTCATCTCTGTAATTCATACTGCGGGTCTAAAAATAATAGTAGTAAAGAAATTAGCCATTTGTCCGTATTTTTCAATCATTCTGTATATTAAAAATGTTAGTAAGTCTGAGTGATTTCAAAAAATCCGTTACATTTTTTATTATTTAAGAATAGTTTTAAAGATAAATGATTTATTTAACAAGCATTTTGTATTATTAAAATAAGATTATTGTAAATATTAGGATTAGTTGCTAGTTTTAGTTTAATGTGGTAAAAAATTAAAACAACGTATGTACCTATATTATGAATTTATCAAAGTTCAAATTGACCGTTTCTAGTTAGATACTGCGTGTATATGTAGTCATTATTTATTCGTTTTATTGCTTAATGGAAATATAAATAATAACTTATATAACTCGTAATACTAAAGTGATAATCTGCCAGTTGTATGTCGACAAATGTCCATAAGTATTATTATAATTTCTTGCTCATTAATTAACAAGGTAATTTTGTATTAAAATTTTGACAGTATAAATTCTGAACAAATTTTTACGAAAATAACATTGATGAATTTCAAATGTTATGTACAATAAATAGAATATTTTATTTATACAAATTTAATAAATCGCTGAATCACGAAACTTTACACCCGTGTGGGGAGGTTGGCGGTGTAAGATGATAGATAGGTTAGGATGGTAATTCAATACATAAGTTCAGGAGGACGGTGCTAGAAAGGCCAAACTTTTACGTTGCTCTTTTACGAGATCTGGGTTACGCCGCACATTTTAGCGTAAACTTTACCAATAAACTGCGATATGGAAAACGCCTAGGCTAGAAACTGTACCGATTTTGTTAATACAGCGTGAATACTCAACATGTGAACTTGTAATGCAATTTGAAATTTTACTCTTACATATCTGGAATAATAAATGGAATTATACAGCAAATATTTACGAAAATTACTCGATATTATGCGGAAATTGAAATTAAATTTACAAATAAGTTTTAAAGCTAAGGATTTTACTACCTTAAATACGCAGAATAGTTTCATGTCGCTGAAAAAAAGTTGTATTTAAATTTTAGACTCCTTTCTACAATGTTCAAGAAAATTTATTTTTTATGTACACCAGACTTTGGATATGGGATAATTAGCTTTATAATATTTATTTCAATAGAAACGCTATTATCCTGCGCAAATAATAATTGTCCAAATCATTATTGGGCGAACAAGAGTTTAAAAACACCTTATTTACAGTTAGTCTAGGTACTTTCCTCTTTCAAAAACTTTACTTACGATACAATGTGCCTATACTCTAGAATTTATACTATATACTGTATAATATTTGTACTTCATATAGTTTGGAAATTAACAATAGTATTAGCCAGGTCATTTAGTATCGCTCAGTTCTCAATCAGATATTATATTTCAGCGATAGTATTGTCTAAAATAAAAGCAAATCAGGTTCGTGAAGTTGGCGTAATCATAGTCAAAATTTTAATTTTTACCTCTCGCTAAGGAAGGTATTGGATTCATGCGAAAAATCGCATATCCAGAGTTTAATGAATAAGCACATTTTTAGGTCCCTACAATACGATATTAACATTTTTACGATGATGTTTGAGTGTGTGTGTGTGTGTGTGTGTGTGTGTGTGTGTGTGTGTGTGTGTGGATGTATGTGTGTGTATGTGTGTTGGAAGGATGGTTACTCAAAAACTATAAGACTTTATACTTGTTTAACTATGTATTTCTCAATCGGATATTCATGGGAAGAGCTGGGGCCAATTTTATAAATAGAAACTGACACGAAGGCAATATGGCGGGTCACTGAATAAGCGGCATAGTATTTCCTATTCATATGACTGATTTCTATTGTATTATGTACACTATACATATTCAGTACTAGTCTGACATTTGTTCAAAATTCCCGCGCTGGGAAAATTTTGGTTCATATGAAAAGTAGCGTTATTTGAAATTGTATCATACTTATTTTGTGGTTACATTAATAATAATAATAATAATAATAATAATAATAATAATAGTAATAGTAATAATGATAATAATAATAATAATAATAATAATAATAATAATAATAAATAAATAAATATTTCCTTTGTGCATCATACACATGTTATAAGATAAGGTATTTTAATTAATTTCCAATAGAAGAAAATTTAAAAAAAATAATAATTAAAAGTCACTAAAAAATTAAATAACAAAAGTGTACAATCAATAACAAACTACACATTAGGAAAAATAAACGAGCCGATAACTTATGCTTATTCGTATAAGCGAATACCGTATTCATGAGGTCCGGACCAGCTGAATAAGTATTCAGTCGGAATAAGGTATCATGGCTGACAAAAAGTAGTGGGGATAATCTTATTCAGTATGAATTGTATTCGCTATCCCTTTCTAGTTACAAAATTGGCTGCCTGAAAAGGTTTTGGTAACAAATGGACAACCGGAAGTAGCAGATTCTAGAAAAAAAATCTTCTAAATATTATTTTTTGACATTTTTTCTTGGTAATATTAAAGAAAATTAAATTCTCTCTGACATATTTTTTTTTATTATTATATCTCGTATAAGTTTGGAGATATAGTATATAATAATAGGTATAAAATAATATGTTGTAATAAATTTAGTTGCTCAAAAAACAGTTGAGATATTTAAATGTTTGTAATTGACAGATAAATGCAAAATGTCAGTGTCAGATTTTTATGGGAATTATTAATTAAATATGTATTTAAATTATAGGTATGTTAACAGTACATATATCATTAAGAAGTACCGCTAATATCGTCAATGAATTTGAAGAATTTTAAACATATTAGAAGAGTAGGACAAAATTACTCATAGAACGAAAGAAGATATACAATTTCAATGATTTTTGTGTACAAGAAATGTTAAATTCGTTACTTATAGGCCGCGAAGAGACATGTGACTTTGTTGGCCTTGGCAAGCAGATTTGTGGGTCCGTGTCAGAATGACAGCTAATAGTTATTTACACAGATATCACAAATGTCATATGTCATAATTTTTATTAAAAATTTCAAAATATTCTGATATCATGTTGTTTATATGTCATCAATAATATAGAATATACTTGGTGAGGAAAATAATCCACATGAATTAGGAAAATTATAAAATTTTTATGAAGACTTATGATACTTGACACCTATGTACATTATTACTAGCTGTCATTTTGACACGGGCCCCCATTTCTCCTTGCCAAGGCTAAGAAAGTCACATAACTGCTCGCACCCTATGCATCATAAAATGAAAATGGCGAGAGGTATTGTGCTGGCCACAACAAATTTTTTTTTGAGATGTAATTTTGTGCTATTTATTGCTGTAGTGTCTTAATTTTGTGCTCATTTACTTCAGTTGTTGTAAACAAAGTAAACTTAATATGCCAACTTCACGCTAGCGTATTCAGTGAAAAATTTAATTTCTTCATATCTATAATTTTGTGGTATTAATTGCTGTATTGCTCTGATTGTATGCTCACCTTCTTCAATTGTTATAAACAATAAAAAATTAATACACCAACTTCACGCTTGCGTATTCATAGTGAAAATTTATAGCTATAATTTTATGCTCCTTTTGTGCTATTTATTGCTATATTGTGCTAATTTAGTGCTCATCTCCTTCATTGTTATAAACAAATTAAATGAATACGTTAACTTGAAGTTTACGTTTTCATAGTAAAAAATATAATAATAATAATAATAATAATAATAACATTTATTGTTTCTAAGCAGTGCTTCATACAATGGATTGGTACAAAAGTCATACAAAATTATTTGTAGTCTATAGAGTACATGCATATATAATATAATTTTTTTAAATAATGTATACATATATAAAAAACAGCATATACCATTTATTACATATTAATAATGACAAATTTGAAATTTAAATGAATTTAAAGGAATTTTTGATTTTAAGCTATATAGCCCTATTTACATTTAAAAGTAGCTATCACATATACACATATTTTAATTATAATGGATTCAGTGACATTTTGAACTATATAATGACCCAAATAACATAACAAAAACAGATATAAATACCATTTATTAGCAATTAATAATTAATAACAAAATTCTATTTTATATGAATTTAAAGATAAATGAATTTAATGGAACACTTTACACTATATGTTTACCCAACTTAAATTATCGAAGTTAACCTGATATGGTTAACTTAAATTAATGCGAGAAAGTAATGTATTTTTAATTGTAACTCTGGATGGATGTTTATTCATTTAAATAAAAGCTTCGGATTTTCAGGGCAGAAATTGTATAATAGAAGATATGGTCAATTTTGTCTTTTGATAAATTGGTAAATAAACTATAAAAATTTCTTTCAGTAAAGATTGGTGTGTTGTATCTATTCAGAAAGTGATCTCTAAGGTGTGCATACATAGGACACTCAAGGTAGAAATGATAGGCATTTTCAAATTTTTGTAAGTTACAAACTGTACATAATAACTCTGAATTTAGCTCGTATTTAATATTTTTGTAAAATATTTTAAGAGTTCTTTTTGAAGAAATGCGGATTTGTGAAATAATTTGTTGTTTAATTATTGGAATATTCATATTCAAATGTACTTCCATACCGGGACACACTATAGGTCGAGAGTTGGTTTCTGTCCAAGTCTTTTTTCTCTAGCGTATTCGTAAATTCATCTATAATTACATTAATTGATAGTTCGTTGATTGATTGATTTTCCCAGATATCATAAAAATTATTCTCGTATAAAAAGGTTTTCAGTTGGCTAAATTGGGTTAATTTAGTTCCAATTTATTGTTTTCAAAAGACTGGTCGAGCTCAAACAAACGGTTGTATATAATTTTTGGATACCTGTTATTAGGCATCATCAAAATTTTTTTCCATAGGCCGAGCGCTCTTTTCCATATATATTTTCCCATATGTATTAATCCTGTTTCCAATCGAACTATAAAATCCGGAGTATGAAGGAGGAATCGAAAAATAGATTTGACATATTTAATTTGGCATCTTTCTATTTCGTTTTCATATCTAAGACCCCATACTTCCGAAGCGTACAAAGCTGTGGCATGTATTATTGAATTTAATAATTTAGATTTTTCTTCCCAATTGTTTGATTTCCCTGTAGCCAAGATTTTCTTAACGCTTTGAATAGCTATATTTGCTTTTTTACGACAATTTTTTGTTTGTTCATAAAATTTTCCGGTGGGAGAGAAAAGGACGCCTAAATATTCAAAATTTGTGACCAAATAAATTATATTGTTTTTAAATTTAAATTCGCATTTATTACTTTTCCTACCTTTATGGAACAATACTATTTTTGTTTTGTCCGTATTAACACATAAATCATTATTATCGGAATATTCTTCTAAAGCGAGTAATTTAAGTTTCAAATCTATTGGAGAATGAGCTAGGACAACTAAATCGTCAGCGTAAGCTAAACATAATATATCTTGATGCCCGTTTATATGAATTCCAGTTAAATTTTTTTCTCTGAAAAAAGACTCAATGTCATTTAGAAAAATTGAAAATAATAATGGAGACATTATTTCGCCCTGTAGCAAACCTTCGGAAATTTTAATTGGGTTAGATAATTCATTGCGTTGTTTGACTTGTAATGATGCGTTATCATACATGCCTTGAAGTAGGCGAATTATTTTTGAGCTGATACCGTTATGATATAGTTTGAACCACAATTTTTTATACTTGATTGTGTCAAATCCACGCTTATAATCAATGAAAAGAGTATATACCTTTTGTTTACTAAGCCTTAGGTGAATGTTTACTATACCCATTAGCGTAAATATATTATCGGTAGTACTTCTTTTCTTATGAAATCCGGATTGAAATTCATTTAATAGTTCATGTTCTTCTAGAAATGGTTCTAAACGATTGTGCAAAATTTGTGTAAATATTTTAGAGATTGATACAATAAGGGCAATACCTCTATAATTGTGTGGGTTTTTCTTATCACCTTTTTTAAACAGCGTTTGTAACTGCACCGTATTCCACGTTTTTGGTATATTACCTGTTTGAAATATTAAATTATATAAATTTAGCAGATAGTGCTCCCAGGCAGGGGTAAGATGTTTAAAAAATTCATAGGTTATACCATCTATGCCAGGGGCCTTGTTCAATTTACATTTCATTATACTCGATTTTAATTCTTCTAGTGATATAGATGAATCTAAGAATGGGTGTTGACAATCAAAGAAATAAATATGCTCGTATGAGGTTTTGCTATATATTTCATTATAAAATATTTCCCAGTCTGTAATATTTACTTCATTGGGTTGAAAATATGTTTTTCTCAACTTTCTTACGGTTTGCCAAAATGAATTATAATTTTTAGAGTTAGATAATAAATTTTGAATATTATTTTGGTAAGATTTTTTTGCATTTTGAATGAGTATTCTGTATTTTCTTTTTGCAATTATATACGTTTCTAGATTATTAAGTGCCCTGTTTTTGTGGTATAATTTTAGTAGAATTTTTAATTCCTGTTTTGAATTTTTGCATGCTGTATTAAACCAAGGGTTAGTCCCTGATGGTATGTTATTAGCCTTAGTAACTTGTAACATACCTGAGTGACTTGCCGCATCTTTAATAGCATTTATTAAGTTATTATTTAATGCTTCTGTTTCAGTGCTATTGAAATACATCCTATCTGAATTTTCTAAGTTATATTGAAACGATCCTAAATTATTTTCATTAAATTTAAATTTGATAATAAAATTAGTTTTTGTCTTTTGGTTTACAGTACCTTGTTGAGAAAATGAGCTATTCTCAATATTAACTACACACATAGTATGATCAGAGCAATTAAATGAATCCACAATTTCAAAACTATTAATTTTAGACAAAAAACCAACGCTTACCCATGCATAATCTACTGTGCTTTTACCATTTGTAGTCATATAAGTGTAGTTCCCCGGAATATCTCCCGTTGTCCTGCCATTTAATGTGAATAAGCCAATGTTTTCTAATAATTCGACTAACTTTCTACCTCTGGTGTCCGTGACGTCATGCAAAGATTTTCGAAATTCCCAAACATTGTTACAGTAAAAAGAATTTTCTGGAGCTTGATTAAGCTGTCCAATTTTTTAATTGAAGTCTCCGATTAATAAGAGATCGTATTCTGGGTATTGACCTAAAAACGAAACCAAAGATTCATATAACATTGTGAGGCAAATTTCATTATCAAGGTCGGGTTTAAGATATACTAAACAAATCAAGTATTTATCAGAGTGAGTAATTATTTTTAGAAAAATCCATAGATTACTATTTTCTAATATTTGAAATTCAATATTTACATTATTTTTCAATAAAATTAACAGCCCGCCACTTGCCCTTCCTCTACTTTTTTCTTTCGTTGCTGCACTATATGAAATTATTTTATAATTATTTAAGAAATCAGGTAAAGTTATATTGATATCACAAAACTCCATCCAGGTTTCTGTTAAGCAAATTAAATCACTACGTACCATTCTGGATTTTGACTCAGTGTCAATATTAAATAAAGAATTAAATCCATAAACATTCCAAAATAGTACGTAGAAGTTGTTTAAACTAAATTTAGTGTGCAGATCCAAATCATCTGAGCTAGAGTGATTAGAATGATTGAAACAATCAATGATTTCATTACTAGAGGGGTTATTACGCAACGGGTTTAAGGTAGAATTTACATATCTTAGTCATGTTTTCTTCAGTGGAGCATGTGGGTCCTCTTGGGGTGTAATTGTTTTGACCACGTGGTTGGGGGTGGGTTGCAGCAGATTAAATTTCTTGATTGGAGGTTTCGGAGGTGAATCTGTTGAGGACTGGCTACTCCTATCCCTTTTTGTTGAATTTGATTGTGGCGTAATTTGAATGTCATTGACAAATAATTTGAGTCCACGAATTTTCACCGATTTTCCGTCTTTTATATATTCCTTACGGAGTTTTAACAATTCATTTTTCTTTTTCTGTTCCTCGGATGTTAAATCGTCACCCAAGTAAATGTTGGTACCTTATAAGTATCTTCTGTTTGATGATATCATATTTTTATTTTCTAGCGAAGTGAATGCGACAAGAACCGGTCTATTTTTACCGATCTTTTTAATACCTATTCTTTTTACGTCTATATCTTGATTAGTAAGATTTATTTGGAATGTATGATTTATGAACTGCAGTACTAGCTGTTTCAATGTACCACTTTCAGTTTCATCATCTTTAAAACCGTAAAAAAATAGATTTTTCATTTTAATTTGTTTTTCCATATTATAAATCACCTTTTGTTGGATAGTAAGAGTTTCCTCTAATTGTTCCACTCTTTTTTTAAGGATCTGGAATTCATCATTAAATTTTGCGATTTCTTCGTAATTACTTTGTAGATTGTTTTCTATCGTGTCAAGTTTTTCTAGTTTTTTTAAAATTAAATCAGATTTGTCACCATTATTATCTCCCATTATGATAATTTAGTGTGTTTTGAATTAGTTTTAAATGCTCCTCAGTTGTAGAGGTTATTTTTCACTTTTTCGATTCACTTAAATTAACCAATAGATTTCTCACACAATATATTATAAATAACTGAAGTATCACCACTGCACTATACTTTAACAGGAGTATTTTGAAAAAATAGCTGTTAATAACTTCTGTCCCTTTAACAAAATGTTCAATATAAAACTCTGATTTTTCAATGTTTATGTTTGTTGACAGTTATTAGTGAGCGCCAAAATTGAATAAATATCCCTAGAGAGAGAGAGTTTAAAAGGTCACTACAAGTTTGATTTTGCTGACATCATGCTTCTCCTATAACCTTGTAATTTTTTTGCACCTTTTCGATTCCCTTAAATTAACCACGAAATATATTATAAATAACTGAAGTATCACTACTGCACTTAACTTTAACAGTATTATTTTGAAAAAATAGCTATTTTATAACTTATAAAACTTTAACAGAATAATCATTATAAAACTCTATGACTGATTTTTCAGAAGCAGGAGTACCAACCACGTTTTCATAGTAAAAAAAAAAATTTTCTCACTTGAGCTTCACGTCATTGATTTCTGAACCACAAAATATTTCATTTTGGACAAAAAATATCTCGGTATTTTAGATGTACATAATGACAATGTCAATGTTATATTTATAATTTATTGGTAATATTTACCTTTTCTTACAATGATTTTCGTTCTTAAGTAAGTATAATCTTAGGAGTAATCGTAAAATAGGGTAGTATTTTAGTTTAAGAATGAAATAATTCAGGATAAAATTTACCAATTTAGATTAAATTTTGAACAAATTTGGATTGCGAACACAATAATGAATTTCAAACAATAAATTACGCTCCGAATATGAATAATTATGAACGTGGTATAAATTGAAACATTAAAAAACAAGTTGAACCTTTTACTTGCCACATCTGTAAACATATAAAAATGAAGAAAACTTTATTCCAACTACGTACCAAATTTTAGCTCTGTTGACCATTAGAACGGTGGTTAAACTGGTATTTAAAAGGATGGAACAGTCAGACAAACAGACAAACAGACAGATATATAACGCAAGTTAATTATATTATTTTAGAAAATGAAAAGGTCAATAATAATATTAATTTAATTAATTTAAATTTGAATAGTTAATTACAGGATAATTACAAATCAAAATTATGCCATGGATTCTATTTCTTGGAAAAGTGCACCAATTTGTTTTATACATTCGTATTTTACATGTGTAACCATGACTAGTCTATGACGTATTATATGACATAATTGCCTTGTACACAAAATTGTTTGAGTTCTGCTAGTAATCACATTTCCATCACTACCATTACCAATTGAGTCATACGAACATCAAACTATGACGTGAAGCTCAAGTGAGAAAAATCGATCAAGAGTTTTTTATCAGTAACATAGGATATGTTATAACCATAGTTACAGTGCCAAGTGTTTGATAGCAATATTATTGCGTATTTTATGAGTAAACATAGGAAGAATATATATGTACTATAATAAAGATAAAATTATAATTTAAAGTGGGATCGCGTGGCTGCGTGCGTTAATTTTTAATTAGTACAAAAATGTCCTCTTCTTTCTACGGTAGCTCTGAGAGCCCGTGCGGTAACATCTGGTAAACGCCCTCTACGGTAAAAAAATATCTTCATTGCCGAAATTTGCGAATAAAAGCAAATTGGCACACTCAGAAATGGGTAATAAGCGGTGAAGCAAGTTATAGAAGTCGAATGAGACTTACAAGGTAATAGTGATAAATTTTAACATTAAATAAAATAAAATTTCCTTCATAAGTGTATAAAGTATTAATAATTAATATTTCATTATTCTATAACTTCAATGTTTTTTAAATTTTTTATTCAAAATTTATTGTTATTATGTCTATGTTTACTCATAATAAACGATATAATACACTTCTGGATTGCTGTATAATATTCGACATTGTAACTATTGTACATAGTGTTAATGTGTGCGCTGGAGCGCTATCCTGACGGAACCACCTTTCGTTAGGTTCGATTAGTATTTAATGTCATACCATTTAATAAGTAATATCAATAATGGTAACCTAATGCTCAAAATCGTTCGCGTTCTTTTGAATAGTTACCATTCGTTTAGTGCTGCCTCTAGCGTACAAGTAAAAAATAATATTCATATTTTGAAGCCCTCACCGAAGAGAAATAAGTTTTTATAATTTTTGGTGGCATTTCTTCTGTTTCGTACCAAGGACTAAAGAATGAACGCGCCAACTACCCGGACACTCGTTACTGACAAGTAGGTACAATTCAATTATGTAAACATTAGCAACACCAAATATTTGTTATATGATCTTTTCATATTTTCTTGTCTGAGTATCCCTGACCATAGTGCAGAACAAATTCGAGTTCCTTTATGAAAAACTTTCTTATTTTCACGACACAGAAAATTGATGTATGTCTTTATGGGCCAACTTTTTGAAACAAGTAATCAAGACATCACAGAAATAGAGCAAAAGAACATAATTTTCTAATTCAAAAAGATATTCACTGATACGTTACTCGTAGAAAAACTAATTTTGATCTCCTTGATATTCGACTTAATAAATGTAAGACTAACTTTAACTATATAGGATTATAGTTTTACAATAAACTTCCACATTATTTAAAAGAAATTAAATCTGAAAATTGTTTTAAAATTTCATTAAAAAAAATTCTTCTTCAAAAAAATTATTATCATTACAATGACTTTCTTTGTTATAAGTTTCAACTTTATTGTAAACTGTAATTAATAAACTAATAATTATTTATTAATTTATTTTTATGTATACATATGACACTTCTTATATCAATATTGAATTGATCAAAAGAATTAAATAAAATAATTTCCGATTGTTATACAATAATTTTACAATGTACAAACCTAAGATATGAATTTCTATCACCAGATATTTTACTTATTATCTAATTTAAATTTATTCAATAATAATACTACATTGTTGCACAATTAAATTGAAAATTCGAATATTCAAAAGAAACAAGCTTATGAAGGAAAAAGATGAGACTATTTTCAGTATATGTTCCCATTTAGCGAATCTCGAGGTCGCTAAAGGATTTTCGCGGACAAGGTGTACACACTATTTTTTTTGCAACCGTAAAAAATATGTATACAAATTTTATTTTATTTAAATGCGAAATGCTTAGTTCGTACCCGTTTGCACAAATAAATATATTATGTTTATTCATTTGTTATATTTCGATAATTATTAAGTTTAAAATAATCTAATTAAACCACGTATTTTTACGTTAAAATTATATATTATAATAATTTTAAATGCTAATTTGCTTAATTTAGTTCTCAAAATTCAAATTTAACACGTACAATTTTTAAACCCGGTTCAACAAAATTTGATATTAAAACTTGTGCACTTATGATTAAATATTAATTAACTATACAAGTTTATTATCTTGGCAGAAAATCCGTTATCCGGCTTTTTGATTGGGTCGAATATTCGTTATCCGACTTTTTGAAAAATCACTATTTTACATCACTACAAATTGCATCTTAAGAGGTAACTCTGCACTTTATATATATTTCTATTGAAAATTAACTTCAAAATAAAATGTAAAAAAATAAATATATCATCACGGCATATTACCCATTGCAGGGTGTGCCAATCTGCTTCATATACAGATATCGGTAATGATAAAATATTTGTACCGTGCGAGCGCTTATCAGGCGTCACCTCACGGACACTCAATGCTGACGTGGAGATTGCACCACAGGAATCAATTTAGCGCCATTAAAATTCGGAGTAATTTTTGGCGTCGGTTGGGATCGAAACCGGGTCACCAGATTCACGACCAGGCACTCAAGCACACGGCCACGAGACCCCAAAATAAATCTACAAATTTAGTTTATCCATAATCTGTTTATAGTTTGAGAATTTTTTAATAATACTGATAAACTGCAAGCGGTTTGTTCTCCGACATTTCAAAATTTTATTACCCGTAATAAATATCTTAGGTAGAATACATATACGCCCGTACCCGTCCGTACAAATATCAAACTTAATTCTATGTTCTTATAACCTTATTTTAAAACTGAAATACATTATTCTGAAATATCGACTTTAATTCAAGTATCTATGGATAGATGACTCTGTATCGCTAAGCACCTTTTTTCGTGTAACACTTTTAGCCATTAGGTTCCCATTATTGATATTACTTATTAAATGGTCATACCTTTGTTTACTCTGATAAAGAAAAACTTTCTTTATATTGAATGTAACTTAATGTAGGTATATCTACTTCAAAGCTAGTTATCATAATACACAAAGCATACCATATACAAACCAGTAGTAAATAAGTATTTTTTTCTATAAATAAGAGTATTTTATACACTTTTCATTTAATCAAATATATTTTATTAAGGAAAGAAATTGGAAAAATAATTAACTTCTTTATAAATAATTATGATTTTATTTCAAATAAAAAAGAAAACATGTTTTAAACAATATAATCTACTACTACACTGCACAAAATACCATGAAAATAGAAGAAAACACCAAATATCACCAACACTTAAGGAAGCCCTAAACATAACGAACTTTAGACTCACCATACAATACATCATCAATATATTCAATGAATTATAAATGAAATTGTAAACCAACCATGAATATATATTGCAAATACCCAATGGGTGAAGCAAATTTGTTAATAAAAAAATCTGTTGTGGCCAGCACAATACCTTCCGTCATTCTCGTGTATAATGTATAAATTCCATAATTTTTCTTACAAAAGATTCTAAATTTCCAGTAAAATTATTTCATAAACAAACTATTCAAATTGCACTTGACACTGGTATCTTCTTCTTCTTTAGCTTTTCACATTCGTTAGGGGCCGCTATTTTTTGCATGTCGTTCTCATTCAGTACCTTTTCTCTCAAATCTTCCGCAATACAGTCCTTCCATCTTATCTTTGGTCTTCCTCTGTTTCTTTAACGTCCTATTACTAAAATATTCATTCTTGTTCCAATATAATTCTTCATTTCTCCTCATGACATGTTCAAACCAATGTAATCGTCTTTCTTGTATCTTTCTAAAAACTTGTAACACTAGAGTTATTTTCTTACCGTATCTTTCCGTGTATTCCCCAATATCTACTTCAACATTCTCATAGCTGCCACATTAATTTACTTTTTATTGATACTGACATCTGTCAATTTGAATTATATGAATATATTACTGACTAGTTCCCAAGTTTAGCATAGCTTGCTGAATTATAAAATTTAATTTCTTTAAAATTCTTTAACTCTGTATCTATTGAATATGAAGTATAAATTGTAATCAAATCGTATAGAGAATAATATATTCTTTAAGTTATAATAACGTTAAATGTTAATAAATCAAATTTAACTGTTAAATCTTCAAATGAGACTACTTCCGGTTGACCAATTATAACCAAAATCTAATCACTTGTTCTTCTGGATGTAAACTTGAGGAATACGAAAAAATTATAATTTTTGGAATCGTGGTATTGAAGTTATGGAATCCGGAACTTTTGTTACACACACAGACACACAGACACACATACATACAGACATCATCGTAAAAATGGTAAAATCGTATTATTTGGACCATAAAACGTGCTTATTCAGTAAAAACTCATCATTGAATTTTTTGACCAAAGACAATACCTTCCTTACCTAAAGGTGACGGAAGGTAAAAAATATGTTGCGGCCCGCACAATACCTGCCTTTAATCCTGTGTATTATGTATAAATTCCATACATAAATTATCTTGCAAAAGATTCTAAATTTCCAGTAAGATTATTTCATAAACAAATTGCACTTGACACTGACATCTTCTTCTTCTTTAGCTTTTCACATTCGTTAGGGGTCGCTATTTTTTTATTGTCTTCTTTCACTCATTTCTGGTTTGCATGTGGTTCTCATTCAGTTCATTTTCTCTCAAGTCTTCCGCAATACAGTCCTTACATCTTATCTTTGGTCTTCCTCTGTTTCTTCAACCTTCTATTACTAAGCTATTCATTCTTTTTCCAATATATTCTTTATTTCTCCTCATGAAATGTTCAAACCAATGTAATCGTCTCTCTGTATCTTTCTAGAAACTTGTAGTACTAGAGTTATTTTCTTACTGTATCTTTCCGTGCTGTCCCCAACATCTACTTCAACATCCTCATCTCTGCCACATTCATTTACTTTTTATTGTTACTGACATCTTCCAATTTGAATTATCTGCATATATTAGCAATTTTCATGGTTAGCATAGCTAAATTATGAATTTTAATATCTTTATAATTCTTTAACTCTATATCTATAGAATATGAAGTATAAAATGCAATCAAATCGTATAGAGAATAATATATTCTCTGAGTTATAATAACGTAAAATGTCAATAAATAATATTTAACTGTTAAATCTTTAAATGAGGTTACTTCCGGTTGACCAATTATAACCAAAATCTAATCACTTGTTCTTCTGGATGTAAACTTGAGGAATACGAAAAAAAAAAATGTAATTTTTGGAATTGTGGTATTGAGGATATGCGATCCGAAACTTTCGTCTCACACACACACAGACACACACATCATCGTAAAAATATTAAAATCGTATTATAGGGACCCTAAAACATTCTTATTCACTAAAAACTCATCATTGAATTTTTTGACGAAAGACAATACCTTCCTTACATAAAGGTGACGGCAGGTAAAAACAAAATAAATATAGTCTTCATTTGTATTGTTACATCAATCCGGCGTATCATAACAGCAAATCTGTTGATTATGTCATCGTAAAATTTATCCTTTTTTGATGTCTGTTAACATTCCTTTTATATAGAAATTAATGCTGGAATGGCAGGTTAGTTTCTAGACTGTGCACGTACTTATTTCGATGCTTTTATTTTGCTGTTTTACGCTCGTAATATTATTTTTTTTATATTTAAATAATTCAAATGAAATAATAATAATGAAAATATTAGTTGCAGAAGTAATTATTGTAATCATTTATTTATTTAACTTTTTTCTTAAGATATATTAGTTTAGTTAAATTATTTCCAATCTATTAAATAGTTCGTACTGTTGTTAAATTTGTCTCTTCTAGGATGTTGGTATTTGTACAATTCTATAATTCATGATTTATTATTTATAAGTCTATAGTTTAAATAACTGTGACAAGTAACAGTACAATTAAAATAGAAATAAGTAATAGTTTATGAAACCAAATAACAGGAACAATAAATAATAATTAATAAATCGTTATACAAACACTAATTGAAAATAATGTAAATATACTTGTTTGAAGTAAGCATTTTTTGTTTTAGCGTTTGTGTTGTTATGATTCATTGTAAATATTTATTACTTATTCTATATACAAGAACAAGATACAATAATATGAGGCAAAGAGTTATTTTTCTTATTATTAATTTTAGACGTTGCGTCTAGCCTATAAACCCAACTTTTATCATAAAACGAACGATTGTAATCGCCATGCAATTAACAATCATGTGTTGTTGTTATATTTAGTCAATTTAGCCAAACACAACAATAACGGCACCTAACGCACAGAAATCATTAATAAAATAATGTATTTTTCACAAATAACAAGTGTCAAAGTGTGAAAAAGTACGAAATGAACAAAATTTGAACCTACACTATATGCGCATGCACACACTGGCACCTACATCGTGTATTGTCGGTGATAATTGGTATATCGGCTAGATGCTTCTTGGCGTTTGCTGTGCGCTCTACTCGGAATAAGAGAGGCTAAGTCACTGTGTGACTCGCCGGTAGTGGTGTAGAGCGTATTGAGGGAAAATGGTTTCGTCTCACACGCACATCTTTATTGCCCAAGGGGCAGGATAATTTGGCCTCTTTGTGTAAATTCGCGTGTAAACAATAATATTTGAATGGTTATTTGGCATATTATAGTAACAATAATTGTTTGTGAATTCATATATTGTAGATTTATAATACTTTAAAAAAAAAAACAACGTCAAAGGTAAAAAAATCTGTTGTGGCCAGCACAATACCTTCCGTCAATCCTGCGTATAATGTAAAAATTCCATACATAATTTTTCTTGCAAAAAATTCTAAATTTCCAGTAAAATTATTTCATAAACAAACTATTCAAATTGCACTTGACACTGACATCTTCCTCTTTATCTTGTCCCATTCGTTAGGGGTCGATATTTTTGCGTGTCGTTCTCATTCGGTTCTTTTTCTCTCAAGTCTTCCGCAATACAGTCCTTCCATCTTATCTTTGGTCTTCCTCTGCTTCTTCAACCTCCCATTACTAAACTACTCATTCTTGTTCAAATATAATTATTCATTTCTCCTCATGACATGTTCAAACCAATGTAAGCGACTTTCTTGTATCTTTCTAGAAAATTGTAACACTAGAGTTATTTTATTAACGAATCTTTCCGTGTGTTCCTCATCTCTGCCACATTAATTTACTTTTTACTCATACTGACATCTGTCAATTTGAATTATATGAATATATTAGCAGTTTCCATGTTTAGCATAGCTGGCTGAATTATAAAATTTAATTTCTTTAAAATTCTTTAACTCTGTATCTATTGAATATGAAGTATAAAATGTAATCAAATCGCATAGAGAATAATATATTCTTTAAGTTATAATAATATTAAATGTCAATAAATCAAATTTAACTGTTAAATCTTCAAATGTGGCTACTTCCGGTTCACTAATTATAACCAAAATCTAATCACTTGTTCTTCTGGATGTAAACTTGAGGAATACGAAAAAATTATAATTTTTGGAATCGTGGTATTGAAGTTATGGGATCCGGAACTTTTGTCACACACACACAGACACACATGCACACACACTATTTCATAACTGTAGAGATAAAATTTGATAATTCACGGAATTACAATTTAAAAGTACTAGCCATGGAATTAGAGAAAAGAGATGAACAAAAGCGTAACGTTTTATTACGGCAGAATGTCAAAATAATGATTGTCAAAATAAATACTAATAATTTGACGGATGATGTTTATGTATAACCTGGATACCCAATTTCATATGTCTCAAACCATGTACAAGTGAAGCCTTAAGGTCAAGAGTCGGCCATTTGTTAAAAAGGCAAAATATTATTGTACTATACGGTAAATATGAAATAAAACTCAGAAAATAATTGATATATGAAGGTTATCACAAATAAATTGTTATTAAATTGAAATTTTAAATAAAACGCAATACATGTTTTTAAACTCTATTTATTGATTAGAAAATAATATTAGTTTATTTAATTTAAGTGGTTTTTTTTTGTATTGAAATACGAGTAATTATCGCCTTGATTTAAGTTGCCAACACGTCCATTGAAATCACCCCCAATTATGAGAGCGTGTGATGCAAATGTATCTCTAACATCTTGTAGGGCTATTGTAAAGAGTTCTAATAAAGTTTCGTATTTATACGAGGGTGAGAAGTAGATGTTACCTAATATAAGTTTCTGTTTCAATGTGGTTATTTCTAAAATTAACCAGTGTGGCTCACTTTCAATAACAGTAATGTTTTGATTTTCTTATTTCTTTATTAGTGTAATAATTCCACCACTTGCTCTGCCCAGGCTTGCGTCTTTGATTGCTGGGTGTTGATATATTAAATAGTCTTTTAGGAAAACTGGCATGTGTTTAACTTCATAGTTGGTCCACGTTTCAGTTAAGCATATAATATTATATTCCAGTATTATTGATTCTTCGGCATGGTTCATTTTGTAAAGGTTTTTAAGGCCTTGTAAATTCCAGAATACAATATCAGACGCATTGGTGATTAGTTTTTTGGAGCAGTATTTTTAGAAGAGGATTGGGTTCTTGACCTTGTTACAATATGTTTGTCTAATGGACCTTTAAAGTTAAAAGTAGTTTCGTTATTTTTGTTGGGGTTATTTTCTTTTTTTTTGAGATACGTTTACAGATGATATTCTTTCTGTGGATGTATCTACTAAAAGGTCTTCATCATTCTTATTTTCCTCTAAGTTTCGCAAACTATCACCTATTTGATTTTTATCTACTAACTCTTCAGCGGTGTAATGTTTTCCGTTAATTATTAATTTATTATTCCTGAGAAATGCTTTCCTCTACAGTCAGAGATGTTTACATGTTTCTTCATCCTTCACTCTTCCTATAATCCACATTACAAATCTTATATTTTCGCAAACGTTTTCCAGTCTTTTAACAACATTCCTTTCAAAATCCTTAAAACCATAAGTCAATTACGTATAGGTAACACAAACAAATTTCAGCTCTTCCAAGAAGGTACAAATTTCACCTTCAATCAGCAGGAGATTTGTACAATCTGTAACACATACCAAGAAGACAGCCTACAACACATGCTTTTTCACTGTCCTATTTTCGAGCCGATTAGAAGAGAGCATATTTCAAAATACCTGTTCAACATCGATCCCGAGAATTACAACAAGGCCCTGTTATCCGAATTTACTGCTACTAAACTATATGATATTTATAAATTCATTAACAATTCAATTAAACTAAAGGCTTTTATACAAAACTTTTGAAACAAAAATGTAACAAACATTGTAAACTATTCCGATTATTACATTATATTACATACATATATTGAATATTGTCAATCTCTTGTATAAGTTTTTCTTAAACAAATAAAGGATATTATTATTATTATTATTATTATTATTATTATTATTATTTATATCACCAAGTTAATTGCTCGTTGCTTATATATATATAAGACTGCCTCTCCGCTTTCTTTCGGCCGGTATTTATACAGCTCATATCCTTCTAGAACCTTCGGCGCCACAGCGATGCCGAGTACAAAGGAATTAGGTCACAGCGTAATTAACCGCTAGCCGGCGCGTCGCGGGGATTGCGACATCTGGGAAATTCCGGGATTACGTCATCGCTCTGGTACATTTTTTCAGTGGCGCGCACGTATACTCTTCTCTCAGGGGCGGACGTTACACTGCCCCCTCCTTAAGACTGTTTCGTCCCGGAACAGTTCTTGATGCCGAAATCTACATGTATTACCCTTGGTACATTTGGAAGTCTTGAAGAAGTGACAGTCGATGGTCCACTGGAGTTCTCCTTTCTGTCTGTTAGGGTTATTGCTGCAGACGAGAATTGCAATACCGGTATACCGGAAGAGGGTCTGTAACATATTCCTAACAACCCTCCAATCCAAACCATCTAATCCACAGCCTAACTTCGGTACTGCTAACTTCAAAATGTCATTCTCTAGCAGATGATCCTTCAAGTCACACAGCGAGCTCCATAGATTGCGATATGACGGCTTCTGGTACGAGCGTGGTTTTGTGACCAGGTAGTAGATATACCGCTGATGTTCTGTATTGTTATCCCTCAGTCGTAGCGTCTTCCCGACGGATGGACCTTGGTTGGCCAGTTCTTGTAGTCGTCCAAATTTTGTCTTAAAGACTGACGCTATGCCGCGTGACATCTTTAAGTCTTCCGATACGCAGTGGAAGAGGGAATATTCTGAGGACACGGTGAACAGGTCTCTATGTTCTTCTGTCGTCACGCAATACCGCGCCTTGTGACCAAAGGAATATTGTTCCATGAAGTCTTCAAAAGTCGATTCCTGGGCTATGATCTGATAAACCGTTGCTCCATGATGGTTTTCATTGTTGTCACCGGCGAAAGGGGCTAGCCGATTAAAGTGTACTATTCTGGGCTTCCTGGTAGGTGCTATCCTAATCCTGTATATCACGTCGTTTATTCTCTTAACGACGTCATATGGACTTTCCCAATTTCTTTGTAGCTTTGGTGATAAACCTCGGCGCCTTTGATGATTGTAAAGCCACACTAAATGCCCTGGTTGGTATCCACCTTTTTCTGCCTTGATGTCATACCGGTCGCTGGCAGCTTGAGTGTTTGTACGGTGAGTGATTGTCGTCCATTCTTCTCCGTAAGTCCGTTACGTAATCTTTCCCGGCCAGATCTTCCCCAGGTTTACTGCCGAACACCAAGTCACATGGCAGGCGCAAATCACGCCCGAATAAGATGTTCGCAGGACTTTGCCCTGTGGTTTCATGCACGGATGAACGATAAGCCATTAAGAACAGACGAAGATGTCGGTCCCAGTCTCTTTGGTGGTTGGAGACTACCTTCGATAAATATCGGTTGATCGTTCTGTTCATGCGTTCAACCATGCCATCAGATTGCGGGTGTAATACAGTTGTCCTCGTTTTATTAATCCCTAATATCTTACAAATATTTTGGAAAACGGCAGACTCAAAATTTCTTCCCTGGTCGGAGTTATGTTCATGTGGAACCCCGAATCGGCATACACACTCATTGACTAAGGTTTCGGCGACCGTGATAGCTTCCTGGTTGGGTAATGGATAGGCTTCAACCCATTTAGTGAAGTAGTCCATGACAACCACGATGTTTTTATTTCCGTCTTCGCTTTCTGGAAATGGTCCGGCCACGTCAATCGCAATGCGCTCAAATGGACTGCCAACGTTGTATTGACGCATTGGAGCTTTTCGTCGTCTATGAGGACCGTTGCTTCCAGCGCAAACCACACATTTCTTGCACCAGTCTTTAACTTCTTCCTTGTAGTTAAACCAGTAAAATCGCTGGCGCCATCTTTCTAATGTTTTGTTAACTCCAAAATGGCCTCCTCCAGATCCGTCATGGATCTCTTTCAACACGTCTGGTATTCTATTCTTAGGAATAACCAACTGAGTTTTCTTCTCAGTTCCATCGGTATTTTCCACCAAACGCTTTACCAGGCCATCCTCAATCACCATTGAGTCCCATTGCGCACAGTACGATTTTACACTCTGTGAGTGTGGTGCAACTTCTTCCCATATTGGTTTTCTATCTTCTGCTTTCCATTCCAGTAATATTTTCAAAGTCGAGTCATTTTCTTGGTCTTTGCGTAGTCCATCGGGCTGCCAACTATCGTCGGCTACTGTTATTCTGGCAATAATGGAATGTTTTTCTTCCAGTCGACTACCATATTTACCTCTATCTTGGCAAGGCCTCCTGAACAATGTGTCGACGTTACTCCCCTTTCCTTCTAGTTCCTGTCTCTGTCCCTCTGTGTGTCTTCCAGGCGTCTTAAGTCTTCTTGAAGGCATCGGCACTGCTTCCTTTTCTTTCAATTCCCTTTGTCGACGAAAGATCGTCCTGCATGGCATCCGTTTTCCTTTGCGATTTTCTGTAAAGTCTCTGAGGATGTTCCAGTTCACCATTTTTCCACCCGCGGAGTTTCTTTCTTTCAGCAAACACTTCACTTTCAATTCGTCTTAATTAAATTCAGATCTTCCGTGTTTTCCTTTCTCTCAGTCTCATTATCTCGCACTCGCAATAAGTTGCATGAAGCTTGTTTGGCAGCTTCATGTTCTAATGCGTATGAGAGTGCGTTCACTACAGTTTTTGGGCGAGCCAATAGCAGAGCTTACTGAATTTCGCTGTCTCGAACTCCGTAGATGAATGTTTGAGTGGCTAGGCACTTCAAAACGATGTCAGGAGCTGTGGGATGTGCGAGACGAACCAAACGGGCTACGTCGGCTTCAAATTCTTACAGGCTTTCTTTTGAACTCTAATATCGGTTCCTCAGCTGCGTCTGGTATACCTGCTCCAGATGCGCATTGCCATATCGCATATCCAACCGCTTGATTAGTTGGTCATAGTCTTCTTGTTCCTCTTCCTTCAGCGTTTGTAGGATGTCGAGAGGTTCTCCACGTAACGAGACAGTCAACGCTGTAGCCTTCTCCGTGGTCGTCCAGTAATTAACCTCTAGCCGGCGCGTCGCGGGGATTGCGACATCTGGGAAATTCCGGGATTGCGTCATCGCTCTGGTACATTCTTTCAGTGGCGCGCATGGTTATTCTTCTCTCAGGGGCGCACGTCACAATATGTCAAATAAAAATGAAAAAAAAAAACTACAATTGTAATCTATCATAACTGTACACATACGTCTTTATCTTTAAGCGATGTCTATATTTAGTTTACGTTTACAATTCTTTATAAATAAATTTCAAGATGGGATAATCGCAACTGCTTCTACGATCTAGGACCATCCCTTTTCTGCACACAAATATTTCCTACCTTTTAAGTACAGTATTTTTCCGTTGACCATGTCTTCAGTATATTCGAAAAATAAACCACGGTTCGGTGCTGGTTTCAGGTGGTAACCGCGTGATTTTGTTACCATACATGAATAAACGAATGCTTTGGAATTGATCATCCGTCACATGAAATGTCAATTTAAATTAAATTTTTGTTAAAGATAGATTGAAACTATGGAAACATGGATGTTCTTTAATGAGTTTATTTTAAATGATAGTAGTGTTAATAATTTTTCTTTTTACCTCTCGCTAAGAGAAGTATTGAATTCATGCTAAAAATCTCATATCCAGATTTTAGTGAATAAGCACGTTTTCAGGCCCTAGAATCAGATTATAATATTTTTACGATGATGTCTGTGTGTGTGTGTGTGTGTGTGTGTGTGTGTGTGTGTGTGTATGTGTGTGTGTGTGTGTGGATGTGTGTGAGGTTGTTGGAGATACGATTTCTCAAATTCTATAAGACTAAAGACCTGTGTAACTACGGATTCCTCAATCTAACAGTAATGGGAAGAGTTGAATAGGTTCTGGTAACAATTGGAAATCGAAAGTGGCAGTTTCTAAAAATAAATTTAAATATTATTTTTTGCAAAATTGTTACTACAAATAATAAAGATAATTAAATTCTCAATCTGACACATTTAATTTTTTTTATTATATATCGTATAGGTTTGGAGATATAGTATATAATAATATAGAATAATCTGTTGTAATAAATCTCGTTGCCCAAAAAATAGTTGAGATATTTAAATGTTTGTAATTGACAGATAAATGCAAAATGTCAGCGGCAAAAATAACATTACTGGAAAAAAATTCTGGGAGATACGAGTACATTTAATATATTTTTTGTATTATTAATTATGTATTTAAATTACAGGTATGTTAATATTACATATATCCTTAAGCAATACCATCAATGACTTTGAAGAATTTTGAACATATTAGAATAGTAGGATAAAAATTCTCATAAAACGAAAGAAGAAATACAATTTCAATTATTTGTGTGTACAAGAAATATTAAATTCGTTACTTATAGGGCGCGAGCAGTCATGTGATTTTGTTGGCATTGGCAAGTGGATGAGGATCCGTGTCAGAATGACGGCTAGTAGATATTTACATGGATGTCACAATTGTCATATGTCATAATTTTTCATTCAAAATTTCAAAATATTCTAAAGTTTATTTGTCATCTATAGTATTATTAGCTGTCATTCTGACACGGGCCCCTATATCTGCTTGCCAAGGCCAACAAAGTGACATCACTGCTCGCGCCCTGTGCAACATAAAATGAAAATGGCGAGAGGTATTGTGCTGGTCACAACAGATTTTTTTACTAAAGTGACAACGAAAATGCCTATTCTGCGGTGAACTTATACTCCTTGTTTATACGGAGGTTATGCCCGTGATAATATTATTTCGAATGTAACTATTGCTACTTTTCTTATCTCCATGTCCATTGTTACGCAAATTACACACAACAAGATTCTAATCCAATTTCTAATTTCTCACCACCGTAACTGCCAACTTCGTCCGGTTGCTGTGGTCATACAAAAGTAACCAAAATTTTCATGAACCGTGTTCGAAGTTGTAACCAGTTAGTGAAAAATCTAATCGCGGTTAGTGTGGTTCCTTTTTCGAATATACCTTTACTGAATTGGAATTTATAATTTTATTCCATGACAAATTTTTTGGGTTATTACCCACTAAAATCATTGATTAATAAAAAATCATGCAGTAATAGGGTTCATTAAAGAATGATTTTTTTTATACATTAACATAACCTGTTAATAAAATTTCAACGGAAAATATATATTATTTTGTTTTTAATGAGATAATATACACATAGTTATGTAATACAATGCAATGTAAATTTGTGAGTGCTAGTATAGGAATTTGAATTTAGGTAAACTTCTAACTAATCTTGAGCATAATTTTATATTGATTTCGTGGAGAACGTTGCGTGTGAAATAGCATTTTGGCGACAAAAATTAAAATTTGGAAAAGGCGGCTCCCTGACAAGAATTTAATAAGTGCACACGGTATAATTTTATCGACAACATCCATAAGAAAACTTGTTAACCTTATCGCAAACTCCGTTTCCTACATCCAGAGTATTTCTACTACGCATGCAAATTTTTCTGTATTTCTACACGTATTTCTGATATAATGACATATTTCTCCATATTATCGTAGTTTTAAATAGCCTTGGGGATGTATGTGTGATACTTCTGTTCTAAATGCATATTATAATATTACTTTATGAATAAATTACATGTTTGTTTGCTCAAATGGACTGCCAACGTTGTATTGACGCATTGGAGCTTTTCGTCGTCTATGAGGACCGTTGCTTCCAGCGCAAACCACACATTTCTTGCACCAGTCTTTAACTTCTTCCTTGTAGTTAAACCAGTAAAATCGCTGGCGCCATCTTTCTAATGTTTTGTTAACTCCAAAATGGCCTCCTCCAGATCCGTCATGGATCTCTTTCAACACGTCTGGTATTCTATTCTTAGGAATAACCAACTGAGTTTTCTTCTCAGTTCCATCGGTATTTTCCACCAAACGCTTTACCAGGCCATCCTCAATCACCATTGAGTCCCATTGCGCACAGTACGATTTTACACTCTGTGAGTGTGGTGCAACTTCTTCCCATATTGGTTTTCTATCTTCTGCTTTCCATTCCAGTAATATTTTCAAAGTCGGGTCATTTTCTTGGTCTTTGCGTAGTCCATCGGGCTGCCAACTATCGTCGGCTACTGTTATTCTGGCAATAATGGAATGTTTTTCTTCCAGTCGACTACCATATTTACCTCTATCTTGGCAAGGCCTCCTGAACAATGTGTCGACGTTACTCCCCTTTCCTTCTAGTTCCTGTCTCTGTCCCTCTGTGTGTCTTCCAGGCGTCTTAAGTCTTCTTGAAGGCATCGGCACTGCTTCCTTTTCTTTCAATTCCCTTTGTCGACGAAAGATCGTCCTGCATGGCATCCGTTTTCCTTTGCGATTTTCTGTAAAGTCTCTGAGGATGTTCCAGTTCACCATTTTTCCACCCGCGGAGTTTCTTTCTTTCAGCAAACACTTCACTTTCAATTCGTCTTAATTAAATTCAGATCTTCCGTGTTTTCCTTTCTCTCAGTCTCATTATCTCGCACTCGCAATAAGTTGCATGAAGCTTGTTTGGCAGCTTCATGTTCTAATGCGTATGAGAGTGCGTTCACTACAGTTTTTGGGCGAGCCAATAGCAGAGCTTACTGAATTTCGCTGTCTCGAACTCCGTAGATGAATGTTTGAGTGGCTAGGCACTTCAAAACGATGTCAGGAGCTGTGGGATGTGCGAGACGAACCAAACGGGCTACGTCGGCTTCAAATTCTTACAGGCTTTCTTTTGAACTCTAATATCGGTTCCTCAGCTGCGTCTGGTATACCTGCTCCAGATGCGCATTGCCATATCGCATATCCAACCGCTTGATTAGTTGGTCATAGTCTTCTTGTTCCTCTTCCTTCAGCGTTTGTAGGATGTCGAGAGGTTCTCCACGTAACGAGACAGTCAACGCTGTAGCCTTCTCCGTGGTCGTCCAGTAATTAACCTCTAGCCGGCGCGTCGCGGGGATTGCGACATCTGGGAAATTCCGGGATTGCGTCATCGCTCTGGTACATTCTTTCAGTGGCGCGCATGGTTATTCTTCTCTCAGGGGCGCACGTCACAATATGTCAAATAAAAATGAAAAAAAAAAACTACAATTGTAATCTATCATAACTGTACACATACGTCTTTATCTTTAAGCGATGTCTATATTTAGTTTACGTTTACAATTCTTTATAAATAAATTTCAAGATGGGATAATCGCAACTGCTTCTACGATCTAGGACCATCCCTTTTCTGCACACAAATATTTCCTACCTTTTAAGTACAGTATTTTTCCGTTGACCATGTCTTCAGTATATTCGAAAAATAAACCACGGTTCGGTGCTGGTTTCAGGTGGTAACCGCGTGATTTTGTTACCATACATGAATAAACGAATGCTTTGGAATTGATCATCCGTCACATGAAATGTCAATTTAAATTAAATTTTTGTTAAAGATAGATTGAAACTATGGAAACATGGATGTTCTTTAATGAGTTTATTTTAAATGATAGTAGTGTTAATAATTTTTCTTTTTACCTCTCGCTAAGAGAAGTATTGAATTCATGCTAAAAATCTCATATCCAGATTTTAGTGAATAAGCACGTTTTCAGGCCCTAGAATCAGATTATAATATTTTTACGATGATGTCTGTGTGTGTGTGTGTGTGTGTGTGTGTGTGTGTGTGTGTGTGTGTATGTGTGTGTGTGTGTGTGGATGTGTGTGAGGTTGTTGGAGATACGATTTCTCAAATTCTATAAGACTAAAGACCTGTGTAACTACGGATTCCTCAATCTAACAGTAATGGGAAGAGTTGAATAGGTTCTGGTAACAATTGGAAATCGAAAGTGGCAGTTTCTAAAAATAAATTTAAATATTATTTTTTGCAAAATTGTTACTACAAATAATAAAGATAATTAAATTCTCAATCTGACACATTTAATTTTTTTTATTATATATCGTATAGGTTTGGAGATATAGTATATAATAATATAGAATAATCTGTTGTAATAAATCTCGTTGCCCAAAAAATAGTTGAGATATTTAAATGTTTGTAATTGACAGATAAATGCAAAATGTCAGCGGCAAAAATAACATTACTGGAAAAAAATTCTGGGAGATACGAGTACATTTAATATATTTTTTGTATTATTAATTATGTATTTAAATTACAGGTATGTTAATATTACATATATCCTTAAGCAATACCATCAATGACTTTGAAGAATTTTGAACATATTAGAATAGTAGGATAAAAATTCTCATAAAACGAAAGAAGAAATACAATTTCAATTATTTGTGTGTACAAGAAATATTAAATTCGTTACTTATAGGGCGCGAGCAGTCATGTGATTTTGTTGGCATTGGCAAGTGGATGAGGATCCGTGTCAGAATGACGGCTAGTAGATATTTACATGGATGTCACAATTGTCATATGTCATAATTTTTCATTCAAAATTTCAAAATATTCTAAAGTTTATTTGTCATCTATAGTATTATTAGCTGTCATTCTGACACGGGCCCCTATATCTGCTTGCCAAGGCCAACAAAGTGACATCACTGCTCGCGCCCTGTGCAACATAAAATGAAAATGGCGAGAGGTATTGTGCTGGTCACAACAGATTTTTTTACTAAAGTGACAACGAAAATGCCTATTCTGCGGTGAACTTATACTCCTTGTTTATACGGAGGTTATGCCCGTGATAATATTATTTCGAATGTAACTATTGCTACTTTTCTTATCTCCATGTCCATTGTTACGCAAATTACACACAACAAGATTCTAATCCAATTTCTAATTTCTCACCACCGTAACTGCCAACTTCGTCCGGTTGCTGTGGTCATACAAAAGTAACCAAAATTTTCATGAACCGTGTTCGAAGTTGTAACCAGTTAGTGAAAAATCTAATCGCGGTTAGTGTGGTTCCTTTTTCGAATATACCTTTACTGAATTGGAATTTATAATTTTATTCCATGACAAATTTTTTGGGTTATTACCCACTAAAATCATTGATTAATAAAAAATCATGCAGTAATAGGGTTCATTAAAGAATGATTTTTTTTATACATTAACATAACCTGTTAATAAAATTTCAACGGAAAATATATATTATTTTGTTTTTAATGAGATAATATACACATAGTTATGTAATACAATGCAATGTAAATTTGTGAGTGCTAGTATAGGAATTTGAATTTAGGTAAACTTCTAACTAATCTTGAGCATAATTTTATATTGATTTCGTGGAGAACGTTGCGTGTGAAATAGCATTTTGGCGACAAAAATTAAAATTTGGAAAAGGCGGCTCCCTGACAAGAATTTAATAAGTGCACACGGTATAATTTTATCGACAACATCCATAAGAAAACTTGTTAACCTTATCGCAAACTCCGTTTCCTACATCCAGAGTATTTCTACTACGCATGCAAATTTTTCTGTATTTCTACACGTATTTCTGATATAATGACATATTTCTCCATATTATCGTAGTTTTAAATAGCCTTGGGGATGTATGTGTGATACTTCTGTTCTAAATGCATATTATAATATTACTTTATGAATAAATTACATGTTTGTTTGTTTACATACACTAGAATTTGCTCATAAATTTAATTGTTTGGTATATTCCTGTGTAGTACACATTCACAAACACAAGTATCCACGAATAGTTAATGTAAAATGGTAAACGGTACTTCACAATTAAGCTATCTTTCATAATTGTACAAATATGTGTTATCATGTATTACACTCCTTTAAGATAATTAATACTCATATTTTATAATCATTATTTCTTCATCACTGTACTATTTGTATTTCCGCGTGTATTTTAATTTAGTTTTGACTAGATTGGCACCCCTACAGGGTAAACACCGACAGTAAGTGTGCGTTGTGCTGAGCACATGTTGTATAAAGCCCCGGTCACATCTGTACGATTTTGTCATGTCGTCTTTTATAAGGAAGAAGAAGTACTCGAGTCGTATAAAAAATAGTGGCGCCGCTATTTTCATCAGACTAGTTGTATGAAATAATGTGCTACTCATTTCAAAGTATGGAATTGAAACGAAACTAACTTCATTCATACATACATAATCGATACTCTTCTACCTTTCGGTGTAGAGGTGTTGTATCTTCCTAGGACACTGGCATATTCCAGATGCTTTTCCATAATGTTCGGTCCGCAGTAGCTGACTGTGCTTCTGTCCAGGTCATCCATCTTCGCCCAACTGCTTCCTTTTTATTTGTTGCACCCATTCTTTCTTCGCACGACCTCTTGGTCTTTTCCTTTGGCATCTTGTTCTTAAAGTTTGTTTAGCTATCCTGTCACCTTCCATTCTGCTCACGTGTCAATACCATCTCAAATGTTTTTCTTCTAGTGTGTCGAGTATCGGTTTTACGTTGAGTTTCTTCCTATAGTTTTCATTTCTGATTCGGTCCATCCTAGTCTTTCCTTTTACCGTTCTTAAGTATTTCATTACAGATGCCTGAATTTTACTTTTATTTCTGTCTAAAATGTTCCATGCTTCGCAAGAATATGTGAGAGTTGGTACAAATACAGTTTTGTAGATAGTCATTTTCGTGGCTTCTGATATTTCCTTTTTCTTTAGAAAATTATTCCTAATGGCATTGAGTAGGCGATTTGCATTTCCAATTTTTTCATTTATTTCAAAATCCAGTGTGCTGTCATCATAGAATTGGCTTTTTAGGTATTTAAACACACGTGTTTGTTCTAATTTACTATTCTCCAGCCATATACGAGTATTGTGAACTTTCTTTTCCCGGCTGAAGATCATGATTTTATTTTTCACTATATTTATTTTTATATTGAGATTTTTAAGCTCTATTTCAAATTTCCATGTTATATTGTAAGTCTTCCTCGTTGTTCGCCATTATCACCATGTCGTCTGCATATATTAATATTGACGTCTCTATAATTTTAAGTTTCCACATACCTAGTTTTAACGGTTTTAGTTTTCTTTTGCTGTTCTTTATAGCTTCATCTATATAACAATTGAATACACCTGGGCTCAGGATACAGCATTGTTTAACTCCTCTGCTTGTATCAAAGTATTTACTTTCACAGTTTTCTGTGCGTACTGAGTTTAAAGTATACTTATAAAAACTTTTAATTGTGTATGTAATCATATCAGGAACTTTCCTCTTATGTAAAATATTCCATAATTTATTTCTATCTACTAAGTTAAACGCCTTCTCTAAATCGACGAAAGAAAGATGTGCTTCTTTTTTGTGACTATAAATTTTTTCTGATATTTGCCTTAGCGTGAATATTAAATTAGTCGTAATTCTTCCTGCCCTAAAACCGTATTGGTTTTATTTTAATTCACTATCCAGTACTTTCTTCAATCTTTCCTCTTCAATTCTTGCAAATATCTTGCCCGGAATACTTATGAGAAAAATACCTCTAAAGTTTTCACACAATTTATTGTCTCATTTTTTCAGTATGAGTACTATTATTGAGTTCTTCCAATCTTCTGGGACTGATTTTTCACGCCATGCATGATTGAAAATATATTCAGAAAGATGTCAATATCTGATATAGAAGATAAAGAAAATATGTTAGTTATTATCATTCCAGATTCAAAAACCGGTAAAAAGAGAATTTTTGCATTAACTGATGAAGTAGTTCAAGGTTTGAGTGTATTGGAGTTGTATAGGAAATATGTAGCTTTAAGACCTACTCATGTGCAACACGATACTTTTTTTTTTAATTATCGTAACGGAAAATTTTCTACCCAAGTTGTGGGAATACATATGTTTGGAAAGATTCCATCACTTATTACTCAATATTTGGGGTTACCAATCTGTAGTAATTATACTGGTCACTGCTACAGAAGAAGTTCAGAATCACTGTTAGATGAAGCTGGAGGTGATATATTAATGTTAAAACATCACGGAGGTTGAAAATCTTCAGCAGTGGCTGAAGGTTACGTTGAAGATTCTTTGACAAGTAAAAAATATATTTCCAGCATAATTCTTACAGGAGAAGATTGTGCTTCAGCGACTTACTCGTCATTTAATATAAACAACGGAGAAAATGATCAGTTCCATAATATACATAATTCATTCACCAATAAACAAGTCAGTTCTCCAAGTGGATTAGATTTTTCAAATTCTGTCAACTGTACTTCTAATATTACTATTAATAATAGATATAATTCATCTGATTAAGATTATTTGTAGTTTTTGTTTCAGTATTATAATTTTTATAATGTATAAGCAATAATGTAATTAATAAATGTATGTATGTGTTGACGAATAATACAAGAAGTGCTCATTCATTTTGATGAGATCAGATTTGTCGGATGTGTTTTCTTGATGAGTATGTTATAAAAACTTCTTATGTAGCTAAATTGTCTGGTTAATACATGCATGAGTATAAGAACGTATTTAAGAACTATGTCATGACATGCCGGTGAGGTTAGATTAGGTATACATGTATATATGCATAAAACATATGTTTGTAAAAATAATGTTGGAAATCGAGGGTAAGTAGTAATTAGAAACAAAATATCAATTTTGTTATTATTCATATTATTTAAAAATACAAGTTTTGCTTCCAATAAACCCATATGTTAATCTGCGCTTCACCTATATTACTTTGACAGAAGAGACCGTAAAATTTTCTGAAAGTTCGCAAAAGTAACATTTTACGAATGCCAATGAAGCGGTAAAGCAACTAATTTTGTAATAGTAGCCCAAAATACAGTTTTTTGGGAAATATGTATTATTAAAACTCATGAAAGATAAAGTGAAAAATTAGATATTGAGGGCAAAACAAATATGAAACACAATAATCCTTATATCATTAAAAAAAAATCTGTTGTGGCCAGCACAATACCTCTTGCCATTTTCATTTTGTTACATAGGGCGCAGATATGGGGGCTTGTGTCAGAATGATAGCTAGTAATAATGTACATAGGTGTCAAGTACCATAATTTTTCATTCAACATCATGATTATTCAAGTCCGTATGGATTATTTTCCTCGACAAATAGATTCTGTAATATTGAGTACAAATAAACAACATGCTAACAGAATATTTAGAAATTTTGAATAAAACATTATGACATATGACAATTGTGACATCTATGTAAATAACTACTAGCTGTTATTCTGACACGGACCCCATATGTGCTTGCCAAAGCCAATAAAGTCACGTGACTGCTCGTGCCCTATAAGTAACGAATTTAACATTTCTTGTACACATAAATAATTGAAATTGTATCTCTTCTTTCGTCCTATGAGGAATTTTGTCCCATCCTTCTAATATGATCAAAATTCTTCAAATTCATTGACGGTATTACCGGTATTTCTTACGGATATATGTAATATGAATATACCTATAATTTTAAATACATATTTAATTTAATATAATAAGATAAATTAAATCTACTCGTACCTCACAGAAAAAAAATTCAGTAATGTTAGTAAAACTGCAGATTTTTTACACCGACATTTTGCATTTATCTTTCAATTAAAAACTTTTAAATATATCAACTGGTTTCCATGGAGTTGTTTAGGCAATGACATATATTACAACAACAGAGTAATCTATATTATTATATACATTATCTCTAAACTTATACGATATATAATAAAAAAATTAAATGTGCCAGATTGAGAATTTAATTATCTTTATTATTTGTAATAACATAATTTTTTTGTATTAATATTTAGAATTTTTTTTATACACTATCACTTCCGGTTGTCCAATTGTTAACAGAACCTCTTCTGCTCTTCCCATTACTGTTAAATTTAGGAATCCGTTGTTACACAGGTCTTTAGTCTTATAGAATTTGAGAAATCGTACCTCCAACATCCACACATACATCATCGTAAAATATTATAATCGGATTCTATGGACCTTAAACCGTGCTTATTCACTAAAATTTGGATATGAAATTGTTAGCATGAATCCAATACCTCTCTTAGCGAGTGGTAAAAAAATTAAAAAAATTGAGGTCAGATATGGGTTGTATTTACAAAACATAAGTTTGTGTTATATCTCGAAAACTTACACCATTCGTTAGGCGTTAAGCAATAAAAATATGTATCTTTTATATTTAATACATTATTTTCTATTGCTAATACTTTATCGACAAATTATTTGAAAAAAAAAAATTCACAAAAATTACGTTTTTCGTCATTATGCACTATGAAAATTTTTGGATAAAAATCACATCTGAGACGGACCATCCAAGACATAAAGTTACATTTAACTGATATCGTATGTCTTATAGTTTTTGAGATCCCAATGGTAACAGTTTTAAATGGGACACACTGTATACGTACACATAATTAACATAACTACAAAAATATCCTTTTTCGCAGGATGATAAGTAAAATATGAGCTTACATATGGGCCTTTTCTGTAACAATGTAACTCAATGGCTAATTTTTAACTATAATGGTTATATTTTGTACCAATCAATTATAACATATTGTGACAATTTACAATGCCACTGTCACGGTTTCTTTACCATCAAATTGTAAAAGTTAAAATAAATAAAACACTTTTCGGCACAACATTTTGAACTGTTTGATCTTCAACCGCTGTGGCTTCCTGTTCAATTTTGCGGCATCCGCAAAACCTTGCAAATGTTATTTGAAATATTACCTTGATAATATATTTAAATTCAAATGTTTTATGGATCTATTGTAAATTATTTCAGTTCCTATTACTGTCTTTAACTTCTAAATTTTATTTTGAATTTATTGTTACTGGTAATAGATTTTATATGATTGGTACGAATATTTAAACTATGAGGGCTTAGCTTCGAGTATAAGAAGTTGGTAGCTTATATTTGCAGATCGGCCGACTTTGATTTGTAGTTTTTGCTATTATTTTTTGGTCTAAAATAAAATTTTCTTCATGTCAAACTGCAGCAGATATTTGGTGAGTTACCCGAATTCATTTTTCTGTATTTTATTCTGTTTCATTGATTCTTGTAAACTTTTTTATTGAAGGCCATGTGTGGCTAAAGGCTTTTGGGCCTGTCAAAACAGATTCGAGTGGCTCTCAAACACTGTTTGGGTTTAGTTAAAATGGGACAAAATTGTGGGAAGATTATTAGTCATTTTTGTATTTTTCCATTTTATAGTAATATTCTGCTTAAAATTATCCATTGACCTACCTATCCTTAACCCTTCAGGTTTGTACGTGATGTGACTGGTTAGATTAGCGGCAATTTTTGTGTTATCCTGTCGGATCACGGGTTGGACACATTTCCTCCTTTAACACCGGATTTTTTTCATTATTACCTTCCGTCACCTTTAGGTAAGGCCAAATAATCGATAGTGAGTTTATAATGCTTAAACACGTTTTGGGGTCCTTAGAATAGAGACAAATAGCTTTTTTTCGAGTTTAATCGTAATTAAATAAATCGGCAACCGACTGCTACCGGGTAGAGGGGGTATGCAAATCATATACCTTTTGTGGGTTCGTATGGGCAATCCAAAAATTATACTTACTGTATATTGGGTACAATTCAAAATACCTGAAATATAAATGTAATAGGAGGGGCGCCACTCAGTTTTGGTGAGGTTAAAACTGAGAAAATAAGGGTGAGTATTTGGGGAAACGTTGGAGGATGTTTCAATAGGAGGAAAACTCACATATGTAGTACAACATACCAAATAAATATAATTATTACCTCCGATCACATCGTACATATGACAAACAGGCATCGAACATATATTACAGCAAGGTACAGGACATAAATAAAAATAACCTTTAATATTGGGGAGATCTCTGCTCATAAAAGATTTGAAATAAATATTCAAATATAGAATAATTGTGTATAAACTTGTACAAGATTCTAACGGCGCGGTTAACTCCAGCTAAAAACATAGGCGGCGATACAAAATTTCTCGGCAATTGTGAACACTCATATTCAGAAAATATCGTGACATCTATATGCGCACTGAAAAATAGTCTTTTCCAGACAACAAGTGGTATGAAAATGGGACAAAAATGTCCTTGCGGGGTACTTAGCTGGTTACGCCGGGATGTGCAGTAATCGACGTCGTCAGGAGCGTCGGATTGGTGTGGTAGTGGTCTCCAGCAGCTACTTGAAGGGCCCCCACATAGGTATAGGGGCGATGACTCGGTGCAGGCGACGGCAACAGCAAACAAGTTCAGGAAAAAATCGGGCAATGAACGTAACAATAATATCCACCGAACTGGTGATATGACGGGATCGAAAACACTCCAAAAATCACTTAAACGATACAAAAACTTACCCACAATCATAAGGTAATAATTCTCAACCCGACACTGGAGACACTTCGACACGCACAGTACAAGCGTTAAATTCTCACAATCACCGCTCACAACACATTTTATTCCTAAATAGGTAATAATTAACAAAAAATAAATTTTTACAAGTTCGACAACTGCTGCCATCTTTTCTACTTTATCTACTTACAACAAAAGGAAAGGAGAGGAAGAAGACAAATATTTTGAATTGTGACAATGTGTGTGTGCGTCTGTGTGTGTGTGTGTGTATGTGACGATCGTTTCGGATCGCATGACTCTAATACCACGACAACAAAAATTAAAAAAAATTCGTATTCCTCGAATTTAGATCCATATGCAGACAAGATTAAATTAGATTTACATCCAGAAAAACAACTGATTAGATTTTGATTATAATTGGTCCACCGGAAGTACCCTCATTTGCAACTTTTAACAGTTTTTTTTGAGAAAATGTAGTTAAATATCATTTATTGACATTTACGGTTACTATAAATGTTAAAGAATATGTTATTCTCTATACGATTGGATTGCATTTTATACTTCATATTCAAAAGGTATAGAGTTAAAGAATTATAAAGATATTAAATTCCATAAATCAGCCAGCTATGCCAACCTTGGAAACTGCTAATATATTCAGATAATTCAGATTGACAGATGACAGTATCAATGAATGTGGCAGAGATGTATATGTTGAGATAGCTGTTAGGAAAAACACGGTAAGGAATTAAAGGATAACGGTAATAGCGCTAGTGATAAAAGTTTATAGAAAGATACAAGAGGGACGATTACTTTAGTTTGAACATGTCATGAGGAGAGATGAAGAATATATCGGAAGAAGAATGAATAACTCAGTAGTATAAGGCAGAAGAAACAGAGGACGACCAAAGATAAGATGGAAGGACTGTATTGCGGAAGACTTGAGAGAAAAGGAACTGTATGAGAACGACACGTAAAACAGAAATGAGTGGAAGAAGAAAATGAAAAATAGCGACCCCTAACGAATGGGGAAAGCTAAAGAAGAAGATGTTAGTGTCAAGTGCAATTTGCATAGTTTGTTTATGAAATAATTTTACTGGAAATATAAGATCTTTTGGTTGAAATTTTTTTTGCAAATTTAAAGTTTTGATACTTGTATAACTTCTGACGGAGTACTAGGCGTCCAGTCTTTCTTGTATTCACTTTGTAATAACGACGTCTTTATGACGAGTTTGTTACTTAATTAAGTACTGTGTACTGTGAAGAATTGTATTTAGGGATATTAATGGCTGTGGTTGGCCCATGGTCCTGGACGAATGGTACCAGAATCACCGACTCAGACCGAGCGGAGAACAAGAAACAAGACCAGCCCAAAAACCTCTGCAGCGGTTACTAGGCAGTGTAAATTACGAAATCGTCTATACATAGAGAATTTCCACTCTCTGTTTTAAAGTATCAGTCGCACTAAACAAATGGTGATGTTTCTTCAAGCTGAGTTCAGGCCAAGGACTCAGTCACATCACCTTAGTGTGCCCCCAGAAGTAGTTAGGAAACGCTGTTGTACTGCCACCATCTTTTCGTATACAATATTTTTTCAGTTTTTTTTCTGTATCAATTTTTAAAGTTATTATTAAACCTTACATTTTATTTGTTTTGTGTTCCTTTCCTTGAGTATACCTTCTCAAGGGTTAACATTTTGCAAGTTGTTGGCGCCCCGAATAATAATTTTGTGGTACTAGAGTTTTGCACAGGCATTGGCCTGAGTCAGTTTTACTGTAGTTGCGCTACATTCATCACAAGTTTATTATTTGAGCCCCGACCATTCTTCTACCCGAAACCATTAGTTAGCAAGTGCCTTTTGTGTGCGATACAGGTAGGTAGCTTTTCATATGTGTTACAAATATAAATAAAAAATCTGGTGTGGCCAACACAATATCTCCCGTTTAATTTAATTTTTATTCATGTAAATACTTAAAATTAAATTAAATTTAAATACCGTGTTCGATCCCGACCGACGCCAAATATTTCGAATTTTAAATGGCACAAAAATGATCCCTGTGGTGCACTCTCCACGCCAGCAATAAGTGCTCGTGAGGTGACACCTTGTAAACGCCCGAATGGTACAAATATGTCATCATCTTTACCGAAGAAATCTGTGTACAAAGCAGATTGGTAGACCCAGCAGTGCGTAATATGCCGTGATGATAAATTTATTTTATTTATTTATGTACTTGAATGAATATAGATTCATTACTGGCGTGGAGAGTGCACCACAGGGAACAATTTTGTGCCATTTCATATTCTAAAATATTTGGCGTCGATCGGAACCGAACCCGTTCCCGAGATTCGCGTGAAGTGACGTCTGGTAAACGCCTGCACGGAACAAATATGTCATCATTATTACCGACATCTGCGTACAAAGCAGATTGACTCACCCATCAATGGGTAATATGCCGTGATGATATATGTTTTTATTATCTTACCTATATTTTTACATATTTACTTATGCTGGAAACTGTATTAAGTTCCTTTCCATATAATTATTGCTCCATTTAGTCGCCGCAAAATGGTGCTGTTTTTCTATAACCTTGTTGTATCATAAAAGACGACTTTTGTAATTATGTTTCAAAATATTTATTTCACAATGTAATTTTTTTACGAATTTGTATTTTCTGATGATGGGTGGGTTTTACACCCGAAACGTCCAATTATGCTGACTTCATTTTCAATTAAATATGTGAACCTAAAAGCCTAAATAAATTTTTATATTTAAAAAACGTTAACATTATTATTTGAAATGATTAGTTCGTTGAAAGTGACATATATCTGTCAGTTACAAACATTTGAGATCTGAATTGTGTAACCATGTGAATGAGTTGTGTTTAAAACGTAGGCTCCGGGATTAAAATTATAGATAGTTTTAAAAATTTATCCATAAAATATATAGAAAAATTATTAATGCAAATTTGTAGAAAATTTAATGATCTTTAATTTTGATATAACATAAATCTCGATAAAATAACATTTAAAGGTATTTTTCGAAGAAAAACTATTTTGAGGGCTGTTTGATAAGTCCGTGACTTTTTGAATTTCCCGCACAGTAACTTTAAATACAACACTGCTCTCATCAACTGCCATCTATTAGTAGGCTACTGAAAAATTTTGAACAAGCTGCGCCATTTAGTTTATGTTTGACAGCTATTTATATTAGACAACTACGTTAATTTCATTGAAAATGGAAAAAAGTGAATTTCGTGTGTTGATTAAGCATTATTTTTTGCGTAAAAATCTGTTGTGGCCAGCACAATACCTCTCGCCACTGCCGTTTTTGGTTACATAAGTATAGGGCGCCAGCATTCATGGAACATTGTTGGCCCTGACAAGCAGATATGGGGGTTATGTCAAAATGACAATTAGTAATTTTGTATATAGATGTCAAATGTTAGAATTTTTCATCAAAAATTCCAAGATTTTCTAAATTCACGTAGTTAGTTTGTCATACTTGACCTAGACAAGCAGATATGGTGATATGGAGGCCCTTGTCAAAATGACAGTTAGTAATTATTTACATAAATGTCAAATGTAGTAATTTTTCACGTGGTTAATTTGTCACCAGGAATGTGGAATTTACTTGTCGAGGAAAATAAACCACATGGAATTGGAATATCACGAAATTTTGGATGGAAAATTGACATTTGACATATATGTATCTAATTACCAGCTGTCAACTCGGGCCCCTATATTTGCTTGTCAAGTCCAACAAAGTCATATGACTGCTCGCGCCTTATAAATTTCTCATGTCTTTTCTTTATGTTTGGATTATTTTTATAATTTAAAATTTATTTTTTGAGGAAGTTTTCTCTTATACTTCTAAATGCTCGAATTTCTTCCAATTTCTTGACTGGATTTCAGCTATAATTTTCAATATTTAATTTTTATTATTGTTATACAACAAGAAATAGTAAACTTACCAATATCTCTGAAAAAATCTTCATTAATGTCAGTTAAACTTCTTCATTTAACGTAAAAGCGTATTTTGACGTTTTACTACTATGTTGCCAAAAAAGAATATCTAAGATTTATTTTCAGCTAAAATCTATATAAACCATATTCGTACTATGGCAAATTCTGAATCGGTTCTTATCCACTGTCATGTGTTTAGTTAAAATAGACTTAAGGTCAAGTTTTAGAATTGAGCTGCCAATATCGCCCAAACAGGTTTATGAACTACTGTTGGTTTTTGGCAATGACATTTTTCTGTCATTTTCAAACATCTGATGGTTACTATAGAGTTGTTTAGGCTCTGAAATTTATTACAAATTATTTTATATTATCTATATACTATATTTCCAAACCTATAGGAGATATAATAAAAATTTAAAATGTATCGAATAGAGAATTTTATGTTCTTTAATGCTAATAATAAAAAAATTCAAAAAAATAATATTTAGAATTTTTTTTTAAGATACTACTACTTCCGGTTTTCCAATTGGTACCAAAACCTATTCAACTCTTCCCATGAATGTTAGATTGAGAAATCCGTAGTCAAAGAGGTCTTTAGTATTATAGAATTTGAGAAATCGTGTCTCCAACAACCTCACACACACACACACATCCACACACACACACACACACACACACACACACACACACACACACACACACACAGAAATCATTGTAAAAATGTTAAAATCGGATTCTATGGACCTTAAATCGTGCTTATTCAGTAAAATCTGGATATGCGATTTTTAGCATGAATCCAATACCTCTCTTAGCGAGAGGTAAAAAAACCATACCGAATCCAAGGAAAAGCTTGATAAGTACTATGGGGACTCTGCTCCATCAATTTCAATGGTTAAGAAGTGGTTTATCGAGTTCCGGTGTGGACGTACCAGCACAAGTGGAACCGAATGTTCAGGTCGCCCAAAAGAAGTCGTCACGCCAGAAATCGTAGATAAAATTCATGGAATAATATTGGGTGATCAGAGAATGAAAGTGCGTGAGGTGGCTGAGGCCGTTGGCATCTCAACTGAACGGGTGCATCACGTTTTGCATGAATATTTGGACATGAGAAAGGTATCCGCGCGCTGGGTGCCGCGATTACTGACACTTGACCATAAGCGCAACCGTGTGACCATTTCAAAGGCGATGTTCAACCGCAATCCGAAAGAGTTTTTGCATCGTTTCGTTACCGTAGACGAAACTTGGATCCATCACACCACACCAGAGACAAAGGAACAATCAAAACAGTGGGTTCCTTCGGGTGAACGTGCACCAAAGAAAGCCAAGGTGGGTCTTTCGGCCAACAAGGTTATGGCCACAGTTTTTTGGGATGCACGCGGTGTCATTCACATCGATTACCTTGAAAAGGATAAAACGATCACCGGCTATTATTATTCCGAGCTTTTGGACCGATTTGATATTGATTTAAAGCAGAAACGTCCGCATTTAGCGAAGAGAAAAGTACTGTTCCATCAAGACAATGCACGGGTGCACACATGTGTAGTCGCCATGGGAAAAATTCATAAATTTGGCTACGAACTGCTACCTCATCCAGCATATTCTCCGGATTTAGCTCCCTGCGACTATTTCCTGTTTCCAAATCTGAGGAAATGGCTGGGCGGTAAGAGATTTGGGTCGAATGAAGAGGTCATCACTGAAACAAACGCCTACTTTGAGAGCCTTGAGAAAAGCTATTTTTTGGAAGGAATAAAAAAATTGGAAAAACGTTGGACTAAATGTATCGAGCTAAAAGGAGATTATGTAGAGAAATAAAACGCTTATTTGTTGAAGAAAATATTTTTTATTCAAAAAGTCACGGACTTATCAAACTACCCTCGTACATACATACATACATACATACATACATACATACATACATACATACATACATACATACACACAGACATCATCGTGAAAATATTAAAAATGGATTCTAGGGACCTTAAAACGTGGTCATTTATCATAATCTCGATTTGCGATTTTTAGCACGATGGCTATATCTCCCTTACCAAGGGTAGCGGGAGGTAATAAAAAGGGATTTTTAGAGGTCCAGTCAATATCTACTGTATAAAATATTTAAGCAGTTGCTAAAAATGAATCTCTGAGTTACAGTATAGGCCCGATAATGTGATAAAATAAACTATGTTTTTGAAGCCAATATATAGATCAGCACAAATATAAAATTTATAATATTTTGCATTCCTGATAGACAAACAGAAAGGAGAAGGAATCGAACTAAAAGTTTTGGCACAAATTTCAATAAATTCTTTTGTAATACAAAATGCATTTACTTAAAGTTTCGTAATACTTAATTTTTAAATGTTTCATAAGCAACAAAATTATGAACTTAAATGAAGATGGGCATGTTTATCCAGAAGGCGTAACTTTCTACAGATACCTAGGTTTGGGTTTTGGACGACTTTTAAAACGATTTCTCGAACTTCACACTGAGCAACTCCGAAATTAAGGGAAATGACCGTGTTTATACTGACAATATTGCAGAGGTTACTAATAATGTCATAATACAAAAGGCCAAATTCGCAGATAAGGTGTTGGTATGGTGCGTTATATCCACAAGGGGTGTATCCAGGCCATATGTGGGCTGAGTGATGTGAAACCCTGGATAGTCAAAGGTACATCTAACAAATTTTTATTTTTTTTTGAAAAATAATCTAGGGATGATTTTATCTTCTGTCCAGACCTTGCGTTGTCTCACTATGCAACACAAACTCAAAATTGGCTAATTGCCGCGAAACGACAATCCCATCACCTTCCCCAGGCTCGACCCATAGAAAGTTTTTGAGCTTTTTTTTCTTGAAAAGTTCACGATGACGTTTGGGAAGCCGAAAATGAGAACGAACTTCAACACAGAATATAAAGAAATTCAGGAATGTTGTTTTAGGACATACATACTCCTATTTATAAAGTCATGTTCCCATTTTTTCATTTCTTTTTAATCATAATACATTTCAGATTATACCAGAAATATAATTTAATTATTAGCAACATGTTTTAAACCTAAACTTTGTAAAAAAAAGTTGACTATTTGAATTCCATTATTAAATTAAATTTGATTTTAACGTTTAAATACGTAATTTTAAGTCTGATATTCCAGAAAAGTTAATAATGATCAATCAATAATGTGGAAGTGATTTGGAAGAAATAATGGTCCCAAATGAAATTTTGTCAATAACATGAACATAATGAAGATATCTCAAATTATAAAGCTCCCATTAACTGTTACTTTAGTGACCATAGCAAGTACGATACTGTAAAGTTAGTACCTTCATTTACTTTCTTTTCTACGTAGTTTGAGCTGATTTAACAATATACTAGACACGTAGCAGCTAGCATAAAACGTTATGTACCGAAATCAAGTTTTATTGGAGCACGCTTCTTAATCATTTGTTTAAAACAATTATTAATAGTATTATGAAGATGACGTTACGTATAGATTTAAATGGCTTATGGCTTATGGCTTAGAAGTGGAGGCCACGGACTTGTCATACATCAATTTTTTCTAAAAATTTACGAATCTGCTAAGTCAAGACATCAATACAATAATTCTCGAAAATGAAATTATATTTAGCAAAAAATATCGTTTTTAAATGATATTTTTATCATAAATAATGAAAATATTAACATAATTTTGACTGAAAACTATTTACTGGATCCTAAATTATTAAATAGGAAGTTTTTAATATATAGGCAACATACACGTAAGTAGTTAGATGTTAATTTTATTATCAAACGTTACATGACTTTAAATGGTTTGACATATCTATACGTACAGTAAAGTCGTTCGCATCTTGCTTTCCCGTATGCGAACTCACCCGTACCCGGAAAGGATTGAAAGAATAAGAGTAAGAGGATCTCGAGATTTGTTCCACAATATTGTAACCCATTGTAAACGTTTCTATTTTACATCTTTCATCAAGCAAAAAGAAAATTCGATGCTGGCAGATTATTTTTATAAAAGAAGTACTAAAATAAAGTATTATTCTCTAACATAAAATGCATATTATTAACATAAACCTTTTTTATAACTTAAAAATAAATTAATATGTTTTCCCAATTACGGGAAAGTCTATACTGGACATAAAATCAGTTGCGAATAAATGACAAATTATAAAATAATTAATGTTATATGAAATAATTAAATTTACCGCATATTTTGCACTATAAAAAAATATTGATTATACAATAAAATTTATTTGAAATTGTTATATATTTCTCTCTATAAAAATAATAAATTTTTGCTAATTGACTTTGTTATATATACAGCGTGTTCATTTTATTTTGTCCACTATTGCTATCTCGAGAACTATAAGAGCTACGAGGTCGGTTAAATTAGCAAACAATTTCTATTTTACAATACTATTTTGATGAATATAAAAAAAAATCAATCAGTGGTTCACAAACTGTGGGTACCAACTTTGTTATTTTAAATGAAACTATATTTTTTTATTTGCTTATTTGATAGATAATTTTATTCTGAATACAGTCATATATTTGTATACCCTGAGATAACAATTTTTACGAGAAAAATGCATGTTTAGATTTATATCAGTTTTATTTTAAAATGGCTAAAATAAGTGTGCCATGGACGATACAAATGAATTTGAAAAACAATTACTTTGAAACAAAAACACAACAAATAAATAAATTTACAAATACTGCTCAAATTGTCCTCCATTTACGTTAATACATAATTGTGTTCTTCGAAACAACTTACTTCTTACTGATCTCAATGTCCGGTCATCAATATTATTTAAAACATTATCAATGCTGTTTTTTCCTTTCCTTCCCTAAAGGTGACGGAAGGTATTGTCTTTGGTCAAAAAATTCAATGATGAGTTTTTAGGAATAAGCATGTTTTAGGGTCCCTATAAAACGATTTTACTGAATGAGAACGACACGTAAAACAGAAATGAGTGGAAGAAGAAAATAAAAAATAGCGCCCCATAAGGAATGGGGAAAGCTAAAGAAGAAGATGTTAATGTCAAGTGCAATTTACATTGTTTGTTTATGAAATAATTTTACTGGAAATTTAGAATCTTTGGCAAGAAAATTTATGCATGGAATTTATACATAATACACAGGATTGACGGAAGGTATTGTGCTGGCCACAACAGATTTTTAGATGCTGTTAGTCTGAATACACATTATTATAAATATTTCATTCAAATATTGCGTTACTCTTTGCGCATAGTGGGCAGGTTCACCGTTTTGCTCATAATATAAATCTCTTACAACATATAAAAATTATCTAAATACCAGCAAGAGACCTCACCACCATAATAAAAACTAACATGAAAGACAAATGGTAGAATCAATGGGCTAATACCAACAACAATCATTTATGACAAATCAAAGAACCAGTAACACCTTGGAAAATAGATGCGAAGAGAAGAGAAAGAATTGTAGCATCTAGACTACGAATTGGCCACACTCTCCTAACTCACGAGTACATCTTTAAAAGATCCGATCCAACCCTTTGTTCAACATGCGATGAAAGACTTACAGTCCAACTACTCATCGAGTGCACAAACTTCGCCACCCAACGTGCAACATGCAGACTACCAGCCACTCACACAGAATGCCTACAGACCAAAGAAAATGTGATGAAAACCTTAAAGTATTTAAAAGAAATTAATATTTTTCACAAACTGTACCATATACCACTTAAGCATACTGTTTGTAAGACTAAATACATAATGTATTATAACACTAAGCCGGAGCACCAATAATCTCTGTAATTGAGGTGCTCTGAAAAATCAATAAATAATAATAAAAAAAAATATATGCATTTTTCTATTTTATTGAGCTTATTCAGTATTCACACAACAATAAAAATTCAATAATAGCAACCGACATTTGTAAACAATATATAAATAGTGCTATTGTTTCGGTCATAGCACGCTAAAATCTAGGTCTGTGAAACTGAAGTTTCGATGTAAAAAACAAGTTTAAATTTATATCTATAATTTAATGCTAATAATATGTTACATTTTGCTGTATAAACCAAATTTTGTGTTCATCTCATTTTTGTGTTATTTGCTTTTGTTTAAACGGTACTTAAAGTTCACGCCTAGTACCGTGTGCAACAATTTCCAATATTTCATAATACTATAATTTTATGTTAATTTAGTGCTAATTATTGCTATATTAAACAAATTTTGTGTTCGTCCCATATTTGTGTTATTTGCTTTTGTTTCAATGGTGCTTAAAGTTCACGCCTAGTACCGTATGTAACCATTTCCGATATTTTATAATGCTATAATATTATGCTCGTTTAGTGCTAATTATTGCTATATTAAACAAATTTTGAGCTACCACAGTTTTGGAGATATTCCTGTTTTCAAATGGTACTCTAAGTTCACGCCTACTACGCATGCATCGATTCTGGTATTTTATAATATTATGCTCGTTTAGGGCTAATTATTGCAATATTAAACAAATTTTGAGCTACCACACTTTTGGACCCTCCCCATTAATAGTATTAATACATATTTTATTTTAATAAGTGATAAATTTTAATAATTATTATATACGTGCAATGGGACCCTCTACTATTTTTTTATGAAACTTGATATATTCATACTGAATGCGATGTATTTTTAAAAAGTCTTTATGGTTATTCGTTCAGCCGTAATAATTTTTTTTTCGCGGTTGCCCAGAAAATGTACTCTTCCTGATACCTTTTCTGACCGGAATATCCTGCTTTGCCGAGCTAGTTCGGAAAATTGTCTGTAAGGGATCGGAAAATACTGTTTAATATTCTGTGACGTCTGATTTTGTATGGGAGCGTCCACGCCGAACTTTTCTAGGTGGCAGCACAAGCAATACAGATTGAATTTTTTTTTACAGTGTACACTGTAATGAAAACAGTTAAAGTTTAGAAAACGAAACCAAAATTTGTTTCGTAAACGGAACTAGGGAACGCGATTTTTCTCGGCAGTTATCAAAGATACAAAAAAATCTTTCAAATAAAATTTTTAGTGTTTCTAGTAAGCTAATTAAATTAATGTAAATCATAAAAAAAATTAATTTTCGGAGATATACGTATTTTTGACTTTTTTTTAAATGGTACACCCTATATATTTTTATACTATTTAGTAGGAAATAATTTTTTCTTTAAAAAAGTTTTTTAAGTTATACCTTCTAAACTTAATAGAATTCGAGATATTGAAGAAAATATTAAAATAGTTTTACTCGAAATTAAAGCTGGCTATGAAAACAAAATTATTGAGTTACGAAACATTTTAATTTACAAATGTACCTCAAATTATTGTCATACTGGTAACACTATAAAAATTGTTCAAAATTTTCACCGTTTTCTTGTATTCAAAAATTGAGCCTTTTTAACAAATGTTGATTTACAGTATTATTAATTTTATTATTTAACTCGTTCACAGCTTGTCTTATTCTATGTTTTATTTCTTCAAATGTAGTTACGTGCGTAACATAAACTTTGTTTTTGATGGCACCCCGCACCATCTTGTTGAAATATCATTCCGCGCCGATCTGCTAATGGTATATCATCAAAAAAATTCCTTAGTTCATTTTGTAAAAAAAACAAATATCTTTGAGAAGTTAAAGTGCCCTCATAAAAATATGGAGCCAGAATAATATTATTAACAATTCCGCACCACACATTAGTTGAAAAACGTACTTGAAAATTAGTAATACATGTTTCGCGTGGATTTATATCGGTAGTTTTCCAATAATGCGTATTATGCCTATTAAATATACCATTATTGGAAAAGTGGCTTTCATCTGTACATAAAATTTTATTTAGAAAATGTGGATTTGTGCGATATTCCTGAATGAAATAATTGCAAAAGTGGTCTCCTTGCAAAATCGCCAGGATGGAGATTATGGATTTTATGTATTTTGTAAGCTTTGAATTTATGCTTTTTTTAAATCCTGTGTACCTGTGTATATGATACGTTTAATTCTAGTGCAGCTTCTCTAACTGAATTTCTCGGATGCACATTAAAATATGCTAATACATCAGCTTCCAAATTTTCATTTATTTGACGAACTTCGCGATTTGCCATAGTCAGGGAACCAGTTCTACGTAGCTTTCTTTCTAATTTGAAAAAAGTATGTTTGATTTGGATGAAAGCGATCAGGATATTGTTGCCGATATAATCACAGGGCTTCTCTTGAATTATTGTTTGATATATGGAAACATTTCAACATATCTACCTTTTCGTTAATTGAATATTCTTCCATTTTTACAACAAATAATAATCTAACGCCTGTTAATTATCATAAATTTACATGCATTTTTACAACTTCGTATTTGATCACAAAATTTCAATGATTACACGGTAATAAATTTACAACTTCTTATGGTACCATACGATGTTGTAAAAAAATCTCAAATAGGGCATGTTCTAATTATGAAGGTCATTTGCTTCACATTTTGGTGATATTTAGGGTTTTCATTAAACAAAAGTTTACATTTCATGTGTAGTTGCAGGTAATTGGCTACTCTGTTCTATGAAACTTTTCACAAAACCAAACGTCAAGTTCAAATGAAGAACAATGAATAGAAAAATTAAAATAATATTTGTAATTGTTGCAGTTGTTAATGCACGAAATAAGATTTTGAAGCGTAAACGAATTTGGGTCAAGCCGTGAATTTAAAGGCGACAAATTAGAAGTATGCTAAATTTAGTAAAAAAATGAATTGTTGCACAAAGACACTGAAAAATATAAAAATTATAGGTTTGCACAACACTTCCTCCAAAACTTAGTTTACGAAAACGAGCGCGACACACAGACGAAAACATCAGCTGTAAACATTTGAGAAGTTAGTAAACCGTAGTAGTAAACTGTTACCAACATATAAAAATGTACTTAAGTTGGCAACAATCAAACATGTCACAAATATTTGGCCGTGTAAAACGAAAAGATTTTGATCAAAAATTATTATGTAAAAATGAAAATATTTTGCATGTAAATTTAATTGTAAATATTTGATTGTCTAAAACAAACTTAAGTTATCAATTCAATAAACTTTTTCACAGGGTTATAACAATAAACTAATACAAATGTCAAATTTTGTTTCCATACCCAGCTTTAATTTCCAGTAAAATTATTTTAATATTTTCTTCAATATCTCGAATACTATTAAGTTTAGGAGATATAACTTATGAAACTTTTTTAAAGCAAAAATTATTTCGTACTAATTAGTATAAAAATATACAGGGCGTATTATTTTTTAAAAAAGTCAAAAATAGGTATATCTCCGAAAATTAAAATATTTTATTTCTGATTTACATTAATTTATGTAGCTTACTAGAAACACTAACAATTTTATTTGAGATTTTTTTGTATCTCTTATAACTTTCGAGAAAAATCGCGTTCCCTAGTTCCGTTTACAGCCTATATATATATATATATATATATATATATATATATATATATATATATATATATATATATATATATATATATATATATATATACAGGATGGAAACGAACTTAATGTCATAAATTTAAGGGTGAGTAGTATGACATATGTAGATTACGAAACAGAAAGAATTTTTTTAAAATTCGCATATTTAAGGGTAGTTTTCATTAAACCAACATTTTGGGTACCACTGGACCACTAGCAACGCATTTGCATTCTTTTATCTATTACACAATTATTTTCGTTAAAAATGCTATTTAATTTAATTATTAAGAATAATACCTTATACAACTAATTTTGAATGTATTTTTGATAACCATATTTCTAATGAAATATGAATTAAAACATCAGTAAAAAAAAGTTTCCTTAAGAAAAATCGAATTTTCGTTTTTCGAATTTTAAAAAAAATCTTTCAGTTTCGTAATCTACACATGTCATACTACTCACCCTTAAATTTATGACATAAAGTTCGTTTCCATCCTGTATATATATATCTAGAGAGAGAGAGAGAGGGCGTGACGCATGGTTTGTTGACAATGACCTTGATGCCTAGTGATGGAAAGGGAATGAAGCGTCGGCTATATTGCACTGGTCAATTTCTGCAGTCTAATACATAGTAAATTAAATTAGAAGATTACAATCGAAAACTTAAATGAAATAAATAACCCGTGTTCTAATTTGTTACTACGGTGGAGGACCCCATTCCTTCTATATGCATAGTTTAAAACAATTTTCTCTTATTGGAAATTAGAACATACTTTCTCAGGGCTGTAACAAGACAAAATTTTACTACAGGCATGTTAACTTTTTAACTTGAAAATTGTGCCTCAACATTGCTGTGTACCACAATGCATTCTAATAGGCTATTCCAGCTCAGTCGAAGCAAGCAAAACTTAGTAAAAAAAGCGAAAGTATGTAAATGTTTAATAATGAATATTAGTGAAGAAATAAAATGATCTAATTAAAAAACTTCAAAAATAAGGGAAGTTTTCGTTTATAGCATCTCGTCATTGTATAATGATAAGCTTGTAAGGAGGAGGTTTGTACTATCTTTGATTTTATATACTTCGTAAATTGCGCGCTAACTAGTTTCTCTAGAAGATAATGCGATAGGCCAAATAAAATTAAAAATAATAGAAAATACGATTACAAGTTATTTCATAGGTAAATAATGAAATATATTTACATGTTTAATGATAATTATATATGTATTTCTTATAGAACTGTATCTGAAATGTTATGGTGAAAAGAATGTAAATATGCCTTGATATTATATGTATTGAAATTAAGTGAACTGGAAAAATTATACTGCCATGTAAATCTTTATAACTTTGCTCGAATGGAACGATCATGGACATTAAAATTTTCATTTAAGAAAATGTAATCCTCTAATTTAAAATATTTATAAACGTTCAGAATCACACCTATATTACATTTTAATTATACTTTTTCCCTTTGTCGATGCACTACGAATGTCTATTTTCCAGTTCCCGTAATCCATATTCGAAAATTTTGTTCATCACAGCGAAATATACAGGACACAGGCCAAATACCATAGAGTTAAGAATATATATAATAGTGGGAGCACAAGTCCGAAATCTTGAAGCCGTGCGGAAATTGGTCCGCTTTCTTGCACTGGTCTCTTTTTGATTAGTTTTTTTGCTTTTTGCTTGCGTTGATGTATGCTATTTCGAATTTGTTCCTTAAACTTTTGTGTTTAAATACTTTTATGGCCATATTTACTAAATTTTAATAATAAATACGACAGTTTACTATGTATTAGACTGCAGAAATAGACCAGTGCAATATAGCTGACGCTTCATTCCCCTTCCATCACTAGGCATTAAGGTCATTGCCAATAAACTATGCGTCACGCTTCCTCTATATATTCTTAACTCTTTGCCAAATACGAAACAAATTTTGGTTTCGTTTTGTAAACTTTAACTGTTTTCATTACAGTGTACACTGTAAAAATATTTACGCTCCCATACAAAATCAGACGTCACAGAATATTAAACAGTACTTTCCGATCCCTTACAGACAATTTTCCGAACTAGCTCGGTAAAGCAGGATATTCCGGTCAAAAAAGGTATCAGAAAGAGTACATTTTCTGGGCAATCGCGAAAAAAAAAAATATTACGGCTGAACGAATAACCATAAAGACTTTTTAAAAATACATCGCATTCAGTATGAATAGATGAAGTTTCATAAAGAAAATAGTAGAGGGTCCCATTGCACGTATATAATAATTATTAAAATTTATTTAAATGGGGTCTCGTGGCCGTGTGCCTGAGTGTCTGGGCGCGAATCTGGGGACCCGGGTTCGATCCCGACCGACGCCAAAAATTACTTCGAATTTGAATGGCACAAAATTGACCCCTGTGGTGCACTCTCCACGCCAGCTATGAGTGCCCGTGAGGTGACGCCTGGTAAGCGCCCACACGGTACAAATATTCCATCATTACCGATATCAGTATACAAAGCAGATTGGCACATCCAGCAATGGGTAATACGCCGTGATGAAATATTTATTAATTTATTTTAAAATTTATCACTTATTAAAATAAAATATGTATTAATACTATTAATGGGGAGGGTCCAAAAGTGTGGTAGCTCAAAATTTGTTTAATATTGCAATAATTAGCCCTAAACGAGCATAATATTATAAAATACCAGAATCGATGCATGCGGTAGTAGGCGTGAACTTAGAGTACCATTTGAAAACAGGAATATCTCCAAAACTGTGGTAGCTCAAAATTTGTTTAATATAGCAATAATTAGCACTAAACGAGCATAATATTATAGCATTATAAAATATCGGAAATGGTTACATACGGTACTAGGCGTGAACTTTAAGCACCATTGAAACAAAAGCAAATAACACAAATATGGGACGAACACAAAATTTGTTTAATATAGCAATAATTAGCACTAAATGAACATAAAATTATAGAATTATGAAATATTGGAAATTGTTGCACACGGTACTAGGCGTGAACTTTAAGTACCATTTAAACAAAAGCAAATAACACAAAAATGAGATGAACACAAAATTTGGTTTATACAGCAAAATGTAGCATACTATTAGCATTAAATTATAGATAAAATTTAAACCTGTTTTTCTATTTCGTGATTCCAGCTTCACAGACCTCTAAAATCTGAATCCATATTCAACTTGTTTCATCCATGGCACACTTATTTTAGTTATAATGAAATAAATTTAGAAATATTATATCACTGAATTCAGAATAAAATTTTCTATGGAATAAGCAAATAAAAAAATATTTGTATTTAAAATAACAAAGTTGGTATCCACAGTTTGTGAACCACTGGTTGAAAAAAATATTTTTATGCTCCTTAAAATAGTCTTGTAAAATAGAAATTGTTTGCTAATTTAACCGACCTCGTAGCTTTAATAGTTCTCGAAATAGCAATAGTGGACAAAAATAAAATGAATACCATATATACACGTATAAATCAAAATGTTGGAATTATTAAATATCATTGTCTGTTTTCGTCAGTATGTGGGTATTTGTGGTTTTCACTCTTATTAACCTAATTTATATACCCTAAATAACCTAACGCACAAAATTCATATCCGAAAATTCGGGGAGTTATACTAACTCATTAATTAAATTCCTGACTTTTCAAAACAAACCCTAAGCCTCTGAGACTTGAATTCACGAAACTCTGAAGATTATATTACCTTTTATGGATAATGACACTAGATGGCAAAAATGATTCAGCACCAAAATGATGATAGAGTGTATTCTCCGTATATGCAGTGTATATTTTTTCCCGTATAATTTATTTTTTCTATGTTACGTGTGTCCATTCTATAAAGCGCTTATCTGTTCTATATAGCGTTTATCCATTCCCCATAGTGTTTCTCCATTCTATATGGCGTTTATTTATTGCATATAGCAATTAAAGGTAAAGTGATTTAAATTTTGAAATTATGAAATAATTCTATCCATATATTAAAGGTATAAGCAGAACACATTGAAATAACTTATAATTAATAGTTTCATAATTGGTTTAAGTTTGTTGAAATAAGAATGATTGAAGAAAACAATAAAATGGAAAATTATAAAATGTCTTAAAATCAATCAACTAACTGTAAGTGCAAGCAGGATTAACGTCGTTCTCGTTTAACCTTTATAGAATTTTTCTTTATTTTACTCCATTATTCTCGTGCGTAACAATAGGACAGAATCAGGTCCGCATTGAGTTAGATTTGGAGGTCATGTGTACCGAAGACTAAAGCCAAAGTCTAGAATTCATTCTCGGTTGGTGTGATTCATCAAGTCGTTCGCTCGTTATTTCCTCAGAGTCTCGGCGCGCCGGCTTGGTCCGTGTCGTTTTGCCATTGTTCTCGTATTTTTATGACTCCTACGCACGGAAATACTTCAAACGTGGGAGGGTATCAAACAGGAATTGCTTTTCACTTGTAAAAGAAGGATAGTGAAATGATTTCATTATATAGAATTTTTATATTTATTATATGTATATTGAATTAATTTTGTCATTTGTAAATAAAATTAGACTGTATTTTTTGAAACTCTATTTATAATAAGTATTTATTTTATAATTATTTGATAAGGCTTTCATGATTGTTTCAAATTGATTGTATTATTTTACTCCTTGCATTGAGAGTTATTTGTTAGAGGTGATAGTTTTTCAATTTAACGATTTGTTGCTTACGTAGTTATCAATATATATAAGTGGGACACGCGTGATTTTATGTATGTATGTATGTATATATATATATATATATATATATATATATATATATATATATATATATATATATATATATATATATATATATATATAAAACCATCTTGCATGGCTTCGACGAAAAGTACACTTTATTTATAGCAAATTACAATGTTATGAAGTGTAAAAGTACATAGTTCGGCGGTTTAGTACGGAAATGTAATTGAATTAGCCTCGAAACGATGAATATTTCTTTTCTTTATTCTCCTTTATGTCTGCTTTAGTGTTTAATTTTCATGTTTTTTAATGAGATAGAGTAATTTAAAAATGTTTAAATTAAGAACATTTTTTTTAGAATTTCATTCTTAAAACACATTTCACATTTTAGAAATTTAAGTTGATTAAATTTTTATAGAATTAGTTTTTTTCCTCATGAATATAGAAATACATATAATCATGATCGCATATTGTAATATAATTTATTGCTTCATTTACTTTTAATTAATTATATAACCTTTAACTAGTGGCGTGTGTGGTACCTAAATACTCGAGACTGTATTTTCAGATTTTGCAGGTAGCTACCTACCTTTCACATTTTACACTGACGACGAGTACTACGTTACGTAAAATAAAGTAATAAATACCACATGTATCATCTCTTACTACACATTTATGGGTATATCATTCTACTTCTATCGCAAATTTCAGCCTTTACGATAAATCTGCACAGTTGGGGACGTTTACAACGCAACATCGCAACGTTTATAATAGTATTTTATTTTATTTGTTTATCACTGGAACATTAAAGTCTTATTTACCTATATCTATAACTATTCATAGTTCATAGTATACTTTTATGTAGATAAGAATATTTTTTATTAATAGTAGGTAACTTTACAGAAATATTATTTGTATACTCTTACATACTTATTAATTAATAATATTACTGTCATACCAGCTTCACACTAGAAGAAGAAAACTTTAGAAAATAACAAACATACATTTATATTTAGATTGTAGCTTAGTACATTAATAATATTATTAATAATACTTATAATATGCGGATGGTAGATTTTAACACTCATTACTTTTTTCATCCTGTGATGTTTTGCCATTGTGTGGTGGCCAACCTATCCTCAAATATCTTTTTTTGGGAAGTGATGAACAGAGACCTGGTGAAAATTCTTTTCTTTATTAATTTACAAAGGTTGTAAGCGTAATTCCGCCGTCATCGATCTGGTTTCTGGTGTACAATATCTGAGTCACCTCGATCATCTGGACTTTCAATCGTGCCTATCTTCATACTGTCTTTCCAGTACCATATCTTAGACTTGGAAGGCAGTAAAGTAGCTGAAAATTACACATTACTGGTAAGTAGTATACAATATTCAGCGGAATAGTTATATTTCCTTACCACTTAAACCGACAAAAATAAGTATCATTTAATGCGCACACAGTTACTCAGCATTCATCTCATACTAAAAATAGTTGAATATTTAATCCGTTAATTACTATTGATTTTTCGATGTACTAGCAAATAACTGCTGAATTTTTCATATATATATATATATATATATATATATATATATATATATATATATATATATAAGCGGCGGGATAGCACAGTGGTAGAGTGCTAGCCTCTGGACTCAGAGGTCGTGGGTTCGAATCCGGGTCAGGTCGAATTTTTCTCGACTGATCTTGATCGGTATCTATTCCCGTTACCTTTCCAAGTTGGGATACAATTAACTTGCCAATCACTAAGCTATCTGGCACCGGCAAGTGGTTGTAACAAGGGCTTCCTCGGGTGGGCAACACACATGACATCTACGCAAGGAACTTCGTGGCAATTGTAAAAAATTAAAAATAGATGTTGTGTGTGAGACCACTCTAGGGATATAACCTGTAGGGTTGATAATCCTGAAACAATATATATATATATATATATATATATATATATATATATATATATATATATATATATAACTTAGCATCCGTCTGGGTAAAAAATGCGGTAAGATTGGCGTCCTCAGTAAATTGGCCTCCAATATACGGAGGACACTTTTCAACTAGTTATAAAAGTTTGCAATGCTTATATAGGGGTGTCATCTGGTGAAAAAACCTCAAGTTTACTGGAAGCTATTTTGAACCAACGACTGATATTATTATATACTCTAGTATTATCAATCCGCCGCGTAGTGGAGCTAGTGTCGACAAAATGTATATTTCGCACAAATATATGTAGGGGATAAATTGACCTCCTATAAAATTGACAACGTTTCGTTCTAAAAATAACTTATTTTACACAGTACAGCATCATTCACTCGTACAAGTTAGCGTCTTTTGTTTTGTGATATCTTGGGTACCGAATTCCGAAATGATATCTTCTCGAGGAAAGCGAATATTGAGCATCGCTCTAAATGAAAAACTTACAAGTATATTTACATAATACGGAATGTTAGAATAATTGGCTATTTGTACATAGTTTTATTCGTTTGGCTTTTGTGCGTTAAGTTAGGTTATGTTCAGAAAAGTAACTTACCTAACTATTTTTTCTGTGGATTGGATGAATAAAGGTTTTAATTTTTAGTTTACTATAGGTGCAATTAGACTATTATTCGTTCATACTGTTTATGCAGATAGCTATTTTTAATTAACTGAGAAAATATTTTAATATAAACTTCTGGCCCAATGCATTCTTGTACAGTTAAAAAATTTAACAGCTTTGCTACTCCTTATTTAATTATTATTTATAAAATATTTTTCGAAGTTTATTGCGGTTAAAAGCTTAATGATAAAAATTATAAAATGTAGTGCTTAACACTTCTGGAGATTCAGTAAATTTATTTTTTTAATTAAATTCATATTAAAAATATTATTTAATAATCATGGACATATGACATGAGAATTCAATAATTATGATGAGCATTTTTATGTGCCAAACTATTTAAATTTACGCCTTTGGTAACAGAATAAACTTTATTTGAAGGCATATTAAAAGTTTATCTCAATCAACTGTCAAATACCACTTTTACGTCTCGTCATTTACATTGAGAGTTATCCGACGCTTATTTTTTGAAATAACGCTTTAAATTAAGTTTACTTGGTTACCAAAGGCGTAAATTCAAAAATTTTCACATCTGAAAAGCTATTATTATATGCCGCAAAATTAAATTTATAATTCATCTCATAAAGTTTTGCGGGACAATTAATTTATGAGAGAAATTGTTTTATATTGCTATTATACGGATTTCTTGGAACGCCCGCGGTATACAGGTGATTCATAACGGGTGTACCTAAATTAAACTTTATATTGGGGAGTCATCTTGAGTTAAAAATGTTATATGAAGGTATGTCCGGAAACGTTTCGTAACATAATTACAACCATTACAACCCTTTGAAAGTGCACCTCATCAGATACATTTTATTAATAACTCTGGCACTAGTTACACTATAATTTTAAAACTTGGTGTCACCATATAACTTATTTAGATGGATGTTTATATTTTATTTTGTTTCTGTATCTCAACCAGAGGCGTCTGACATGGGAAAGTCTTGAAAGTTTTTCATCGTTTTTTTTTTGTATCTATTAACATTTTTTTTTTATTTTTACTTATAAGATATTACATACAATGCAAAAATACACATAAAGGTACTGTAGCTAAAACTTGATAAACGCAATAATTTTCGAGATATTTGAATTTTTAGAAAATATCACGTATCCGAAATATTTATTAAGTAACACCTTCTAATCATTACTGGTAAATTTTTCTGATAATTAAAAATAAAAGGAAAATATTAGTGTTGGTGAATATGATGTTTATTTATGGATATTGTTATGGTAATTATTATTGTCGTGCGCCCAGAGAATATCGGCGTGTATATCCAAGAATGAATTTATATGAATTTGATCGCTTCTTAATTAAATTAAATATTTTATTAAGAATTAAATCATCAACCTATTTTAATTATAAGTGATATTTCACTAAGGGTGGAGATATACACATTCTAGTTAAATATCAAATAATTATATTTAACTTATAAACATGTAATATCATGCTGAAAAATTACATTTTACATTGTTTTTTTTATTATTTTTTGTTTAATTTCAAGTTTTACGTTCTGGTTTATATTAAATAAAAGGTATAATATAAAATTAAAAATATTAATGTCGGTATGTACCATTTAATTTTTAAATGCAATATTTAGTTAAATAACTTTATTTATTACTCCACTAATAGATGGATGTATCTACTCTAAGTTGTTAAAGAAGAGAAGAAATATTAAAATATAATTGCAATTTTTTACATCATTTACCGTTTTTCATTAATTGCTAGATGATTGAAACCCAAAGAAATAACTGTTAATTCGCTTTCCTTGCAACAAATTTATAGACAAACGTACAAATTACTCACGAGATCATTTTTCAACCCGGCAACACTGTATGGATGCTATTTTACCGGGTTAGAGTATATACGGAATTCAATTTGTACTTTATAAATAATAATAAATATACGGATGTCAGCTACACCTTTATATGTATAAATGTAAACACGAGCGTATATAGGGGGATGTTAATTTTCCAGTATCTCACTTTAATTTTCAAAAAATTGTGGTGCTCCTGTATTACTGAAAACAATTTACATATTTCTTCTTTTTCTTATGCGGTTAATATTTAAATGATTGTATCCCCTATGGGATTTTCCGTATTTTTTCACAGTATGACATGTCCTTTTTCTATATGATATTTGTAATAAAAAAATCAGATGTGGCCAGCATAATACCTTCCGTCAATCCTGTGTATGTATAAATTCCATACATAAAATTTCTTGCAAAAATTCTAAATTTCCAGTAAAATTATTTCATAAACAAACTATGCAAATTGTACTTGACACTGATATCTCTTTCTCTAGCTTTTCCCATTCGTTAGGGGTCGCTATGGTTTTATTTTCTTCTTCCACTCATTTCTGTTTTACGTGTCATTCTCATTCAGTTCCTTTTCTTTCAAGTCTTTCGCAATACAGTCCTTCCATCTAATGTTTGGTCTTCCTATGTTTCTTCAACGTTCTATTCCTAAGCTATTCATTCTTCTCCAATATATTCTTCATCTCTCCTCATGGTTAAATCAATGTAATCGTCGCTCTTGTATCTTTCTAGAAACTTGTAACACTAGAGTTATTTCCTATCCATATCTTCCCGGGTCTTCCCCAACATCTACTTCAACATCCTAATCTCTGCCACATTCATTTACTTTTCATTGATACTGACGACTGTCAATTTGAATTATCTGAATATATTAGCAGTTTCCATGGTTAGCATAGCTGGCTGATTTATGAAATTTAATATCTTTATAATTCTTTAACCCTATATCTATTGAATATGAAGTATAAAATGCAATCAAATCGTCTAGAGAATAATATATTCTTTAAGTTATAATAACGTTAAATGTCAATAATTATATTTAACTCTTAAAATTTTCAAATCAGGCTACTTCCGGTTGACCTATTATAATCAAAATCTAATCACTTGTTCTTCTAGATGTAAACTTGAATTGTGGTATTGAAGATATGCGATCCGAAACTTTCGTCACACACACACAGTCACACATACAGACATCATCTTAAAAATGGTGAAATCGTATTATAGGGACACTAAAACATGCTTATTCACTAAAAACTCGTCATTAATTTTTTTGATTTTAGACAAGACCTTCCTTACCTGAAGGTAAAAAACGTACGAGTATGAGTAAAAATATATCTAAATGACTATTTTTATTATTATCTCATCTTAGGGAGGGCAGAGTAAAAGCATTAAGGTCCTTTTGAATACCTAATATATTTATTTCATAATACAGATATAGGACTAGCAGCTCATTGGATGGGCCAAATATAGTATGATCTGATGAATTTAACGATACTATTTCGTCCATCTCATTTCACTTGTCATTAAAAAAGATATGTATAATTAAATGATTAACCTTAAGTATGTACCTAGAGTCACTCGATATCAATTTGAATAAGAATTAGCATTAACAGGTATTTTGCTAAAACATCACTTAAACAGAAACTCTAAATAAGTCTAACATTTAAAAATGATGTCAAAGAAAAATATTTAAAGTACTCCTAATTGTGAATGTAATAAAAGATTATATAACTGATCGTCTTCGAGAAAGGAATTATAAGATACGGACGACATGAAAGTGTATTTTATTTCATATTGTACGTATCACTACTCGAATATTTTGATTGTCAGCTTCCCGGATATAATAGATCATTGAAGACATATAGTTGGTTTGATGCCGAAAAGTCGAATATCTGACATTTTAAATCTGCGATAATAAATTGTCATAAGTATGATAATATTATTATTATTATTATTATTATCCTTTATTCATTTCTACGTATTATATCTGTTTCATAGGCGACTCATATAGGACTTTTCTTAAAATAAATTTACTTTTTCTGAATTTGAAGTTGAAAATATATAGTAAAGTCTTTTATCCGTATGACAAGGTAACCATATGTTACTATTTTAAATCAGACGATAGCGAATAATCGGCTAATTCATTGTGCCTGAATTGTTCCATGTACCTTTAATATACCAACTCTCTAACGTTTATCTACCATCTAACCATCTTGTACGATTATTACGTCTTTTAAATTAAATATAGAGGAAAATCGCGTGCTACGGGCCTGTCCTGCGATTAATACATCATTGCTGAGTCATCATTTAGCGTTTAGTGAGCTGGTCCTTGGGCTGGAAGGCGCAGGACTCAGTGAGGGTCGTTGCATGTTAACTACGTCCCAACAGCCGTCGTTCTCATTCACTCCCTTCTTTCAAGCGCAAGTAAGCCTCAGCCCTTACCACGGGGACTGATTTTAATTTAGTTTCACCGTTTTACTGAATACCGTATAATACAATTTCATTAATGAACTTGTATATGGAAAATTTTCAGGGTTTTGTGTAAGGAACTTTGGAGGTTGTTGAGATGTTTTCTCCTAAATGCTTGCTTTTAATTGATTTCAGATTAAATTTAATGATGAAATTATTGAGTTGGTTTTTAATTTGAGCTCGTTGAAATGGGTAAAAGTGTATGAAAATTCAGAAAACATCGCAATGTATCCGATATTTAAAGAAGTAAATTATTAAAATGTGCATGCGACGTTGGAATTTACAATGTACATTATTTCGAAAAGCACTTTATTGTTATAGGAACTAAAGAAGTTTTTCCGTTATTAATAAAAACTTTTCAGACGCCAAGTAAAATCAAAAAAGTCTATTTGCCTGAATACTTTATTAACCTCACGAAAGCTGCATTTAGTTTTTTACAAAGGTAAACGGAGATTACTAAAGCAAATTTATTTATTCTAAAGAACTTTGTTGGGTCTTACATAAAGAAACTCTTGAATTATTGAAACATTTGCAACAACAGACTTTTCTTAAACGAAGAATCTGTTACCGCAGAGAATTTGTCAATTTTTGTCATAATATTCTAATTATAAATTAATTTATATAACGTTATACTCCATATTTTGAATTCATAATATATCTATAACGTTTTATTATGTTTCTAATTAAAAATGTTATAACTTAAAACCAAAAGGCCACCCTGACCTTTGGAGTTTAGAAAAAAAACTGTTTCCTAGGGCCAACTAACAGTGAAAACGGGATGGTTCGAAGTCGCTGAAATAAGGATGGAGGGAAGGGTGCTAGTCATTCGATACACACAGCCAATGAGGTTCTATACTATATAGTATAGAACCTCATTGCACACAGCTTACAAACACCTGAGAGACAAGCCCTCAGGAACATGAATACAGGGAAAACGGGAGGGCAACAACAATCGTACAAGCGATAAATTTAAAATAAATATATATTGTCAAAATGAAAGCGCAACAAAATGTGGACCGCAGTTGATATATCAAATACGTCGATGCACAAGGAAAGAAGTTAAATACGCTCATAGGCTCGCAAAACAAACCCCATGCCTTTAAAAATAATTTTTAAAAGTCCAATTCAAGCTGTCAATATTCTAAAAAATATCAATAAATTGAAAAATGGTAAATTTAAAGACATAAAAGCTAGTAGCGATAAAACTCCGAAACAAAGAGCATACCTTGCTGAACTTCGCAAAGAACTTTTGCAACGTACAAATAATGGTGAAAATAACCTTAGTATAAAATATATTAGTGGTGTGCCCCGTATCGTCTCAAAAAACTGAATAACAATTCACACTCTCGACCACTGTCCCTTTATTATCAGAATGTGCTTGGACTAAATACTAAGCTACCGGAACTATATTTAAGTGCACTAACCGCAAACTATGATGTTATTGTTTTTAGCGAAACCTGGCTGTCAGAGAACATTTCTAACAATGAACTTTTTCATTAGCGCAATACTGTTTATCGCTGCGATAGGGATCGAGCAGAAACTGCAAAAATGCCGAGGCGGAGTTTTGGTTGCTATCAAGGTCTCATTCATCTCTCATCAACAAGTCATCAGCTGTGACTCTGTAAACATTGATATTGAGTGTAAAAATTCATTTAAATATTTCATCCCCTCCTACTTACATTATTGCTGTTTACATTTCTCCTAATACTACAATAACTGAACTGAATATGATAATTTTTATGAAAATAAAAAATCACTTTCTTTCATCTTTGATACAAATGTCTTACTTGTCGGAGATATGAATATAACTAATTTGAATTTGTATTACACCGAAAATGTTACAGATAATTATGTTAATAAATTTATAAATTTTGCAAACCTGATAAATATGACACAGTATAATAAAGTACCCAATGTAAATAATAACATTTTGGACGTAATTTTATCAAATTTAAATTGTAATGTTGATAAAAGTATATTTTGTCTTCTGTCTGAAGATAAACATCACCCGGCTATTTTATTGATTGTCTAATATCTGAAGTTGTACCGTCCAGTCGAAAAATGTACCCAAAAGTAATGTATAACTATAAGTAAGGTGACTATGTTTTATTGTACAATATGTTAAATTCATTCGATTAGCAATGCCTAGATCCTTTCAATGATGTAAATTTAGCAGTAATTTAATTTTATAAACTTTTGTATGATATACTGGATAGGTGCATTCCTAAAATCAAAATTCGTAGCCATAAGTATCCGGTCTGGTTTACTAATGAAATAAAATATACATTGAAAGAGAAAGATCACTATAGTAAATTTTACCGTAAAAATGGCAACACTCTCTACTTACATCAGTACAAATAGCGAGGTCTATAGTTAAATCATTAATTAAAGATGCTCACAACGCATATATTAATTTTATGCAAAATGATCTTACTTGTAATCCAAATAATTTTTGGAATTTTATAAATATGAAAAAATCTGTTGTGGCCAGCAAAATACCCTCCGTCAATCCTGTGTATTATGTATAAATTCCATACATAAATTTTCTTGTAAAAAAATCTAAATTTCCAGTAAAATTATTTCATAAACAAACTATACAAATTGCACTTGACACTAGCATCTTCTTCTTTAGCTTTCCCCATTCGTTAGGGGTCGCTATTTTTTATTTTCTTCTTCCACTCATTTCTATGTTAGGTGTTGTTCTCATTGTAGGATCACGATATCCAGGAGAACAACAGTCGTGATCATATATAGAAAATATATTGATAGATATTGTTTTATAAATATAATTGTAATGTCAAAAATATATAACTAACATATTTAAATAAACTAATTAATACAAAGTAATAAAGATTAGTATTTAATACATAACAATACATGGTGTCAGGTAAGAAAACTTATCGATTTCTTTCAATAATTCTTCAACTTTGCAATTTGGAAATCAAATTGAAATAAAATGACCAAAATGGAAGCAAAAATTTAATATATTCATGAAAGCTTCCGGCAAAGAAAAAATTCAAGATGAGGAAACAAAAATTGCAATCTTTTTAAATTTCATTGGCAACGAAGGAATAGATTGATTTTTCAGAAAACAAATTAACATTGGAAAATGTTTTGAAAGAATTTGACATTTACTGCAAACCGCAAAAAAATGAATCGGTTGAAACATTTAAATTCAATAAAATAATACAGAAAGAAGAACAAGCTTTTAATAATTTTGTTACAGATTTAAAGAAACAAGCTAAGTTATGTGACTTCAAATGCGAAAAATGTGGCTATAGTTATGAAAATAGAATGTTGAAAGACAGAATTCTAGTCGGAGCCTCTGATCCTGCGGCACAGGAGCAAATGCTTCGAACATCTTCTTTAACTATAGAAAAAGCAATTGATATATGTATTTCAATGGAAACTAGTAAAAAATATTCAAAAACCATCATTCAAAATAGTCAGTTGGAAAGTGATGATTTTATTTTGATAAAATCTGCCAAAAATAACCAATGCAACCGAAAATATGAAAATAATTATAACACAGAAAAAAATACAAACTTTACAAAAAGCGGTAATTTTAATCAATATAACAAAAATAAAAAATGCTTTAGGTGTAATGGAAAATTCCACTACTACAAATACTGCCCAGCGAAGGATTTCATGTACAAATGGTGCAATATAAAAGGACACTACACTGAGCAGTGTCGAACTAAGAATATAAAAGGACAAATAAATGATTTGGAAGAATAAATGGAAGAATTATTTTTTGGTTCCTTAAATGAAGAAATCACTTCAAAAGAAACATGGAATGTCAAAGTAAATGTCAACAATGTGTCAAATGTCGAATTTAAAATTGACACGGGAGCAGGTGCATTCGTAATATCTATAGACGAATTAAGGAAAATTCCTGGTGTAATAATCAAACCAACAAGTAAGAAATTAATTGGGCCAGGAAGAAGTGTTCTTAATGTAGAGGGAGTATTTAAAGCTACATTATCATATAAAAATAAGAAATGCTCTGAAAATATTTATATTATAAAAGATCTAAGTAAACCATTACTTGGACGTCCAGCTTTGACAAAGCTAGACCTAGTAAAATGAAATATTAATAAAATTAATATTATAGAAGATTATAATTCTATTTTAGAACCTTTAATTTCCACAGAATTGCCAGAAAAACCTTGGGAGCTACTGGGAATGGATTTAGCCGAACGTAGCGGTAAACACTATTTAGTAATTATCGACTATTATTCCAAATTTCCAGAAGTATTTATTTTAAACAACCTAAGAGGCCTAGAAGTAACTAATAAATGTAAGTCTGCTTTCGCCGGACATGGAATACCAAAAAGAGTGCGAACAGATAACGGAACACAATTTGTTGGCGAAGATTTCGAACAATTTGCTAAAGAATATGGATTCACTGTTACTACTAGCAGTCCTAAATATCCTTCTAGTAACGGAAAAGCAGAATCAGCTGTCAAAATAATCAAAAAAAAATTTCTAAATCAGAAGATCCAAATATGGGCTTATTAACGTACAGAAATACGTCATTATATGACGGAGGATACTGTCCAGCGGAGCTACTAATGGGAAGAAAGCTGCAAGATAATCTTCCAAGAATTGAAGAAACGTATCCAAATGTTCAAAATATGACCAACATGCATAAGAAATGGACAGAATGGCATGAGCAAAATAGCATGAAACAGAAGAATAATTTTGACAAACGTAATGCAGCATGGCCATTATCTACTTTAAATGCAAATAGTAAAGTCTGGATCACAGATCTAAAAAGACGTGGAACAGTGGTGAAATCTTTAGAAGAGCCGAGGTCGTACTTAATAGAAACAAAGAAAAGAACTGTTAGAAGAAACAGACATGCTCTTGTACCATGTAAGCGTTTTGTTTCACAGGGAGAAGATAGACAAGACAGCTCCAGCTCGCCATTACAATCATCATAGACTAACTCTCCGAACCAGCAATCTTCGAGCCGAACATCGAACCCAGATCAGCCTCTCCAAGACATGCCTTTAAGACGATCAACCCGGCAAAGAAATCCACCAGATCGACTTCAATACGTGAGAATGGGAGAGTAGGATCACGATATCAAGGAGAACAACAGTCGTGATCATATATAGAAAATATATTGATAGATATTGTTTTATAAATATAATTGTAATGTTAAAAATATATAATTAACATATTTAAATAAACTAATTAATATAAGGTAATAAAGATTAGTATTTAATACATAACAATACACTCATTCGGTTCCTTTTCTCTCAAGTCTTCCGCAATACAGTCCAGTTCCATCTTATCTTTGGTCTTCCTCTGTTTCTTCAACCTGCTATTACTAAGCTATTCATTCTTCATCCAATATATTCATTTCTCCTTATAACATTTTCAAACCAATGTAATCATCTCGCCTGTATCTTTCTAAACTTGTAACACTAGAGTTATTTCCTTACCGTATCTTCTTCCCCAACATCTACTTCAACAACCTCATCTCTGCCACATTAATTTAATTTTTATTTATACTGACATTTATAAATTTGAATTATATGAATATATTAGTAGTTTTCATGTTTAGCATAGCTGGCTGATTTATAAAATTTAATTTCTTTAAAATTCTTTAATTCTATATCTATTGAATATGAAGTATAAAATGCAATCAAATCGTATAGAGTAATATATATATATATATATATATATATATATATATATATATATATATATATATATATATATATATATATAATATATATATATATATACGAGGGGAGGTCCATAGTGTGAAGGAAAAGTTCTATAAAAACTTTAATATTTCTATTTTCCTATATAATCCCCTTTAACTTTAATACATTTATGACATCTACTAATTAAAATTTCTAAACCCTCAAAATAATAACTTTTATCTTTGTTTTCAAAATGGTTGTTTACACTAGTAATCAGTTCTTCATTAGTCGAAAACTTTTGCCCCCTTCATTCTTTTTTCAAATATAGAAAAAGATAAAAGTCACCGAGGGCTAAGTCAGGAATTTAGGGTGCATTATTTATTTCTTCAAATCCACATGCTTGCAATGTGGCTACTGCTTCGCGAGCTCTGTGGACAGGGGCATTGTCATGCAAGAGCAACACATCTCTGGCATGTTTTCCATGACGCTTTTCCTTAATGGCCTCTTTTAAACGGTATGAGATGTTAGCATAATATTCTCCTGTTATCTTTGTATTGTTTTCTTTATAATCATTCAAAGGAATTCCCACTACATCAATTCTTGCTTCGACTCTGGGTCATAAAAATGAACCCAGGTTTCATCCCCTGTTACAATTTTATTAATAATTTTTGCTGGATTATCTCTACACAATTCTATAAATTCTTTATATGCGGTCACTCGTGCTCGTTTTTGAACTAGTGTGAGTAATCGAGGCACTCATCTTGTAGAGACCTTTGACATACTGAGATGATCATGAAGGATCCGAAAAACTGTTGTTTCTAGTATGCCACATATTTTTGCTATTTCCTTCTTCTTGAGTCTTGCATTTTCTAAAATCAACCTTTCTACTTTAGCCACATTTTCTACGGTGGTGGCTTCAATAGACGGAAAACAGCGAGGGTCATCTTCTAGAGACTTTCTATCCCATTTAAAAAGCTTAGACCATTTTTTAATTGTATAGTCGGAAGAAGTAGAATCGCCATATACTGCCAACATTTCTTCCCTAATGGTTATCGGATTTTTTCGCAGTTTTGTTAAAAACTTTATTATATCTCTATATTCAATTTTGTCCATACTTTACTTTTTTGTTCAAATAACTTTACTCTTTTAAGTATAAAAATTGAACTAATTATACGAAACTGTTCAAACTTTATAATTACACATATGGCAGATATACAAACAAAAAACATTTAGTTTTGCTTTATTATCTGACTTACTTGATAATAAGGGAGCGAATTTATGGACCTCCCCTCGTATATATTGAAACGATTTCAATTTTCGTTTCGCGGTTTTATTTGATTTTTTTTAGTTTCTTATTTGACTAAGCCGAAATCAGCAGTCAGGTAGTGTTCCGGTAGCGCTAGGATCGGCACTTTTTTTGTTGAGACGTGGAGTTGGTTTTGACACCTTTTCGCCTCCGCACGTGTTTGGCATAGTTCTTCCAAATTTTGGGTTCAAGTATTTATCTGTTACCATCCAAGTTTTTATAATAGTTTCTGGTTATTGATACACCTTATTTGTTAATAATCACACCTTTTGAGGTAAGTTTCTTTCTGTATTTTTTTTGCTGTAAATAAGTTATCTGAGCCAAACACGTGTTGTGGTAGCGAGGGTCAGACTACCTCGCGGGGTTTTGTCGCCTCTTTTTGGCCCTAGTATTCGAAATTAAGGTTTTTTTGTTGCGAGGCGACGTGTTAAAGTCCACAGTTTAAATTTTATTCCATTTGTGTGTGAACTCTAACCGTATAGTTCACTGGTTCCCAGCGCTAAGCGCTTTCAAATTTTGCTATCGCCTTTTTTTGTTCGTAATTCTGCATAATTTTTGTAGTGAAAGTGGCAATCTTCCCTTTCACGGTTTTTTTGCGTGATGTTAGCGCAATTCAATGTTTGCTAGTATACCATTCTCTTTGTAATTCTGTTTAACTTTTGTCGGGTAAAAAAACTAAAACTTTCGGTGTCATTTTCTTACCTTTAAATTTATATAAATTATTTATGGTTTGTCGAATAATTTTTCTTAAACTATCGTTCAAAATTTTTATAAGTTAGCTCTTTTATAGTCTGTTTTATGGCAGAATTTTGAAGACGTAGCCCAGGCTGTTTCGACGTCATCGTAAAAGTTGTATTAGCTTGTTTTTGCTAGCAAATTTAGTCTTATCTTAAATTTATCTTAGCTTTCTGGGTAAGCCCAAATTATTTATTTTATCTTAACTATTTTTTTGGGCTGCCGTGTTGCAACAATTTTTACAATTAAATTCTGCCTTCGAGACAAGTCTCCAGAGACGTAGAGCTACGACTAACCATTCATCTCCTTTTTCCTTCTTCCTATTTTTCAGCTTGGCCAGCTGTTGTTGTTTTTATTACAGTGCACTCAGGTTTGGTTCATTTATTTGTTTTGGATTTGGTAAAATCACGTTAAATTTTTGTTAACAGTTGTGACCCGTTTATGCCTATTTTTGTTGGACGACGCCGCCCTGGTCCTGAGTTGGTTGACCTGTTGGGTGGTGGGGACCATCACCGTCGAGGTTAGCGTCGAGACGCCGCCGCTGTTACATGCTCGATTCCTTCGCTTTCGGCCGCTGACAGAATTCAGAATCACTGACACAAGCCCCCCCCCCACGACCTGGAGGACGGCTAGTAGGCCCCCTGAGGCTGTGAAACCGGTGTTTACGAGAAAAGCTGCCCTAGTTCCCGGCGCAGCCCTACAACGCTTTATTTCAAGCCGAACGTGGTCCTGGCAGCCATATCCAAGTCACTCAGCGAGCAGGATTGAGAAGGTCGGTCCGGAAGACGCCACAGGAGCTCCCCCAGGTCCCCCCATCCAGCGGTCGATCAGCTGAGGACCCATCATTCTTTTGTAACCCCCTTTAAAAGGTTTGTAAAGGCATAAACTTTCATATTTGTTTTGGCATTAAAGTTTTATTATACTAATTTTTTCTTGAGTGTGTTATGTCCACTCCTCTCCCCTTCGACATAACTGGCGCCCTAATCCTTCCTTTATAAAGTTTTCTTTCTCAGCGACCCACGACCTCGCGAAACCACCACCAACCATAGAGCTGCCGAGGTAGGTGTGTGACAAAATTTGTTTAATAATTTTTTTTATTATTAATTTTTTTTTCTTCACGTCACACATAAAATAAATAGCGCCCGCAACGTGGGGCCTTCTTTCAATTAATTTTTTTTGAATTTACTTTTTCCAAATTTTTTATATTGTGGTATCGCTGGATCGTGTTACTCTCTTTTCCTTCTTTACTGTCTCTTTCTTTTTTTTCTGTACTAACAGTTCCCTTACAATTATTAATTTTTTTATTAATTTTTTTTGTATTTCAAAATGACACTCACCGTGGAGCAAATCATTCACCTACGAGACGACGAAGTCAGCTACGAGCTCCAGATTCGAAACTGTCTTTATACCGGAACCCACGAGAAAAATTTGAATGTTCTACGCGGATTATTAGAGATGGAAATTATTGGACAAACCACTATTAACCCTACTTGTTTTCCGGAGCCCATTCATGAAGCTCAGGCTTGCCTGGATAAACTCAAAGAGATGCTAGTTATGATTATAAATTTTACTAATTTTTCTCCACTAGAGCAATTCTCAGTAGAATTAAATTCGCGATTAGTTGCTTTGTATCTCCGTATTACGCGGCTTCCCTCTCAATTTGGTAACGAATTATTAAGATTTTTCTCTATGATTAAATTTGCCCTCTCTACTTTGTCCGCTTCTGTTACTACTACTCCAGTCCCTAATCTAATCGATTTAGATGAAGTCACGACTACTTCAGTTCCGGAAAACCCAAGTCCCTCTGATTTACATGCTCCATCTTCAACTAGAGACAGCCTCAGTTCATTCGATGAAAATTGTCGACGATTTCAACAAAAATTAGACGAGATAAGATTCAGTAACCTGAATAATACAGTTCCTCCGGCAACGACAGCACATTTCAATCCTCACTCAAGCCCTATAGCGCGTTTCGTCCCTAGTAGTACTTTATTACCCCGTGTTCCGGTTTGCGACCATCATACGCTCATCAGTAAATGGAACATCACATTTGACGGAAATTCTGGTCTTAACCAATTATTAGAAAGGATTGAGAGTCTTTTTTATTCTCGTAATGTTTCTAAAGTACAATTATTCCGTCAAGCTGGTGATCTATTTACGGGTCATGCGCTTGTGTGGTATCGTATGATTGGCCCTTCCGTGTCGTCGTGGACAGAACTGGTCACTAAACTTCGTCAGACCTTTTTGCCCGCTAACTATGATCTTGCCATAATGGACGAAATTAGAAATCGTACCCAATCCTCAACTGAAAGGGTCGAAATCTTCATTGCCATCATGGAAAATTTATTTTCTCGATTAAGTAAAACTCTTGACGAAGAAACCCGAGTTAATTATATTATCCGAAATTTACAGCCTAAATTCCAGAGATTTTGTGCTTTGCAAAATATTTCTACTCTACCGGACCTAATTTATACTTGTAAACGACTTGAGGATACTGAGCTTCAGATTTCAAAATTTAAAGATCCACCAACTCGCACATCTACTACTTTAGAGCCAGATCTCTCGTGTCCAAGTAATCCGAAAACGCCCTCTAACTTTAGTAGAAATTCTCGGTCGAATATTGCCGCCATAAACCACAATCGTGTTTCAAATTTCACTTCAGATGGGAAAAACGTACGTAATTGTTGGAATTGTAACAGTACCGATCATTTATACCCAAAATGCCCTAAAACTTTAACACGATTCTGCTTTTCTTGTGGCCGGAAAAACGTTATCAAGTCACAATGCCCAAAGTGTTCAAAAACACTATCACGGCGTTACGTTTTCGTCAGCCGACGTGAAAAACGCCTCCGAAGAGCTGGCAAAATCTCTCCCGACATCGACAAAGTAGCGTGGTCCCACTGGTCTCTAATTTTTTTTCTTCTGGTTCGGTTTGCCCTGTTTTTAGTAAATCTGGTCATGACGATAGACCTTTTGTCCCTATTGCCGTAAATGATGTTCCTATGACCGCTCTCATTGACTCCGGTGCAAATATTTCTGTAATCGGTGGTCGTGGGTTTGACATGTTGAAAAAATTTAAATTTAGTATTCAACCTAGTTCTTTAGTGAAAGTCTCTACTGCTGATGGAAAATCTCATTCTATCTTAGGCGAAGTCTTGCTCCCTGTTAGTTTTGGTAATTTTGAGAAACATTTTTCTTTTGTGATAGTACCTTCAGTAAGACATTCGATTATTCTCGGTGTGGATTTTTGCCGTTTTTTCGAAATTACCTTAGATTTTTCTAACAATTCTTGGTCTTCCCGCCACGAAATTTCCGTTATTTCTTCGGCAGTCCACAGTAGAAAAAATTTAACTTCTTCTCAGCAGTCGACACTAAATTCTGTTATCACTGACTATGAAAAACTCGGCTCTTTAGGGCTGGGACGAACATCTAAAATTCAACACGTCATTGACACTGGCAACGCCGCTCCTATTAAACAACGTCAGTACCCTTTTTCTCCCGTAATGATGGAACATGTCAACAAAGAGCTTGACACAATGTTAAGTCTAGGCGTTGCTCAACCTTCAAATAGTCCGTGGTCTAGCCCAATTCCTCTTGTAAAGAAAAACTCCGGAGAATACCGACTTTGCTTTGATGGCCGTAAATTAAATTCAGTAACTCGTAAAGATAGCTACCCTTTGCCGCGAGTGGATTATATCCTCAGTAAGTTAGGCAAGGCTAAATTCCTATCATCTGTTGACTTAAAAAGTGCCTTTTGGCAAATCCCTTTATCAGCTGAGTCTAAGGACAAAACAGCTTTATCGGTGCCAGGTAGAGGTCTCTTTGAATTTGTACGAATGCCATTCGGCCTGTGTAACGCTCCCCAAACCCTTCAGCGACTTATGGATGAAGTTTTTGGTCCCGAACTAGATCCCAATGTTTTTGTATATCTCGATGATTTGATCATTGTTACATCTACCTTTGAAGAACATATCGCCATTTTGTATAAAGTTTTGGATCATCTTAAAGCAGCAGGATTTACTGTAAACGTTGATAAGTGCGAATTCTGTCTATCTTCTCTCAAATATCTCGGATTCGTAGTTGATCAACATGGATTACGTACCGATCCTGATAAAGTATCTGCCATTGCCAGTCTTCCTAAACCTAACACAGTGACGGAAGTACGACGAGCTTTAGGTCTATTTTCTTGGTATCGTAGATTCGTTCCAAACTTTGCCTCTATGTCAGCTGTTATCACTGAATTAATTAAAGGAAAAGGTAAGAAATCGCCAATTACTTGGAATCCCGCCGCTGAAGAAGCGTTTAACAATATGAAATTGTCACTAATTTCTGCCCCTACACTTGCTAGTCCCGATTATCGTCAGCCTATTAAACCTTTCGTCATTTATACCGATGCTTCTAGTTATGGACTTGGCGCTGTTCTCACCCAAAAGGGCGAGGATGGTGAGGAACACCCTATTTCTTACGCTAGTCGCACCCTTAATAAGGCTGAAAAGAACTATTCTGTTACCGAGAAAGAATGCTTGGCTGTTGTTTTCGGTATCTTAAAATTTCGTCCCTTTATAGAAGGTCTGCATTTTGAGGTCATTACTGACCACTATTCCCTTTTATGGTTGCTTCGAATGCAGGATCAACATGGTAGACTTGCTCGTTGGTCTGTACAGCTACAGCAATTTGATTTTACCATTACCCATCGGCCTGGTAAACTCCATGAGCTTCCAGATGCTCTCTCGAGATGTCCTCTTGAGGTCTCACCTATAACAGCTGAGAATTTCTCTAACACCCGTGATAACACCATTACATTGCTGGTTATGTTAAACGTTGCAAAGTGTGTTTATCCCAAAAGGTTCCTCAACTACCTCCACCTGGTCTCATGGACAGGGAAAAGATAATTAGATTTCCATGGGATAAAAACCTTCAAACCCTATCTCAAGCTATCACAACTAGTACTCATGAAGTCACTAGATTTAGCCCGTCCTTTTTAAGCTTCGGAAGGCATGTACCCTTGTCTGGAAACTTTTACCGTACCTTACCACTAAATATTTGCTCCGACGATCAGACCCAGTATGCTCATTCCTTAGGGGAAATGCGTCAGTTCTTTTCAACCGTTCAAGAACGAATTCATAGAGCGTATGAACGTAATGCTAAATATTACAACAAGCATCGTCGACAGCTCGAATTTAACGAAGGTGACATTGTCTATCGCCGTAATCGAGTTCTCTCCGTTGGTTCTCAATGTTACTCTTCGGCTCTTGCTCCTCGATATGTCCCCAGCTTAGAGTTCAGAAAGCTCTCTCCACTAGCTTATCATCTTCATGATTTGAGCGGAACTGATGCCGGTATCTATCATGTTAAGGACCTTAAACCCGCTCCTGCGGACCCCGAACCACCCCTAGATTTATCGGACGATTCCTCCCTTATCTAATCGTCCTTTATTTTGGAGAGGGGGCAGTGAAACGATTTCAATTTTCGTTTTGCGGTTTTATTTGATTTTTTTAGTTTCTTATTTGACTAAGCCGAAATCAGCAGTCAGGTAGTGTTCCGGTAGCGCTAGGACCGGCACTTTTTTTGTTGAGACGTGGAGTTGGTTTTGACACCTTTTCGCCTCCGCACGTGTTTGGCATAGTTCTTCCAAATTTTGGGTTAAAGTATTTATCTGTTACCATCCAAGTTTTTATAATAGTTTCTGGTTATTGATACACCTTATTTGTTAATAATCACACCTTTTGAGGTAAGTTTCTTTCTGTATTTTTTTTGCTGTAAATAAGTTATCTGAGCCAAACACGTGTTGTGGTAGCGAGGGTCAGACTACCTCGCGGGGTTTTGTCGCCTCTTTTTGGCCCTAGTATTCGAAATTAAGGTTTTTTTTTGTTGCGAGGCGACGTGTTAAAGTCCACAGTTTAAATTTTATTCCATTTGTGTGTGAACTCTAACCGTATAGTTCACTGGTTCCCAGCGCTAAGCGCTTTCAAATTTTGCTATCGCCGTTTTTTGTTCGTAATTCTGCATAATTTTTGTAGTGAAAGTGGCAATCTTCCCTTTCACGGTTTTTTTGCGTGATGTTAGCGCAATTCAATGTTTGCTAGTATACCATTCTCTTTGTAATTCTATTTAACTTTTGTCGGGTAAAAAAACTAAAACTTTCGGTGTCATTTTCTTATCTTTAAATTTATATAAATTATTTATGGTTTGTCGAATAATTTTTCTTAAACTCTCGTTCAAAATTTTTATAAGTTAGCTCTTTTATAGTCTGTTTTATGGCAGAATTTTGAAGACGTAGCCCAGGCTGTTTCGACGTCATCGTAAAAGTTGTATTAGCTTGTTTTTGCTAGCAAATTTAGTCTTATCTTAAATTTATCTTAGCTTTCTGGGTAAGCCCAAATTATTTATCTTATCATAACTATTTTTTTGGGCTGCCGTGTTGCAACAATTTTTACAATTAAATTCTGCCTTCGAGACATGTCTCCAGAGACGTAGAGCTACGACTAACCATTCATCTCCTTTTTCCTTCTTCCTATTCTTCAGCTTGGCCAGCTGTTGTTGTTTTTATTACAGTGCACTCAGGTTTGGTTCATTTATTTGTTTTGGATTTGGTAAAATCACGATAAATTTTTGTTAACAGTTGTGACCCGTTTATGCCTATTTTTGTTGGACGACGCCGCCCTGGTCCTGAGTTGGTTGACCTGTTGGGTGGTGGGGACCATCACCGTCGAGGTTAGCGTCGAGACGCCGCCGCTGTTACCTGCTTGATTCCTTCGCTTTCGGCCGCTGACAGAATTCAGGATCACTGACAAAAGCCCCCCCCCCCACGAACTGGAGGACGGCTAGTAGGCCCCCTGAGGCTGTGAAGCCGGTGTTTACGAGCAAAGCTGCCCTAGTTCCCGGCGCAGCCCTACAGCGCTTTATCTCAAGCCGAACGTGGTCCTGGCAGCCATATCCAAGTCACTCAGCGAGCAGGATTGAGAAGGTCGGTCCGGAAGACGCCACTGGAGCTCCCCCAGGTCCCCCCATCCAGCGGTCGATCAGTTGAGGACCCATCATTCTTTTGTAACCCCCTTTAAAAGGTTTGTAAAGGCATAAACTTTCATATTTGTTTTGGCATTAAAGTTTTATTATACTAATTTTTTCTTGAGTGTGTTATGTCCACTCCTTTCCCCTTCGACATAACTGGAACCCTAATCCTTCCTTTATAAAGTTTTCTTTCTCAGCGACCCACGACCTCGCGAAACCACCCCTAACCATAGAGCTGCCGAAGTAGGTGTGTGACAAAATTTGTTTAGTAATTTTTTTTATTATTTTTTTTTCTTCACGTCACAATATATATATATATATATATATATATATATATATATATATATATATATATATATATATACAGGGTGAGTCACCGAAATCGCCGTCTTCGATATCTCCCTTGTCGTTAGAAATACAGCATAAGTTTGTTAACAGAATTTATTCGACTACTCAAGGAGCATAACGTAAAATTATTTTCACATATACAGGGAGTTTCATTACGGCTCGGCGAGAATTGTTTTTTCTTTTTTTAAATGGAACACCCTATATATTTTTATATATTTTGAATTGTATTTTATTCACCTATACGGACATATGAATTTTGTTTTAGTTTTCCACGGCGTTGCCAAGTTATTCCGTTTTTTCTCTAAAAAAGACCGAATACACGCATTGCTTTATAAAGGCTTACTGAAGTTATTTTAATAGTAAGAATTAAGAATTTTCTTTTCAGTATAACTGTAATTATACTCTATGTTCTGACATATTTTTTTTTAAATGTTATTATACAGAGTGTTCAATAAAGCGAATCAAATGTGCTCAATTTCAAATGACCATAACTCGTCATTTTCAAATGGAACACCCTATATTTTATTAATCAGTTGTGTGTATTTTTGTATTATCTTCATATGTTATTAAGGGTATCCTATACCTAAAACCAATAATTTCGGAGATTTTCACCATTTTTCTCTAAATTTATACATATATTCACTTAAAAATTAAATCTAGTATGCCATTGATATTGTTTTTTGAATAAGAAACAATTGCAGTAATGACTGTAGTTTCATTAGCTAGGTTATTATTAATAACAGTGGGATTAAGTAAATTAATTTATTAATATGAGTCTCTCGAAAGAAGAACTTACGAATATGGTGTACGCACTTGGAAAAGCGGAAAGAAACCCTCTTTTGTCGTACTGAACAAGACCAGTTCATTCAAACCTTTCCCTTAGTTTTTCAAAAGAACGCGGATTTGGATGTCGTCTTCCCAGAAACCGTTGTGCATAAATTCTTGATGCCAAAAGAGGGTTTGTTGCCGCTTCTTCAAGTGCGTACACCATATTCGTAAGTTCTTCTTGCGCACTCTCCACGCCAGCATTGAGTGCCCGTGAGGTGACGCCTGGCCTGACCAGCATACACCATATTGGTAAGTTCTTTTTGCGAGAGACTCATATTAATAAATTAATTTACTTAATCCCTCTGTTATTAATAATAACCTGGCTAATGAAAATACTATCATTACTACAATTGTTTCTTATTCAAAAAACAATATCAATGGTATACTAGATTTAATTTTTAGTTAAATATATAAATTTAGAGAAAAATGGTGAAAATATCCGAAATTATTGGTTTTAGGCATAGGATACCCTTAATAACATATGAAGATAATACAAAAATATACACAACTGAATAATAAAATATAGGGTGTTCCATTTGAAAATGACGAGTTATGGTCATTTGAAATTGAGCACATTTGATTCGCTTTATTGAACACTCTGTATAATAACATTTAAAAAAAAATATGTCAGAACATAGAGTATAATTACAGTTATACTGAAAAGAAAATTCTTAATTCTTACTATTAAAATAACTTCAGTAAGCCTTTATAAAGCAATGCGTGTATTCGGTCTTTTTTAGAGAAAAAACGGAATAACTTGGCAACGCCGTGGAAAACTAAAACAAAATTCATATGTCCGTATAGGTGAATAAAATACAATTCAAAATATATAAAAATATATAGAGTGTTCCATTTAAAAAAAGACAAACAATTCTCGCCGAGCCGTAATGCAACACCCTGTATATGTAAAAATAATTTTACGTTATGCTCCTTGAGTAGTCGAATAAATTTTGTTAACAAACTTATGCTGTATTTCTAACGACAAGGGAGATATCGAAGACGGCGATTTCGGTGACTCACCCTGTATATATATATATATATATATACAGTGTGGAAACGAACTTAATGTCATAAATTTAAGGGTATTATGATATGTGTAGATTACGAAACAGAAAGAATTTTTAAAAAATTCGTATATTTAACGGTAGTTTTCATTAAACTAACATTTTTGGTACCACTAGACCACTGGCAACGCATTTGCATTATTTTATCTATTACACAATTATTTTCGTCAAAAATGCTGTTTAATTTAATTATTGAGAATAATATCTTATACAACTAATTTTGAATGTATTTTGATAACCATATTTTTAATGAAATATTAATTAAAACAGCAGTAAAAAAATGTTTCCTTAAGAAAAGTCGAATTTTCGTTTTTCGAATTTTAAAAAAATTCTTTCACTTTCGTAATCTACACATGTCATACTACTCACCCTTAAATTTATGACATTAAGTTCGTTTCCACCCTGTATATATATATATATATATATATATATATATATATATATATATATATATATATATTCTTTAAGTTATAATAACGTTAAATGTCAATAAATTAAATTTAACTGTTAAATCTTTAAACGCGGCTACTTCCGTTTCACCAATTATAACCAAAATCTAATCAGTTGTTCCTCTGGATGTAAACTTGAGGAATACGAAAAAAATATAATTTTTGGAATCGTGGTATTGAAGTTATGCGATCCGAAACTTTGTCACACACACACGCCCTAAAACATGCTTATTCACTAAAAACTCATTATTGAATTTTTTGACCAAAGACAATACCTTTTTTACCTAAAGGTGACGGAAGGTAAAAACATTCGTCCAAAATTCCATAATTAATGTATCTAATGATCAGTCTCTTAATAATGGTTCAGAAATTCTCTATTCCTGATGTACACGGATGTTTTCAAATTATTTAGATCTATAGCCAACTTAAACGATTGTAAATTATTGCAGGACGATCTAAATTCTATATGTCAATGGTCACTAAGCAATCAGTTATATTTTAATGTAAACAAGTGTCAAGTTATAACTTTTTCTAGAAAATCTATTTCACTTAGTCATGATTATTCCATAAATGGTGTAACTTTTATCTCGTACTACAATTATAAATAATTTAGGACTATTTCTTGACTCAAAAATAACCTTAGTTCATCATGCAGAATATATAATAAAGTTATGTTATAAATTACTTCATTCTACGTTCAACTTCGGGTTTTAAAAATATTTCATGTTATATTGCTTTATTTCATGCTTAAATTATAAGTAAACTATTATTGCTCTGTTATATGGTACCCATCACAACAATATCTAATAAATGCAATCGATGGTATACAGAAAAAAATGCAAACATATTTTTTACAGAATCGCTCGTTACTGGCCTAACTGTGACATTCCTATTTAATTTATAGTTTTAACCCTGAGCCGCTAATACATGTTTTAAAAACAAAGTAATATTCCAGTATAAAATTGTAAATAACATTGTTGATGGTTGTGATTTACTTGCTAGGCTTGACTTTTTTGTTAATATGTACCATCTAGATGCAGTAATACTTTCACACCTTCTTTGTCACTTACCAACTATCACTATAATTCTCCAATGAGTTCTATGTGTCGCTCTTACAATATTATTTGTTCTGAGCTAGATATTTGCCTTAATATTAGGGATTTTAAAGCCAAATTAGACACTGTAATCTAGGTTTTTTATACGTATATTATTATTATTATTATTTTTATTATTATTCTATGTAATTATTAGTATAATATCACTTACCTATGTATATTTTCTAAATGTATTATTCTATAATTGGGACATTGTGCTGCTGAATAATTAATTAATTTAATTAAATTAAATACGAGCCCTTATACCATTTCAATAAAATGACCTCGCGGAAGCCAGCATACACCTCTCCAGTTATTCAAACATAGATCGTAATACATTTACACAAAAAACCTTGTTCACAAAGGGTGAACACCAAAGAGACATAGGTAAGATAACAAAAAAATATAAAAAGATGTAAAGCAAGAAATAAAGATGATGTTTGTGCTTATCTGTTTCAGTGGTGGGGAGAACTGCACAGACCAGGCGACACGGCAAGATGGCGGAAGTCTCTTTCCTCGTGGTGGCGGCGCCAACAATAAAACTCCTTTCCGGTACGATGACAGGACTCACAGGAACATATATCACGTAGACGGGCGAAGACAATAGTAATGGGGTCGATGATGATGATGATGATGTCTCGAAATGATCGTATAATACCGTAGTAATGACTAACATATAATGTTCAATGGTTGCAACAATGTACGTCAGAACATCAAAAGAAAATGGAACCACTAAACGAAAATCCGAAATAAACAAGAAGCCTAAAAGGAAAGTCATCTGCATATGGTCATCTACCCAATTCAACATATATTAAATTTTACTTTACCTTATATTGAGTTAAAAAATCTGATGTGGACACCACACGACTTCCTTGTACGATTATTAAACTATACATGTTTTTTTAATAAATAAATTACAAAATATTAATTTTAACTTCAAAACAGTAAGATATATAGCGACCATAATCTAACCCGGTTCTTTTTAAAGAGAGTTTTGATTACAACAAAGAAATATTTGATTACAACAATGAATATAACTAATTTCACAATAAAAATATATTTGTTATTGTACGAATCATAAAATTGCACGTATTTAACGTAATTTGACATGAACATTTTTTTATGTTTTTGTTCTAATCCATAGCAAGCTTTATTACAAAAACAAAAAAGTACATAATTTTTAAATTTATATATCTCGCTTATACAAACGAGTAATTTAATAATACTTGATATGCTAGACGCAGAAATTAATTCTCTAAAACTTTTATTTGAAGCATTTATTTCTAAAATCAAAATAAAATCATTTTATTCACGAAAAACTGTTAACAACTTCAAGTAATGTACCACTTCCGGTTAGCCTATTTTAATTAAAATCTATTATGTTATTTCGATTGACATAAAAGTTTTGTATACCAAATTTGAAAAGTTTTGGATTATATTTTAAAACAGTTTTTCATTAAAATCTATTATAGGCTTTATGTAAAGTGCCACTTCTGGAAATTGTGTAATAACCAGAAAGGGAGGTGCACAACTAGATGTTATAGGAGTCTTAAATACAAAATTTAAACTATCTACGGCTTACCGTTTTTGAGTTATGCGAGATACGTACGTACGGACGTACGTACGTACAGACGTCACGACGAAATTAGTCAAAATGGATTCAGGGATGATCAAAATGGATATTTCCTCTGAAATCTGAAAACCGAAATTTTTCGCGATTACAATACTTCCTTTACTTACGTACAAGAAAGTAAAAAATCAAGTAAATAAATTTCAAATAAGGAAATGAACTAATTTCATACATGTATACATTACAATACAATAAATTGTATAGACAGTTTACAAAGAGTCACGAAAATACGAATTTCATACAATATCTTAAAACTACATTGTTTTCAATATTGTATATGAAACAATATTGTTTTTTTTATTATTATTATTTTATTTAAGCGCTTTAGCCTCTAGGCCATTAGCGCTGATGCAGTAATAAGGTTATATTTCATTATATAAATTTATACTTTTAAGATATTCGATAATTTTATTGGATTCTTCTTTTGATAATGCTTCCTTCAGGTTTGGTTTTAATTGGTGTGTTCTTTCTTCGTTATACCTCTGGCAGTTGAGTAAAACGTGCGGGACGGTAATGGGTGTGTTGCAGAGGTGCGTGAACTTGGCAGCAACATATTAAAAAAAATTAATACAAATGCACTTAATCGATTGTATTTCGTTTGTATTTCATTGTATTTTACTAAATATTATTTGTATTGCGCAATTAACGTTAATAAATTGCATTTTATTTTTATTCTGCCAAGTTCACGCTAGCAGCAAAGTTTGCTTAATTTTTTTTAAAAATTTCACAAATCGTTTGTATTTCGTTTGTATTCCATTGTATTTCTATTAAAAAATTTGAAAAAAAATTCTACGGGAAGTTATGAAAAGATCATTTTTATGCTGCCAAGTTCACGCTAGCAGCAAAGTTTACGTAATTTTTTTAAAAAAATTCACAGATCGTTTGTATTTCGTTTGTATTTGATTGTATTTCTAATAAAAAATTTGAAAAAAAAATCTTCCGAAAGATATGGCAATTTCATTTTTATACTGCCAAGTTCACGCTAGCAGCAAAGTTTACGTAATTCCTTTTAAAAATTGCACAGATCGTTTGTATTTCGTTTGTATTCCATTGTATTTCTAGTAAAAATTTAGAGAAAAAAAAACTACGGGTAGTTATGACAATATCAGTTTTATGCTGCCAAATTGACGCTATCTACTTTACGTATTTTTTGTTAATTTCACAATTTCTTTTTTGTTTGTATTCGAATGAATTTCTAGTGAAATTTATGCAAAAAAAATTGCACAGATCCGGCAAACACATGTACAGGATGTCCGGATTTTGAAGGCCACCATTGGGATCTCGGAAACTATAAGAGATACGACTTTGGTTAAATGGGACATGTGGTGCGTCTTTGAGGGGTCATCTCAGATGTGCTTTTGTTTTGCCAAAAATTCTCATGGGAGTGAAGTTAGCGACGCATCGCTCAGCGACCGGGCAGTGTATGTCTACTGTTCTGTAAAACCGTCCGGCAATATGAAAATACGTATAATCATCAATTTAAAAGATTATGTGCCCAAATTTGTGATGTATGGGGTGAAATTAGATAGTTGCATACATATATTGGCTAATTATTTTAATAAACTGTAAAATAGTTGAATAATATCTCCTCCATATACTTATAAATATAATAGAGAAATACAACAACCCTACGGGCTGAACAGTGACTTTATTGTACAAGGGTAGTTAACAGGACCCCTAGATTCCTAATTAAATATATTTTGAAGTGTTAGAAATAAACAATTTTTAATATAGTTTGGTTCACGAAACATGACAATTCAAGGCCATTTGTTCGAAGAAAGAATAAACAACATTTTATATAGCGGTAGTATAGCAACATTATGTATTAGAAAGAGATAGATTATTTAACGTTTGTCTACGTGATTTATGCTATATAAAAGATATATGTTCCGTATTCACATTGCTCTCTAACACACTGAAAGTAATGGAAACGTATGTCGATGAGTTGCTGATATGCAATTATGTATTGAACTGCCCTCTACGTTAAAGCAAATCCAGTGGCGGAGTTTGTTTTTTTGAATTTAACGCCCGATTTGACGTTCAATAAAAATCAACGAATAATTTTCTAATTTTGTTCCGCGATTTTATTGAACATAATCATGGAAGGGAAAGAAAAAACTTTGCGAAGGCAAGCTATTCAATTTGTGCATAATGAACACGAATATTTTCAACGGGAAACAGAAAATAATGGACTATTATTAGATCTTCATCAGGTGCAGCAGGTAGTATATGTGAATATATTTTTTTAATTACTTTGAAAATTGAAATTGCTAGACAAAAGAGGTTTCATGATTAATAAATGAAATTTAGCAAGTATTTTATTTTAGCGTACAGCGGATGCACTACAAATATCTGAAACCACAGTAAACAGGGTACTAAAACGTGTTAATAATATCGAAAATGAAGAACAATTAACTTCTTCTGGAAAAAAACGACCAAGAAAATCAACTGCAACAGCTGATCTTGATACTTTTAACACCGATTGCAATTCGAAGAATAATATATGAAATGTATGCTAACAGTAAGTAGTTTATTACTTATTTTCAAAATATGTATCTACATCATTGTTTTCAGTATTTTTGTAACTATACATAGGTGTTGTATCTTTATGCTCATTATAATATCAAAATAAAATATATCTTTGAAAATGTGTAGTTTAACATTTAATTTTAAATGATTAAAATGTATCCACAAATATTATACCTTGTTTGCACGCCTATGTGTATGGAATGTAGTGAAGTTATTTGCAAGTAATATTATACCAGATGGTTTGAAAATGACCTTGAGATGTCATCTTTCGTGAACCAAACTATAATAAATTATTTCATATGCTAAGATTAGGTCGTCTGACGATTAAGGATAACTGACAACAGCCCTACGGGTCAGCCAACAATTCTATTGTGCTGGGGAGGTTAACAGGACCCCTGGCTTCCTTATTAAATATATTATAAAGTGTTACAAACAAACAATTTTTAATAATAAATTATTTTATCTGCTAAGATTATACTTCTGACTATTAACGGTAACTAACAACACCCCTATGGGTTGCCAGAATTTCTATTGTGCTGGTGTGGTTAACAGGACCCACAGCTTCCTTATCAAATATATTTTCAAGGGATACAAATAAATGATTTTTAATAATAGATTATTTCATCTAAGATTATAGATAATTTTGACTATTAACGGTAACTGACAACACACCTACGGGTTAACCAGATATTATATTGTGCTGTGGAGGTTAACAGGACACCGAGCTTCCTTACTGAACGCTTTTTCAAGGAATACAAATAAACAATTTTTAATAATAAATTATTTTATCCGCGAAGAATATAATTCTAACGATTAAGGGTAACTGACAACACCAGTACGGGTTAAGCAGCAATTCTATTGTGCTTGGATGGTTAACAGGACCCTAGCTTCCTTATTAAATATATTTTGAAGTGTTACAAATAAACAATTTTTAATAATAAATTATTTAATCTGCTAAGATTATACTTCTGACGATTAAGGGTAACTGACAACACCCCCACGGGTTAGCCACCAATTCTATTCCGGATGAAGTAATTTATTATTAAAAATTGTTTATTTGTATCCCTTGAAAATATATTTAATAAGGAATCTGGGGTCCTGTTAACCTCCCTAGTATAATAGAATTGCTGGCTAACCTGTAGGGGTGTTGTCAGTTACCGTTAATCGTCAGAAGTACCTATATTTGTTTCCTTGAAAATATATTTAATAAGGAATCTGGGGTCCTGTTAACCTCCTCAATTGCTGACAATCCCGTAGGGGTGTTGTCAGTTACCCTTAATAGTCAGAATTTTATTCTTCGCGGATGAAATAATTTACTATTAAAAATTGTTTATTTGTAACACTTCAAAATATATTTAATAAGGCAGCTATGGATCCTGCTAACCTCCCCAGCTCAATATAATTGCTGGCTAACGCGTAGGGGTGTTTTCAGTTACCGTTAACCGTTTAAATTATATTCTTCGTGAATGAAATAAATTATTTTTAAAAATTGTTTATTTTTATCCATTGAAAAAATGTTTGGTAAGGAAGCTAGGATCCTTTTAACCTCCAGAGCACAATAAAATAAAATTTGTTTATTTGTAACACATCAAAATATATTTAATTAGAAAGCCAAATGTCCTGTTAACCAACCTCAACACAATAGAATTTCTGGCTAACCCATAGGGGTGTTGTTATTAGTTACCTTTAATCTTCAGAATTATATTCTTCGCGGATGAAGTAATTTATTATTAAAAATTGTTTATTTGTATCCCTTGAAAATATATTCAATAAGGAAGCTAGGGTCCTCCCCAGCACAATAGAATTGCTAGCTAACCCGTAGGGGTGTTGTCAGTTACCGTTAATCGTCAGAAGTAGGTACCTATAATCTTAGATGAAATTATTTATTATTAAAAATTGTTTATTTGTATCCCTTGAAAATATATTTAATAAGGAATCTGGAGTCCTGTTAACCTCCCCAGTACAATAGAATTGCTGACTATCCCGTAGGGGTATTGTCAGTTACCCGTAATTATGAGAAGTATAATCTTAGCAGATGAAATAATTTATTATTAAAAATTGTTTATATGTAATACTTTATATATTTAATAAGAAAGCTAGATATTCTGTTAACCAACCCCCAACAAAATAGAATTTCTAGCTAACCCGTAGGGGTGTTGTCAGTTACCCTTAATCGTCAGAATTCTATTCTTCGCGGATGAATTAATTTATTATTAAAAATTGTTTATTTGTAACACTTCAAAATATATTTAATAAGAAATTTAGGGGCTCTGTTCACCTCCCCAGCACAATAGAATTGCTGGCTAACCCGTAGGGGTGTTGTCAGTTACCCTTAATAGTTAAAATTTTATTCTTCGCGGATGAAATAATTTATTATTAAAAATTGTTTATTTGTAACACTTCAAAATATATTTAATAAGGAAGCTCGTAGTCCTTTTAACCTCCACAGCACAATATAATTTTTGGCTAACCCGTTGGGTTGTTGTCAGTTACCCATAAACGTTAGAATTATATTCTTCGCGGATGAAATAATTTATTATTAAAAATTGTTTATTTGTAACACATCAAAATATATTTAATTAGAAAGCCAAATGTCCTGTTAACCAACCTCAACAGAATAGAATTTCTGGCTAACCCATAGGGGTGTTGTTATTAGTTACCTTTAATCTTCAGAATTATATTCTTCGCGGATGAAGTAATTTATTATTAAAAATTGTTTATTTGTATCCCTTGAAAATATATTCAATAAGGAAGCTAGGGTCCAATTAACCTCCCCAGCACAATAGAATTGCTAGCTAATCCGTTGGGGTGTTGTCAGTTACCGTTAATCGTCAGAAGTAGGTACCTATAATCTTAGATGAAATTATTTATTATTAAAAATTGTTTATTTGTATCCCTTGAAAATATATTTAATAAGGAATCTGGAGTCCTGTTAACCTCCCCAGTACAATAGAATTGCTGACTATCCCGTAGGGGTGTTGTGAGTTACCCTTAATTGTGAGAAGTATAATTTTTGTAGATGCAATAATTTATTATTATTTTTTTTATTTTTACCAATTCAAAATATGTATAATAAGAAAGATTGGGGTCCTGTTAACCTCCCCAGCACAATAGAATTGCTAGCTAACCCGTAGGGGTGTTGTCAGTTACCGTTAATCGTCAGAAGTACCTTTAATCTTAGATGAAATTGTTTATTATTAAAAATTGTTTATTTGTATCCCTTGAAAATATATTTAATAAGGAATCTGGGGTCCTGTTAACCTCCCCAGTACAATAGAATTGCTGACTATCCCGTAGCGGTGTTGTGAGTTACCCTTAATTGTGAGAAGTATAATCTTTGTAGATGAAATAATTTATTATTAATTTTTTTTATTTATAACAATTCAAAATATATTTAATACGGAAGCTAGGGGTCCTATTAACCTCCCCAGCACAATAGAATTACTAGCTAACCCGTAGGGGTCTTGTCAGTTACCGTTAATCGTCAGAATTACCTATAATCTTAGATGAAATTATTTATTATTAAAAATTGTTTATTTGTATCCCTTGAAAATATATTTAATAAGGAATCTGGGGTCCTGTTAACCTTCCCAGTACAATAGAATTGCTGACTATCCCGTAGGGGTGTTGTCAGTTACCCTTAATTGTGAGAAGTATAATCTTTGTAGATGAAATAATTTATTATTAATTTTTTTTATTTGTAACAATTCAAAATATATATAGTAAGGAAGATTAGGGTCCTGTTAACCTCCCCAGCACAATAGAATTGCTGGCCAACCCGTAGGGATGCTGTCAGTTATCCTTAATTATAAGAATACCTAATCTTAGCAGATGAAATAATTTATTATTAAAAATTGTTTATTTGTAACACTTCATAATATATTTAATAAGGAAGCCAGGGTCCTGTTAACTTCCCCAGCACAATAGAATAATTGTTGGCTAACCCGTAGGGGTGTTGTCAGTTATCCTTAATCGTCAGACGACCTAATCTTAGCAGATGAAATAATTTATTAATAAAAATTGTTTATTTGTAACACTTCAAAATATATTTAATTAGGAATCTAGGGGTCCTGTTAACTACCCTTGTACAATAAAGTCACTGTTCAACCCGTAGGGTTGTTGTATTTCTCTATTATATTTATAAGTATATGGAGGATATATTATTCAACTATTTTATAGTTTATTAAAATAATTAGCCAATATATGTATGCAACTATCTAATTTCACCCCATACATCACAAATTTGGGCACATAATCTTTTAAATTGATGATTATACGTATTTTCATATTGCCGGACGGTTTTACAGAACAGTAGACATACACTGTCCGGTCGCTGAGCGATGCGTCGCTAACTTCTCTCCCATGAGAATTTTTGGCAAAACAAAAGCACATCAGAGATGACCCCTCAAAGACGCACCACATGTCCCAAAGTCGTATCTCTTATAGATTCCGAGATCCCAATGGTGGCCTTCAAAATCAGGACATCCTGTACATGTGTTTGCCGGATCTGTGCAATTTTTTTGCATAAATTTCACTAGAAATTCATTCGAATACAAACAAAATTGAAATTGTGAAATTAACAAAAAATACGTAAAGTAGATAGCGTCAATTTGGCAGCATAAAACTGATATTGTCATAACTACCCGTAGTTTTTTTTGTCAAAATTTTTACTAGAAATACAATGGAATACAAACTAAATACAAACGATCTGTGCAATTTTTAAAAGGAATTACGTAAACTTTGCTGCTAGCGTAAACTTGGCAGTATAAAAATGAAATTGCCATATCTTTCGGTAGAAATTTTTTTCAAATTTTTTATTAGAAATACAATCAAATACAAACGAAATACAAACTATCTGTGATATTTAAAAAAAAAAAAATACGTAAACTTTGCTGCTAGCGTGAACTTGGCAGCATAAAAATTATATTTTCATAACTTCCCGTAGAATTTTTTTTCAAAATTTTTAATAGAAATACAATGGAATACAAACGATTTGTGAATTTTTTTAAAAAAATTAAGCAAACTTTGCTGCTAGCGTGAACTTGGCAGAATAAAAATAAAATGCAATTTATTAACGTTAATTGCGCAATACAAATAATATTTAGTAAAATACAATGAAATACAAACGAAATACAATCGATTAAGTGCATTTGTATTAATTTTTACCTCTCGCTAAGAGAGGTATTGGATTCATGCTAAAAATCGCATATCCAGATTTTATTGAATAAGCACGATTTAAGGTCCATAGAATCCGATTTTAACATTTTTACAATGATGTCTGTGTGTGTGTGGATGTGTGTGTGTGTGTGTGTGTGTGTGTGTGAGGTTGTTGGAGACACGATTTCTCAAATTCTATAAGACTAAAGACCTGTTTGACTACGTATTCCTCAATCTAGCGGTAATGGGAAGAGTTGAATAGGTTCTGGTAACATTGGGACAACCGGAAGTGGTAGTTTCTAAAAAAAAAAAATTCAAAATATTATTTTTTGAATATTTGTCACTACAAATATTAAAGATAATTAAATTCTCAATCTGACACATTTAAATTTTTTATTATATCTCGTATAGGTTTGGAGATAAAGTATATAATAATATAGAATAATCTGACACATTTAATTTTTTTATTATATCTCGTATAGGTTTGGAGATAAAGTATATAATAATATAAAATAATCTGTTGAAATATATCTCGTTGCCCGAAAAACAATTTAAATTTTTGTAATTGACAAATAAATGCAAAATGTCAGTGTCAGATTTTTCTGGGAGGTATGAGTACATTTAATATATATCATTATATTATTAATTAAATATGTATTTAAATTACAGGTATGTCAATATTACATATATCCTTAAGAAATACCGCTAATACCGTCAATGAATTTGAAGAATTTTGAACATATTAGAATAGTAGGATATAATTTCTCATAGAACGAAAGAAGAGAAACAATTTCAATTATTTGTGTGTTAAATGTTAAATTTGTTACTTATAGGGCGCGAGCAGCCATGTGACTTTGTTGGCTTTGGCAAAGCAGATATGAGGATCCGTGTCAGAATGACGGTTAGTAGTTATTTAAATAGATGTCACAATTGTCATATGTCATAATTTTTCATTCAAAATTTCATAATATTCTGTTTATTTGTCATCCATTAGTATGGAATATACTTGTCGAGGAAAATAATCCACATGGATTTGGAAAATCATAATGTTTCGAATGAAAACTTATGATACTTGACACCTGTGTATATTACTAGCTATCATTCCGACACGGGCCCCCATATCTGCTTGCTAAGGCCAACAAAGTCACATCGTGCCCTATGCAACATAAAATTAAAATGGCGAGAGGTATTGTGCTGGCCACAACAGATTTTTTTAAATATGTTGCTGCCAAGTTCACGCACCTGTGTTGCAGCGGTTGCATACTGGTTGAGGTGTTTTGTTTAAATTGTGGCTATGTGTGACCTTGGTATGCCCGATACAAAGTCGTGTTAGTATGGTTTGCTCTTTCCTGGTATTTCCTGTGTTCCACTGGTATGTGTCTTCTTTGATAGTTTTTAATTTGTTGTTTGTTGTTTGTGACCATTCTTCACTCCACCTGTTTCTTATTTCTGTCTTCGTACTTGTTTTTACATCCTCATCCGGTATGCCTGTGTCTGTTATTTGCATAGTGGTGGTGTTTTTGGCTTCAGAATCTTCTTTTTCATTTTCTTTTATGCTTATGTGGGCAGGTATCCATATTAAGGTGATGTTGTAGTGTTGTAGAAATAAATTATGAATGGTTTCTCTGATGTTTTGGATGATAGGGTGCTTTGGGTGTTAGTTTTTTAAAGAATTGATAGGGAGTCTGAGAAGATTAAGAATTGTTTTGGACAATATTGTTTTCAATACAAGTGTCACGAGAATCAGGCTGTAAATATCAGAAATAAATATCTTTTCAGAGTACCTTATTGTTATTACAAAATTTCGAGAAATTCCCCACACACATTTAGACGACAAGTCTTCAACAAACTACCAATACATATCAGAAAGTGTGCATCTCTTAATGTTTTTAAGTAACGTTTGAAACACTTTCTACTAACCAAAACCTATTACACACGTGAAGAATTTCTTGTACAATAATTATGAAACAAGTACTGTGTTTTGTATTTTATATGAATTTTATTTGTAACATTTTTGTTGACAATTCCATACTTGCACTGTAACTCATTTCCACGGAATAAAGATATTATTATTATAATCTCATTTCCATCAACGCCAGATGATAAACTGCAATGTTACAAAAAATAATGTAAAAATTGACTCATCGCCATCTAAATCACCAAAATTATTAATTATGTAGATATTATTCACGAAGAAGACGCTTGCGTCACGAGCCGTAGGCGAGTGATGCAAATCAACCGAGTGAATTACGCTCATAATCCCGAATACAATACTATACTTTTACTACTCCTGTAAATTTGATAATAACTTGAATAAATACTTTACAAATCTTCATTTTATTGGAACAATATTTATCAAACTAATTAAATTTATTTTTGATTACTATTTATTAAGGCGATTAGCGTGAAGATGTATTGTACAATTGGTAAGATTCAGAGACGGTGTGGTAATATAATTTGTCAAATTCTCATTGGAGTATATCTAGCGGGGTGCAGTTCTCATCGTTCTCAGTATTCATTTTAACGTAGTTTCTGCACTTTTCAGTTATGGCTACTATAAGTAATCAAAAAAATTGAAATAATCGGGATATATTTTTACAGGAGTACAAAAAGATTAAGAATTCAGATCATAATCACACTTATACAGTCTGCAATACAATACAATACAATAAGAGTACATTCCGTAAAACGTACTCTTTGTACCTAAATTATCTAAATATAGCAGCAATGTGGAATATTTAAACCAAAAATTGCTTATGAAATACTAGAAACATTCAAATTACTAGATCGCTAATCAAGAAACAATTCAGTACCTTCCAGAATATTTGAGAGATGCTCTAATTTAATATAAAATTTATCATAATGTAACGTTTTTATATATATGGGTGAAGTGTAAAAATAAGAGAGATATTATTAGTTAAAATAATACGTTTATTAAACGATGAATAATTAAGGATAAATAATAAAAAGATAATAAAAGTAACTAACACTATGAGTAAATAATTATAAACACTAATTTAAGACTACGAATATTATTAAATGCTTAAACACTAAGATTATTTATTTAACCAATATTTATATCACCACATTTATTTATATAACTACATTTATTTATGATCACAACTCGTAGACTGTTTATTTATATCACCGACTTCATTGCTTCTATATCACAGACTATCTCTCCGCTGTCATTCAGACGGTATTTATATAGCCCAGTGTCCTTCTACAATTCTCCGGCGCCACAGCGATACCGAGTACAAAAGAATTAGGTCACGGCGTAATTAACATGTGTCAACGTGCATGTCTTATTCCGTCGTCGGGGATTGCATGATCGCTCTGGTACATTCTTTCAGTGGCGGCGCACGTATACTCTTCTCTCAGGGGCGCACGTCACAATAATATTTGTATGTTCAATATATTTATAAACTACACACCGCTTTACTTTTATTTTTGCTATCTTATACACAAAAACAAACGCGAGTTAACTACTATCTTTTAAAAATAAAGCTTCCTTCTCAGGCCCAATGTACTGACAGTATTTTTACCTCTCGCTAAGAGAGGTATTGGATTCATGCTAAAAATCGCATATCCAAAATTTATTGAATAAGCACGTTTTATAGTCCCTACAATCCAATTTTAACATGTTTACGATGATGTCTGTGTGTGTGTGTGTGTGTGTGTGTGTGTGTGTGTGTGTGTATGTGTGTGTGTGTGTGTGTGTATGTGTTGTTGGATGTATGTGTGTATGTATGTGGCATGTTGGAAGGACGATTACTCAAAAACTATAAGACTTTATATTTGTTTAACCACGTATTTCCTAATCGGACATTCATGGGAAGATCTGGAAAGGTTTTGGTAACAATTGGACAACCGGAAGTAGCAGATTCTTGAAAAAAAATCTTCTAAATATAATTTTTTAATTTTTTTTATTTTTTGGTAATATTAAAGAAAATTAAATTCTCTATCTGACACATTTAATTTTTTTATTACATCTAGTATAGGTTTGGAGATACAGTATATAATAATATAGAATAATCTGTTGTAATAAATCTCGTTGCCAAAAAAAGAGTTGAGATATTCAAATGTTTGTTATTGACAGATAAATGCAAAATATCAGTGTCAAAAATCATATTATTCTAGGAGGTATGAATACATTTAATATATATTATTGTATTATTAATTAAATGCATTTAAATTATAGGTATGTTAATATTACATAAATCCTTAAGAAATACCGCAATACTGTCAATGAATTTGAAGAATTTTGAACATATTAGAATAATAGGACAAAATTTCTCATAGAACGAAAGAAGAGATAAAATTTCAATTATTTGTGTGTTCAAGTAATGTTAAATTCGTTATTGAGTGAGCAGTCATGTGACATGGTTGGCCTTGGCAAGCAGATATGAGGATTTGTGTCAGAATAGCGAATAGTAATTATTTACATACATGCCTCAATTGTCATATGTCATAAATTTTCATTCAAAATTTCAAAATATTCTGATATTTATTTGCCATCAATAGTATGGAATATACTTGCCGAGGAAAATACTCCAATGGATTTGGAAAATAATCATGTTTTGAATGAAAAATTATGATACTTGACACCTATGTACATTCCCATAATTTTTTATTGCATGATTGATACATTCTAATTTTTTAACTTCATGTCCATATGATACCTGCTCTCTAATTTTCGCAAATACGCTGGAATCTCCGTCAGCCACAAATTCTTTGAATCTTAGATTGTGCATATTTATACTATTTTTGAACCCTTCCACAATTATATCGCTTTCCATAGCTGCACTTGACCCAGACCAATTGCGGAAGCAATTATGCGGTTTAGCTTCTTCGTTTTTATTGGTTGCTCTGACGCATTGTACGCAATATTTATTCCTCACGCCGATATACAAAACTTTCTTTGTTTCGCGGCCAATTATAACACCCTAAAATTTAAAATAAATATATTACAAGACTACGATATAAGTATAACAGTAAATTTACCACAGCCGAATTAGCATTATAATTATGCCCATATGACCTCTTACTCCAACCTGCGTCACAATATACGCTAATCCAGGGTTTGCCGTCTGCGTCCACGTGACCTTTCTCTATGGCAATTTTGTGTTCTACTTTTCCTGCTTTTTCCATCAGATGTAAAATTTCCTGTGCCCATGACTAGAAATATTAACAAATTTTATTGACGTCAATAAAAGTCAATTGAATGTCAGTACCTCAGATAATTTTTTTTCGATCTTATTAAAAAAATATTTAGATACTGCCGGAATATTCATTGAAGAAAGTATTTCTTCCAAATGTGCAAATGTGCTTCCGACTGCTAGAGTTCCCCAAACCGCACCATTATTTATTTCGGATTCTTTCTCCGGAGTTTCTGTATTAACTTTAATTTAAGTTTTTCGCAGAAATCACATTGCAAATAAATAATACTTCTTAGTCCTATTTTTCTCTCTTCTTTAGGCAATAGCACGCCAACAGAACAAGTTTGAGAATGTGACTGTTGCAGACGGACTAATTTTTCCGTGAAATAACCAATTTCCACAATTCTGTTGCCTTTTAGAAGCGAAATATTATCGTTCCCTTTTTCTATGGTTAGTTTATGTTTCTCAACACTGCAATTAGGAGATTGGGTAATTAAACAAAATGCTAATATATGGAATGTAATGAATGACTTGCCTATCAGACACAGAAAACTCTGAAAGTATTCGTTTTTCAGGAGTCATACTGCCACTTGGTTTAGAATCATCATTTGGAGCTAATATTACAACATGATTCTCATGTAGCCTACAAATAATATTTATAATTATTTACAGAATATATATGTGAAGATCTAATATTACCTAACTGATGATATGTTATCTAAAACGGAATCAACATCCACTAGTGGTGGAGATCGTAAAGCAGACCTGAAGTAATACATATGTATATAAAAGATTCTATGGAAATGTAATATTTTATAAATAATATAATATGTAATATAAGTTACCTTTTCAAATTTCTAATTTTTGCTGCTTTTGCACCTTTTGAACGCTTTTTATGGCGTCTGGACAAAGATAGTCGTACTGGGGCCATTTCACTTTATACAATCTAACACAAATAAGTCACCGCCACAAAAATAATGTCAGTATGTATATCGCAAAATCACTATATCGTCAAAAACACAGAGTACACGCAAACGAAGTAATTAGTAAGGCGAACACAATACTAATATGGTAATTGAGCACTTATCCATGAAGAAGATTAACTTACTCTCCCCACCTCCACCAAAATTTAAACCAATCAACATTTTGTTTTTACCCTTCTATTGGGTTTACCAATCACATAATTCCAATAATGAAGAAATTACCAATCAAAACCATAGCAATCAAACAAATTTAGTTGTTCATATATGAAAATATATTGTTGTTGACATGAATGTAATACTTTTTATAAATTGGAAGTGATTATTATTTATAATAAAAATCAACGGCGCACTATATACGAGGAGTTATTTTACTACATCAAACCATAAATCTGATAAACAGATAGAAACTACAGTATAAATTTTAGTTGTTCATATATGAAAATATATTGTTGTTGACATGAATGTAATACTTTTTATAAATTGGAAGTGATTATTATTTATAATAATAATCGACGGCGCACTATATACGAGGAGTTATTTTACTACATCAAACCATAAATCTGATAAACAGATAGAAACTACAGTATAAATTTTAGTTGTTCATATATGAAAATATATTGTTGTTGACATGAATGTAATACTTTTTATAAATTGGAAGTGATTATTATTTATAATAATAATCAACGGCGCACTATATACGAGGAGTTATTTTACTACATCAAACCATAAATCTGATAAACAGATAGAAACTACAGTATAAATTTTAGTTGTTCATATATGAAAATATATTGTTGTTGACATGAATGTAATACTTTTTATAAATTGGAAGTGATTATTATTTATAATAATAATCAACGGCGCACTATATACGAGGAGTTATTTTACTACATCAAACCATAAATCTGATAAACAGATAGAAACTACAGTATAAATTTTAGTTGTTCATATATGAAAATATATTGTTGTTGACATGAATGTAATACTTTTTATAAATTGGAAGTGATTATTATTTATAATAATAATCAACGGCGCACTATATACGAGGAGTTATTTTACTACATCAAACCATAAATCTGATAAACAGATGGAAACTACAGTATAAATTTTAGTTGTTCATATATGAAAATATATTGTTGTTGACATGAATGTAATACTTTTTATAAATTGGAAGTGATTATTATTTATAATAATAATCAACGGCGCACTATATACGAGGAGTTATTTTACTACATCAAACCATAAATCTGATAAACAGATAGAAACTACAGTATAAATTTTAGTTGTTCATATATGAAAATATATTGTTGTTGACATGAATGTAATACTTTTTATAAATTGGAAGTGATTATTATTTATAATAATAATCAACGGCGCACTATATACGAGGAGTTATTTTACTACATCAAACCATAAATCTGATAAACAGATAGAAACTACAGTATAAATTTTAGTTGTTCATATATGAAAATATATTGTTGTTGACATGAATGTAATACTTTTTATAAATTGGAAGTGATTATTATTTATAATAATAATCAACGGCGCACTATATACGAGGAGTTATTTTACTACATCAAACCATAAATCTGATAAACAGATAGAAACTACAGTATAAATTTTAGTTGTTCATATATGAAAATATATTGTTGTTGACATGAATGTAATACTTTTTATAAATTGGAAGTGAGTATTATTTATAATAAAAATCAACGGCGCACTATATACGAGTAGTTATTTTACTACATCAAACCATAAATCTGATAAACAGATAGAAACTACAGTATAAATTTTAGTTGTTCATATATGAAAATATATTGTTGTTGGCATGAATGTAATACTTTTTATATATTGCAAGTATATAATTTTTTTCATGCATAGTAAATATCAACAGCGCAGCGTATAGTTATTTTAGGCCCATAAATCTTGATAAAATAAATAAAATCATTTTTAGTTCCCCATATAGGAAAATATATTGTTGTTGACATTAATATAATTCGTTTTATAAATTGCAAGTATATATATATATATATATATATATATATATATATATATATATATATATATATATATATATTCATATTAATATTATGAACGCCGCATCGTACGGTACATCTGCGAAAAATCTGAAAAATATAGGAATTATGTGTCCCGTAGGAAAATATATTGTTGTTGACATAAATATACTTTTTTTATAAATTGTACGTTTATTATTTAGTTTATCGCTATTATATTACAAATAAATTTATAAGTTTCATAAGGACGGTATATTCCAATGAACATATATTACAAATATTGGAAATTTATAATCTGTGTGTTATTACCGAGGTTAGAAAGGGAAAACTCAGGGGTCACTTGCCGGACAAACAATCCTTTTATCTGTATAATTCGCTTTTTCTCGTTTATCTGTAATCTACTACTAATAACACTAATGTTGTCGACATTAAGTTTGTATTGTATTATATTACTAGGCTTAGGATTATAAAATTCAGATTTGTAAAACCCAAAGCCGGGAAATAAGTTTCATAAGGACGGCATATTCCAATGAACAGCTTTACAAATTACAAATATTGGAAATTTATAATCTGCCGGTTATTAGCGAGGTAAGAAAGAGAAAACTTCGGGGTCAGTTGCCGGACAAACAATCCTTTTATCTGTATAATTCGCTTTTTCTCATTAATCTGTTATCTGCTACTAATAACACTAATGTTTTCGCATGAAGTTCATATTGTACTATATTACTAGGCTTAGGATTATAAAATTCAGATTTTGTAAAACCCAAAGGCGCATCTCTTTAACACAATGCAACAAAATCTTATCCTCCGTGGTATGTTATGTATTCAATGTCATATTGCATGTTCCATTTTCGCTCCGCCCAAAAGGAAATAAGGTTTAGTACACGATTTATTCCATGGAAAATATGAAAAAGAACTAGTGGCGCCTTCGAAGAGCGTACGACGGTTGTTATCACAAGTTAGGCTTTTAACCGCGCCCTTAATAGCTGTCATTCTAACACGGGCGCCTATATTTGCTTGCCATGGCCAACAAAGTCACATGACTGCTCGCGTCCTATGCAACATAAAATGAAAATGGCAAGAGGTATTGTGCTGGCCACAACAGAATTTTTTTAAAAAGATATCCGATCAAGGTCATCTGTATTATGATCAATTTAACAAATTGGTAAACATTTATCTAACTCATTTCTAAAGACTACAAGAGAAAAATGTATATAACACGTTTGTCTTTCAAAAATTCATATTGTTTCAACTAAGTTAGGATATTCCATTTTAAAACCATGCTCGTTGTTGACAATACTTTCTCTGTAACGAAAGTTTATTTACTAATTCAGATACATTATCTTGATTCATAGCCGTAGGAATAACGTTATTTTCCGTCAGTGTCACTCATACTGACTCTTTGTCAGTATCTCAATTTTCACATATTTGGTTTTACATTTACTGAAAACTAAGTAAACGACACTACTGAATTCGACTGAATGGGTGGAGCTAAAATTTTAATTCATACAATTCGTAGTTGACCTTGATCGGAAATCATTAATACGAGCGTCACGCTAGAATGATCGAGAGTAAGATAATCAGGTAGGCCGTGGAAAACAAAATTTACTCTGTTATTTTAAACAGTTATTTATTTGGTATTTCATATTAAGTTGCGAAAGTTAAGTTAGTGAAAACTTATTAAATCAATTACTTAAAATATTGTTATAGAGTTAAAAATATGGAATTAGTTCGAAAGTATTTTCCTAAGTTTTTAGGAAAAAAAAAATAAAAGTAAGAGAGCACTCGTCATACTTACTTGATTCGGCGATATACGCGTATTAGGTATTTTTTAGACAAAAAATTGCGGGGTCGAAGGTTTTGTTTTGATAAAGAGATTGTTGTTGCAATTCATGATAATTTTGAAAGTGTTCTAACAGAAAATTGGCAAGGAGCATATATAAAATGGAAGGAAATATTGTTAAATTGTATTATTTATTGCTGAAGAGAACTACTTTGAAGGTATATGAAAAATAAAATTTAACAGGTTGACCGCCTTGTGAAGCACTTGTGACTCGCATGGCCGCAAACTATATGGACCACGCCAGTCACTTGTTTTTCGTACGTAGGACTAGGAATTCACTTGAAGCCATATTGCTGTTATGGTGGATAAGTGTGGATTACCCAGTGAACAATTTTTTTTATTGGTGGCTCAAAGTGAATTAAAAAAGGTCCAATTTATATATTATATTTATTATCAACCATGTACGTGTTTTTATATTTTTTTGTTTTTAATTGCATTCTTTTAGAGTATTCATATATTTTATGTAGTTTTAGTAAAAAATGCCACATTATTTGATCTTATTCTATGTGCATCGCATGGAGTCAACTTGATAAGTTTGTCTTGAACTTGCTTCATACTCAATCAAAGGCCTAGAAAATGATGTACGTCATATAAGGTGATTCTAAGACTTATTTATGACATCTGGTACTGTTTAAATAAAAAAAGGCTAGCTTCAGGTATACAAAAAATTATTACCATTACGGCGGTCAACGTGTTAAAAATATGAACTATGAGTCTAAAGTCCGTTTGACACAGTCATTATTTGTTAATATATTTGTTACCAAATTTGTTAACAAAATTTTGTGATCATATCGAGTACATACATCAAATTTATCAAAATTTGAAGTGGAACAGAAAATTTTGTTTGTCATAACATTCGTTTTCAATTATACAATTTGTTAACAAATTTGATAACAATTTAAAACAGATTTTCCTGTCATTAATTATAAATGTATAAATTGCCTAATGACATTATTCACTTTGAACTGTGTACTAATGAAATTCGGGGAAAATATTACAGTAAATTAAAGTACTATATTTAACATTTCTTACAAAGTGAACACATATATTTGTGCCTGAAAGAAATGTGTAATGTGTTAGCAACATCAAATAAATGAATGAATCAATTTAGAAACAATATTTATTATTTGAAATAAAGATAAACGTGGTCGTACAGTTCTACAAGAGATAGATACTATATTATATAGTTTTTACTGGGCAATATTCCAGACTTCGACGTCATTATGCCATAATAATAAAGTTAGAAAACATACAGTCATGTTCCGGTGGGGAAATGTAGATAAATCACTGGGATAATTTTTCATGTGAATGACCTGCAGTTGAACCCCATGCGTTGGCAATTGAATCGAACTTAGCTGTAGGGACCTGTCGGACACATGCTCTAAATCTAAACCCTCAGCCCTTAGTTCAAACTCGCCCTTTAGCAACGCACCCCTTCAATAGGAATGCAAGTCATTGTGGGAGAATTTCTATTATTTAATTTACCACTGCCATTGGGTAGAAATGCTAGCAGTAGGAACTTTTTATTTTTTATCACGTGGAAGATCCTATAATTATATTGCAAACTAATTTAATTTGTACATGAATGAACGTTCTAGTTGAGTGATTAATGTAATACCAAAAAGTGAGTTCATTTTAGTCACGACCAAGACGCTTAATGATTTTACACAATATTTGTTATTGTCTATCTAGAGGTATTAACGAGTACTTCTGGGCAATATTAGGACATTTTATTATATTTGACGCTAGGAGAATGGTATTAGAAAAAAAATACTCTGGATAATAGAAGAATGAATTGCACAAACAACTTAATTAAATTTATTAAAATGTTCAAGAACATCTCAGGCTCGCATAATATGCCAAATACATGGTGTAGTATTTATTATACATACATTATTTGAAACAAGTATTATATTAACTAATATTTTATTATAAATGTTATTTGGAGGATGAAGTTCAGGTAAATAAATAAAATATACAGGCTAATATATAAGCTTGCTCACTATTGGTATTTTTTTTTTTTTTTTGAAGAGATACATGGTTAATTAAATGAGCAAAATTGTGCCATTTTATATTAAAAAATTTGGTTATGTCGACAAAAAAAAAACACAAATTGTATCAGCGGTTTCCAAACTTTGAGACAATAATATATATTTTTTAATGGAACCATATATTTTTTATTCCTTTATGGAAAAGTTTTTTTTTTCTCTTTTCAATAAGGTAATGTTGTTTATGTAAAAAAAAAATATAGAAGTTATTTACGGTCAAAAATGAAAATATTTTTACATAAATTTATTATTTTATTAAATTATTTAGAGTAAGAGGGCTGAAGAATTGCGAGAAAAAATAGAGATTTGCCAATATGTAACTTGGTAGACCAGTCCAAACTATTCCCAACAGAGTTGAATGTGCCTAAGAAATGATAGCTTTTTATTTGAATATTTACTTTATTATTACTGTAAAGTATGTTAATAAAATAATAAACAATAAAAAAATGTTTCCATTGATTACTTAGCTAAATTAACAAAAAACAGTATACAAAATTTTCATTTTTAAATGCAAATAACTCGTTTATTTGAAAAAATTGTACGAAAACATCACTACCATATTGAAATGATAAAAAATACCCTTTCCAATAAAAGAATAAAAAATATATGGTTCCATTATATATACATATATATATATATACATATATATATATATATATATATATATATATATATATATATATATATATATATATATATATATATATATATAAATAAACATATTGCTAATATATTTATCTCAGCTTCTTCATTTTGTACGCTAATTCTCTTCGATACGAATGCATCCGTATTAGCGCGCAGTGCTAATTCTAATTTTCTAAAATACTGACGACAAGGAACTCGCCGCTCAGGATAACGGTCCCTATACATATTCTTTGCAGAAACAGTATTTTTCAGAGATAATATGAAAACTTCGTAAATATCAATTTTTTCTTCATGCGTAAAATTCATTTTAACACAAAAGAAAATAAGAAAATTCATAAACGAACTACTTTGACATGTGATACAAAACAAAATATTCAATTGTTTTTGTCATGGCACACTGATTACATGTAGAAATAAATATGAAAATAATATTTTTTTTGCATTTTTCTCGTTTTTTACTTCCTTGTACGTAAGTAAAGGAAGTATTGTAATCGCGAAAAATTTCGGTTTTCAGATTTCAGCGGAAATATCCATCCCTGAATCCATTTTGACGAATTTCGTCGTGACGTCTGTACGTACGTATGTACGTACGGACGTACGTATCTCGCATAACTCAAAAACGGTAAGCCGTAGAAAGTTGAAATTTTGTATTTAGGACTCCTATAACATCTAGTTGTGCACCTCCCTTTCTGGTTATTACACAATTTCCAGAAGTGGTACTTTACATGAAGCCTGTAATAGATTTTAATGAAAAATTGTTTTAAAATATAACCCAAAACTTTTCAAATTTGGTATACAAGACTATTATGTCAATCGAAATAATATAATAGATTTTGGTTAAAATAGGCTAACCGGAAGTGGTACATTATTTGAAGTTGTTAACAGTTTTTCTTGAATAAAATGATTTTAATTTGATTTTAGAAATAAATGCTTCAAATAAAAGTTTTAGAGAATTAATTTCTGCGTCTAGCACATCAAGTATTATCAAATTAGCCCTTTGTGTAAGCGAGATATGTAAATTTAAAAATTATATACTTTTTTGTTTTTGTAATAAAGCTTGCTATGGATTAGGACAAAAACATAGAAAAAATGTTAATGTCAAATTACGTTAAATACGTGCAATTTTATAATTCGTACAATAACAAATATTATATTTTTATTGTGAAATTAGTCATATTCATTGTTGTAATCAAATATTACTTTGTTGTAAACAAAACTCTCTTTAAAAAGAACCGGGTTAGATTATGGTCGCTATATATCTTAATGTTTTGAAGTTGAAATTAATATTTTGTAATTTATTTATTAAAAAAATATGTATAGGAAGTCGTGTGGTGTCCACATCAGATTTTTTCGTTATGTAATGGTATAAACATTTTATATCGTTGTATTAAGAAAAAAATGCTGAATCGAATAGGTGAATAAAAAGTAGGTTCTCATTTAAAATTAAAAAGTTGAATTCTGTATTTTGAGAACCACTGGTTGAAAATAATTTTTGTAATGCACATTTTAATAGTCTTATAATATAGAAATTGTTTGCTAATTTAACCGACTTCGTATCTGTTACGGTTCTCGGGATAGCAATAGTGAAACAATTAAATTGAACAATTGACCCATATTTTGAGAACCGCTGATACATTTTTGCTGTTAATACCAATTTTCCTTTTCAAAATACAATTTTGTTTGTATCTCTTCAAATAACAAAGTTATCAATAGTGAGCAAGCATATAGAGATATCTGTACATTTACCAAAAATATATAAGCTATGTGTACTTGTTTAATTCAGTTAGTAAGTAATTATTTATTGTATATGTTAAGCGAAAGTGGGCAAAACAAGTTGCGTACGGCGTACGGCACATAGTATATTAACATGTACAAAAAGAAACAATATTGCTAATCTTGCAATATTTAAAGTTTAAACAATGATCCCTATAATGTAGCAAAGATTTTTTTAATTATCAATTTAGTGGCATCATTTTATTGCGATTTTGAATATCAGTATATAGACAATTAGAAAATTGAACTGTATTTATTTGATCTAATTATACTCATAAAGAGTAAAACTGAACTTTAACTTTTTGAATATTTTTTATCAGATCAATAAAAAATATAACCAATCAATATTAGTATTGATATTGTTACACGTATACAAATTATAGTAAATATCAAATTTCAGATAGAACAGCATGTTTAGTCTCGAATTGTTAAACGTAAATAAATAACGTTGGTATGAACCTCTATAAGAGCCGGGCGACAGCCCGCAGCGCCCACGATTCTAAGGCGTCACGAGCCGCAGCACAACTGGATAACGATTTCGATTTTTGATATATTATGGTAAAAGAAATAATCACAATAGCATATCCCGGATGACCTGGCAATACCTCCTATGTGATTTTTTTTGTCGATTAGCATTAAAAGTATTATTTTATTGACAGTTTTTAGGCAATAAGTTTTTGCAAAGTAATTTGTTTTTACATTTTTCCTTCATGGAGAATGATATGAGAATGACGACATAACATAAATTTTGAAAATAATCATAAAATTAAAAGTAATTATAAACAATCGGCGAAAAAATTATGTGTTCAACATGCCAAAAATAAGGATTCACTGTCTAGGTGAAATTGACTTCGCCACGTCCATTCATGCCACAGTGAAATTTCTTCTTTTAACCTCTTGTTAAGAGGTATTGGATACATGGTAAGTATCGCATATCCAGATTGTAATGAATAAGCACGTTTTAAAATCCCTACATTAACAGTTTTACGATGATGTGCGTGTGTGTATGTATATGTCTGTGTGCGTGTGTGCATGTGTGTGCGTGCGTGCGTGGGTGCGTGCTTTGGTGTGTGTATGTGTATGTAGATGTTGGAAGGACGATTTCTGAAAAAATATAAAACTTAATATCTGTTTAATTACGTATTTCTCAATGAGACATTAATGAAAAGAATTGAAAAGGTTTTGGTAACAATTGGGCAACCGGAAGTACCAAATTCTTCTAAATATCATTTCTTGAAAATTTTTGTTCTTGTAAATATTAAAGAAGATTCAATTCTCTATCTGACACATTTATGACCGATAGTATAAAGCACAGTCAAATCTTACTCCGAACTGTAGACAACAGATCTAGGTTCATTATTTGAACTTAGTTAAAATGATATGCATGGTATAAAACTTTCAAACCGGCTCAGTCAATAAGTTTACTATGTAACACACTTCACAGATCTTTATGAAATGTCACAAATAAAGTTATATTATGTAAGGAGTGATGATGACTGGTAAAAGACGATCCAGAAACTTTAGTGACGTTGAAAAAGAAATGTTAGAAATAATGGAGGTTTATTTAAACATAAGTAATAGAAAATAAATAAATAAAAACCCGATGCAATTAACAACTCCACAAAATTAACTGTGTGGGACGAAATAACAAAAAAAAAATAATTGTAGAAATAACTGTTACCGAACTATGCCACTCATAAAAATGTGCTACGAAAACATTAAGAAAAGAACAAAAAAAAATAGCTGACGATAATGTAAGTATTGTAAATCCTACCTTAATTAAATTTGAATTTGATAATCAATTATTTAACTTTTTTCCATTTGTCTGTGACATTTTAATGTAATTGGGACGAAACAATGCTATGGAATACTACTTTGTGCATTATTCAACCCGCAATAGATTTTTCAACTGCAACAAGGTCACCAGAAATATTCTTGTTGCTAGGTACCTTAGAGTAATTAAAATTTGTAGCATTGAATTGATAGACCTATTTCAAAATGTGACTGATTCTAATTGTGGACTTAATATTTCTACATATTCACGCGCTCTATTCTTGCTAAATCGAAATCTTAATTTAAATTTTATGCCAGTATAGACTTCAAATGGATTGTTTCTATCCCGAAATACGTGGGGACGTCTAAAATGTATAACTTCATCTTCCCTCCTATCTGAGGTCGCTGAATCAAAATTTAACCTTTTAAATAAATAAAACAAAAATTGGATTTACCACTGCTTTATCAAAATGAAATATTAATAATCAATGGAACAGTTAAATCGTGACATTTGTAAACGCCAGTTAAGAAATAAACTTGACTTTGAACGAGCAAAATCGATCGTTGCGTCCATTAATATACACCCTTAAATTTTGTTACACGGGTTGGGTTACAGCCTGTATAAAGCGGTTTACACTTCAGGTCAAGTTTTTCATCTGGCGCAGATACAAGAGTATATGGATAATAGTAATTTAAATATTAATATGAGTTCAATCAGTATTACGTCAGACGAAATATATAAAAAACTTGAACTTTTAGACATTTCAAAAGGTACTGGTCCTGATGGAATTCCCTCAAAATTTATTCGTACCTGTGCTTACTATTTGGTTACTCCACTGAACATTTTATATAATCAGTCTTTAAAATCGGGTGTATTTCCAGAGCTTTGGAAAAAGTCACATATAGTACCAATATTTAAAAGTGGAAATAAAAACGAGGTTTCTAATTATAGGCCAATATCCATAATGTCTACTTTTGGAAAGATTTTTGAGGCAATTATATCTGAAAAATTAAAAAATGAAGTTAAGAGTTATTTAATTCCTGAACAAAATAGATTTTGTGATAAGAAATCAGTGCTAACTAATCTAATTCCCTTTACTGAATACCTTAGCAGAAATTTAGATAACAGAACTCAAGTCGATGTTATTTATACGGACTTCAGTAAAGCATTTGACCGTGTTAGTCATGATATCTTATTGTACAAATTGTGTAATTTAGGAATTCATGGGTGTCTCTTGAGATGGTTACAATCATACATAAAAAATCGATCACAATTAGTTGTATGCAATGGTTTTAAATCCAGGACAATATATGTTACATCGGGTGTACCGCAAGGTTCTCATTTAGGTCCTATATTATTTAATATATTTATTAATGATATATTTAAATGCTTTAAGCACAGCCATTACTTATTATTTGCGGATGATTTAAAATTCTTTAAACAGTTTCAAACTACAATGATTGTAACCAACTACAAGAAGACCTAATTAACCTGGTCAATTGGTGTAAATTTAATAACATGGATTTAAATATCAGTAAATGCCATTATGTAAGCTTTACAAGAAATTTTACGATCTATCAGTATATCTATGTTATAAATGGTATTGCAATAGAACGCAAAACCAAAACAAAAGATCTTGGTATTATATTTGATACAAAACTTTTATTCAATGATCATGTCAATGTGATCGTATCAACTGCGTACAAGCTGCTTGGCTTTATTCTAAGAACAGCTTCAAGATTTACTAGTTGCACATCATATATATTGTTATATAATGCTCTTGTACGATCTGAATTAGAATATTTAACCTTCATTTGGAATCCCTGTTATAATCAATATGTTAAGCAAACAGAATCAATACAAAAAAAAATGTTTATACATTATGAAAAAAATTTGGAAATGAATATGACAGCTACAGTTCTGCTCTTGTACAGTTGAATATGATCACATTAGAAAAACGCAGAATAGTTATAGATATATTAATTTTGTACAAAACTATAAATAATACTATAGATTGTCAACAATTTTTACATTATATCAATTTATACATTCCTGCGAAAGTCACAAGGCTTCAACAACTGTTTATTTTACCACGTTGTAAAACAAATTGTTACAAAAACTCACCAATCAATAGAGCGATGTATTACTACAACACTTACTTTCAAGATGTCGATATTTTCACGATAACTTCTTAAAAAATCCGTACTCTACTGATTGATGAACTAAACCAAAATATGTTATAATATTTCGGTTTTATCTTTGTCGTATGTTTTATTTATATGCATTCTATTTAAATTTATTGTTTTCTTTGTAATTCTTTTATATAAATGCGGAAACCTATTATTGGTTTTATACTGTTAGTTTCCCACAAAATGGTAAATAAATAAATGAATAAAAAATAAACAATCAGAAAATTGATCTGTATTTATTTAATCTAATAGAAATCGTACCCAGGAAAACTTAACTTTTACTGACTATTTTATTATCAGATCAATAAAAAAAATTACATCAAAATTAGTACTGATATTGCTACACGTTTGTAAATTATAGTAGATTTCAAATTTAAGATGGACCAGAAAGTTTAGATAAGTCCGGAATTACCTTTAGGTACATAAATAAAGTTGCATGAACCTCTATTAAAATAATTTACTTTTTGTGCAACCGGCCGCGAAATAGGCATTTCGCAGTCGCAATATAGGCCACGAAATTGAGTAAACATCACTATGATTTTTTCAAAACTAATTGTTTTGTTTATTAAATGTCAATTCCATAGCTACCTTGAAAGCCAACTTTCAATTTACAGTGAAACTGTTTAAAATTAATAAAATTTGTAATTACATATTTTTTACGGCTGCACAAAAAATATTGTGTACACCTTGTCCGCGAAATCCTTTAGCGTCCTCGAGATTGTCTTGCCTCGGCCGCAAGTGGCCTCGGCGAGAATTTTTCTCTCGGTACGCTAAAGAGTGATTTCGCGGCCTTGATATACAAATAACTGTTATATAGTAAAGTTATTATTTTTATTATTTCAGTAGCATAAAATTATTAGGTCATAAATAACTATTTATAAAAAAACCGTGATTAACAAAAAAACTCGAATTGTTCAAATTATTGTACCATTTACTCCAAAGATATTTATTCTGGAAAGTACATATTAGTATATCTTTCATGAATTGACCACTTAACAGAAGTTTGATTAGATTCCAATGATAATGAAATGTATGCTTAAATTTGAAGATCAAATACAACGAATCAGCTGGAAGGTCCATTAATATTCACACATTCACGAGTTCGGAGTTCATAATCAATTAACCCATACGGTAAAGTACAAAGAATCGTGAGTACACTATGCAAAACACGTCCGACTACCCTGCACTCATATCTACCCGATTATATCTCCGAGCCAATTACCAGCAAGATGTTCAAGTGGTTTTCAGTGCAGCAAAAAATCACTAATTGTTTCATATCATCGATTAATGGCATATTAGAGCACACGGGGGACCAGTAACGAGGACTTTAAGTACACATGTCACATAAGGACTCACTTACGACTGATTGGGATACTGAAATTGCTATACGGACTATTATACACAAGATGCTGTTAACGAACATTTAAACTAGGAAATGTTACAAGGTTCTTGTGCTATTTCGATTTTATTACATATCCTGTTTTATAGACGTCTATTTGCTATATAACACGCGTTGTCCTGTTTAAACTTGTAGTTTATATCTAGTAAGAAATCATGCGACAATAATTAAATATCTAAATTAATTTGTATTACCCGAAATTTACATGTTGAATAGTGGTCTGAAGTTTAAAAAACTTTTATGTTCATATTTTTTTATATTTAATAAAACTTTTAATAAATATTATATAATTTCTTAAAAGCATATTTTCTACCATTATTTCCGCATAGTTTGAATTTTTATCATAGAAAAAGTCCCTTTTCCTAATCTGCTATTGTCCATTTTATGTATTTCTTTTTTCGTATAATTTAATCCCATCACACGTTTTCCTATTTGAGCAATTGACACATAAAGTTTTGCTTCACGAAGATATCTCGACAAAGTATTGTGTTTCATATACCAAGCTTTTCTTGATATAGGTAATTTTTTAGTTTTTTCTTATTATTTTTCGCTAATTATTAATAATATTTTATTCAATATAACATACAGTTCATGCTTGCGAGTAATTTACAAATTGATAATAAAGTAACAACAGCGATTTGCATTTTCATGCTTAAAACTTTTTGTGGAAAATGATATATTATCAATATAGTAACGAATCGTAAATAAATGGTAGATACTACTAAATTATTTTAAAAAATGATATAGAATAGATTGTCTATAAAATTGAAAAAGTACGTTATACTAATATTATTATTATTAATGTAAAAAGAATACGTAGTAATTATTTAGTTGTGATGGCCATTGCAAAGATATCTCGTCGCACATGTGTTTATTTTTTCATGTCGCACTAGGCGGTCAAGGGTCAGGCCCGGCAGTTAGCGAAGACAATGCAACCACTTGACCTAGCGTCACAGGGCTGGTTCGGAGATCTGGCTTGCACATGTGTTAAGTATCAATGGATGATGTTCTAGAACTTTCAATGGTCCACCCAGCCACCCACCCACACCGGTGACGGAGAGGGCAAATCTTACCCCCGAAACACCGTAGATCCGGAAGGGACAAGAGGGATACTTTGGTTTAAAAACTGGGACAGAAACTGTATTCTTCAGTCTTGCTTCGGCAGGACTCCGGGCACCTTGGACCTCTGGCGTGGTTGACACGTTGAGTAATCCGAGCTCCTGAACTCCGGACTTTTTGGACCTCTGGCGTGGTTGACACGTTGAGTAATTCAAGATTCTGAAATAAACGAAACTTTACAGTTGGCTTGCCCAAGGTAAGTTCTTCAAATCTATCTACGCCTCCGCTTTTCAATACCTTTTCCTACTTTCTACCCACTTAGCTGCTATAGCTATGTCAGGCACGTTTGGAACTCCCCACTTTTCCTCCATTCAGCTGCTATGGCTATTTCAGGCACGTTTGGAGTCCTACTTTCCCCCACTCAGCTGCTATGGCTATGCTAGGCACGTTTGGGACTCCCCACTTTCCCTCCACTTAGCTGCTATGGCTACGTCAGGCACGTTTGGAGTCCTATTTTCTTTCCACTCAGGTGCTATGGCTATGTCAGGCACGTTTGGGACTCCCCACTTTCCCTTCACTCAGCTGCTATGGCTATATCAGGCACGTTTGGAGTCCTACTTTCCCCCACTCAGCTGCTATGGCTATGTCAGGCATGTTTGGGACTCCCCACTTTCCCTCCACTCAGCTGCTATGGCTGTCAGGCACGTTTGGAGACCTTTTCCTCCACTCAGCTGCTATGGCTATGTCAGGCACGTTTCGGACTCCCCACTTTCCCTCCACTCAGTTGCTATGGCTACGTCAGGCACGTTTGGAGTTCTACTTTCCCCCACTCAGCTGCTATGGCTATGTCAGGCACGTTTGGGACTCCCCACTTCCCCTCCACTCAGCTGCTATGGCTATGGCAGGCACGTTTGGAGTCCTACTCCCCCCCCACTCAGCTGCTGTGGCTATGTCAGGCATGTTTGGGGTCCCCATTTATTCCCCCCATTTACCTGCTACGGGGAACTTAACTTGGACAAGCAGTATATTATGATTTGTTGTTGTCACAATGATATAATGATTTTTTATCTATATGATCTGGTAGTGGTTGACAATCAAACGTAATTTTGCGGGGTCGTTGCTTTGCAACCACCCAAGCTCAAGATGTGTGCCGTATCAGCACCGAACGCTGGCATGTCCACGTTCACTTGGGTATCACTTAACAAAACACCCCCGACGAGTGCGACACAGGTACTCGTCGGATCAGACAGTAAGGCGACTCAGTCGCACACTCTGCAGACGCCTCGGTTACGCCGAGCGTCCCGTTTAAAAGGTGAGGCAGCTCAGCTGTGAACCTAGATAGTGTTTCTAACACAACGCTATCCATACAAAGAACGGCCCATCGGCGTAGCCGAGCGTCCTGTATAAAAGGTGAGGCAGCTCAGCTGCGAACCTAGATAGTGTTGCTAACACCACGCTATCCATACAAAGAACGACCCATCGGCTCAGCCGAGCGCCATGGCAGTTCGGAAAACCGTACTTACCAAACTTACACATGCACTTACACAAATACGTTTGTAATTGTCTATCTATATACAAGGTCTAATTAATATTGTAACGTCGCCGCCACCGCCGCTCCGTAGCCCTCGCCACCGCCGCTCCGCAGCCATCGCCGTCGCCGCGCCATAGCTGGCGCCGCTGTGTCGCGCCGAATGTCCGCGCGTAGCATACTTGTTAGGACAGGTCGCGGTGACGTGTTCTATTGTGTATGCTGTTTACCTCGTGAAGTGTTCTAGTAGGTTCGAGAACTAAAGTCGCCAGGTATATAACCCGTCGCCAAAGCCAGCGAACATGGTCTGTGTTATAAAAGCAACGAGTAAAGAAGTCTGATATAAATAAGCGTCGTGTCGTGAATTGTTGGTGATGTAAACAAACAGTCGACAAGAAGTGAACATAAATAAATGTAATTAGTGACATGAATAGTAGTGTTAATTGTTTAAATAAATAATCTTAGTGTTTAAGTGTCTTATAATATTCTTATGGCCGTTTGCACCGGTTTCCCTTAGATGCCCCCCTTTGTTAAGTGGCACTTAATTTTTAAGGTGGCCTGATTTTGAAACGGTTTGCACGGACATGATATATCTGGAACTTAGTTAAGGGTAACTTGGAAGAAGTACAAGAAGAAGTTCTAGTGACTTTTCGTTTTCAAAGTGTACTATTTTGGTGACTTTTATGTCATTTGTTTCGTATTATGTGTGAAGGTTATGTTTGTTTATTTACGTTCTGTTAACTACTTGTTGGTAAGTACCGTATTTATAATTACGATTATTTTAAAACCATGAAATATGTTATTATTTAACTAGAATTGCGTATTTTTTAGTAAAAATGGCTACCCGTACTCGAACACCAAATTTTACAACGGATGAAAAGATGTCGCTGTTAAACATTATCAGTGATTTTAAAAATATAATTGAATGCAAAAAAAGCGATACTGTTACTTGGAAAGATAAAGAGGCTGCCTGGATAAAAATAACCAATAAATTTAATTGTACGTCGCCAAATTTAGTAAAACGTTCAAAATAATCTCTTCAAAAGTTTTATGAAAATAAAAAGAGAGAAGTTCGAAAAACTGTGGCAAATGACAGGCTAGAATTATTAAAAACCGGAGGAGGGAAACCCATCCTTTCTCCTACTGATCCAACTGAAAATCTAGTTTTGGATATAATAAATAAAAAAAGCGTAATTGGATTAGATAACAATTTCGATGGTGATCACGCTAGTGTTTTGGTAAGTTATTGAAATAAATATGAGATGTGTTCATGTAAATGACACTTAGATATTTTTCAGGATAATTTACGGAAATCTGCTGTCGTGAATTCATCTCAACCAGTACTAAACTTTGACCAAAGCTGTGATGAAATGAGTGCAGTAATGATTGATTTTGAAGAATCACCAATAACTTTGGATACTTCTAATGAGCATGTGATCACTGACAGTACTAAAATGGGTGAAGAGGTATTTTTAAACTGAACTATGTTAGAGCTGGCGCCCGTTAAGTTGACACTAGACCTGCGCATACTTTGGCTTATAAATTAATTCCCTTTCCTTTTATACCAATTTTAGATGTTGACGGAGTTTTTTCCTCCTTATACCAATAACATATTAACTAGTACATTTCGACTGTCCAAGTACGAATTTTAGGTTCTTTAAATTCAAGGTCAATCTCAATTTGACGCGCGCCAGCTATACTAGTTTCACATTTATATTAATTAAATTATAGAATAATAACTCCATGCCCGGTACTTCAAACCCAGTGGACTGGGGAAACTATAAAGGTACGCATTTGAAGACTCCGATTTCAAAAAAATTAAAGTGCGCATCAGGAAAAAGATCTGAAAATTGGGTCGATCGGCGCAGGCCAACACAAGCACTCCATTCCAGTCATTTATCGGAGCAGTATTCAGATTTAGCGTCAGTTAAATTAGAACTAGCTTTGCTGCAAAAGGAAGCATTTATTGCCGATACGAAAACCAGACAGAAACGGGAAGAAATTGAATTTGATTTGAAGAAACAAAGTCTTGAATTAGATATAGCAATAAAAAAACAACAATTAAAAAAACTAAAAAATAATCCGTAAACATGTAGGTATTATTTTGTGTTTATTTTTTTTTGTACAAGAAGTTTGTTTTATTTTTGTTTGTTTAGCAGAGTATATTTTTATTTATACAATAGTAAAGTGTTTGTATGTACATTTATATTTAATTATAATAAATGAAAATAGGTATATTTTTAAAAATTTGTAAAATAATTTTGAATTACATTATTCCGAACTTGTATTCCTCTGTTTTCATGACGGTCTAATTGTACAACATCAACTGGAACTTGACCAAGATCTATTAAATTATTGACATCGTTTTCATCCAACAACGGGGGATTATCTTCTCCTGCATCCGCAGCTATATTGTGCAGTATACTCGTTGCCACTATAATTGTCATTATTGTATTTATTTTTACTCTGCAACCATATGCTAGTATAGGAAATCTTCTCTTTAAAACTCCGAATAATCTTTCAATAGTGTTTCTTGTGCGAATATGTGCCTCATTATACAATTGTTCAGCAGCTGTTCCGGGATTCAAAACAGGAGTTAATAAATAAGTTTATAATGGATATCCACTATCTCCCAGGAATAAGCTGTTTCTATAAACACCAGCTTCGAATTCTGCTTTCAGATTGCTGTTATTAAATATTGTAGCATCGTGTACTGAACCTGGCCACCGTGAAACAATATTCAATATTCTAAGTTTTGCGTTGCAAACTGCTTGAACATTCAGTGAGAAGTAACCTTTCCTGTTCCTAAAAATCTCCGGATCATCACCACCTGTAATACACAATTTTACTCGTTATTTTTTTGTATGCAATATACAAAATTAGAAATACCTGGAGATTGTATTCTAATATGGGTGCAATCTATACAGCCGATAATTCTCGGAAAAGCTGCAATTTCATAAAATTCGTCTTGTGTTCTCACTATGTCTTCATTTGTCACCGGCATATTTATATACTGGTTATATAATCGGGCTATGGCTTCTGATACTCGTACAACAATTCTACATACGGTCGAAGTATGCATCTCACTAAAATCAGCTATACTTATCAGGTGATTACCAGTGGCATAATATCGAAGAATAACCAACAATTGATTAATTGGTGATACACAATTATTCCTAAACAAAATATAAATACATAGATATCAAATTGTTCATAATTATTTTTAGATAGTACTTACAAATTATACGGAAACTCTAGTTCATGTTCAATTTTAGCTAGTACAGACAATACAGTATTCTTTCTCAACCTAAATCTTTTGAAAAAATTTAATTCGTCGAACGAATTAAAATATTCAGTTCTGTTGTAAACTCTTCGCGGAATTCCATACTGTATCAAATCTAATACTTCCAAATCATCATCTTCCAATATATCATACTCAAAATTCATTTTTATAATCTATCGCAATCACAAACTGTCACAAACTATATTTTTTTAACCAAGTAAGGAAGTGTTATCGGCACGCACGCGTATTATAACTGTTTAAAGTTAAGGGGACTTTAAGTAGTAGATTTTCTGCCACTTAAACTAAGGGCTAGATTCGCTGAGAATAGGAGACCTTAAATATCGGTGCAACAGACTTAAATATTCAAGGGGTACTTAAATTTTAAGGGAAACCGGTGCAAACGGCCATTAGTCTTTAAATTAGTGTTAATATTTGTTTATCATAGTGTTAGTTAAATTTATTATCCTTTAATTATCTTTTTAATATTTATTTATCGTTTAATAAACATATTCTTTTAACTAATAATATTTCTGTTGTTTTACACTGTTATTTGCAATGTTGCTAATATCAAATTGTTGGGACAACCTGTATTGTGTTTTTGTATTAATTTGTTATAAAATCATTTGTTTAAATTGTGTCTAGATGACTCTCTGTGCGAGGTTTTAGCTGTGGTTTCCCTCGTACGTAAGGCATGTGCCAGAGAGCGGACCACTTCACAGTGGTTTTGTATAAAAATTTGGTATATAATTGTCTCTTTTAAAAGTAATAATGAAAACATACTTGGTAAAGAAGTTTCAACTTTCTGGGCATATATATGTACCGTGTGTCCCAAGCAAACCTTGACATAGGCGTTTAACATGGGAAAACAGTTTTTTGTAAATAAAAAGTGTCCGGCAGAAAATTAATTAATTAATTAATTATATGATAATAGTAAATTACCTTCTGTACGTTATTTAATACTAATTACTTTATTATTATTGCATAAAATAAAGAAAATTATAAATGATAAATATAAAAAATAAATAAATAAATATTTCATCACGGCATATTACCCATTGCTGGGTGTGCCAATCTGCTTTGTATACAGATATCGGTAATGATGGAATATTTGTATCGTGTGGGCGCTTACTAGGCGTCACCTCACGGGCACCCATAGCTAGCGTGGAGAGTGCAACACAGGGGTCAATTTTGTGCCATTAAAATGCAATATAATTTTTGGCGTCCGTCGGGATCGAACCCGGGTCCCCAGATTCGCGACCAAACACTCAGGCACACGGCCACGAGACCCCAAAAATATTTGTTTCAATATTTTATTATGTAATATAAAAAAAATGTCATTGTAGCTGAATGGTTAACGTATCTGCCTGTGGAATGAAGGAATGTTTGTAGGTTGAGGTTCAAATCTCCATCAAACTAAACTTTTCATTACTTTTTTTATTTATGTATTAACTACAAATTATATTAAAGATATTATGAGATAATATAGATGAATTATTCAAAAGTTCAGTCATTCCACAGGTAAGCATACTAACTATTCAGCCACAATGACAACTGCAAATATTTTTTATTACAAAATTAAATATTGAAACAAATATGTATTGACAGTTATTTATAATTTTCTTTAATTTATGCACTGATAATACAGTAATTAGTATTAAATAACGTACAGGAGGTAATGTACTATTATCATGTTCAATAGCATGGCTTAGTTTTCTATCGGACACTTTTTATTTATAAAAAACTGTTTTCCCATGTTAAACGCCTATGACAAGGTTTGCTTGGGACACACGGTATATATACAGGCTGATAATGAGCTTATGATGCAACCAAACTACAAATTTGAATGCATCACGCATCCTGTATAGAATTTACCTATTGTTGTTTTGATTGTCTAACTAAAATGTCATATGAAGATATTGATTATTTAAAAATAAATTACTCTATGCGTTACAAAAGTAGTTAATTATAAAGAAGTATCACAAAGGCGATCTGTTAAATGGTAAATATGAACCTTTGGATGGTTATCTTAGATGTGCTTTAGTTTTGCCCAAAAATTTTATAGGTTACTAGATAATAACAAAATAATGATTTTGATCCAAATATTCATTTTCAAATAACTTTTAAATATTTAGTAATGAAGAAAACTGTTCCAAATAAAAAAGTTTATTATTTTTATTCTTTATCCAGTGGCGTACGAAAATAATTTTTCTATTGGTAAATTTACTTATATTATAAACTAGAATGTAATCTACTCGTTTATTTGATTTTTACTTTAAAAATACTAATTTCTTCTATCTCGATTAGTATAAATATTATGTTTTAAATTTGTTTTACTCTCCAAACCTTTACAATATGTTTCATATATATATGGTGCAACACCAAAACCGCCATTATTTTCTTTAGTATATTAGTTACAAAAAAATACTATAAAACAAAGTGTCAAAGTACTCTTTTTACTTCCTTGTACGTAAGTAAAGGAAATATTGTAATCGCGAAAAATTTCGGTTTTCAGATTTCAGCGGAAATATCCATTTTGATCATCCCTGAATCCATTTTGACTAATTTCGTCGTGACGTCTGTACGTACGTACGTATCTCGCATAACTCAAAAACGGTAAGCCGTAGAAAGTTGAAATTTTGTATTTAGGACTCCTATAACATCTAGTTGCGCACCTCCCTTTCTGGTTATTACACAATTTCCAGAAGTGGCACTTTACATGAAGCCTATAATAGATTTTAATGAAAAACTGTTTTAAAATATAAACCAAAACTTTTCAAATTTGGTATACAAAACTTTTATGTCAATCGAAATAACAAAATAGATTTTAATTAAAATAGGCTAACCGAAAGTGGTACATTACTTGAAGTTGTTAACAGTTTTTCTTGAATAAAATGATTTTATTTTGATTTTAGAAATAAATGCTTCAAATAAAAGTTTTAGAGAATTAATTTCTGCGTCTAGCACATCAAGTATTATTAAATTAGCCCTTTGTATAAGCGAGGTATGTAAATTTAAAAATTATATACTTTTTTTGTTTTTGTAATAAAGCTTGCTATGGATTAGGACAAAAACATAAAAAAAAATGTTCATGTCAAATTACGTTAAATACGTGCAATTTTATGATTCGTACAATAACAAATATTATATTTTTATTGTGAAATTAGTCATATTTATTGTTGTAATCAAATATTTCTTTTTGTAATCAAAACTCTCTTTAAAAAGAACCGGGTTAGATTATGGTCGCTATATATCTTACTGTTTTGAAGTTAATATTAATATTTTGTAATTTATTTATTAAAAAAATATGTATAGTTTATTAATCGTACAAGGAAGTCGTGTGGTGTCCACATCAGATTTTTTTATTAAGTTATGCCAGTCTTTTTTCCTGGTTGCAATGTTTTCGCATCTGTTTTGCGCATCTTTTTCTTTAGTATTCCTTCTATTACTGTATCCCATTTTTTCTTCGGTCTTCCAATTTTTATTTTTACTGACAACATACTTTCGTTTGCCATACTTTCTTAACCTGTTTTTCTTCGTTTACTTCTTATCATATGACCCCACCATTGAAGTTTTTTGTTTTCTACTTTGTTTATTTCTGATATTTCTAGTTCTGTTCTTATGTCTTCGTTTCTTTTCTTATCTAATTTCGTTACCTATTTCACTCTTCTCAAGTACTTCATTCCATAGCTTTTACTTTTTACTTTTCTGCCTTTTAAATAGAATCCATGTTTCGCTTCCGTAAATTAATGTTGTTATAGTTCATCCAGGGATCATGTTCCGAAGACTCGTTATCGTTTTATTATGGGTTCACAATAGCTAAAACCGCAATGCCAAAATATTTCGGTCCGTACAGTCGACCAGTTCAGTATTTGCAATGCTGGTATATATTTTACGCCCAGTATTCGACTGTAGACCAAGACTGCACTATTCAGATTTTCTAAACCGATTACCAGGGCTGTATTTGCTAATATTTAAAATTTTAATGCGTTAATCTTTTGAACTTAGAATTTCCCTAATTTTCTTATAGCTTATTATAAGGTCTGTGAACTTGTCTCCAAAGGATTATAAAACCGTTATTTGTGGCTATGTAGGTATATAAATAGGTGGTGAGTTTAATTATTTTCACTTGTCATTTGTACCTCCTAACTAGTGTACGTAGGCTGAAAGTGTTTTTTGTTTTGTTAAATTAAATTCAACAGTCAACAACGTTAACAATGTTTCGCCCGTGGGAAGAAAACGAAGAATTAGAAAGTGCTAGTAAAAGTGTATTACCATCGCCTAATATATTTAAACCTTTTTTGCACGAACATGGACAACAAATCGTGTTGAATGTTTACAATGGACTTTTGGTGGAATATGAAGAATCAGTTGCTCTTAAGAAAACTTGCCAACTAACAAAGGTATGTGATAAAACTGTTAAAAAAATTATCAGAAACATCTTTTGCAGACTATCATGAAAATATGTCGGCTGAACTCTTCGAACGTTGGTTTGAAAATAATTTACTTCTTAATATTGCACCAAATTCAGTAATAGTCATGGATAATGCCACCTACCATTCGCGACAAGAGAATAAAATTCCGAGGACAGCAACAAGAAAGGCTGAAATAATAGATTTTTTAGTAAAGAAAAATATGCCAATACCAGAAAGGGCAACAAAAAATGATTTACTTAAAATTATAAAAGAGCAGAATTTTGATAAGTCTTACGTTATAGACAATATGGCAAACAGACAGGGCATAAAATATTACGTTTACCACCTTATTATTGCATATTCAATCCGATTGAGTTAATTTGGAGCCAACTAAAAAACAATGTTAGATCAAAAATTGTATCACCACAATTAAATTCTAGTGTAGTTCAATTAGTCAGGGAAGAAGTTGAAAATATTGGCCAGCAACAATGGAGTAACTGTATTCAACATATCATAAAAGAAGAAAATAAATTTATATCATTTTACAAAGACGTGAATCCATTAATTATATCTTTAAGGGATTCAGATATGTCCGATAACAATTCTGAAGACGAGGACGAGTGCACGATGTCCGAATAAATATTCATATATTTTTTTAAATGACATGTGGTTATAGGCCTCTTGGGGAAATCGCCACTATAAACAAAGATTAACGGTCCGCAATTAGTACCTCCTGGGTGGTCACGGAAATCTGATTATACAATATATTTTTTAAAACAGTTAAATATTAAACAATTTTTTTTTACTGTTTTGAAAAGTAAAATGTGTGAAATGAAATATTTCAAACCCCTACTCAAATTTTTCATTACAGCCCTGGCACATGCCAGGCTATTGGGACCCTCTATTGTACTGCCGTAATAAAACGATAACGAGTCTTCGGAACATAATCCCTGGATGAACTATACCTGAGTTTTTCTTGAGATATGTTTGTTGTTTAATATTATCTTGTTTAGTGTGAAGTATACTTTGTTGCTGCTTGTACTCTATTGTTTATATTCATTTTTATTCCCCTCTTGTTTTATTATAGATCCTAGGTATTTGTAGTAGTTTACTTGTTCTAAAAGTTTGTTGTTTATTTGAATGTAATTGTTTCCTTTTTGTCCCTGATTTTCATAACTTTAGTTTTCTCTATATTTACTGTCGCTCCTGCTATTTTTAGTTCCTCCGTCCATATGTTTATGTTGTCTTGTAAATTTTTTGTGACGACGCAAACATAGCTAGCACAAATACATGTCGATATTGTTGTAGGTTTTAGATTTCTGTATGCGATGAATATCTTTTTACCTCCCGCTACCCTTGGTGAGGGAGGTATAGGGATCGTGCTAAAAATCGTATATCAAGATTTTGGTAAATGAACACGTTTTAAGGTCCTTAGAATCCAATTTTAACATTTTCACGATGATGTCTGTATGTATGTATGTGTGTGTGTGTGTGTGTATGTGTGTGTGTGTGTGTGGATCCTCATTACGCTCTAACTAAAATACTATTGTTCAGAAAATTTTGAATACTTGTATTTCTACCTTACTCTTATATGGAAAGATGCCATTAGATTTTGGAATAAATCAGATAGCCGAGAATGGCACTTTACTAGAAGCTCAAAATACTTTTTCTTCGAAAAATACCTTTAAATATTGTTTTTTCGAGATTTATGTTATATAAAAATTAAAGGTTATTAAATGTTCTATGGATTTGTTTCTAGCAAGCTAATTAAATTAATGTAAATCAAAAAAATAATAATTTTCGGAGATATACGTATTTTTGACTTTTTTTACACACTATATATTTTTATACTATTTAGTAGGAAATAATTTTTGCTTTAAAAAAGTTTTTTAAATTATACCTTCTAAACTTAATAGAATTCGAGATATTGAAGAAAATATTAAAATAGTTTTACTCGAAATTAAGGCTGGCTATGAAAACAAAATTATTGAGTTACGAAACATTTTAATTTACAAATGTACATCAAATTATTGTCATACTGGTAACACTATAAAAATTGTTCAGCATTTTCACCGTTTTCTTGTATACAAAAATTGAGCCTTGTTAACAAATGTTGATTTACAGTATTATTAATTTTATTATTTAACTCGTTCACAGCTTGTCTTATTCTATGTTTTAATTATTCAAGTGTAGTAACGTGCGTAACATAAACTTTGTTTTTGATGGCACCCCACAGAAAGAAATCTATGGGCGATAGTTCGGGAGACCTTGCAGGCCACATTATAGGTCCTCTTGTTCCAATCCAGGCATTTGGAAATTCTTGATTTAAATAGTTTGTTACATCTATTGAATTGTGCGCAGGTGCACCATCTTGTTGAAATATCAATCCCCGCCGATCTGCTAATGGTATATCATCAAAAAAATTCCATAGTTAATTTTGTAAAAAAAAACAAATATCTTTGAGAAGTTAAAGTACCCTCATAAAAATATGGACCCAGAATAATATTATTAACAATTCCGTACCACACATTAGTTGAAAAACGTACTTGAAAATTAGTAATACATGTTTCGCGTGGATTTATGTCGGTAGTTTGCCAATAATGCGTATTATGCCTATTAAATATACCATTATTGGAAAAGTGGCTTTCATCTGTCTATAAAATTTTATTTAGAAAATGTGGATTTGTGCGATATTGCTGAATGAAATAATTGCAAAAGTAGTCTTCTTGCAAAATCGCCGGGATGGAGATTATGGATTTTATGTATTTTGTAAGCTTTGAATTTATGCTTTTTACTTCCTTGTACGTAAGTAAAGGAAGTATTGTAATCGCGAAATATTTCGGTTTTCAGATTTCAGCGGAAATATCCATTTTGATGATCCCTGAATCCATTTTGACTAATTTCGTCGTGACGTCTGTACGTACGTACGTACGTACGTACGTACGTCCGTACGTACGTATCTCGCATAACTCAAAAACGGTAAGCCGTAGAAAGTTGAAATTTTGTATTTAGGACTCCTATAACATCTAGTTGTGCACCTCCCTTTCTGGTTATTACACAATTTCAAGAAGTGGCACTTTACTTGAAGCCTATAATAGATTTTAATGAAAAACTGTTTTAAAATATAATCCAAAACTTTTCAAATTTGGTATAAAAGACTTTTATGTCAATCGAAATAACATAATAGGTTTTGGTTAAAATAGGCTAACCGGAAGTGTTACATTACTTGAAGTTGTTAACAGTTTTTCTTGAATAAAATGATTTTATTTTGATTTTAGAAATAAATGCTTCAAATAAAAGTTTTAGAGAATTAATTTCTGCGTCCAGTACATCAAGTATTATTAAATTAGCCCTTTGTATAAGCGAGATATGTAAATTTAATTTTTTTTTTTTTGTAATAAAGCTTGCTATGGATTAGGACAAAAAAATAAAATGTTCATGTCAAATTACGTTAAATACGTGCAATTTTATGATTCGTACAATAACAAATATTATATTTTTATTGTGAAATTAGTCATATTCATTGTTGTAATCAAATATTTCTTTGTTGTAATCAAAACTCTCTTTAAAAAGAACCGGGTTAGATTATGGTCGCTATATATCTTACTGTTTTGAAGTTAAAATTAATATTTTGTAATTTATTTATTAAAAAAATATGTATAGTTTAATAATCGTACAATGAAGTCGTGTGGTGTCCACATCAGATTTTTTAAAATCCTGTGTACCTGTGTATGTGATACGTTTAATGCAGCTTCTCGGATGCACATTAAAATATGCTAATACATCAGATTCCAAATTTTAATTAATTTGACGAACTTCGCGATTTTCCATAGTCAGGGAACCAGTTCTACGTAGCTTTCTTTCTAATTTGAAAAAGTATGTTTGATTTGGATGAAAGCGATCAGGATATTGTTGCCGGTATAATCGCAGGGATTCTCTTGAATTATTGTTTGATAAATGGAAACATTTCAACATATCTACCTTCTCGTTAATTGAGTATTCTTCCATTTTTACAACAAATAATAATCTAAGTTATCAATTCAATAAACTTTTTACAGGGTTATAACAATAAACTAATACAAATGTCAAATTTTGTTTCGATAGCCAGCTTTAATTTCCAGTAAAATTATTTTAATATTTTCTTCAATATCTCGAATACTATTAAGTTGAAAAGGTATAACTTAAGAAACTTTTTTAAAACAAAAATTATTTCGTACTAAATAGTATAAAAATATACAGGGCGTACCATTTAAAAAAAAAGTCAAAAATACGTATATCTCCGAAAATTAAATATTTTTTTCTGATTTACATTAATTTAATTAGCTTGCTAGAAACACTAAAAATTTTATTTGAAAGATTTTTTTGTATCTCTAATAACTTCCGAGAAAATCGCGTTCCCTAGTTCCGTTTACATTCTGTATATGTATATATATATATATATATATATATATATATATAGAGAGAGAGAGAGAGAGAGAGAGAGAAAAGTATTAAAGCAAACTTGTAGAAAATGGAATAATCTTTAATATTTACCTCCCGCTTCCCCTGGTAAGGGAGGTACAGGGATTGTGCTAAAAGTCGCATATCGAGGTTTTGGTAAATGATCACGTTTCAATGTCCCTAGAATCCATTTTTAACATTTTCACGATGATGTCTGTATGTATGTGTGTATGTGTGTGTGTGTGTGTGGATCCTCTTTACGCTCTAACTTAAATACTATCATTCAGAAACTTTTAAAACCATGTATTTCTATCTTCTATCACACACACACACATACATACAGACACATATACACACACACATACACACACACACACTCACTCACTCACCCACTCACTCACTCACTTCCGTAGTTCTTTTTTTTTAAATTTCAAATCTTAATTCTTCATTCTACCAATTGGTTTGTTTTCTGTTTTTGTTAACTATGGTTATCCCACATGCATTCGTTGATGCTTCCTTTATTATTTCATTGAATTTATTCCACAGTACTTCTACGTTTTCCATTTTGTCTATCACTACTTCTTTGATTTTTACATCTATTTCTTCCTTGTATTTTTGTTTCGTGATTGAATCTTTCATTTTTATCATTTTCTGTTTCATCAGTTTGTTGTATTTATGGTTTTCATTTTTACTTATATCATTTTTAATTTTTATTTTCACTCGTACTTAAAACTGGTCGCTTCCTATCTCATAACTTCTAAGTATTCGAACTTCGGTTGTCTTAGTTTTATATTTGTTATTATGTAATCAATTATTGATTTTTTTTATTTCTGTTTGTTCTACTCTTGTATACGTATGAATCTCTTTATTTTATTTATTTTATTTTAAATATGCAGTGCTCGACAAGTTGCAAACCCAATTATGAGCACAGAATAATGATAATACATACTATAATGTAATAAACAAATAACATATAAAATATTCAATTTAACATAACATCAAACAAACTCAAGGTAGTAAATAATATTTTAACTCAACTTTATAAATTATCATTAAATAAACATTTAATAATTTGAACAACATTGTTATCAAAAATATCAAAACAATTATTTATCGAATTATAAATATTACACACATTATTAATAGTCAAATGTGAAGCGATATTAGTGCGTGGTGTAGGCAAGTAAAATAGTGTATAATGTCTAGTAGAAGAATAGGTAATATGGAAATTAAGGTAAGAGAGAAAATGAATTAATTTATGCAAATGAGTGAAACAAATTTTTGTTGTTCAAGAGATTCCATTTCAAAAATATTTAATAGAATATTGTATGATATATCTCGAGGTGGGTAATAATTCATTATTTTAAAATAAATATATTTTAAAATTTTCTTTTGAACTGGTTCAAGAGCAGCAATGTGAACATTATAAATAGGATATCAAATAACCACACGATATTCCAATTTAGAACGAATAAGCGAGAAATACAAAGTGAAAATTGCTTGAATATTATGAAAATTTCTAGTATTTCTATTAATAAAACTAAGCAACTTATTTACACTGGATAGTAATTGATTAATATGTGGATTAAACGTAAGTTTTGCGTCATATAATACACCAAGGTCTGTAGTTTGAATGTTTCTATTAAGATTAAAGTCATTAATATTATAGTTATTATGAATAACTGATTGTTTACACGAGAAAGATAATGATTTACATTTACTTAAAATCAACGGTAGTCTATTATTTGAACACCACAAAATATTATTTCGGAACATCGCGTTCAAAATAGCTGTCGTTTATTATGCAGAAATCTATCAGTCTGTTACTGTTATTGTTTTTACCTCTCGCTAAGAGAGGTATTGGATTCATGCTAAAAATCGCATATCCAAATTTTATTGAATAAGCACGATTTAAGGTCCATAGAATCCGATTTTAACATTTTTACAATGATGTCTGTGTGTGTGTGTGTGTGTGTGTGTGTGTGTGGATGTGTGTGTGTGTGTGTGTGAGGTTGTTGGAGGCACGATTTCTCAAATTCTATAACCCTAAAGACCTGTTTGACTACGGATTCCTCAATCTAACAGTAATGGGAAGAGTTGAATAGGTTCTGGTAACAATTGGACAACCGAAAGTGGTAGTTTCTAAAAAAAAAATTTCTAAATATTATTTTTTGAAAATTTGTTACTACAAACATTAAAGATAATTAAATTCTCAATCTGACACATTTAAATTTTTTATTCAATCTCGTATAGGTTTGGAGATATAGTATATAATAATATAGAATAATCTGTTGTATTAAATCTCGTTGTCCGAAAAACAGTTGCGATATATAAAATTTTTGTAAATGACAAATAAATGCAAAATGTCAGTGTCAGATTTTTCTGGGAGGTATGAGTACATTTAATATATATTATTGTATTATTAATTAATTATGTATTTAAATTACAGGTATGTTAATATTACATATATCCTTAAGAAATACCGCTAATATCGTCAATGAATTTGAAGAATTTTTAACATATTAGAATAGTAGGATAAAATTTCTCATAGAACCAAAGAAGAGACACAATTTCAATTATTTGTGTGTACTTATAGAGCGCGAGCAGTCATGTGACTTTGTTGGCCTTGGCAAGCAGGTATGAGGATCCGTGTCAAAATGACGGCTAGTAGTTATTCACATAGATGTCACAATAATTGTCATATGTCATAATTTTTCATTAAAAATTTCGAAATATTCTGATGTTTATTTGTCATCCATTAGTATGGAATATACTTGTCGAGGAAAATAATCCACATGGATTTGGAAAATCATAATGTTTCGAATGAAAACTTATGATATTTGACACCTATGTATATTGCTAGCTCTCATTCTGACACGGGTCCACACATCTGCTTGCCAAGGCCAACAAAGTCACATAACTGCTCGCGCCCTATGCAACATAAAATGAAAATGGCGAGAGGTATTGTGCTGGCCACAACAGATTTTTTTTTTTTGGTTTTGCTCCGTGTTTCCCCATTACTCTTTCTATTCCAAAGTTATTTTATCCCACTCTTTTGTTCATGTATCCTATAATATATATATTATCTGTTCTATATAATTTTCTCTTATTTTCATTCCAAAATTTGTCTTTTACATCTGATTTTTCATTTTCATTTGGCCCATAAATTACTATGAAATGTTTTCTCCCTTAATCTTGTTTTTGTGTACTTAATGATAAAATTATTCCAGTATGCCCTTTCGATTGTATTTTGTTCTATGACTTATAATTATGCATGCTACCCCGGCTTTAGAATTATCTGCTTGTTTGACCCCGCTATATATTAATACATGATTTCCCTTTAATTTATGAATACCCGTGCCCTTCTTTTTAGTTTCTGTTATGCCTAAAATCCATCCCAATTTTTTTCAAATTCTTCTAATGCTCCAGGTTCTTATTTTCATTATCCTTTTGTATTGCGTTATTTTTGTTTCCTTGTTAATTCTTTGTTGTTTGTTAGTTTTTTGACCCGGCTTTTGATTTGTCTTTGGTTTTGTCGTCCTCTTTAATATGTCGTTACCTCCTGGTTTCATAACCAACATTACGACAAATATCTTAAATCCTACATTTACTCTTTTCCCTTTCAATTTTTTTTTCGCTGTTTCTCTTAGTTTTCTTTGTACTTCGTATTCTACTTTGGCCATATCGTGGTCTAAGTATGTCCTTGAGTCCTTTAATTTGTTTTTGTTTTTCACTATTAGCTGCATCATCTACCATCCTTTGGTTTTAGATATAATTAAATTACTATCTATATTTTTTTGACAGCTAATTTGGCGTTGCAGAATTTCTCAACTCTTTCTCGTTTTTCACGTCTGCCCCTTTTATCACTATGTTGTTTTTTCTTTCCTGTTTCTCTCTTTTTTTCGATTTTGTATTCTAGGTTCGCTCTTCTTTCTTTAAGTTCTTTATTCTCATCTCTCAGGGTGAATATTTCTTCGTGCATGGCTTTTATATCTTTCGAGATATTCTTTTGATCCGTTTTTATTTCATTCACATCTTTCATTAGTTGTGCAAACATATGTGTTATTTATTTCATTTGGGTATTTTCCATCATATCTTCATCTTTTTAACCGGTGTTCTTTTAGTTTTAACACTCCTTTTAAATTCGTTTTCATCAAATTTCTTCTTTATATGTATATAAGTATCTGTAATATTGACATGTCATATTACACTTTAGTGTTTTAACGGAGCTACCTTTTTGGGTTGAAACTATATGCAATTTACAATTACATTGTAAATTTTGGAACTAATGACGAAATATTATTTACAATCTGTTTGTGATCTTTGAAATCCACTGGAAGCTGAAAATCGTTTATACAAACGACGACAACTTGCAGTGTTAAAAATATGTTGTCAACCTCCCCATGTTGTAGTTATGATATTAATGATAAAATATGATTATAGTGTGAGTCGAGCAGCCTTGACAGCGCTTGATTCAATTTCTCCCTTTATCAGTAATCCCTTCTTTGTTGTCTTCGTCGATCAAGTACTTCTGTTCCATAATGCAACATCTCTCCCTCTGTCTGTGTGTACGGATGCAATCAGATCGAATGCAGTAATTGCATTGTTTGTGCGATAAGCTCCCTAGCCGTAAATCCGCACGAGTCAGCCTAGCCAGACTATCCATTTACCCAATTCAATGATCGCCGGCTTGTCGATTGAATATTTCACTTGTGGTTGATCTCCACCCTAAGAGGGATCTTAGCCAAGACGATATAACTCATTTCGTGGATTAATCAAAGCCTTGCTGCTAGAGATATTACATCACGTAAATCAATTTCAGTTTACGGAATCTTACCAATTTTTCCCATATCGTTCAGGAAATATCACTTTAGCTTTTAATACTAAAGTACCTTAAAGCAGTTAATTATTTAAATCTATTAAAACTTTTGTAATATCCGCGACTTGTTTGTTCATTATAGGGCTTATACTATTAATTAAAAAAATACTGTGTTTTAACCATAAAAAATAATATTTCGGTTTCTATTTTGAGCAGTTGTGACCGTTGAGTGTATATCATCAATCGCAATGTATCATTAGATGTTACATGTACGTTACATAGTACATAATATTGTTATCGGTATACAAGTGATAAGAGTATGGAGAAAAATAACATTTGAATTTCAATTTGAATACTGTTTGTTGTTATTAAAAACATTATATGATTAAAATACAGTGTTTATTGTGTATTATTAATGAAAATATATTTAATATCTGTAATTCCGTTTTGTTCAAACTACCATCCACGTACAAAAGCAGCAGCATTCCTTGATCCATGAACATATATATGTATTTACACTTTTGTTCTACAATTAATAGGGCAGAAAAGGAAAATTATTTTTTTCTTCCAGTAGTTCTCAAAATACGGGACCTAACTTTTTTATTTTAAACGAGAACATAAATTTTTCATTTTCTCATTCGTTAGAGGATTTAATTCTGAATTCAGAGATACATATAATATTTTTATACCCTTACAAAACATTATTTTGAGAAAAATGCTTTTAAAATTTTATGTTAATTTTTAAATTAATGTAATTAAAAGAATGTCATCCATGGAATGTTTTTTTTTATATAGGAATATTATGCCATGAAACAAATACATGAATATTTTGTTTGCGTTAACATTTGTGATCAATTACATTCGTGAAATGTAATTTTCCTAAAATTCATTGTAATAGGCAGCAGAAGATTATTACCATTCGCCGTTTTCTATTTAACCATTTTTTAAAATAAAATTCAAGAAGAAATGATTTGTTTTCATTTTTGACAATATCTCGTGTCATATTAACATTTAAAAACTTTTAAATTAAGACATACGTTTCTCTGTTCATAGCCCACTCCGGCTTAGGTTTTTTTAATACACTGTAAAATACATAAATAAATAAATAAATAAATATTTCATCACGGCATATTACCCATTGCTGGGTGTGCCAATCTGCTTCATATACAGATGTCGGTAATGATGGAATATTTGTACCGTGCGGGCGCTTACCAGGCGTCACCTCACGGGCACTCATTGCTGGCGTGGAGAGTGCGCCACAGAGGTCAACTTTGTGCCATTAAAATGCGATGTAATTTTTGGCGTCGGTCGGGATCGAACCCGGGTGCTCTAGATAAAATAAAATACATAATAAGACTAAATAGGGAAAAACAAAATTTAGCAATTTATTATAGTCGTATGTCATACATATGAGTCTGGTAAGACGCCTCCCCCCTTTAACTTTTTTATTATAAGTAATAGAAAAAATGACGTATGTAAAGTTTCATTATTTTAAATATACTATTTGATGGCAGATATTTTTATAAAGTCCTTTTTACAAGATACGACTATTAACTTTTATTTTTAAATAGCAACCTGTAATTATTTTACTAAAATATAAACCGCCATTTTTTTCTCTTTTCTACCTTAACAAATTAAATATTTTTCACTATCATTATTTTAAATATACTATTTTATGGTAGATGCAGATATTTTTATAAAGCCAGTTTTACAGGATACGACTATTAACTTTTATTTTTTAAATAGCAACCTGTAATTATTTTACCAAAATATAAACCGCCATTTTTTTCTCTTTTCTACCTTAACAAATTTAATATTTTTCAACCCATAAAATTAATAATTCATGTTGATAAGCTTATAAAATAAGCAAAAATCGGAGACTATTTTTAACATATGTTCCCATTTAAAAAACCGTATAAAAACTATCTTATTTTTTTTATCTTTTGAAATAAGCGAGGTATGAGGTATTTTCAAAATAAACGACATAAGGTTTTAGCGTGTAGCTCAAAAACAAAAGACGATAGAACATTCCTCTATGTGCCTATTAATGTTGTCAAAAAACGTTGGCCCATAATAGCATGCATAATAAGAAAGTTTTTCATATAAGTAACTCGAATTTGTTCCAGCCTGTATATATAACAAAGTGCATAATATTAAATAAAATAAAAATTATTTCATATAAAAGTAGTAACCCAGTGTTTATTTTGAAGGTGGATTTTTCTGCAAACTGTTACCTCCCATTTTGACTGACAACAATGGTTGTGGATCAATATCAATAAAAAAAATCTGTATCAAATGACACCAGATACATATAAATTTACCATAGTCCCATAAATTAATTATTAAATTTATTCAATATCTTACCGATAGCCCACGTCTTTCGAACAAAAATAAAAACAAATGCTTGACTTGTTTATCAGAATTCGTTACATCTTATCACTTGTGCAAATTTTATTATGTAATAATTTTCATAATCTAATTTTTTCAAGCAATTTCTAATCTTTCAAAAAATATTAAAAAGATATTTAAAAAATCACAGCTAACGAATTCTAACAGATGAAAAGTCAAACATTTGTTTATCTTTTTTGTTCAAATACCATGGCTATCGCTAGTAATAACAAATTAAATTAATTTAATAATTACTTTATGGGACTAAAATATTACATAATTGACATATATTTAGTGTCTTTTGAAGCAAAACCTTTCTACTGATATTACAACCATGCAAAAACCTTATTTGCCATATATATGTATACCAACGTTCTGCAAATGAATCGGGTACGTGTGAAGCCGCTTTAAATAATACAGAATTACAAACTTTAAAAGATAAACAAATATTTATTTTGGCTAAAAAAACTTAAATAAACGGTAAACAAACAATGGCCACTTTTAAACATATTACTTAATTAAATGGATGCAGATAATGCTAAATTGTCCATACCTTAACAATTTTTAGAAAAATACATCTTAATAGTCTTAAACAAACAAAAAGAATGTGTAAAGAATCCTAAACAAACAATTACCATCTTTAAATAATAGTTATTTATGTAACAAGAGTGTAAATACAATTTTTATAACATGAGATTAAGTATTTAGTGACGAGGCTTGCCGAGTCACGAAAATTATTGACCGAATGTCATAAAGATTGTTTATACTTGAGATGCATACAATATTTTTTATATGACCGTAAATAAAATTCCTGAAACAAATTAGAAATTTGACAGACGAGCAGACGATAATTTGAACACACCAAATACCGAGTTCATATTTAACAGATATGAAGTTGAATACTGCATTTAGAAGAGAGAAAATTTAAATGTCAAACTTTTATTGATGGTGGTAGCTCTGTAATGTGTAAATTAAATAAAATACGAAAATCATATATTTTACACATTGTCTGCAGTGTGTAAAGTATCAAGTTTACACATCGGAGTATAAAAACATTTTTTTAAATAGGCGCGGATCATCGATAAACCTAAGAAAACAAAATATTGTCTATAGGAATCTAAACAAACTAATGCCACGTTTAAATAAACAATATTTTCAATAGGCGCGAATAATATGGTTATCCGCGCCCAAACATTTTTTTAAAAATAAGTAATAATAGTCCTAAACAAACGAAAAAATTGGCTAAACAATCCTCAACAAACGAATGCCACATTTAAATAAACAATTTGAATTTGTTAAATGGGTGCCGACAATTTCACTGGAGTGTATGCACCAAATTAAATGCAATGTTGAAGGTGACAATGATTGTTTATCTATCTGCCATTTGCTACTCTGTATGTTGTAGGTACTGTATACATAACGACAAAGAAATTCTTCCATGTAAACCAAATATGTAATTAAAGAAATTAAGTTATATTAGAATACATATTGTAGCGAGTGTGCACCCGACGCCAATGAGTCTAGCGAGTACGTGACCGACGCCGCTGGCCGAATGTTACTAGAACGGCCACCGCGCTGACCGAGAGTAGGTTGTCGATGATGTATTTGGCGCGAGCAACCGGCGGAGTAAACAAACAAGTCTCGACGTGTTTCATTACCTACGGTCGCCTGATCCTTTGTATTGGATGTTATTATCGTATAGAATAGTGGAGAAATACTAGAAAAACGGCGCACGACTATTTAAACCGTGTCAGGAAAGACAACCGGGCATCGTGAAATGAATAATTGGTGATATAAATAAATAGTCTACGAGTGGTGAACATAAATAAATATGGTTATATAAATAAATAATTAAATAAATATTGTTTAAATAAATAATCTTAGTATTTAATATTCCTAGCCTTAAATTAGTGTTTAAAATAGCTTAAACACAGTGTTACTTATTTTTATTACCTTAATGTTAATTATTTATCGTTCAATAAACTTAATATTTTTTTTTGATTTTTACACTTTACTCAAATAAATAAACGTTACAATATACAGGTGTACCAATTAGAGCTGCCACTATTGGGATTTCGGGAACTATAAGAGATACAATGCCATCTCAGATTTTTGTTTTTCCAAAAATTCTCTTAGGGCACTAGATATTTTCAAATAATTTCTAAACTATTAGTAATCCAAAAAAATGTTCCAAATAAAGAAGTTAGATATTTTTATTGTCAGCAACAAAATTCAGTTTTTCGCCATTATCTATTGTCCTATAAGAATCTATGGAAAAACAAAAGTACATCTGAGATGGTCTTCTGTAGGTGCACAAAAAGTTTCATTTAACCGACATTTTGCCTGTTATAGTTCTCGAGATCCCAATGGTGGTAGCTCTAAATGGGACCTACTGTATATAATGTTGCTCGCAAAGTCGTCCCTAACCTGTCGCTCGCGTGCGACGCACACATCGCACCCTGTGACGGCGCGCCCCTTCACGGGTAAACCCAGCGTTATAGAATAAAGAAGTTGAAACAGTTTTTACCTTCCGTCACCTTTAGATAAGAAAGGTATTGTCTTTGATCAAAAAATTCAATAATGAGTATTTAGTGAATAAGCACGTTTTAGGGTCCATATAATACGATTTTACCATTTTTACGATGATGTATGTATGTATGTATGTATGCATGTGTGTCTGTATGTCTGTGTGTGTGTGTGGTGTGGTGTGTGTGTGTGTGTGCGAGTCCGTGTGTGTGTGACAAAAGTTTCAGATCGTATAACTTCAATACCACGATTCCAAAAATTATATTTTTTTTATTCCTCAACTCGACATCCAGAAGAAAAGTTAATTAGATTTTCGTTATAATAAATCAACAGGAAGTACACTAATTTGAAGATTTCAATAGTTAAATATCATTTATTGACATTTAACGTTATTATGACTTAAAGAATATATTATTCTCTATACGATTTGATTGCATTTTATACTTCATATTCAATAGATATAGAGTTAAGAATTATAAAATTTCATAAATCAGCCAGCTATGCTAACCATGGAAACTGCTAATATATTCAGATATTTCAAATTGACAGATGTCAGTATCAATAAAAATAAATGAATGTAGCAGAGATGAGGATGTGGAGAAGACATGGAAAGATACGATAAGGTATGGAGGAATAAGGAAAATAACTCTAGTGTTACAAGTTTCTAGAAAGATACAAGAGAAACGATTACATTGGTTTGAGCATGTCATGAGGAGAGATGAAGAATATATTGGAAGAAGAATGAATAGCTTAGTAATGGACGGTTTAAGAAACTGAGGCAGACCAAAGATAAGATGGAAGGACTGTATTGCGGCAGATTTGAGAGAAAAGGAACTGAATGAGAACGACACGCAAAACAGAAATGAGTGGAAGAAGGAAATAAAAAATAGCTACCTTTAACGAATGGGAAAAGCTAAAGAAGAAGATGTCAGTACCAAGTGCAATTTGTATAGTTTGTTTATGAAGTAATTTCACGGAAAATTTAGTATCTTTTGCAAGAAAACTTATGTATGGAATTTATACATAATACACAGGCTTGACAGAAGGTATTGTGCTGGAAACATCAGATTTTTAATAGAAAAGCTTGTATTTATGATCGATATAGCGATAATAATAGTAACAATTTCATTTCTAAAAGAAAACAATCAAATTAAATATTTTTAATTCTAATATATTTATAGTTACTCGGTTGCAGTTATAACTTTGTTGAGAAGATTGTTTTCTTTTATTACGCAATTTGTAATAGGGTCCAAACCACAAGGATAAACATAGAAACAGAACTGTTGTCCATGACTGGCAAGCTGCGGAAAATTGAATTCCTGTAGAGAACCCTGGTTATGGCTTGCGTGTGTGCCTCACGGCACGCACCAGAGAAATTGGTTTGCGTTGCGGCCTGCAGTACACAAGACGCGTGCCACGTACTGGACTACTCATACTCATACTGCAGATGTTTACACTGGCACCCTGCTTCCGTTACTCTGGATCCATGTATTTCGCGGTATATTAAAAACAAGTTCATACTTTTTTTACATAAGTACATCTAATTACAATTTATGGGGATGCATTTTGTTAATTTAGAAGAATTCTGAATAAAATATACCTTTAAGGTGAATAATAAAAACCATATCATAGGAGCATAACACGGAGAGTCAGTAATTTAAATATACAGTGTGTTCAAGAAAAAACCTAACTCGGAGCAGGCTATGAATAAAGAAACGTGTGTCCGATAATTATTCAATTCAAAAGTCAAATTTTCGAAATGGATCTTGAAATGTAATTTTAAGGAGAAAAGATAATAAAGAAGGATACAACATATTGACATTCACCATTTTCTAATTTATTTTCATTTCTAAAATAAGATTTCAAGAAGAAAATCTTTGATTTCTTTAGAAAACATTTTCGACAATATCTCGTGTCAAATTGACATTTAATTAAATACTTTTAAATTGATATACGTTTCCTTGTCCATAGCCTACTCCGAGTTAGGATTTTTTTTGAACACATTATACATATAAAGAAGTAATTGTTTTTGACTGATGTGATTTATTGAACAAAAATCAAAACATGGTATTTTTTATTCTATTTTCTTACATTACGTGTAATAAATAATATTTGTTTAATACTTTAATATTTCTAATTTTGAAAAATATATTTGAAGTAACCAACAAATTTGCTTATACTCTATTATCACAAAAACATAAAAAGCTACTATAATAAGTTTGAATGCCACTGCGATCGCATATATTCGTATATTTATAAGAACATTTTGGTTTAAAACAATATAAAGAATATGTAAGTCAGCTATTAATATCTTATTGTAGAGCATTCCGTATATACTAGTCGTTATCTAATATTTTTTTACAATGTAATATGAAAAGCTGTTACATAGATTTGGGTTGTAATCAAAGTAGAATATATTAGCGCAACGGCTACTACGGTACTTGTGACCTTGAACTTTATACTTCATACATTTAGTATATACTTGGTTTTAATGGAATGTTGCGTAAGGCCCAAGTACAGCAATCTACGTAATTAGATGAATCATACAGGTATGCACTGGCCCATACTTCTATAAATACGACAGGGTATACGTACTATTTTAGAGTAGAATAACCACAAGATCATTTTTTGTTCACCTGCTTTCTAATGATGAAAATATATATTCTAACTGAACTTTGCTAACATGCAATACTTACTTGCGGAATTCGCTCACTTTACCGTGAAAATTTAATAGAGAAGATAAACGTGGTAATTAGTTTTCGGTTTTGTAACTCTGGCATACTTACGATGAGGTAGCGTTACTTAACGCTTCGCGATCAATAAACTAGTTTCCTTGGATTATACAAAATAAAGGAAAACCGCATACATTTGTTACTAAATGTAATTTATTGTTCGTGTTAGTATTAATCACCACGAGAGTAGATTGCTAATGATTAGTTCTTTCATTGATTTACCTACTTTGTAGAATGCCAAAAGATTTTAGATATGTATGTGTTTTAAAATAAGATTGTTACTTGTTACAGAAGTTTTTTTAAAATTAAATATATCGCTATTTAGACATTTACATATTCAAGTAAAATTAAATGAACATTTCCAGTACATAACTTGCCTACTTTACCTCTAGTTGCAATAAGTACTTTTTAAATAATATTTTAAAAATAAATTCTCCTTTCGTAATCCCTAGATTCAAACATACGCTTACTTACTTGTATTGGAGAAGCACATCTTTTGCACATGTTTTGACAAACAAATACGTACTTAGTTTTGTTTCAAAATATTGTTACGAATGCGGTTCTGTCTTCTATGGAGGGTACGAGACAATAGGCGGTCGGGCACGGTGTGGTGGTATTGTGGTCAGCACAATACCTTCCGTCAATCCTGTGTATTATGTATAAATCCCATACATAAATTTTCTTGCAAAATATTTTAATTATCAGTAATATTATTTCATAAACAAACTATGCAAATTGCACTTGACACTGACATCTGCTTCATCTTCTTCTTCTTCAGCCTTTCCCATTCGTTAGGCAGTCGCTATTTTTTATTTTCTTCTTCCACTCATTTTTTGTGTGTCGTTCTCATTCAGCTCCTTTTCTCTCAAGTCTTCCGCAATAAAGTCCTTCCATCTTATCTTTCGTCTTCCTAAGTTTCTTCAACTTTCTATTACTAAGCTATTCATTCTTCTTCCAATATATTCTTCATCTCTCCTCATGACATGTTCAAATCAATGTAATCGTCCCTTTTGTATTTTGCTAGAAACTTTTAACACTAGAGTTATTTCCCTTATTCTTTCATTCGTTACCATACCTTTCCGTGTTTTCCCTAATATCTTTCTCCTCATCCTCATTTCTGCCACATTCATTTACTTTTCATTGATACTGACACCTGTCGATTTGAATTATCTGAATATATTAGCAGTTTCCATGGTTAGCATAGCTGGCTGATTTATGAAATTTAATATCTTTACAATACTTTAACTCTATATCTATAGAACATTAAGTATAAACTGCAATCAAATTGTATAGAGAATAATATATTCTTTATGTTATAATAACGTGTTACGGTTTAAAATTGGCATTGTGACATTTTGCCCTATATTTATACGTACCTTCCGATCGTCTAAATCTAGTTTCCCTTGTCGTATTGTTACTATTACTCTGTTCAGCATTCGTGTATCTTTGTATTTTTATAGTGCTTCGTCCAATGAATTCTTTCTGCTGCTTCTCGTCTCCGTTTTTCTTTTTTTTCTGGGTTGTAATTATACTTCAAGCGTTAGTGTAGCGTAGTGTTATTTATGTAAAATTTGTTTTATTTCGAATTAGTGACTTACTTTATTCCTATTCTGACTATTTCCGCCCTATTCTATTTTGTTTAGTGGAACTTCAATGTATTATTCTTTGGCGATCATACGAGGTTAAATTATTGTTTACTTGTTTGACATGTTACTATTTGTCGAGTTGACCAGTGGCGTGGAGGTTCGTTTTTTTTTCTTCACTGCATTTCTTCTTTTTATTTTGTTGTATTAAGCGCCCTCTTGTTCCGGCAAAACTTTGGGGTGCCGGAAAAAGTTTTCAACCCGAGGGACACGCGGTGAGGACCGCACGTACTTTTTTTAACAGCGTATTTGGGCACATGGCTGCTATTCGACATAGATTTTTGGTATAGTTTTTTTTGTGTGTTGACGTAAAGTTAGAGTGCTCGATTGTTGTCGTTTAGAGCCAATACCTGTTGGTTTCGCTATTGTGCGGATTTTGACAACGTCGGGGTGCCTTTGTTGACTGTCCAGTTTTGGTGTTTTTCGGTGGTGTTGCGTGTGTAATCACGAGCACTGCATTTGGTTCCTGGATGTCATATCGCCATGGGCGGATTTGGGCCACTCTACCGTGACGTCATTCATTGTTGGGACATCTACCACCTGGGGTTCTATCCGTCGATATCGCGTGACTCTGTAGCCCTACTGCACTGTACGTGCTTCGTCAGATAAGTTCTGTATTCTGTTTTTAACATCGTCTAGTTGTGCTTATTGTTGCGAGGAAGACCTAGAGTACATTCTAAATTTAGTGTGGCCTTGGAGGACTGTTAGTAATATCCTCACTGTTAAGTTTAGTTGACGCCTCCTTATTGTTGTTTTAGTAATATCACTGTTTTGTATCACTTAGAATTTACTGAAGTTTTGTAGAGCGTCATTTATGGTTGAGTATTTTAGAGTTTAACTATCAATTGGAGCCCTCAGCTCAAGTTCTTTTTAATGTTTTATTTAACTGTAGTACCCATTGTAGTAACTTGTAATCTCGCGACATCTACCGCGTCAACTGGCATGTTTGCCCACTTTATGAAATGGATCTACTTCGCACTGTTGTAGCTGTATTATTGGTAGTCGAAACTGGGTTATGAGTTCAGGGTGTTACATTACCTTATACTTGAATTAATTATTCAATTCTACATTTCTGTACAATTCATAATTTCTTTTCAACTTTGTTCGTGCCTTCAGCACGTTTTAGCCTGCTTTTATTAAACTCTGTTTTACAAAATAATTAATTTCTTTTTGTAAACAACCCTTAGTCGTTTACAGGGACACACTGAATTACGGTAGGTACCATCACCTTTATATATCGTTGCCACAGTCCTTTTCGTAATTCTCCGGTTAAGAATTACGTGGCGCCCATTCAACCCCTTTCGGGGATTGTTCACTTAATTTCGACCCGCTCCCGTGTCCACTGCTTAAAAACTGGCGGCCTCACACCAAACCAGCTAGGGTGCGTAAGTGCATTCCAATCGCTCACGCAGCGGTTTGGCACGTCACAAACGTTAAATCTAATCACCTGTTTCTCTGGATGTAAACTTGAGGAGTATGAAAAAATTATAATTTTTGGAATTGTGGTATTCAAGTTATGCGAACCGAAAGTTTCGTCAGACACACACAGGCACACATACACACACACGGACACACATACATACATACATACATACATACATACATACATACATACATACATACAGACAGACAGACATCATCGTCAAAATAGTTAAATCGTATTATATGGACATGCTAAAACTCATCGTTGAATTTTTTGACCAAAGACAATACCTTCCTTCCCTAAAGGTGACGGAAGGTAAAAAATAGAGCTGTCAAATTTTGTCAATAAAATAAAATAAACACTATAAATCTGATTTATTTAATTCTAAATAAACCAACCCAAGAAAAAATATTTCATAAAAAAACTATGCAAATTGCACTTGACACCAACATGTTCTTCTTCTTTAGCTTTTCCCATTCGTTAGGGGTCGCTATTTTTTATTTTCTTCTTCCACTCATTTCTATTTTGTTCTATTTCAGTTCCTTTTTTTCTCAAGTCTTCCGAAATACAGTCCTTCCATCTTAACTGATGTCTTACTCTTTTTCTTCAGCCTTCTATTATTAAGCTATTCATTCTTCTTCCAATATAATCTTCATCTGTCCTCATGACATGCTCAAACCAACGTAATCGTCTCTCTTGTATCTTTCTAGAAACTTGTAACACTAGAGTTATTTTCCTTATTCGTCCATTCCTAATCGTATCTTTCCATGTCTTCTCTAACAACTATCTCAACATCCTCATCTCTGCTACATTCATTTATTTTCATTGATACTGACATCTGTCAATTTGAAATATCTGAATATATTAGCAGTTTCCATGGTTAGCATAGCTGGCTGATTTATGAAATTTTATAATTCTTAACTCTATATCTATTGAATATGAAGTATAAAATGTAATAAAATCGTATGGAGAATAATATATCCATTAAGTTATAATAACGTTGAAGGTCAGTAAATGATATTTAACTGTTAAAATCTTCAAATAAGGGTACTTCCAGTTGAACAATTGTAACCAAAATCTAATCAGTAGCCTGTCCCTAAAGATAAACATGAATTACGAAGTTTTTTTTTGGGTTTGTGCACATATTACCAAAGATTTGTTCCCGGATTTTTCTACCATCGCTAAACCTTGACATAAACTAACAGAAGCTGGCATGAAGTATGATTGGAATGAAGACTGTGAAGAGGTCTTTCTGAATCTAAAAACCACTTTCCAGTTCCCCGGTGCTCAGTTACTCAAATTTGGATGGTCTGTTTATAATTGACACGGATGACAGCAATGTTGAAATAGGAGGCATCCTATTCCAAGTACAAGATAGAGAAGAACGTGTCATCGGGTAGGTACTTTAACAAGATACTGTCAAAACCCGAAAGGAACTACTGCGTGACTTGTCGAGAGTGGTTAATAGCCCTAAAGACGTTGTAACACTTCCACAAATATTTCATTGGGCGTAAATTCTTGCTGAGAACAGACCACGCTGCTCTAAATTGGTTGAGAAACTTCCAAAACCCAGAAGGACAAATGGCTCGTTGGATGGAGCGCTTTAAACAACATAACTTTGAGATTGAACATCGTCGCAGCACAATACACGTTAACGCCGACGCTCTGCCAAGAAAACCCTGTCCCGAAGACTGCAATCATTGTCGACGAGTGGAAGGAAAAGAGGAGACTTACCTAGTAGCAAGAACAATTGTGGAAATAGAAGGGTGCACTAACGATGAGCTGCGAGTTGCTCAAGAAGTGGATACTGGCATCTCGAGTGTGGTTCAATGGAAATTAAGCGACCAAAGACCCACGTGGGAAATCTGGATGGTACCCACACGACAAAACAATTAATACTGCCCAGGTCAAGGAGAGCTGAAGCTCTGCGTGAGACGCATGATGGTGCATCGGGTGGACATCCTGGTGTTAAGCGAACTATCGAGAATGTTCGGACTAGGTTCTATGGGGTGAACTGGCAAGAAGATGTCAAAAGTTGGTGCTCCTATGAGGCAGTATAGCGTAGGGGCGCCGTGGGAAAGAATAGCCACGGTCGTTGCAGGGCCATTCACTGAAACCGATAAGGGCAATAAATATATCTTGGTGGTCATAGACTATTTTAGCAAATATGTCGAAGCCTATGCCTTACCAACTCAGGAAGCAACGACAGTAATCGAAGCTCTAACAAATAACTGGGTATGCCGTTAGAGCTTCACTCAGACCAAGGCAGAAACTTTGAAAGCAAACTTTTCCGAGATGTTTGCGAAACCCTTGGCATCCGCAAAACCAGAACAACTCCTCTACACCCAAAATCAGATGAACTGGTAGAGTGTATGAATCGTACCATGGAAAGACATCTAATCAAGGTTGTGGAACACCATCAGAGAAATTGGGACTCGCATTTATCCTTGTTTTGCCTGGATTACAATTCCTCACCATATGAAAACACCGGTATATCACCAAACAAGATTATCTATGGCAGAGAAGTGAAGCTTGCGATAGATTTATTATACGGCACTAAACGCGAAGGAGCCGAAGCAGGGAAAGTAAGCATAAAAGTTGCGGCAGAAAATGGAATCCGTGAACGAAGTAGTTCGTCTTCGAGTCAGCGCGGCTAGTGATAAGATGAAAAACCACTACGATATCAAAGCAGAACCTAGTGGTTTTTACTAAAAGACTACTCACCAAAGCTACAGTAGAATTGGGAAGGACTTTATGAAGTAATCAAAAGAATCAACGACGTAGTCTATAGGATTCAGAAACCACCACGTGGTAAATTGATGATCGTTCACAGAAACCGACTAGCCTCCTTTCACGGAAATCACAATGATGAGGAATTGCGAATCCAATGAATAACACCTAACATTTACCAAGATTTTGAGGACTTCATGACTAAGGCTTGCAGTGGAAAGAAATTTCGATATGGGATTACCACGGAAAAAGAGAGCGACTTGTTTAAAATGCCGACAGATCCATGCCCATGTTCATTGTGTCGCCGCGGATTTGACCATGAGCCGAGGAATTATGGCGGAGTTTAAGAAAAGGTTTGGGCAGATGAATGAAATACGAAGGCAGGCCCCAGAAGTAAATAAAGTGTTAATACTTCGGAATAGGAAACAGCAGTTATACTATCTGATATCTAAGAAAAAGCACTTCTACAAATCAACCTATAAAACCGTGCGGATCACTGTCAGTGAATTAAGGAAGTTAACCGAAGCACATAGCATCAGTAAGTTGGCATTGGCTTTGGTCTCGATCAATTGCACTGAAGAGTGGTGAGAAACATGATCTAACTGATATTCAACGGTACAGAAGTTAGAATAAGTATATGTTGTCTCCGCAACAATCGGAAACTTCTACTACAATAGTGAGTGCAATAAAGGTGAGGATTGTAGGTTCCGACACGAACCAGCTGCTCGTGGATCTGCAGAATTGTGCGAAAATTGGATCAGAAGACAGTGCCCATTGTTCATTCAAACTTATTCGTACTCTATACCGACAAGGAATATATGATAGCTGATATTTTATTCATTTTTTCACTATTATGTACATAAAGAATGGAAACAGTGCGCTAACTCCTAAATATTAATTTTTTGTCAATGGAAATTTTTTATTCTTTCTTGAAAAATTAATCTATTTTTGACAACAAATTTTCTACAAGAATAAGTAAAATTTTGATATAATAGTGAGTCAGCGGCCTGTACAGAACCTTTATTTATAAATATACCAAATTTTAAGCATGTACGTTCATTCTTGGTGCTGTAGTTTGTTCCAGAAAATAATTGAATTTCGATCACACATTGCCTACTTACAGGCGTAAAATGACAAGATTTTCATAGTGGGCGGAGCTAAATGTTTATGTTGAAACTATTATTATCGTAGCTGTACACTCCGTGTACAAGGGATAATATTATTAATAGATACAGACAGACCGAATTGACAGAAAAATACTTCACAAGTATTAGTCATTGCTTTGTATAAAGTTGATGGTTAAAGAAAAGAGCCGAATTCGATCCATTGTTGTTAAATTTGTTTTGTTGTGGTATTTTCGTATCTTGTTTTTGTTACTTATTTTGTTTCATGGTTTTTTTTTTGTTTTGTTGTTATATTTATTGTTGTTGCTATTTTACATTGGATTCAGTTTTATACCAGGTACCTAAGTTAAATTTTACAATTCTGGAATTCTGAATATTTGTACTAGTAAATATTGTAATTATTAATTCGGTACTACCGAGACAAAAGGTCATAAGTCGATTTTTTCAATTATTGCGTTTGGATTAAATTTAGTACCTAAAACGTATAAGTAGACCCTTTTAACCGTATTTACGCATGCCCATAAACTTCCACGATAAACTTATAGCCTTGCTTTCAGATAAAATTATATACGTTGGGACGAATTTAATCCAAACGCAATAATTAAAAGATATTAAGTCCCGGCGGTACAGTACTGAATTGTAACATGAGTATTTTATAAAAAATATGCAGGAATTTGGGTTCACATATTTAATTGAAAATAATATATATAGACGTTTCGGGTGTAAAACCCACCTATCATCAGCTGAATAAAATTAAAAATTCACATAAGTACAATTTTAACATTAAAATAATTGTTCACTTATCATTTACAAAATCGTTAAACAATTTACATTGTGAAGTAATTATTTTGAAACATAATTACAAGTCGTATTTTATAATACAGCAAGGTTGTAAAACCAAAAAAAAAAATTAAACAGCACCATTTTGCGGCGACTGCCGAACAGGCAATGAAATTAAAATTGCAACTAATGCAAGTACAACCTGTACAGACAGACACAGCTGACAGAATATTCAAATATTACTAATTGACTGATGTCAATGTCAAATAAAATTTATATAATATCTATAACAGATTATAGCTATAAGCCAATTCAGCAGATGTTATAAATATAATGCTATAGATACATACATATGTTTTTATTTCCTACTTCTCATTTTAAGAAACATACTGTTCTTTTTAGGAGTAGTTCAGTACAGATCGAGGTAAGATCAGTTCATTTCTTCCCTAAAATGAAAACGCCCAGAGAATAGTTTACAAAAAATTTCTGTGTGGAATTTGTACAAAATATGTACAATTGACGGAAGGACATATCAGATTTTTTATGTTGCATTGAAAATTATTAATTGAAATAAAAATATTGCAAAAGTTTTTCAAAATAAAGTTGTTACACCTATTTTTAATTTTTTCAAAAATTAAAATAAATTTTATAACTAACATGCGGTTGCGTATTTCTAAAAATAATGTGTCAGTAAAATACACTTGAGCTGAATCACAACAATAATTGTCCTAAGAGTTACACATTTTTCAAAGACAACAGTATTTCCAAATCATTTAATTCCGTTGAGATTGAAATATAAATTATTAATACACGTTGTGTAGTGGGGTGGAAGGGGTAGTAACCAATCATTGTAGAGCACCTTATTGATGCTACGCCGTCCCACCGGCTACCGGCCACCGAATGTTGTTTCTCCTCAGTAACTAAAAGTCCGAATAGCCTCTTAAGGGGGGGACAGTGTTACGAGTACGGTTCTGCATTGTAATGGTGGGTACGAGAAAATAGGCGATCGGGTACGATGAGGTTTTATTGCTAATGTAAAAAAATAGAGCTGTCAAGTTCTGTCAATAAAATAAAATAAACACTTTAAATCTGCTTTATTTAATTCTAAATAAACCAATCCCACAAAAAAACAATAAAAAACACAATTACAATATATTATTGTTTGTTTTTTAATTTAAACAAATGTTTTCAAGAATTATTGTCTTATAAATAATTACTACTAGAACACAAATCTTTAATGGCTACAATACCAGTGGCGGACTAAAGCTAGGGGTGCCATGAACAGATAATGTGCCTACTATATGTGGGTTTGCCCAATTTTTATATAATATTAACAATTTTTTTTTTAAATATTACTGACTAAAATATTAAATTAAATGCGGCAAATTTCTCGACTGTGGTATAGATTAGGTGTTAACAATTATTAATTAAAATTGTAATACAATAATACGTTATTCCAGCTCAATCGAATTACAAAAATTAAGCGAAAGTATATAGTACTTATATGCTTAATATCAAATATTAATAAAGAAATAAAATGATACACACGCATATGAATATATTTTGATTGTCGACCGAAAGACAGCATATAAATATGTAACGAATAGCATCTTAGGAGGAGGCACGGACTACTAATGGCAGTAAAGAGTTTCAAATAATGGAGGAGTGCCTAACACTGCAATACTGCATTCTGGCATTACACTAAATAATTTAAATCCATTTGCTATCACTAAAAACAAACAATGTAGACATATACACTTATAGAGTGTCATATTATTAATTTATTTTTATAAATATAATTACAAATAGAATATGCTTTAAGAACATTTAGGTCCACGAAAAAGCAGTTTGATATTAAAACATATTCCTGACGTCACATCTATTTTTTAAAACTTTCGGAGACCATAATTCACTTATGAATAGGATATTTTCAGCGGATTGTCCCCAATAGTCTTAGTTTTACTTATACTTTCAGGTGAAAATTGAAAAGAAATGGTGATATCTCTCATTCAAATTTATTTATGCAAATAAAAAAAAAAGTTAATTAAGAGAAAAACAAAAATAGGGGGCTTGTATAATGTTCCGTCCCGGGTGCTAACTGTTTTTAGTCCACCGCTATGAAATACTTATAAATCTTTAACTCCTACACTCAAAATTATCTCCAGTTTCAAAATGCCAATGGATTAGAAATAAAGTATTTAAATAAATTAGGATCTATGTACTTCAATCAAGTATTATTTGATTTATTTATGTGATATATAAACATGTTTCAGCTTTTAATGTGGTTGAAATATAAAAATGTTCCGATTTTGGTAACCATTTTAATTAATTTGTGATTTTCTACACTAGATCTGTCTAATGCACAACTACGCTAATAGAAACAATGCCATTTCTAAAGAAATACTGGTTTATTTTTGTATTATATTATAGGTATCGAAAGCAAATTACGATATATGTATGTATTTTCAGTATGATTAATAATTTTACATTAAAATAAACAAAGCGCAATCGCAATTGTTTTTTATTTGTCAAATTTATTTTATTTGTAAAAAATAAATATTAATAATAATTAAATTCAGTTCAATTTTTATGTGTAATTTATATTTATATGTTTTACCTCCCACTACCCTTGGTAAGGGATCGTGCTAAAAATCGCATATCGAGATTTTGGCAAATGACCACGTTTTAAGGTCCTTAGAATCCATTTTTAACATTTTCACGATGATGTCTGTGTGTCTATGTGTATGTGTGTATGTGTGGATCCTCTTTACGCTGTAACTCAAATACTATCGTTCAGAAAATTTTGAAATCTTATATTTCTACCTCATTCTAATACTTACTTGAAGCTCAAAATAGTTTTTCTTTCAAAACTACCTTCAAATATTATTTTTTCGCAATTTGTTATTATAAAAATTAAAGATTTTTCTATTTTCTACAGGTTTGCATTAATACTTTTTTGTATATATTTTATGGATAAATTTATAAAGAAATTACTATAAAAATTATATCTCCAAACTTATGCTATAAACACAACTCCATGGTTACACATTTCAGCACAAATGTTTGTAACTGACAGATAAATGTCACTGTCCAAAAAATAATGATTTGAAATTAATAACAGTAACGTTTTAAAAAGAAAATTGAAAATAGAACAATAGTTATATGGAAAGGAACTTAATATACATAATTTCAAATTAATAATAATAATTTTTTAAAACGAAAATTGTAAAGAGATCAATAGTTATATGGATAGAAATTTAATATACATAATTTCTAGCATTAGTAAATATGCATATATGTGTAGCGACATCAAATTATCCTAATCGTCATAGGCTATTGTTACTCTTTTTTCCCGAGGTTACTTGGCGACAAAGCAAAATAAACATTCATTCATATTCTGTTATTCGATGTGTTAACGTCAAAATTAAATCATTCCAATAAATATAAATAAAACCTATACAAATATTTTATACATTTTGATAATCCCAAAGTCTATTTTGCAATTGCTTAACGGCCACCACCGTTATAGCTTCGTTTCAATAATTGAGACTATTTATACAATTTAATTATCCCCACATTTATTTTACATATAGTGTAACGGCGACCAACCGTTACATATGTATTTAAATAAAAAATAAATAAATATATCATCACGGCATATTACCCATTGCTGGGTGTGCTACTCTGCTTTGTAGACAGATTTCGGTAATGATAGTGATATATTCGTATCGTGTGGGCGTTTACCAAGCGTCGCTGCATTGCAGGCGTGGAGAGTGCAACACAGGGAACAATTTTGAGCCATTTAATATTCGAAATATTTATCGTTGATCGGGATCGAATCGGGTTCCCCAGATTCGCAAGCAGATATCAGGCACGCGACAACGTGACCCCATAGGTATGTATTTAAATTAATAAAAATTAAATGGCGGGAGGTATTGTGTTGGTCACATCAGATTTTTTATTAATACCTACATATGTTCTTTTAACTGTTCGCCTTATAGCTTACACTTATTACAAATCTATTAATAAATGTAATAATGAAAAACAATATACCTACATATTGACTAGGTCCATTAAGGTAATTCACAAGTAAATATGAGTGAGTGATGAGAAAAATATTTTTAATTTAAAAAATTGTTTATTCCCTGCACATTCGTGCATAAGGGAAATAAATGTCTCATCCCCTTTGATGCGTCGGCGTAGCGAATTACTTCCTCACCCTCGTGAAGTTATTACGTTCAATTGTATATGTAAACAAGCGCTTAGGGTAAGTTTACTTATGGGGTTTCCTGCTCTCCAATCGTTCAATCAAATTAAAAATTACGATGGGGGATTCAAAGTTGAGGGATTTGTTTTCATTTAAAATTTATCTACTTTAATCTGATTTCGTTCTTGCTTTACGAATAATATGAAATAATTATTTATGTTATAACTTTTATTCTCGTGTGGCTAACTACAAATTTTAATTAGAATTTATAATATTTTATCTCACAACTAATTTAGTTTATTTTATAATATTTGTTTTTATTTTCGAATCTTAATGAAAATAGAACAACGAATTTTGAAATATAATTAATAAATTTTTAAGTTTTAAGTGTAAAATGGAAACTAATTAATAAGGTACGTAATAATAGAAACTGAAGACTTATTTTAAATGCCTACAGGAAAATGAAGATTTGGAATCTTACCAAAAACTGTATGATCATAGTTTTGAAAATAATAAATAATTATTAATAAATTATACGTCTCCCTTTATATTTCATATTTTAATAATTAATAAATTATTTTATTAATAAATTTTATTTTATTAATAATAGAGTCGTGTTAAGTTAATGATAGAGATAATTATTCGCCAATTAACACAATTAGTTTTTTTTTTAAATTTATTTAGTGTTGAAATAGAAATTTCTTTTAACATTTTTTTTTCGTATACAAAACTAACTATAGTTGTATTTGTATATAATAATTATTCAAAGAAATACTAAATGAACTTTATTTATAATTTTGTTATTTATCGTTTTTTATTGCCCGTAATGTATTTGAAGTACAACTTTGTTCCACATCAGCAATCTCTTCTATTTTTGAATAGTAATAGTCCAGACAGTTATTTCGATATTAGATATCAGAGTAATTGCCTTTATATAAGTATGGACTGTAAATATCTATATATATGTCAGCTCGGCAGGCCTTGCAGGCCCTGGGCTTGGTGTACAACTTCTTTCCACTATCTTCTGTTTCTTGCTTTGAGTTTCCACCTTGTAATTCCTAATTTTTTTAGATCATTCTCGACTTCGTCCAGCCATCTCTTCTTCGGTCTGCCTCTCTTCTTCTTTCCTTCTTGTTTTCTATTTATGATCTTCTTTGGTACCCTTTCTTCTGATAAACGTTCCACGTGTCCCACCCAACGTATCCTTTGCATTTTTATTCGGGTCGTAATATTTGGTTCCCCATATATCTCTTCTATTTCTTTATTTGATCTTCTTCTCCACTGGTCTCCTTCCTTCACGCCTCCGTATATTCGCCTTAGCAACTTTCTCTCCCATACCTCTAATATTTGTTCTTCCTGTTTCGTTAATACCCATGTTTCGCTTCCGTATGTTGCAGTTGGTCTCAATACCGTATTGTATATTTGTCTTTTTAGGTTCCCTGATATGTCTTTGTTTGTCAATAGTTTATGTAGTGATCCCGCTACTTTATTCGCTCTTGCCAGTCTTTCTTGGATTTCCTCAGTCATATTACATTTTTCGGTGACTTTTGTGCCCAGGTATGTAAAGTTTTGTACTCTTTCGAACCGAAGTTCTTGTCCTTGTTCAGTGTTGAGCACTATTTCCTCTGTGTAGTTAGACGTTTTCCCTATCATCATGTATTTTGTTTTTTCTATATTTATGTTAAGTCCCATTCTTCCGGCTTCTTCGATTAGACGTCTGGTTATTCTTTTTAAATCTTCTTTTGTTCGGGTTATCAGAGTAACATCATCCGCAAAAGCCAGGCATTGGTGTCTTCGATCATATATCATCCCCTGCCTGTTAATTTCGCTTCTCCTTATGATTACTTCTAATGCCAGGTTGAATAGCGTTGTCGATAAGGGATCTCCTTGTCTAAGGCCTGTTCTCACGCTGAACGGATTTGATTTTCATCCGTTGACTTTGACTTTACTTCTTGTGTTTCGTAAGGTACTTTTTATCATTCGTATGAGTTTCCTTGGAATCTGAAGTTCTTCCATTGCCTTTAATAATTCATTCCTATTCACTGAATCATATGCCTGCTTAAAATCTATAAACAGTATATGCATATTTAGGCCTTTCTCATAGTGTACTGCTTGAAGTTCTTTCAGGATAAAAATCTGATCTGTGGTCGATCTATTCCTTCTGAAACCCGCCTGATATTCTCCTAAGGTGGCTTCCATTTTTCCTCTAATTTTGTTGTTAAGCCAGGTTGCCATTACTTTATAAACTACATCTAATAGCGCTATTCCTCGGTAGTTCTCGCATTTGGTTTTTTCTCCTTTTTTATAAATAGGGCAAAGCACTGCTTCTTTCCAGGCTTCTGGCATACATTCTTCTCTCCAGATATCTACCACTAGTCCATATATTTCTCGCATTAGTTCTTCTCCGCCGTATTTGATTAGTTCAATGGCTATTTCATTGTCCCCTGGGCTTTTGTTGTTCTTCATATTCTTTATTATATCTTCTATTTCTTTTATTTCTGGTTCTGGTACATTTTCGCTTTCATTTCCGTGATCTTCGTAAGTGTCAGTGTCTTGGTTTAATTCGTTAGTATTCAATAGCTCATCAAAGTATTCTACCCATCTGTTTGTCCTTGCTTCTTCGTCTCCTATGAGGTTTCCATCTTTGTCCTGACAGTATAAAACTTTTGGTGTATACCCTTTCTTTTCTTGTTTAACTTTCTGGTAGAAGTTTCTCAGATCTCTTTTGCTATAATTTTCTTGCATCTCTGAAATTTTTTCTCTTAGCATGTTTCGTTTTTTTTGTCCTACATATTTTCTTGTAATTCCTTCTGTGTTCTTGATAAATGGATTTGTCTTTTTGGGTTCCTCTCGTAATGTACTTTATTCTGGCTTTTCTTCCTTCCTCTACGGCTTGTCTGCAATCTTCGTCAAACCAGTCGTTCCTTGTTTTGTTTGTTATCTTTAATCCTAGTGTTTCTTCTGCTGCTGTCTTTATGTTTTTTTGTATTGTCGTCCACCTTTTTGCTATTGTGTTTGTGTGTTCGCTTGTTTGTGAAAGCTTCTCTATCATTTCTGTGTACTTATTTGCTGAATGTTCTATTTTTAGTTTTTCAATGTTAAATCCTTGTTGTAGGTACTTGTACTTCTTTACTGTGGGCTTTTCTTCTCTTAGTTCTGCTCTCACTAGAATGTGATCTGAGTTTGCCTCTGCTCCTCTATAACTTCTTACGTTTGTAATCAGCTTTGAATGTTTCTTCTCGATCAGCACATGGTCTAGTTGATTTACTGTTTTTCCATCTGGGTGTCTCCAAGTAACTTTGGGTATCTCCTTGTGCTTAAAGTAAGTGCTTTTGATTACTAGATCGTTTTGTGCTGCGAATTCTATTAGAAATTCTCCGTTTTCTGTGGTCTTCTCATGTTTACTTTCTTTCCCTATAGTTGGCCTATACCTCTCTTCCTTCCCAACCTTTGCATTTGCATCCCCGATAACTATTTTTATATCATATTTCGGCAGCCCCTGGTAAATTCGTTCTAGTTTGTCGTAGTATTCTGCTTTTTCCTCTAAGCATTTGTCCTCCGAGGGTGCATGGACGTTAATGATACTGAGCTTTCTGTATCTTGTTCTGATTCGTATCTAGCACATTCGATCAGATATAGGTTTGAACTCCATCACTGCTCCTTTCAAGGTTTTGTTTATTAGGAACCCTGTTCCGAACATTCTGTTTTCTCCGCCACTACTAAAGAAAACGTAGTCTTCAACTTCTATAATGCTATTTCCCTTTTGTTTTGTCTCTTGCAGTGCTATTATTTCTACTCTGTACCTTCTCATCTCAAGTACTACCTGTTTCAACGCTCCTTCACTAAAAGTTCCTCTCACGTTCCATGTGGCTACTCTTATTATATTTCTCTGATTTTGTACAGCATTATTCCTGTTCGTCGCCTTTAACATTGCCTGATTCGTTTCGTTCATCAATGGGTTCTGCGTTTTGTTGGTTATACTGTTGAGTTTTTTGGTTCGTTCTTCTTTCTGTTTAGCTTGTTTTCCCTATTGTTCCATTCCCACATTTCGCCTTCTATAATTAGTTTTTTGTATCCAATCTTAATCCTTTTTCCTTTTTGTTTTTCTTCACGCGCTATCGACCTAATCTTCGTTTGAATTTCTCTTTCTTCTTTCGTATAATCGTCTTCGATATATATATTTCCGTGCCTCTCAGCTTGCTTTTATGTACCATTATTTCCTTTTTGTGCTCCCAGGTTGAAAGCTTTAAGATTGTCATATGTTTGTTTGGAATGGTTTCTATTTTCTTAACCTGTTCTACTTTTACTTTTATGTTCATTTTTCTTTCTATAAATTCTTCTACTCTTTTAGTCTTATCAGGGTCTTGGAAGTCTACTCCTTTTATTACTATGTTATTTTTCCTATCCTGCTTTTCTATTTGTTCGATTTTCCTTTGCATGGTGTCTATTCTTTGTTTAAGATCTTAGTTTTCTGCTTTAAGATGTTCTATTTCTTTTCTATAACTCTTTTGTTCGTTCCTTATTTCAGTTATTTCTCCCATCAAGCTCTTAAACATTTTTCTAATTTCGTCCATATCTTCAGATTTATTTGCTTCATTGTTTTTTGGTGGTGTTCTAACAGTCCTCTTGGTTTTTACCTCTCGCTAAGAGAGGTATTGGATTCATGCTAAAAATCGCATATCCAGATTTTATTGAATAAGCACGTTTTAAGGTCCCTACAATCCGATTTTAACATTTTTACGATGATGTCTGTGTGTGTGTGTGTGTGTGTGTGTGTGTGTGTGTGGATGTATGTGTGTGTGTGTGTATGTATGTAGGATGTTGGAAGGACGATTACTCAAAAACTATAAGACTTTAAATTTGTTTAACTACGTATTTCCCAATCGGACATTCATGAGAAGATCTGAAAAGGTTTTGGTAACAATTGAACAACCGGAAGTAGAAGATTCTTGAAAAAAAATCTTCTAAATAATATTTTTTGAAATTTTTTTGATAATATTAAAGAAAAATAAATTTTCTTTCTGATACATTTAAATATTTTATAATATATTCTATAGATTTAGAGATAAAAGAAATATAATATGTAAAATAATCTGTTATAATAAATTTTACAGCCGAAAGAATGGCCATGGAAAATAGTTGAAAATTTAATTTTTTTGTAACTGACAGATAAATGTCAGTGTCAGAAATCCGAAGACATTACTGAAGAGTTTTTCTGGGAAGTACATACATTATATTATTTCTTAATGTATTAATAGAATTGGAAACATTTCGAAAAATTAGAAGAGGACAAAATTTCTTCATCAAAAATGAATTTAAAATTAAACAATCTAAATATATATGGAATAGATATTTGCGTAAGTAGAATTTTTGGTGTAGAGTATACAAGAAATGTTAAATACAATAGGGAGCGAGCAGTCATATGATTTTGTTGGCCTTGACAAGCAGATATGGAGGCCCATGTCAGAATGATAGCTAGTAATTATGTATAAATTTCTCATTCTAAATTTAGTGATTTTCCAATTCCATGTGGAGCAGAATTAAATGTTAAATATCTAAGGCATACAAGTAAATTTTAAACTCCTGGTGATAAATTGACGTAAATTTAGAAAATCTTAAAAATTTTAATGAAAAATTCTAACATTTGACATCTATGTACATAATTACTAATTATCATTGTGAAACGGGCCCACACATCTGCTTGTGAAGCCCAAAAATGTAACATTACTGTTCGCGCCCTATACTTATGTAACCAAAAAAAGGAAGTGGCGAGAGGTATTGTGCTGGCCACAACAGATTTTTATTTTAAATAATATCTATACTGTTACTAATAATTCGTGGACAATGTTGAAAATGCTAAGTTATTTAGAAGAAGTGGCAACACTGCACGACAAGAGACAGTATGGAGAAGGAAAAAATTGAGCATCAGTCTATAATTATTTGACGGCAACTATACCACGTATTAGAGGGTATAAGCAATTGAAAACTCGAAGGACAAAACTTTATTTTTACATAATATGTTAGCAAGAAGGAATTTATTTGCAAGAACAATGCTTTGCGTAGGACAGTAGATGAAAACCTGTATTCATCGTTAAAGAAATAGCATGCACACGAATGGAAACAACGAAATGTCTCTAATAACAATGTACGAAAAACAAATAAGCACTTGACAGAGTAGAATAGGAGGTAGAAGTTAGGAATAGAGACAAATATATATATATATATATATATATATATATATATATATATATATATATATATATATAAATTAGATAATATTTAGAAAAGAAGCAACACAGTATAAAACATATTTAAATAATGAATTAAAATTATGATTATAATAGATTGTAAGTATATACGAGTACGAGTAGCGCATGTGTATGTATCTATATAGACTTATGTGTTTGATTGTTTATTTTCATTGTATTTGTTATATATACATGTTATTGTATGAGTGTATGTGGCCTATGTATGAGTAAGTGGCGTGAGTCAATGTGGCCGTAGTCGCCACAGAACCCCCTGCTGTTTTGGACTATGGAATCTTGCTTGGATGTCATCCGAATCGGGTTGGCGGGCGGTTCGCTGCATCGTCCAGTTCCTGCGGTACTGGTTGGTTCTACATAGGTCCTGGAGCATCTACATCCGTAGTGCTTTGAAGAATGAGAGGAGGATTGTCTCCGGAAGGTGAATCCTCAGCCATGGTTTGAGCTGGTTTGGGTCGATCGGTGGAAATTTTTGTTATATATCCTCCGTTAATATGTACAACGAATGTTTTCTCCGTCCTTCGTACAACCTTGTACGGACTGTTGTAGGGCTGCAGGATTTATTTAGGGCCGTCGTGGCGCACAAAGCTCTGGTCTGTAATTTTAAGTTCTTTGAACACAAACATCTTCATGATGCTATGGCAGTACCAGTAGTCCTCAGGTTGCGCATGTATTCGCGAAGCTCTTGGATAAAGAGATGCACATTTTCTGCTGTGTCACTACTGTGCTGGGTGTTGAGGAACTCTTCTGGGATCCTAGGAGCCGGAGTGGTTCAGCATACAGCATATCGGCTGATGTACCGTATTGATATTTCTTCCATGCTTTCACACTACGAGTAGGGTGCGAGAGCCGATGTACTATATTGAATGAAGCCAGCCTTCGGGATTTTTTGTAATAAAGGAGCGCGGTGCTCTCATAGATACGTCACAAAAAACTGACACCTTTGTATCAGGGATACGGATTAGTTTCAGCTGAAGTAACAAATTTTTTTCAGGAATTTTTGGAACTCTTCTTTCTGCGTCTGTAGTGGACTTTTGCGTCAATTTCAGATGTCTTTCCCTTCACATCGCATTGGAAAAGATAGTTGAGAGGTCATATCCTAGAACTGTCGTAGAGGACGAATACCTACGCCGGATACCAGGTAGCCGAGGCAGACACTTGGCTGGATTGATGACGACACCGTACTTCTCCAGCGTATAAAATAAAATGTATAAAAGAATATAATACGTACGAGTATAAAACTATTATGTATTATACATTTTATATAATATATTATACATACATTATATGCATCTTACACAGTTTATTTATTATGCATACGTATAATAATAAACAACACCAAATATTTTTTATACTGTTCAAAAGGTATAATACGTTTTATACAGGATGAAATGTATAATACTTATTTATTATGTATTATACAGCTATAATAACATACATTTTATAAGAACGTATTATATTTTGTATACGTTTTATACAGGACTTTTATACATGTAATGTATAAAAACTTTTATACATGTATTTTGCCATACTTCGGCTTAAGCCACTTTTTTTATTTAATTATTGATTTCATCTTCGGTACTTTTATTTACTACTGCCAATGTATTAAATTTGTTTAGCTATTTTTAAAATTGATGGTCCAAAAGGGTCCCTGTCTTCAATTAAACTGTGAGTGTCGGTATTGTTGTCAACTGCATCGTCTTTGTCAGATTTAGCCGTGTAGTCGTGTGTTTTGCCTAAAGTGTGAATAATCCTGTCATAAGGATTAAAAGGTCAACGTCTTCCCGATGAGCATTCTTTAAATGAATACAAGTATAATTTTCGTCAAGTCAGTACCAAAAAGTACATGCTACCTTGCATTGTTATCTCTGACGACGAAGTTGATAACGATGCCGACACTCACAGTTTAATTGAAGACAGGGACTCTTTTGGACCATCAACTTTAAAAATACCTATACAAATTTAATACGTTACAGTAGAAAATAAAAGTACCGGAGATGAGTTCAATAATTAAACAAAAAAGTGGACTAAGCTTACGGATGGCAAAATACATATATAAAAGTTTTTATATATTACATGTATAAAAGTCCTGCATAAAACGCCGTATATAAAGTATAATACGTTCTTATAAAATGTATGGTATTATACCTGTATAACACATAATACTCGTACATAAGTATTATACATTTCATACTGTATAAAACGTAACCTTTAGAACAGTATAAAAATGTTTGGTGTTGTTTATTATTATCTATACGTATGTATAATACATGAAATATATATGATGCATATAATGTATGTAGGTATAATACATTATATAAAATGTATAATACATAATAGTTTTATACTCATACGTATTATACGTACGTATTATACTCTTATATACAATTTATTTTATACGCTGCCATCCCTGATAGGCCTAATGGGGAAACCATTTAAAAATAATCTGATGTGGACACCACACGACTTCCTTGTACGATTATTAAACTATACATATTTTTTTAATAAATACATTACAAAATATTAATTTTAACTTCAACACAGTAAGATATATAGCGACCATAATCTAACCCGGTTCTTTTTAAAGAGAGTTTTGATTACAACAAGAAATATTTGATTACAACAATGAATAAGACTAATTTCACAATAAAAATATAATATTTTTTATTGTACGAATCATAAAATTGCACGTATTTAACGTAATTTGACATGAACATTTTTTTTATGTTTTTGTCCTAATCTATAGCAAGCTTTATTACAAAAACAAAAAAGTATATAATTTTTAAATTTACATATCTCGCTTATACAAAGGGCTAATTTAATAATACTTGATGTGCTAGACGCAGAAATTAATTCTCTAAAACTTTTATTAGAAGCATTTAGTTCTAAAATCAAAATAAAATCAAACGAGCTACCGTAAGGTGGTGTGAAAACGAGCGCTTAATTGTTGTAAACGCCGATAGTTTGTATATTTGTAGTTTGAAAATCTGCGCGAGGGGAATAAATGAGTATGTTTAAAAGGGGCCTACAATAAACCGATTCCAATAGTTAAACGATTTAAAACGATTTTTACCTCTGCTGAACTCCCTGACGACTGGCCTAGGATCAGAAACTGAACTTTGGTAGAATGATTAAGGACTGCCCCCGTCGTTTTCCGTGGTATCCTCGTCGAACTTGCAAGGCTTTATGTAACTTTTTTGCAACTTTACCGTAAATCCAACGATACCAACAAATATATTTTTCCCAATGGGCCCGTAAGTCTATGACTTTTTAGAATTTTCATGTTACATGTGAATTTTGAATATAATAAATGAAAACGAAATAAAAATTGTTATATATTTTGTATTTTTATACCGGAAAATATAATTATTATTTTTTAAATAGTCGCTCTAGTATACAGAAATTTAATATATCAGAGTAACTTTGATACCACCACGCATGGTAGTATACACGCGTGCACGGCGCGTGACGTAAAAGCCAATCCGTTAAGTCAGTTTTCTATCCACAGGCGGTCACGCGCTTCTTCCACTATCTAGCGACCAGTTTCAAATGATGCACAGAGCAGACGAAAGGTAGGAGTTCCGAGCCCAGCTCCTCTTTATCACTGCTAGAGAGTCTGAGCCAAGGATCCTCTCTCTCACTACCAGCACCAGCTAATGTCTGATTGCAGCTCCACAGTCCCTCACCACTCGCCGTAGCGAGTCAGTCTGCATGCTTGCCTAGCGCGTTTCGCCAACAACGGGTTCCCGTCCCGGCGCCGGCCCGCTCATCGCCGACGGTGTTGTCAGCGGTCCAAGGAAGCCAACCGAGTCAGACCTCAGTAACGACATCACTGCTGCCGCCGCTGCCACCCAGGCCTTACTATACAGAAAGCCGGCATGCTATTCCCCTTTTCAGAACGTCACAGTAGTAGGCTATCGTACAGTGCGCTACAAGCAAAAAGTCTCAGCTAAAAGTTATAAATTACAATAAAGTAGTTGCAAAAATGCCTCAGATTGGTTGTGTTCCTCAGTGAAATAGTAATTACGATTCTTCTAAAGAATATGTACCTTTTTTTGCTTCCCCAAATGATCAAGTACAACAAGAAAAATGGCTTCGAGCGATACAACTCTGTGACTACAAGATTACAAAAATCTTTTGAAGAAAAATTTATTATAAGAAAAGACAAATTTATCCGAAATGATGGTTCCATGTTATCAGTTCCTCGAATTAGACCTAAATTAAATGTGGATGCTTTCCCTACAATTTTTCAAAACCAACATTCTTATATGACTACAAGACTACTGATGCATGGTGATTATAGGAGATAACTAAGGAGGAAATGATTAGCAATGCTTTAAGTCACGTTTATGAATTATTTTAGAGAAATATATTTCAAATAAAGGTTGCGTAATATTATTTTTTCTATAACTGTTATTTGAAGTTCTTTCTCTAAAATAAACCATGATTGATCACTATTCATGTTACCACCCATTATGATTATTCAATAAAATAAAATTATTAAAAAAGATACAATTTTGGATTTTGATCACTTTTCTACGCTATTTTGTAAAAAAATGAATCACTCATCAATATACAGAATAAATAAATAAATAAATATTTCATCACGGCATATTACCCATTGCTGGGTGTGCCAATCTGCTTCATACACAGATATCGGTAATGATGGAATATTTGTACCGTGCGGGCGCTTACCAGGCGTCACCTCACGGGCACTCATTGCTGGCGTGGAGAGTGCGGCACAGGAATCAATTTTGTGCCATTAAAATGCGATGTAATTTTTTAGTGTCGGTCGGGATCGAACCCGGGTTTCCAGATTCGCTATCTCGAGAACTATAAGAGCTACGAGGTCGGTTAAATTAGCAAACAATTTCTATATTATAAGACTATTAAAATGAGCAAAACAAGATTTTTTTAGACCAGTGGTTCTCAAAATAGGGGAGCAACTTTCTTATTTTAAATAGCATAGAATATGTATGTCACATTTTTCAGGATTAATAATGAAATTGAAGTTCTAAAAATAATGTGTTATATAAAGGTAAAAAGTAATCTAAAATGTGAGGGCACTATTTATGTACCGATAAATCAATTACTATATTGGGTAAAGATATGTTCTGCGATACGTGGACTAAATTTGGTTGGACGAGCGAAGACCCTTACGCGTGTAGCCTGTTTAATTTCTTCCGGTGGACTAATCCTTTGTATTCAATGACACTGTGGCATCGGAAAGTTCGAGAAGGACATTGTGCTATATAAACCCGTCGCCAAATCCAGCGAAGACAGTCTGATATATAGAAGCAACGAGCAATAAACGGTTGGAGTCTTGAGCGAACACTCAACTAAGTCGGACGTGCTAACTGAGTGTAAACCAAACAAAAACTTTTAATTACCCGCGCTATAGGCGTAACAAACGGGATAAACTTAATAATAATATCGCAAAAAAATCATAATAAACCAACAAATAGTGACAAAACCACACAGAACTCTCCTCGGAGAGTCCCTGCTCACCTGAAAACATGGATTTAGCCTAATCTGGAACGTTAAAACAGCAAAAAACCGTTCCGATGACAATCGACACAACTGAAGGTATGTCAGAATTTATTAGTCAAAATCACACAATTAAAAAACGTAAAATCGAAGCAAATAACAATTATAGCGCAACACACAGAAAATATGTTATAGACACAGAAACATTACTAACAAATAACATATACTAAGCCTTTATGTGCAGTAGAATTAACCAACAACGCAAAGCTAATGAAATATTTGAACTAACAAAATTATTTTATACAATTATCACAGTAGAGCCAAGAAAAAAATCAAAAGAAATTCCACAGTGCATAAACTGTCAAAGATACGGATACACAAAAAATTACTGTAAACTAGACTCACGATGCGTAAAATGCATGCAAAATCTTCACTACAGTGCATGTACCAAACAAAAAAATCAAAACCCTGGATGTATCAATTGCGGTGGCAACCATCCGGCTAATTATAACGGATGCCCAGCATACAAAAACCTTATAAAAACTAATAATCAAAACCAACGACAACAAATACAACACAACACTCCAATCGAAAATAACCACACAGAACCATCCTCTTACTCCCAAAACAATCCTAAATCATACGCTAATAGAACTTAAAATCCTGCACAAAGTAACAGAACCCAAAATACCGACAACACTGATAACAGCGCACAAACTATATTTTCCCCTCTGCTACAATCAATTATGAACCTTATCCTCCCTTATATAGAACAATAATAATAATCTTTATTTGCCTATAGAAAAATCTAATACAAAGGGATTGGTAACAAAAGGTTATTTTAACATTTCATATATCATAATTTAGCGATTCTACATACAGATGATAGATTGTTTAATTTGTAGTGTAGTTGTAGCTTACATATTTGTTATAAAAGCATATGTTTTGAGGGAAATATCTAAATATTTATAAAGGCCATAGAGTTTCTCTATAGTTATGTCTGCCAGTAGAACTTGGAAAAGGTTTTCTTTGTTAACGTCTTTGATGATTTTGCCTAAATGGTCGTTTTTTGGTCCGCTAAATATCGGGCATTGAAACAACAGATGCTGGTCATCTTTTTCATGGGTATTGCAGAGACTGCATATGTTGCCGTCGTTGAAGCTGAAGAGGGAGCCGTTGTAGTAAATTCGTGTGTTCCTCGAGTTGGCTGTACGTATTTGGTCTATAAGACAGAGAAATTTGAAGAGAATATTGTGTGATAGGAAGGTATTGGAGTAGATGTAGAGTTTATAATAAGGGTTATATGTCGATTCAGTGATTCGTTGAGTGTCAATATTATAAAGGAGTTCGCTATAGGAGAGGAGTATGTTGGGTATTTCTTGTTTAAGGGTGATGAAATTTTGCTGCTCCCATATCCATGAGAATTTTGCTTTTTGTAATATATTTTGAACGTTTCTGACCCAGTTATATTTATTTTGTATATTGATGTCTATGGTTGTTTTTTGGTTTAGTTTTAGTAGTTTCTCGTAGCATATTTTAACGTATCTGGAATCAGGCATTAGGAGAACTTTGTAAAGCCAGTTCAGTGTTCCTTGGACTACTTTTATTTCCAGATTTTCTTGGCCTGTTTCTCTGCGCAGGATATAGTTCGGAGTGGTTTTCTGCCATCCTAAGAGACTCTTAATGTAGTTCATTTGTCCTTTTTCTAACGTGTCCATTTGGTTTAATGCCCATATTTCAGATGCATATAAAAGAGCAGATGCGACAGTTGACTGAAAGAGAGTTTTAACTGTGTCCCAATTAAATGTTTTTGTTCTCAGCAATGTATTTTTTACTGCTCCCGTGTTCTTGGCTGCTTTTTCTAAGACTAATTGTGCATTTTCGATAAATTTCCCAGATGTTTTAAAGGTTACACCTAAGTAATTGTAGCTCGGCTTGTATTTTATTTCCATGCCTTGATAAAAGAATTTTCTGTTGTTTTTTGGTGGACGTCCTTTGTGAAAATACATGATTTGAGTTTTTTCTGGATTAATTTTAAGGTCCAGGTTGTCGCAGTAACGTTCTAACGCCATTAGTTTCTTTTGAAGAAGTGGAGAATTGGCGAAGATGGCTAAGTCGTCTGAATATTGCAATGTTAAAATATCAGTTTTTTGATTCATATATATGCCTTCAAGGCTGTATTTTTATAGTTCTATTTCTAGATCAACAATGTAGAGTGCGAATAGAATTGGACTGGTGCACTCCCCTTGGAGTACACCCTTAGATATTTCGATTTCAGGGGATAATATGTAATTTATAGACACCTGTGACGTAGCCTGGTTGTAAATATTCTTGAGTAATCTTGTTATTTTGCCACTTACTCCATTGTTAAAAAATTTTGCCATAGTTTTTCGTGGGTTACAGAATCAAAGGCTTTTCGGAAATCCACAAATATTATATATACCCCTTCCTTGTTTGTTAGAATACGGGATTGTATTATAGAGTTAAGGACAAACAGATTATCAGAGCACGATCTTCCTTTCCGGAAGCCCGATTGTGATTCCGGAAGAACATCGAAACTTTCTGTCCATGTTTGCAGGCGACGATTTATTATAAAGGTTAATAATTTGGTAATATTGTTTATCATGGCTAAACCTCTATAATTATTAGGGTCTAGAGGGTCACCTTTTTTATGAACCATAGCAAGTTTGATTTTTGTGAGACATTTTGGGAGGTTCTCTTCAGCAAGATAGTAGTTTAATAAGTTTTTTAGATATATTTTTGCATTGCCAGGTAGAAATCGCAACTGCTCGTTTAATATACCATCTATTCCAGGTGACTTGTTCGGTTTTAGTTTGCTGATAGTAAAACTGAGTTCGGCAGTTGTTATATCAGTGTCTAGGTACGGATGTCTAGCATCTATTATGGATAGATCGCAACAGATTTTTTTGTCCGTACCATTCTTGGAGATAATTTTGCCAAATATTAATGTTGACTAGTTTTGGTTGCTGGTTTGTGCGCTTCAAACTTTTGACTGCTTTCCAAAATTCTTGTTGATCTGTGACATTTGATAATTTCATCCTGATTTGTTGTCTATATTTGGTTTTCTCCAATCGTATTTGGTTTTTGTATTTTTTCTTATAATCGAGAAATTTCACTAGATATTTTTCGTCAAATTTTTGTGTTTTGCATTTTTTAAGGTCTTTCTTCATTTGTATTTTAAATTCTCTGCATTCATTTGTATACCAATATTTATCTTTTTTTGCTGTTCGTGGATATGTATAAAGTATATAACGTGTTATACCAATATTTTCTGATGGTGAGGTTGTTGTTTTTTTAGGTTTGTATAAATGTCCTCTGGATTATTTCAGTTACTTAGATTTTCCAAAATTGATTCTGCTTCATCCGCGTATTGATTTATTTTGTTGTTATCCCACGTAGTTTTCACAACTTGAACAGTATTTATTGTGTTTGGATTGGTGCTATGTCTGCCGTAGTTAGTGGTTAGAATGACTTTGGCTATTAAATGGTCGGAAACCGTGATATCATCCACAATTTTAAAGTTTTCTATGAGATAAAATGAGTTTGCATCCACCCATACATGGTCAATAACACTTTTGCCTCTTGCCCCAAGAAATGTATATTGTGCTGGTGTGTCGTTTGAAGATCTACCATTTAGGAAGTAAAAGTTTTCATTTTCCATAATTTCTATAAGATCTTTGCCTTTCTTATTGATAGTTAAGGTCTAAGGAAGACCGACAAGCTGTTAAATTTGTGTCCGCAAATAGCAGTTCTTCACCTTCATTTAGATTTCCTACTCTGGAATTGAAGTCACCTCCCACAATGAATGCGTGTTGAGGATATGTTTCTCTGGCAGATTTTAAACTAACACTAAGCATTTCTAATAGTGTCATGTGATTGTACGTTGGTGAAAAATATACACTTACGAGGATAATTTTTTTCGTTTTCCAAGAAGATCCAATGTAGTTCACTCTCTATTATTTTAGTTACTGTTTGACTTGATCTATATAGTATTAGTAATCCGCCAATAGCCCTGCCTGTGTTCGCTGTTTTGATGGCTTTGTGCTGAAAGAGTTTGTAACATTTGAGAAATTGTGGGATGTTGTTTATATTATAATTCGCCCAAGTTTCAGAGAGGCATATTATATCATATTTTAGTACATTGTTTTCTTCGTTTTCATTTAAATTGAATAAATTATAAAAGCTCTGCATGTTCCAAAAGACGAGATGCGACTTATTGCTTAATTGTTGGTTGTTTAATTCTTCTAGTTGGATTTTTTTGGAGTAGCTTGTGTTTTTGCTCTTGTTATTATAGGTCTGTCTAAAGGTCCCTTTGTCTGTGGTTTATTGCTTGTCGGGGGTTTAGGTTTATTTGCTTGTGTATTATTTGTCCTCTTAGGATTGTTTTCTTCGTTGATATTATTTTCTGGTTCGTTCAGTGATGGAAGAGAGAAGGATAGCCTTCTATTACTACGTTGGTTTATCATAATCATTTATGTTGTCTTCAGGTAAGTTTTCTAAATCAGTTATTGTGTAAGCTGAGTCATTTATAATAATTAATTTATCGTATCGGAGGAAAGTTTTGTGACCATCTTTTTTTGCACTATTCATGTATGGGATTAGTTGTTTTCTGGTGTTAACAATTTCTTTCGGATAGTCATTTTCAATGTATATTTTTTTGCCTTTAAGGAGTCTTGAATTTGTTAGTATTTCTTTCTTTACTCTTTTGGAGCTGAACTCTACTAAGATTGGTCTCATGTTCTTGTTTCCATTTGGTTTTCCTACTCTTCGAATCTCTTCAAAGTTATTTTTTGAAATATAATCTATTTTTAGATCATCTTTTATAGTTTGTATTACTACTTGTTCGATGTCCTCTTTGGGTTTTTCTTGAATTCCAAATATTATATTTTTTTCTCGTAATTTCATTTCTAATCTTGCTATATCCGCCTCCTTTGCTACAAATTTTTTTTCAAGTTCTAGAATTCTTAGCTCTGCTTTAACATTTTGTAAATGAAAGGCATTAATTGACTCTTGCAGATTTTCAAATTTTTAGCAATATCATTATTTTGTTGTTTAATTGGCTCAAGTTCTTTATTTAACGATTTTTCGATTTCTTGTATGGTAGCCATATTTTTATTATAAAATTATTTAATATTTGTTTGTTTTTTCTTTCCAGTATAGTTGGGAACATTGATTTATTATTAAATCAAACTCTATTCAAGGTCTTGTACAAGTTCGGACTTAAGTCAAATCCTGCAAAACTGAGTTGGCGCAACTCAGTTTTGCAGGATTTGACTTAAGTCCGAACTTGTACAAGACCTTGAATAGAATTGATTATTCACAAAATCACAATGTCACTTCACTTTACAATATTATTTTAAAGTTTATATATAATCTGAACCGCGATTTTTTGAAGATTTTATAGTCATTTAGTTTTAAATATTATTGAAATATGTTCAAGAAATTTGAAAAAGACTTAGCACAAATTGAAAACACGTATACACTTTAGCAACAGTGTTACCAATCTCCCTTATACAGAACAAATAAAATCCTTTTTTACTACACTGCTATCTAACATCCTTCTCAATGGGAGCAAATAATAAACACTACATCAATCAGATCACAATACTAAATTATAATGCAAACGGAATAAAACGACAAAAATATGAGTTCACAGAATTTATCTCAAGAAACAACATAGATATAGCCTGCATAAGCGAAACGCATTTACAACCAAACGAGCCCTTCAAAATCAGAGGATATGTGATATTCAGGTATGACTGAGAATCAGAAGAAGCTTCTGGTGGAGCAGCTATTATCATTAAAAGAAAAATAAAACATCACGACACCATATTACCATCATTAGAATCATTAGAAGCCGTAGCTGCAACTATATATACAGGCAATAACAACAATCACAGCCGCCTACAAACAACTTAAAAAAACTCTCAAAGAATCAGATTTACTAAAAATATTCTCTAATAATAATCCAACACTCATAATAGGAGATCCAAACTGTAAAAATACTATATGGGGATGCAGAGACAATGATCCAAACGGAATAAAGTTGCATGAATATTCATCACGAATAGGATACTTCATCCAAACCTCGTCAGAAATGACCTACGTACCCTACCGTGAAGATAATGAACCAGACATCCTAGATATTTTTATATCAAAAAATTACTCAAGAACCCTTATTCAAAAAGTAAATAATGAACTAGACTAAGATCACTTACCGGTGCTTATAACAACTACAGAAACTACAGAACTATTTAAACCACCTCCAAGATTGACAAACGGTAAAGTAGATTTTGAGAAATTTAAAAAAGAACTACAATAAACTGAGAAATCAAAGAACTATGGAAAGAACAGAACATAATATAGACGCAGAAATAAACAACTTTACGAAGTCGATAGCACATGCAGCACACAACGCAACAATTAAACAGAAATCACATTTAAACAAGAATATTACACACCCAATCATATACTACAATTAATAAAACAAAAATCAAAAGAAAGACGCTTATAGCAAACTACACGCGACCCTTACCACAAAAACAAATTAAACCAATTAACTCGAAAAGTTAAATGGCAGATTGACAATCACAGAATAAACTCATACAAGACATATATAGAAGAGTTAGAAACAGGAAGTCCACACATGTGGCTCGCAGCGAAACGAATCCTAAAGAAATCAGAACCAGTACACGCAATCAAAATAGCAGATACAAACTATGTAACAGACGAATCGAAATGCTTTATCTTCTCGTCGCACTTAGAAAAAGTATTTCAGCCAGACATAACTAACGAAAACATAAATAATACTAGAGAAATTCAGCAACACACAGCAAGTACACAGTTCACAAACACACACATCTACGAACAAACAACAACAGATGCAATATACTCACACATAAAAAACTTGCCTAATAAAAAAGCACCAGGCCACGATCTGATACCAAACATAATACTAAAACACATAACAGAAAAGGCGCTCAAACACTTAACAAACATACTCAATGCCTGTCTAAAAACGGGATATTTTTCAAAAACTTGGAAACACGCTCATATAGTACTGTTCCCTAAACCAAACAAGGACCATTCAACGCCATCAGGATATAGACCTATCAGTTTACTAACAACTATGTCAAAAATCTTAGAAAGAATCATATAAAGTCGACTCAAAGAATTCACCGACCAAAACAGTATTATACCAAAATTTCATTTCGTATTTCAAAAACACCATTCAACTATACATCAACTGACACGAATAACAGAAATAATCACTGAAGGATTCGAAAATAAAAAAAATACACAGCGATCGCCTTCTTAGACGTAGCCCAAGCATTGGACAAGGTCTGGATAGATGGACTAAAATATAAACTGCTACAATGCGACATGCCCGATATTATAAAAAAAAACATATTTTCGTTCCTAGAAAACAGAACATTTGCAATAAGAATTAATTCAACATTATCAGACACAAAAACGATAAAATCCGTTGTGTCGCAAGGCTCCTTACTTGGCCCTATACTATTTAATATATATATATATATATATATATAATTCTAACATATCCAACATCGAAAACAGAGAAATAGCAATGTACGCAGATGATTCTGCCATAATAAGTCAACATAATGACAAACACAGCGATAAAAAACCGACAAAACTCCATAGACACAATAACTGAGTGGTATAAAAAATGGTGTATAACAATTAACGAAGATAAATATGAAGCAAAAATACTCACTCTCCGCAGAGACAAACCTGCCACAAATATAAAAATATGTGAAAAAGAAATAGTATGGAATCCCGATAACAGCGCCATAAAATACTTAGATGTTTACTTAGACAAAGGACTCACCTGGAGACTACACATAACATCAAAACTCAAACAATGTTACCAAAGATTAGGAATGCTGTACTCAATAATAAACAAAAAATCACCGTTAAAAATCGAATGCGGCTTATTAATCTATAAATACATATTAAGACCAATTATCACATACAGTTGCATCTTATAACGCAAGTAAAACTTCAATATGAAAAATACAAGTCATGCAAAATAAAATACTGCGAATCATAAGTAAATCTCCATGGTTTGTTCGAAACAATCAAATTCATTCTGAACTCGGTATCTTGCCTATCACAGAATTTATTAAAAACTTAACAAAAAAATATCTAACTAAAATTCACTTCTGTCCAGGAGCAGAATACTATAAACTAGGCCAAAATCTACATCAACAAGATTTAAAAAACGACTACCTCATGGTATCCTAACTAGCGAAGAAGAATGATAAGTGAATACAAAACGAAGAAAAAACTAATAAACTCAAACATGTAAATAAATTGTTATCCATATAAAATATAAAATAATGTAAATGTTAAATAATACTTTAAGAACAGTACCATGTATAGTACTTAGTGTATTGAGCTGGTAAAATATAAATGTTAAAAAAATAAACGGTTGGTGATATAAATAAACAGTCTACAAGTTGTTAACATAAATAAATGTAGTTACAGTAAAATTTTTGAAAGATGTCCGATCAAGGTTGTCTATGAATTGAATGACTTCAGATTTTTGTTCCGCTCATCATGACAAATTCAGTAGTGTCGTTTGCTTAGTTTTTATGAGGGTACGTAAGATACTACTGTTATTTTATTATTATAAAAATATGTATTACAGGAAAACATTCAAAATTCAAAAATAAATCAACTAGTAAGTTTATAAGCAAATGTAAAACCAAATATGTTAAAAATAAGATACTGACACAATGTCAGTGTCAGTGACTCTGACAGAATATAACGTTATACGTACGGCTATGAATCCAGGTAATGTATCTGAATTAATAAATAAACTTACGTTACAGTGAAAGTATTATCAACAACGAGCATCGTTTATAAATGGAATGTCCTAACTTAGTCGAAACAATATGAATTTTTTAAAGACAAGCGTGTTATATCCATCCTTATCACACACTCTTACAGCTTTTGCAAAAGAAAGAGATAAATGTATGTCTATTTGATAATTCGTTCATGATACAGGTGCCCTTGATCGGACATCTTTCAAAATTTTTACTGTATATAAATAAATGTAGTGATATAAATATTGTTTAAACAAATAATCTTAGTGTTTAAGTAAATATATCTTTTTAATATTTATCCTAATTATTTATCGTTCAATAAACGTATTATTTTAATCAATAATAATTCTTTGATTTTTTACACTTCACCCTAAATAAACGTTACAATATCCTACTTCAACTGAACGTCAAAATGTAGGTTACTGTTGCCGACTTTTTGACGAACTGATTTAAATAAAGATAATGGTAATTTTAATGGCACAATTTTCTCTTTAAAATTAATATCTAAATGGTGAAAAATTATTAATTGCTTATTAAAATATGAAAATGTTCGGCTAAAAGATGACTTATAATTCAATTTTATCTGTGATTGATAAAGATAAAAATATATTGTTTTAAAACATCTAGTTGTTTAGCTTACAAATTGGAATGAATTGATATTAGAATCTCATTGCAATAAAATCCGTAAACAAAATCGTTGGGGAAAATTAACAAATGAAACACGTTTTGCCTTGCTACATTTTACTTTGATAACATTATATGAATATTTTGTGGAAAAATATAAGTTGGAATATATCCTATTAGGAAAATTTCAAACTAATGACTTAGAAGTGCATTTCGGGCAATACAGACTGTTGATCCACTTAACTAATCATATTTCAGTAATCCTAACAGAATCGAAAAAAAATTAAAAGGAAGTTTTGAAATTCGGAATATTATTCAAGATGTAGAAGAGAATCTATTATAAATAATGATAATGTAATGGATGTTATTTTTAATGATGTAATGACTAATATCGAAAACATAAATGAAAATGACAACATGGTAATAATATATAGATTGCAGGATATATTGCTAATAAAATAATGAAAAATAATAAGTGCGCTAGACACAAAGATTTTTTAGTGTTTGATAAAAATTATGAAATTTAATTAAGCGATAATAATGTATGGAATATTTAAATTTTATTAACAGTTCTGTAAAATAGCCAAAGATGTACTTGTTGATGTAGTTCAACTTTTTATATTTTTAAGACTCTAATTTTATTAAATATAATGCAAAAACCATTAATAAGTAATTTATATGTCAATTATTTTTACATAGAAGGCAATTATAGCAAAAAGTGTTGTTGTACAAAAGATATGTTTTTGAAAGCCTCTTTAATTTTCATAAATATTCTTTTGAATAATTATTGGGAAATAAAATGTAATGCTAATGAAAAATGTAAAATTGGTATAAAAAGAAAACTAAAAAAATAAATAGTAGTTAATGTCAAAACTCTGACTTTATACTCTGTAAGGATAGAAACCATTGACTCTCAACTCTTAATTTCGGCTCATCTCATATAGAAAACTCGATACAGCATCCAGTTTCTTACAAAAACTATTACTGTCCACTGGAACACCAAGTAACGGATAAATATTTTTAGAATTCAAAGCTCCGCACTAAATTTCTAACCTTGAGACTTTTTATAACATCCGCTTGGAAACATAATTTTACCCTGTCTAATAAATACTTTAACCTAAAGAAAAACTCAAGAAAAATTTATCGGAAAAACCTCTGTTAGAGAGAGGGAAAAAGGTATAAAATAAAAAAAAATATGTTAGGTTTATTGTATTAATTTAAACATCACAAATTTTTACATTTACATTATCCGAAACCCGAAAAAGCAGCATTGAAATGAATGTCAAGATTAATTTATATAAAATAATGTTTAGTAACACTACTAATAGTTCTTTCATTTTATTTTACATTATTTGATATAAAAAAAATCACAAGGAATGAATGGGAAAAGTATAAATGCAATTACGATTCATAAGTCAAAATTTATTTATTAAATTGTTGCAATACATTTTTCTTAGGGTAATCCACGGGAAATTCAACATATATTTTAGGTTGTAAATACCGCTTATAAAAAATCCTTAATTTTGGTAGCATTTTTGATTTCCAAAATTCTTACGATATATAATTAATTTTTGTGTTATATTAAGTTGGCCTGGTATCTATAACAATACAAAATGATATTAGAAAAATTGATTTTATGTGACATACACACACACTAGAACCTATAAACGTTCAGAATCATATGAACCAAATTTTAAAATCAAAATGTTAGAAATGTAGCGATGACACATAATATTGTATAGTTAGTTCTGTATAAGTGTACTAAATGTATGATTACTTTATGAAAGTGACAGTTTTTTGACCGCGCGTGGAATCAAAAAATCAGTTGGGAGCACTAAACATATTTCGCAGACAAGATGCACGCAATATTTTCCTTTAATTGAATTAAAATGTACCTACGATACTGCGGAAACTTGAATTTAGTTTTAAGTTTGTAAAATGGTTGTTTAGTAACAAGGTTTTAATTAGTCACGGGTTGCCGAGCAACGAGTGATTAAAATTTTTAAACACGCTAAATTTACAAAACCAGGTTGAATATTTTGTTATCGTACCAAACTTAAGTAGTGTAGCTAGGCCGATTCTGCATCAAAATGGTCTACTGCGCAGGTTTCTTCGGCCCCCTCCCCGGCACCGCTTTGGCCCCCTCCCCGGCCCCCGCTTCGGCCCCCCACTGCGACTTGAGGTCAATGACCTTGCATTAGCTAAAAATAGACCAACATCTGGCATGCACGTGTTCAACCAAACAGGGTATGGTGATGAATCATGTTCTAAAAATAGACCAACATCTGGCATGCACGTGTTCAAGTCAATGACCCTGCATCAGCTAAAAATAGACCAACATCTCGCATGGGTGTGGTTATGAATCATGCTCTAAATAGGAAGATTGGACGGATTTTTAAAGATATGGGCAAAGCAAAATAAAAACGGTTATTATCCTCACACGGTCGCCAACTTTGAACTTTGTATTTTTTAAATTAACAACTTTAATGTTATTATAAGCTGAGTACAAAAGCTGTTTTTCATTATTTTTGGTAACATCAGTTGGCTTCATTTTAATTGTTTTATGTTTTGTATTATTGTAATTATTTACAATACTTTGCAAAATATTTAACCACTTATAGGAGCCTTGAATTCAATATTAGATATTTCCAAAACCTATATTTATGATTTTCATTATAATTACATGAAAAGGGAATTAGGTGAAAAGGTGAAATTACTATACACAGATACAGACAGTTTAATTTATTATTTTTCAAACATAAATATTTACGACATTATAAAACGTGACATTTACAAATACGATACATCTAACTATGACAAAAACAATATTTACAAAATTCCGCTAGTTAACAAGAAAGTAATTGGTCTCATGAAGAATAAAAATAATGGTCGAATAATAACTGAATTTATCGGTTTGAGATCAAAAATGTACACTTACAAGGTAGTGGAAAAACCTGTTACAAAAAAAATTAAAAAAATAACTGGCACTACAGTAAAAACAATCACTTTTGAGGATTATTACAACTGTTTGTTTGAAAATACTACTGTAATAAAAGATCAGCTTTGCATACGATCAAAACAGCATGACGTGTACACTACAAAACAAAAAAATTAGCGCTAAGTCCACATGATGACAAGCGTGTTGTAAATTATTTATATACAAGCACAATACCCTGGGGATATGTTCACCAGTAATTTTAAGTTGAAATTAAAATATAAATATGTAAACTAGGTAAATATATGCAAGTTAAAACTAATTTATAATGTAATTTTTTTAAAATAAATATAATTTCAATAAAAATAATGTCTTTTAATTATGTACACATTTTTTTTTTTACAACACTTACTATTTAGTACTGCACTACCACATAATCTTCAACTACAGGTGGAGGTTGACATACATGGCACGCTTCCCGCGGTAACTCAATTCCTAAAGATGCTTCGCAGGAGTCGCAGTATGTGCAGCGATCATGGTAATTACGTGACCAAGTCACATGTTCCCAACCCACTGCCCACAGAGGAACCACCAGCCTGTCGAATTCTTGTGGAATTGGAAGACTACAACATATTTCTGGAGGATCAGTTCAACAAAATATCCCAAAAAGAGTTGGATGATTTAAACCAAGAAGCAGAAATTGGAAAACTACAGCTCATAGTCAAGTATATTAAGAATGTGAAAACTTGAATTTACAAATCTACATTTCACGTACACCATCTGGCTTACACGTGCTCTAGAAAAACTGGTTTTAACAGGATTTGGTGATGAGTCATGTGAAGTGGAAAATATGCTTATTACTGAAGGATTTGGTTCAGATGGCTATTCACCTTTATATAAACGCATAATAAACACATCTAAATACTACAACTTACCTTTATGTCAGTGTGATTATTGTAATTATTTAAGCATAAACTTATTTTAACGTTTAAAATGAAAACTACAACTACTAAGAACCAACAAAAACAACAGCAACAACAAAACCTCAAAAAGCTGGGTGAATATATAAAAGCAGTAAATGTACATCGAAAAAAGTTAAAAAAATTAAAACATGATATTAATATGTACTGTGAAGTAAAAAATGTGTGTAAAAGTTTTAACAACTTAAACATAATGTCATGCTCTAAAAATAGTTAAGAAACTTGTTAGAACTAGTATGAACCGGATGTGATTATGAGTCATGCTCTAAAAATAGACCAACATCTGGTTTGCACGTGTTCCAAAAACTGATTTGAACTGGTTATGACAATGAATCATGTGCTAAAAATAGACCGAAAAATGTCATATGTGATGTGTGTAATTATACACACATAATAAGATATAATTATATCTTTGAATAAACACGAATTTAATGTAAAATGAGTTTAATTTTAACATAACCTTTTCACATGCACAGGAAATAAAACTATAAAATAGATTTAAATTTTATTTATTTATTTAAAAAATACAAATAATATTTATAATACATTATATATTATTATTACACTGCATGCAGTGGTGCAGTATTTTTTGGTTATAGGTTTTTCGTTGTCACCCAGATATGATGAGAGTTTATCGATACTGCTAGCCATAAACCGAAATGAATCTATAAAGCGAAAGTTGACTTTTGTACCTCTCACATACTTGGTGAAAGAAATGTACCGCTCCTTGTTGATTGGCAATAAAGATACACATCCCTCAAAATCCTTAACCATACTTTTTATTATAAAGTGTGCATCATATCCGCTCAAATTGTGAAACACTACAGGTACAGCGTGTGAATCCTGTAGGTTTAAATTACAGTGTTGGTGTGCTGCACCTCTAACTTTTCCCGTTAGATGTGAGTGATCTCTGACTTTAATATCATTTGCATGGAATATTTCCCCACAAATATGGCAATGGGTTGCAGAAGAAAAATCTTGTACCTCTTCTGATGTTAGCTGCATCGTTTTAATATTGCTCAGAATATTATCCACATATTGGGCAATGTTGTGCAATTGCTTGGAAAACCATTTCATACTATTTTCCCCACGATTCATTGCAAAGTAAGATAATGAATCATCATATGAACATTTTAGGTAGTATGCAATGCTGCATGGTATGTGTTTTTGTACAAATTCAGTGTTGCACCTTTTCTCACCATCAATCTTTTCCAAAATACTTTCCATATCGGCATATATGACAAATGGGACTTTCTCTTGGTTTTTGTAATTCTTGAATTTTAAGTTCTTTTCATGTTCAGACGGTAGTTCTATATTGCACTTATTTTTTAATTTGCAGCACTCATAATGTTTCTTTAGAGTCTTTTCCGTTTGAAAATGGTTAAGACATCTGTCGCACAACCAGCTTTGGTGGCCATGCTTTGAAAGCTGCTTGCTTAATAGGCGGGATAAATTTTTTATCCACATGTAGTGGTGATTGACGCTAACCCTTAACTCCTTCATTTCGTCTACATCCATCGGTTCCCCTTCTTCTTCTCTAGCTTCGGTTATCATTAAAAGATGGATGCATTTTTCAAAATTCGTTTCACTAAGTGCTAGTGGGACAACTTCATGTTTTCGTTTCCCCACCTTCTGCAACGTGTACACGTTTATGGCTAAGTTATTCATGTTCTCGAATTTGGGTATATCCTTAAGCTGTAGTGGGAAACTCAAACCCTCATACTTCAACACTTCGGAGTAGTGGGGGTAAGATGATGTGCGATTGGCATTCTCTAACCTGTGTACTGGGTGTAGTGCTGATACTACAGCCCACAGGAAGCAGAAATTGTCATCGTTTTTCACATTAACTACCGCCTTTTTCAGCTTAATGTCAGTAGGTAAATCAATGTATGAACTCCCGGATATTGGTTGGTACTTGTTGATGTGAACCTTCAGGTGTAAAATTTCGGATAACGCCCAGCCTGAATCGCGTTCCTGGAACTCTTCTAGTTTTATTAAAAAAAATTCCAGTATGTAAGTCTTGTACCATTCATTTAGATTGGTGATGTTGCTGATGACCTCATTTTTTGTGTTGAACGTTTTTATTTCCACGGTTCCAGTATGTGGCAAAATGAATTCGGCACTGAACACTACATTTACCTTAATCATTGATTCCCGCCGTGCTGAATTAATTTTATTCTTAAAAATTCTCGAGCATTTTTCCAAAAACAGTTTCGGGTCCTTGAATGTTCTGTTGATGATAATTCCTGTCCTGATTCTGCATGCAAATCGGGATTCCACTTCCTGCCACACGAGATTTGAAGATTTTGTTGATGTTTTACGAATGCCGAACCCAGTTTTCACAGTTGTTGCTTTTAGCTGTTTAAGCTGTTCGCGATAGTACTTTAGAAGTGCCAGGTTCGCTTCCAGCTTGCCCAGATTTACATCTGTGTTTGAAGAAACACCTTTTTTAATATATTTTGTTAAAAGCAGTACTATTTTATTAACATGCTTGCGCCAATTCTCCGCTTCATCGAAAGTTTTTATTATTTTAATTGAAGTTAATATATTTTTTACCATTTGGTCGCTTAACGCACAAAGTTTAGTCATTTTGGAGAACAACAACAGAATGAAAAATCTGTTGTGGCCAGCACAATACCTCTCGCCACTTCCTTTTTTTGGTTACATAAGTATAGTGCGCTAACAGTAATGTTACATTTTTGGGCTTGACAAGCAGATGTGTGGGCCCGTTTCAGAATGATAATTAGTAATTATGTACATAGATGTCAAATGTCAGAATTTTACATTAAAATTTTCAAGATTTTCTAAATTTACGTAGTTAATTTATCACCAGGAGTTTAAAATTTACTTGTTGTATGCCTTAGATATTTAACATTTAATTCTGCTCCACATGGAATTGGAAAATCACCAAATTTAGAATGAGAAATTATGATACTTGACATCTATATACATAATTACTAGCTATCATTCTGTCATGGGCCCCCATATCTGCTAGTCAGGGCCAACAAAATCACATGACTGCTCGCGCTCAATTGTATTTAACATTTCTTGTATACCTACACTCTACACCAAAAATTCTACTTACATGTATCTATTTCTTATATTTAGATTGATCAATTTTAAATTCATTTTTTGAAGAAATTTTGTCCAATTCATTGCCAGGATTGACAGTATTTTTGAAGGATATATGTTATGTATTTATTAATACATTAAGAAATAATATAATGTATGTACTTCCCAGAAAAAGTCTTCAGTAATGTCTCCGTATTTCTGACACTGACATTTATCTGTCAGTTACAAACAATTTAAATTTGCAACTATTTTCCATGGCATTCTTTCGGCTGTAAAATTTATTATAACAGATTATTTTATATATTATATTTCTTTTATCTCTAAATCTATAGAATATATAATAAAACATTTAAATGTATCAGATAAAGAATTTAATTTTCTTTAATATTACCAAGAAAAATTTTCAAAAAATATTATTTAGAAGATTTTTTTTCAAGAATCTTCTACTTCCGGTTGTCCAATTGTTACCAAAACCTTTTCAGATCTTCCCATGAATGTCCGATTGGGAAATACGTAGTTAAACAAATTTAAAGTCTTATAGTTTTTGAGTAATCGTCCTTCCAACATCCTACATACATACACACACACACACATACATCCACGCACACACACACACACACAGACATCATCGTAAAAATGTTAAAATCGGATTGTAGGGACCTTAAAACGTGCTTATTCAATAAAATCTGGACATGCGATTTTTAGCATGAATGCAATACCTCTCTTAGCGAGAGGTAAAAATGTACGCCTGTGCATGTACTTATATACAGTAAGAGGTCCGTTTTTATAACCAATGAAACCTATTTTTAAATCATGATTCATCATATCTAGTTTAAACCGGTTATCCCTTTTATACACTGAAGAACACGTGCATGCCAAATGTTGGTTTATTTTTAGAGTATGACTAATTACCTCATGCAGTTTTTTTCTAGAACACGTGCAAGCTAGATGGTGGTCTATTTTTAGAGCATGACTTATCACCACAACCGGTTCAAACCAGTTTTTCTAGAACACGTGCAAGCCAGATGGTGGTTTATTTTTAGAGCATGACTAATCACCACATCCGATTCAAACTAGTTTTTTTGGAACATGTGTAAACCAGATGTTGGTCTATTTTTAGAGTATAATTCATAACCACACCCTGTTTGCTTGAACACGTGCATGCCAGATGTTGGTCTATTTTTAGAGCATGACTAATCACCACATCTGGTTCTAACCGGTTTTTCTAGAACACGTGGATGCCAGATGTTGGTCTATTTTTAGAGCATGACTAATCACCACATCTGGTTCTAACCGGTTTTTCTAGAACACGTGGATGCCAGATGTTGGTCTATTTTTAGAGCATGATTCATAACCACACCCATGCGAGATGTTGGTCTATTTTTAGCTGATGCAGGGTCATTGACTTGAACACGTGCATGCCAGATGTTGGTCTATTTTTAGAACATGATTCATCACCATACCCTGTTTGGTTGAACACGTGCAGATGTTGGTCTATTTTTAGCTAATGCAAGGTCATTGACCTCAAGTCGCAGTGGGGGGCCGAAGCGGGGGCCGGGGAGGGGGCCAAAGCGAGGACGGGGAGGGGGCCGAAGCGGGGGGCCGGGGAGGGGGCCGAAGCGGGGGCCGGGGAGGGGGCCAAACCGGGGGCCGGGATGGGGGCTTGGGGTGGGGGTAAAACCTGCGCAGAAACCTGCGCAGTAGACCATTTTGATGCAGAATCAGCCTAGCTACACTACTAACTTATTATTTAAAATTGTGATCCTAATTCATAAATAAAAGTATTTTTTGTATATTTATTGGATTATTAGATTCTATCGTAGATAACATATTGTACGATACACATACGTAAAGCATCTTTAGTCACTCACTGGCCTTAAAACCCCCGCTGCATTCGTATTTTAATTTTGACCCAAAAAACTAAAAACTAGCTTTACGTTCGATAACTCCAATATTACAACTCAAAAAAATTATTACTTCGTATTCCCCGTTCGTACGTTTATATGAAGAGTTGTTTGGATTAAATATAATTTTTCTTCAAGTGTACAATAATATTCATATTATGTTACTATACACACACTATAGAAGATATTCATTTTATTACTAGTACAACAATGTTGTTCATTATTGTACTAGTAAAAAAATGTTAGCTTCTTAGTTCACCGCTAACAGACCATATTGAAAAATTGTTATTTGACAGTTGTATCGTTTGTGTTTTGTAGTGTACACAGCCAACTATGGCTGAAATTGCAAACGCTATAATTAAAAAAATTCTAGAACAATATAAAAAATTCCCCAGTTTTCTTTAAAACACTTGAAGAAAAAATAGTATATGTTATTCGGAGCAGAACGTCCTTTATGTGTTTTACCCAGCTTGCTTGGTCTCGGCTAGCGCCTCGGCCGCAATAGCTGAGTTCAACACAAAAAGACCGCTTTCTACTCCTAATAACATAATATACTATTTTTGACATTTTACGTTATTATGAATATTGAAGAATATTTCATTCTCTTTACTACTTGACTGCATTTTTTCTTCATAATCAATATATTTAAAGATGAAAAATTGTAAAGAAATTAATTTATCATTAATGTCCCAGCCTATGTTTGTACACGCTCACCATAGAAACTATTAAATCGAGGCAATTGCAAGATAGGTAAAATACGACACAACAACGAAGTGATAGGGATACCTTTAAAAACCACTGCTTATTTTTATGACCATAATAATAATAATAATTTATTTGTAACGCCAGCAAAAGCTTATTACAAAGGTGGTTGGTATAAGTATATACATTTTATTGCTTAAAAGCTATGGAACAATAGTATACTTGCATGGTAATTAGTAATTTTTAAATTAATTGGTATTTAATCGACAAACAACTAATGAATATTTTGAAAGCTACAGTAATCGGTTTAATGGTACTACATGATTTTTCACTTTGATAAAAACGTATGAACAGGCCCTTCGCGAACACTACAACACTTAGTTTTATATCACTAGTAACCAACTGATTAGTGTTATTATTTGTTTTAACTGTGATTTTTTTTGTTTTGAAATGCACTGACACAATTATTTTTTGACACTAGCTCATTTGTCTAATACTTTTATATCAACGCATATACAGGCCCTTCGCGTACACTACTTCACTTGGTTTTATTTAACTTTGTCTGTATCTTTGAATTTTTGGTTTTCATCACTCGTAATTTAATGGTTTGTTATGAATTTTTAAATTTTTAATGCATTGACGGTAAAGTTATAGAGGTCGTAGATTTTTTCAGGTGTTGTATCTTTTAAAAGTGTAATATTGTTGTTGTTGTTTTGTTCCTGTTCTATGTGCTTTCTTAGAAATTGATTCCTTATAGGGTTGAATATAAGACATCCTTGCATGTTCCAGAACATTATTTTATTTTTGCATTCGGTGTTTGGACGTTGGAGTTTTTTGACTTCAAGTTCGAGCGTGTTTGTCTTGAAATATGTTTATCCAGCGGGCCTTTTGTCTGAGTGCTGTTGGAGGAATCCTTAAGAATTTTTGGTTTATCATCCTTGCTGGCAATTTGCTGTTCAATGGGAGGAATAATTTGCTGTTCAGTAGGAGAAATTATTTCAATATTTTCATTTACGTAAATGGTGTTTCCTTTTTCACTTGTTTCATCCTTTTGAGCGAGAAGATCTTGAGTAGAAAATAAATTTACTGTACAGTTTTCTGCTATATCTTTCACCGTGTACGTAGTGCCGTTTACCACTAATTTGTCGTACGTTAGATGAGCTCTCAAACCATCCTTTCTCGCCTTGATGAGGTGTGGTTTTAGTGATTTTCTAATTTGTTGGATGTCAAGTGAGTAGTCTTCTTCTATATAAATTTTTGTTCCTTTAAGAAGCTTAGCATTATTAAAGATTTCTCGTTTAATGCGGCTTGAACTCAATTCCACTAATATGGGTCTCGGTCTATTTCCATTTCCATCCTTTTTTCCTAATCGTCTCGAATTTTCTATATTTGCAACCGCGATGTTTAATCTTAATTTATTTTTTAAAACCTCAACAATTATTTCATCTGTGTTTTCTCTCTCCGATTCATTAACTCCAAAAAATATTATATTTTTGTTTCGTATATCGCGTTCCAATTGTTTGATACGTTTATCTTTTTGTTGTATTTCTTTTTCCATGTTCTCATATTTGGTTTTGAGGTCCTCACATGTTGTCTGAAAAGCATTGATTGATGGCTGAAGTGTTTCGAATTTACTGTTTTGTTTGCCGATCTAATAATTTCTTAATATCTGCATATGAAGCCATAGCAAATAATATTTTTTTTTATGAGACAGTTGGGGACACTGTTCAATGTACTTTGGCGGGAAACACTTGCGCACGGTAGTCCAAACTTGCTTCTTAACGCGCTCTGGTCTTGCTTAGATGTTTAACCTTGAGTAACCTTGGTTTGAAAAAATGAATTTTTGTGGTTTAATTGAAATGAACTACCACGATAACAACTAATTATGTGTATATACTTTATTCTGACAGAGTAATGTTGGTTTTATGAAATTAAAGTGTCACTTACGTCAGGTTTTGATTTTTAATTATTAAGCACTCAAAAACACACACTTGCTTGACGATCACTCATACCAACCCCTGGGCTATTTTTATGACGATTTTATTTCATTTTCCAAAAACCCAACCCAAAAATACAAACACAAATGTCCCAACATATAAAACAACAAAAGAAACAAACAATAAAATTTAATTAACAGTAGTTTGGCTCGTAATAGAGCCACCCCCGTCTTGGAATCGGCGGGAGACGATCCGTGAGCGGAGTTTGTATGGGGGACCCGTCGCTGGGTGGTGGCCGTGGTCGAGGGCTAGGGGTGCCCGTCAGTGGGGACAGCAGTACTGGCGGTGGCGTCACTGTCGGGACCAGGCTGGCCTTCCTCCTCGGGGGAGTGGTTGGTGCCGCCCGCGGGGGCTGCGGGGTCGTCTGCGACGCGAACCAGCTACAAGCCCGCAGGGACGCTTGGATGAGCTCGGTAGCTACCCCTCGTATCGCCCGCTGTCGGCGGTGGCGATTGCGGACGCGCTGTATCTGTTTCCTCTCTATCCGTACGCACAGGGTGTGCGCTGTTGGCCTCGGCCGCAGTGGAAGGGGGGCACTGTTGGGTCTCGCTCAGAGCGTGCGGGCTGTCCGACGGTAGTCGATCTGGCTGGAGAGAGGAGCTAGGCTCGGACTCGTTTAAAGCGAAGGTAGAGAGGAGCTAGCTCGACTCTCTGACTCTCCTCTGTTTCGCGCCTCTTTTAAGCCGGCCGCTGGCTAGTGGGGGACGCGCGTGCCGGTGTGTGGGTAGGGCGCTGGCCTGTCGGATTCGAGCTGAAGTCACGCGCGTGGATGTTATCATGCGTGGTGGTATCAATTCCCCCCTCCATTGGAGACTGGCACATCTGACTTCGCGTAATTTCCAATCTCCAGGTCGCTGGAGGTCGGCACCTAAGAGGGCAGTGCTTGGAGAGATCCCCAGGGCCGCGTTGCGTCGGCAGCGTATATTAAAGAGTACCTTGGAGAGTTGTTGATCCCAGTGCCTGTGCGGGAAGCCATGGAGATGGAGCCGGAGGCCCTTTTTATTTCCTGTTTTCGTCTTTCAGCAGGGTTGGCTTGCAGATGATAGATGGCCGTAGTCCACGGGGTACACTGCCATTTTTCACAAGCGTCCCTCCAATCGGCGCTGGTGAACTGGCGGCCATTGTCGCTGAGGATAGCGCGGGGATAACCCCACCTGAGGAAGACTTCTCGTTCCATGGTGTGCACTAAGTAGTGGGTCTCGCTGGAGCGTAGGGAGTAAGCTTCGACCCACCGGGAGAACAGGTCGGTGATTACGAAGATGAAGCGCTTCCGTCGGGCGTTCATTGGATACGATCCCATGAGATCCACGGCGATGGTGTCCCAGGGTTTAATTGGTTGTTGAGACCGGAGGTTAGGGGCTCGGGCAGTGGTATGAGATTTGTAGCAGGTGCAGATACGGCAGTGTTGTACGTATCGCTGCACGTCAACACGTAATTTTGGCCAATGGAAACGTTCGGCAATGGCGCGAGTCGTTTCTTCCGTGCCAGGGTGGCCGGTGGTGGCAGCGTCGTGAAACTCGAAGAGAATGCGTCTGCGTACTGCCTCTGGAGCTACCACCACCCAACGACCTTCTACTTGGGTTCGCAGGAGACCATCTTTGGCGCTGTAGAGCTGGAGGAACCTCTCCGCTGATCGGGTGCGTCGTGCATCTTGTTGCAATCCTTGCCATCGAGTGGAGTGTGGAGGGCTTGGCAATGTGAATCTCGTTCTTGAGCACGAGCAACCTCTTGTGCTAGTCCGGGGTCCGCTGAAATCTGATTGAGGTAAGGGAAGAGACGATCCGTGTCGGGCTCGGTGTCGGTGGGTTGGGGCGCGGGTTGGCGTGACAAGGCATCGGCGAATTCGTTCTCTTGCCCGGGGCAGTGCTGTATAGTGAAATTGAATTATTCAAGCAGCAATGCCCAACGTACAAACTTAGCCTTGGCGTCTTTGGCGGCCTTAAGCCAAGTTAATGCCTTGTTGTCCGTCCGAAACACGAAATGTTTGTCTTCTAGGTAGGGCCGGTAGTATTTGACGGCCCAAACGACGGCTAGGCATTCTTATTCGTTGCTGTGGTACTACCGTTCTACTGGGCGTAAACGTGCACTGGCGAAGGAGATTATGCGCCTGCCCTTTGTATCTTCTTGGTATAAGACCGCCCCCAAACCCACGTTGCTGGCGTCGGTTTGCAGAACGAACGGTTTGTTTGGCAGCGGTCGGTGGAGTGTTAGTGGTGCTGAGAGGGCATCTCTCAGCTTGGTGAACGCTGTTTGAGCCTCTGGGCCCCAGGTCCACCTTTTGGAGGTGCTGATTAAGTTGGTGAGTGGCGCAGCTAGGCTGGAGAAGTGGTCGACATATTCTCGCAGCCAGTTGCAGACTCCCAGGAACTGTCTGAGCTCCTTACGAGTTGTCGGTAACCGTGCGGTTTGGATAGCCTCCACGTGGTGCGGTGAGAAAATGACCCAGGTATTTTAACTCTGTCTGGCCGAAGTTACATTTTTGTAGGTTGCGAACTAGGCCATGGAGGCGGAAACGCTCTAATACCTTGGAGAGGTGCTCTAGGTGCTCTTCCCAGGTGTCGGAGTATATGATGACGTCATCCAGGTACGCGATGCAAAACTCCCGGAAGTAACCCCGGAGAACTTCTTGATGATGAACCTCTGTAACCTGCTGGGCCCGTTTTTGAGGCCGAATGGCATGACATTGAATTCGTAGAGGCCGCCGTCGGGTACGGCGAAGGCGGTAAACTGTATCGCTTCTAGTGCCATGGATATTTGCCAGTAGCCAGACTCGAGATCGAGTGTAGTGAAGATTCGAGCTGAACCCAAGTCTTTCAGCGTTTCTTGGATACGTGGTAGCGGTGCTGCGATGTCGGCTGTCTTGCTGTTGAGGTGGCGGTAGACAACACAAAATCTGGGAGTCCCATCGCTCTTCTTTACAATCACCACTGGGCTGCTATATGGCGACGTACTGGGTGAGATGATGTTGTCTGCCAACATCTTGGCTACTTGTTCTTGGATAAGCTTCTTTTTTTCTTCGGAATAGCGATATGGTGGGAGGCGGAATGGGGTGGTATCTTGGAGGTGAATTTTGTGCTCCACGCTTCTGGTCGTGGGCATAGAGTTCGTACGATAGAAAGCCCCGGGATTTTCGCGCAAAACGGCAAAACGGGCAATATGTTACGCCGGGAACGCATGCTTAACGTGACTCATGTCAGTTGGTTGGGTCACATAACTAGCGGGGTTTTCTCTTCTGTTGAAGAATACGGTTTGGCGTTGTACTTTTCGCATGTGCGCACACCCGTGTCCGAAATCACATACTACCTCGTGTTCCGTGAGCCAGGGTTGGCCCAGGAGTAGTGCCTCCTGGAGGTCGTCTGCGACGAGAAAAATTATGTTGTGTGTTTGTGATTGGACCTGGATCTGGAATGCTAGCTAGCCTCGTAGCTGGAGACTGGTATCTTTCCGGGCTAGCTGTGTTAATGTAATTATGTGTCGCAGCACTGTCGATTAGGTCGTGGGCTGACTCGCTATGTGGCAGGCTATTCTTGGAGCCTGGACCTCGGAGGTGGACCTGCTGATGGCGAGTGCGGCGGCGGTGGTTACTTTCGGGCGAAGGGGTTTTATTTGTCTTTCGCCCGCGCGTCGTTTCCCTGGCTGTCCTTGCGGCGGCGAAGCGTGGGGCAATCGCGGTGGAAATGGTAGCCAGTGCAGTATGTGCATTTTGGCAGATTGCGCCTGGGTTCGGACACCGGCTTTTGCTCTTGTAAATCTTGCTCGATGGCCATTGCACGATCTAAGAGGTCCACGAAGCAGCGGGGCGTGGGCGTGCTCAGAAACGACCGCAGCTTTGAGTGTAGCAGCTCGGTATACAGGCCGATTGTCGTGGCGTCGGGTAACTCTGGCTCTAACCGGAGGCGGAGCTGTTCTTTACGTAGGAGGAACTTTTCGACTGGTTTTTTTGCGGGCTGGTGCTCACCATAGAACTGTGATCGGAGTTGATCCAAAATTTGTGTGTGGAGAACCGCTTCACGAGGCGGTCCTCGAAAAGGATCCAGGTGGTCAGGAGCATCTTCATGTCCCGTTACCAGGTGGCTGCAGGTCCTTGGAGCCGCTGTCCGGCGAGGTTGAGCCGGCGGGATTCTGGCACATTGCATTCCTCGAATTCGGAGCGGCATAGTTGCAGGAAGGTCTTCGGATCCTCATGAGCGGCTCCAGTGAATTCGGGGAGGACGGGCTCTCTGACTGGCTGTTGAATCGTAACCCGTGGTGGAGCTCGCTGGGCTTTAGTGCGAGTCCGTTTTGCAGTGACTTTTATTCTCGACGTATTTAGTGGTGGTGACACCGGTCCGGTGTCGGTGTCTTGGGCGCCACCGAGATTGGTCATGTCCCGGAACAGTGTTTGAAAAGTAAATTGGGTCGTGTGTCCTGTTGTCTGCGGACAGCTTCGGCCTCACATTGTGGGTGCCACTTATGATAGGGCTAGCTCAAAACCTTTAAAAACCACTGTTTATTTTTATGACCATTTTATTTCATTTTCCAAAAACCCATCCCAAAAATACAAACACAAATGCCCCAACATATAAAGAAACAAAAGAAACAAACAATAAAATTTAATTAACAGTAGTTTGGCTCGTAATAGAGCCATCCCCGGCCTGGAGTCGGCGGGAGACGATCCGTGGGCGGAGTTTGTATGGGGGACCCGTCGCTGGGTGGTGGCCGTGGTCGAGGGCTAGCCCGGCAGTGGGGACAGCAGTACTGGCGGTGGCGTCACTGTCGGGACCAGGCTGGCCTTCCTCCTCAAAGGAGTGGTTGGTGCCGCCCGCGGGGGCTGCGGGGTCGTCTGCGACGCGGACCAGCTACAAGCCCGCAGGGCCGTTTGGATGAGCTCGGCAGCTACCCCTCGTATCGGCCGCTGTCGGCGGTGGCGATTGCGGACGCGCTGTAGCTGTTCCCTCTCCATCCGTGCGCTGTTGGCCTCGGGCGCAGTGGAAGGGGGGCATTGTTGGCTCTCGCTCAGAGCGTGCGGGCTGTCCGACGGTAGTCGATCTGGCTGGGGAGAGGAGCTAGGCTCGGACTCGTTTAAAGCGAAAGTAAAAAGGAGCTAGCTCGACTCTCTGACTCTCCTCTGTTACACGCCTCTTTTAAGCCGGCCGCTGGCTAGTGGGGGACGCGCGTGACGGTGTGTGGGTAGGGCGCTGGCCTGCCGGATTGGAGCTGACGTCACGCGCGTGGATGCCATCATGCGTGGTGGTATCAGAAGTAATAAACGAGAATATATTGAACGTAACGCAGATAACACATACAATATATATATATATATATATATATATATATATATATATATATATAAAACAGGAACAATAATCAGAATAAATGATATGAAACTTTATGACAGATTGGACTTGACACGTGTACGTGGAAAACTTGATCAACGCCTCGATATAAACGAATGAATATCAACATTCTAACACTTCCCCTCGAGTCGAATATTCATTCGTCCAGCAGATTCAAAGCAATGCATGTGCTTATCCTTCGGTAATCTCTTCGTAAGAAAATCAGCAACTTGATCAGCCGTCGAAATGTGTTGCACACGAAGTTCCTTCTGTTTCAGTACATCTCTCACGGAGTGATGTAGGATGTCTATATGCTTGCTTTGAGCGTGATATGTAGGATTTTCTGCCAGCTTCAATGAACTTCTGTTGTCGCAGAAAATATTCATTTCGCTCAAAGCACTGAAGCCCAATTCTTTCAGGAACCTTTGTAGGTATATGGCTTCCTTGACGTCTTCAGAAAGCGCCATATACCCGTCGTTGATAAAACGACGATTCGCTGTTTCTTGGAATCCCAGGATATAGGTCCTCCACTGACCATGAATATGACCTCCTGTCTTCGGGACAGCTTCCCCAGTCAGCGTCTACAAAACCTTTGATTGTTCCTGTTAAATTGCCCTAAATGACTAACAGCAAATGATATGTCGGGTCGTGTACTTATCGCCAAGTATGTAAGGGTCCCAATCAGCTCGCGGTATGGAAGCTTGAGATCCTCTTCGGACTGTTCTTTTTTCGTCAGCTTCATACTTACATGTGTGGCTACGGGTTTACATTCAGCCATGCTGAATCGCGAGAGCACGTCGCAGATGTAACCACGCTGGTGTATTGTTATCTGACCCTTGGATTGATTGAACTCCATTCCAAGACAGTATTTCACGTCTCCAAGGTCCTTAATTATGAAGTTCTTGGCCAATCCTCTACCAAGTTCATCAGTCTTCTTGTCGTCGCGGGAAGCGATCAGGATATCGTCGACATAAATTGCTATGAATGTCGCATTTTTCCCTGAGCCAATATAAAACAAACACGGATCTGATTCTGATGGAGTAACACCCAAACATCTCAAAGTTTCATTTAGCTTGAAATACCAGCACCTTCCAGCCTGTCGGAGTCCATAAAGTGATTTTTACAAGAGGCAAACCTTATCTCCTTTGCTTAACTCATTTAGCATGAATTTTGATTTCACGCTAATCTCATTATGGCCCTCAGAATCAATTATCGTTTGAAGAATTTCCCATAAATTCTTCGGTGGCTCCATGTATATATCTTCTTCCAAGCATCCATTCAAGTAAGCAGTCTCTACGTCTAACTGCTTAATTTTCATCTCATATAGAGCAGCAAGTGAAACCATGAGACGAATGGATCCTATACGAGCCACAGGCGCAAAAGTCTCAGTAAAATGTACACCGGGTTGTTGGCTAAATCCTTGGGCAACTAAGCGCGCCTTTCTTCTTTCAAGACTGCCATCTGATTCGTATCTGTTCCTCAAAACCATTCTGCTACCAACGACTTTGCGTCCTTTGGGACGATCAACGAGTATCCAAGTCTCGTTCTTTTATAATGGATTTCATCTCTGAAGCGATAGCTTGACGCCATTCATCTGCGTCAGATCCTTTCATCGCCTCCTTCATGGGAATTTCCGAAAGAAAACTTTGCTCATTCCATTCGACATTCCCGGATTGTTCAGAGACGACTTGATACTGTTTCCTCGGTCATCCCCTTAAGTCTGACCTTATAATTTTTGGCCGGCTCCGACCTCTGATTATTCGATGCGAATCAGGGATTGTATCTTCATCAGCAGCGCCGTAATCAATATCTTCGACATCAAGAATCTCTTCGTCTTCATCTGGAATATCGAACTGCAGTACATTTTCTTTGTTACATATAGGCACTTGATTATCTTCAGCAATGTTCCTTGAAGGTAATTCAATATCTGCAAATTGTCGAATTTGTGTCGAGTCTTCGATCTGTGTGTATTTACCTGGATCATTTGGACTGTCGATCGACGAATGCGGCAAGTGGTTTCCAATAAATTTCACATCACGACTTATTAATACTCGACGCTCCTTTGTCGACCAAATGCGGTATGCCTTGGATTCATCTGCATATCCAAGAAAAATCCCCTCCTGCCCTCGAGAATCAAATTTTCCTTTGGAAAGTTGTCTATCCAGATAAAATACCTTACCTCCAAATATTTTGAAGTACGACACATCTGGTATCATGCCGGTCCATTTCTCATGCGGCGTATGACCATCGAAACTCTTCGTTGGCAAACGATTTCGGAGATAATTTGCAGTGTTCACTGCCTCAGCCCAGAAAGTATCGGGTAAATTTGCTTCCTTCAGAAGGCACCTAGCTACATCAAGGAGAGTGCGGTTTTTTCTCTCCGCTATGCCATTCTGTTCTGGGTTGTATGGTACTGTTAACCTCCTAGTGATTCCTTTATTTTTCAAATATTCGCCAAATTCATTATTAATATATTCTCGGCCATTATCAGATTGCAAACATTTAACAGTCTCGCCCTTTTGTTTCTCGGCTAGGGCTATATAATCTTTAATTACCTTGAATACCTCTGTTTTTGACTTAAGGAATCTAATCTCGCACCATCTGGAGCAATCATCGATAAATTCGATAAAATATTTCGTTCCTCCTAAGGATGCTGTCCTCATGGGTCCGCACACATCAGTATGCACGATCTCCAGTATCTTCATACGGCGATTTGACTTCTTTGGGAATGGAGACCTAGTCATTTTCCCCTGTAGGCAGACGTCGCAGTTCAATCTTCCCGACGATTCTGCCAATTGAACTTTTTTTAGGTACCCTTTACGAACGACGACTTCTAAATCTTTCGTGTTAACGTGGTCCATACGTCTATGCAATAATTCGAGCGATATCTTTTTATTCAAAACTGAACTAATCGCTCGCGCATCTTGCCCGTATTCACGCACGAAATACAAATCATCGACTCTGTCAGCACTTAAAACCATATTTCCATTTGGTTCTTGTAATGTGGCACCGTTTTTTCGAAAACATACGTCGAATCCTCGATCTGTAATCTTGGCCACCGACAAAAAAAATGTTCTCAAATCGGGTACATAAAGTGTGTTGTTCAGTATTACGTTCTTTTTATTACCGAACACACTAGTAGTAAACAACACATTTCCCTCGCCTACCGTTTCGGCCGTCGCGCTGTTCGTAAGATTAAGCGTGCCTCATCTAGAATACTGAAGATTTTGAAAATGTTCTGTCTCGTTGCATATATGCGTCGTAGCACCACAGTCGAGACACCACTTTTGATTCAAGTTTGTCGATTTTTGTCTTGAAACATTTAGACAAACATTATTCGCACATTTTGTGGTTCCCTTTTCGAATTTTCGACATTCATTCGCCTTATGTCCAGGCTGTCGACACTTGAAACATCGCAACACTTGTGCATCTTTTCGTTTTCCACCATCGCTTTTATGCGTCTCTGTCTTGCATTTTCGATCGTACCATCCGCCGTTTCTTTTCACTTATCATGGCGTTCGATGACACGTTTTGCACATGACTCTTACGTGCATCACTTTCTTCAATTATTTTGATACGAAGCGCATCCGGAGTCGGTAAGTCGTCGCGTGATTCAATAGCACAACGAAAATTTTCGAAATCGGCAGGTAAACTATACAGCAGTAAGATTGTCAATAAGTCCGGATTAATAATGACGTCCATGTCAAGCAGCTTGTCAACTGTGTCAAAAGAACTATCCAAGTGTGCGCTCGCACGTCACCGCTGTCAATCATTTTTTGTAATGTCAGTCTTTTCAGGAGAGTTGCTTTCCTTGCCGGAACTTTTGACTGATAAATTTCCTCCAATTTCAGTCATACTTCACGTGATGTTTCGTAGTTTTTAATTTGCTTTAACTCACTCGAATATATTGATAAGATTATGTCCGATCGCGCTTTCATGTCGTTCCTGACCCATTCATTAATGTTGTCGGCGTTCGCACCATCTTTCGTTGACTCGGGTTTCGTCGTGACGCCGCTCATATATTCCCACAAATCAGCCTTAATCAACACAGCTTGCATCTGTAGCTTCCATGTTTCAAAATTATCTTTACCCAAAAGCTCAATTCTTGACACACTCGCGGAATATATATATATATATATATATATATATATATATATATATATATATATATATATATATATATATAAAACAGGAACAATAAACCGAATAAATGATATGAAACTTTATGACAGATTGGATTTGACACGCGTACGTGGAAAACTTGATCAACGACTCGATATAAACGAATGAATATCAACATTCTAACAGAAACACTAAATATTAATAATTGACAAATGGTATTGTTGAGTATACCTTGCATAGCTCATGAAATAATTTTATTGGATACATAGAATTTTTTGTAAGAAACTTCCCGCATGGAATTTGGCAAAAATACTTTGATGGAAGTAATTGTATTGATCACAAAATATGATACTATTAGCACAGTTTACAATTCTTTTTTATTTCCCATATCGAAGAAATATGATACAAAACGATAATGAGAAATAGTTACAGCATGTATTAGAAGTGCACATTTTTAATAAAAGCGCCTTTCTGCAGCGCGCTTTAACATTATATTCTTATGAGAAATGTACTCCGTTAAAGCGCTTTTATTATAAAAATGTGCTTGTAATACGGGCCCTCATGTCGGGAAATAATAAACACTATTTACTATAGATGTTTTCTTTTTCGCTCTTTTATCGTAAAAAAAATGAGAAAACATAGAACAGGTAGTTTATGTAAGATAATTACAAGTAGAAGATACAAACAAAATTTAATTCGATTACAAGATTTTGAGGTATCGTTATTGTCCAAGGATAAATTATATTTACTTATTGCATACTCATCGTGTATCAAGAAAAGTATTCTTACTATTATCTATAAATATGAGGTAAAAACTAATCAGATTAAATGTCATTTGAGATACCAGTAACCAGAAATAAGATGTTATAATTCTTACACAAATTTTATGACAATAATATTCTCTATATTGAAAACAACAGGACACCGTTGTAAGCATTATAATTGTTTGTCGGTGGTTGTCATACCACCGAGCGACATAAAACTTGAAATATACCTCTCAGCCCGGAAATACCTTAGTGGGGGCAGCTGAGAAGTAAAGTTTGGCAAAGGATTTCGAATTCTATGACCTCTGTAAAAGTACAAGTGCCGTCCACAGAAAGCATCCAACGGATGTTATGAATACTAACGCTTTTACACGCGCCGGTTAAAATAAAAGCAAAATAATTCTAGTATTTGGTATCATGAATGATATTTTTCAGTCTTCGGCAAGAAATTGTCCAAAACATTCTCCAGTGCAAAGTCCAGGTGCCCCTCACATGACGCACAATGGTCCTGAAGATCCAGCCGCAGCATCCGACATTTTTATAAGCAAGAAAAATGCAGCAGATTACTGTTGATTTGCACAATTAGCGATAATTAATGATAAAATGCACTGGAAATACGTACGTACCTTCACAATGCACAACAAAACGTAGAATGGGGATTTCCCTAAATACCGGCGTGGTAACGCCGCGCAGCCGCGGAACGGCGCATATTTATGAATTTTTTTATACTTACCTACATACTGACACGATATCGGACAGTTGGGTTGTGGTTTTGGAAGATTTATCGTTAATGCAAGCGCAGTATGCTAATGACACGGGTTCGGGTGTTAATGCATTTGTCAGTAATATAATAATTTAATTTCACTGTAGAACATAAAACATAAAGACGTAAAATCCAAAATTACTGTAGGCAAGTCTTTCAGATTTTCTTCAGAAATAAGTATGTACTTGCCTACTGGAATTTTATTTTTCACTTCTCTTTTTCCAATGAATGTATTTAACGAAATCAGCTGACAACCAGCGCGACTCTGTCTGCGGATGTTTCTTCACGTACATAAAAGCACTTCTATTTTACGGTTAACACTCATTGCTTATATTGTTATCAATACAGTAAAATATATCTATAGTTTACTCAAATTCCCACCACCGATTAGCGGTGGACTGATATATTTAAGAAAGGTAAAAATCGGAAACTTCAAAAAGAGCGTCACGTATTTGTCATTAACCAATTAACCATTTTGGTTTTTGTAATCAATTATTCTCTATTGTAATTAAGAATTTTTTTCTTGTAAATAAAAACCTTAAAAAAGAAAACAAAGTAAATTATGTAATAATAATATACCGTCACGGCAAATTACCAATTGCTAGGGGTGCCAGTCTGCTATGTATACTAATATCGGTAATGGTAATGACATATTCATACCATGCAGGGGTTTACCAGGCCTCATCTCACGGACACTCATTAATGGAGTTACTTTCCTGCCAATTAAAATTCTAAATCATTTTTGTATCGGTCGGGATGGAACCCGAGTCATAAAACACTTAGCACACGGCCACGAGACCGGAAACCCCAAGTATTTAATAAATACGACATTCATTACACCCAACGGTAAAAGTATGACATTAAAAAGATGTGTATTGTTTTCATATTTGTATTAAAATGTAGCCACCAATATTGAATATGAGTTTTTAATGCATGTTCACTACAGATCAAGGGTTAAACAATCATATCTGCTTTTGTTGTTTCATTTCTATTCATATTGGCAAACGAAATAATATATATATATATATATATATATATATATATATATATATATATATATATATATATATATGTATATATATATATATATATATATATATATATATATATATATATATATATATATATTTGATAATTGTGAATGTTTATATTTACACAAACCATAACCGTCATTGTTGATTTACACTCGAATAATAATAACCATGCACTCTCCGTAAATTCAGTGTATTATGTACAATTATCATGTATAAATTATCTTGCAATAATTATATATTTCCGTTAAAATTATTTCATAAACAAACTATGTATCTAGCTAATTGTCCTCATTCAGTTCCTTTTCCCTCAAGTCCTTCACAATACAGCCTTTCTATGTTATCTTTGCTCTTCCTCATTTTCTTCTACCTTCTACTACCACGCTGTTCATTCTCATCTCTCTGCCACATTCATTTTCTTTTCATTAGCACTGACACCTGTCAATTAAAATTTCTTAATATAGTAGCTGATTCCATGGTTACAGAATAGATGGCTGGTTATGAAATTTAATTTCTTTATAATTTTTTAACTCTATATCCAGTGAATATTAAGTAGAAAATATAATTAAATCGTGCAGATAATACTATATTCTTTAATATTTATAATAACATTGTGTCAAAAAATGATATTTAGCAACGTTGTTTCAAGAAAAAACTGTTAAAATCTTCAAATGAGGTTACTTCCGATTGACCAATTATAACCAAAATCTAATAATCTCTTCTTTTGAGATGTAAAATTGAGGAATACAAAAAATATATAATTTTTGTAATCGTGGTATATATATATATATATATATATATATATATATATATATATATATATATATATATATATATATATATATACAGGGAGTAACAGCAATAAGTAAATTAAATTTAACCAGTGACAGAACTCGTCGAGAGCAAAAATATTTCTTAATAACTTTTTTCGAAATCTCAAGTTTTTTAAGCATTTTTACTCCCCTCCCCCCATAAATTAACGAGTCGGTTAAATTTTTTTCATAATAATATGATCTAGTAGCAGTAAAAATGAAACAATTGTTTTTGACAAATGTGAGTTGTCCAATTTTTCAAATAAATATTGAAAAATAAATCGATTAATAATTATTATGAAAGTTACAAGCAGTAAAAATACCTTCCTTTACGGATAGCGAGTATACAGATATTGTGCTGGCCTATTGTGAAGCTTAGGGAAACGCTGCCCAAGGTTCGCACTTTTATACATGCATGTAAATAAAATAATTAAATCTCCGATATCATGAGTCCTTTAAGCCTGCTGCTCAAGAGCGTGGTAGAACTCGCCCTGATCACAGAGAATATTGATGAGGATGTTTTGGACTCAACCAGGGTCTAGTACTCCAAGAATAACACTACAACACATAGTGTCACATATGACAATTTAGAGGATATTTAAATAACAGTTACATCATTTCATCGACGCGTTCAGTATTGTATTGACATTGACGGTGGCCATTTTAAACATATTGTGATTTCATTTAAGTCTGCAACACTTTTCATCATCTTTATGGGTTTCCTTGTTCCGTCAATTGTACAATTGTTCCTGGTCGACATCATCCTATAAATATCCTAACATTTTTGGATTTTGTAATCTGTTGTAACATAAAAATTTGACGTATGATTTTGTTACCTTAGTCGGGGTATTCTATTCTATCTCCTATCTTTCCCAATTTGTGTATAGTTTCATCTTCTGATGTATCTAAATCTATCAATCTACTCATCAATTTGTAATAATTCTTTCATTGTATTCAGTCACAAGTCACAACGGAAACAAACTAGAAACAGCTGTTCGTAGACGCACGCCATACGCAACGCGCAGACTTTTGGCATTATGCAACGCGCTCTAGTGATCAGATATGCAGTTATTTTATTCAACCATAGACGGGTAATGAAACTTGTGACAAAATTTTAAGAATTTTAATTCAATTCAATTAACAAAAAAAAAGTTAAAAATAAATATTGTTGTACTCGACGAATTCTATCACTGGTTAAATTTAATGTACTTATTTCTGTTACACCCTATATATACAGACCTCATCATGAAAATGGTAAAATCATACTATAGGGATCCTAAAATGTGCTTATTTACTAAAAACTCATCACTGAATTTTTTGACCAAAGACAATACCTTCCTTACCTAAAGGTGACGGAAGGTAAGAATGAACATTTAAAATACACTTATATGGCACTTGCGAAGAAACTAATTTGCACAAGTCTGAGCATAATGCTTACTAGTAGTTTCTTCATTGGCACTGAAATATATTATTTCCTGCCAGGGGCGGATTTAGGCATGGGTTTTATGGGCTGCTGCCCAGGGCCCCACAGGTACAAAAGCAGTGGTGGCTCGTACACTAAAATTTTGGTGAGGCAAGGCATCCAGAAAAAAAAAGCCGCAGGCCAAATTTTTTTTCATTCAAGGTCAAATACCTTATAATTGAAAGTTACATTTTTCAAGGGATGTGCAAATGCGTATTTTTCCCCTTTCATGTACAAAAATAAATTGCCTGATCACAGAATATTTTAGGAAAGAGCGTCCGGCGCTTACGTCAAAAAATCCTATGAATCTTTCTACCACATTCACATTACCGGAATTTACATTTACATAACGTAAAATTACTGATAATTGTGATTTAATAATTTCGTAGTCTATTTTTTTTATTTATAACAAAATGAATGCAATCTATTAAATCATTTTGAATAGTTTTGAAGGTACCACAAAATACCGATTTATTATTGATATCTTTCTTCAAAAATATTTTTAATTTATCATCTCGTTTACTCATTAGTAAAACTAATTCTTTAAAATGACCTTATTACAAGATTCTTCAAACCGATTATGGTAATTCTTGTGTACATAAAAAAATTGAAATATCAATTAATCTTTTCAGAATTTCCCTATTTTCTTCCACTTGCAAATTTAAATTTTGAATTTCAATTTTTCTTGCACTATCAATAGCGGTAGAAATATTTTGCTTCATATAGTTTATCTTCGTACGATAATTTACTAAATGGATTTTTGTGAATTAAGAAGTTAATAATGTCATCGGAATGCCTTATATTATCAGTATCAGAAGTTCCAGTCAAAGTTGAAGCCATTTTACTTGTTTTAACTAAAATTTAAAATAGAAAAACACTACGTACGTAAAACATAAAAACAACGAAATAAATAAAAGAATTAAATACTTACTGCATTGCAAGTTGTTTGTTTATTGTTGAATTTGAATTCACAATGCAGTAAATAATATTAGTATTAATTATTATTCAATCTCCAATCTTATTTGCAAGAATATTATAGAATATACAATTAATGCAAAATGAAATAGATGATAGATGTCTTGAACGTATGGCGGCCTCTGTAGGATCGCGTGGAAATTAAAGTGGCTATCTTTTATCCTTTACGCACTCATTGCAATTTCTCAATTAGGCATGCCGCAAAACCAGCTCTTTCTCTAGCACACGTATTTCTTATCGGAATTACTAACTGGATCAAAAACATTAGGCAGTATACTATCATTTCCAGAAGCACTTTATAGGGTGTAAATTAGGTGAACTGCATTACATATTAGTTATGGTGGTGGCTTAAATTCTTTTGATATTTATAAAGACAAGCATTAGCGGAATAAGTTAAATTTTAATTTACATACTACTTTACATTATTTACAGCTTTATTTCTTTTCCGGTGAGGCACTGCCTCACGTGCCTACCCTGACAAGCCGCCACTGTACAAAAGGCCCCCTCGCTCTTATTTATTCTAACTTGTGAATTTGTTGTTTCGTTTTTCTTTTTACAACAAAGTCTCCGTATGACAATATTTTCAATCTATTTTACAAAAAATAGTAGTCTAAAATCCAATATATTTTTTTTTTGCCGAACTTAAACCCAATTGAGTAAGTTCGGTATTTTTTTTTAAAGAAAAATAAACAAATAATACAGCTAATTAATTTATTTTATGGGACAAATATTGAATATATTCATAATATTGAGAAAAATGTCTCCATACGATAATATAAACATTAGAACGAGTAAATTGAATCTACCTAATTTTGGTTCACTAATGGCGTTGTATTCTGTAATTCATCTTGTAGTTCATTTTTTAATTCTTCTTTAGTTTTAATGGTATATATTCTTGTTTCTGTCAAGAATTGCTCACCCTTACTCTATTGGGTTCAATTCCGACGATTCTGGGGGATGATTTAGCTAATTTTTACCTTCCGTCACCTATAGGTAAGGAAAGTATTGTCTTTGGTCAAAAAATTCGGTGGTGTATTCATTGAATAAGCTCGTTTTAGGGTCTTTACAATACGATTTTAATATTTTTACGATGATTTCTGTATGTGTGTGTGTGTGTTCGTGTGTGCGTGTGTGTGTATGTGTGTGTGTGTGACCGCCGTTTCGTTAACGATATCTCCAATACTAGAATTCCAAAAATTACAGTTCTTGCGTATTCCTCTTCCTTACAACCATATGCAGTACCCGCATTTGAAGATTTAACAGTTTTTCTTGAAAAACTCAGTTAAATGTTATTTTAACTTAAAGAATATATTATTATCTATACGATTTGATTGCACTTTATATTTGATATTCAACAGATATAGAGTTAAAGAAGAATACAATTAATAAATTTCACATAAATTTCATAATTCAGCCAGCTATGCTAACTTAACCATGGAAACTGCTAATATATTCAGGTAATTCAAATTGACAGATGCCAGTATCAATAAATTTAAATCAATGAAAGAATAAGGGAAGTAACTCTAGTGTTAGAAGTTTCTAGATATAAAAGAGACGATTACATTGGTTTGAATATGTCATGAGGAGAGATGAATATATTAATAGAAGGTGGAAGAAACATAGGAAGACCAAATATAAGATGAAAAGACTGTATTGTAGAAGACTTGAGAGGAAAGGAACTGAATGAGGACGACACGCAAAACAAAAATGAGTGGAAGAAGAAAATAAAAAATAGCGACCCACTAACGAATGGGAAAAACTAAAGAAGAAAATGTCAGTGTCAAGTGCAATTTGCATAGTTTGTTTATGAAATAACTTTACTGGGAATATAGGATCTTTTGCAAGAAAATTTATGTATAGGGCGGCGCGTGCAGTGACATGACTTTGCTGACTTTGGCAAGCAGATATGGGGACCCGTGTCAAAATGACAGCAATTAATTATGTCCTTAACTGACAAGTATTATAATTTTTCAATCAAAATTTCATAATTTTCTTATTTCATGTGGTTTGTTTGTTATCAGGAGTATGGAATTCATTTGCCGAGAAAGGGAATCACATAATACCAAAAATTTAGAATCTTTTGCAAGAAAATTTATGTATGGATTTTGTACATAATACACAGGATTGACGGAAGGTATTGTGCTGGCCACATCAGATTTTTTATTTTATACAATAGCCATTCTCTTACAAGATGCGAATTATTGGTAGAATCAATTTTATGTATGATATTAAAATTTCTACTAACCCTATTTTTCGGCAAATGCTTCAATTTTTTTTTAATATCAAAGTAACCTTATTATTGTTAAAAAATATGCCAATTTTCCTACTCTCATTGAATACATATCCCTAAAACATAATGCTGCAGTGAACCCACCAAACAGTGTTAGCCCAGGGCCCCCAAAGTTTCCTGCTAGTGTCATTGATTAATTTATTAGGTAAGTAATATCGTCCTTTTTCTGTCGTTTAAATTGATGAATTTTAATTATACAAAATGTTAAGAATATCTTAGTAGCAGATTTCTCTTCAATTCATATATCATCATTCATTAAAGACGTATATGTCATCCGTCGGGATCGAACCCGGTTCCCCAGATTCGCGAGCAGACACTCGCAGCCACGAGACACCAAATATTTCAACTTTTAAATGGCATATAATTGACCCCTGTGGTGCACTTTCCACACCCGCACTGAGTGCCCGTGAAGTGACGCCTAGTAAGCGCCTGCACAGTACGAATATGTTATCATCATCACCGAAATCTGTGTACGAAACAAATTGTCACACCCAGCAATGCGTAATATGCCGTAATGATACATTTATTTATTTTATTTTCATTAAAAAATGAAAATAATAAAATTAATGTCATTGTAAAGAATATTAATTAAATTAGATATTTCTTTGTGTCCTCCATGAATCCGAGTGTATCTTTAAGCAATAAGGGCGCCCATTAAAAAGATTTCATTTAAATTCAGCGTCATTAAATAAGTAATTTTTTTAGAGGGAAAAGAAATATTTACCAACTCATATCTTTTACGGTACAAGAGAAATGAGATTTGATTTAGCTAATTATAATTAAAATTTCAATTAGCATTTTTATCCCAGCATTAATTTCTAAATTTGAATTGTTTCATAGATCTATTGTTAATTAAAACGTACATGCATAAAATACGATTTAATTCCCTCATTGGATAGTTTTTCCAGTTTGTTTGTTGCGAGCTTTCATGTGTAAAAATTTGGCTTTATTCGCGTATGAATACATTTGCCCCCGGGGAAAGCAGGGGATCTGCTACTGCCGTGCCAATCCGCCATGTAATTAATAGGTTGATCGCTTGCGATTTATCTGCAAGTGCCGTGATCATTTTTACCCGATCCCGAGTTGATATATCGCGCTCAAGGGCCACAGCGGACTTTCGACTTTTATTACGTTTTTTGTTCTGTTTATCATCCAATAAGTGCTAACTGCTAACGTAAATTCAAGAGAAATTGAAAACTGTGCTATGAAGAGATTTAAAACTTATATTGCTTTTAATGGATATTTTACAAATAAGGTTTTATGTAGGTAGTTATTTTCAATTAATATGTATGTGGAAATATATTTATATATAAAATTAAATACTTAGTATTAGAATATAATACGAAAACATATTAATGGTAGAATAAAAAAATAATAATAATACTTTTTTTCGTAATACACATAATTTTGAATAAGTATAGTTGCATGTCTTTCTTACTTTTATAATACGACGTTGGCTGATGACGGACGTTATTTCGACATCGGTTACCAATTATTAACTAAAACATTTTTTACTGTACTTCATTTCTAAAATTATATTAATGGTATTTAGATATCTCGTAGTCTTAGTTGTATTTTTCTTCTAATAAACTTTATGAACAAGTATGAGTGTGTATGGTGCCCCGCCTGGTTTTCGAGCCTCACTATCGGGATTTTGGAAACTATAAGCGATATAAAGTCTGTTAAATTAGAGCAAAATTGTCCCATTAGTAAACCGTTTTAAGAATGGTTTTGTTTTGGAGTTTTAGTGTGTTAAATTATGTGTATGTTAAATTACAGCATTTTTTAGCATGTCATTGTTTCATTAAGCTATATTAGAAAGGTGTCATATATATATATATATATGTATATATATATATATATATATATATATATATATATATATATATATATATATATATATATATATATATATAACAGTAACTTATGAATATAGTTGTTATGTGCAAGATGATATGTTTTTGAAAAGTCTAAAATAAGTATTGTGTCAAGTTCCACCTTTGAGTGTCTCCTTATTTGTATGTTTCAAGTAGTTATGGGCCCAGTGCCAGAACAATAAATAATAATAAATTATGCAGACGTCTAGGATTCATTAGATAGGTTTGTTAGCAGGAAGTCAAACTGGTCAACACGAAAGTACAAAGTATGCATCCTGTTGCGTGGTATTGTGGATGGGCTGGATGTAATTCAGGGGAAATTATTATTACCAGTACCATTACCTGTGGAAGCTAAAGCAGAAGAGAAGTTAAAATATGAAGTAGATGTAGCTAATTTCAATAGGGCAGACAGTAACACACTTATTATTTTAACTACAAATATAACAGAGGAAACTTTACAAGAAGTGATGAGATTCTCAACAGCTCGAGAAGTTTGGCTCGAATTACATAGAGTCTATGTAATTCGATGTCATAGACTATATGCGAGAGTATCAGATGATAAAATCTATGAATTATGTTTACAATTTTTCATCTACAAGGGACAGACTGGGAACGACATTGCAACTCATACCTCAAAATTAAAAAATCTTTGGAATGATTTGCAAGCTGTGATTGTGAGAAACAAGTCAGATAAATATAAATGCAAGTGTGAAATATCTGAATTGCTGCTGGTATGTAAGATACTGGGTACTTTACCAGATGAGTATTTTTCCTTTAAATCTAGCTGGATGGTGATGGCTCAGTCGGAATGAACTTTAGACAATCTGACAAATCAGCTATGTGCGTATGAAAGGGCATTAACATGCAAGGGACAGGAAAGAAGTACTCAAGAGGTATTGATGACCGAAACGCAACCCAAGTAAGGGAAAATAGGTAATTTCAAATCTTATAAAGAATTTATAAGTTACTATTGTCAGAAACCAGGACACAGGGTTAAACAGTGTAGGAGATGGATAGCTGATGGACGTCCTCCAAAATCTAGGAAAGTATCTTCGAACGTTGTAAAAAGAGAAACTGACGCAAATATGATACTGCTATCAGTAACGACGTCCAGTGTATTGACTGCTAATTGTGATGATGGCAGTTGGTTTGTTGACAACGGCGCAACAAATCATATTACAAATAAAAATGATTTATTTTGTAATTTTGTACCATTTACAGAAAATCACACAGTCACTACAGCTAATGGAGACACGATAAATGCAATAGGTGATATAACGGTAGAATCAACGGTGAAAGGAAAATGGCACACAATAAAATTAGATGTGTGGTATGTCCCTAATATTAGTAAAAACTTATTTCTGTTTTAAGTGCGCAAGACATACATCAAAACAGTCAGTTTGAATCTACAGCAGAGACCTGTTATTTAAAAATTAATGGCCAAACAATTGTAACTGGTCTTCGAAATAGATTTGGCGGTTTATATAGACTTGGACCACGTGGAGTAAATCCAAAGAAATCCGCTGAGATAAATGCATTATCAGGTAAAAATGATTCCACTATTTTGCAGCTATATCATGAAATATTGGGACATCAAAATAAAAAGCATGTCAAATCTGTCATTCTAAATGAATTAGGCATAAATTTCAAATTAGACAGCGAATTATAAGAAGGCTGTATTTATGGCAAAGCTCATAGATTGAAGTTTGGAACTAGAGAGAGAGCTTCCAAGCTTGGCGAACTAATTCATTCAGAAGTGTGTGGACCATTTCTTACATCTATTTAAGGTTACCGATATTTTGTAATTTTTAAAGATGATTTCACTCGTTTTCGATACGTTTATTTTATTAAAAATAAATCAGATCTTGATGGAAAAATTAAATTCTTTATCAGAAATACAGGATATGTTGTTAAAGAATCGTTAACTGATAATGGAGGAGAATTTGATAATACTGAAGGGAAGATTTTAGAAGAAAATGGAATTAAGCAAAGATTAGTAATGCCATTTACACCTGAGCAGAACGGGTGCAGTGAAAGAGAAAACAGAACCATAGTCGAAACAGACAGAGCAATTATGCACGCGCATGCAGAAATTCCCCGAGGTCTATGGGCTGAAATGGTAAACATAGCAATGTATATTCTAAATCGAACAGGTCCATCCAGTATTGATGGAAAATCGCCATATGAATTATGGGTAGGCAAGAAACCTATTTTAAAATATTTTCGAATTATAGGATCAACTTGTTATGTACATATTCCGAAGGAATGTCGGAAAAAGCTGGGCAAAAAGCTGTAATAGGTATTGTAATAGGGTACGATACAGATGGATATCGTATATGGTGCCAGAAAACCAAAAAAATTAGTGAGATCTCGCGACGTGGTGTTCGAAGAACAACCCCTCAATAAAACTGGAGTAAGTAATATATTTATTAATCCAACACAACAAGACATGAAAAATGCTGAAACAGATGACGATGATTCATCTCATGAGAAAAAGGAAGATGAACAACAAGAAATAGTCGAAAGTGAACAAGAGGAAGATGATCTGCAACAAGAAACAGTCAATCGATATGAGTTTCTAAATAGAGAGCAACTCAAAAATTTAATGAGGTATGGTGCTTCTGTTATGTTTATTGAACTTAATACTTTTCAGGAAGCTTTGAATTCAAAATATTTTGAAAATTGGAAAGTTGCCATGGAAGAAGAGATGAAATCTCTAAACAGAAATGAAACTTGGAGACTAGAAGTATTGCCAGAGGGAAGAAAATTAATACCGTGAAAATGGGTCTATAAAATTAAAACGAATCCAGACGGAACACTAGACAGATACAAGGCAAGACTGGTCATAAAAGGATATTCGCAGAAAAAAGGTGAAGACTATGATCAAACATTCAGTCCAGTGGCAAAGACTGGAACAATTAGAGCCTTGATTAGTGCAGCAGCCAAGTGCAAAGATTTTTATTCCGTATCGCGCCTGTTTATTTATCATGTATTGGCGGAAAGCGCAACGCCTTCTAAATGGCTTAAGTTTTTCGTCGATGGTGAAGTATTCACTGGGAGCATATACTGCCTGACTGTTCTGTACAAATCTTTCAAACACTGCTCTAATTGCTGCCAATTTACCGATTTGTTTTCTTTCGTCTCGATTATTTATATTATAAAATTGCAAGCATGATAATAATTCTATGAAACGCTTCAATGGAATTGTTTTCCAAAATAATTCAATTCTGATGACTACAAGCCTTCCAAGTTTAATCGAGCAGAACGAAATTTCCAGCCAAATAAAGTGAACCGAATGTAGCTTTAAGTTCTGCTTCAATGTACCTTTGACAACATGAGAATCGCCATATAATTCAGATTTTTTTGCAATTTTATTTCAGTCCATTTTACGTGGTCATATATTAGTTCAGCATCAAAGAGTAAATTGAAATACTCAATAGGTGTTTTAGCATCTTTACCAATTGTTTTAACATCCGGTAAATGAGTAACAATGTTCTCTGAGCGGGTTCTAACAATTTTTTGGATAATTGTATTTAGCCCATTTTGTGCCGTCCTTCCCGATATAATATTTTTGTTTCACTTCGTGGATATGCATCTTCTTTATTTTTTTATTCTTTTCACTTTTTGAACCTTCATCTTCAGGCCTTATTTGTTCTTCATCCTCTGGACTTTCTACTTCTTGCTCGCTAAGTGAATCATGAGAGCTCTCACTTTCATTATCATTTTCGTTTTCACTTTCAGATCCAATCTTCCTGGATTTATGCGTCCTGCCAAAGACGTTGCAAATACGATTGTTTCTTTTCGTAAAGATATATAACTAAAAATAATAAATAAAATAACATTTTATTCAAGAAAACTAAAACCAAGTTAAAACAATCGCACAAAACCAGACACTTACCTATGTGGTGGGGTATGTAATACCCTAACGACTTTTAAACGCGTGTAGCTTACTTGATATCCGCATACATACCAGAGTAATACCTGCTACATACGCTATTATCAATAACTTAAAGGTACTGAGCTAACAGCGACGCCATTAATGATGTACCATAAATGATACGTATTCTAAATGTGTTGTGATATGTGATACCTCACCACACAGTCGCCGAGTTAATGATAAATAGACAAGCATTAGAGATGAGTATATTTCACCAGCCGTCTCCGTCCTAGGCATGAAAACGCGCTGTAAGACCGAATGAATAACTGAAACCAACTGGTCTAAAAAGCTCTAGGATAAACTTAGTAGTGCTAAAACAAGACAATACAATAATTATAATGATAGGTAAATATTTTAAAATAATATTATTTATAGGTACGATCCAACGAGAACAGAATAAGTTCGCCTCACTCGACATGGAAGTTACCACTTTTGACATCAAACTAAATTAAATTAATTTTTTTAGTTCACAATATCATGCATTTTTTGGATTGGATTATTACTTGCATATATCGAAATATGAAAAACCGTTAACTTATGAATGATGTGGTGAGTGCACGGCCGACGCGTTGAGCGAGCGAGTCTAAACTTGTCCGTGACGTAATTGTCGTTCGCACGAGCTGAGTAAACCTATACGCCGTATGATCTACTAATTGTGGACTGATGTTCAACTTTTTCCCTTCTCCGCGTTCTATCTCCTGCCCGACGGTTTCGCCGCTTCTTCATAGATTATCAATTTCAACAAGACCACTGATATGGCAACAGTGTAGAAATCTACAGTCCATACTTATTTGACGACAACTATAACCGATATAACACACTCCTGTCAAGAAATACACGACAACTAAAATATCCAATTTTAAGCTGTTTATAGAGTGCCATACAACATGAAAGAAAGAACTGCGTTTTTCATATTAATTGATGCTTGAGTGTGATAGTGTTTATTTATGTAATTCTTAGCTTTATTTTATTATTAAAAAAAATGGATAAACTTTTTAAGCTATACTTGTCTATTTGTTTCATTATAGCATAGCACTCTCTGAACATTTGAAGATGGATATTTAATATGCGTCTATCTTGTGACGTATTATAACAATATTTGGACTTGACTCATCGCATGCAAATTTTAATTCTAAATATCTATTGTATTTACACTTGTGTTATAAAGGGAGAAACTATTGCCAAATGCAGTGGCGGCTTGTCAGGGTAGACAGGTGAGGCAGTGCCTCACCAGAAGAAATAACTCAGGATATCATTTTAACAAATTAATAATTCTAATTATTAAATTGTAAATAATATAAAGTAGTATATAAATTAATTTTCAACGTATTTCGTTAATGCTTGTCTTTATAAATATCAAAAGGATAATTAAAGCACCACCATAAATAATATGTAATGCAGTTCACCTAAACCTGTGAGGCTTGCCTCTGATATATACTCGAAATGAATAATATAATGTCTAATGTTTTTGTTAATGCTTTCATCCCGTTAAGCAATACGTGCGCTAGACAAGGAGCTGTTTGAGGCTAGCCTCAAACGCAAAATGCAATGAGTACGCAAAGAATAAAAGATTCGTGGCAGGTTTCACCAACATCAAATAAATCTCTAAATAGCTTATTTATCGAATGGCCGATGAAAATTCTCGGTATGAAACTTAATTGAAAATGCATGCGTAGCAATGAGACAAAGGATGATTTATTTTATATTTCCAGGATAGGAGGTTAACGGTATAGGCCGCTAGCAGACACTTGACTTGAGCGACCTTGACGTGCTTTAAATCGGTTGATTTGTGTGCGTTTGTCACTTTGACAAGAACAATATTTCGACCTATTTTGAATTTGAACTGCTAAAAAGTTATTAATTAAATTCATAATTTTCATGCAGTATAATACATGAAATTAAAAATAATAACTTTTTGGCAGCTCAAAATCAAAAAAGTCAAAACAATTTTCAAGAATTTCAAGGCCGCTGTCGCTGGAGTCACGCTCGCGGCCTTACAGACTATTGTTATTAAGAAACGTGACATCTGGTGATACTATGCGGAACTATTGTTTATTCTGTAAAAGTTAATTTCTTTTAAATCCATTTTGGCGCTACGATCATGCAGCTTTACAAAAATTTAACTTTCAATTATAAGGCATTTGACCTTGAATGAAAAGATACATTTATATGACTGATCTCCCCCACCCTTGCCACATCAAAGTTTTAGTGCACAAGCCGCCACTGGCCAAATGACAACTTCAACATTACATATCCTATATACTGAACAAAAGCAATAGTAGACATCCGGTATACACATACATTACACTAGTACTTGTTTTATGTATATGTCGAACATTTTGAGTTTCGCTTTTGTTTGCCTTAAGCTTTGACATGTTGAATATATAACGTTACAATGAATGTAATTTGGGTTATTTAACATATTTGATGTGAAAGTATATTGACAACCGAGCAAATAGTTATTGTAAATTGTGACATTTTGTGTAATAAACATAAACGGTAGATGTCTGTTCTGGACATGTGATTTGTACAGCAATTATTCAACTGTTTCAAATTATTATGCTTGTCGTTCCTTGTTGCTGGAATAGTAATCATTACTGATAACTGATTATAATTGTATGTGACGTTTGTATGAGATATTCATTGCATTCATCACTACGTTTTCATTGCAAAATAGCAGAAATTATGATTGCTACTAATTTCATTACACTGCCATTGCATCTGTTATGCTAAAAGTTTAGCTGTTATGAATTTTAAATTTTCTGTATTTTAGTTTGTAATCATAAATGTTATAGCATTGTGTAAAGCAAAAAAAAAACTTTTTCTTTATATGAAGAAATAGGTTTTCAAAATTTTTGTCGTTTTATTTCAATAATTATTAGATTTTGGTGCATGATCACTTACTTTATAAATCAAGAGAATAATATGGAAATAATGGCCGCTTTTACGACCTCTAGTTAAAATTCCGATTTTTCTTAATCCGGCGGTTTCTTGCAAAAATATTATAATAATAATAATAATAATAATAACAATAATAATAATAATAATAATAACAATAATAATAATAATAATAATAATAATAATAATAATAATAATAATAATAATAATAATAATAATAATAATAATAATAATAATAATAATAATAATAATAATCAGATCCCAGTAAATATAGACCCATAACATGTTTATCTACCATATATAAATTATTTACATCAATAATAGCAAATAAAATATACGACCATCTAGAAGAGCATAATATAATGGCAGAAGAACAAAAGGGATGCCGGAAACGTAGCCAAGGATGTAAGGAACAACTAATAATAGACGCTATAATAATGGAAGAGGCAAAGAAGAAACGGAAAAATTTATACGTAGCTTATATAGATTATCAAAAAGCCTTCGATAGAAATACTAAAAATTTACAAGGTACATCCAAAAATAATAAATCTACTGCATACTTTCATGGGTAAATGGAAAACAAGACTTGTAATGTCCGAAACTAATACTACAATTGGACATATTGACATAAAAAAAGGGATCTTCCAGGGAGAGTGCTCTTTGGTTTTGTCTTGCTCTGAATCCTCTATCCACCTTATTAAATAATGCACAATGCGGATACAAGTTGAGCAATTCTAATGTAAAAATTTCCCATTTAATGTACATGGATGATATTAAACTTATATCTAACTCTAAAAAAAATTTAAAGAAAATGTTACAAATTACTGAAACTTTTAGTCAAGATATTAAAATGCAGTTTGGATTAGAAAAATGTAGACTAAATGGTATTGAAAAAGGAAAGTGGAAACAAACAGAAAACTATGTCTCGGCCCAAGATCTTGTTACTATCGAAAGTATGGATAAAGACGACACATACAAATACCTAGGTTTCCACCAAAATACCGCTAAACAAAATATAAAAATTAAAGAAGTTATAACCAGTAAGATGCTTGCACGTGTAAAGAAAATTCTAAACACTAAATTGTCTGGAAAGAATAAAATAAATGCAGTCAACACCTATGCTATACCAGTGGTAGTATTCAGTTACGGAGTTGTGAAATGGAATCATACCGAGCTTGAGAATTTAAACAGACAAATTAGAGTACTTTTTACAAAATATAGAGACCATCATCCAAAAAGTTGTATTGAAAGATTTCATCTTGCTAGAGAATTAGGTGGCAGAGGAATCACAGATCTTATTAATTCCCATTATCAACAGGTCCAAAATCTTCGAGAATACTTTACACAGAAAAGTGGTAATAATATCATGTACTACAATTTAACTCAAACTGATAAACACTATACACCACTTAATCTTGCCGAACACAACTTTCATCCACAGGACAAAATTATAACAAACATCCAAAAAATTGAAAAATGGAAAAGCAAAGTTAGACATGGTACATATATTGCAAATATAAATAAACATGATATAGATTTACCTGCAACACAAGCCTGGTTAAAACACACCAACATTTTTTCTGAAAGTGAAGGTTTCATATTCGCCATACAAGACAGAGTAATTGCCACAAGAAATTATCGAAAATTTATATTAAAAGATAACACACTACCTACAGATGAATGTAGAATGTGTCACAATACGGAGGAAACGATAGAACATATAATAAGTGGTTGTAAAACATTAGCATCAGAAGAATATACGACTCGGCACAATAATGTAGCGAAAGTTATCCACCAACACCTAGCTATTGTACTGGAGCCTACAAGAGTACCAGTCCCTTATTATAGATATCAGCCGGAAAACGTTATAGTTACAAATGAAGGTAAGCTTTACTGGAATAGAACAATAATAACAGGCAGATATACAAACCATAACAGACCAGATATTGTATATGAAAATACACTAGAAAGTAAAGTGTACCTCATTGATATCGCAGTTCCATACGTAACAAATATAGAAACCACTAAAAATAAAAAAAATAACGAAATATCAAGATCTAGCACGAGAAATTAAAAACATGTGGCACATAAACTACGTCGAAATAATTCCAGTAATCATCGGATCCACAGGTGAAATCCCAAAACATCTTCATGAAGCATTATTAAAGCTAAAACTACCACCTAATATTTATATAAATCTACAGAAGATTGCAATAATTGAAACATGCGGAATAGTAAGAAGAATACTTAATTACGATTAACAATTCAAATACAAAGTGATAATATGATCAACAAAAGTACGCTGGGATACTCCAACTTCCAGGAAGACCAATACCACATTTTTTTATGTATTATACTATATTATTACTATGTATTTAAAAATCATAATCATATTTTGTATATACTTACCTCTTGACAGGTCGTTGTAGAAAACTTTTGTAACTTTTAAGAATGAATAAAGGATAATAATAATAATAATAATAATAATTTTTTTTTAACTAGAAGAAGGCATCAACTGCTGAGGTTATTAGCCCATATACTAATCAAAAAGTATAGTATAAATAAATATACGGGACATATACTACTATGTAGATATTACAAATAGAAGTATCATAATAATTTTGAAAAAGGTAACAAATAAATATGTAAAATAAATATACATATGTATACGAGATCAACAAAACCCACATGCATAAAATACAATATAAAAATATAAGTATTTACGCATACTTATGTATACGTATAAGGGAAAAATATAAAAGTATACAAGAATTAAATAAAGAAAATTTAAATGAGATGAGAAAAAAGACAAGTCTATAACTTTTCATATATATTTATCGCACGCAAAAACTTCAGAACATTACGAATCTTACCAGAGTCTGTTAAAATAAAGGAAAGGTCTTGATCTAAATGATGTAGTCGCCTGAGTAGATCATACTGTGGACATGCAACAAGAATGTGTTCAACTGTCAGAGCAGTATCACATCTGTTGCACATAGGGGCATTATCCCGATTTAAACGGTACCCATGTGTCAGACTTGTATGACCCATTCTCAGACGATAGATCTTGACTTGATCCCTTCTAGTAAGATCACTCGGCAATAAAACTGGTGCAACCAACGGCTTAATGGTTTTTAGATGGTTCTGAACCCCATCCCATGTGCGCTGCCACAAAGCCAATACCTCTTTCTTCAGATGAAGACTTATATCTGAAGATTTATACATTACCACATCGACAGAGTTACTATCAGCGGCAAAACGTGCTGCCTCATCAGCCAATTCGTTACCCGTAATGCCGACGTGACTTGGCACCCAAAGAAAATAAATATCTCTCCCTGTCTCATGAAGATATTTCATGAGGGACAAGATTTGCTGAATAATTGGGTCAACAGTAAAAGGGTTTGAAATTGCTTGTAGGACGCTCAGAGAATCGCTTACTACGAGGAACTTCCTAGAAGTTCTGACGAACTCGCAGTAGCGTAGAGCTTGCCAGATAGCATAGGACTCTGCTGTGTAGATAGAAGTTAGAAGAGGCATTGACCATGAGTGCTGTGTGTTATCGACAGCAATTGCGCAACCTGTACCATGGTGGGTTTTAGAACCATCTGTATAAATTACCATCGTGTTTTTGTACTCGTGCAGAACCTCTAGAAACCTTGACTGTATCATTATCGGGGGACTGTTGGACTTGTCGTACATAGTTAGTATGTAGTCAGTTCTAGCTAATGGAACCAACCACGGCGGTACTTCAGATTCTCCTACAGGAATCGATAATGGTATATCAAAGTTTATTTGGTCTAGAAGCTCTTTCGCGCGGATACCAGCGGGTCTGGTTTGAATTTGTCGTGGATTGCACCAATTATCACTCCGAAAGAAAGTACTGAAGTTCTTGTGTTGCGGCAAGGACTTGATTTTAGAAACATAAAGCAGCAGAAACTTTTTACGTCTGACATCAAGTGGCATCAGTCCTGACTCTGAATACAAATTTAATGTGGGGGTACTGGGCAACGCACCAAGGGCGTAACGTAGAGCCTGGTTGTGGATTGAGTCTAGTCTGTTGAGGGTTGTACGTTTTGCCGAGGCATAGACGACACACCCGTAATCAAACTTTGATAAAACCAGAGATTGGTACACCCGTATAAGAGTTTTGGGTTCTGCTCCCCATTTAGTACCCGCCAACATTTTTATAATGTTTAGAGCTTTAAGACAAACAGTCCTTAGCTCTTCAACATGTAATTTCCAAGTTAGCCTTGGATCGAAATAGAGTCCCAGGAATCTGACGCTATTGACGATTTTAATAGTATTATCCCTCATAAAAAGGAGTGGTCCATAGTGTGGTCGGTTTAGGCGACAGAAGTGCATACACTGGGTTTTTTCGAGAGAGAACCTGAATCCAATTTTGTCAGCCCTCCGGGTAATGCTGTTAATTGCAGATTGCAAAGTTCTGTTGATGTCTCCCATCTCCTTACCAGAACAGAAAATGGTGAGATCATCAACATACAGACACATACCTACAGAGGTAACAAAGGACACAAGCTCATTTACCGCAATGGCAAAAAGTGTGACGCTCAAAACAGAGCCTTGGGGTACTTCATTCTCTAATATCCTTGAGGATGATAGAGAGGTACCGACTCGAACTCTAAATTTGCGTTCTGCCAGAAAAGAAGAAATAAGTTGCGGCAAATTACCACGGAAACCCCAGCCATGTAGCTTGTTAAGAATGTGATATCGCCACGTCATATCATAGGCCTTCTCCAGATCAAAGAACACTGCAACCAATTGTTCTTTATTATTAAAAGCAGTGAGAATTGCATCTTCTAGATATACGAGATGATCAACGGTGGATCTGAATTTGCGAAATCCGGCCTGGTGATCTGACAGAAAATGATTGGTTTCCAGAATCCACATAAGACGGTTGTTGATCATTCTCTCGAATATCTTTCCGATGCAAGACGTTAAACTGATCGGCCTATGATTTGACGGTATCGATAGGTCTTTTCCGACCTTAGGGATTGGGATGACAATGGCTTCCTTCCACTTCTCAGGATATGAACCTTCTTGCCAGAGCATATTGTATACGGAAAGCAAGTGTAGTTTAAAATCAAGGGTTAAATTTTTGAGCATATCGTTGGTAATTCTATCTAAGCCTGGAGATGACGACTTCGATTGGCTGAGAGCATATTCCAGTTCCATAAGTACGAATGCAGCGTTATAATTAAGATTTTCAGTAGTGCTGAAATCTAGCGGTACCTCCCTGTCCACTTTTGAGTTTTGAAACTCAGGCACGTAATTAGAAGAGCTGCTAGTACTTTGGAACTGGTCTGCCATTATTACCGCGATAGCGGATGGATCATCCGTATAAGTTCCATCATCCAGTTTTAGGCACGTTATGTCTGTAGAATTACCATGCCCAGCGATACGTTTAACCCTTGACCAACACTCTTGTGTTGTGGTACTGGACGAAATGCCAGAAACATTCGTCCCAAGATTTTCGCTTGCTTTGCAATATACAACGTCGTGCTAGTGCTCTGGCTTTTTTAAAAAGAATAAGGTTCTCCTGAGTGGGAATCCGTTTGAAGCGGTTGAAAGCCATTTTTTTATCCCGGACCAACTCTTGAATTTCGCGGTTCCACCAGGGAACCGACTTTCTTTGAGCTTTGGACTTGCTCTGAGGGATTGCAGTTTCTGCTGCTAAGAAAATATTTTGTGTTAGTTCTTCTACATTTATATTGGTGTTATTAGTCATGAGTGGAATTTTAAGGGATGCCTTGAAATATGACCAATCGGCTTTACTCATTAACCAACTTGCAAACACTTGTTCACACATAGGAGTGTCTGTAGTGATCACTATAGGAAAGTGATCACTCCCATGTCGATCATCAAGTGCCCGCCAAGAATAACGAGTTGATAATGTTGAAGAGAGTATAGTTAGGTCGATACAAGAAAAGGTCCCTGAACGGGCATTAAAATATGTAGCTGAACCATCATTTATCAAAACAAGATTTGGATCATCAAGCAGGTTCTCAACAATTCTACCCCTTGGATCAATATGCCCAGATCCCCATATGAAATGGTGGGCATTGAAATCTCCCAGAAGAATAAAGGGAGTGGGAAGTTGCTGAATAATAGCTTGAATGTCAGTCAAATACCAGTTGGCGTCAGGTAAATAGATGTTACAGATAGTAACGTTAAATGGGGCTGACATTCGTATAGCAATCGCTTGAATATTAGTGTTGAGATTAACCTGTTTGAAATTCGCATCTTGTCTTATAATAATCGATACACCTCCATTGACCCGGATATGGGGTGCAGAATCGAATCTAACTATACTGTAATTCTTCAATGAGTAAGCCTGGCCTGGTGTAAAGTGTGTTTCTTGAAGGCACGTACATATCGGATTAAATGCCGATAGTAGCATCTTCAAGTCACAATAATGAAAAACGCATCCCCTAATATTCCACTAAATAATATTATTCATGACTTATAATATAATGTAGAAGAACTATACAGGCTTTCTTGGTTTGCCAAGAGGCCAACCCTTCTTTTTCTTTTGCTGCTGCGAAGATACAGAGCAAAGAGAAAGATCTTCGTCAGAAGAAGAAACAATACAAGAAGTATTTGCCCTTATCTTTTCCTTGGTAGGAATGAAAGAAGGAGAAGGGCCAGGAGAAATAGGCACAAAAGAAGAATTAGTAGAATTTGCTTTTTTCTTCTCTTGTGTAGGAATTTTAGATGGAGTCGAAATAGGATTACAGGAGATAAGAGGTGCACTTTGTTTGGCATTAAAAATTTCTTTTGTAACAAAGACACTTTTTAACTTGAACAAGATGAGGAATTACTTGCTGCGCAAAAGAAGTAGGATCCGGTGTTACTAAAGCTGATGCTTTGTTAGCATAAGACATACCGGCCGGTGTAGGAATAACAACTTTCTCCTTTGCTTCAAAATAAGTAATATTCTCCTTTACTTTGAGCTCTTGGATGGCAACCTCTTGCCTATAAAGTGGGCAAATTTTGGAACGAGCAGAGTGGTCTCCTTCACAGTTAATACATTTAATGGGTTCCATGCAAGGGGTTCCTTCATGCAAGACCTTTCCACATATACAAATGTGTGGACTATTGCACCGTGCAGCTGTGTGTCCGAACTTTTGACATCGGAAGCAGCGCATCGGTGCAGGGACATACATGCGTACAGGGAGGGACATATACGCTACTTTTAACTTAGCTGGAAGTTTCGGGGTATTGAAGGTTAAGATGTGATTTGGTGTGTCTTTGAATTCACCATTAATTCGAGACTTAATTCGCCTTACTTCAATTACACCCTGTTCCCGTAGCTCAGAGCATATCTCCTCCACTGTACAATTCAAGAGGTCTTTGCAATAAATGACACCCCTACATACATTAAGTGTTCTGTGAGGGACCACTTCTATTCCCATATCTCCCATTTTTATTACTTTTAATAATTTTTTTGCTTGAGGAGCTGAAACTGTCTCCACAAGTAGTCCATCTTTAATTTTCTTAATGGTTTTTAAATCTCCTACCAATCCAAAAAGTAATTTTTGTAGAAGAAAAGGACTAACTTTTTCAAAAGTACCACTAAGCCTTTGAATGACCAAGAATCGGGGTACTACCTCCTTTTCTTGGTTCATATTAATAGTGAGGTTACTAGGCGTACCCTCACGGGGTTTTCTCCCCGGGAGCTTTTGACACGGCTCTAAGCGCACCGTTTTTGGAGGACGGCGAACCAGAGAGCGGCTTAGAAAAATTCATGTTCATTTGTAATGAACTTTCGGTCTTTGGTATCCCCACCCTCCATGGAGTCCAGGGACACTAATACCGCAAACCGGTATAGTGCCAGGGCTTCCCAAAGACTATAGCAATCCCGGAGAGCAGCAGGGCCAGTCCACGGGAGAGATCACGATGGGGCCGCTAAGTCCTCGTGCACGCCCGCTTCCCGGTGATCCAGCCACATCCCCAAGACTACTCACCCCCCAGCCTCGTAACGGGATGGGAACCGATTGGCCTCAGGTGGGTTAGCCTGCGACCTCCCGTTTAGGTGAATTCAGGGCCAAAGTAGTGTGCTGGGGCTTCCTCAACTACCAGGATCCCCTCCTCCACCGACACGGGTCACCGCACACGGTCAACATGCAGGTAGGTATGAAAAAAATCTGTGCACGGACGATCACCTACTAATCGACCGGTTAATAGAAATCTTTAGTTAGTTTCACCTTTGCTGGCAACAAAGGCTACTGAGCCCCCCCACCACGACAAGGTGGGGAATAATAATAATAATAATAATAATAATAATAATAATAATAATAATAATAATAATAATAATAATAATAATAATAATAATAATAATAATAATAATAATAATAATAATAATAATAATAATAATAATAATAATAATAATAATAATAATAATAATAATAATAATAATAATAATAATAATAATAATAATAATAATAATAATAATAATAATAATAATAATAATAATAATAATAATAATAATAATAATAATAATAATAATAATAATAATAATAATAATAATAATAATAATAATAATAATAATAATAATAATAATAATAATAATAATAATAATAATAATAATAATAATAATAATAATAATAATAATAATAATAATAATAATAATAATAATAATAATAATAGAGTAAAACTTCCTAAGATAACATACAACAAAGACACAAGACAACTAATAAACATTGGAAATAATTGTCTAGATGAAATACTGAAAGAAGTTGAAAATGTAAATATTACCATTATTAACACAGCTTTATATAGCACAGCCTACGTTTTAACCCAGCAGATAAATAATATAGATCTATCCAAAAATATCATGCGAAAACCTATAAAACAACTTGACATACCTATGTGGCAAAAGAGACTTGAAGAAAAGATTAAAAAATTAAGAACAGATGTATCACAATTATATCTATTAAAAGAAAATAAAACTCCAAAATCAAAATCGAGAGTAGAATATTTAACAAAAACATATTTAGAAAACAAAGAAAAATCTATCGAAGTAGTAATTGAAGAATTAAAACAGCGAATAACAGCGACAGCACAAAGAATAAGAAGGTTTAGGGCTAGAATACAGCAATTTAAAGACAATAGAATGTTTCATCAAAATATAAAATTATTTTATAAAACTTTAAGAAGTACTAATTGTCTAAATAAAGAAGGTCCAAGTGCAGATGAAATAGAAAATTATTGGCAAAATATTTACGAGGATAATATAGAACACAACAAAGATGCTAGTTGGATTAAAGAAATAAAGCAGAGTCAAGAACATAGAAGAATGGACTGGGAAGAAGTGGCATGTGAAGAAATTACAGAAAAAACTAAACGGACACAAAATTGGAAATCTACTGGAATTGATATGATCCCGAACTATTGGCTAAAAGAATTAAATATATCTCATAAATATTTAGCAAAACAATTTAACGAATATATAGATGATCCTTCACTTATTCCAGAATGGCTTTCAACAGGAAAAACATATTTATTGTATAAAGACGGAGATATTAAAAACCCCAAAAACTATAGACCTATAACCTGTCTGAATGTAATGTATAAAAACTTTACCGGTATATTGGCTAACAGAATAAGCAAATATGTTATACAACAAAAAATAATACCGGCGGAACAAAAGGGATGCGCCAAAGGTTCGCAAGGCTGCAAAGACCACTTACTCTATGCCAAAGCAGTGCTTGAAGATTGCAAGAAATATAAGAAAAACCTAAACATTGCCTGGATAGATTATATGAAAGCGTATGATAGTGTCCCTCACAGCTGGTTATTAGAATCTCTCAAAATTTATGGTATACCTCAAAACATTACAAATTTATTAGAACAAATGATGAGTACATGGAAAACTAAAATGTATTTAAAAACATCAAATGATATTAAAGAAACAAGAACCATCAATATCAAAAGAGGCATATTTCAGGGAGACTCATTGTCACCTATCTGGTTTTGTTTAGTGTTGACACCACTATCCACAATAATTAACAAGACTGCAATAGGATATAAAATAAAAGAAGCGCAACATATAGTAACACATCAAATATATATGGACGACCTAAAGTTAATATGTAAAAGCAATACAGAACTGAAAGAAACCATTGACAAAGTTAAATTGTTCTCTGATGACATTCGAATGAAATTTGGTATACAGAAATGTGCTACAGCTAATTTTCAGAAAGGTAAATTAATACGGACAGAGAATATACAAATAAATTCAGATGAAAGTATAAAATCTTTAGAGCATGGAGAAACATATAAATACTTAGGGTTGAATGAAGGCGATGGAATAGATCACAAGACAATTAAAGAAAGAATTAAAAAGGAATATTTAGCAAGAGTTAAAAAAATATTAAATACTCATCTAAATTGTGAAAACAAATTTCAAGCCATAGGAGCATTAGCTATCCCAGTAATCCGCTACAGTTTTGGTATAGTACATTGGACCCTAGAAGAAATAAAGAAGGTTGATAGAAAAACACGAAAATTACTTACCATCAATGGACAATTACACCCACGTCAGGATGTTGAAAGACTATATGTAAAAAGAAAAATGGGAGGAAGAGGACTTCAACAGATAGAAGCAGCTTACTATGCAACAATGTTTCAGTTAAGTTTTTACATTAGAACAAACAGTAACCGTGATCCAATAATAAGCAACATTAAAAGATACGAAATGGGCCTTCCACAGAACAGATCTCTTTTAAAAATATCGAAGAAAATAGAAGAAAAAATATATAGTGGGGTAACAAGTTCTGAAAGTAACGTAGAAAATGTAGAAGATGAAATTCAAATAACACAACAAACTCAGCCGCAAGAAAGGAGGACACCTACACACATAAAAACACAATGTCAAACAAAATTATACAATATTTGGAAGAATAAATCTATGCACGGACAAAAATTTAGACAAATGGAAAATTTAAACATAGACAAAGAACAATCGTACAAATGGTTAACAATTGGTACTATTAAAGGTGAAACTGAGAGTCTTATAACAGCAGCTCAAGAACAGGCATTAACTACAAGGTATATTGCAAATAAATTACATCGTAATAGACAAGATAAATATTGTAGAGTATGCAAAAAGGATGATGAAACTATTCATCACATAATATCTTCATGTTCGGAACTTGCTAAAAATGAATACGTTAAAAGACATAATAAAATTTGCACTCTCATTCATTATAATTTATGCAAACATTATAAATGTACAAACTTAACTGAAAAATGGTATAACCATAACCCTGTAAATGTAATAACTAGTGCAGACAATAAAGTTACAATTTTGTACGATTTTGGAATACAAACTGACAGAACTGTGTTAGCCAATAGACCAGACATAATAATAAAAACAGAAAAAATTACCTATCTTTTGGATGTTTCAGTTCCAGCAGACGAAAATATAATATCAAAATTTTCTGAGAAGCTGCTAAAGTATAAAGATTTAAGTATTGAAATTAGTAGAATGTGGAAGAAAAAAACATTTATAATTCCAATAATCGTAGGAGGGACAGGATTTGTGGATGCAGAATTTAAAAAAACTATAGAAAAAATCCCTGGTAAACATGACGCGACGCACTGGAAATTCAAAAAACTGCAATATACGGTACTGCACATATAATAAGAAAAACAATTACTTAACACCCTTACCTGAGCTGCTTGGTAAGTAGCTGGAAGGAGTGTAAATCCCGGAACAGGAAGTGGGCGCATACTACTGAGATTACACCCGAAAAATACAAATGTTTGTGTATATATTGTACCTATAACCTGTATCTGTGAAATAAAGGATAATAATAATAATAATAATAATAATAATAGTAGTAGTAGTAGTAGTAGTAGTAGTAGTAGTAGTAGTAGTAGTAGTAGTAGTAGTAGTAGTAGTAGTAGTAGTAATAATAATAATAATAATAATAATAATAATAATAATAATAATAATAATAATAGTAATAATAATAATAATAATAATAATAATAATAATAATAATAATAATAATAATAATAATAATAATAATAATAATAATAATAATAATAATAATAATAATAATAATAATTTTTTTTTTTAACTAGATGAGGGCATCAACTGCTGAGGTTATTAGCCCATATACTAATCAAAAAGTATAATATAAATAAATATATGGGACATATACTATTATATAAGTATTACAAATAGAAGTATAACAATAATATTGAAAAAGGTAACATGTAAATAAATACATAAAATAAATATACATATGTATACGAGATGAACAAAACCCACATGCATAAAATACAATAAATATAGGAAAAATAAGTATTTACGCATACTTATGTATACGTATAATGAGAAAAATAGAAAAGAATACAAGAATTACATAAAGAAAATTTTAACGAGATGAAAAAAAAAAGACAAGTCTATAACTTTTCATATATATTTACCGCACGCAAAAACTTCAGAACATTACGGATCTTATCAGAGTCTGTTAGAATAAAGGAAAGGTCTTGATCTAAATGATATAGTCGCCTGAGTAGATCATACTGTGGACAAGCAACAAGAATGTGTTTAACTGTCAGAGCAGTATCACATCTGTTGCACATAGGGGCATTATCCCGATTTAAACGGTACCCATGTGTCAGACTTGTATGACCCATTCTCAGACGATGGATCTTGACTTGATCCCTTCTGGTAAGATCATTCGGCAATAAATATGGCGCAACCAACGGCTTAATGGTTTTTAGATGGTTCTGAACCCCATCCCAAGTGCGCTGCCACAAAGCCAATACCTCTTTCTTCAGATGAAGACTTATATCTGAAGATTTATACATTACGACATCAACAGAGTTACTATCAGCGGCAAAACGTGCTGCCTCATCAGCCAATTCGTTACCTCTAATGCCGACGTGACTTGGCACCCAAAGAAAATAAATATCTCTCCCTGTCTCATGAAGATGTTTCATGAGGGACAAGATTTGCTGAATAATTGGGTCAACAGTAAAAGGGTTTGAAATGGCTTGTAGGACGCTCAAAGAATCGCTTACTACGAGGAACTTCCTAGAAGTTCTGACGAACTCGCAGTAGCGTAGAGCTTGCCAGATAGCATAGGACTCTGCTGTGTAGATAGAAGTTAGAAGAGGCATTGACCATGAGTGCTGTGTGTTATCGACAGCAATTGCGCAACCAGTACCATGGTGGGTTTTAGAACCATCCGTATAAATTACCATAGTGTCTTTGTATCCGTGCAGAACCTCTAGAAACCTTGACTGTATCATTATCGGGGGACTGTTGGACTTGTCGTACATAGTTAGTATGTAGTTAGTCCTAACTAATGGAACCAACCACGGCGGTACTTCAGATTCCCCTACAGGAATCGATAATGGTATATCAAAGTTTATTTGGTCTAGAAGCTCTTTCGCGCGGATACCAGCGGGTCTGGTTTGAATTTGTCGTGGATTGCACCAATTATCACTCCGAAAGAAAGTACTGAAGTTCTTGTGTTGCGGTAAGGACTTGATTTTAGACACATAAAGCAGCAGAAACTTTTTACGTCTTACATCAAGTGGCGTCAGTCCTGACTCTGAATACAAATTTAATGTGGGGGTACTGGGAAACGCACCAAGAGCGTACCGTAGAGCCTGGTTGTGGATTGAGTCTAGCCTGTTGAGGGTTGTACGTTTTGCCGAGGCATAGACGACACACCCGTAATCAATCTTTGATAAAACCAGAGATTGGTACACCCGTATAAGGGTTTTGGGCTCTGCTCCCCATTTAGTACCCGCTAACATTTTTATAATGTTGAGAGCTTTAAGACAAACAGTCCTTAGCTCTTCAATATGTATTTTCCAAGTTAGCCTTGGATCGAAATAGAGTCCCAGGAATCTGACGCTATTGAAGATTTTAATAGTATTATCCCTCATAAAAAGGAGTGGTCCATAGTGTGGTCGATTTAGGCGACAGAAGTGCATGCACTGGGTTTTTTCTCGAGAGAACCTGAATCCAATTTTGTCAGCCCTCCGGGTAATGCTGTTAATTACAGATTGCAAAGTTCTGTTGATGTCTCCCATCTTCTTACCAGAACAGAAAATGGCGAGATCATCAACATACAAACACATACCTACAGAGCTGACAAAGGACACAAGCTCATTTACCGCAATGGCAAAAAGTGTGACGCTCAAAACAGAGCCTTGGGGTACTCCATTCTCTAATATCCTTGAGGATGATAGAGAAGTACCGACCCGAACTCTAAATTTGCGTTCTGCCAGAAAAGAAGAAATAAATTGCGGCAAATTACCACGGAAACCCCAGCCATGTAGCTTCTTAAGAATGTGATACCGCCACGTCATATCATAGGCCTTCTCCAGATCAAAGAACACTGCAACCAAGTGTTCTTTATTATTGAAAGCAGTGAGAATTGCATCTTCTAGATATACGAGATGGTCAACGGTGGATCTGAATTTTCGAAACCCGGCCTGGTGATCTGACAGAAAATAATTGGTTTCCAGAATCCACATAAGACGGTTGTTGATCATTCTCTCGAATATCTTTCCGATGCAAGACGTTAAACTGATCGGCCTATGATTTGACGGTATCGATAGGTCTTTTCCGACCTTAGGGATAGGGATGACAATGGCTTCCTTCCACTTCTCAGGATATGAACCTTCTTGCCAGAGCATATTATATACGGAAAGCAAGTGTAGTTTAAAATCAAGGGTTAAATTTTTGAGCATATCGTTGGTAATTCTATCTAAGCCTGGAGATGACGACTTCGATTGGCTGAGAGCATATTCCAGTTCCAAAAGTACGAATGCAGCGTTATAATTAAGAATTTCAGTAGTGCTGAAATCTAGCGGTACTTCCCTGTCCGCTTTTGAGTTTTGAAACTCAGGTACATAATTTGAAGAGCTGCTAGTACTTTGGAACTGGTCGGCCATTATTTCCGCGATAGCGGATGGATCATCTGTATAAGTTCCATCATCCAGTTTTAGGTACGTTATACCTGTAGAATTACCATGCCCAGCGATACGTTTAACCCTTGACCAACACTCTTGAGTTGTGGTACTGGACGAAATGCCAGAAACATATTCGTCCCAAGATTTTCGCTTGCTTTCCAATATACAACGTCGTGCTAGTGCTCTGGCTTTTTTAAAAAGAATAAGGTTCTCCTGAGTGGGAATCCGTTTGAAGCGGTTGAAAGCCATTTTTTTATCCCGGACCAACTCTTGAATTTCGCGGTTCCACCAGGGAACCGACTTTCTTTGAGCTTTGGACTTGCTCTGAGGGATTGCAGTTTCTGCTGCTAAGAAAATATTTTGTGTTAGTTCTTCTACATTTATATTGGTGTTATCAGTCATGGGTGGAATTTTAAGGGATGCCTTGAAACATGACCAATCGGCTTTACTAATTAACCAACTCGGCGCAAACACTTGTTCACACATAGGAGTGTCTGTAGTGATCACTATAGGAAAGTGATCACTTCCATGTAGATCATCAAGTGCCCGCCAAGAGTAACGAGTTGATAATGTTGATGAGAGTATAGTTAGGTCGATACAGGAAAAGGTCCCTGAACGGGCATTAAAATATGTAGGTGAGCCATCATTTACAAGAACAAGATTTGGATCATCAAGCAGGTTCTCAACAATTCTACCCCTTGGATCAATATGCCCAGATCCCCATATGAAATGGTGGGCATTGAAATCTCCCAGAAGAATAAAGGGAGTGGGAAGTTGCTGAATAATAGCTTGAATGTCAGTCAAATCCCAGTTGGCGTCAGGTAAATATATGTTACAGACCGTAACATTAAATGGGGCTGACATTCGTATAGCAATCGCTTGAAGATTAGTGTTGAGATTAACCTGTTTGAAATTCGCATCTTGTCTTATGATAATCGCCACACCTCCGTTGACCCGGATATTGGGTGCAGAATCGAACCTAACTATACTATAATTCTTCAATGAGTAAGCCTGGCCTGGTGTAAAGTGTGTTTCTTGAAGGCACGTACATATCGGATTAAATTCCGATAGTAGCATCTTCAAGTCACAATAATGAAAGACGCATCCCCTAATATTCCACTGAATAATATTGTTCATGACTTATAATGTTATGTTGAAGAACTATACAGGTTTCCTTGGTTTGCCTATAGGCCAACCCTTCTTTTTCTTTTGCTGCTGCGAAGGTGCAGAGCTTAGGGAAAGATCTTCGTCGGAAGAAGAAACAATAGTAGTTGCCCTATTCTTTTCCTTTGTAGGAATGATAGAAGAAGGACCAGAAGAAATAGGCACAAAAGAAGAATTAGTAGAATTTGCTTTTTTCTTCCCTTGTGTAGGAATTTTAGATGGAGTTGAAATAGGATTACAGGAGATAAGAGGTGCACTTTGTTTGGCATTAAAAATTTATTTTGTAACAAAGACACTTTTTAATGCTTGAACAAGATGAGGAATTACTTGCTGCGCAAAAGAAGTAGGATCCGGTGTTACTAAAGCTGATGCTTTATTAGCATAAGACATACCGGCCGGTGTAGGAATAACAACCTTCTTCTTTGCTTCAAAATAAGTAATATTCTCTTTTACTTTGAGCTCTTGGATGGCAACCTCTTGTCTATAAAGTGGGCAAATTTTGGAACGAGCAGAGTGGTCTCCTTCACAATTGATACATTTAATGGGTTCCATGCAAGGGGTTCCTTCATGCAAGACCTTTCCACATATACAAATGTGTGGACTATTGCACCGTGCAGCTGTGTGTCCGAACTTTTGACATCGGAAGCAGCGCATCGGTGCAGGGACATACATGCGTACAGGGAGGGACATATACGCTACTTTTAACTTAGCTGGAAGTTTCGGGGTATTGAAGGTTAAGATGTGATTCGGCGTGTCTTTGAATTCACCATTAATTCTAGACTTAATTCGCCTTACTTCAATCACACCCTGTTCCCGTAGCTCAGAGCATATCTCCTCCACTGTACAATTCAAAAGGTCTTTGCAATAAATGACGCCCCTACATACATTAAGTGTTCTGTGAGGGACCACTTCTATTTCCATATCTCCCATTTTTATTAATTTTAATAATTTTTTTGCTTGAGGAGCTGAAACTGTCTCCACAAGTAGACCATCTTTAATTTTTTTAATGGTTTTTAAATCTCCTACCAATCCAAATAGTAATTTTTGTAGAAGAAAAGGGCTAACTTTGTCAAAATTACCACTAAGCCTTTGAATGACCAAGAACCGGGGTACTACCTCCTTTTCTTGGTTCATATCAATAGTGAGGTTATTAGGCGTACCCTCACAAGAAATTTTGTTTTTTGACGGGGTTTTCTCCCCGGGAGCTTTTGACACGGCTCCAAGCGCACCGTTTTTGGAGGACGGCGAACCAGACAGCGGCTTAGAATATTCCATGTTCATTTAAAATGAACCTTCGGTCTTTGGTATCCCCACCCTCCATGGAGTCTCAAAAGGGACACTAATACCGCAAACCGGTATAGTGCCAGGGCTTCCCAAAGACTATAGCAATCCCGGAGAGCAGCAGGGCCAATCCACGGGAGAGATCACGATGGGGCCGCTAAGTCCTCGTGCACGCCCGCTTCCCGGTGATCCCGCCACATCCCCAAGACTACTCACCCCCCAGCCTCGTAACGGGATGGGAACCGATTGGCCTCAGGTGGGTTAGCCTGCGACCTCCCGTTTAGGTGAATTCAGGGCCAAAGTAGTGTGTTGGGGCTTCCTCAACTACCAGGATCCCCTCCTCCACCGACACGGGTCACCGCACACGGTTAACATGCAGGTAGGTATGAAAAAGATCAGTGCACGGACGATCACCTACTAATCGACCGGTTATAAGAAATCGTCTGGTCCCGTTAGTTTCACCTTTGCTGGCAACAAAGGCTACTAAGCCCCCCCACCACGACAAGGTGGGCCCGCGGGGGGGAATAATAATAATAATAATAATAATAATAATAATAATAATAATAATAATAATAATAATAATAGAAGAGCGGATTGGATCCGGAAGCTGAAACAAGAACACAGAAACAAGATGGATTCGCAGGTGATAACCAAAGAAGAAGTAACTATGACGATACGGAGAACGCAAAACTGGAAAGCTACTGGAATTGACAGAATTCCAAATTTCTGGTTAAAAGAACTAAAAGTGGCTCACGAATATCTGGCAGAACATTATAACGATTTCATAAATCAGCCGAAAAATATTCCTGATTGGCTTACAATAGGTATTACGTATATGCTACCAAAGGGAAAGGATACTAAAAACCCTAAAAATTTTCGCCCAATAACATGTTTAAACACAATTTATAAAAATTTAACGGGTATTTTAGCAAACAAAATTGCCATTTTCACTAATCAAGAAAACATATTACCATTTGAACAGAAAGGATGTGCCAAAGGTTTCCAGGGCTGCAAAGATCACCTTCTCTACTCTAAGTACATGCTACATGATATGAAAAAAATGAAGAAGAACCTGTGTATAGCATGGATTGATTATCAAAAAGCCTATGACAGTGTTCCACATAGCTGGCTAATTGAGTCATTGAAAATCTACGGTATATCCAACGAAATTATAAATTTATTAAAACATCTCATGGGAATGTGGAAAACGAAACTTCATCTACAAACAAATGAAGGTAACATAGAGACCAGCTATATACATATAAGAAAGGGAATATACCAAGGAGACTCATTATCCCCACTTCTTTTTTGCATATCTTTGGCACCTCTCTCCAAATTAATTAACAAAATTGCGACAGGTTATAAACTAACAGGATCCCCGATATCAATAACCCACCAATTATATATGGATGATTTGAAATTAACCTGTAAAAGTGAGAACGAATTAAAAAAGTCATTAGATGTCGTTAAAAAATTCTCTGATGACATACGTATGAAATTTGGTTTGGAGAAATGCGCTGTGGCTATATTTAAGAGGGGAAAACTAAGTTGGTCTGAGAACATGGCTTTAAATGATGAAGAAAGCATACAAGCACTGGAACCTGGAAAAACATACAAATACTTAGGTGTAGAAGAAGGTGAGGAAATTGACCATAAGGGAATGAAAGAAAGATTAAGAAATGAGTACTTCACAAGAATAAGAAAAATATTAAGATCACAACTTATCTGCAAAAATAAATTTCAGGCTATAGGAGCTTTCGCTGTGCCAGTCCTCAGATACAGCTTCGGAATAATAGACTGGACCATAGCTGAAATAGAAAAAATAGATAGGAAAACAAGAAAATTGTTAACACTTAACGGCCAGTTTCACCCACGACAAGATGTGGACCGATTATATGTCCAAAGACAGTTTGGAGGAAGGGGTCTCCAACAAATAGAAAGTGTATATTATGATTCTATGTACAGCCTATACTATTATATAACAAACAGAGCATCAAGCGATCCCATTATTAGGAATATAGTAATATACGATGAAGCTCTCTCACATTATACATCCTTATCAAAAAGATGTTTGCGAATAAAACAAAAAATCTACAAGCCCATTGAAAAATATGAGAACAGAAGGAACCATGTGAGGCATGAAGAAGGTTTAGATGAAATACTAGTAGAAAATGCAGATATGGAAGAGGTAGAAAACAATGCACAAGAAGAAAGAACTAATATTAGCCCAGTAGAAATTAAAAAACAATGTAGGAAACGTTTATATGAAATGTGGAGAAACAAACCGATTCATGGACAAAAATTACGCGACATGGAAAAAATAGAATATGACAAAATCGAATCGTTCATGTGGCTAAGAAGAGGAAGAATTAAAGGGGAAACGGAGAGTTTAATAACAGCGGCTCAAGAACAAGCCATAACAACAAGATATATAGGAAAGAAAATCCATAAATCATCCGAAAACAAGTCATGCAGAATTTGTAAAGCTGCAGATGAAACCATCCATCACATAATGTCATCCTGCTCAGAATTGGCCAAAACTGAATATGTCATACGGCATAATAAAATCTGCAATCTTATTCACTACAATCTCTACAATCATTATATAGGACAAACAAATGAACAGCTATGGTACAAATATCTACCAGAGAAAGTAGTGAATAATGCAAACGGAAATGTAACGATACTGTATGATATGGGAGTGCGAACTGACCGAACCATCAATGCTAATAGGCCTGATATTATTATTAGAACTCCTTGTACTACATACTTAATTGACGTCTCCGTACCAGCCGATGAGAAAATAATAACAAAGGATGCCGAAAAACAGCTAAAATACAAAGACTTGTGTATTGAAATTAAACGTATGTGGAAAACAAAATGCGAAATAATTCCAGTAATAATTGGAGCGACAGGTTATGTAAATAAGGAATTTATTAAAAATGTCAAACGCATCCCTGGAAATCACGACCCATATGAAATTCAAAAACAAGCAATATATGGAACAGCCCACATTATAAGAAAAGTACTTTCCTAAAATCCCATATATCCTCAGCTGTATGGTTTATAGCTGGAATATGGTTGAAACCGACTAGGACACCTAAAGACCACATCCTAGTCAGCAGAAGAGATCTCCATCCTGCCAACCCGAAGTTTAGGCCATCATTACGAGCAATCTTAGATCCCTGAAAATGAAAAGTACAATTTTGCTAATGTATTGTATTTAATTATTTATCTTGTAGCTCTTAGATGTACTAGACTTAGGTGAATAAACTAAATAATAATAATAATAATAATAATAATAATAATAATAATAATAATAATAATAATAATAATAATAATAATAATAATAATAATAATAATAATAATAATAATAATAATAATAATAATAATAATAATAATAATAATAATAATAATAATAATAATAATAATAATAATAATAATAATAATAATAATAATAATAATAATAATAATAATAATAATAATAATAATAATAATAATAATAATAATAACTTTATTGACCAGAGTCAACGGCGGGGTTCAGCCAAAGGCTGTTCTTCCACCCAACCAGTACATATTAATTACAATGAAATAGAAAAAAAAGTCAACATAAGTACATAGCATGAAAGTATAGCACAATATGCCAAAAAAGCAGATAAATAGGATTAGTTTTCTTACACTATAATAAATTATTGAAAAAGATTAATTAATTTCAACAGAACAAATTTTTAACATGAGCTTTGAAAGAGTGTAAAGACAGAGATTTTAATTCATCAGGAAGATTGTTATACAATTTGGGTGCAAGGTAAGAAAATGCATTTTTAGATTTATTTTTTTTATATGAAGGTACGATATACGAATTCTTATCACGTAATTGATAATGCTGTTCTTTTAATTTAAGTTTTTTATGTAGATAAGAAGGGCAACCTGTTAGTATGATCTTATGAATTTGACAAAGATAGAATACCTGCACACGTTCGTCAATATAATGTAGATTAGATGAAATGCGAAATGAAGAAATATGGTCATATTTACGCACATTATAAACGAATCTTAGGCATGAGTTTTGAAATAGCGTTATTTTATTTTTGTCGTTTTGTGTCAAGTGTGGAACATATACACACGCACAGTAGTCGAGTATAGGTAGTATCAAGGTGTTAATTAGTCTTAATTTTATTTCAGCTGATAACAACTTGCGATACTGGTATAAATGTCGAAATCTAAGTCTAGCCGCTATTAATTTTTTTGTCAAATGGTCACGGAAATTAAGGTCTTTGTCAATTATCATACCCAAACTCTTAATAGCCGGACCACGATTTAAGATATCTTCTTGCAGTTTTATATCATATGAATCACAATTTCCAATTACTAAGAGCGAAGATTTATCAGTATTTATCCATTATTAGTAGTCCAAGTCGACAACTTTTCCAGATCCTCATTTATCGCCTCACATTCATCCTTGGCGTTCATCTTATTAACGGTTGCTAGCAACTGAGTATCATCAGCATATGAATGTGAGGAGCAGTATTGCAGACTGGATGATAGGTCGGCCACATACAAAAGGAAAAATAATGGACCCAAGATAGAGCCTTGAGGAACCCCTTGATGAAGAGGGAATCTCCGCGACTGATGAATGGATGAGTCGGGTGCCATGACTACATGAAAATTTCTATTAAAGAAATAGCTTCTGCACCAATGAATTGCATCATCACTAAATCCATAATATCGTAGTTTAGCTAATAAGAGCTTGTGATCCACCATATCGAAAGCTTTGGAAAAATCTATTTGGATTAAAAAAGTTGTTTTACTGTTATCATAATTTTTAATGATTTCATCGATAATATTCATTAAGCAGGTATTAGTGCTGTAACCATTTCTGAATCCTGACTGTGTAGTTGGTAAAATATTAGTTCCTTTTAGGAAATTTGTAATTTGATTACAGCATATTCGTTCCAAAACTTTCGATAAGGTCGGTAGTATGCTAATAGAACGTAAGTCATTGTAGGTTAGAATATCACTTTTTTTGGGTATAGGTTTAATGATCGCTATTTTCCAAATTTCTGGCACAACTCTATTCTCAATGCAAGTGTTTATTATATGCGTAATATAACCAATAATTTTAGGAAGAATTAATTGAATAATTTTTAAAGATACTCCGTCGATTCCAGTTGCATTAGATTTAAGAGATTTAAGGATATTTTCTATGTCATTCGTGTCAATGCAATGAAAGTTGAAGTTATTTGATTTAGCGCATAATGGGTATTTATTTTCATTAAAATAAACCAACGTGTCCTGATTTATACTAGTAGTTCCCATCTTATCTACAAGAAATTCTCCATAGTCATCTGGATTCGAAAGACATTGCGGTATAACAGTGTGATTTTCTGCCTTAACTCCCAAATGTTTTAAATTGTTCCATAGCTGATTGGAATTATGAATATTGTTGTTAATTTTAAATTGAAGAAATGCCTGCTTTTCTCTTCGAATTGCGGCTGTTGTTAAATTTCTGAGTTGTTTATAATATTCAAATTTAGAGGGTGTTTTAAGCTTCTTATAATTTAAGAGAGCTTTATCTCTTTTCCGTTGCATTATTTGAATCACAGGCGTTATCCATGGACAGTGTTTCTTACTTACTTTAATTTCCCTGACGGGAGCATGTTTATCAAATAATGCTAGAATGTTGTTATTTAAATACTTAACTTTATCATTTATATTACATGTGTTTACAATATAATTCCAATCAACCAGATCACAATCAGCCAAAAAATTATTTAAATTAAAGTTCTTAAAATCTCTGTAGGGGACAATTTTAGAAATATTTTTCGATTTAGGTAGATTTAAAATACAAAACACACAATCATGATCTAATATGATACTAGTATTCAATACTCCTGAGTCTTTACAAATACTTAGATCTGATGTTAGAATAATATCTACCAACGATCCAGAGCTAGGCCTGGTCGGCTCTTTTATTAACTGAACCATCCCATTAGTCGTTATTATATCTGATATAAATTTAGAAAAATGATCAATTTTAAGCATGTTGACGTTAATGTCACCAGCACAAACTATGTAATCATATTTGGGTGTAAATTCAGAAAATATTGAATCTAGTAATTCTAACTCCCTGTAAAATTATACATTTGGATTATATATTACTCCTAGACATAACTTTTGTTTATTTATAGTACAACAAATCCACATATGTTCTATATTATTATTGCTGTTTACAAAATTAGTATCAAGCAGTGTAAAAGAAATACTATTACGGATGTAGAATGCAACTCCTCCTCCACGTTTATTTAGTCTTTCTTTACTAATTAATTTATAACCATTAACATTAAATAAATGTGCAGGAGATGTTTCACTAACCCAAGTTTCAGTGATACCAATAATATCAAAATTGTTTTCCGTAATAAATTCACTAATATCAAGGAAACAAGAATTGAGGGATCGAACATTGAGTTGAGCAAATGTAAACAAGTCATCTTTAAGTTCGATGAACTTTGTATGAGAAGCAGGTGATTTTGGCATATGATGAATGAAATAATGAACAAGATGAGACAAAACAATTAATTCGCAGGTGAATCGAACTAAGAGAGAGGCTGTCTGGCAGCGTGATTCAGCAATTTTGATATTTTTTTAAAAGAGTCTCATTATTATAAATATTTATGTATTGCAATATAACATTAATTTTTCAAGGTCCGTTTGACTGCTAATGGTGAACTTTTTATTTTTGCCATTTTTAAATAAGTTTACTATTATTCGACCGTCCAATGTCCAAACATTATTAAAGCCAAACTTATCTGTAGTCGCCTTGAGTAGGGCCAGCCTGGATTTTGTAAGGTCCTCACGAATGGTAATCCCCGATGTTTTCAACTTTTTCTTCTCCATGAATTTTTTCAACAGTTTTCTTATATATTCTGCTTGAGACAATTTCATTTCTCCTTCTTTTGCTTCAAATTTTATCCCCAAACAATAATTTAAATTTCCTAGATCCCGCATTTCAAAAATGTTGGTTAATTTTTGTTTCACTTCTTTGAACAATTTTTCTTCCGAATAAGCAATAATTATGTTATCTACGTATATGGCGATAATCATATCCGCTCGCCCTTTCGTCAATACGTAGATGCAGGGATCTGCTACAGAAGGAATGAAATCTAAATCTTGTAATGTATTATCCAATTTTTTCATACCATTCTCGCCCTGCTTGTTTTAGTCCATAGATTGCTTTATTCAATTTACATACTTTTTCTTTTCCAGGTCTTTTCAATTTTTTTAACATTTCTCTCGCCCTGTTTAGTATGGTTTTATTTTCACTGCTACTTTCTTCTATTATAATATCGCATAAGTATTTTTCCAAATTCTTTGGTATTTCCATAATTATATTTTCTTTTATCGTACCATTCAAGTAAGCAGTTGTCACATCTAATTGATGCAGTTTCATGTCTTTTTCTACTGCAACAGCAAGTAATGTTCTGATGGAGCTCAGTTTCGATGGTGCGAAAGTTTCGTTATAGTCAGTTCCAGGTTTTTGAGTATATCCTCTTGCTACTAGACGTGCTTTCTTTCGTTCCACTTTTCCATCGGCTCCTAATTTTTCTTTCAGAATCATTTTGCTAGTTATTTTCTCTTTTCCGGCTTTATTATCAATTATTTCCCATGTATTGTTCTTTATATGTGCTCTTATTTCAAGTTTTATCTCTTCTTCCCATTCCAGTTTATTCTGTTCATTTTCTTCACATGTTGTCATGACGTAATCCATTGTCCAAGTAGGTGACTTTTTCTCTCTATTCGGTCTTCTGTTTTCTACGTTTTCGGTTTCAGTATCGGGTTCATTTTCCTGAATAATTTCTTCCTTATCATCGTATTCTTCACCTTGTTCTGTTATTTCTATTTCTAATTTTTCATAACTTTGTTTTTCCGTTTCTTTTGTTTCATTTTGTGTTTTTTCTTCTCGATCATTGATTTTGGTTTGATGGTCTTCTTCGAAATACATTTTATTTATTATTTTTACATCTTTACTGATAATGATTTTATTTTTCTTTTGTAACCAAATTCTATATGCTTTACTTGTTTCAGAATATCCCATAAATATTCCTTCTTCCGTCTTGGGAGCAAATTTTCCTTTTTTCTTTCCTTTCCATAATACATGTGCTTTAGATCCAAATATTTGTAGGTGGTTTACGGATGGTGTATATCCAACCCACTTCTCAAATGGTGTCTTGTAGTCTGTAGTTTTTGTTGGAATTCTGTTGCATAAATAGTTTGCTGTATATATCGCTTCAGCCCAAAACTTTTCTTCTATTCTTGATTCTATCAGCATACATCTGGCTTTCTCTTGTAAAGTTCTATTCTTTCTTTCAGCCATACCATTTTGTTCTGGCGTATACGGTGCTGTTATTCTTCTTATTATTCCATTTTCTTTGAGATACCTATTTTTCAAAATTTTCATTTGTATATTTTCCTTTTAATTGTCTGTTTGAAGATATTTAATTTTGTTCCCTGTGAAATTTTCTACTTCTTTCTTGTATTCTACGAATTTCTGTAGGACTTCGTTCTTCTGTTTCAGAAAGTATACTTTGCAGTAGCGGGTGTGTTCGACTATTGACAACTGACAAGCTGCGACATGACATCTGGTGGGAAAAATATGTACTTTCCGATTTGGTACTATATTGTGACTGTATGCTTGAGTTACATGAGGTTTGATCATTTGATGTGAATAAAAATGGGAAAAGTCGTACAAATTGTTATGTATTCTGATGTCACCCAAGATCTGGTCGAGACACAGGCATTGGGTTTTATAATTTTCCGAAACATGGCCAAAATTAAGTTAAAATTACGACAAGAGCAGGTGTTGAAATGGACATGGATCGACGAAAAGCATGGGAATATGCATTTCGTAGTGCAAAATAAATAACAAAACATATGAAAGTTTGTTCTCGTCATTTTTAATTGGATAATTACATATTTCATGGTCTTTGTCCAGCTTTACACGTGCATTCTTCACTAATAATTTTTAAATTTTCTCTAAATGTATTTTGATTTCATGTGGCTTTGCAGAAATTGCACTGGTTTGCAGACAGAGTGCAAATATTACCCACATTATACCGTCATTTTTTAATACACGTGATATTATGTGGTTAGCGTTTATAATTCGATCATCTGCGATCATCAATTTCGATTGATTAAATATACATATATAGAATTATAAATACATTTTAACATATCTTCTATAATACATCTAGAAGTAGCTGTTGCTTCCAGAAATCTAAAATGTTTTGTGATACCAAGCCCCATTTTAAGTGAAAAAATTGCTTTTGTTGTTTGTTTTCATATGTCACAACACTGCGAGTACCAATTCAGAAGCAGCTGATCGGTCCGATGGTGCTGCCGCCATCGGACATGTCAGTTCTCAATAAAGGTTACAAAATATTTTGAACCACCAGGTGTTATGTTCTTCATTGGCCCACATACATCTGAATGTATTATTTCCAATTTTTCTGTTGTACGAATCCTGGCATTTCTTTTTGAGAATGGTAATCTGATCATTTTACCTTTTATACACACTTCACATTCTTTTAGTTTTTCTTTCAAATTAAATTTTAGTCCTTTTACTGCTTTATTTTTTAATGCCATCTTTAAATCAGTTTCATTTAAATGCGCCAACTTCTTATGCCATTGTTGCATTTAATTTTCATATGTCATATTTGCTATTTCATTTTCAGTATGTACATAATATAGACCATTTTCTTTTGTAGCTTTCATTAGAATTTCACCTTGTTTATTTTTCACTACAGCCTTTTCTTTATCAAATAATTCAGTGTGACCTTTTTCAGTTATTTTTGATACTGACATCAAATTTGATGATAAATTTTGCGCATACAGAGTATTCCATAAATTTATGTTTGTCTTTTCTATTTTCAAGGTTACTTCCTTTTCCTTCAACTTTTGCAGTTTGATCTTCAGCAGCCAACTTTATCATGTTGTTTTCATTGCTTGCAAGTATGTTTTTAAACATTACATGGTCATTACACATATGCGATGTGCAACCACTGTCTAAACAGCATTTCTTTTTTCTAGTTGTTGACAATGATCGTGTCGTCAAACATATTTTTTCTGCTTTAAAGTTTTTGTAATTTTTTTTCTTTGTCCAACAATCTTTTGACTTATGACCTTTTTTATGACAGGTGTGACATTTATATGGAAATTCTTGCGTATTTTCACTCTTTTCTTTTCTGTATTTAAAATTATTTTTTTCTTTGTTCTTATTTTTGCTGTAGAACGCTTCATCATCATTTTCTTGATGTTCTTTCACTGTATTTTTGTTTCTTCTGACCTCACTTTCTTCTATGATTTTCACTTTTAAATCTTCTGGCATTGGTAACGTGTCCCTGGTTTCGATGGCTATACGGAAGTTTTCAAACGAATATGGTAGACTGTATAACATTATAATACTTAATAAATCTGGATTTGTTTCCACATCCATATCTTTTAATTTGTCGACAATATCTAGAAACTCGTTCAAATGATCTCTAGCATCATCAGTTTCACACATTCTTTTTAAGATTACCTGCTTCAGCAGTGTTGCCTTTCTTGCAGGACCTTTACTCTGGTATGTAGCTTTTAATGTGTCCCACATCTCTTTAGATGTTTTGAAATTTTTAACTTGCTTTAATTCTGATGGACACATTAATAGCAACAACTCAGATCTTGCCATTAAGTCTTTTTGTTCATGTGCAACTTCCGCTTCTCCATCATTTTCTGGTCTAGATATTGTGCCATTAGCATATGCCCAAAGATTATTTTGAATTAAAATAGTTTGAGCTTGCACGCTCCAGGTATCAAAATTATTCTTATTTAATGGTTCAATATAATAGTTTAATTTTGCCATTTTGCAGAAGGTACCTGGGCCCATAACCTTTTAGAATATTAGCAGTGGGTTAACTATAATAAAAAGATTAATACACAAATGTTCAAAAATTATATTTCACAAATATTGACATATATTTTATTTTATTACATTTTATCAAACTTGTCAAATCAATCATTTCGTTTCCATGGTTTTATTTTATTCCTTTAAATCTAAGGAGCCGTTAAAAGTGCCTCCTAATAGATTCCAAGTACTTCAAGGTCGCTCGAGTCACGTATCTGCTCGCGGCATATTCCTTTTAATAAAATGGCATGAATTGTGCAATAATTCAGTCAATTTAGTATTCTTTACAAAAGATCGGTATAGCGCAATAATTCGCTTATATACAAAATTCATGGATTAGGAATTACAGTAGCATCAATAACAAAAAAGCTCAAATTTAATTTTCTTCATGATTATCTATTGCAATAGAAACCTCTACTCCCGTTTCTGCTTTAGTTCATTCTTATAGGAAACTATATTTTTTTGCATAAATAAACGTAAATGCAAACAAGAGCATTATTTTAGCATATACATATACATATACATATACATATACATATACATATACATATACATATACATATACATATACATATACATATACATATACATATACATATACATATACATATACATATACATATACATATACATATACATATACATATACATATACATATACATATACATATACATATACATATACATATACATATACATATACATATACATATACATATACATATACATATACATATACATATACATATACATATACATATACATATACATATACATATACATATACATATACATATACATATACATATACATATACATATACATATACATATACATATACATATACATATACATATACATATACATATACATATACATATACATATACATATACATATACATATACATATACATATACATATACATATACATATACATATACATATACATATACATATACATATACATATACATATACATATACATATACATATACATATACATATACATATACATATACATATACATATACATATACATATACATATACATATACATATACATATACATATACATATACATATACATATACATATACATATACATATACATATACATATACATATACATATACATATACATATACATATACATATACATATACATATACATATACATATACATATACATATACATATACATATACATATACATATACATATACATATACATATACATATACATATACATATACATATACATATACATATACATATACATATACATATACATATACATATACATATACATATACATATACATATACATATACATATACATATACATATACATATACATATACATATACATATACATATACATATACATATACATATACATATACATATACATATACATATACATATACATATACATATACATATGCATATGCATATGCATATGCATATGCATATGCATATACATATACATATACATATACATATACATATACATATACATATACATATACATATACATATACATATACATATACATATACATATACATATACATATACATATACATATACATATACATATACATATACATATACATATACATATACATATACATATACATATACATATACATATACATATACATATACATATACATATACATATACATATACATATACATATACATATACATATACATATACATATACATATACATATACATATACATATACATATACATATACATATACATATACATATACATATACATATACATATACATATACATATACATATACATATACATATACATATACATATACATATACATATACATATACATATACATATACATATACATATACATATACATATACATATACATATACATATACATATACATATACATATACATATACATATACATATACATATACATATACATATACATATACATATACATATACATATACATATACATATACATATACATATACATATACATATACATATACATATACATATACATATACATATACATATACATATACATATACATATACATATACATATACATATACATATACATATACATATACATATACATATACATATACATATACATATACATATACATATACATATACATATACATATACATATACATATACATATACATATACATATACATATACATATACATATACATATACATATACATATACATATACATATACATATACATATACATATACATATACATATACATATACATATACATATACATATACATATACATATACATATACATATACATATACATATACATATACATATACATATACATATACATATACATATACATATACATATACATATACATATACATATACATATACATATACATATACATATACATATACATATACATATACATATACATATACATATACATATACATATACATATACATATACATATACATATACATATACATATACATATACATATACATATACATATACATATACATATACATATACATATACATATACATATACATATACATATACATATACATATACATATACATATACATATACATATACATATACATATACATATACATATACATATACATATACATATACATATACATATACATATACATATACATATACATATACATATACATATACATATACATATACATATACATATACATATACATATACATATACATATACATATACATATACATATACATATACATATACATATACATATACATATACATATACATATACATATACATATACATATACATATACATATACATATACATATACATATACATATACATATACATATACATATACATATACATATACATATACATATACATATACATATACATATACATATACATATACATATACATATACATATACATATACATATACATATACATATACATATACATATACATATACATATACATATACATATACATATACATATACATATACATATACATATACATATACATATACATATACATATACATATACATATACATATACATATACATATACATATACATATACATATACATATACATATACATATACATATACATATACATATACATATACATATACATATACATATACATATACATATACATATACATATACATATACATATACATATACATATACATATACATATACATATACATATACATATACATATACATATACATATACATATACATATACATATACATATACATATACATATACATATACATATACATATACATATACATATACATATACATATACATATACATATACATATACATATACATATACATATACATATACATATACATATACATATACATATACATATACATATACATATACATATACATATACATATACATATACATATACATATACATATACATATACATATACATATACATATACATATACATATACATATACATATACATATACATATACATATACATATACATATACATATACATATACATATACATATACATATACATATACATATACATATACATATACATATACATATACATATACATATACATATACATATACATATACATATACATATACATATACATATACATATACATATACATATACATATACATATACATATACATATACATATACATATACATATACATATACATATACATATACATATACATATACATATACATATACATATACATATACATATACATATACATATACATATACATATACATATACATATACATATACACACACAAAGTGGCAAAATCAATGGACCAGAAGTAACAAGCGACGACAAACGTGGGCATTTTTCCCGAATGTTAAAAAAATACTAAAGGTTGATATTCCTGTGACTATAGGAACTTTAATATAATGACTTAATGACTATGGAACATGGTAGGCTTAAAAGTTATTTATACAGATTTAAATTAGTGAAACTCCGCAGTGTTCGTGTAACAATGGTGATCAAACGGTGGACCACTTACTTTATGATTGTACGAAACTAAGAAATCAAAGATTTTTTTTAATCGATTCCTTATTGCGACGTGGAGGTGATTGAGACACATCAAAAGAAGAACTAATGAAAAAACATTTAAAAGTATTTTTGCAATTTGTGAACAAAATTAATTTTGATATATTTTAAAGAAGCAAATTACTATTGTACTAGATTATATTATATGATATCGAATTTTGTAAGTTTAGATAAGAAATTTATTGTTAGAAATAATTAAGAATGTTAAAGCATGTAGTATTACTCAGTAATGGAGCATGCTGTCAATAAAGTTATGTTAAATAAAAAAAAAAACACACACACACACACATCATTGTAAAAATGGTAAATCGTATTGTATGGACCCTAAAACGTACCTATTTACTAAAAAAGAAAATACCTTCTTTACCTAGCGGTAGCGGATGAGAGAATAAATTGTTGCTGATTGGAGTCATAATTTTATTTTATTTAATAAATTCTCGGGTCGACCGGTTTCGAGCTCCACATGAGCCTTCTTCAGGATCTGAAAAATAATTACGAAAACATAAAAAAAAATTATGTCTGTACTAACAAACATATCAATTAATTTACAAAAATTACTTACACGAGAATTATTATAACATTATGAAGATTACTATTTTTGTTATTTGTTTCAATGCTCATAATGTTATAATAATTCTCATTTAAGTAATTTCTATGAATTAATTGGTATCTTTGTTAGTACTGATTGATGATTTTTTTTGTAATTTGTTTTTGTAATTATTCTTCAGATCCTGAAGAAGGCTCATGTGGAGCTCGAAACCGGTCGACCCGAAAATTTATTAAATAAAAAAAAATTATAACTGCAATCCAGCAACAATTTATTCCCTCGTCAATACATCCAGTCAAGCACCCTTTTCTCTTATTATGTTTATCAAGCAATATCACTCTTTTCATATCTGATTATGTTCATAAATATTCCCACACAAATAATACGTTATAGAATTTTGTACAATTCTCATGGATCCATTTTACAGAAAAAATGCATTGAATCCAATATTCGGTTTTATTAGTGCACTGATAATCTCCACAAATCACACTCATTTCGTTCATATTTATTTCCGAATTTCGTTTCTTTTTGTTCTTACATTTTTTCCACATTTGTTATTTTTCGCTTCCAAATGCAGTTTTAAGTTTCCTTCGATCAACTATCCTCCATTCGTCCAGTACGTTTATATAATTGCTCGGTATAGTTGGCCATTTATACTTTAATTTTTTGGGCCAACTATCCCAAATGTTCGGTTGAGATGCCTTACATCAGTACAACAACACGTACAGCAAAAATACAATAATTTTACGTTAAACTGTTACATTGAACTTCTTTCTGCTTAAACAGTTATATTAATTGTAAAAATATACTACTTTTTATGAAGAAAATTTCAAAAATATTACATACGAAACTTTTTCAAGGGGTATCATAAAAAAATCTAGTAATAACTTACTTGTTTATTTATTGAAATAAATAACACAAGTAAAATTTGCCGACTGACTGAATTTACTATCCATGTAGAAACCTTCGTTAAATTAGTCTACTATTATTTGAATTTTGTACAAAATTAATCTCACCAGGTAAGCCAGCTCTCCCGGATCTAACCTATATTATGTCACGAGTTTATAATCATAACTATTAATACACGACCCGTCGATTTTATAAGACTCTGGTGTGACTGATAATTCCCGTATTTGCCAACACTTAATCTACACCATAGTTAAGAAACTTATCTACATTTACTTGTACTTAAGTCAGTATATTGTCCAAAAATATATGCAGATTGTTAAATATTGTACAAATGTTCAATATACAATACAAACTATGAATAATATTGTATATGAGTAATAACAAAATAAAAATAAAAATGCAACACTATTGAACGTCTTTGGACCGCTGGAAACTATGTAAGCGGTAAATATTATTTGTATGTAACGTGTGTTATGTGCATCAGGCATGCTAAATTAATTTTGTAAATTTTTTGGAAAAATTTAAATTAATGGGTCGATTCTGTTCACATTTGAAAATCTTACAGACCTGTAAATCTGTAAAAAGTGACAAAAACACATCTATTCTAGTTGATTAATATAAAATTATACATAAAAGTGGCAACTTTAGTTGCGATTTTGTTCGTAATTTACAGATTTATGGATCTCAAAGACTTATAGATGTGAGAAAAATCGACCCATGACTTTCTAAATTCAATAAATTATAAACTTTTATAATATAAAAAATAAATTAGGGAAATGTTTTACACATACATAGTGTAATGTTACCACAAGAAAAGCACATAAAATAAGGAAATAAAACCGTTATAAAAATAATATGTTATATTTACATGATTAATTATACCTAGTTTATTTTACTTTACTTAGTTATTTCTATCTTAATTTATTATATATGGCTGAGAAAAAAACTTAAACGTAAAAGGTTACATTTAAAATAAGAAAGTTAATGATATATTCAATGCAACTAAAAGTGGCATAATTTATAGTTTTTATAAAGATTAATGTGCTTTTTAATCTAGTTCCTAAATATGTAACATGTAAGTAATACTATTAATTTTGTCGTATTTTATTTGTAAAACCTAAAAATGTTAGACGTAAGCCACTGTAAATTTATTTTTTACTTAAAAATTTGAAAATATCGGAAAATAATATGATACAAGAAATCTTCAGAAAGAATTAAGTCTAGTATAAAATTATTTATACGTTTTAAAATTAATGTAACAGGTTGTGAATCGAGTATAATGTAAGGTGCGGAGGATATCTTGTAATTTTTAAGATCGTCTACCTGTGCAACGAGGAGTAATTTTCTCCAGCGGTGACACGGCGTCGGTAGTTAAGGACACTTGTTTATTTGTGTGATATTCCATTCCGCCGCTAGCTCGCTGGCGTCGCGGCAGCCGATAAAGACGTCATAAATATCGCATTAGTATGGCGAATATCTGCCACATTACTTCCTCGTTTGCTGGTCTTCGCTTCCCCACGCTCGACCTCAAAACTCGAATTAAAATTGCATTGTGCTGTCGATAGCACTTGTCACTTGCAATTTGCTCTGCACTCATTGTTTCACACAAAGGAAGGAAGTTTTACCTTTTTTCGTTTTTTCATTTGACTAAATTCAACTAGAAGAGTTTGGCAAAAATGTAAAAAATTCTTAAATATAATTCATTTATTTGCTATTTAACGTTTTCGAATTTAATACTAAAGTTATATGGAAATTAAAAAATTACTGTTTTGACGTCCTACGTGTGTTGTTATGTATTTTGTTATTATTTTAATGTTTTCATGCAGATATAAAACATTTTTTCACCTCCTGAAGAAGGCATAGGAGATGCCGAAACCGGTTGAAGCCGAAATTTAAAATAAAATAATTTGAATACACTCCAGTAATTTATTAATTTCCATACACCCGTCCAGTCAAGAAGCTTCATCATTCACTGAAGTTATATGTTTATTCTACACACTTTACGTTCAATATAAGTATTCACAATTTTTAACAAATATTATTGCTATGTCTCTACACATGAGCTATTTGTTGCAGGTTACTTGCTTCCTAAATCATGGTATTTGATTTTATATGTTGTACCATAGCTTGATTTTGTTTATCGTTACTTACTAAGGAAACTTTTGTGTAATTGTATATTAAAAGTATTACAAAAATCTGGTCTAATAAATCAGTAACTTTTGTTAATTCTAATTTTAAAATATTGAATAAATTCAATTTAATATTTCTGTAGTACAACGGTAGTATCATACATACGAGAAATTATAAAATTTTCAATTAAATTTTGATATATTTGTAAACTAAATATGTATCATTGATTAAACAGGATAATTTTTAACGGGTGAGTTAAAATTAAATCGTATATTGGGGAAGTCATTTTGATTATCAAATGAAAGATGAAGGTACGTCCGGAAATGTTTCGTTACAGAGTTACAGCCCTTTGAAGCTGCACCTCATCAAACATATTTGTATTAATAATTCTTGTGATATACTCCATTCGCTGAAACGAGAGAATGTGGAATCAATTCTTGAACAAAAACCAGCCATTCTATTGGTTCGGCTCCAAAATTATCCCCTTTGGATGACTTGTGTCTGTTCAAGAATTAGTTCCACAATCTCTCATCAGAGCGATTGGACTATCGTTACATTAAAATTTTGAAATTTATGTAGTATGAGGATTTTACTTTCATGGAAGCATGTTTATACTTAAGTACTTTTGTTTCTGTATCTCAACCAGAGGCATCTCATGTGGGGAATTTATGAACGTTTGCATCTTTATTATTTTCCACTATTCTTTTTTTCATTTTTTAACTTCCGTCACCTATAGGTAAGGAAAGTATTGTCTTTGGTCAAAAAATTCGGTGGTGAGTTTTCAATGAATAAGCACGTTTTAGGGTCCCTACAATACGATTTTACTATTTTTACGATGATGTCTGTATGTGTGTGTGTGTGTGTGTGTGTATGTGACCGCGGTTTCGGCCGCGATATCTCCAATACTAGAATTCCAAAAATTACAATTCTTACGTATTTCTCTTCCTTAGAACCATATGCAGACTTGATTAGATTTTGGTTATAATTGGTCAACCAAAAGGACCCTCATTTGAAGATTTTAACAGTTTTTCTTGAAAAAACTCAGTTAAATATTATTTATATTCAAGAATATATTATTCTCTATACGATTTGATTGCATTTTATATTTCATATTCAACACATAGAGTTAAAGAATTATAAAGATATTAAATTTCATAAATTAGCCAGCTATGCTAACTTAACCATGGAAACTGCAAATATATTCAGAAAATTCAAATTGACAGATGTCAGTATCAATAAAGAGTAAATTAATGAAATAATAAGAGAAATAACTGTAATGTTTCTAGAAAGATATAAAAGAGACGATTACATTGGTTTGAACATGTCATGAGGAAGAATAGCTTAGTAATAGAAGGTTGAAGAAACATAGAAAGACCAAATACATATAAGATGGAAAGACTGTATTGCGGAAGACGTGAAAGATAAGGAACTGAATGAGGACGACACGCAAAACAAAAATGAGTGGAAAATGAAAATAAAAAATAGCGACCCCTAGCGAATGAGAAAACTAAAGAAGAAGAAGATGTCAGTGTCAAGTGCAATTTGTAAAGTTTGTTTATGAAATAATTTTACTGGAAAATAAGATCTTTTGCAAGAAATTTTATGTATAGGGCAGTGACGTGACTTTTCTGACTTTGGCAAGCAGATAAGGGGACCCGTGTCAAAATGGCAACAATTAATTACGTCCATAACTGACAAGTGTCATAATTTTTCATTAAAAATTTCATGATTTTCTTATTTTATGTGGTTTATTTGTTACCAAGAGTATGGAATTCAATTGCCGGGAAAAGGAATCATAAAATTCCAAAAAATTTGAATGAAAAATTATGACATTTGTCACTTATGCACATCAAGTCACGGACTGCTCGCGCCCTATACATAAATTTTCTTGCAAAAGATCCTATATTTCCAGTAAAATTATTTTTTGAAAAGCTTAGTAATGGAAGGTGGAAGACCAAAGATAAGATGGAAGCACTGTATTACGGAAGACCTGCGAGAAAAGCAACAGAATGAGGACGACCCGCAAAACAGAATTGAATGGAAAAGAAAATAAAAAATAGCGACCCCTAACGAATGGGAAAAGCTAAAGATGAAGAAGATGTCAGTGTCAAGTGTCATTCACATAGATTGTTTATGAAATAATTTTACTTGAAATTTAGAATCTTTTGTAAGAAAATTTATGTATGGAATTTGTACATAATACACAGGATTGACGGAAGGTGTTGTGCTGGCCACATCAGATATATTATCATTATCTGGTGTACGAGTCCCTCGTCAAAATAGTTCGTCCTAAGAGCAAAAAACAATTTTCATATTTAAGTTAATTTACACATTAAAATTAAATTTTGTTTCAATGTTCATAAATGTAATAAGGAGTAACCACTTTACTATGATCAATATGGATTTTGTGGTTTATTAAACGTTAAATTTAATTTAAAATTTCGAAATAGAAACGTATTTAGGACGAACTAATATGACGAGGTGATCGGTAGTGGGCAGTCGACTAACGCCCAAGGACCCCGGGACCGAATCCCGGGTAAGGTATGGATGTTTGTGTCCCATCATCATCTCATCTACATCAGTGCAACGAGAAAAGTATAGTTACAAAAAAACTGAAGTAAAAATTGACTCACCCCCATCAATTATAATAAGTACGACAACTTTAATACAACAAAGAATTAATTTTTCATGATTATGTATGAAATAGTTTGCTTTATATGGAAATCGTTATTTCAGCAGGTATGGACGTCAAAAGTCACTTTTAATTTATATGTAAGGTCATCAATATCTTTGTCTTACATTTTTATATATATTACCGATCGCAGAATTAAAAGAAGCCGCAAGAGATTGAAAGGCATAGAAAGACTGATATATAGAGTGATCAACACTCGTACGAGAATGAATGGACGTAGAAGATAACAAACTAAAAATATTTGATTTTTACCTCTCGCTAAGAGAAGTATTGGATTCATGCTAAAAATCGCATATCCAGATTTTAATGATTAAAGACGTTTTAAGGTTCCTACAATCCGATTTTAATATTTTTACGATGGTATCAGTCTGTATGTATGTGTATGTGTGTGTTTATGTGTGTGTGTGTGTGTGTGTGTGTGTGTGTGTGTGTGTGTGTGTGTGGATGTATGTGTGTGTATGTGTGTGAGTCGGTTGTATGGACGATTTCTCAAAAACTATTATACTTAATTTCTGTTTAACTACGTATTTCTCAATCGGACATTATTAGGAAGAGCTGAAAAGGTTTTGGTAATAATTGGACAACCGAAAGTAGCAGATTCTTAAAAAAAATCTTCTAAATATTATTTTTTGTTCTTGCTTATTAAAGAATATTAAATTCTCTATCTGATACATACAAATATTTTATTATATCTTTTATACATTTAGAGATAAAGAAATATAAGTTACATAATAATCTGTTGTAATAAATCTCACAGCCCAAATAATGTCATGTAAACCAATTCAAATATTAAAATGTTTGTAATTGTCAGTTAAATGTTAGTGACAAAAATCCAGAGACATTACTCAATATTTTGTATGGGGAGTACATACATTACATTATATTATTTCTTATTATATTAATAGTTAAATATTTAAAATTATAGATATATTACATATACCCTTCAAAAATACAGTCAATCCCGACAATTAATTTCGAAAAATTAGAAGAGGACAACATTTCTTCATAGAATGAATTTAAAATTAAAAAATCTAAATATAAAGAATAGCTGTAAGTAGAATTTTTGGTGTAGAATGTTAAATACAACTGGCCTTGACAAGCAGATATGGGGGCCCGTGTCAGAATGATAGCTAGTAATTATGTACATATATGTCAAATATCATAATTTTTCATTCTAAATTTAGTGACTTTCCAATTCTATATGGTTTATTTTGTTCGACAAATAAATTCCACACTCCTAGTGACAAATTAACTACATGAATTTTGAAATTTTTAATGAAAAATTCTGACATTTGACATATATGTACATAATTACTAATTATCATTCTGACACGGACCCCCATATCTGCTTGTTAAGGCCAACAATGTCACATGACTGCTCGCGCTCTATATTTACGTAACCAAAAAGTGTCGAAAGTTATTGTGCTGGCCACAACAGATTTTTTACATAACCTAAAGCCTTAACCCTTTCGCTGCACATAGCGGTTTACAGATTGCTTGCTATATGCGCGCAAAAACGCCGCTGGTGAGAATATTCGCTTGGAGCAGTTTTGCGCTTACGAATATATTCGCTTAGAGCAGCATAACGTAATTTTATGTTTTTGTATGATGAAAGCCAGTATACTCTGAAAGATTGTACCTAAAATAATATATTAAAGTAAAAAAAAAAAAAAAAAAATATTTCATCACGGCATATTACCCATTGCTAGGTGTGCCAATCTGCTTTGTACAGATGTCGGTAATGATGGAATATTTGTACCGTGCGGGCGCTTACCAGGCGTCACCTCACGGGCACCCATAGCTGGCGTGGAGAGTGCACCACAGGGGTCAATTTTGTGCCATTAATTTTCGATGTAATTTGTGGCGTCGGTCGGGATCGAACCCGGGTCCTCATTAAAGTATAAATAAACAAACAACTCTTTCAAAAATTTATTTAGAAAAGCTACAAAAACAATTTTTTGCTTAGTAGGTTCAATCTGCTGAAATAAAATTCTGACAAAATATAACACAATAAGTAGTTATAAAAGGCAGTTATTCAAAAAAAACATACTCGTATATGCATACTAACTCAAAAACGATAAATTATTTTTTGTGTGATACACTTCAAAACAGGGTACTACACAAAGTGCAACATAACACGGGGCACACATATACCTAGATTCTGCCAGCTTCTTTTTATGCAATATTGAAAAACGGTAAATAACTTGAAGAATAGTACTGCGATTCACTTGCATCACATGCATTAAAAACATAAGGGGCGAATATATTCGTCTTGAGCAGTTAAAACATGATAAAATTCAATGTCTAGGAGTGGGGTGATAGACAGGCATCGACTTGTCATAGACTACGTGACGCTACACCGCAAGCGAGAATATCTGTTTCGAGCAGCTAAGAATTAAACGACCCATCCGAATATACTCGTTTTGAGCAGGGGTGCTATTCTCGAGTTCATACGAACAACGTTTGTATACGGTTTCGATAAATTTCCGCATGACTTTCAATATACCGTATTCTCGAACGTTCACATATTGTTCGTATCCGAGTTTGCTCGTGTGACATTGTTCGAGTGGGTGTCACTCATTCGAGGCGTTTATTCGTATTCGAGAGTTAAATGTTTTTTCCAATTTTTTCTATATAATTCGCAGTAAAACTTGTAAATAATATAAGATATAAAAGTTTTATTAACCTAGGCGCTGTTGATGCGAAAACGCAACATTATACAAACATTTTCTTTATTTGTTTAAATAATTTTTCTGGAAATTTAATTATATATATTTTATTTAATGTCTAATTCAGAGAATCTGATACACTTGCGTATTTTTATTTATTTAATTAATTATTTAGTACAAACTGCCCAACAGAGTAAGTAGTAAGCTTTTTCCTAAAATGGGTTTTCTGATAAACATTTTATAGAATACATATAATTATAGTTTTTATCTACGTACAAAAAAAAATGTAAATGTATTTAAATAATAGTTACATATGTTGCATTTTTGCATCAACAGCTGAATCTGTTGGAACAAGTAAAATAATAAGTTTTACGCAACATGCGTTTATTTGCAAATAGATAAAAAATAGATATCTGTAATTACAATTATTATAAAAACATTAAAATGTACAGATACAAAGTAAGGGAATATCACATTTTTTATTGATATACATATTTTGTCTAGCTTTACATTTTCTGCAGCTTCTCGTTGATTTTCCTGGGTGGCAGATTATAATGTGGTCAAAAAGATGAATATGATAAAATCATTGCTTTCACAATTACGTAATTTAATCGAAAAATGTACAATTTTAACAATTACTGTACGCTTGTTTCGTTACAGTATTAAACATATCTAGTGTTATTGAAAATGATAATTAAAAGGAAATAGTTCATATAAATAATATATATATGTACATCATTTTCTCTAATTTTTTTGGCCTCCAAAAATTGCATAATATTTGTGCTAAATTTTTTAATTCTAAGCGGCTTTCCATGAAATGACGCCAACTAAAACAGTTTTTTGTTCATCCGTTATATTTCCTCGCTTTTCCTTATTTTCACTTATTCTTAACTCTTTTCACTAACAAACACCAAAAAGTTTTGAAGAAAAATAGAAATGTCAAATGATATACAAACGTATGGTGAATGATTCATAAATACCAACTACAAATTTAAGTTTTGTGCTATCAGATGAATGTTTTTAACACATCGAAAACATTGGAAAATATTGTATATATGTGTTAGTTCATAAATAACGTTACACAAACTAAAGCAAAGAGATTTATTCTTAGATTTAAAGAGATATAAGCATTTATTCAAATTAAATTCGAGTTAGTGATTTGGTAGCACTGTAAGAAACATTCGCATAAGATTATTCATGTGACTTCTGTACGTATAGCTCTCGAGAATACGTGTGCCTGCTCCTATACGGAAATTTTTATGCGAACGCGTTCGTATTCGAATCTGCTCGTATAAGCTCGAGAATTAAACCCCAGTGCACCGCAATGAGAGTATATTCGCCTAGAGCAGTGAAAGGGTTAATGATATTTCTCAATAACTTAAGTATTGAAATTTGTGTAATATTTTCAAAAAGTCATGTGATCTGAAACAGAATGTGACGTCAAAGTACATACAGTTAACATGTGACAAACTATCGCCTACTTCTATATAGCGTGAGGTGATGGATAAACTATTTTCCTCTTGGCTATGAATGACGTATTGTATGTACTCAGACGTCGAGGGAATAAGAACTATTTTAATAACTATTTCTGGCGCCAATCTTTTTATTTAATTATTTACGAATATAACGATTTTTTATTTTTGTAAAAAACATTAGTTTCATTTAAAATCTTTTTTTTTTTAATTTGAAACCGGCACATTAATAAAAGAGTTATTATTTGATATAAATCTTGAAATAATGTATTATATTTCAATCCTAATGCCATATACGCATGCCTGTGAATCTAGTAAACTACCCGCAGCATACTTAATTACTCTATGGATTATATGAATGAAAAATATGTGCTTTTTGAAATTTTTAAAAGTTAAAGTTAAAAAAACTACAAATACTTGATTTTTAATGTAACGTACACTGTAAAGTTTTGGGGTAAAAACAGGAAGGATAACTTTCCAATTGCTGTATCTTCCTTTGAGGTGATTTAGAGTGGGAAAAAAGAAAAAAAAATAGGAAATTTTGGTAGAGCAAAATCCAAGTCGTTTACAGGCATCTGTGTTGCACTATAAGTATGTTGAGCAAGTGCTTCTACCTTTGTAATATGTTTAGATATTTAGGGTTGATTCGAGCTGTATATTCTGCGTTCAATTTGAGGTACAATACCTATCATAAAAAGTATGAACTTGACATTAGTAACACGTGAAATTTTAAAAGAATCAGAGGAAAACGTTGCAAAAATAATAATAATAATAATAATATAAAAATAATAATAATAATAATAATAATAATAATAATAATAATAATAATAATAATAATAATAATAATAATAATAATAATAATAATAATAATAATAATAATAATAATAATAACATAAATCACACCCCGTCAAAAGAAGAAATCGAGGAATACTGGCAAAGTATATATGAGAATGAAACAAACCATAATGGATCGGCAGAATGGATAACAAAATTAAAACAAAACATCAATAATGTACCTATGAACTATAATAACATCACAGAAGAAGATATCAATGCCTCAATTAAAAAAAATTTAAACTGGAAAGCTACCGGAATTGACATGATTCCTAACTATTGGTTAAAAACTTTAACAGCGTCCCATAGAATATTGGCAAATCAATTTAATGATATATTAAATAATTCAGAAAATATTCCAGACTGGTTGGCCTCAGGAAGAACATACTTAATACCTAAAGATGGCGACAGCAAACACCTCAAAAACTATCGTCCAATAACTTGTTTAAATACATCTTATAAGTTGCTTACAAGTATACTATCAAATAAAATACCACAATATCTTCGACAAGAACAGATTATGCCTCCTGAACAACGCGGATGTGCTAAAGGCTTTTAAGGATCTAAAGATCATTTGTTATACTCAAAATATAAGTTAAATGATTGTGAGAAGTACAAAAAGAACCTGAATATAGCCTGGATTGACTATCAGAAGGCATACGATAGTGTACCTCACACGTGGCTAATTGAGTCCTTAGAGATATATGGCATATGTAAAAAAAATACAATTCATAAAACAACTGATGACAACATGGAGAACAACACTGTATCTAAGATCACAGGACAGTACGCTAGTTACAAGAGAGATTATTTTGTATAGCATTAGCTCCTTTATCAACCTTAATAAATGAAGCAGTTGCGGGATACAAACTTACTAAATCAACAACGCCGATATCACATCAGCTATACATGGATGATCTGAAGTTAACATGCAAGAGCGAAACAGAATTAAAGAAAGCTCTTGATATAACAAAAATGTTTTCTGATGACATAAACATGAAATTTGGATTACAAAAGTGTGCAACGGCTACTTTCATAAAAGGCAAGTTAAAAAGGAAACAAAACATACAGCTAAACAGTGTTGACACTATAGAAGCATTACAGCCTGGTAACACATATAGATACCTTGGGGTAGAGGAAGGAGAAGGAATTGATAAAGAAAGCATGAGAATTAAATTAAGTAAAGAGTATTTTACAAGAGTGAGAAAAATATTAAATTCACATCTTACCTGCAAAAACAAGTTTCAAGCGATTGGAGTTTTATCCATTCCTGTCCTAAGATACAGCTTTGGAATCATAAACTGGAACCTGCATGAAATAAAAAAATTTGATCGTAAAACTAGAAAGCTCCTAACTATTCACGGACAACTACATCCAAGAGAGGATGTAGAAAGACTTTATGTACGAAGAGACGTAGGTGGTAGAGGACTTCAACAACTAGAGGCAGCTTACAATCATTCAATATACAGCCTTAGTTATTACTTAAAACAAAACAACCATACAGACCCCATTATATCCAACATTGTTTTATATGACATGAGCCTGCCACAGAATTTCTCCATCCTTAAGAAGGCATCAAAAATAAAAACCAAAATTAACAAATCCATACAACTGTACGAAGACACAAACGAAATAAGACTTCTAGAAATTGACAACGAAACTGAAGTAATTGATGAGGTTAATGTACAGGAAAGATATGGGGAAGATACTGACACTACGGACATATAACGTGATATTGATGTTATTGAAACACCTGAGGAAGAAAGGCTTGCTAATTCTCAGTACACACCAAAACAATTTAAAGAACAATGTTATCATCGTTTTTATCAAAAATGGAGAAATAAACCATTACATGGACAAAAAGTTAGAAACATGGAAAAGATTGCATATGACAAGAAGGATTCGTTCAAATGGCTAATACAAGGTAAAATGAAAGGAGAAACAGAAAGCCTTATAACATCTGCTCAGGATCAAGCAATAAACACCCGCTATATTAAAAACAAAATTCATAAAACTAGTACTAATATAAAATGCAGAATATACAAGAAAGAAAATGAAACCATACACCACATAATATCCCATTGTGAAGAATTAGCAAAAAAAGAATATCTTGAGCGTCATAATAAAATATGCAACCTAATCCATTACAATTTAAGTAAGTATTATAATTGCCCTACAGATACTGACCGATGGTACAACCATACACCTACAAAGGTAGTAACGAACAACGGAACAACTTTAATGTATGATATGAGCATCAGAACAGACCGAACAATCCATGCTAATAGACCGGATTTAGTTATTAAAACTCCTGGTAAGACTTATCTAGTAGATGTATCTGTTCCTGCGGACGAAAATATTATTACACAAGACGCTAAAAAACAACTGAAGTACAAAGATCTTAGTATTGAAATATCAAGAATGTGGAACACTACGACTGAAATTATTCCAATAATTATTGGTGCTACTGGATATGTAAATTCTGAATTTAAAAACAACGTTTCAAGACTTCCTGGACAACACGACCCATTCGAAATTCAAAGACAAGCGTTATTTGGTACAGCACACATAATCAGAAAAGTGCTTGGATGAAACCCCTTATAGCCTTAGCTGTATGGCATATGGCTGGTATAAGAAGTAAAACCAGAAGAGAGGTATTTAGACCTTGACTGTGAAAAGAAGATACTTCATTCCAAGAGTTCCTGTCCATCTGGAAATGTGAGGAGGCCGAAAACCTACAAAACTTAAATTATAAATTTATTATATTTACAGAACTGTTATTGTATACCAACCTGTGAATGATATGTATCTTTTTGATCATCTTGGCATATCGTCCGCGCCTAGCCTCTCCAGCAATTGCTGAGAGGCAGGTCAATGGTACCCAGGATTCCTGAGGTAGTGAGAAACAAAAGAGCGGAAATAATAATAATAATAATAATATATCTTTATTAAGAGCCCCCCCCCCGAAATGAGATGCAATGTATTGTAAATAAAATATGAAATGTACATATTTATCTAGCAATAGTGACATATTGTATATACTTGCCGTATAGGCCGTATGTATTATTAATGTACCAACAAATGTGAAATAAATAATAATAATAATAATAATAATATATCTTTATTAAGAGCCAACTGACTAAACTCCATACAAAAATATAACATAGATAATAAAGTAAAAAGTAATATTCCTAGGTATTTTCTTTCAACATTTTTTTTAATACAGATTTAAATTTACACAAAGTTTCATTCTTTACTTCTTCTGGCACATTGGAACCTACACGGGGAGTGGCGTCCCCGGGGCCCCGAGCTACGAAGGGATAGTGCCCGCACTATTGGGGAAGTAGCGCCCCCCACGGATCCTTTGCTATGGGTGGCAGCCCCACCCCACCGTCCTAGGGCCAGCAACCCGAAAGATGTGTGTTACCGTCGAGCTCCTGTAACTAGAAGTAGAGAAAAACGAGACGAGGCAGAGCGCCAGGCTGGCTCTGTTCGGAATCGTTATTTGACCCCCCCAGTCTGGCACAGGGATTGGTGAAGCGAGTGGCACTCCCCTGCGACCTATCACCACAAGATCGGCAATGGAGATAGAACAGCGACCGAGTACAAGCCAAATAGGATCACCCACCACTGATAATGTTGCTGTAGATATACTAGCGCAGCCCATTCCATTGGAACCGAAGAAAACCCTGCGAACAAAGTTCACTGCTGAAATGAATGAATTCATTGTCAGGGAATTCTTCAGAAACAATAAGGTTGAGACAGTAGATAAAAGATTTGGACACGAGCTACATGCAAAAACCATCGAAAAGTTCCCAGAACTAGCAAATATAAAGCTACAAAACATAATAGACAAAAAGAACAACTTATTAAGGGGAAAGGGAATAACAAAAGATAAAATTAAACAAATCAAGAGAGAGGTAGCTATGGAAATGGAAATAACTGACATAGACACAGGTAACACAGAAGACAAGAATGAAGAACAGGTGGCAGAGACAGACACTAATGTAAACGCACCAACAATAGATCCAAATATTTGCAATATATTTAGTAGAAACGAAATCTTGTATGGCGGACTTAACCCGACAACAAGACCAAATCTGCCGAAACTACATATTAATAGATCAACATCAAAAATCATAGCAGAAGTCAACAAAGTACTAGACAAAGTAAAGACTGAAACCAATTTCCAACAAATGCATGACCTGATATATATTGGAGCTGCCACGGTTCTCAACGTGCATGATCAAACACCGTCACATAACACGAATACCAACCCCAATAGAGAAAAGAAAGTGCCGCCATGGGAAAGGAGAATCCAGAATAAAATAAACTTAGAGAGAATATAGGCCAGCTAACACAATTTACCAAAAACAATAACAGAAAACCGAAACTTCATAAGAAAGTACAAACAATCTTTCAAAACAACAGCACAAAAGAACACAATACCTATGAAAAAGTACTTGATCTCCTGAAACAAAAGCTAAAAATAACGGCTCATAAAATAAAAAAATACAAAATAAGCAACAAAAGAAAAGAACAAAACAACCTGTTTAAAAACAATCAAAAGAAATTCTATTCAAGTCTACTTGAAAATAACTCGAACGACGAACAAGCACAATACATTGTCCCAGAAAACGAAGAAACATACCAATTCTGGAACAGTATATGGGGCACACCAAAACAACATAGTAAGACAGCAAACTGGATAGAAGAAGAAAAGCATAAAATGAGAAATGTTAAGTACATGGCAAGATACATGATTGATGCTGAAGAATTGACACAAGCCATTCGAAAACTTCATAACTGGAAAGCGCCTGGAATAGATAAAATCCAAAACTACTGGATAAAAAAAATCTGTTTTGGCCAGCACAATACCTCTCGCCACTCCCGTTTTTGCTTACATAAGTATAGGGCGCGAGCAGTCATGTGACTTTGTTGGCCTTGACAAGCAGATATGGGAGTTCTGTCAAAATGACAATTAGTAATTATGTACATAGAGTCAAATGTCACAGAATTTTTCATCAAAAATTTCAAGATTTTCTAAATTCACATAGTTAGTCATACTTGATCTAGACAAGCAGATATGGAGGCCCTTGTCAAAATGACAGTAATTATTTACATAAATGTCAAATGTCGTAATTTTTCACATGGTTATTTTGTCACCAGGAATATGGAATTTACTTGTCGAGGAAAATAAACCACATGGAATTGGAATATCATGAAATTTTGTATGGACAATTCACATTTGACATATATGTTCATAATTAATAGCTGTCATTCTAACTCGGGCCCTTATTTGCTTGTCAAGTCCAACAAAGTCACATGACTGCTCGCGCCCTATAAATTTCTCATGTCTTTTCTTTATGTTTAGATTTTTTTTATAATTTGAAATTTATTTTTTGAGGAAGTTTTCTCCTATACTTCTAAATGTTCAAATATCTTCCAATTTCTTGACGGTATTTCTGATGGGTATATGTATATAGCTATAATTTTAAATATTTAATTGTTATTATTGTTATACCACAAGAAATAGTAAACTTACCAATATCTCAGAAAAATTCTTCAATAATGTCAGTTAATTTTGACGTTTTACTGTTATGTTGCCAAAAAAAAATATCTAAGATTTATTTTCAGCTAATAAAACCATATTCGTACTATGACAAATTCTGAATCGGTTCTTATCCACTGTCATGTGTTCAGTTAAAATAGACTTAAGTTCAAGTTTTAGAATTGAGCTGCCAAAAAGGTTTATGAATTACTGTTGGTTTTTGACAATGACATTTTTCTGTCATTTACAAACATCTAATGGTTACTATAGAGTTGTTTAGGCTCTGAAATTTATTACAACAGTTTATTTCATATTATTATTTAATGTATCTCCAAACCTATAGGAGATATAATAAAAATTTAAAATGTATCGAATAGAGAATTTTACGTTCTTTAATACTAATAATAAAAAAATTCAAAAAAATAATATTTAGAATTTTTTTTTAAGATACTACTACTTCCGGTTTTCCAATTGGTACTAAAACCTATTCAACTCTTCCCATTAATGTTAGATTGAGGAATCCGTAGTCACAAAGGTCTTTAGTTTTATAGAATTTGAGAAATCGTGTCTCCAACACACACACATCCACACACACACACACACACACACACACACACACACACACACACACACACACACACACACAGACATCATTCTAAAAATGTTAAAATCTTAGCGAGAGGTAAAAATTAAAAAGCATACATCCCTTACTATTAAAACTATATAATGGTATGATACAAGACCCAAGTGCTATGCCACCGTACTTCACAACTGGTGTCACATATCTTCTACCTAAGACACCAACACCATCCAACGACCCATCCAAATACCGACCAATAACATGTCTGGCTACATTTTATAAAAAACAGACATCAATAATATCCCACAAAATAAACCAACACCTGGAAGAGAACAATGTGCTTGCTGAAGAGCAGAAGGGTTGTCGAAAGAGGAGCTGGGGATGTAAAGAACAACAGGTGATTGATTCAGTTGTCACGGAACAAGCAAAGAGGACAAAAAACACGCTATTCACCAGTTACGTTGACTACAAAAAAGCTTTTGACAGTGTTCCTCATTCCTGGTTACTAGATGTTCTAGACATACACAAAATCAACCCTGCCCACAATATCTACTGGAAGCACTCCTAAAACGATGGGAAACAAACCTCATGCTGAAGAATAAACAAATTAACACATACGTTGGCAATGTAAAAATCAAGAGGGGAATTTTTCAAGGGGACTCCCTAAGTGCACTCTGGTTCTGCCTTGCGTTGAACCCTTTAACAACATCTTTGAAATTCCACTCTGCTGGATATAAAATACAACACACAGAGATAAGTCATCTTATATATATGGATGATATCAAACTATACTCTGATAATAAAAAAGGCATTAACAAGCTACTTAACCAAGTAGAAGCCTACTCCAGAGACATTCACATGACGTTCGGCATTGAGAAATGTAAAATCAATGTCATGAAGAGAGGACAATGGGAACAGCATGAAGGTTACCAACTAGACAATGAGGATGAAACTATAGAATGTATGGGGAAGACAGACACTTACAAATACCTGGGCCTACGTCAAAGCAGAGGAATCGATCATACCAATTCAAAGAACGAACTAAGAAGAAGGATGAGAGAGCGAATTGAAAAAATTCTCAAAACAAACCTCAATGGATATAACACTGCTAAAGCAGTGAATACTTTCGCAATCCCAGTAATTACATATAGCTTTGGTATTGTCAAATAAAAGTGTGTTGTGTGTATTATAGACAATAAAGAGTTCCGCGACCACTGCAGACCGATTTTCATTAAATTGCAAATTTTAACTCTCCCCTCCATATATATAATGCAATGTCTTAACTACATTAAATTAAATCCAAATAAATTCACGCAATATCAGAGCTGTCATTATGAAACCAGACATATCAATAATTACAATATTCCCAAATTTAAAAATGAGAAGTTAAAAAAATGTTATTTATATAATTGTATCAAACTATTTAATAAAATACCTGATCATATTAAAGAGCTACCAGTACCAAAGTTCAAGCACTCTATAAAAACTATGTTACTGAGACATGCATTTTATTCACTTGAATTTTTTAATTGTACCCATTATAAATTTTAAGATTTGACTATTTATTGCTACCAATGTATCTCAATATTATGTTTTTTTGTGTGTATATTTATTTGATTGATTCAGTTGTCACGGAACAAGCAAAGAGGACAAAAAACACGCTATTCACCAGTTACGTTGACTACAAAAAAGCTTTTGACAGTGTTCCTCATTCCTGGTTACTAGATGTTCTAGACATACACAAAATCAACCCTGCCCACAATATCTACTGGAAGCACTCCTAAAACGATGGGAAACAAACCTCATGCTGAAGAATAAACAAATTAACACATACGTTGGCAATGTAAAAATCAAGAGGGGAATTTTTCAAGGGGACTCCCTAAGTGCACTCTGGTTCTGCCTTGCGTTGAACCCTTTAACAACATCTTTGAAATTCCACTCTGCTGGATATAAAATACAACACACAGAGATAAGTCATCTTATATATATGGATGATATCAAACTATACTCTGATAATAAAAAAGGCATTAACAAGCTACTTAACCAAGTAGAAGCCTACTCCAGAGACATTCACATGACGTTCGGCATTGAGAAATGTAAAATCAATGTCATGAAGAGAGGACAATGGGAACAGCATGAAGGTTACCAACTAGACAATGAGGATGAAACTATAGAATGTATGGGGAAGACAGACACTTACAAATACCTGGGCCTACGTCAAAGCAGAGGAATCGATCATACCAATTCAAAGAACGAACTAAGAAGAAGGATGAGAGAGCGAATTGAAAAAATTCTCAAAACAAACCTCAATGGATATAACACTGCTAAAGCAGTGAATACTTTCGCAATCCCAGTAATTACATATAGCTTTGGTATTGTCAAATAAAAGTGTGTTGTGTGTATTATAGACAATAAAGAGTTCCGCGACCACTGCAGACCGATTTTCATTAAATTGCAAATTTTAACTCTCCCCTCCATATATATAATGCAATGTCTTAACTACATTAAATTAAATCCAAATAAATTCACGCAATATCAGAGCTGTCATTATGAAACCAGACATATCAATAATTACAATATTCCCAAATTTAAAAATGAGAAGTTAAAAAAATGTTATTTATATAATTGTATCAAACTATTTAATAAAATACCTGATCATATTAAAGAGCTACCAGTACCAAAGTTCAAGCACTCTATAAAAACTATGTTACTGAGACATGCATTTTATTCACTTGAATTTTTTAATTGTACCCATTATAAATTTTAAGATTTGACTATTTATTGCTACCAATGTATCTCAATATTATGTTTTTTTGTGTGTATATTTATTTGATTGATTCAGTTGTCACGGAACAAGCAAAGAGGACAAAAAACACGCTATTCACCAGTTACGTTGACTACAAAAAAGCTTTTGACAGTGTTCCTCATTCCTGGTTACTAGATGTTCTAGACATACACAAAATCAACCCTGCCCACAATATCTACTGGAAGCACTCCTAAAACGATGGGAAACAAACCTCATGCTGAAGAATAAACAAATTAACACATACGTTGGCAATGTAAAAATCAAGAGGGGAATTTTTCAAGGGGACTCCCTAAGTGCACTCTGGTTCTGCCTTGCGTTGAACCCTTTAACAACATCTTTGAAATTCCACTCTGCTGGATATAAAATACAACACACAGAGATAAGTCATCTTATATATATGGATGATATCAAACTATACTCTGATAATAAAAAAGGCATTAACAAGCTACTTAACCAAGTAGAAGCCTACTCCAGAGACATTCACATGACGTTCGGCATTGAGAAATGTAAAATCAATGTCATGAAGAGAGGACAATGGGAACAGCATGAAGGTTACCAACTAGACAATGAGGATGAAACTATAGAATGTATGGGGAAGACAGACACTTACAAATACCTGGGCCTACGTCAAAGCAGAGGAATCGATCATACCAATTCAAAGAACGAACTAAGAAGAAGGATGAGAGAGCGAATTGAAAAAATTCTCAAAACAAACCTCAATGGATATAACACTGCTAAAGCAGTGAATACTTTCGCAATCCCAGTAATTACATATAGCTTTGGTATTGTCAAATAAAAGTGTGTTGTGTGTATTATAGACAATAAAGAGTTCCGCGACCACTGCAGACCGATTTTCATTAAATTGCAAATTTTAACTCTCCCCTCCATATATATAATGCAATGTCTTAACTACATTAAATTAAATCCAAATAAATTCACGCAATATCAGAGCTGTCATTATGAAACCAGACATATCAATAATTACAATATTCCCAAATTTAAAAATGAGAAGTTAAAAAAATGTTATTTATATAATTGTATCAAACTATTTAATAAAATACCTGATCATATTAAAGAGCTACCAGTACCAAAGTTCAAGCACTCTATAAAAACTATGTTACTGAGACATGCATTTTATTCACTTGAATTTTTTAATTGTACCCATTATAAATTTTAAGATTTGACTATTTATTGCTACCAATGTATCTCAATATTATGTTTTTTTGTGTGTATATTTATTTGATTGATTCAGTTGTCACGGAACAAGCAAAGAGGACAAAAAACACGCTATTCACCAGTTACGTTGACTACAAAAAAGCTTTTGACAGTGTTCCTCATTCCTGGTTACTAGATGTTCTAGACATACACAAAATCAACCCTGCCCACAATATCTACTGGAAGCACTCCTAAAACGATGGGAAACAAACCTCATGCTGAAGAATAAACAAATTAACACATACGTTGGCAATGTAAAAATCAAGAGGGGAATTTTTCAAGGGGACTCCCTAAGTGCACTCTGGTTCTGCCTTGCGTTGAACCCTTTAACAACATCTTTGAAATTCCACTCTGCTGGATATAAAATACAACACACAGAGATAAGTCATCTTATATATATGGATGATATCAAACTATACTCTGATAATAAAAAAGGCATTAACAAGCTACTTAACCAAGTAGAAGCCTACTCCAGAGACATTCACATGACGTTCGGCATTGAGAAATGTAAAATCAATGTCATGAAGAGAGGACAATGGGAACAGCATGAAGGTTACCAACTAGACAATGAGGATGAAACTATAGAATGTATGGGGAAGACAGACACTTACAAATACCTGGGCCTACGTCAAAGCAGAGGAATCGATCATACCAATTCAAAGAACGAACTAAGAAGAAGGATGAGAGAGCGAATTGAAAAAATTCTCAAAACAAACCTCAATGGATATAACACTGCTAAAGCAGTGAATACTTTCGCAATCCCAGTAATTACATATAGCTTTGGTATTGTCAAATAAAAGTGTGTTGTGTGTATTATAGACAATAAAGAGTTCCGCGACCACTGCAGACCGACTTTCATTAAATTGCAAATTTTAACTCTCCCCTCCATATATATAATGCAATGTCTTCACTACATTAAATTAAATCCAAATAAATTCACGCAATATCAGAGCTGTCATTATGAAACCAGACATATCAATAATTACAATATTCCCAAATTTAAAAATGAGAAGTTAAAAAAATGTTATTTATATAATTGTATCAAACTATTTAATAAAATACCTGATCATATTAAAGAGCTACCAGTACCAAAGTTCAAGCACTCTATAAAAACTATGTTACTGAGACATGCATTTTATTCACTTGAATTTTTTAATTGTACCCATTATAAATTTTAAGATTTGACTATTTATTGCTACCAATGTATCTCAATATTATGTTTTTTTGTGTGTATATTTATTTGATTGATTCAGTTGTCACGGAACAAGCAAAGAGGACAAAAAACACGCTATTCACCAGTTACGTTGACTACAAAAAAGCTTTTGACAGTGTTCCTCATTCCTGGTTACTAGATGTTCTAGACATACACAAAATCAACCCTGCCCACAATATCTACTGGAAGCACTCCTAAAACGATGGGAAACAAACCTCATGCTGAAGAATAAACAAATTAACACATACGTTGGCAATGTAAAAATCAAGAGGGGAATTTTTCAAGGGGACTCCCTAAGTGCACTCTGGTTCTGCCTTGCGTTGAACCCTTTAACAACATCTTTGAAATTCCACTCTGCTGGATATAAAATACAACACACAGAGATAAGTCATCTTATATATATGGATGATATCAAACTATACTCTGATAATAAAAAAGGCATTAACAAGCTACTTAACCAAGTAGAAGCCTACTCCAGAGACATTCACATGACGTTCGGCATTGAGAAATGTAAAATCAATGTCATGAAGAGAGGACAATGGGAACAGCATGAAGGTTACCAACTAGACAATGAGGATGAAACTATAGAATGTATGGGGAAGACAGACACTTACAAATACCTGGGCCTACGTCAAAGCAGAGGAATCGATCATACCAATTCAAAGAACGAACTAAGAAGAAGGATGAGAGAGCGAATTGAAAAAATTCTCAAAACAAACCTCAATGGATATAACACTGCTAAAGCAGTGAATACTTTCGCAATCCCAGTAATTACATATAGCTTTGGTATTGTCAAATAAAAGTGTGTTGTGTGTATTATAGACAATAAAGAGTTCCGCGACCACTGCAGACCGATTTTCATTAAATTGCAAATTTTAACTCTCCCCTCCATATATATAATGCAATGTCTTAACTACATTAAATTAAATCCAAATAAATTCACGCAATATCAGAGCTGTCATTATGAAACCAGACATATCAATAATTACAATATTCCCAAATTTAAAAATGAGAAGTTAAAAAAATGTTATTTATATAATTGTATCAAACTATTTAATAAAATACCTGATCATATTAAAGAGCTACCAGTACCAAAGTTCAAGCACTCTATAAAAACTATGTTACTGAGACATGCATTTTATTCACTTGAATTTTTTAATTGTACCCATTATAAATTTTAAGATTTGACTCTATTTATTGCTACCAATGTATCTCAATATTATGTTTTTTTGTGTGTATATTTATTTTGTGTGTATATGTAATTTCTTAATTTTATATTGAAATCCGCAAGGATGGTCTTTTTTTACTCATGTACTTTTATCACTTTTGTAATTTTGACTATGGCATGTACTATGTATGTATTAACTTTTTACTATGCCAAATAAACATATTATTATTATTATTATTATTATTATTATTCGATATTTTCACTCTCACCCTGACGAGAGGTTCTATTATATATACGGCTATAAAACAGCAAGTGTATATAAGATAAAATTTTAAAAAACATTGAAGTTGTCCTGATGTTATGGCTCTGTTCTACTATCCAGGTAAGTATTGTGGTTATTTGAAATTTAACACTTTTCTTACAGTGCTGCAGGTGTCTAGTAGGACTGCTTTCTGTAGTTCACGGTATAAATATTTCCCGAGACCTAGTCTGTTGATGGCATTGTGCAACTTGTATGGGATTTCTCCAGTGGCACCAAGGATTACAGGTACTATTGTTACGGTTTCTTGTTCCCATGTTCGTTTCATGTCGTTAGCTAGAGGTATGTATTTATTGATTTTTTCCTTGTATTTAGGTTTCACATTGCCTGCTGCTGGGACTGCTATGTCTATAAGGTAAGTACATTTATTTTCTTTGTCTTGGTAGACTATGTCGGGCCTGTTGTGTTCCACTGTTTTGTCTGTCTGAATTGTGCGATCCCAGTATATTTTTGCCTGGGGTGTGTCTATTATCGCTTGCGGTGTATATTTGTAGTATGGAATCTTTTCCGCTCCTAAGATCTTGTTACAAAGTCTGTTGTGAATTATCTTTGCTACATTGTTATGCCTTCGTACATAGTCTATCCCTGTTAGTGTAGTACACCCTGATATTATGTGTTCTATATTTTCGTTTGCATCGTCACACATTCGGCATTTAGTATTCGTCACGGCTGGGTCTTTGATTATGTATTTCCTGTATTATTATTATTATTATTATGATTATTATTATTATTATTATTATGATTATTATGATTATTATGATTATTATTATTATTATTTTTATTATTATTTTTATTATTATTTTTATTATTTTTATTATTTTTATTATTTTTATTATTTTTATTATTTTTATTATTTTTATTATTTTTATTATTTTTATTATTTTTATTATTTTTATTATTTTTATTATTATTATTATTATTATTATTATTATTAATATTATTATTATTATTATTATTATTATTATTATTTATTATTTATTTATTTAGCTTATGGCATACATTCATCACAATTTAAATATATCAAGATGTTGACTTGGTTAAGATGGTAGAAGGCGGCTTTCAATATGATGTAGTATTGTCTTGTTTGCCCAAGTAGATCGCCGGAAGGTCTAGTCGCTACCAGTATGTTGGAGCTCTTGCGATGAATGTAATGACCAGGAGATCTCGAGGATTGTCTGGTCGCCGATTTCTGCTAGTTCTTTAGCGTTACCCAGGGTGCACCACGAGGAGGCGAACTAGCTTTGCACCCCATTATTATTATTATTATTATTATTAGATATTGCATCGGTGCCTTTCCTACCACCCCAACAGTGAATCTCTGTTGCGAAGCCGGGCTAACACCCCTGGAATTTAGACGAAAGAAAATCATAATAGCATATATATGCAAAATGTGGGCTCAACACAGTCATAAAAACTTTAAAATCCTTTTTGAAGAAAACTACAGGTCACGTGCAAAATCTAAGCCATTATGTGTTCGATTCAGAGAACTTTTAAGTCAAATTGAATACCAACTGCCAAAGGTAATACCTATTGGCTTTCTAGAAAACTCACCATGGCTTATTCCTCCAGCTAAGGTTATGCTGGATCTTTGCCAGTATGATAAAAACTCATTTCCTTCGGTGTTTTTCATTCAGAGGTTTCTAGAATTGGTTGGTATGTACCCTGAAGTAAAATTTATTTTTACGGATGGGTCGAAAACTGACCAAGGTTCTGGCTCGGCAATTGTAGTCAATAACGTTAGCCACTCCTGGTCACTGCATTGTGATGCATCGGTATACACTACTGAGGCCTACGCAATTTGGCAGGCATTACTCTATTGTGATCTAGATTTCTTCTCGTCAAAATTCATCATCGCTAGTGACTCCCTCAGCATTTTGACTGCATTGTCAGATCATTCCACAGCGGACCCAGTCATTCAGATGATTTTATCTAAGTTGAAACATTTGTCTGACTTGGGGAAAAACATTAAATTTATGTGGATTCCAAGTCACGTTGGAATAAGAGGGAATGAGCTAGCGGATGAAGCAGCACGTAATGCTGCTGAAAGAGATACAATAGAAGCACTGGTCATGAAGTATACTGATACTAGGAATGCAGCATACAGGAGAGTGTCCTTGCTGTGGCAACAAGATTGGAACCGGGTGGATAATCACCTACACCGAGTCAAACCTTTTATCGGACACACTCATTTACCCCAAGACCTTGTAAAAGTCCATCGGCTACGGTTAGGCCACACTAGCCTCACTCATCGGTACAGATTCACAAGGGAAGATCAGCCATCCTGTGAGAACTGTCATGTTCCTATGACTGTACCGCACATTCTAGTGGAGTGCCCCAGGTTACAGCCGATGAGACAAATTTACAATATTGGTGACAACATTCAGGAGCTGTTGACAGATCATGGTAAAGTTAAGGCAGTATTGAAATTCCTTAAGGCCTGTGACCTGTATCAAGGACTTTGAGATAATTATTCTAAATTACCTATTCATTTATACTATGTAATCCTTTTATTTATTGTCCATTTTTCTTAACAAATTTATTTAACACATTTTTTATACAGGCTAATGACCTTAGCTGTCGATGCCTTTACTCGAAGAAAAAAAAAAAAATAATTATTAATATTATTATTATTATTATTATTATTATTATTATTCCCCCCCGTGGGCCCACCTTGTCGTGGTGGGGGGGCTCAGTAGCCTTTGTTGCCAGCAAAGGTGAAACTAACGGGTCATGACCTATGTGTCCTCCATTCATTTAACCGGACGATTTGTAGGTGATCGTCCGTGCACAGTTTTCTTCATGCCTACCTGCATGTTGACCGTGTGCGGTGACCCGTGTCGGTGGAGGAGGGGATCCTGGTAGTTGAGGAAGCCCCAACACACTACTTTGGCCCTGAATTCACTCAAACGGGAGGTTGCAGGCTAACCCACCTGTGACCAATCGGTTCCCATCCCATTGCGAGGCTGGGGGGTGAGTCGTCTTGGGGACGTAGCAAGATCATCAGGAAGCGGGCGTGCACGAGGACTTAGCGGCCCCATCGTGATCTCTCCCGTGGACTGGCCTTGCTACCCTCCGGGATTGCTATAGTCTTTGGGAAGCCCTGGCACTATACCGGTTTGCGGTATTAGTGTCCCATTTGAGACTCCAAGGAGGGTGGGGATACCAAAGACCGAAGGATCATTTCTCATGAAAATGAAACAACCAAAGCCGCTCTCTGGTTCACCGACCACCAAAACCGGTGCGCTTGGAGCCGTGTTAAAAGCTCCCGGGGAGAAAGCCTCGTCAAAAAACAAATCTTATGCGGGTATGTCCAATAACCCCACTTCTGAGATGAACCAAGAAAAGGTGGTAGTACCCCGGTTCTTGGTCATTCAAAGGCTTGGTGAAATTTTTGAAAAAGTTAGTCCCTTTATTATACAAAAATTACTTTTCGGATTAATCGGAGATTTAAAAAGTATAAAGAAAATTAGAGATGGTCTACTTGTGGAGACAGTTTCGGCTTCGCAAGCAAAAAAAATATTAAAACTGACCAAAATGGGAAATATGGACATAGAAGTGGTCCCACATAGGACACTTAATGTATGCAAGGGTGTCATTTATTGTAAAGACCTCTTAAATTGTACAGTGGAGGAAATATGCAATGAGTTACGGGAGCAGGGTGTTATTGAAGTGCGACGCATTAAGACAAGATTCAATGGTCAATATAAAGACACACCTAATCATGTCTTGACCTTCAATATACCGAAACTTCCACTTAAGTTGAAAGTAGCATATATGTCCCTCCCTGTACGCATGTATGTGCCTGCACCGATGCGCTGTTTCCATTGTCAAAAGTTCGGACACACAGCTGCACGATGCAAAAGTCCACAGATTTGCATATGTGGAAAGGCCTTACATGAAGGATCCCCTTGTATAGAACCCATTACATGTATTAACTGCGAGGGAGACCACTTGCCTCTTTCCAAAAATTGCCCTATTTATAAACAAGAGGTTGCCATACAAGAGATGAAAATAAAGGAGAATATTACATATCTTGAGGCAAGGAAGAAGGTCATTATTTCTACACCGGCCGGTATCTCTTATGCCAATAAAGCATCAGCCTCAGCAAAACCGGATACTACTTCCTTTGCCAAAGAAATAATTCCCCACATAGTTCAGGCATTGAAAAGTATCTTTGTTACGAAAGAAACTTTTAATGCCGAACAAAGTGCGCCTCTTGTCACCAGTAATCCTTTTCCGTCACCATCAAAAATTCCTACACAAAAGAAGAAAATATCAAACACTATTTCTTCTTCTATTGTGTCTATTTCTCCTGGCCCTTCTCCTTCTTTCATTCCTACCAAGGAAAAGATAAGGGCAAATACTTCTTGTATTGTTTCTTCTTCTGACGAAGATCTTTCTCTTTGCTCTGCATCTTCGCAGCAGCAAAAGAAAAAGAAGGGTTGGCCTCTTGGCAAACCAAGAAAGCCTGTATAGTTCTTCTACATTATATTATAAGTCATGAATAATATTATACAGTGGAATATTAGGGGATGCGTTTTTCATTATTGTGACTTGAAGATGCTACTATCGGAATTTAATCCGATATGTACGTGCCTTCAAGAAACACACTTTACACCAGGCCAGGCTTACTCATTGAAGAATTACAGTATAGTTAGGTTCGATTCTGCACCCCATATTCGGGTCAATGGAGGTGTGGCGATTATTATAAGACAAGATGTGAATTTCAAGCAGGTTAATCTCAACACTAATATTCAAGCGATTGCTATACGAATGTCAGCCCCATTTAACGTTACTATCTGTAACATATATTTACCTGACGCCAACTGGGATTTGACTGACATTCAAGCTATTATTCAGCAACTTCCCACTCCCTTTATTCTTCTGGGAGATTTCAATGCCCACCATTTCATATGGGGATCTGGGCATATTGATCCAAGGGGTAGAATTGTTGAGAACCTGCTTGATGATCCAAATCTTGTTTTGATAAATGATGGTTCAGCTACATATTTTAATGCCCGTTCAGGGACCTTTTCTTGTATCGACCTAACTATACTCTCTTCAACATTATCAACTCGTTACTCTTGGCGGGCACTTGATGATCTACATGGGAGTGATCACTTTCCTATAGTGATCACTACAGACACTCCTATGTGTGAACAAGTGTTTGCGCCAAGTTGGTTAATGAGTAAAGCCGATTGGTCATGTTTCAAGGCATCCCTTAAAATTCCACTCATGACTAATAACACCAATATAAATGTAGAAGAACTAACACAAAATATTTTCTTAGCAGCAGAAACTGCAATCCCTCAGAGCAAGTCCAAAGCTCAAAGAAAGTCGGTTCCCTGGTGGAACCGCGAAATTCAAGCGTTGGTCCGGGATAAAAAAATGGCTTTCAACCGCTTCAAACGGATTCCCACTCAGGAGAACCTTATTCTTTTTAAAAAAGCCAGAGCACTAGCACGACGTTGTATATTGGAAAGCAAGCGAAAATCTTGGGACGAATATGTTTCTGGCATTTCGTCCAGTACCACAACACAAGAGTGTTGGTCAAGGGTTAAACGTATCGCTGGGCATGGTAATTCTACAGGCATAACGTGCCTAAAACTGGATGATGGAACTTATACAGATGATCCATCCGCTATCGCGGAAATAATGGCCGACCAGTTCCAAAGTACTAGCAGCTCTTCTAATTACGTGCCTGAGTTTCAAAACTCAAAAGCGGACAGGGAGATACCGCTAGATTTCAGCACTACTGAAATTCTTCACTATAATGCTGCATTCGTACTTATGGAACTGGAATATGCTCTCAGCCAATCGAAGTCGTCATCTCCAGGCTTAGATAGAATTACCAACGATATGCTCAAAAATTTAACCCTTGATTTTAAACTACACTTGCTTTCCCTATACAATATGCTCTGGCAAGAAGGTTCATATCCTGAGAAGTGGAAGGAAGCCATTGTCATCCCAATCCCTAAGGTCGGAAAAGATCTATCGATACCGTCAAATCATAGGCCGATCAGTTTAACGTCTTGCATCGGAAAGATATTCGAGAGAATGATCAACAACCGTCTTATGTGGATTCTGGAAACCAATCATTTTCTGTCAGATCACCAGGCCGGGTTTCGCAAATTCAGATCCACCGTTGACCATCTCGTATATCTAGAAGATGCAATTCTCACTGCTTTCAATAATAAAGAACACTTGGTTGCAGTGTTCTTTGATCTGGAGAAGGCCTATGATATGACGTGGCGGTATCACATTCTTAAGAAGCTACATGGCTGGGGTTTCCGTGGTAATTTGCCGCAACTTAATTCTTCTTTTCTGGCAGAACGCAAATTTAGAGTTCGGGTCGGTACTTCTCTATCAACCTCAAGGATATTAGAGAATGGAGTGCCCCAAGGCTCTGTTTTGAGCGTCACACTTTTTGCCATTGCGGTAAATGAGCTTGTGTCCTTTGTCAGCTCTTTAGGTATGTGTCTGTATGTTGATGATCTCACCATTTTCTGTTCTGGTAAGAAGATGGGAGACATCAACAGAACTTTGCAATCAGCAATTAACAGCATTACACGGAGGGCTGACAAAATTGGATTCAGGTTCTCTCGCGAAAAAACCCAGTGTATGCACTTCTGTCGCCTAAACCGACCACACTATGGACCACTCCTTTTTATGAGGGATAATACTATTAAAATCGTCAATAGCGTCAGATTCCTGGGACTCTATTTTGATCCAAGGCTAACTTGGAAATTAAATGTTGAAGAGCTAAGGACTGTTTGTCTTAAAGCTTTAAACATTATAAAAATGTTGGCGGGTACTAAATGGGGAGCAGAGCCCAAAACTCTTATACGGGTGTACCAATCTCTGGTTTTATCAAAGATTGATTACGGGTGTGTCGTCTATGCCTCGACAAAACGTACAACCCTCAATAGACTAGACTCAATCCACAACCAGGCTCTACGGTACGCTCTTGGTGCGTTTCCCAGTACCCCCACATTAAATTTGTATTCAGAGTCAGGACTGACGCCACTTGATGTAAGACGTAAAAAGTTTCTGCTGCTTTATGTTTCTAAAATCAAGTCCTTACCGCAACACAAGAACTTCAATACTTTCTTTCGGAGTGATAATTGGTGCAATCCACGACAAATTCAAACCAGACCCGCTGGTATCCGCGCGAAAGAGCTTCTAGGCCAAATAAACTTTGATATACCATTATCGATTCCTGTAGGGGAATCTGAAGTACCGCCGTGGTTGGTTCCATTACCTAGAACTAACTACATACTAAGTATGTACGACAAGTACAACAGTCCCCCGATAATGATACAGTCAAGGTTTCTAGAGGTTCTGCACGGGTACAAAAACACGATGGTAATTTATACAGATGGTTCTAAAACCCACCATGGTACAGGTTGCGCAATTGCTGTCGATAACACACAGCATTCATGGTCAATGCCTCTTCTAACTTCTATCTACACAGCAGAGTCCTATGCTATCTGGCAAGCTCTACGCTACTGCGAGTTCGTCAGAACTTCTAGGAAGTTCCTCGTAGTAAGCGATTCTTTGAGCGTCCTACAAGCCATTTCAAACCCTTTTACTGTTGACCCAATTATTCAGCAAATCTTGTCCCTCATGAAACATCTTCATGAGACAGGGAGAGATATTTATTTTCTTTGGGTGCCAAGTCACGTCGGCATTAGGGGTAACGAATTGGCTGATGAGGCAGCACGTTTTGCCGCTGATAGTAACTCTGTTGATGTGGTAATGTATAAATCTTCAGATATAAGTCTTTATCTGAAGAAAGAGGTATTGGCTTTGTGGCAGCGCACATGGGATGGGGTTCAGAACCATCTAAAAACCATTAAGCCGTTGGTTGCACCAGTTTTATTGCCGAGTGATCTTACTAGAAGGGATCAAGTCAAGATCTATCGTCTGAGAATGGGTCATACAAGTCTGACACATGGGTACCGTTTAAATCGGGATAATGCCCCTATGTGCAACAGATGTGATACTGCTCTGACAGTTGAACACATTCTTGTTGCATGTCCACAGTATGATCTACTCAGGCGACTACATCATTTAGATCAAGACCTTTCCTTTATTTTAACAGACTCTGGTAAGATTCGTAATGTTCTGAAGTTTTTGCGTGCGGTAAATATATATGAAAAGTTATAGACTTGTCTTTTTTTCTCATCTCATTTAAATTTTCTTTATTTAATTCTTGTATACTTTTATATTTTTCCCTTATACGTATACATAAGTATGCGTAAAAACTTATATTTTTATATTGTATTTTATGCATGTGGGTTTTGTTGATCTCGTATACATATGTATATTTATTTTACATATTTATTTACATGTTACCTTTTTCAAAATTATTATGATACTTCTATTTGTAATACTTACATAGTAGTATATGTCCCGTGTATTTATTTATATTATACTTTTTGATTAGTTATGGGCTAATAACCTCAGCAGTTGATGCCCTCTTCTAGTTAAAAAATTATTATTATTATTATTATTTAGTTTATTCACCTAAGTCTAGTACATCTAAGAGCTACAAGGTAAATAATTAAATACAATACATTAGCAAAATTGTACTTTTCATTTTCAGGGCTCTAAGATTGCTCGTAATGATGGCCTAAACTTCGGGTTGGCAGGATGGAGATCTCTTCTGCTGACTAGGATGTGGTCTTTAGGTGTCCTAGTCGGTTTCAACCATATTCCAGCTATAAACCATACAGCTGAGGATATATGGGATTTTAGGAAAGTACTTTTCTTATAATGTGGGCTGTTCCATATATTGCTTGTTTTTGAATTTCATATGGGTCGTGATTTCCAGGGATGCGTTTGACATTTTTAATAAATTCCTTATTTACATAACCTGTCGCTCCAATTATTACTGGAATTATTTCGCATTTTGTTTTCCACATACGTTTAATTTCAATACACAAGTCTTTGTATTTTAGCTGTTTTTCGGCATCCTTTGTTATTATTTTCTCATCGGCTGGTACGGAGACGTCAATTAAGTATGTAGTACAAGGAGTTCTAACAATAATATCAGGTCTATTAGCATTGATGGTTCGGTCAGTTCGCACTCCCATATCATACAGTATCGTTACATTTCCGTTTGCATTATTCACTACTTTCTCTGGTAGATATTTGTACCATAGCTGTTCATTTGTTTGTCCTATATAATGATTGTAGAGATTGTAGTGAATAAGATTGCAGATTTTATTATGCCGTATGACATATTCAGTTTTGGCCAATTCTGAGCAGGATGACATTATGTGATGGATGGTTTCATCTGCAGCTTTACAAATTCTGCATGACTTGTTTTCGGATGATTTATGGATTTTCTTTCCTATATATCTTGTTGTTATGGCTTGTTTTTGAGCCGCTGTTATTAAACTCTCCGTTTCCCCTTTAATTCTTATTATTATTATTATTATTATTATTATTATTATTATTATTATTATTATTATTATTATTATTATTATTATTATTATTATTATTATTATTATTATTATTATTATTATTATTATTATTATTATTATTATTATTATTATTATTATTATTATTATTATTATTATTATTATTATTATTATTATTATTATTATTATTATTATTATTATTATTATTATTATTATTATTATTATTATTATTATTATTATTATTATTATTATTATTATTATTATTATTATTATTATTATTATTATTATTATTATTATTATTATTATTATTATTATTATTATTATTATTATTATTATTATTATTATTATTATTATTATTATTATTATTATTATTATTATTATTATTATTATTATTATTATTATTATTATTATTATTATTATTATTATTATTATTATTATTATTATTATTATTATTATTATTATTATTCGCATTTATTTCACATTAACTGGTACATACATTTTACATACATAAGGCAAGTATATACAATACAATACGTCGTTATCGGTAAGTATTAACATTTCATTTTTTTTATATACAATACATTATCTCATTTGGGGGGGGGTGCGTGTTCTAGGTTGTTTCAGGTTCTTTGATCCCTCTCTGTCATCGGGTTCCTCTGCATCGTTCCCCGGTGGAGTTCATCTGGGCCGCCAGGTCAGCTTCATTTTCCCCTCCTCGGCGGTTGTTTGGAGATAATTTTGTTTAGGTTGTGTGGTAAGTATTAACATTGTGTTTTTGTGCGTATAATAACAATGTATTTTTGCAGGTGTCATGTTGGTACGTCATTTGATAGGGTATGGGATCTATTTTTCTTCTGGGTTGCCAGTGTTGAGTACTTTCCTAATAGTATTGCAGGTACCAAGGAGAGCGGATTTTTGCAGATCTCTTCAGATGTTTTGTTTGAGTCCTAGAGTGGGTATATTTTCTTGCAATGTTTTAGGTATTTCGTCCGTTGCTCCGATTATTATTGGTACAATTGTTACTGTCTTTTGGTTCCAGATCTTTTTTATTTCGGCGGCGAGGTCTAGGTACTTCTGAATCTTTTGTCGATGTTTTTGTTCAATATTTCCTGGTGCTGGTATTGCTATATCTATTACGTAAGTTATTTGTTCCTTTTTTAGTTGGTATGTTATGTCTGGTCTGTTATGTTTAATTGTGTGATCTGTTAATATAGTCCTATCCCAGTAGAGTTTTATTTCTTCAGTTTCTATTATGTGTTCCGGTTTATATTCATATGTTTTCGGTGTTTTCGTGAGTAAGGTATGCTTTGAACATATTGCAAGATGGAGTAGTTTGGCTACGTTGTTATGCCTGTTGGTATATTCAGCTCCTGCTAGTACTTCGCATCCACTTATCAAGTGTTCTATGCTTTCTTGGGTTTTGTTGCATACCCTGCACATGTCTGTTTTTAATGTGGCTTCCTTAAGGATGTGTTTTCGGTACTTCAAAGTTGGGATAATACCATCTTGAATAGCCATAACGAAACCTTCTGTCTCTTTAAATAGGTTGTTATTTAGCCATTGGCAACTTTTGTTAAAATCTATGTACTCGTATGGGTTCTTCAAGATGGTTATGTGTTTGCCATGTATCTCTTTACCTGCCCATTCTCATATCTTTTCCTCATCTGGTATTATGTTTTGAAGGGGTCATATTCGGAGTCATGTAGTTTTAGCGTACTGTAATTGTTGTCTGTATCTGTTATAGCTTTGTGGAGTTGACTGGTTTCTTGTTTTTGTAGGAAGTAGTTTCTTAGGTTTGTAATCTGTTTATAGTGCATGTTTTGTAAATTTATTATACCTAAGCCTCCTTTTAATCTTCTTAGATGGAATCTAATTTTGTTGCTTTGCGGATGATGTGCTCTATATTTAGTGTACATTGTTCGAATTTCTCGTTCCACTTGTTCTAGGTCCGTTTAATAAAATGTTCAGTACTCTACATTGTTAGTACAAATTAAATTTGTCAATTAATATTATTATATTTTACTATTTCTCAAAATATAAATACATCGTTTTGTCAGTTACTTATTAGAAAATGATTAGAAAAAAAACTATTGAATATACATAGCATGTTACTAGATATATACTTAAATGTGTAAAATGAAAAATATAACAAATTATAAGTGATTTAAAGCATGGATTGCCCGTGCTGATATATTTATAAGAAAAACTAGAATTTTCTGTCAAACATAACTGACGGTAGTAGATTTAAATGTACATATACAAACAAATGGAAAATATGACTAGTTGTTCCGCAGGTAGAATAATGGTATCGTGTACCGTATTTCTTGGGTCTGGGATGCAATTTTTTTGTTTCAACTGTTATTCTGTTATCGCCAGTTGCAAATGATCACACTTAAAATTCAGATAAAAATGAATGCTGTATTTTTACCTCTCGCTAAGAGAGGTATTGCATTCATGCTAAAAATCACATATCCATATTTTATTGAATAAGCACGTTTTAAGGTCCCTACAATCCGATTTTAACATTTTTACGATGATGTCTGTGTGTGTGTGTGTGTGTGTGTGTGTGTGTGTGTGGATGTATGTGTGTGTGTGTGTATGTATGTAGGATGTTGGAAGGACGATTACTCAAAAACTATAAGACTTAAAAATTGTTTAATTACGTATTTTCCAATCGGACATTCATGGGAAGATCTGAAAAGGTTTTGGTAACAATTGGACAACCGGAAGTAGAAGATTCTTGAAAAAAAATCTTCTAAATAATATTTTTTGAAAATTTTTCTTGGTAATATTAAAGAAAATTAAATTCTCTATCTGATACATTTAAATATTTTATTATATATTCTATGGATTTAGAGATAAAAGAAATATAATAAATAAAATAACGTTATAATAAATTTTACAGCCGAAAGGATGCCATGGAAAATAGTTGACCAGTTGAACTGTTTGTAACTGACAGATAAATGTCAGTGTCAGAAATTCATAGATATTACTAAAGAGTTTTTCTGGGAAGTACATATACATTATATTATTTCTTAATGTATTAGTAGTTAAATATTTAAGATTATAGGTCTATTACATATATCCTTCAAAAATACAGTCAATCCTGACAATGAATTGGAAACATTTCGAAAAATTAGAAGAGGACAAAATTTCTTCATATAATGAATTTAAAATTAAACAATCTAAATATAAGGAATAGATATATGTAAGTACAATTTTTGGTGTAGAATGTAGGTATACAAGAAATGTTAAATACAATAGGGCGCCTTGACAAGCAGATATGGGGACTCATGTCAGAATGATAGCTAGTAATTATGTATATAGATATATCATAATTTCTCATTCTAAATTTAGTGATTTTCCAATTCCATATGGTTTATTTTCCTCGACAAGTAAATTCCACACTCCTGGTGACAAATTAACTACGTGTATTTTGAAAATCTTGAAATTCTGAATGAAACATACTGACTAATTATCATTCTGAAACGGGCCCCCACATCTGCTTGTCAAGGCCAACAATGTAACATGACTGTTCGCGCCCTATACTTATGTAACCAAAAAAGGAAGTGGCGAGAGGTATTGTGCTGGCCACAACAGATTTTTTTATTATATAAAAACTAATTTCTTTCTATTTTTAGGAGCTCCACCTTGATTTAGTGCAATGAAAAGTAACAAGTAAGTTTGTCATCATACTATTCTCTACAAAAAAATGATGATTGTGTTGATTGTAGAAAAACGTAGCAATTTGATATACATTAAAAAACTAACAAAAGTTTTGAATGAAACTATCACAAATAACTCCTTTCATTCGCATCTTTAAAAATATAGATCCAAAGAAACTAAAAATATAATGTCCAGTACTTTCAAATATTGGAGCATAGCCAGTGAACGTGACCTGTTCTTGAATACTTTCATTATTTTATAAATAAATAAAATAAATATATTGTTAAATGTGTTAATCTGCTTGATAATGTGTAAAGTATAAAATGAAATTTCTAAACTTAAACATGCTGTGTGGCCTACAAAATCAATTCGATTATCCTATTAGTTTTGGCTTCATTGTCAAGATGTTGATGTTTTGATTGTGTCAAAATTTTCCACCGAGTGCCGATAAGCTCTTCTATTCAGATTAATAAAGTTTAATGTCAATTTAAGTACGAGAATTTTCGTTTTCGTATATTCTATTTATAATGTGTATGTGTATATATGTAACAGGCACCTGGAGTATCGTTACATTACGTACATGTATAAACCATGCTGTAGAGATCAATTTGGCGGTTAAGGAAAATTAGTAATGACCGTATTTCTGTCGCTGGTTCCACGAAGTAAAATTATTTGCGCGCGTAAGAATGTAACAAAACAATATTACTCGGCTGATGGGCCAAACTAAAACACAGTGTCGCAATATTTTAAGTTGGTACGCACGGCTCGTACGCAGTGAGCACATAAAGCGGGCTTAAAAAGAGATCAAAACAAGCATCGCGAGCGAAATGACACGTAGCAGATAAGCTGGAAATATGCACGCGCCAGAAGAATGAAATTAGGTGTCGCGCGGTGCTAAGGCTCGACTGACGCCCGCCATCCGACGCCTGACGCCTAGCATCGCGACAAAGGATGAAGGTTTTTGATGTACATCGATTCTCTCTCATGTAGGCTAATCTGCTCCTTCAGTGTGGATGTTATTTATTTACGCTTCCTTACCTGTGATCATGTAACGTCCATATACGTAAAGTTAGTCATACGAGCATGTGTTGTGATAGGATACATATTCGTATTTTAACCTTTTACATTTCATTATGGGGTCTCGTGACCATGTGTTGCACTCTCCACGTCAGAAATGAGTGGCCGTGTTATGACGCCTGGTAAACACCCGATCGGTTGAATATTTTATCACTAGTACCGATATTTGCGTATAAAGCAGATTAGCACACTCAGCAATTGGTAATAAGGTCGTGATGATGTATTTATTTCATTTATATTTAGTTTTCATTATTCCTCATGCGATAGTGCTACGTTTTCTTTTCGTCTTATTAAATTAATTTTTATTACATATTTTGTATTACAAATATGAAATATTCATTATAACTGTATTATTTTTGTTATATATGTAATTTCTATTAACGTTTCTTTCTCTTTAGTATCTTCTCTATTATATTGTCTCAGGATTCTTTGAAATTTCCAAGCTCATATCTCCCGCATTTTTGCTTGCCAAATCTGTTCTACTGGCCATGACTGACTCATTCTAATTAAATAGCTTACCAATTAGCTGATTCTCTTTTATGAATTTTTATACAAGTTTGCGTTAAAGTTCTACTCTTATTTTTTCGTTCCTAATGTTGTCTCTTATTATTTGCCATTTGCCTACTTTTTATACATATACTAGGTATGTGTATCATCTATAAACGACGTACTATATATACCTTTTTAATTTCTCTATCATATTTATTTATTATTGTTGGATTCAAAAGTCTATTATTTAAACATCTTTTTTATTACTTTTTCATTATTACCTCCTCGGTTTGCTAAAATATTTTACACCGCTACTCAGTTTACTATATCAAACACCATTTCTAAATATATACTTAAATGTCATAACTACTTTTGTCTTGCTTGCTCGAGCTTCTTAAATTATTTTGTTGATGATGAAGCTATAATTGTGCGTACTCCGTTCTTTCCTAAAACTGGCCCGTGCTTCATCCAGCGTTGGTTCTATTTTACTTCGCAGTCTTTCACCAAACTTCTTTTTTGTACTTTAGGGCAGTGCTGGACTATATATATATATATATATATATATATATATATATATATATATATATATATACTTTTAATTAATGGAACATTCCAAACACTAGAACAAAAATTAGAAGATAATTCTAGGAAAACTTAAGAAGACCTGAAGAATTTGAAAGATGATTATAACAAAAAGATCAAAGAATTATGAAAAAAATTCACTAAAATGACATCGTCGTCAATTTCAAATTCCGGTGTAGCAAAGGCAAGTGTATTGGAAGGAAGGAAAGTAGTAAAGCCAGATTCTACCACAACAATGCACATAAAAACACCGGAATTTGATGGAAAATCTTCGTGGCCGAATTATTTAAAACAATTAGAAGCGGCTGCGAAAGTACATAACTGGACGTCCACGGAGAAGGCTACAGCGTTGACTGTTTCGTTACGTGGAGAAGCTATCGACATCCTACAAACGCTGAAGAAAGAAGAACAGGAAGACTACGATCAACTAGTCAAGCGGTTAGATATGCGATATGGCAATGCGCATCTGGAGCAGGTATACCAGACGCAGCTGAGGAACCAATATCAGAGTTCAAAAGAAAGCCTGCAAGAATTTGAAGCCGACGTAGCCCGTTTGGTTCGTCTCGCACATCCTACAGCTCCTGATAAATTTTGGAGTGCTTGGCCAGTCAATCATTTATCTATGAAGTACGAGACAGCGAAACTCAGCAAGCACTGCGATTGGCTCGCCCTAAAACTTTAATCGATGCACTGTCATATGCCTTAGAACATGAAGCTGCTAAACAAGCTTCACGTAACTAATCGCGAGTGCGAAATATCGATGCTGAGAGGAATGAGAACATTGAAGATGTAGATGAGAGGGTGCAACGAATTGCAAGTGAAGTGTTTATCGGAAGAAAGAAACTCCGCTGTTGGAATTGCGATGAACTGGGCCATCCGCAGAAACTTTGCAGAAAATGCAAAAGAAGACGGAATCGACAAAGGAAGAAAAGGAGTTGGAAAACTAAATCGGGTTGATACGAAAGGGTAACTGTCGACCCGTAATCTAGTAGCCCCACAATCCATCAGTTATGTCGCATCTCTTCATCATACAGCCAATAGCATCTACGTATATGGCTCTATTAACGCAAGGCCACTGAAAATGCTACTGGATACGGGTGCGACAAAGACTATATTAAGACCCGACTTGGTAAAGAAAACTGGCAAGACGCATCTTCAACCAACTAAGTGTCGATTACGCACAGCAACGAGAAAACAAGCTACCGTATTAGGAGAAGTAGATGTCACCATCACTATTGGAAAAACCTCATTTAAACATCCTGCGCTGGTAGCTGAAGTTGAGGATGAATTAAAACTCGGTATGGACTCAATGACAATGCACGGTTTTAAGCTTGACCTGAAGAAGGGAGTCATTATGGTCAATGAAGAAGAACTCGTATTAAATCCATGGGACGATAAGACTGTGTGCGTACTAATGACCGACGACGTTACCCTCCCAGAACGTAGGAAAACTATCCTGGGGGCACATTTAGATGGTAGTTTCGTTGAGGGAAGTATTGTTACGCTTGAGCCCAGGAATGATGATGACAAAAGTGGCACTGGAGTTGTCGGAAAATCACTGGTCAACGCCAGCCAGGTAATTCCAGTTCGAATAATGAACATAAATTATTATCCAGTTGTTCTTAAAAGAGGAACAATTGTAGGAGAATGCTTGGCAATATCCTCGATTACTCAAACTGCAAAGGTCAATGAAAACACATCTCAAGAAGTTCCGGACATTTTAATCAACCAAATATCAATATCCTTTCAAGAATTGACCGAACAGAGAACCAAGGCAAAGAATCTAATTGGAAATTTTCAAGATGTGTTCCAATTTGACAAGAAAACCAAAGGGAGAACTAAAATAGTTCATCATAAAATAGACACCGGAGATGCAAAACCCATCCGTCAACCAGCAAGAAGACTGCCATTGCGAAGCGTGAGGAAGCTGAAAGAATTATTAAAGACATGAAGATGGAAAGTGTAATCGAACCTTCCAGCAGTCCTTGGGCTTCACCAGTGGTGTTAGTGAAGAAGAAGGATGTATCTACACGATTTTGCTTCGATTATCGTCAACTCAACAACGTGACGAAGAAGGATAGCTACCCGCTACCTCGAATAGACGATACACTGGACAATTTGGCTAGATCAAAGATTTTCTCCACTCTAGATCTAAAGAGCGGATACTGGCAAGTAGATTTGGACAAAAAAGATAAAGAGAAGACAGCCTTCACCATCGGTAACGGACTCTGGCAATTTACCGTAATGTTGTTTGGGCTCAGCAATACCCCCGCAACGTTTTAACGACTCATGGAAATCGTATTGGCTGGGTTAGCTTGGAAAACCTGTTTGATTTATTTCGAGGATATTATTGTGATAAAAAACACATTCGAGGACCACATGAAGAATTTGGAAGAGGTTTATCAAAGATTGAGACAGGCCAATTTGAATCTCAGTCCAAAGAAGTGCCATTTGATCCAAAATGAAGTTCATTACTTGGGCCACGTGGTTTCTGGTAAGTGTATTTCAGATGACCCGGAGAAAATAAGGGCTGTAAGTGACTGGCCAGTACTTAGAGACAAACACGAACATAGAAGCTTCCTTAGTTTGTGTACTTATTATCGACGATACGTACCTGGATTTGCCAACATAGCCAAGCCACTGACAAGGCTTACTGAAGAAGGAAAGCGATTCATCTGGGAAATGGACTGTAAAGTTGCATTTAAATAACTAAAACATTCCTTGATAAGCGCACCTGTTCTAAGATATCCTTTACCTGAAGAAGACTTCATACTAGACACAGATGTCAGTAACGTTGGAATTGGTGACGTCCTTTCCCTGAAACAAGACGGACATGAGAAGGTTATTGCCTACTTTAGTAAGACCTTGTCGCAACCGGAGAGAAAGTACTGTGTCACCAGAAAAGAGCTTTTGGCAGTCGTGAAATCCGTGGAGCATTTCTACAAATACTTATACGGACGAATATTTTTGATAAGAACTGACCATGTCGCTTTAAAATGGCTGCTACAGTTCAAGAATCCAGAAGGTCAGGTGGCCAGGTGGATTGAGAGACTACAAGAATACGATTTCAAAATGGAGTACAGGACAGGTAGCAGCCATCGTAATGCCGACGCATTGTCCAGAAGGCCATGCCAAGAGGAATTCAAGCATTGTAGTCGAGAAGAAGAGAAGCATTCCACCGTCGCCAGAATAACAGTAGTCGACGATAGTTGGCATTCCGATGGATTACGTAAGGACCAAAAAAATACACGACTTTAAATTTTTTATTGGAATGGAAAGCAGAAGAGAGCAAACCAATATGGGAAGACGTTGCACCACACTAACAGAGTGTAAAATCGTACTGGGCGCAATGAGACTCCATGGTGATTGAGGATGGCCTGTTAAAGCATTTGGTAGAAAATACCGATGGAACTGAGAAGAGAACTCAGAATACCAGACGTGTTGAAAGAGATGCATGACGGATTTGGAGGAGGCCATTTTGGAATCAACAAAACATTAGAAAGATTGCGCCAGCGATTTTACTGGGTAAATTGCAAGGAGGATGTTAAAGACTGATGCAAGAAACGTGTGGTTTGCGCTGGAAGCAACGGTCCGCATAGACGACGAAGAGCTCCAATGCGTTAATACAACGTTGGCAGTCCATTTGAGCGCATTGCGATTGATGTGGTCGGACCATTTCCGGAAAGTGACGACGGAAATAAATACATCGTTGTTGTCATAGACTACTTCACCAAGTGGGTCGAAGCCTATCCATTACCCAACCAGGAAGCCACCACGGTCGCTGAAACATTAGTTAAAGAGTGTGTATGCCGGTTTGGTGTACCATATGAACTTCACTCCGACCAGGGAAGAAATTTCGAGTCTGCCGTTTTCCAAAATATCTGTAAGATATTAGGAATTAATAAAACGAGGACAACCGCATTACATCCGCAGTCCGATGGCATGGTTGAACGAATGAACAGAACGATCAACCGATACTTGTCGAAGGTAGTCTCCAACCACCAAAGATACTGGGACCGACATCTTCATCTGTTCCTGATGGCTTATCGTTCATCCATGCATGAAACCACAGGGCAAACTCCTGCAAACATCTTATTAGCTCGTGAGTTGCGCCTGCCATGTGACTTGGTGTTCGGAAGCAAACCTGGGAAAGATCTGGCCGGGGAAGATTATGTAACGGACTTACGAAGAAGAATGGACGACATTCGTGAACAAGTCTGCACAAACATTCAAGCTGCCAGCGACCGAATGAAGGACCAGTATGACATCAAGGCAGAAAAAGGTGAATACCAACCTGGGAATTTAGTATGGCTTTGCAATGCACAAAGGCGCCGAGGTTTATCACCAAAGCTGCAAAGAAATTGGGAAGGTCCATATGAGGTCGTTAAGAGAATAAACGACGTGATATAGAGGATTAGAAAAATACTAACAGGGAATCCGAGAGTAATACACTTCAATGGGCTAGCCCCTTTCGCTGGTGACAACCATGAAGACCAGCATGGAGCAATGGTTCGTCGGATCATAGCTCAGGAACCGACTTTTGAAGACTTCATGGAACAGTATTCCTTTGGTCACAAGGCGCGATATGGCGTGACGAAAGAAGAACACCGAGATCTGTTTACCGTGTCTTCAGATTATTCCCTTGGCCACTGCGTATCAGAAGACTTAAAGATGTCACGCGGCATAACGTCAGTCTTTAAGACGAAATTTGAACGACTACAAGAACTGGCCAACAAAGGTTCATCCGTCGGGAAAAAGCTGCGACTGAGGGATAACAATACAGAACATCAGCGGTATATCTACTATCTGGTTACAAAACCACGCTCGTGCCATAAGCCGTCGTACCGCAGTCTATGGAGCTCATTGTGTGATTTGAAGGACCATCTACTAGAGAATGACATTTTGAAACTAGCAGTACCGAAGTTAGGCTGTGGACTAGTTGGTTTGGATTGGAGAGTTGTTAGGAACATGTTAGATATCCTCATCCGCTATACCGGTATTGAAATTCTCGTCTGCAGTTTTAACCTTAACGGACAGGAAGATGAACTCCAGCGAACCATCGACCAACCAACAACTTCTTCATGACTTCTAAATGTACCAAGGGTAATACATGCAGATTTTGTCATCAAGATCTGTTCCGGGACGAAACAGTCTTAAGGAGGGGGCGTGTAACGTGCGCCACTGACTGAAGAGTATTCGGGCGCCGCTACTGGTGGAATGTTCCCGAGCGATGACGTAATCCCGGCGACGGAATAACCCATACGCGGTGAGACGTGCTGATTACACCGATGACCTAAATTTATTGTGCTCGATATCACTGTGGCGTTGGATGGTTCCAGAAGGACGCTGGGCTGTATAAATATCGTCCGAACGACAGCGAAAATATAGTCTGACATATAGAAGCAACGAGCAATTAACACGGTGTGATATAAATAAACATTCTACGAGATGTTAATATAAATAAATGTAGTTATATAAATAAATATGGTGATATAAATATTGCACAATCCTGTGTATTATGTACAAATTCCATAAATAAATTTTCTTACAAAAGATTATAAATTTTCAGTAATATTATTTCATGCAAATGACACTTGACACTGACATCTTCTTCTTTTAGCTTTTCCCATTCGTTAGGGGTCGTATTTTTTATTTTCTTCTTCCATTCATTTCTATTTTGCGGGTCATCCTCATGTCAAATTTTTTCATTAAAAATTTCATTTTTTGGTATTTTATGATTTCTTTTCTCGGCAACTGAATTCCACACCCCTGATAATAAATAAACCACATGAAATAAGAAAATCATGAAATTTTGAACGAAAAATTATGACATTTGTCAGTTATGGACGTAATTATTAGCTGTCATTTTGACACGAGTCCACATTCGTATCTGCTTGCCAAAGTCAGTAAAGTCACGTCACTGCACACGCGCCCTACACATAAAAGATCCTATATTTCCAGTTAAATTATTTAATAAAACTATGCGAATTGCACTTGACACTAACATCTTCTTCTTCTTTAGTTTTTCCCATTTGTTAGGGGATCCCTATTTTTTATTTTCTTTTTCTACTAATTTTTGTTTTGCGTGTCGTCCTCATTCAGTTCCATTTCACTTTCTTTCATCTTATATTTGGTCTTTCTATGTTTCTTCCACCTTCTGTTATAAGCTATTCATTCTTTCAATATACTCATCTCTCCTCACGACATGTTCAAACCAATGTAATCTTCTCTCTTGTTTTTCTAGCAACGTTCAACACTACAGTTATTTCCCTTACTCTTTCATACATTTATTATTTATCTGTCAATTTGAATTACCTGAATATATTAGCAGTTTCCATGGTTAAGTTAGCATAGCTGGCTGAATTATAAAATTTATTATCTTTATAATTCTTTAACTCTATATCTGTTGAATATGAAATATAAAATGCAATCAAATCGTATAGAGAATAATATATTCTTTACGTTATAATAACATTTAACTGAGTTTTTCAAGAAAAACTGTTAAAATCTTCAAATGAGTGTACTTCCGGTTGACAAAATAACCAAAATCTAATCAAGTCTGCATATGGTTATAAGGAAGAGGCATAAGCAAGAATTGTAATTTTTGGAATTCTAGTATTGGAGATATCGTGCACGAAACGGCGGTCCACACACACACATACATATACACACACACGCACACACGAACACACACACACACACATACAGACATCATCGTAAAAATAGTAAAATCGTATTGTAAAGACCCTAAAACGTGCTTATTCAATGAAAACTCACCACCGAATTTTTTGACCAAAGACAATACCTTCCTTACCTATAGGTGATGGAAGGTAAAAATAAGAGTGGAGGACCCCATTGCGTTAAAATCCAATACTTTTTGCCACTCCTACTTTACTATCCATGGAGGCCGCAATGTACCCTTCAGCTACTGATCTCCAACCACCATGACTAAATAAACAAATAAGGTCACCACCAGCATCAACTAATAAAGATCCAGACGTCCTTCTAAAGCAATGACCTGTACACATTTTGACATTTGGTAGCTGAAGATACTCTGCTATTAATCCTGGTATTTTTGAAAATATATTAATGCCCACCACTTGTGTGGAGCACTTTCCTTTCCTGTGCGTTAAAAATAATCTCTTGCATTTTGTGTGTGCCGGATGGAACGACGCATATTTTCGTAAAATTGCTAAATAGTCAATTCCTTCAAATTGTCCAGTTATTGTGAAAACTCGTCTCTTCGTTTCAGAATCTGGGATATTATTAACTAAAACTGTATATCATCAAGCGTCATTTTTCTAAGTTCGCTACAACAACAAGCTCGGGTGATACCCATAATAAGAGCAACCTAAAAGAATAAAAATAATTAAAGAAAACGAAATGATAAAAATTACTTTTTTTACTTTCATTAGATGATAATCATTATCTGGTACCTCGGAAATAAATTTATTAATTTGCTCCCTACTTAATACTTTAGACTTTTTGCTCTATATCCCACGCCTTTTTAATTGGTAAACAAAGAACTTCCAATCATAGAATATTTACTCCATAAACAGTATGTTTTGAAAGTTTTGGAGAGTTCGAAAAAGGAACTAGGACTACATAATTCTCCAGTCATTCTGTTAGCTTTAATTTAAAATTTTTGTATTTCATTTTTATACCTTTTTATAGATTTTATGGCAACCTAAAATTTCATTTAAGGTTGCGGCATTTGCAATCTCTTCAATGTCAATGTTACTACTATCTTCGTCACTGTATTTCATTTTACACCGTTTCTAAGAACAAGTCATACACAACGAAGCCTACTAAATTTGAAAATTTTCTTGAAATTATTGCACACATATTTTTATTTTAAATAAAAATGAGTATAGGCAATAGAAAAATAGTGTACACCACTCGACAAGTATCCTTTCCACCCTAGACTTCGCCTCGAGGTACAATTTTTCCACTCATTGGAAATGTATCACTTTCATTTCACGTATATCATTTTTGATGCCACGTACCATAATTGAAAATTAATCTTTACTACATAGTTACTAACTTGTAAAATTAACAGCTAACTTGTTAAAATTTTACAAGTTAGTAACCATGTTAGTAACGTTGTTGGCATGTGAAAATTGTGTTTTGTTACTATCATGCATATTAAAAATATGTCATCTGAAACTGATAGGTTTTGGTTATAATTTTAAATTTGAATTACAAGTAAATAACAAATAAAATATTGCACAATACACGCTACATAACTGTTTTACTGTCTCAAGGAGATAGGCTCGCCTGATCGGCTCACCAGTCATCCCTTCCTTTCAGCAGTAAAAATCGTTTTACCTGGCTTGTAATGTAATAGTAATTTAAGTAAAAGATCCGAAAGTGATACTTTACTGGGTGAGCAAGCATATTCCAGAGCGAGCCGTAAGCGAGCTTTAGAAGCTGTTTTGTGCCTCGCGCAACGCAATAAATAAATTGACGCACCCTAGCTGGTTTGGTGTGCGGCCGCTAGCTTTTAGACAGCGGAGAAGGGTAGTGTGGAAAATCATAGAAATGGTTATGAGAGGGATTGGGGCGCTACGTAATTTTTGTCGGCAAAATTACGAAAACGAATAAGGACAAAACAAATGGTTACCTACCATAATCTAGTGTGTCCCTGGAAACGACAATAAGGCTCATGTAAAATAATACGCAAGGTTCCGTAGAAATATAAAAAATAGGTTTAATTGCGTTAATAAAAATAATAAATATAAAGATATAAAATGTAATTTGCAACAAAAGTATTTACAGGGATCTGCAACAATGCAGTAAAATGCAATCGTGAATACAAACGGAAAAATAAATGTAAAAAAAGTTCGACGCGAATACACCCGTAACCCAATTGACAGATATACGTATATCGTTGGCCAACTATATGAATCAGGGCAAGAACAGCCAGTTGAGATCAGAAACGAACGATCCGTGACGGACCAAAAAAGGGAGACAAAAATAAACGTGTATTGTTGAGCTGGGTACAACAATCCCCAAAAAAATGAAACCTTCCCCTCGGAAGGAGAGCACCAAGAAAATTGTAAATAAACAGATTTGTTAGGAATAAAAAAAAATGTCGCCGTCAGTACACAAATAAAACAATTACTCATATACAAAATTATAAAAAAGGTCTGCTACATTTATCTATGGTGGCGACAGATAACCAGAAATGGTGGTAGGGTAGACAGCAGTCGATCGACGGGGTATGAACAATGGCAAACGGCGCCACATCAACTGGAGATGACCAAAAGTGACGACGTGTGAAGTAAACAATCGGATCCTCCGAAGAGTTGGACTCCTTCCAAAATTGGGCTCTCCTCACACGAAGCACGTACTCACGTGGGACACCACACCAGGACAACGAGTCACAAAAAATTCCGGCAGTAAATCATTCGCATAAGGCGAAATCACTCAGGGTCGAAAACTAGCGCTCGGAAAAATTCTTTATTCCACGTGTAGAACAAAATAAAATTAAAGACCACGCCGTGACTTAACAGTCTCCCTACCAAAAACCAACCCTCGAATCACCGGAAAATCTAACTATTCTCCCAAAAACTGAAAAAGTTCACAGCGGAAGAAGAAAGAAAGAAATAAATAAATTGAATATAAAGAAGAGAGTTAAGAAGTAAAGGCCCATTCACGACAATATACTTTGAAGACAAAACAATTAATAATGCAAATAGAGGAATAAACTGTACTCAAAATATAATATAAACAAACAGTACCGCAAATATATTATAATTATTAAATAAAGAGATCAAAATGAACAAGAATATTATTTATTTAAAGTTTTGTAAAGTGAAACTAGTTGTCAGTGTAAACATTACTTTAATTTACGGGGACGTCTGAAGGTTAATAACGCCCGCTCTATGTTGTCAAAGATTATAAACAATAAAAATACATGACAACTTATTTGTGCTACAAACTACGAAATTATAATAACAATTAAATAAATAGGTATGTTACTAACTGGTCTCCAACAATGTACTCAATGTACAATTCAGCTTGCAGCTAGACTATAAACAAAACCTGCAAAGTATTATTAATATTGCCGCGAAGAGTTTAGAAATAAAAGAGCAGAATGATTAAGACGGTAGAACAGAAGGATATAAGAATTAAAGAAGCGGAAAGGATAAACGGAAACAGGGTGAAGGGTAATACACAGAATAGAAGGGAATAAGACAGTACAGGATAGCCAGATTTAAATTAAGAAAAGTAAATAACAGAAAAATAAAAATATAGATTAAAAATGTTGGAGTGAAATTTTGGACCGTAACAAAGCTTATGAACCCAGTAAAGATACTTTCAGGTCATGTTGGTTACAAATTTCTTTTCGCGGTCCTGTTAAAAAGAATAAATAATAATATAGGTATGCATTATTTTATTTTTTATTGCGAGGAAATAAGTAAATAAATAAACTGCTCGCCATTGAAACATTCATGTATAGACAATATTCCGAGCTAGCTAGTAAAGACGGATTTTCCGGTTTAAAAAAGTGATCAGAAACAGATCATTTTTTGGACGAGCGCGAATTTTTTTTTTAAATAAAATAACACAAACATTTAATTAATACAATTTATATGTTTTCCCGTTAATTTCTACTTAACAATCATTGAATAACCCTTGCACAGTTTTCCGTAAATATAAAATATTCCATGAAATTATATATTTAAAAAAAATCTTTGTTGCATCCAAACTTAGTCATATTCTACGTTTGTTATAAATTTTACATAAAAAAAAAACTGAATATAAAATATTATTTTCCTTTTAGGGATATAAGAAGAGTGAATAATATATTTACTCTCATATTGTCTGTGTTATTGGCACTGTTCCGTGAAATGCGATTTATTTATTTGTAGGATACAAATGGATCGCTTAGTTTTTCGTATTGAGATGCCGAGGATAATGTTGGTTTTGTTATACACATATAAACTTCAGTTTCAGTTCGGGCAACATAAAAATGATGGAGTGTACAACGGAGGAAACGTGCTTTGCATAATGTCGGGCGTAAAATCTCCGTACGTGTGATCTGGCCGCGACAAATGCCCGACATTTAGTTTTGCTATGACTTACACTCGCGCTTCTTTCCTTTTATTCTTTCTCTGCGAAGTGATATAGAATATTAAAATGCTGATATAGAATTACGAAGTCGAATAACAACGTTTCTGATGAATTAAAATCTCTTTTATACACGTTCAAAGTTCATGTTAGAAATATATTCTGTCTATATTAAACAATATTTTTAACTCATAACTCATAGATATGGAATTAAAACAAAAAGACAAACAAATGTGTATTGTTTTAACTATCAAATATTGTGACTTTTTGTCAATAAATGTAAGTATTTGCATTGAATAAAATAAATTATTGTTATTATTCAGCTACACATAGTGAATAATGTGGGCCAAAGCTCTTCGCAGACGTTTGCCAATAGTAACGATTCACAAAGTAGGTTTTGCAGATCATACACAGTATGGCTATAAAGTTTCAGGTTCCCGTTCAACTTCAATTTTGATTTGGAGAAGGAGAATAGTCAGCCGCGGGCATATGGAGGCTGATGCAACACAGTGACATTTGTAGAAGACAGAAATTGATGTACGACTGTTACTTTATAGAGCGATGTGTCATCGTGCGCGCGCACATCTTTTGTTGTTCTTTTAATCTTCAATGATAGTCAATCCAGAAGTTTCTTTGTCTATATATTCGACTACTCTACAACCATCTTAATCACAATACGTCGATCGAAAACCAACAGTTGTCGAACTGCTCCGATGTTTTTAACGCTTGATTCGGGGTGATTACTTTCTGGATCATCTTTGTTTTCATCTCGCCCATCGCGAAATCGCTCTTGCCAGCCAAAAACTTTGTAATGAGTCATTTAAGCATCCCAAACACTTTTTAGAACAAAGCAAACTATTAGGTTGCTTCTTTGCACAAACAAACACAAAATTGGATTTCTTGCAGCTATTAGACGGTTGCATCCATAATGAGGCAGATTTAAGAAGTCAACAAACTACGCTCATACGATAACTGTAAAAAACCAATATTAACAAAATTTTAGGGGGATCTTGATGGAGGTTACAAAAAAATAGTTTGGTGCCAATTCATCTATGGCGCTATTAACAAAATATAACACATTTGCTGTTCTTTTTGTTTTAATTCCAAGGCTAGCACTATTAAATAGTAATTTTCATATTTAATAATCTATACAATTGTATTTTGGTTATTGATTTATTTGTGGAATTTTATGCTTCCATTTGAAGAATATTTTCTAAAATAATTTGAGAAATAATGAATAAGGATATTTTTTTCTTTTTCTAATGTTAAATGCATATATAACGAATTATCAACGCCACGCGGTATAATAGATTTCAAGTGTCAAGTAGGCACTCGGTATTTGGTCAATCAAAACTTATTTATACAATATGTGAATTTTAAATCTACCCAAGTATTATATTCGTAGAGCTAATACGGTAATATAATAGTTCCAGTTTTGTGTCTATAAACACAGTAATAGGAGATAGTGTGAATTTTTTAAAATGGTTACGAATAGTGATGAAAGAATGTACTGCAGTATTTCACAATTTGATTCATTTTATTGAGGCTAGCCTCTGAACGCAGAAGACGTGGGTTCCAATCCGAGTCAGGTCGGGATTTTTTCTCGACTGGCATTGATAGGTATCTACTCCCGTCACCTTTCAACGTTGGAATAGGATTACTATTAACTTGGCAACCTCTAGGTATTAGAAACTGGCTAGGCTAGGGGTTGTAACAATGGCTTACGCTGGATTGGCAGGCAGCACACATGGTAGTAACGTAAACCATTTGGCAAAGTAAAAATAAAGGTATTGGGTCCTGTACATATATATGTTACTGTAAATGCCCGAAAATCGGTAAATCCTAAGATTGATGTACAAAATCCAGGATTTACCAATTTTATGTGGTAAATCTACAAACAATAACAAGATAATTTATATAATTTTAGTGTTAAAACGTAGTAGTGCAATTGCAAATTGGTATTGCATTTTTAATTGTCGTAGCCATATTGTAAAACATTTACTAAAAAAAAATATTTTATAAAAAAGCTCAAAATTTTTGTAATCAAGATACTTCTAAAAAAGAGTTTTATAGAAAAGTCAAACTTTATTTCTCATAATTATTTTTATTGTAACGTACGCCACTGACTGAAGAGTATGCGGGCTCCGCTACTGTGGAAATGTTCCCGAGCGATGAAGTAATCCCGGCGACGGAATAACCCATACGCGCTGAGACGTGTTGATTACACCGATGACCTAAATCTATTGTGCTCGGTATCACTGTGGCGCCGGAGAGTTCTAGGAGGACGTTGGGCTGTATAAATACCGTCCGAACGACAGCAGAGATATAGTCTGATATATAGAAGCCACGAGCAATGAACACGGGGTGATATAAATAAACATTTTACGAGTTGTTAACATAAATAAATGTAGTTATATAAATAAATATAGTGATATAAATATTTCTTTAATAAATAAGCTTAGTTTTTAAGTATTTAATAATATTCTTAGTGTTTATAATTATTTAATCATAGTGTTAGTTACTTTTATCATCTTTACAATATTTATCCTAAATTATTCATCGTTTAATAAACGTATTATTTCAATTAATAATACTTCTTATATTTTTCACTTCACCCATATAAATAAAACGTTACATGTCATGTCTCATTTTGAGCATTTACTAAAAAAATATTTCTTTTATAAAAAAGCTCAAAATTTTCAAATTTTTGTAATCAAGATACTTCTGAAAAAGAGTTTTATAGAAAAGTCAAACTTTATTTCACATAATTATTTTTATTGTAACGTACGCCACTGACTGAAGAGTATTCGGGCGCCGCTACTGTGGAAATGTTCCCGAGCGATGACGTAATCCCGGCGACGGAATAACCCATACGCGCTGAGACGTGTTGATTACACCGATGACCTAAATCTATTGTGCTCGGTATCACTGTGGCGCCGGAGGATTTCAGGAGGACGTTGGGTTGTATAAATACCGTCCGAACGACAGCAGAGATATAGTCTGATATATAGAAGCCACGAGCAATGAACACGGGGTGATATAAATAAAAATTCTATGAGTTGTTAACATAAATAAATGTAGTTATATAAACAAATATAGTGATATAAGTATTGCTTTAATAAATAAGCTTAATTTTTAAGTATTTAATAATATTCTTAGTGTTTATAATTATTTAATCATAGTGTTAGTTATTTTTATCATCTTTATAATATTTATCCTAAATTATTCATCGTTTAATAAACGTATTATTTCAATTAATAATACTTCTTATATTTTTACACTTCACCCATATAAATAAAACGTTACAATATTGGTGTCATGTATGGGGTTGATGATAAACTGTGAAGTGTAGATAAATAAAATGACGAAACTATTAAAATTAAGTGAATTGAAAGCAAGTAGTGATCTCAAGGTAGAACTGGAAAAACGAGAATTAGATACAACAGGACTGAAATTCGTTCTACAATCTCGTCTGAGGCAAGCATTAATAGATGCTGGTGAAAATGCTGAAGATTACTTATTCGAAATTCAGTGTGACATTGGTAAGCTTATAACATAAAATTCTAGAACATTGGAAAATAAATTTGAAGAAAATTCTCGAACATTAAAACAAGAATTGACTGAAATTAATAGAAAGTTCTAGAAAAGCAGAAGAAAATTCCAAAACATTGGTACAAAAATTGGAAGAGAATTCTAGAAATTTAGAACAAAAATTAATGGGAAATACTGAAGAAGGCCTGAAGAATTTAAACGATGAGTACGACAAGAAGATCGAAGAATTACGAGAAAAATTTACTAAAATTACAAATTCTGAAGTAGGTAAGGCAGATCTAATAGAAGGAATGAGACTAGTGAAACCTGATACTTGTACAACAATTCACATCAAAACACCGGAATTTAATGGAAAATCTTCGTGGCCGAATTATTTAAAACAATTTGAAGCGGCCGCGAAAGCAAATAACTGGACGTCCACGGAGAAGGCCACATCGTTGAATGTCTCGTTGCGCGGAGCAACCATCGACATCCTTCAAACGCTGAAGGAAGAAGAGCAGGAGGACTACAACCAACTAGTCAAGCGGTTGGATAGTGGTATGGCAATGCGCATCTGGAACAGGTTTACCAGACGCAATTAAGAAACATACGCGGTGAGACGTGTTGATTTTATAATATCTAATTTGTAAATTATTCTTTGTAAAAAATTCTGATATTTTAATTTTTTTATATTTATTTGTATGGTTGGGTGGAAGAACAACCTTTGGCTGAACCCCGCCTTTGGATTATTATTATTATTATTATTATTATTATTATTATTATTATTTTTTTAAGGGCGTGTGCAACTACTCTGGTTATTACGCCCGTGTTTTCGAGGAGTTTTCTTTTATTTTTAATTTGTTCTTTTTTATTTATTTATTAATTTTTTTTTTTTTTATATTAAATTTTTTTAAATAAATTTGTAGATTTCAAGAAACAGATTATATTATTAATTTTACATTCTATGTCGCCATTCCTGTCCTGTAAGCACTCTGATGAAATATTGTATTGATCTCGATGATGTCGGAAAACGGGGCAAATATCTAATATATGTGGAATTGTAAATCTAACGTTACACGTTTCGCATGTCGGAGCATCTTTGTTGTTTAAGATGTGATTATGCGTTAGGTTGGAATGACCGATTGTGAGGCGTGTGATAACGACCTGTTCCCTACGAGAGAGGTTAGAAAATCTAGATTTATTCCAGGGCGTAGCATCATCTTTAATACTTTTAAGGTGACTAGCGCCAGCGAATTCCTTCCAAGCATTGTTTATCTGGGTTAATGAAAATTCTTTAGCATGATGTGTCATATCTTGAAGTGTAGCCTCTTTTATATGTTCAACATGAAGCAAGTTGTTTAAGATATTTCCGGCGATACTGTCAACAACCTTATTGCTGTGAATCCCGGTGTGACTGGGTACCCAGAACATTGTAACATCAATATGGAAATTTTCTTTCAAAATAACGAGATATTTGATGAGATTTTGAAATATACTCTGATAGTAATTTTCCAGATGGTTTTGTATAAAGTGTATACAACTCATGGAGTCGGTATATATAACAACTTTTTTGATTTCATAACTGTTATTTTGTGATTCTAGGGTTTAATTACATCGTTCAGTGATGTTAGGATGGCGACGAATTCTGCGGTGAAAATACTGCAGAAGGCAGGCAAAACGTAACCGTTCTTTATATTCCATTTAGGGATATAAAAAGCAGAGCTTACCCCTTTACAATTGTCTTTGGATCCATCGGTAAATACTGATAAATATTGTGGAGATTGGTATTTTTCAGTCAGTGTCAAAAATTCGTTACGAATTATTTCATGCGGATCCTGCTTTTTATTAGTTCTATCATGAAGAGTGGTATTTAACGTAATAAAGTTAGGGATTAACCATGGAGGAGTCTCTTGAAGTTCACAGAATAGAATGTTATATTGACCATCGGTAGTTATTTTGTTGGCAGCTTTATAGCATTCGATAAATATTGGACAGATTGCTGATGCTGGCTTTGATTCATATATGCTACGGTTATGTAAATTATCGAAAATATTTTTAAAATTGGGATGTTTGGGGTTTGATTTTACTTTTAATGTATATTTTAGTAGGAGTAAAGATCTCCTGTCTTCAATGGAAGGAATACCAGATTTGATATATAGAGCATTACAAGGACTTGTGCGAAATGCACCAGTAATAAGACGTATACCCTTGTGATGTATAGCTTTCAATTTCTTTAGGTTACTTTTACGGGCAGAACCGTAAGCAACCAGGCCGTAATCTATGCGTGACAAAATTAAAGCAGTATAGATCTCTTTAAGTGTATCACGGCTTGTACCCCATGTGGTATGGGCAAGCATCTTGAGGATGTTTAGCAGCGCCATGCATTTAGTGGATAGAGCATCAATATACGGTTTCCAGGTAACTTTATTGTTAAATATTATGCCTAAAAATGTGATTTGATCAACAACAGGTATTCGCTGACCATGTAGTTTTACCTTTGGGCAGTTGTGCACCCTACGAAGTCTACAAAAGTCAATTATCTCACACTTTTCTACCGAGAAGGAGAACCCTCTATTCGTGGCGTTATTAGAGATAATATTTATGGCATTTTGGAGTTGCAGTTGAATTACGTGTAGGTCATTATTTCTCGTGAATATTAATAGATCGTCCACGTAGCAATAGTACTTAATTGTAGTAGGAATATTTTCCAGAAGAGCGTTCATAGCGACCAGAAACAATGTTACACTAATAGTGCTGCCTTGGGGGATACCGTTTTCGACAGTGAATAAGTTCGAATAGTGTGACCCAATTCTTACCTGAACAGTACGATTTTTAAGGAAATTGTCAATGAAGAACAGCAAGTTGCCACAAACGCCATACTCATAAAGTTTTTCAATGATACCAAATCTCCATGTCATATCAAATGCTTTACTTATGTCTAGAGACACAGCAACTAAATGTTGTCTACGCATAATTCCATTCTGGATCTCATTTGTGAATGAGTTTATAATATCTTGCGTACCTCTACCACGTCTGGAACCAAATTGGTTACTGTCGAGGTACTTATATTTAGTTAGGTACCAAGTTAGTCGGTTATTTATAAGTTTCTCATATATTTTAGCTAGATGGCAAGTTAATGAGATTGGTCGGTAGTTATTCATATTCTCTACTGGTTTATTATTCTTTAGTAGTGGTATAACTAAGGCGTTTCGCCAAAGATCTGGATATAGATTATTTTCCCATAGGTAACTATAGAAATTTAATAGAAATTGTATGTAGTCTATGGGAAGATTTTTAAGCATGGGGTATGCTATGCAGTCATGTCCAAGAGCGGCACCTTTTTTACAGTGTTTTTGTAAAATATTATTTAGCTCAGAGAATGTAAATTTACAGTTATAAGTATTATTATGATTGTTTAAATCACCTCTACTCAAAATTCCATTATAATTTTCCATATTATTTTTAATTTTCCTAAACGCTAAGTTATATGAGTCCTTACTGCTCACGCTGCTGAAGTGTTCTGCAAAATTTTCAGCTATTTCATTTTTATCTGTGATTATTTTGTTGTTTACATTTATTTGATTTATTGGTTTAAATGTTTTGGCTCCCCGTATATTATTTATACTATTCCAAGTCTCTCTGGCTGTTGTAGATGAACCTAATTTGCTGGTAAACTCTCTCCAGCTATTTATTTTTGCTTTATTTATTTCTAAACGAGCCTTAGCTCTTGCACGTTTAAATTCAATCCAGTTGTCAACGGTGGGATTGTTTTTGTATCTTCTAAACGCACTTCGTTTGTTTTTAATTGCCTCTTTAACTATGTTATTAAACCAAGGTACATTGCGATTATTTTTGTGAACCTTTTTTGCATTTAAACAGTTTTTACACAAGTTGCTTATGTTACCGATACCTAGGTTGGGATAGTTTCTATGGATACCCTGTGTATGCGGTATTGAATTAATTGCTGAAGTGAATATATACTCGTTGAATTTGCTGAGTATTTCATTATGGTCAAGGCCAATTCTCTCTGTGTCAAAGTTATTTATTTTATTTAAATTATTTCTAAATGCATCCCAATCGGCAGACTCAATTTTCCATTTCGGGGCTGGATCTGATGACGCAGTATATTCTAGTCCGGAGACTAATATTGGGAAATGGTTACTGAAGGATAAATCATCTTTTACAGTATCCCAAATAAGACGAGACGACAAGACAGGTGAGCAGAGTGTAAGATCGATGGCCGAAAACGAGTTTGACCTAATGTTGTTGTATGTTGGTACTCCGGGAGTATTGAGTAATACAGTATTACTGTTAATTAGATAATTATCTATTTGTTTGCCAGAACGATTCGCAATAACATGGGGTAATCCCCACGTATGACTGTGAGCATTAAAATCCCCACAGACGAGGAAATTGCGGCCTAACTGTTGGACAAGTGTTTCAAAAACGGCTGTGGACCATTGTTCGTTTGGTGGCAGATAAATTGAACATATCGTGCAAACTATTGGCTCAAAGATTTTAACAACAACAGCTGTGAGAGGTGTTGTAGTTTTGATTAATGCATGTGGAACAGAATTATGTATAAGAATCGCAACACCTCCTCTTGTACGAAGGGTGGGATTATCATCACATCTGTAAGTTATGTAATTTTTTATGCTGAATTTAGTATTTTGTTTTAAATGTGTTTCTTGTAGACAAATTATTTTACTGTTATATTCGTTAATGAGTAGTTTAAGCTCATTTATATGGTGGTTAATTCCATTTATATTCCATTGTATGAGCATGATTATCATAAGAAAAGTTACGGTAGATTTATATATAGTTTATGTTTATGTGTTATATATGTAGCTATTATGAGCTTATTTGTAGTTATTGAGTTTATTTAAAGTAATTTTATTTGAATTAGAGTCGATTATTTAGTCTTTATTATTTGTTTTCTAGGTGTATTTACTTTTTTTTTTGTTTTTTTAGATTTTGTATATTTCCCTTAATCTCACTTTTATTAATTTGTGATCTATTAGGTTTAAGTTTAGTTAGTATTATTTTACCACTATTATCATTAATTCCGGTTCCTGGTGTAATAGCGTAGTCGGCATCATCATCGACTGTCATGTTAGAGCTGTCGTCTTCTTCGTCTGGTGTGATTTCACAATCCTGGGAGATACGTTGAATTTGTACATTAGGTAGTGGTGCGATAGTATCGTTGCTATCTTCGACCGGTGATCGATCTTTATTTCTATTTAGAGTCTCAGGGATTCTGCTAGTGTTTGCTTTTGGTTTCATAATTGGTTTTGGAGTGAGAGTAGAAATTTGTGAAGTTTTTTGAGATGCGATATCAATTAGGGTTGTTTGCTTTTGAAAGTATTCGTCCAGCATGTTTTTGAACATAGGTATCATTTGTTTCATTATTTCTTGGATTAGGTTAGAGTTGTTATTTGGATTATTTCTTGATGATTGTGGTTGTGAGTTATCATTTACAGCCTTAGCATAGCTATTGTATTCCGGGTTAAGTGATGTTTGTTTGACATAATTACGCGCTTGTATGTAAGAGCATTTATTTTTAATTTTGTATTCGATAATAGCTCTTTCATATATGAAATATGGGCAGTTTCTAGCAGATGCAGGGTGAGGACCGCCGCAATTTGGACAAATAATTGAATTTTTGTCACAAGGACTACCCTTGTGAGGTTCTTTACCGCAGACACAGGTTTTTGTACCTTTATTCGGACATTTATCACTAAAGTGTCCGAACTTTTGACATTCAATGCATCTGATGGGGTTGGGAATATACAATTTAAGTGGTAATGAGTACATAGCTATTTTAATATTAGTGGGCAATGTTTGTCTCTCGAAGTGGAAAACAAATAATCCGTTATCATGTTTTTCACCATCTTTGAATGTTTTTAGGCGACGGAAATGAGTGACACCTTGTGGGGAACATTCTTTTAAAATTTCATCGTCTTCGCAATTAATTAAGTCAGGGCAATATGCAGTCCCTTTAATATAATTTAATGTTGGGTGTAAAATGCAATTTATTTCAATATTTAGTAATTTTTTCATTTTTAATAGTTCGTCAGTTTGTTTTTGAGTTTTGGTTTTGATGAATAGACCATTTTTAGTCTTTTTTAATTGTTGAACTTCACCTAATAGGTCCTTAATGGTATTATTTAGTATAATAGGGTTTGTTTTACTGAAATTATTGTCTTCATTTTTGCAATTAATTAGTACATATTTCCCTGTGTCGGTTATGTTCGTATTAAAAAAAGATGGTTGATGTACATTCAGTTCCGGGAAATTTTCGTCCCCTAGATAGGGACGCTTACGAGACCCCGCTCCTTGCGCCATGGCAAGGGCGGGGATAGGGGTGTATAAAGAGTACTAATAAATGGTTTGTTATAATACACTTGTATGTAAGGAAGACCCGGAGTGGTCGTCATAAAACTAAATTTACCTGAAGCCGCCACTGGTAGATGCCAATCAGTGCTAAAGTTCTCGTTTTAATTCGACCAATTAGTGACGGGAGCAAGTGATCGCAATACTTCTTTCGGAACTAACCTTCGTTTGCAGTTTTCTGGGGGTTACACCCTGGGCAGGGGCCCCGGTGCCGCGGGGAACGACACTGGTGGTGATTGACGATATCGAGTAGTTCTAAATTCCAAACACGTGATGTGCGTATATGATCCAAGGTATTGATAACAATAAGTAGTACAATTTACTGATAATAAGACACTAAACACAAAAGATGTTTTGAAACACAAAACAATAAGGCACTTCACGCTTACTATGCCGGAGACGAGCGACAGACACGACCGTTCGGCACAGAGATTGCGAGCTGAATGATTATTATTATTATTATTATTACTATTATTACACCGATGACCTAAATCTATTGTGCTCGGTATCACTGTGGCGCCGGAGTGTTCCAGAAGGACGCTGGGCTGTATAAATACCGTCCGAACGACAGCAGAGATATAGACTGATATATAGAAGCAACGAGCAATGAACACGGGGTGATATAAATAAACATTCTACGAGTTGTTAATATAAATAAATGTATTTATATAAATAAATATAGTGTTAGAAATATTGTTTAAATAAATAATATTAGTGTTTAAGTATTTAATAATATTCTTAGTGTTTATAATCATTTAATCATAGTGTTAGTTACTTTTATCATCTATAATATTTATCCCAAAATTATTCATCGCTTAATAAACGTATTATTTTAATTAATAATACTTCTTTGATTTTTACACTTCACCCATATAAATAAAACGTTACATTATTCTTTAAAATAAACGTGTTTTGCTAAAAAGCATGGAAAGAAAAAACATAATTAGGACAAGAAAACACAAGATGACGCAATTAAATAGACAGATAAAAAAATTCTAAATATAGAACAACATAACACATAGAATCGAAACGAAACACAATATGAAATAAGACAACAAATTAGAAGTATTTTATAGTAAATGCTCAAAATGAGCGCCTGCCATGGTAATCTCAGTACGCATGACTGGCATTACCATTACAAAATCCATAAATAAAAATTATAGCTGCATATTCAGCAGTACTAAAATCATCAATTATTACACAAACAAAGGTATAATAATTTTTAATTAGGATAAATAAGGTATGTCTTTTCAATAAAACCCTTGTTTACAAAAATTTGAAAATTTTGACCTTTTTTATAAAACTTTAACCTCTTGTATTTTGGTAACTAGAAGAGATAGGACCTATGCTTATACAGCATTTTTTGCTTAAAATGACCTCAGGAATAAGCTGTTATTTCATTCTGTTTAAAACGTAACTAGATTGTGATAATAATTAATATTTTGAGACACACTGGTAGATTTTAATTTATAGTCTTATAAAAATTTGGATAAGAAGAAATTGTTTTAAATATTTAAGTGTAACGTAATGTATGTAAAGTAGAATGATAGCTTACGTAACTTCTTTTCTATTTTTCTTCAGTCAAGGACGGGCCATACAAAAAAAAAACGTTTTTCTTCCTTTCTTTTCCAACATTTTTATTTTAATATAAATTAAGAACAAATGGTGAACATGTAATGAGTGTAACTTGGGAACGTAGAATGTTAGAGGTATGAACGGGAAAGAGAATGAGTTGGTGAATGGAATGCGAATATACTAAACATCTAGTTTAGTGTATGAGAAAATGAGGAAAGGATGTAGTGCGGAAGAAGCAGATGCCATACTTTGTTTGTGGTCAGGCGTTGGAGAGAATAAGCATGCAAAGCATAATGTAGGTATACTTGTAAGTGAAAGAATGAAGCCATTTGTCCGAAGTTAGGGCTATACTTCTTCGCGAGTTTCTTGGATGAAAATCAAGGTAGGCTATATACGAATCTTCGTTGTATCCGCTTATGGTCCAAAAGAGTCTGAATGTGACCTTTCCGGGTGAGAAAGTGATAATGCGTGGTGATTCAAATGAATGGGTGGGTATTAAACGAAGTATATCTGAGAATGTATTGGGACGTTTTGGTGATTGTCGAGAATAGCAATGGTGACAGAATTGTTTCATTTTGTTTGGAGAGATATCTCTTCATTTTGAATTCCATTTTAAACATAAGCTAGATTACATATACATCTGGAAGAATGTGGTTCAGAATAAACGTAGTGTGATTGACTTTGGTATTTATAATGAGCAATTGAGGTGTATGGTTGTACAGGGTGGAAACGAACTTAATGTCATAAATTTAAGGGTGAGTAGTATGACATTATGTAGATTACGAAACAGAAAGATTTTTTTTTAAATTCGCATATTTAAGGGTAGTTTTCATGAAACCAACATTTTGGGTACCACTGGACCACTGGCAACGCATTTGCATTATTTTATCTATTACACAATTATTTTCGTTAAAAATGCTATTTAATTTAATTATTAAGAATAATATCTTATACAACTAATTTTGAATGTATTTTTGATAACCATATTTCTAATGAAATATGAATTAAAACAGCAGTAAAAAAAAGTTTCCTTAAGAAAAGTCGAATTTTCGTTTTTCGAATTTAAAAAAAAATCTTTCAGTTTCGTAATCTACACATGTCATACTACTCACCCTTAAATTTATGACATAAAGTTCGTTTCCACCCTGTAGATACGCGTATGAAACGAGGCGCTGAATTGGGTACAAATGATCATTATTTGGTTGTATTGCGAATGCGGTTGCATGAATTTTGGTGAACGGTTCCGGGAAAATGTTTCGCATAAAATCCTTTGTTCTTTTGAATGAAGATGTAAGAATGCAATATGTTGAAAGGTTGAATGAATCCTTGCCGAATGTGAGTCTAATTTTGATTGTAATATAAATGAAGTTTGGATGGTATTTAAGGATTCCATCCTCAAATGTGCAAAAAAAGTTTGTGGTGAAAACAGATTAGGCTCTTGTCCGAAAAATGCATGGTAGAATGATCAGGTGAAAGAAGCGATTGCTGGGAAAAAGTGGGCATATTTGAAGTTTTTAAATGTTAAGGATTCGCCTGGGCGTTTGCGTGAAGAATGCTTGTTAGAGTATAGAAGGAAGAATAAATGGGTGAAGAAAGTGGCGAGAGAAAGTAAAAAGCGATTTGATGAGTTGTTGATTGAAAAGTTGTCAAATGATTTTAGTACGAATAAACGACTGTTTTGCTTCAGTGTGAAGAGAGTGCGGGGTGGAAGTGGATGAATAGTGAAATCTATGAGAAGTGTGAATGGACAGTTATTGTGGAATAAATCAGATGTCAGGAGTAGCCATCTACTCTACTTTAAATACTACTACTAAATACTACTTTAAATACTCGCACCATTGCGAGTATTTTAAAGTAAAGGTTTGTATATAGGTGTATGGAGGGATGATTGTAGCAACACTGGCAGTAAAAATGATATTGAAGATGATTATAATATAGGTATTATACACACACATACACAAACACACACAGAGAGAGAGAGACATCATCGTAATACTGTTATTATCCGAATCTAGGGAGTTTAAACCGTGCTTATTCACTAGAATATGGATATGCAATTTTTAGCATGATTCCAATACCTCTCTTAGCGAGAGGTAAAAAGTATTCTAACATATTTATCACATACAAAATATGTAAAAAAAATTCACCGTAGTATATATACAGATAATATAAAATAAGATTAAATTATTCTGAATGTTTTAGCGGGAATAATAAAAAACGTGTAAGGCATGCCAACACATCTACTGAACAATATGAAGATATAAGAGCTATGGAAACTGCATTGTGTTTAGAACGGGATTAATAAACCCAACTTTGTATAAACGAATGTCTTAAAAAAAAAATCGGGAAATTCAAAAGGATTTATGGTATTCCTTAATATTCTGCTTGCAATTCTCATTTCATTCCTACACAATAAAAATGATTAATCTAACCTGCACAAATATAAGAATATGTATTCTTTACTTTTCAACTTCATTTATTAATAAAACCACAAGAATTGGAATATTGTCCATATTTTGCTTAGGGTTTTGATAACAAAATATGATAATATGTCACAGTAACTTTTATAGCGCGGTTTCTATCACTTAATTTATAGAAATATTTAGTAACTAAATATTTAAAATCATATGACCATAATTGTTTTCAAACTTTAACTGTAAAATTCTAAAGAGTTAAAGCGTAAGTATTTCAGTTATGTCCATAATTGTTTTCAACTTTAACTCCTAAATTTTAAAGTATTAAAGCGTTATAGGTCTATAATACACGACCATAATTGGAGCATAACTTTACTAATAAACTCATATCCGGAAACGCACCGTTTTCGAGCTACAGGCTCTTAAGAGAGTCATTATCCTCTTTAATTTTAGTTGGCTGTGGCTGTGTATTTTAACTTCTAGCATTGTTTTTATACAATTTTCTTCATTTTTGTAATACCTACATACATATTATAATAATTGCTGAAAACGACGACCACCAACTTCAATGCAAGCATTGCACCTTCGGGGCTATTTTGATACATTTGTTTGAATTTATTGTGCTGCCATACACTCGGCCATTCATTAATACCATGTTTGCGTAACCGCAAACAGTATACTAAATTGTAATGCGTCTGCAATTCAATGCTAAAAGTTAAAATAAACAAAATGAAACAGAACTGACTGTAGCCCGAAAACGGTCCGTTTCCGGATATGAGTTTATTAGTAAAAGTTAATCTATTTTGCATCTCCTACATGCCCTATAGATTTGTAACTCGTATTCATTAACATCCTATATAAATAACTCCAAGGAGCTGTGGAATAATTTAAAATGTGTGGGAGTTAAAAATGAAAATAAAATTGAATTACCAGAAATTATATTAGAACCGAATAAATATGTTAAATATTCCATTTAAAAAGTCAATGATACGGATATTAGCTCAAAAACTTTGGACTACTTCAACATTTTTTATCAAAATGATAACAACACTGAATATTTCAGTTTCAATTGTGTAGAAAAAGAAGTGATAAAACTAATTCTGTCACTTTATTCTAATACAGTAGGTACAGATAGTATTTTCCTTAAAATGTTAAATATAATCATGCCTAAAGTTATTGCCCACATTACTTACGTAATTAATATTAGTATTGTGCATGGAATTGTCCCAGGTTTTTGGAAAATATCAATCGTTAAACCTATCCCCAAAACAGATGCTGTAGCATCATTTGATGATTTAACGTCGCAAGCATTTTATCCACCATGTCACAAGTTTTAGAGAAAATATGTTGTCATCAAATTATTAATTATATACACTATACTAGTATATTATTCAATAAACATGTAATATATGCTTGTGCTGCAAATTATTCAAGTGAGTAATGACCATTACGTGCGAATGGAATATTATACTTTATACACAATTGTCAAATAATAACATACTATACTATTATAAAATCAGAAATAACAATAAATTTTAGAAAATTGTTTGTTTACAAACATAAACGTAGTTAGTGTTGATCGCTAGGTTTTTGTTGTATCAAAATTATGAAGTTATTATTTAGAAAAACCGACCATTCAGCTACATTTTAAGCTTAAGAAGAAAATAAATGTATGAAAAATGAGAAAACTTGTGTAATTTTGGCTTTTTATATGAAAAAAAAATAAATTTCTTAAAAATTATTTGTTTATACTCTTTGAAAAGTAAGATTTGAATTTGACATAAAAAATGAATAATATTTCAACGAACTAACAATACTATTCAATTAACAACAGTAAGGAAGGCCATTAATTGACATAATTCAGTTGAATTATGAGTATATTATTTGACAGTTGTGGATAAAAACATTTTACCACATACTCTGAATTCAGAAATTTTGTTGATTCAAGAGTGATGTTTCTAATTCAGATATATTTTTCTACAGTTTTTGACATGGTGGATCATAATTTGTTATTAGCAAAGTTGCAATATTATATATATTATATATATATATATATATATATATATATATATATATATATATATATATATATATATATATATATATATATACCGGATGGCGCTTGAAATCCATTGGATGGATGTGGTTGGTAGGGTACTTAAAAAGTGATAGTTTTCAAGTGGGATGAGGTGAAGAGCATGTATGAATGCGATTATGAGTGTGGCCGAGGCGAAAAACGTGAAATGTGGCGAAGGATAAATGTTTCGTAACTATTATTGTGATGCAGATGCGGTATTTCGCTATCGAAAATCGGTCACTTTAATATGTTAAGAGTAAGGAATTGTTGTATGATGTTGATGTTATTATTGTTACCGTGTTTGTGCTAACTCAGTAAATGGGATATGCGTCATTTTATGTATGTATGAATGTATGGAAATTTTTGCTACCCATTAAAACTGATTGTTATAAAACTTTGGACACATGATTGTGGACATATATTGCTTTATTTTAATAATTGTTTAAAATTAATGAACAATAATTAAAAAAAAATTGACGAAAGAGGCTCGTAGCACGATATTACCACTTTTGTTTCTTAAGTGAAAAGTCGTGAGTTCAAATCTACTGAACTTCTTTATTTTTTTTTCTTGATAATTATTTTATATAATCAGATAAAATTGATAATAATAAAGTTGGTATGTATTTAAAATGTCAACAAAAATTAAAACAAAGATATATACATTATATTCGAACCCACGACCTTTCACATTAGAAACAAAAGTGTTAATATCGTGCTACGAGCCTCTTTTGTCAAATTTTCTTTTACAAATGTTAATAATTATTACTTAAAATTTGTTATATTTATTATTTTCTTTAATTATTCCTTATTAACTTTAAACAATTTATTTTTAAAATGATTAACTCGAACGTGTATACAAAGTTTTATAACAATCAGTTTTAATGGGAAGCAAATATTTAAAATACTCTAATTTCCCCTGTTAAATGCCTATGTAACGGATTTCGAGCGCCACCTAGTATATATATACAGGTTGTTTATTTTATTTTGTCCACTATTGCTATCTCAAGAACTATAAGAGCTACGAGGTCGGTAAAATAGCAAACAATTTCTATTTTATTATTGAATTATTCTTGTTGTGTGAATACTGAATTAGCTCAATAAAATAGAAAAATGCATAATTTTAATCATAATGAAAAAAATGATGCACGAAATGTACATTTTAGCAAGAAAAAATTACTTTGCCGCGGTTAGAATGCATCAGGAGAAATATCCTCAAAGAGAAGTACCATCATATAGATATTTTTAAAGATTAGAAGCCAGATTATGTGCGAATACTACTGCATTTATTGAAAAAAAAGAACTACAATGAATAATGAGATTGAAATAGATATTTTGGCGTATTTTGAAACAAATTGAAGGGCATTTATTAAAATGGCTGCTATCGAGTACCAGTATAGTGTAGAAAGAGTACATAAATTTTTAAAAAGAAATACATGCAGACCGTGTAAACTTTAAAAAGTCCAATATTTACATCTTGACAACTTGAGTTTTGTCATTTGTTGTTAAATGAAGGAAGAGAGTTTTTAAAATTTATTATCTGGACAGATGAATAATTTTTTTCAAATAATGGCTTGTTTAATGCAAGAAATAATTATTACTGGAGTACTGAGAACCCTATAATTGTGCGTGAGAGAAGATTTCAAAGAAAATTTAGTGTTAACATTTGATGTGCTATTTCGAAAGATAAAATATTGTATATATATATATATATATATATATATATATATATATATATATATATATATATATCAATATTTTATCTAGTTGGTCCGTTAGGTCGCCGGATTTAAATCCGTTAGATTTTTTTATGGGGCCACTTAAAGGATAATATTTATAATAATGTGTATCCAGACTTACAGCATCTAAAAAACAGCATTGAAAATGTTTTAAATAATATTGATGGCCGGACGTTGAGAACAGTAAGAAGAAATTTGTTTCGCAGAATACAATTATGTATTAACTTACCTTAAATGGAGGACAATTTGAGCAGTGTTTGTAAATTTTTTCTCATACAAATTGTTATCTAAGGGTATACAAATATTATATGACTGTATTCAGAATAAAGTTCTCTATCGAATAAGTAAATAAAAAAATATAGTTTTATTTAAAATAAAAAAAAGTTGGTACCCACAGTTTGTGAACCACTGGTTGAAAAAAAATGCTCATATGCTCTCGAGATAGCAATAGAGGACAAAATAAAATGAACATCCTATACATATACATATATATATATATATATATATATATATATATATATATATATATATATATATATATATATATATATATATTAACTCAAACTCCAATATATTAAATAAAACTCATAAGTACCATGTTTTAATACAATATGAATATGTTTAAATTAAATTGTATAGCAAAATGTAAATAATAAATATGCAAATAATTTGGATATTAATTTATTAATTTGTTGACACAAATCTCAAAATATAACATATCAAAATATGAGAAATTATCCATATCCATAACAACATATTCCTTGGCGACCAACGCCAAGTATATCATATACAATATAAAAATATAAAAAACAAGCGGCTAGATGCCGGGACACTACATTATTCCCCCCGTAGAAAGAAACATGGGATGAAAATAAATGTAAAGCTGGTTTTAATCGATCAATAGAAACTGTTTCTACTGTATTGTTTAAAATAATTTTGAAAATTTTTTTGTAGCGTTTTAAAACTTTATACGGTCCGTTGTAAGGTTGTTGTAGCGGAGGGCCTATCGTATTGTTTTTTACAAAAACATGAGACGTACGAAAGAGATCTGGGTTAATGTAAGATTTTTGCGAATTGATTTTTGGAAATGTGAATGAAAACTTGTGAACGTAATTTTTGAGTTGTTATAAGTAAAATGGTATTTCTGAATCAGGTAACATTTTTGATTGGTTCGAAAATTCCTCTGGTACGCGTAAGGCAGTTCCGTAAACAAGTTCAGCTGAACTACATTTAATTGGTTCTTTGTATGTTGTGCGTAGGCCTAATAAAACTAACGGTAGATAGTTATACCATTCTGACGGATTGTTGTAAGTTTTGAGTGAAGTTTTAAGTTGTCTATGAAATCTTTTGATCATTCCATTTGCTTGTGGATGATAAGCCGTTGTTTTTATGTGATCAGTGCCTAATATTGATAATAAGTTTTTGTATAGAGCGGATTCAAATTGTTTTCCTCTATCTGTTGTAATGACAGATGGGCAACCGAATCTAGATATCCATGTAGCAACAAAAGCTTTAGATACAGTTTCTGCGGTGCAATCTTTGACAGGTGTTACTTCAGGCCAACGCGAGAAATGATCTATGCAAGTTAATACATGTATATCAAAAGTTAGGTTAGCAGCACACACAATGTGTTATAAAAATTCATTATATTCCCTCATTAAATATAAGCTCGTGATATGATTAATAATCAAAGATATTGCTCGTGAAACCGAAGCAGCATATTTCCCCAAGAATATCGATGATAATCATATCGTTATACAACATGTGATTATATAATTCATAATTAATTCAGCCAATGGCTTTTGAGAATTTTACTTAGTTACCATGTATTGATAAGCAATATACCCTTGATAACGTGAAATAATCGGTTTTGAATATTCACTGGGTCCCAAATTTAATGTCGTCACAGTAACCACAAGTAAACACGTTGCTTTATTTAATCAAAAAACGTCAAGACTTTAATATTATTTTTGTCATCAAATTTATTAATTATAATATAATCATAACGAATATCACTCTTGTGTCCAGTATTATCGGACTATATTGTGTTGATACACTGAACATATTATTATTTTGGAATATTACGACTCCGTAGGATTTCCGTGGCAATACAATATATTCGATAATACCTTAAAACATGCGTGATATTATACCGGGTGTAACACAAAAACCTTGCGCAAAAATGGACTATTATTTTTAGACATTAATGCTTCAAATAAATGTACATAATATTAAATTTTAATTTTACAAAAGTTACTTCTTTATAGTGTTTGCCCTGGTTTTGAAATAAAATCCGAAACAAATGTTGAGATTTTACCTATCAGAAATTATAAAATATAGTTTGCATAAAAATAATACTACATAGTAATTTGTACCTTTTCTTTATTTGAATAATTCTGCATTTTCAATAATGATGACTCAAAAAGCGTTTCTGACAAGTAAAATATGTTAGAATCTAACACATACGTTTATGACAATAAATTTGTTTGTGATTTTATTTCAGTACCATGGTTAACACTATGGAAAGAAGTAGCTTTCATAAAATTTTAAATATCAATTTTCTCGGTTACGAAACCTGCAAAATATAGTTATTGATATGTGTACAAAATTGAATTCTCTATAATATTTATTTGATGCATAATTATATAAAATTAATAGGCCATTTTTGTGCAAGGAAAAGCCGTTTTCTCATATTAAACGTCTATGGCCAAGTTTTCGTGTTACACCCGGTTATGAATATTATCGCAGCTAGCAATGATGTTCTCAGGGATTTTAAATCTACTTCTCGGCTACTTCCTACAGGCTTGTGTAGAATATTGTTACTTGACCTAATCTTTGCCGCTATTTCTACATATATTCTTTAATCATTCTTAGGGATTTTACCTACAAAGTCTGAAGTTTGTTTTTTTAACATAATACTAGGTTTTACTGTATCATTATGTCAAATGTTGTGATAGTATTTTGCACGTATAAAACAAGTGAAACTGGACACGCCATAGTCTTAAGATAATTCCAGATAACATAAACAGACATCTGGATTAGAATCCACAATGTTCCTAAGCAGGAGTGTCAAACAAGCAAAATATAAGTAACAAAATCCTAAAATGCGGCTCACAGCTTGAAACTTGAAGCCAATTCTATTAAAATAGTAAAATTAAATTTGAAGTACCTAATGTAAAATCTATTTTTAAAACATTTCTAATAATAGTTACATACTAATATTACAAGGAACGTCTTACATCCCATGAGGGAACATTTTTCCGGGCTGCAAACTCTCTTAACCTCTTAATTCGGCGGCATTCATATATGAGTTTAGACCCCTAGAATGGGGAGAACCTAAGAAAACTTGGATGCGTGCTATTTAGGAATAATTAAGGGAAACTTATTTAAATGGGGAGAAATTAAACATAATAAAAATAGCCGAATAAAATGGAAAAATTGTCAATTCCTTTGTTCTCCAGTGAAGTTCTACGATCAATTCTACATACATAAATTGTATAAATAATTGGTTATAACAATAAATACATAAAATTTTAGACACAACAAATATGATACATTTCCGCAAAATTCGGAAAGTTGTTTTCATAGCAAAGTATTTATTAACAACAATAAAGTTGTCCTTGTTACTTGAATAAAAATGTCGCTTCGACAAGTGAATATTTTTGATCCGTCATTTTAATTGTACCCGATCGCATTCAAGTCAAGTGTGATGTCTGTAAAAATGAAAAAGCAAAACCGCTACCGTCATAACCAACTGTCGCAAATCACAGCTATTTCATTAAAATTGAAAGAAAAAGAACTGAAGCTAAAAAGCTAGATCTGTCAGATTCAGGCGGCCCATTGAATTTTCCATTAATTGAACTCTGATTGCATTAGTTATACCCTTTCATTTAATTTTTTAGTCCACTTTCCTAAATAGAATTTTCTCTCCAGGTAGATATTTCACAATTTTATAAATATTCATGACTGTTCAATTTAATTAAAATCACTATAAATTGATATTTCACGAGGAGTGACGTTATACTTTTATATTCTAATTTACTGCCAGCATGTCATATAGAGTAATGAACAATGCGGCCAGATGCTTTGTTTAGGAGTATAGTTTAATTCACTTAGAGTGTAATTGTAAGTCAATGACTATGTGTTCATTAAATTTTTTAATTAATGTAGGATAATAGAAGTTTAATCAGATAAATTTTAAATGTCATATGTATAAAGAATATATAAATGTGTGCAGTTGGCAACTTGTTAAAGCTGTTTAATGACAAATAATATGGGCTCGTGTGTTCCGATTTATTTATTAAACAATCAAATATTGTCAAAAAAATGACAGGTCGTTTCGGACATCATCTATCTTCCGTTTTTGGTTACATAACTATAAGGCGCGAGAAATAATGTGATATTGTTGGCCTTGACAAGCAGATATGGGGGCCCGTGTCAGCATGACAATTAGTAACTATGTACATAGATGTCAAATGTCAGAAATTTTCATTAAAAATTTCAAGATTTTCTAAATTCAAGTAGTTAATTTGTCACCAGGAGTGTGGAATTTACTTGTCGAGGAAAATCAACTACATGAAATTGGAAAATCACGAAATTTAGAATTAAAAGTTATTATATTTGACATCTATGTACATATTTACTAGATATCAATTTGTCACAGTCCCCCATATCTGCTGGTCAAGGCCAACAACGTCACATGACTGTTCGCGCCCTATTTTATTTAACATCTACACCAAAAATTCCACTTACATCTATTCTTTATATTTAGTTTTTTTAATTTTAAATTCATTCCATGAAGAATTTTTTATCCTACTCTTCTAATTTTTTAAAATGCTTCCAATTCATTGTGGGGTTTGACAGTATTTTTGAAGGGTATATGTACTATACATATAATATTAAATATTTAACTATTAATACAATAAAAAATAATATAATGCATGTACTTGACACTGACATTTATCTGTCAGTTACAAACTATTTCATTTTTCAATTGGTTTCCATGACATTATTTGTGCTGTGAGATTTATTACGACAGATTATTATATACCTTATATTTCTTTTTCTGTAAATCTATAAAAGATATAAAATATTTATATGCATCAGATAGAGAATTTACTCTTCTTTACTAGCAAGAACAAAATTTATCAAAGAATAATATTTAGAAGATTTTTTTCAAGAATCTGCTACTTCCGGTTGTTTATTTATTACCAAGACCTTTTTAGCTCTTCCCAGTAATATCTGATTGAGAAATACGTAGTTAAACAGATATTACGTATTATAGTTTTTGAGAAATTGTTATTCCTACCGACTCACATACATACACACACACTCACATACACACACATACATCCACACACACACACACACACACACACACACACACACACACAAATAGTGCTAGTAGTCTTGGGATGCACCGGCGAAATCCCACTGAAATTATACAAAATTCTGGAAACATTACAACTTCAAAAATCACTATACATACCCATGCAGAGAGCTGTTTTGCTCCATACGTGCAGCATCGTTAGAAAAGTCCAATAATAATAATAACAAAAAGGATGTCGCAAAAATAGCCAGGGATGTACAGAGCAACATTATCATTGATAATGTTGTAACAGAAGAAGCAAAGAATAAGAAAAAAGATCTGCAAATAGCCTGCATTGACTATCGCAAGGCATTTGATAACATATCACACTCTTGCTTGACCGAGGTACTAGAAATATATAAAATTCATCTACACATTAAAAATACGTTAAAACATTGATGGGAAACGGACCTAAACTTAAATAACACAGGATCAAATCCAATGAAACAAGACCAATAAATATAAAAAGAGGTATCTTCCAGGGCGACTCACTTGAAACATCCAACAAAAAAATACAAATCTAATGTATATGGATTATATATATATATATATATATATATATATATATATATATATATATATATATATATATATTTGCCAGTACACCACAAAATCTAAAGAAACTATTTATTACAGCACACGGAAATTTTTAGTTACGACATAAAAATGACATTCGATATAGAAAAGTGCTAGACAAATAGTATGAAAAATGGTGTATGGGAGAAAGCATCGGACTACGAAGTAACACTATTCGGAAAGGAGGAAATCGAAGCACAGGAAGAGAACAAAACATACAAATAATTGGGATGCCACCAAAATATGAGAACCATACACAAAAAATTAAAGAACAGCTAAAAGAAAAAATGATAACCCGGAGTTTAACAAATCCTTCAAACACAATTATCAGTTATAAATAAAACAAGACCAGTGAATACTTACGCTACACCTGTCATAACCTACAGCTTTGGCATAATAAAATGGACGAAGACAGAATTGGAGAACCTTAACCAAAGATTATGTGTTCTCTACACAAAATATAAATGCTACCATCTTCGATGTTCCATTGAACGCGTTCATCTTTCCCGAAAGCAAGGAAGAAAATGAGTAGTTGATCTATTTAATGTTCGCTACACACAAACAGATCATCTAATAAAATACTTTCAAATAAAAGGATTACCAGCTGTTTACACAAGAGCACCATGAAAACAGATGACAAATACATTCCGTTTAACCTAAACAATAACGAATACAAACCTACAGATCTAATTAAAACGAACGATGCAAAAATCGAAGACTGGACGGGAAAAGATCTGCACGGACGGTACCCTGCAAAAATCAAGCAAGAGGCAATCGACTTTAATGCAACCAATATGTGTTTAAAATCCAGAAATTTATTTGCTGAAATAGAAGGATATCTCTGTGCCATTCAAGACCAGGTTATAGCAACTAAAAATTATAAAAAACATATTCTCAATGATCCAAGCATAAAGTACGACGCTTGCAGAATGTGTTCAATCCACCAGAAAGACATAGACCAGCTAGTTAGTGGGTGTGAATAACTAGCATCTAAAGATTGTTCACCAAGAACTACTGAAAAAGATACAAACTAATTTAAATGAGCAACAAGCCTGATAACGTGATCTTAAATGACAGAGGTAAGTTACATTGGGAAAGAGTCGTGCCAATCGACCACACAGTAAATCATAACAGACCCGATATTTTTTATCAAGATCTGCAAACCAATATAACTTACATCGTCGACATTGCCGTCGAGAAAAGAGATAATCGAGAAATATCTAAATCTAGCAAAAGAAATAAAACAACTATGGGAGACCGATACCATATACATAGTCCCCATTATTATTGGAGTTACATGAGAAATCTCTTTCTTCCTACACGAATCTACTAAAATGCTGGATATAGAAGACACTATATATAAAAAGTTAAAATGTTTAAGGCTTCTCCATATGAGACGCCTCTCGTTAAGATACACAAACCCAAAGCAAGTATAAACATGTATCTAAACAAATAGTGTCCTCATACTACGTTTCGAAATTTAAGTGAAAGTGGTACTAGAGTAACGTCCGTATGTTACGATCTATAATTCTGCACACACAGACTTTTATAGACGGTCGTATACAGAAATTTTTATCAAGGATTTTTTATGTCTACAAAGTTATATTTTCTATTTCTATTACCTTAACATATTTTTTACTAATAAAGTATTGAATGAAATAAACAAAAACGATACTATTGCTAAAACTTGATAAATGCAGTAGTTTTGAGATAATTTAAGTTTTAGAAAAAATCAATTCATCATATGAGACACCTATGGTTTATATACACAAACAAAAGAAAGTATAAATATGCATCTAAATAAATAGTATTCTGGTACCAAGTTTCAAAATTACTACCTCAATAAATGATTTAATTTAGAGGTACCCGTTATGGATCAGCCTGTATACATATTCCATAATCAACCATTTGTTAAATGTTGCTTTTGCCTACAGCCTAAAGGCCTAAACGGTATATCCGATTTCAATGAATTTTGGTTTGGTAATACGAGTAATACACATTGTCGAATAAATGCTTTCTATATTTTAATTTTTTACGTGTTTTTTTTAAATGTTTTTACAGCATTACACGTCGATTTTATGCTGGATTAAATCTTTAAAAAAGAAAATAACTTCCATGTTGCATTTCAAATTATTAAATTTCGATCCATTTCCGGTTTGATCGGAAGTTAGCTTCCTATGAAAATACTTTGAAAACTATGTGTTGGCAAACCCCCACCTATAAAATTTGTTTATTTACAAATCTTTTTGCATTATCTATACATGTTTAGTAATTTTTGGAAACCATTAATTAAAAAAAAACAAGTATCCAGGTTCATTCATAATATTCTTCTTTTACATGTTTTTAGTGTATTATACATAGAATTGCAAGATTTGGTCCATTTCTGGTTGAACCGGAAGTTAGATTTTCATGATTTTTTTTTTAAGTTTACGTATTGATAAACCCTCACCTAGAAAATTTTGTTATTTTCATATATTATACAAGACGATTGAAAATTTTCGAATATACAATACGTAATGCTTGGAAACACCACGAGACCGAAGATCTAGTGTGGTATTTCCAATAGGCAACTCGTTGAGTAGGTCGAGAATTTTCTATTGTCGAGTTATATAAAGGTAGGCTATATCATTCATAAAAAAATAATTAAACAGTAAATTTAACGTAGGCATGTAGTCTATTTTCTTTGACGGAAACGTCAAACTGTAAGCTACGTAACCTATCTTTTTTGTTTATTTGTTTACTTGTCAATTTTTTACTTCAATAATACCTTGCTGTCAAATAATAGGGGTGTTCAATTATTTGTTTCGGTGTATTTGGAGCTGTCAGTGTCATTTAAATGTCTACTTAAAGCATACAAAGTACAATTTTTCTCCTCAATATCTAATTACAGATTCATTTATTATGTACTCGATACTGTGTTTGAAGAAAAAGATCATATTTTATGCTCCGTAAACATAATTACAAATCACATCGAAAGTTCTGAGTACATAGAACAAAATAACCAAACCAAATGTATGTATAATCGTTCAGCATGGTTACCTAATAATAACCGCTGTAATACGTGGTAACTAAAGAAAATCATGCATTTTTATTGGTTCATAACTTCAAGAATGATATAGTCATACGTAATATAACAAGTGATATGATTATCATCGATGATATTCTCGAGTGAAACTGAGCTGCAGATTTCACGAGTCCGAAGGACGAGTTGAAATGTGCTGCTTCGGTTTTACGAGCAATATCTTCGATTATTAATCATATCACGAGCTTATATTTAATGAGAGAATATAATGATTTTTTGCAATCTAACCTAACCTAACTTTTGATATACATATTCATATTGTATTAAAACATGGTACTTACGAGTTTTATTTAATATTTCGGAGTTTGAATTATTGTTATTATTTATTATTATACTCAAAATTAACTGTCAATGTCATAAATAAAGAAAACAAATCCCTTAGTAACGACTATAAATACGGTGTTTATTTCCTTGTTTTTTTTTTATCATCGCTGTGATAAACGCGTAGCTAGGGAGATTCTGAATGTTGATTGGCGGAAAACATGTCACGTGACTAAGGAATTATATTCTCAAAAACATACTTTTGATAATCCATATTAGCTCATTTTTGAAAACCAGTAAATTGAAATTAAATATCTTATATTAGCGTTATCACGTCGAATGGATTACTTACATACAAAATAATGTAGAAACGCATGCATTCTGTCAAAAAACCATCGGCGGAGACATAAGGGATTCGCTAGTAATAATACTAATAAGTGCCTCGAAAAGTGTAATAAGGCTACCTGATGAAGACAGCACTTCGCTGTCGAAACGTCGTTGAAATAATTAAATTTATACAGAACTAAACCCAAATATTGTTTTATTTCATTATATTTTGTGTTCTGAAAGCTACTTTCAATATTTAGATATTTTACAATAATTAATTGTTGAAATTTGTGTAATATTTTCAAAACGTCAAGTAATCTGAAACAGAATATGATGCCAAATTTTATACAGTTTAATATGTAAGAAACTATGTATCGCCTAACCTTATTTAATAAATAACGTACGTGGTAGACTGTTTTCCTGTTGGCTATGAATAACGTGTTGTTTGTAATTTGGCATCACAGAAGTGGGGGGTTGCTTTTCGTGACTATTTCTAGTGCCAATTTTTTTATTTAATTATTTAGTAAAATAACAAATTATTACAATTTTTACGTTAGTCACCTCTAGGTAAGGAAGGTATTGTCTTTGGTCAAAAAATTCGGTGGTGAGTTTTCAAAGAATAAGTACGTTTTGGGGTCTCTGCAATACGATTTTACTATTTTTACGATGATGTCTGTATGTGTGTGTGCGTGTGTGTGTGACCGCGGTTTCGGCCGCGATATCTCTAATACTAGAATACCAAAAATTACAATTCTTACGTATTCCGCTTCTCTACATCCATATGCAGATGATTAGATTTTAGTTATAATTGATCAACCAGAAATACAGCCACTATATTAAGAAAATTCTAACTGACAGATGTCAGTGACAATGAAACGAAAATGAATGTGGCAGAGATGAGGATGTTGAGATAGATATTGGGGAAGACAAGGAAAGATACGGTAAGGAATGTAAGAATAAGGGAAATAACTCGAGTATTAAAAGTTTCTAGAAAGATACATGTGAGACGATTTAAACATGTTATAAAGAGAGATAAAGAATATATTGGAAGAAGAATGAATAGCTTTGTAATAGAAGGTGAAAGAAACAGAAGAAGACCAAAGATAAAATGGAAGGACTGTTTATTTAATAAAATAACGGGCATCCTAGTTCCCTATGTGCAGTTTAAAATACGTAAAAAATTAACCTTTTTCTTTCTGTGTGTACTCATAATTTGTTCCGTTGCTTTTATGCCGTCAGTATTGCATAATTTTTAATTTCATTTTATATAAAAATGAAATAATAGGTTTTTATTTGTTTATGTACTTATTTATTTAAAATTATGAAAGATATGATTAAAAATTAGAACTAAGGTGAAGGAAAAAGTACAACAACATTGTTGAAAAATATAGAATCAAGGCATGTTGGCTCCTTCGTTCGTTAAAATTGTACAGGAAGGCACTTATTTTTCATAAAGTTTGAAGTTTGTACATTCTAGTTCGTCTCTTGGTACATTTAGATAAGTAAAAGTGGCATATTATATTCATTGTACGAGTAATTAATTTGTTATTATTATTAATTTAATTCGTATTACTTGAATTAAATGATAGTGTATATATTAGAAAACGCAATTGTTAGCTAGCAATACTAGAAAATATAATTTTTGTATGATTGGTTTACAGTAACAAATTGAACTGTAGTGTAAAGGGATACTAGTATTTTGCCATACTTTTAAAGATATGTCTGAAATTTATGCAACTCTATGATTTGTCATTGTATGGGGATATTTGATCATAAAAAAAAATAAGTCCGGTACAAATGCAGTTTTATGTACGATACATATTTCGAAAAGATGTAGTATTTAAAATATCAGCATTGTATGTCAGTTTAAGATCAGTGTAAAATAAAGTGTAGAAGAATCGAGGTAATAAAGCGCTGAATAATACATAGATGTGTACGTTTGCACATCTGGTCCGCATCGCAGTGCTAGATGAGGCTTCCAGTTCCCGGAACGTCGCGACGCCCGGCGCCAGGACGACTGCCGCCGATGCAACTGCACGGTGCTTTAATGTTTTATCACAAATTCTTGGAACTCGATTTATAATCGCATTGACCTAGTCGGGTGCCATCTTCCTTTGAATATATTATTCACAGTCTGACAGTTGTGTACACAGTAAAAAATTTATTCTTCCGGGAATAAGATGATATTAGGGATAATAGATATACGCCCATTCTCTGATAAGTAGGTCTCAAAGAAAAAATAGTTTTTTGTTCCACTGATTTATTTTACCATATTTAAAGTCATATATTTTAATTTTATATATCACACAATGATTTTATTATAATTATAGTTTCATATATCTAATCTCATTCACATTAATACCTTAATTTACTTCATATAAATTATTTTAATTACTAAGCATGGTATTTCGTACACAAATAGTAGTTGAAAATAATAATTCTCTATGGACCTTGTTATTAATTTGAATTATAATAAATTTATTAATCTGTGTCATTTATTTTATTATACTCCTATATGATTGTAAAAATGCAGATTGTATATGGCTAACATTTATTTAAAATAAATGTAAAACAATAGCATTTATTCTATTACGTACTTAAAAACTACATTAAAAACAATATTAAACTGCATATAAAGAAAATTATGTTACTTATAATACCTGAGGCTTGAGTAACTGGTCGTAAATATGGTGACTCGGGTTCTATGCCGATCGACGCCAAAATAATTTCGCCCTATCTATGCCATTAAGTAGGGCCTGTGAGGTGACACCTGTTAAACACCCACACGGTGGCACAGTACAAATATATTATCATTATTATCGATATCTGTATAAAAAGCATACACACTGCGGCACACCCAGCAGTGGATAATATGTCGTTATGATGTAATTCATTTATAATATCCGGTTTATCCAAAAATACAATAACATAACCATTATATACCTACATGTTTTAATACTTGAATATTCTGAATTTATCTATGTATAATTTGTTCATTTTTCGTTATAAACTTATATAAATATGTATTTCCGAGCTCCGTCCCTCATTAGTTCACACACAGTCGTAAGGTTCTTGTTCATTGTAACGTTCAAATCTTGTTCTTCAAATTATAGTAATAGTTAAATATCCAGCAACAAGAATATAAGCACAAGCTTTATAACATGAGGTCAAGTATTAAATTATTGACTAAATGTCATAAAGTTTGATTACACTTCAGTTGCATACAAGATTTTTTATATGTCCTTAAATAACATATTTCGATAATTATTTATCAAATATAACATATAACAGTTACATATAGAGTTACAGAATTATAAAGATTGTAAATTTCATAAATTAGCCAGATATGCCAGCCATGGATACTACTAATATATTCAGATAATACAAATTGGCAGATACCAGTTTTAATAGGTGCGTTCAATGAAGTAAGCAGTTCAAGCAAATGCTAGGTAAGCTAACGAGACTTATTGCTTAGTACACTGAAATATTTGCTAGCTATATGACGAACTGATATTCACAAATGTCATCGAGAAAGTTATATAAATAAACATGTGTATCTCTCATATCCCTTTTATTGGTCTGGAAAGTTAAACAAAATAAATATATAGATAGGTACAATTACTTGCAGATAGTGGAATTAATTTTAAACATTTTTTTTAGGTCTAAGAAAATATTTCAAATTTAAGAATGTTATAAACATTCATCACAAAACTTTGAAAGTCTTTTTGACATGTAATTGATATAAACACACCATAAAATGAGATAGAAACAGTACAAGTTAAATTCATGTATGTATAATTTGCATTTCCCGCCATTATATTTCATAAGTTAGCAAGATAAGCGAGAAATTTGGCGCTTGTTAGCCTAGCAAAGTCGTTCAACAAATTTAACTTCCGATTGCTTGTTTTCCTGGGGCTTATTGAATGCACCTAATGAAAAGTAAATGAATGTGGCAGAGATGAGGATGTTGAGATAGATGTTGGGGAAGACACGGGAAGATACGGTAAGGAATGAAAGAATACGGGAAACAACTCTAGTGTTAAAAGTTTCCAAGAAGATACAAGAGAGACGATCGCATTGGTTTATAAATGTCATGAGGAGATATGGAGAATATATTGGAAAAAGAATGAATAACTTAGAAATAGAAGGTTGAAGAAACAGAGGGCGACCAAAGATAAGTTGGAAGGATTGTATTGCGGAAGACTTGAGAGAAAAGGAACTGAATAAGAACGACACGCAAAACAGAAATTAGTGGAGGAAGAAAATAAAAAATAGCGGCCCGTAACGAATGGGAAAAGCTAAAGAAGAAGAAGAAAAAGATTTCAGTGTCAAGAGTAGTTTGCATAGTTTGTTTATGAAATAATTTTACTGGAAATTTAGAATCTTTTTCAAGAAAAATGATGTATGGAATTTATACATAATACACAGGATTGACGGAAGGTATTGTGCTGACCCACATCAGATTTCTTTTATTGAGGTAATTTTACAACTATTCTATTAGATTTTTTAGAAAACGAAAAGCACCAAACATCTAACGTGTTTCCGGCCTCACTTCATTCGTTCGGTAATCTTCAAGTCGAGTGCAAAAACCAATCATTTTGCAACTAAATACATAAATAGCTATTATGCCATACTGGTTTCTAAAGCAACATTTTTTTGACTGATTTATAGAGCAAAAAATAAAACTTTAAAGTCCTAGAACCTAGAACTTTAAAAATGCGCCAACAAGAAATGCAGGAAATCATTATAGATAGCAATAAACTTAGAACACCTAGTACGCCACCAGAAGAACCTCCCACATACTATCGACACAACACAAGAGAAACCACAGGGGCCTGCCAGAAAACCAAAGGTGGAAAACCAACATACCAGTCCTAGGAAGCAGATGGCATCCAAAGGAACGTCCACCACCACGCCACCAAGTGCTCCTCCACCAGAAAATGGGCACCCCTTGGAACGTGGCCTCCATAGTCAAGAAAAATTGTGCCCCAAAGGAAGCAAATTTTTAAAGAGGGGAGGTATGTAAACCAAAGTCAGCACATAAATGAGGTTACTAGTATTTCCAAATTAATATACAATTGCTGAATAAATATTCGCAATAAGTAGGCAAGTGCAGAATAAGTATTATTAATAAATAAGTAGATCAGACCTCAATTTCTTTTGCCGACTTAGCTTTACATAGATATATAATGGCCGACTGTACCATAGGGAGACAGTGAAGTCCAGGGCTCGTCCTATCGAACAGTCGCTCCACTCATATACCTTTTTGTACATTTCACTTACCACGAATAAATCCTCGTATATATTTATTATATATAGTAATCCGGTTTATTGCAAACTTCCTTCCTCAATATCCTGATTACTCTAAAACCTGAAGTAGAGACCCCGAGCAAATCAACAGGAAGAAACAACAGTAAGTAAACTCTTTATTTATTATGAATCATTTGGTTTTGCTACAAATTGTACCTCAAGCATGGTAAGAACCCACTTTAATTATTATTTGCAAATTCGCCTCATAAAGGCGGGTTACAATCATACTTAATCCATTATTTATGCGGTATGCGGTATTTAATTGTACTTCATCAAAAATATCTCGAGGAATGTAGTTTTCATCCATTATAGCGAATAGGAATGTAAACGATTATAAACATATTGTCTTAAATTAAATGGTATAGCATTGGGATCTCGGAAACTGTAAGAGCTACGAGGTAAGTTCGATGGGCAATGTTATGCAGTTTTGAGTGCTTGTTTAGATTCCGCTGAGAAAAATTTAAAATTCCAAACAGATTAAAAGTTATTAAAAAAACTGAAAATCGCGATTTTAAAAAATGTTTCAGCATAGTAGTGTAGCGTGCACCCGACGCGAGAACGCGACCGACGCCGCTGATCGAATGTTTCTAGAAACCAGAGCGATGACATAATCGTCGACGGGGTAAACAAACATGTCTCAACATTTTAATTACTTGTGGCTTGTGAAAGGATACCGGATATATAAATACCGCCAGGGAAGCCAGCCAGGACAGCATTCTGATATGACACTCATCGTTAAATACACAGTTGTGAGGTCCGTGAAGCCCCTCAAAATATACATCAAAATATTGTACTTATTATGTACAATTATGTGCAATAAAAATTAAATTTTGCACGTTTTTAGTTCGCGTATAAGTAATTTATGTCAAAATGGAGGGCCTATTTCACGTAGCCTTCATTAACAAATGAGATCCATTTTATGTAGCCAATAATATTGTACATATTATGTACAATTATGTACGCGTTAAACGAAATTTAGTACGACATTCATAATACTATAATTAAAAATTAAATATATGGAGGGCCAACGTCATGTAGCCCTTCATTATGGAATGAGATAAGTTTTATATAGCGCTTAATATTGTATATATTACGTACATTTATCTACGCATTACATGAAATTTTGTACTATATTCATAATATTATAATTAATAATTAAATATATGGAGGGCCAACTTCACGTAGCCCTTCATTAGCAAATAATGTCAATTTTAAACAGGGCATAATATTGAGCATATTACGTACAATAATGTACACACTAAACAAAATTTTGTACTACGTTCATAACCCACTAATTTATTATTAAAACATTAACTACAAATTATCATTTTGATATGTAATATTTATAGAAGTATATACCTACATTGATGTTTACGGGGTACGTATTACTCGTATTTTGTATTATAATCTAAATCTAAATCATGTTTCTTGCTATTTTCAGGGTCCATGGGAAACCTGATACGCCGAAAAATCGGTTTTGATAAATGTCAAGGAAATGTAAAGTTTTTTTATGGTTTAAGGTCATAATTATTGTAGTTTAAATTTGATTTAGTTTCGATTTTATTTAAACCTGTTTTTTATACATTTTATATAAGGCTGTGTATTTTTAATCTATTTTTTACCTCAATTTATTATTTATTATTATGTAATGACGTGTAGAATGAATTCTCAAAATTATAAATTGTTGCTATATTTTGTCATACCATTGAATGGTATATTAAAACATAAGTTACAGAAGGCAACATATTCTAGCACGAGTTGGCGAAGGAACGAGTGCTTGAATTAACATCTGTAACGTATGTTTTGTACTATTTTCTCTGTTGGGGCTTTCTTTTACATTATTTTTTTATATAAATATTTGACAATTTCTAATAAGGGTTTTTTTTTTTAGAATTATTACGTTGGCGACAATGATTTGTGTTTTTATTCTGACCGTTGCCTAGATATTTAGTGTATTTATTGTAGTCATGCCAGTCTTATATAACAAAATATCACCAAAAATCATTTAATAATGAAGCTCCTTCTAACATCAATATGCCTGCTAGAATATGACATTCCAATTTCGAAATAGAGAAACTATGTAGGTACTATTGTAGTAAAAAAATTATACAGTTGATAGTTTATGCAAAATACATGCAACTTTACACACCGACTTTTGCAATTATCTGCTTTTCTATGAAATTTTAGGAGTAGATCATTTTTGCATTTTTTGGTACTTCTCTAGTTTTTGGGTCTATTACCTGTAATGATATGTTTATTATTTAGACGCAAAAATAATGTCACATGTTAAATTTATATAGGGTGTATTTCGAGTACCAATGGAGTAGCGTTTATTGAAAGCTACATTAAATAATGCTCAAATTAATTATTATAGTATAACACACGCATTGATAAAAAAGTTTAGGGGTATCGAGGAGAGGAATTGGTTTGCCAAGATAACCATAGGCTCCGCAAATTAAATTTTTGTGAGATAAGAATATACATATTCGCAAAAATATTAAATAAATATTGTCAAATGTCATATCTAATATTTAAAATACATATTTATGCAACTGTTTCATAGGGACGAAACTATGTTAATATGGGCAAATACAATGCAAATAGTAAATATAATTTCATACGCTTTCATGACATAGTGGATTTCTATTACATTCCTTTACAAGCTTTTTTCCCGCTGCGCGCAATCGCGCGATATATTCTGTATTATTATAGATTTAAATATAATTATTAAGAAATATTTTTTGAATATTTATGTTAATACAAATATTAGAAAACAAAATTCTCTATCCGACACATTTAATTCTTTTATTATACCTTCTATAGATTTAAAGGTAATGAGTGCTATTCTAGTGTCAATGCTAAAACTTAAAGGTCATCGTTAGCGCTGTTTAAAATTAAACTCTAAAAAATTGTATTCTAGTGTCAGTTTTTACCGTCGCTAATGCTAGAGCTCACCTCTAAACTTAAAGGAGCTATTGGGTAACTTTAAATTGTTTAAACGCTAACAAGATGGCAGATGAACATGGTGAATGCGTTGAAATTCAAGATGTTAGAGACGTTTTAGATGTAAATAGCGGAAGAATTAGAGTTTAACGTGAAAAAACAAACCCTTTTCAACAGTTTGATGATGAAGAATTTAGACGAACGTATAGATTGAGAAAAAACTGTCAATTTTGTAATTGATCTGGTTAGGGAAGATCTGAATCCCTTTCACAGCATCAAGAAAGAAATATTACTCCAGAACTACAAGTGTTAATAGCACTTAGATATTTTGCAAAAGGATGCTACCAAGTTGAACTAGGTACGTAAAATGCATAAATTTTATACACAACCTAACCTTAAAATTTAACAGGACTTATTACTTAATACAAAGAGTAAAAACGGTACATTTTAAAACCTTTTACTAAGTTTTTTTTTTTTGTAATAATACATTATATTTCAAGAGATCTGCATGGCGTAAGTCAACCAACGGTGTACAGAATCATAGCTAGGATATCACGCTCCCTCGAAGAATTTATGCACAGATTTGTGAAGTTCCCAGCACGAATGGAAGAGCTGAAGCCGGAGTTCTATAACATTGCTGGTTTTCTTAGGGTCGTTGGATGCGTGGATTGTACCCATGTACGAATTAAAAACCCCGACAAAGAAAACCCAATGAAGCCGCGGATCGGTCCCTTTATTTTCCAATACAGTGCTATGTTCTTTTACAAATTATACTATAATTATTTACTCATATTCCCTGATTATAATAATTTAAGTACGTATGAGATTACAATAAATAAAAATTAATCTTCAAATTGTTACATTCTATATTATCTATAATTATTTATTGCCTACCTACTAATATATTAAAAGTATTAATACCTGTATATTAACAAACTAAATACTTACTGTATTCTGTTTATTTGATCAAATTATTATTTAATAATATTATGAATTATGATTTTATACTTCGCAACTTTTAAGTTTTGACAGATAATACAGTGTTGGTTTGTAAAAGTAACTGTTAGTTATCGTAGCTCATTTACTGACAGTAGAATAACATCAACTCTAAACACTAAAGCTCACCTTTAGCTAGAGACCGTCTCTAAGCTATTTTAACATTGACACAAGAATAGCACCCATAGAATCTATAAAATAATCTGTTGTTAGTAAATCTCACAGCCTGCTCACAGACCAAACATCTCCATGGTAACTACTTGAGAAATTAAAATGTCTGTAATTGACAGATAAATGTCACTAATTTCAGTGTCAAAAATTCAGAGATAGTGCTGAAGGCTTTTTCTGGGAACGGTATTTAATATTTCTTATTGTATTATTTATTCATTATATATTTAAAATTATAGGTATATTACATGAACCTTCAGAAATAACGCCAATCCCGTTAATGAATTTGAAAAACCTCGATCAATTAGAAGAAATGAAGGATACTTGCTCATAGAATGAATTTAAAATTATAGAAAATACATAAATATAAAGATTAGGTGTAATTAGAATTTTGTGTGTGTGCAAGAAATGTTAAATACAATACTTATATACAGGGTGTTAATAAAAAAACTTTACACACTTTAGCAGGTGATAGTAGAGATGAAAACAAGAAAAAAAATCTAATACACTTAGGTCCAATACTCATTGGTTTTTAGAAAATTTATGTATGGAATTTGTACATAATACACAGGATTGACGGAAGGTATTGTGCCGGCCACATCAGATTTAACAACTAAGGACTCTAGGTGTTTACGATCAAGTGCGTGAGTCTCTTCGACGACGGCTGCAACTTTGTTTACAATTGATCGTAAACACCTAGAGTCCTCAGTTGTTAAATCTGATGTGGCCAGCACAATACCTTCCGTCAATCCTGTGTATTATGTACAAATTCCATACATAAATTTTCTAAAAACCAATGAGTATTGGACCTAAGTGTATTAGAATTTTTTTCTTGTTTTCATCACTAATATCACCTGCTAAAGTGTGTAAAGTTTTTTTTGTTAACACCCTGTATACCACAATGGAAAGGGCGCGAAAGGTATTATGATGCCCACAACAGATTTTTTATTTTGAGCAGGTTAAATTTTTACCTTCTTACTGAATCCTTTATTTCTTCGGCATTAAATTGTTCTTCACCTCAGCAGTTTCATCCAAAATATCTCAAAGAATGTTTTTTTCATCAATTATAGTGAATAAGAATGTTAACGAAACCAAAAAAACTCAATTTCCATCTATCAAAAATTTGCTAGGATTTTCGAACAATAGCGACAGCCCACTTATATAAAACGTATGCTACTACAAATTTCTGCATATTTCTTTTAATAATTTAATAAGTAGAAACCAGTATGACACAAAATTATGTATGTACCTCAGACGAAATATTATTAACGATTTCATTAATACTAGTAAGGTTGGATGTAATACACAAATTTTATAAGCAAACTTATCTCTATCCAAAGTTAAAATTTCTAAAAAAGCAAACTGCGAATTTCTATTTGAAGCAAATATATAAAATAAATTACAAAGCCACGTTTAGCTCCACTAGTATACGAATATCTAAGTCAGCTGTGTCTGTGTGTGTGTCTCTGTGTCTCTGTGTCTCTGTGTCTCTGTGTCTCTGTAAGTGGGATTCTGGGCATTATCTTAAAAATCTGTAACTTTTAAGATCTATAGCTTAAGACAAATCTATAACTTGAACGCTTATAGATTTTCATAAATCCGTATTCTGAGCGAGCGTCTATAACCTTGAGTTTCTATAACACTCCCTTAAGATATCTTAAAACCATGTTTGCCACTCATTGGAAAATAAAACATGTATCATGGTTTAATATTTATAAAATAGGAGTAATAGTTTATTTATAACTACTTTAGTTAACGTTATTTACATTTGAAAATGAATTATTATTATAAAATAAACAAAAAATACAAGTTTTCCAAATTCTTAATTGCATATGCGCAGCATTTATTTTTCTGAGGTTAACTTTACTGATTGAATGTTACAGTAAGAAATTGACAGAAGATTTACGTTAAACTTGTTTACAAACAGTCACGCATGGTCACATAGCAGTCAGTTTAAAATGAGTTCAGAATTCAAAATGTTTGATAGGTAATTGTAATTATATTATAAATAAAAATATAAAATTATGTTACAGGAAAAGAAAACTTGCTAATTGTTGGCTGGCTCATAGACACCCAAGTGCTATTTCTAACACTGCTTTAGTATGAACCAGATGCACAAAAATATAATGTAGCAAAAGTATCTTGCTATGAAATGATATTCGAGATGTGCGGTCGACATAATGGAGCTGCAAAGTCTGAATTATATTTCTCACAAATTCCCTTGTAAGATGAAACATTTGTTTAAAATGTTTGGCAATTAAAATGTATTAATTTCATCCCTTATATTTTTTCTTATGATATCGTATGTTATTACTAAAAATGTAACAATAATTAACCTCAAATATTGACAAATGTATAAATATTTTAATTAAATAATTTAATTAATACTTAAAGTTCATACTCCTCTTCTGATAATAAATGTGCAAAATATAAAATTTGCAAATTGTTATTCATTTTCAAACCAAATTGTACTTCTATTTGTTTCTCTGACAAGTTATAGCGAACTGTACAGTGACCGTAAGTTTTTAAGATATCTTAAGACATTTAAGATAATCCTATAAGCTATAGATGCGCTCAGGATACCACTCTGACGTTTAAGATCTATAAGTCCTTAAGATAACTCTTATAGAAGTTATGAAAACGCTCAGAATACCACCATGTGTCTCTGTGTCTCTGTGTCTCTGTGTCTCTGTGTCTCTGTGTCTCTGTGTCTCTGTGTCTCTGTGTCTCTGTGTCTCTGTGTCTCTGTGTCTCTGTGTCTCTGTGTGTCTGTGTGTCTGTGTGTCTGTGTGTCTGTGTGTCTGTGTGTCTGTGTGTCTGTGTGTCTGTGTGTCTGTGTGTCTGTGTGTCTGTGTGTGTGTGTGTGTGTGTGTGTGTGGGTGTGTGTGTGTGTGTGGGTGTGTGTGTGTGTGTGGGTGTGTGTGTGTGTGGGTGTGTGTGTGTGTGTGGGTGTGTGTGTGTGTGTGTGTGTGTGTGTGATGTTGGAAGGACGATTACTCAAAAACTATAAGACTTTATATTTTTGAACTACGTATTTCCCAATCGGACATTCATGTAACAATTGGACAACCGGAAGTAGCAGATTCTTGAAAAAAAATCTTCTAAATAATATTTTTTGAATTTTTTTCTTGATAATATTAAGAAAAATAAATTCTCTTTCTGATACATTTAAATATTTTATAATATATTCTATAGATTTAGAGATAAAAGAAATATAATATGTAAAATAATCTGTTATAATAAATTTTACAGCCGAAAGAATGGCCATGGAAAATAGTTGAAAATTTAAATTGTTTGTAACTGACAGATAAATGTCAGTGTCAGAAATCCGAAGACATTACTGAAGACATTTTCTGGGAAGTACATACATTATATTATTTCTTAATGTATTAATAGAATTGGAAACATTTCGAAAAATTAGAAGAGGTCAAAATTTCTTCATCAAAAATGAATTTAAAATTAAACAATCTAAATATATATGGAATAGATATATGCGTAAGTAGAATTTTTGGTGTAGACTGTAGGTATACAAGAAATGTTAAATACAATAGGGCGAGAGCAGTCATAGGATTTTGTTGGCCTTGACAAGCAGATGTGGGGGCCCATGTCAGAATGATAGCTAGTAATTATATATAGATGTCAAAAATCATAATTTCTCATTCTAAATTTAGTGATTTTCCAATTCCATGTGGAGCAGAATTAAATGTTAAATATCTAAGGCATACAAGTAAATTTTAAACTCCTGGTGATAAATTAACTACGTAAATTTAGAAAAACTTGAAATTTTTAATGAAAAATTCTAACATTTGACATCTATGTACATAATTACTAATTATCATTCTGAAACGGGCCCACACATCTGCTTGTCAAGCCCAAAAATGTAACATTACTGTTCGCGCCCTATACTTATGTAACCAAAAAAAAGAAAGTGGCGAGAGGTATTGTGCTGGCCACAACAGATTTTTTTAAAAAGCAATTTGTTTTTTGCAGTTTGACGATAGTGAAAATATTTCTCGGTAGAAGGCTCTGATGGTACTAACATACCTCTACAGGCCTTTTACCAATATAGATGATCTTTAGTTCACCGCCAGCACAACGAGTCATTGTCTCTGGCCAGGAGTCCACTCATTGTGGACCGAACAGAGACCACAGGTTACACCACAATGGGTCGTATTCATAAAAACGAAGGATAACCTCCCAAGCATAAGGTAGAGGTATAAGGTTATGCTTTAAAGTAAAAGGTTGAAGTATTAGCATTTACTTCTTTTTGTATTCATAACGATTACCTTATACTTGCAAGGATATCCTCCAAACACAAGTAAAAGGTTGGCTCATCTGAGCACTCAGTAACATGCGTGACCGAGTTCTGCCGTGACATCCCTGTATTTTTCATTTATTTATTACTCACTCGGGGATCTTCAGCTGTATTAATCACATCAAAAGTGAATTAGCGAGTGTACATTTTTGTATTTGTAACATGCATTCCTCAAGCAGTGAAAGTGACACTGAAAGCGTAGAAAACGCCGGTACCAGTGAACTACAGTTTATAGCAGATGGAGTTGTAGATGCTCCGGTTATTTTACAAAAATCTCAAGTACCACAAATAAAACGAAGGAAGGACGACGCAATTACAATACTTACGAAGAAATATGAAGCAACATTTGGTAAGCCCCTCGATGTTAAAGGTTTATTAAAAAAAATTAATAACATGAAAACAAGATTGAAGAAAAAAGTCGATATAAAAAAAACTGGAAATAAATCCATCAAATTGTTGGACTGGGAGAAGCATTTACTAAAGGCTATGGAAGGTGACAGCAATCCTTGTATTGGAAGAATCGTAGGAGCCATGCAGATTGGTATTTGTGAAGAAGAATCTACTCAGCAAAAAGAGAAAGAACCAATTGCACAAGGAAGAGGGAATAAAGTATTTCCTGAGCAATCATGTAGTGGTGTTACTGTTGTTCAACCATTTGTTGCTAAAAAGAAAATAGCGACAGAGAAGTATGAAACAGATGAAACTAGAGGACTAACTACAAAAGAACTTCAACGCTTAGTTCTATTACAGCAATATCGCACGAGTTTAGTACAACACGAATATTACGAAAAGAAGTTGGAAATGATGCAGCACATGGAATCTACACAAAAAACTGTTTCGGATGGAAAACAAACGTATTTCAGTTTATAATAAATTTACAAAAAATATTTTATTTATTTAAGTCAAAATGTTTTTCTTTTTTTTCGGACATGAACGAATGAATCTTTATTTAAATCTAGGATTACTTTACATATCCACCAAATAAAATATAATATAATAGGTGTACTTATAATTATTCTTAAAATTACAAATTCAATAATGTAACATGGGATATATATAAAAAGTCAAAAACTTTTTTTTTATAATTTAAGTTTTATGTTTTCGTAAATATATGTGTGGGTTCAAAAAATAAATGATCACTTGTAAACTTATTTTTAATTAAAGTTATTTATTACAATACTCAATCGTCTTCTGATTTCCTGTCCTTGAGTACCAAGAGGTAGTTCATCATTATTGTTGTCTTCGTTGTCTTCATCTTCTTCTGGTGCTTCTTCAGCTGGTTCGAAGTCAGGATCGCCTAAAGTTTTTGCAACGTTATGTAGCACGACACAGGTAAGTATTAATTTTGGCACATTTTCCAACTTCACGCGACAAACATATTGTAAGATAGGAAACCGGCGTTTCAGTTGACCAAAACATCGTTCAATTATTACTCTCTCTTTTTTCAAAAGGTTGTTATATTTGACTTCAGCACCACAACTAGGGTTTCGAAAGGGTGTCATGAGACATGGCACTATCCCATATCCGTCATCGCCTAGTAGCACAATATTGCTTTTATTTCTTAATTGTAAGCACACTTGTGAATTACTCCATATTCTCGAGTCGTGCACGGATCCAGGCCAACTAACGTCAACACTAGTGAACATTTCTTTGGCATCACAAGTAGCTTGAACATTCAGAGTAGGCTTACCTTTGCGATTAATGTACTCATCTCCATGAAATTTTGGTTTCAGTATTCCTATGTGAGTGCAATCAACTGCACCAATAGCAGTCGGAAAGTTATACTTCCTTTGCCATAACTGTTTTGCGTTCGCTATATTTCTGTTTGCAGTTGGAAATTTTATCCATTCATTTGTATGCGCAATTATACTATCAACTACTGCATTCACAGTCCGAGATACCGTAGCTTGACTAACACCAAGTTCTTGACCGATCCCTGTTTGATAGCCAGGATCACTAAGGTAACGCAAACATATCTTCATTCTGTGAACAGATGACAACGCTCCTCCCCGAGTTTCTTCACTTCTACCTAAGAATTTGTCCGCAAGCCATTCTACATTTTTTTCCTCAAATCGGTATAATACTTTAAAATCACGAAGAAGTGTAGGTAAACGGGGCTTGTAATGCTTAACGTCCCTTACATCTACAACATCTGCCATCGTGTTGAATATCGCATAAAACAACGTTCACTACTGAGCTGATTCTGCCACAGACCAACCTCAGGTTTTTTGAAAGATATCCTTTTTATTTAGAGTAAAACGTCAAGTTTATGTATACCCATTTACTTTTACTTGAGTATAAGGGTATGCTTCTACTCTAGTAGTGTAAGGTTTTGCTTGAAATTATTATGAATAAAAGCAGAAGGATATTCTTCATATTCTGCAAGTATAAGCATATACTTTTCTTTATGAATACTACCCAATAAGTGCGAAACGCGTCTGTGGTTACTTGTTGTGCTGACCGACTTCTGACGATGGCATTTAAAAAGCTGACTCAGATGTTCGTATACTAGTGGAGCTAAACGTGGCTTTGTAAAATATTTTAAAATTTCTAATTAAATTTGTGAGTCTGTGGGTGCGCGTGCGCGTTTGTGTGTGTGCATGTATGCGTGTGTGTGCGAGCGCGCGTGTGCGTGTATGTGGATGTCTCATACATCAACGGTGTGAAATTTTGTATTTAAATTTGTTTCCTTGATGTGATGAGGTGATTAGATTTTGGTTACAATTGTCTAACCGGAAGTGATACTTTACTTGAAGCCCCAAACAGATTTTGGTGAAAAACGATGTATAAATAAATTTAATTTTTTCAAATTTGGTTTTTAAGACATTCATATTAATGAGAATATTTTGTTAAATTTCGTCTGCAAATAATAAACCTGAATTAATACTTTACTAGTCCATAACAATTTTTAATGAAAAATTATATTTATATATAAGCCCAAACTTTTCAAATTTGGTATTTGAGACTTTTATACCATTGGAAATAACGTATTCAAGTTTGGGTACAATTGATTGATCGGAAGTGATACTTTACATGAAGCTCTAAACATATTTTCGTAAAAAATATAATAAAATACAAACCAAATGTTTCTACATTATATATTAAGGACTTTTATATGTGATATATAATACATGAGCTGGCAACATCAGATTTTTTGAATTATGCACACTCATCATAGAAACGTACTGCACGCCAATGCTACAATTTATATTTTTGAGAATTCATTCATTAAATAACAATAAATAATAAATTGAACAAGAAATGTGACCTTAAACTATAAAAAGTAAATATGGACAGAAATTAATTTAAACTGAATAGTAAAATCGAGATGATAACTATTACACCAGTAAAAAAATTGATATTGTAACGTCGCCACTCCGTAGCCCTCGCCGCCGCCGCGCCATAGCAGGCGCCGCAGTGTCTGCGCGTACCTGACGAGTTCTAACTTGTTGCGATCTATTGTGCATGTTGTTTACCTCGAGAAGTACTCTAGGAGGTTCTAGAACTAATGTCGCCAGGTATATAACCCGTCGCCAAAGCCAGCGAATACATTCTGTATTATAGAAGCAACGAGTAAAGAAGTCTGATATAAATAAGCGTGGTGAATAGTTGGTGATATAAACAACGGTCGACAAGTGAACATAAATAAATGTAATTAGTGACATAAAGAGTGGTGTTAATTGTTTAAATAAATAATCTTAGTGTTTAAGTGTCTTATAATATTCTTAGTCTTTAAATTAGTCTTAATATTTGTTTATCATAGTGTACGTTTAATTTATTATATTTTAATTATATTTCTAATATTTATTTACCGTTTAATAAACGTATTCTTTTAATTAATAATATATCTGTTTTTTGTACACTTCACCGATATAAATAAAAACGTTACAATATAAATTCCTACAAAAAAAAAATCGTCGGTGTGTGAGTTTGTGTCCGTGAATATATGAATACATAAATGAATCCAAAACTTGGAATTTCCAGCGTATCAGTTTTCCCATGGAACCTGAAAATAGTAGGAAACAATTTAGATTATAATACAAAATACGAGTAATACGAGGGTTGCCTTTCAAGTTTTTTAAAAAAATTAAACAGAAACGAACAAGTTCGAAACAAAGTGTTTTATTGCTTTTCGAAATATTCGCCTTTAAGGTCTATACATTTTTGCGTGCGCTCAAACCAATTCTGGAAACATTTTCTCCACTCTGAATCTGATATCGTAGAAACATTGTTTTGAAAGTCTTCCAACAGCTTCTTGAGGTGATGAAAATCGCTGTCCACGCATCTTTTGTTTGACAGTGGGGAACAAGAAAAAGTCATTAGGCGATAAATCGGGTGAATACGGGCAATGAGACATTAATGCGATGTTTTTCTCCTTCAAATATTCAGTTGTTTAACGTGCTTTATGGGAGCTGACATCCATCACGATGAAGAATGATGCGACTTTTTTTGTTGTTTTTTCCTTATTTCATCGAAGAACCTTGGCAAACAAAATTGGTGTATACCATTCAGCATTAACAGTTCTTCGATCCTCTAAAGGAATGGTTGCGACGTGTCCATTACAACCGAAGAAACAAGCGATCATTTTCCTGGAAGTGCTCCGTGAACGAACAACTTTAGTGGGATTGGGTTCATCGTCAAACACCCATACAGTAGACTGTTGTTTACTTTCAGGTTCATACGAATATATTCAAGTTTCGTCTCCTGTAACAATGTTGTATACGGATTTTGAACGTCCTCGGTAATTTTTTCAACATTTCCTGACACCAATCAACACGAGCCTTTTTTCGCTTCGGTCAAATTATGCGGAATTCATCTGGAACAAATCTTTCTCACACCTAAATGTTCATGCAAAATCGATTGTATTGCAGTCTGCGATATGCTAAGAGACGCCTCTATCTGTCTGTAAGTCACATGCCGATTTCTTTAATCATGTTGCGCACAGCATCGATGTTTCTCGGAATGACAACCGATTTTGGCCGACCTTCTCGACATTCATCACTGACGGAAGCACGACCACGACGAAATTCTGCAAACCAATTGTAAACAGTCTTCTCGGATGGTGCTTCATTACCAAAAGTTGCACAAAGCAATTCTATGCTTTGTAGTTGAGTAAGGCCTTTTTTAAAATCATAAAAAATCATTCAACGCAAACCTTCACGAGTGATTTCCATTTTTGCACAAACTTGCTTCTTTTAAACGTTCACTATCAACAACTTACTCGGTCAATTTAAGTTGCCACTGGCTTCGCAATAACAAACGTCAATGTTCACAAAAACAGTGATTCCCAACTCATTAACGCCATCTATTGTTCTATTGTACAAACTTAAAAGGCAACCCTCGTACGTACCCCGTAAACATCAATGTAGTGTAAGAAAATATAAGTTATTGATGAAAGATCACAAAAAATACATAATGGAAAACAATAACAAACAAATATTATAATCCCTAATCCCTGGATTGTTCAGACTCTCCCCTGCGAGCGCCAATAGCCTGGAAAAGATGAGTACACTTCCTCAATGAATGCTTAGGATCAACGTAAATACGCGAGACCTCAGCCTAACTTTGGGATTAGGATAGGATTAAGTACCAGTCGCAACCACACTGTAGACTCTTGCTCAGCCCACAAGCGAGAGTACAGCTGAACCGCAGAACAGCTCTTTCTCAACACCGCAGCGTGAGAGCAACCAGTCCCAGCCGCACTGTAGACTCTTACTCAGCCCGCAAGCGAGGGTATAGCTGAAGCGCAGAACAGATTTTTCTCAACACTGCATCGTGAGAGCAACCAGTCCCAGCCGCACTGTAGACTCTTCCTTAGCCCGCAAACTAGTGTACAGCTGAACCGCAGTACAACTCTTTCTCAACACCGCAGCGTGGGAGTAACAAGATATAGTAACAACATAACCCTAACACTCACCGTTACACATAAAGAAATAAATGCACTCACTACCCTGATGTTGCCGCTTCAGCCACTCTAGCGCAACTAACCGATACCTAAATAAACAATCATTTAATATAAACGATCATGTAATTCAATTTAAAGCTGATATTAAAATATTAAAGAGTGAAGGAAATAAACATAATACTTGCATAACTCAAAATGGCGCTAACAGTAGGTATAAAAGTATTTCCATAAATATTACTTACCAAAATGATAATTTATATATACATACATACATACATACATAATATGTAACCCTTTTTTGTACCTCTCGGTGTGAGGGTGCCGGGCGCACCGAGTCGCAATGTGATATTTTTTTTGTTGCTGAGCGATCACCCATTCCAACATATCGCTGCTGTGTAGCCTCCTCGGACATCACAAAGCTGACATTCTAACCACACTGCCGTACCCTATTATAGGGTAAAGTGAAAAGTTCTCGGCCTGAAAATGAAAGACTGCGATTTTCAGTTAAAAAATGATTTTATTTTTCTATATAATCACTCTTGACTTCAACACACTTGGTCCAGCGTTTTTCCAACATCAGTATTTCCTTTTCGGAAGTGAGAGTCTGGAAAGCTGTGAAAATATTCATTTACGGCCCTCTCAACTTCTTCATTGGACGCGAAGCGCTTCCCAGAAACAAATTTCTTCAAGTTTGGGAACAGATAGATAGATAGATGGATAGATAGTCTGACGGTGCCAAATCAGGAGAATAGTGGGGATGGCCGAGCAAATCGTATCCCAAATCCCGCAGTTTTCCCATCGCCAACGCACCTTTGTGTGCAGGTGCATTGTCCTGGTGACAGATGATTTTTTTCTTCTTCAAGAAGGTTGGAGTAATATTCGCCTGTAATTGTTCTGCCTTTTTTAAGGTAATCAATTAACAAGATCCCTTTCGCATCCCAAAATACGCTGGCCATGACCTTTCCGGCAGATGCGATCGACTTCGCTTTCTTTGGCGCTGAACCACCGGCTTCCACCCACCGCTTGGACTGCTGTTTCGTTTCTGGCGTGTAGTGGTGAACCCATGTCTCATTCATGGTGACAAATCGCCGCACAAAATCGGTCGGATCCTTACTGAATCGGTCCAAACATTGCTGCGAATGTCGTTTGCGTATTAGCTTTTGATCGGCATTCAACAAATGCGGCACCCATCTTGCGCAGAGCTTTCGCGTCCCTAATTCTTTATGCAAGATGTTTCGTACCCTTTCTTCCGATATCCCCACAGCCTCAGCTATCTCACTCACCTTCACTCGCCTATCGTTCAATACGATATCATGCACCTTTTCGATGGTTTCCGGTGTGGTGTCGGTTTTTGGCCGTCCTTTACGTGGGTCATCTTCGAGGGACGTGGGACCACGTTTAATAATGTATTAATAATTAATTAGTGGGTTATGAATGTAGTACAAAATTTTGTATAATGTGTACATTATTGTAAATAATATGTAAAATATTATACGCTGTATAAAATTGGCATTATTTGCTAATTAAGGGCTACAAGAAATTGTCCCTCCATATATTTAATTATTAATTATAGGACTATGAATGTAGTACAAAATTTCGTGTAATGTGTACATAAATGTACGTAATATGTACAATATTAAGCGCTATATAAAACTTATCTCATTCCATAATAAAGGGCTACGTGAAGTTGGCCCTCCATATATTTATTTTTAAATTATACGATTATGAATGTCGTACAAAATTTCGTTTAACGCGTACATAATTGTACATAATATTTACAATATTATTGACTACATATAATGGATATCATTTGTTAATGAAGGGCTACATGAAGTAGGCCCTCCATTTTGACATAAATTAATTATACGCGAACTAAAAACGTACAAAATTTAATTTTTATTGCACATAATTGTACGTAATAAGTACAATATTTTGATGTATATTATATTTACTTCAAAAATAATGGTTTTGAGGGGCCAACTTCACGGATCTACAGTTGTGATATAAATAAATAGTCTATGAGTTGTGAACAAATAATTTTTTTTTTTTTTTTTTAATAATAATATTTACAACTGGCCTTGTGGTCAACCAGCAAATTTGATAAGGTATTTAAAATTTATATGTCATGTGTGAGGTAAGTTCCCAGTGGAGCTTCCTCGATAAATGTACATAAGCAATTTATTAATTGCAATATTTACATATTTAAGTGGATTTGCGATCTAGTGGTTTTGTTCTCTTCAGTCTTCGGAGATCGTCTTCATTGTTTAGTAGACTGGTCGCTAGTTCGTTCGGGTGGGCTTCTAGTCTGTTTGCGTGTTTTGTGGCGTATTTTTGTATTTGTTCATGGACGTATGGAATTTTGAAATCTTTATGTAGCGTGTGGTTGTTGACGTACCAGGGAGGGTTTATTATCATTCTTAGCGTTTTATTTTGTAATCTTTGTATGATATTAGTGTTGGACTTTTTAGCACAACCCCATAGTTGGATTCCATACGTCCATATTGGTACAATAATGGTTTTATATAGTAAGAGTTTATTCTCTACGGTTAGTTGAGACTTGGGGCGTAGAAGCCAATACATTTTTCTGACTTTTAGGTCCAAATGTTTTCTTTTAATTTTGACATGTTTTTGCCATGTCAATCTTTTGTCGAGGGTCATACCCAGGTAAGTCCCATCTTCTTTGGTTTCTAATTCTTTGTCGTTTATTTTTATTTTTGGGCAGGTAACCTTTTTATTTGTGAAGACAACGTGGGTTGATTTATTTTCATTAATTTGTATTCTCCATTTATTAGCCCATTTTACAATTTCATCTAAGGATTTCTGAAGGATTGTAGTTGCTTCATTTGGGTCATTATGTGTGGCTATGATGGCCGTGTCGTCCGCATAGGTGGCTGTTGTGGCTTTCTCATGGCATGGCAGGTCAGCAGTGAAGATTTGGTATAGAGTTGGACCTAAGACGCTGCCTTGGGGTACTCCGGCGTTTATTTTATATATTTGGGAATAAGAATTTTGGTAGTTTACTTTAAAGTATCGATCGTGCAAGTATGATTTTATCAGAAGAAAATATTGATCTGACAGTTTAGATTTAATTTTACAGAGTAGTCCAGTATGCCAAACGCGGTCAAAAGCTTGACTTATGTCGATGAATGCTGCAGTACTTATTGTTTTGTGTTCGAGACTATTTTCAATTTCATTTGCTATACGATGTACCTGCTGGATGGTAGAATGTTGCTCTCTGAATCCAAATTGATGCAGTGGGATTATATTTTCTTCTTCTATAATTATTTTTAACCTTTTAAGTAGTAACTTTTCAAATAACTTGGAAAGTATTGGCAGGAGTGATATAGGTCTATAGGATGATACTTGTTGGGATGGTTTACCAGGTTTGTGGATCATTGTTATCAGTGCAAATTTCCACTGTACTGGGAAGTATAGTACTCTGAGGATTGCATTGTAGATGTGGGTCAGTAATACGATAGTTTTCCTTGGAAGTTCTTTGAGTACTTTTGAGTTTATGAGATCGTATCCTGGAGATTTGTTACTTTTTAAATGATTAATTTCTCTTTTGATTTCTTTGGGGGTGACGTGCTTTATTGGGGGAGATAACTGTAGCGGAGTAGTTAAGTTTTCTTCGAAATTTCTGTCTTCTTCAGCTAATAAGGTAGAAGGAAAGGGGTGGAACACGTTTGCGAGGTGTTTTGCAAATTCTTCTGCTTTTTCGTTGTTATCTCTTGTCCAAGTCCCGTCTTCTTTTTTTATTGGTGAATTATTGGGTGCTGGTTTCAGTTTTTTTGTTGCTTTCCAGAGAGTATAATCATTTTCAGGAAGGGCGGAGAGATTACGTAAATAATCTTCAAAAGTGTCGTTTTTTATTTTCTTTATCGTGTTTTTTACATTATTTGATAGACGGTTTAGCTTTCTTTTATCGTCTGGATGGCGAGACTGTTGCCAGATCCGCCTGGCTTTTCTTTTTTCTGAAATTTGTTCTAGGAGGGTTTTCGGATAATTCGGGGTGTTGTCGTTATCTTTTGAGTCGTTAGGTGTTGAGTGCCATGCCGCACTTTGAATCAGGCTAGTGAGATATTCCAAAGCTTCGTCTATGTCGCTGGGGGTCTTGAGAGGGATTTGCAGATTGGTATTGTCGTGTAACAATTTTTGAAAAGTACTCCAGTTAGTTTTCTTGTTGTACAGAGAGAGTTTCTTCTCTTTTATTATAATAGTTGAGCTCAGAGTAAAAATTATCGGCGAGTGATCAGATGTTAGGTCAAATCTTGATTCTACATGAGTATAATTTGTTGATATATTGTTTATAATGAAAAAGTCAAGTAGGTCTGGCATCTTGTTGGTATCTGTAGGCCAGTATGTAGGTGTACCTGTACTTATATGACTGTATCCTTTATCTAATAATACTTTTTGTAGTTCCTTGCCTTTTGGGTTGTTCAGTCTTGAGCCCCAGTGAGTATGTTTTGAGTTATAGTCACCCCCTGAAATAAATCTGCTTCCCAGTGAGGTAAAATATTCTTAAAAATCTAGCTTTTTAATTGAGTGTTTTGGGGGACAATAGACTGCAGATATAATAAGCGATCCGTGTGAGTCTTTAATTTTGACATTCGTTGCTTGCAGGTGATTTTTTCTGAACTCTTCTAATTCATAGTGTTCTATTGTTTCGCATATTAAAATTGCTGTGCCCCCATGTGCCGTTTCGTCGGGGTGATTTGTACTATATGTTTTATAGTTTTGGATTTTTAAATAGTTCCTTTCTGTAAAGTGTGTTTCGCTTATTAACATAATATCGATTTTGTTTAGTTTTAGAAATATTTCGGTTTCATTTTTGTGTTGTCCAAAGTGCAATTCGGATTGTGTTAGGCATTTGTTTTATTGACCAGTGTCGTGAGTAGATTTAAAATCATTGTGTTTTGCTTCATTAGCTGATTAAATAAGGATTCAAATTTATTTAGAAATGTAGCCATGTAGTTGTTATTTGCTTCCTGATTTTGTTGGTAGTTTGGTTCTTGATTAGTGTTATTGTTTGTTGCATTTAGATAGCTTACGTTTTCTCGTATTTGGTAACGTTGATAGTTTGTAGTTTGATTCGGTTTATTTCTCATTTTTTGAAGATCTCTATAGGTGCTACAGCCTTTGTAGTTAGCTGGATGAGGGCCTGAGCATAGGACACATATCGCAGGGGTATTCTTGTCTTTTTTGCATTCCTTCGTTGGATGATTTTCAGCGCATTTCACACAGTAAAATGGCTTTCTGCAATAGCTTTTTGTGTGCCCGTATTCTTGGCACGTCATGCACTGTGGCAATTCTCTTTTTTTTTTCTTGGAGCTTCCACGTTGATTTTAGTTCCGAGCAAGTGGTTTAATTCGTAGATCTTCTTATTGTTTGCACCTGGTTCCTGATCCACAAAAAACATAGGGAGAGGTTCTTTGTTTTTCCAGCTTTTGATTTTAATTACATTTCTTACTTCGAATCCTTTCTCTTCTAGTGCTTCTTGTACATCTTTTGCAGGGACAGATTGATGAATGTTTTTAAGGACGACTCGATAAGCTCTTTCTTGTCGTGGTTGGTAAGTGTAGAATGCTGTTTTATTTACGTCTAATAGGCAGATCAGTTTTCTATATCCATCTGAGGTATAAGTGTTGATTTTTACACAGCTATTCGCTTGTTTTGCAGATAAACTCTTTTGGATCTAGGACTGTTTTAAGACTTTCAAGCATTAGACGATAATCTACAACGTCTTGAATGAATACTGGTGGTGGGTTTGGATCCTTTTTCTTCTGTGGCTCGACAGGCTCGTCGCTTAATGAAACAAATCTGTTTGTGTTGTATGTCGGTGATGTTATGATGCTATCATTTTGACTATTTCTATTAGTACGTTTATTCGTGGCGTCAGTTTTTGTCTCTCTGCCTCTTTTGGCTGTGTTTTCTGATGACTTTTTGCCAGGATAATCCTATAGGGGATGTCACAGCATTTGGTGTCGAAGTCGGTGGTGTCGTAGTCGGTGGTGTCGTATATCTTGGTGAAAGATAGTTGTTTTGATAATTGGTGTATATGGAGTTTATATCCAGTGTACTCACAATAGGCGTTTGTTGGGTTGTCGTTGTTGATTGACTGTATATCGGTGTAGTTGCCAATGTTGTTGTTATATATGTAGTAGTTGTAGTTGTTATATTATATCCGCCACTTGTTTGCTGCATTGTTACAGTTTTTTCTTGGTTTATACTTAAAACAGAAATATTTTATTTGCAGTACAGTTGGCAACACTGATTTCAATCGCTCAGCGCTGCGCTTAAACGCGCGCGCTCGACAAGATGTGCTGAGTCACACACTGCTCACTGTTTTTATTTTGTGATTTTTAAACCTTTAATAATAACAATATTCACTGAAATTTTAATCTCAGGTAGTTCGCTCTAGTGTTTTTGTTTGGAAATCACAACACTTTTGAATTATTTAATAGTTTAACTAAGTATTTAGAGTTATAACTAAGTTCAATTTAAGGTTGCTACCGCACTTCACTATTGCCAACGTCTCACAACGTGAACAAATAAATATAGTTATATAAATATAGAGACATAAATATTGTTTAAATAAATAATCTTAGTGTTTAAGAATTTAATAATATTCTTAGCCTTAAATTAGTGTTTATAATTGTTTAATCATAGTGTTAGTTATTTTTATTATTTTTATCTAAATTAGTTATCGTTTAATAAACTCTTATTTTAATTAATAATATATCTCTGATTTTTTCATTTCACCCAAATAAATATACGTTATAGTAGTATATTGTGATCTGTGATTTGAATATATCTGTTATTCTGTCATTTATGTGGTTATTAAGGTGATTTTGTCGTTGTTAATTTGTGTTTCATTGTGCGTTGGAAATATAGTTCGTCGTATTATATTTTGCTATTGTAAAACGGCGTTTCTAATAGCGTTTTTAGCTTAATAAAATTTAGTGCGTACTGTATATGCACTCTGTGTAATGTGCACTACACTTGTTTTGTGAATAGTATGCACTGGATGCGAACAAATCAGATGGCAATCGAAAAATGAGTTCGTAATTCAGTTCACATTTATACATAATTTTGATTTGGTATTACTTTTATGTTCACTGTTAGAGATTAAAGTACAGTTTTAAATAAGTATTTCATAAAACAGAAATACTGAAATAGTTTAGAGACAAGAGTTCTGCAGTATTCAAATATTCTAAAAGTGCCTCTATTAAAATACTATCATATAACGATGGCGTCGAACAATATTCTTCAAAACGTGATATAAAGCAAATGTATCTTGTTTTGAATTATTTTCAATGATATTTAATAATAAGAAAAAGACAATAATTTATTCCTTGTTGAAAACATGTGGATCATTACAAAATATAAAATAAAATAAAAATATTACAAATTTCACATTAATGTATTAGGCTCGTATTGTGGAGAGACTCCATGAAGAAAACTCTTTATATATGAGCCCACACTCATAATATTTCCGCCGGTTTACATTTTCAATAAATTATAAAACCTACACAAACGGTTAGAAATTTCTACAAAATTCATTCGACTACTTTAGATATAGACTTAAAACTTAAAAAATCTGATGTGGTCAGCACAATACCTTCCGTCAATCTTGTGTATTATGTACAAATTCCGTACATAAATTTTCTTGCAAAAGATTCCAAATTCCAGTAAAATTATTTCATAAACAAACTATGTAAATGGCACTTGACACTGATATCTTCTTCTTCTTCTTTAGCTATTCCCATTCGTTAGGGTCGCTATTTTTATATTTTTATTCCACTCATTTCTGTTTTGCGTGTCGTCTTCATTCAGGCCCTTTTCTCTCAAGTCTTTCGCAATACAGTCCTTCCATCTTATCCTTGGTCTTCTTCTGTTTCTTTTACCTTCTATTTCTAGGCTATTCATTCCTCTTTCAATATATTCTACATCTCTCCTTATGACATGTTCAAACCAGTGTAATCGTCTCCCTTGTATCTCTCTAGAAACTTCTAATACTCGAGTTATTTCCCTTATTCATTCATTCCTTACCGTATCTTTCCGTGTCTTCCCCAACATCTATCTCAACATTCTCATCTCTACCACATTCATTTTCTTTTATAGTAGCTGTTTCCATATAGATTTATAAAATTTAATTTCTTTATGATTCTTTAACTCTATGTCCATTGAATATGAAATATAAAATGCAATCAATTCGTATAAATAATAGAATATTCTTTACTATTTATAATAACATTAAATGTATAAATAATATTTCATAGTTTGTTTATAAAATAATTTTACTGGAAATGTAGGATATTTTGCAAGAAAATTTATGTATAGGGCACGAGCAGTCACGTGACTTTCTGACTTTGCCAAGCAGATATGTGGGCTCGTACCAGAATAACAGCTATTAATTATGTCATAATTATTCATTCAAAATTTCATTTTTTGGTATTTTATGATTCCTTTTCTCGGCAACTAAATTCCACTTTCCTGGTAACAAATAAACCACATGAAATAAGAAAATCATGAAATTTTGAATGAAAAATTATGACATTTGTCAGTTATGGACATAATTAGTAGCTGTCATTATGACACGGGTTCCCATATCTGCTTGCCAAAGTCAGCAAAGTCATATCACTGTACGGGCCTATACATAAATTTTCTTGCAAAAGATCCTATATTTCCAGTAAAATTATTTCATAAAAAAACTATGCAAATTGCACTTGACACTGTCATCTTCTTTTTTACTTTTTCCCATTCGTTCCCATTCTTTTTTGCTTGTCGTTCTCATTCAGTTCCTTCTCTCAAGTCTTCTGCAATACAGTCCTTTCATCTTATATTTGGTGTTTCTATGTTTCTTCCACCTTCTATTAATATATTCTCTCCTCATGACATGTTTAAACCAATGTAAACGTCTTTTTTATATCTAGAAACTTCTAAAACTAGAATTACTTCCCTTATTCTTTCATTCATTTACTTTTTATTGATACTGACATCTCTCAATTTGAATTACCTGAATATATTAGCAGTTTCCATGGTTAAGTTAGCATAGTTGGCTGATTTATGAAATTTATTATCTTTATAATTCTTTAACTCTATATCTGTTGAATATGAAATATAAAATGCAATCAAACCGTATAGAGAATAATACATTCTTTAAGTTATAATAAAATTTAACTGAGTTTTTCTAGAAAAACTGTTAAAATTTTCAAATGAGGACACTACCGGTTGACCAATTATAACCAAAATCTAATCTAAAAAAAATAATTTTTGGAATTCTAGTATTGTAGATATCGCGGCCGAAACTGCGGTCACATACACACACACACACACACGCGCACACACACACACACACACACACACACACACACACACACACACACACACACACACACACACACACACACACACACACACACACACACACACACACACACATGCAGACATCATCGTAAAAATAGTAAAATCGTATTGTAAAGACCCTAAAACGTGCTTATTCAATGAAAACTCACCACCGTATTTTTTGATCAATACCTTCCTTACCTAAAGGTGACGGAAGGTAAAAATAATGTGAGCAAAATGACGGGTTAGCTTCTCGCGAGACCCTTTACTTTTGGTACAATGAACAACAACTTCGTAAAAATCCAGTACGTACAGTAAAATCTATCTTACAAGACATATGGGACAATACTTACAGAAAAATTTGCAGGGTTTTGGTATACAATGTCTAATAGAATTAAAGCTGATATTAAAATAAAGTAGATGTAACCCAATATTAAATGGCGGGAAACATGAATAACATGTTCAGTTTAAAATCTATATTTTACACTAGTTGAGAGAAATTTGTAGAATTTTCTCACCATTTGCGTAGGTTTTATAAATTGTTTGTTAAAATGTAAACCGGCCGAAATATAATGGGTTTGGGCTCGTAAATATTGACTTTGGTTAGGCTTGAAAACAGGAATGCAAACGATCGTTATCTGGATTACACTAAATATTTCTGTCAACTACTGAAATTTAAAATCAAATTTCTTCATCAATGAATGAAAGAAGAATCAATAAATAAAATAATATTTATATACAACCGGTATGTCATGTTAACTTTATTCTTATCAAAATCATTACATAATGTGCTACATTATTTACCGAGGGAAATAAAAATAACAAGTACTCCCTAGGAAAATAAAGTGATTCAAAACCATCGGCTGTGCCACCTAGAAAAAATGTTATTTTCTTAGTGTTCAATTGTTAATTAATATTAATTAACAGATGTCAAATAGTATCAATTATATTTATTTTGGAAAAATATAATAATTTTTGTGAAAAATTTAAAAAAATGATTTTTTTTTCGTTTATAGGAATATGCTTCTTTCTTGTTAGTTTTACATGCCGTTAATCATCTTTTTCGTTAAATAACGCATTTTTCCGATTATATATAAAATATCGTATATAACACAAGAGTAAAGTGTCATTAACTGTCTCGGGCTATGCCTTCAGGATTCAATCTTCGCTCACAACAAATAAAGATGGACTATACTCCCTTGATATATTAACTACTATTATTATAAAAATATTTTCATTAGTATTGATATTTTGTAAATAAGTGAAGATGTATTTTATTGGATGAGTATGTAATGGTAATTTGAAAATAACGAACAAATATTTTATATGGAAATTAGTGCTTGTAATTAGTAAGAACATACACGAGGGTATTGTAACAAATCCTGATACAAGTGTTTGGGCCTATTGAGGATAATATTTTATTATTGTGCATATTTCGTTTGTTATTTAGGATTGAAATTGTTTGTTGTATGAATATGAATTACATGTCATGGTAATTGCTAACAATATTGGCAAGTTCTTTCAAGATATATATGATTTTCCACTCATACAAAGCCTAAATAATAACACTTTGGTTTTCCATAATTCAAGATTTAGTAAACTGACTTTAGTTAACTTTAATAAAAGGCGATTTTTTGAGTTTAATGAGTTAGAAAACAGTAACGTCCTCTAGTTATTCAGTAATATTTAATTCAGTATTTTGGGTTTAGGTTTCAAAAATTATTAGCCTCAGTGACTGGCTATGATTCTGAGAACTCTAGTTAGAATGTGGATTACAACTGGCACTTGATCGTGACAACTAATTAGAAAATAATTTCTAACTTTCTAATAAATCTACCCTGATTGATCAGTATGATAATCTTCCATTGAAACAAAACCTACTACATCATATTCTTTTATTAAATGAAACTAGTATCTATTTCGAGCATATACTGATTAGAGTAATTCCCTATGCCAACGCATAGCATGTTGTGATCGGAAGATATGCAGTTGGGGGATTTGCGCGGCTGGTAGTCATGGTGTATTGAGGGCAACGTTTTGTTATTTTACTGTGATCGAACCCTATTTTTTGCGTGTAATTTGTGAATATATCTCGAAGTATATACTTATTTACTGCCCAAGTGTAAAGAAAAGTAGAATGAAAGTACGGAAATTTTGTTTCACGTGTAAGCAATTAAGACTTTTTTTACATATAATACAAAAAACAAAGTGTATCTTTTAGGTTTCCTGCTAATAATGACGTAAGATAAGAGCTATTGAAATTTATTGGAAATAAAGTTGATTTACATATTTCAATAGCAGCAACTAATCATTACTTTGTAAAAAGGTAGTACAAATATTAAAATAATACGCAGCCGGCAATACACCACGGCTTCCGTCCCCACAAGTCTGCTCTTCCATGTATCTTATTATCTCCCGATCACAACAAACGCCGTAATGGGGGTATCACACGTATGTAGGTATCTGCATCTAATTTGACGCAACTTTTCAAAATAATCAATTATTCTTGTTATCACACGTGCGTAGGGTTACATATATTTTAGGTTATTTATATGCTTAATGTTGGTAACGTTTTTTACCCGCCTAATACCATATAACGCTGGAACATCTCTAATTAAATTTATCTTCGTTTTCAAATATGTACTCAAACGATTGTCTGTGGAACCCAATCTTAAATTTCACATCAAAACCTAAACAAGCGTATTTAGGGACTTCTACGTTATACCGCGCATGCGTACATCATTTGTATGCACGTATCTGCAATTTGTCTACGAAGTTTTCAAACATGTTTGTATACTGGTTGCATAAACCAGTCTTTTTATCATACACAAAAAAGTTGCATAAAATCTATGACAAGTTGCGCGTATGAGCTTACGTGTGATTACCCCTTAAGGCGGCCTCTAGTCAGAGTTCCTACTTTGTTCCATTATTTTTTTTATTTCACACGCACACTTTGCAAATACAAAAATACAACCTTCTGGTAGCAGATCTTGAACTACCAATCCGTTGTTTTTTGTGTGGATGCGATAAATAATTCTTCTATTACATACACAGTTTGATCATTTTATTTTGTCCAGTGTTGCTATCTCGAAAACTATAAGAGCTACGAGGTCGGTTAAATTATCAAAAAAAACTATATTTTACTAGACTATCACAATGAGCAAAAAGTATATTTTTTTTACAAATGGTCTTCAAAATACGGTATACAACTTTCTTATTTTAAATGGGAACCTTTTTTTTCTGTTATTCGTTTCAGTATTTTTTTTCTGAATTCAACGATATCAATATTTAATACCCTAATATTAGAAAATATTTGAGAAAATTGCAAATGAAAATAATGCTGATTTAATTTAAATCTGATTGTAATAAGAGTGCTATGAAGAAAACGAAATATAAACATATACATATCAAGCTTTTCTTCGTAAATAAAATTCATTTTATCACTGAGAAACTATACTAAATATTTGTTTTCACATTAAACTACAATTAACATTAAAAAAATATTCAATTGTTTTTTTCAAAGCACTGTTATTAAAATCAGTTTTAAGTTAAATCAGCAAAATTTTCATTAGCATTTTTCTCAAATATTTTGTAATATTAGGGTCTTACACATGAATATAGTTGACTTCAGAAAAAGAAATTTAAAATAAGTTGTATCCCGTATTTTGAGAACCACTGGTAGAAAAAAGTATTTTTACCTTGTGATAAGGAAGTTATTGTCGACAGTGAGTTTCTAATGAATAAGCACGTTTTGGGATCCCTAGAATACGAATTTATTATTTTTTCGATGTAGTCTTTATGTATGTGTGTGTGTGTGACGATCGTTCCGGATCGCATAACTCCAATATCACGATTCGAAAAATTATATTTTTTTCGTATTCCTCAAGTTTATATCCATATGCAGACATGATTAGATTTTGTATTGAGATTTCAAATTATTCGACGTACATTATAATTTATAAGTAGGCAGTAGTTCAGTTGTTTATGTTCACTTGTTATATACAAAAAGATATGAAAATACATATTCGGTGTCATCAATTGTAATTTATTAAAACACTGTTCATTTCTTAATAAAAGATCCGTTATACAATATTCTTGACTTATTGTTTCATTCCACTGACTAAAAATTCAACAGGTTATAGGCCCAGATCGCGTTTGAAACAATCCGTAGAAAGTGAACAGTCAGAAATTTTCATTTTAAGTGTAATTTTATAAAATGGCCGAATATATAGATGTGAAAAATATAAGCAAATTTAGTGGCGTAAATTTCCAAGCATGGAAATTTCAGATGCGCGCGATTTTTATTTCGAACGACATTTTAAGCATTGTCGATGGCAGTGAAACGAAACCGGAAGAAGATGCAGCCAAAAAATCATGGATAAGAAAGGATGCTAAAGCAATGTTTCTTATATCCTCTTCTATGGAAGCCATGCAGTTAGAATATTTGCTAACTTGTGAATCGTCAGCAGAAATGTGGCGTAAACTATGTTCCCTTCATGAACAAAGAAGTGAGACTAATAAATTATTATTATTAACAAAATTTCATGAATATAGGATGACATCAACTGACTCCGTCGTACAACATATAGCCAAAGTTGAAAACATGGCCCGTCAATTGAAGGATGTTGGGGAAGCCGTTTCAGACATCACAATAATGGCAAAAATCATTGGAAGTCTACCTTTAAAATATAATGCATTTGTAAGCGCATGGGACAGTGTAGATTCTGATAAACAGACTTTGGATAGCTTAACGACACGTCTTATAAAAGAAGAATCCAGAATGACTTCATTAGATGAGGTAACAAATGCTTTTGCTACAGTAAATGTTACAAAATCAGGCAAACATTTTGCTCCTAAAAAGGAATTTCAAAAATCAAATATTGACAAGAAAAATGTAGAATGTTTTTACTGCCACAAGAAAGGGCATGTAATTAAATTTTGTAAAAAGAGGCAAAATGCCAAATATTCTTCTAATAATAATCGTCCAGGAAATACTAGTGCTTTTTCAGCCGAAACATTTTTTCAAAACCAGCATCTCACCGAGAAATGGTATTTAGATAGTGCTGCTTCCAAGCACATGACATTTCAAAAAAAATGGTTTCAAAATTTTGTCAACTGTCAGAATGATTATGTATCTTTTGGTGATGGATCAACTTGCGAAGTTAAAGGAAGAGGAACCGTACATATTAAGCGTGAAGTAGACGGACAGTATTTTGATGGAATACTTGAAAATGTTCTTTATGTACCATCTTTAAAAAGAAACTTATTTTCAGTGGGAGCATGTGTCAGAAAGAACTATGACGTTAAATTTAAACAAAATTCTGTATATATCTGCAAAAATAAAGAAGTGATGATTTCAGGAGAACTACAGGAAAACAATCTGTACCAAATGAAGATTAAAGTATTACCTAAAAATGAAGTAAACGTAGTGACAACCTCACAATTGCAACTCTGGCATGAACGTTTAGGTCATATAGGTTTAAAATCATTGCGAGAAATGGCCAAACAGGGCCACATTAGTATTGAAGAAATTCCTACTAACTACGAATTTTTATGCGAGGCATGTCAACTAGGTAAACAACACAGACTTCCCTTTGAAAATGTTGATAAAAGGAGCATAAAACCAGGTGAGCTAATCCATACAGATGTAGGGGGACCAATGCAACAAGAATCTATTGGGGGATCGAGATTTTATATAATATTTAAAGATGACGCTTCAGGATTTACAAACATATATTTTATGAGACATAAGTCTGACGTTTATGAAAAATTTAAGGAATTTGACAGCTTAATAATGAATAAATTTGGACATTCTGTTAAAATTTTACGATCAGACAATGGCTTAGAATATATAAATAATAATATGAAGAACTATTTTAGGACTAAAGGAATTCAGTTAGAAACAACAGCTCCATTTACGCCGGAACAGAACGGATGTTCTGAAAGACAAAACAGGACATTAGTCGAAAAAGCAAGGTCCATGTTACATGCTAAGGAACTTCCAATAAAATTATGGGCAGAAGCCATGAACACTGCCGTTTATCTATACAATAGGACTCCATCAGCAGCAAACAAGAATTTAATTCCTTATGAAGTGTGGACAGGAAAGAAGATCGACGTGATGCATTTAAAAGTATTTGGAAGCATCGCTTTCGCTCACGTTCCAAAGCAACTCCGAAAGAAATGGGACCCAAAATCAAAGAAAATGTTATTCGTAGGATATCAGTCAGAATCGAAAAATTATCGACTCTTTGATCCAGAAACTGACAGAGTAAATATTTCACGTGATGTCATATTTCAGGAGGATAACTTGAATATATATCCGTCAAATTCTCCTGAAAATGGACTCATTCTTCCCTTATCAGACTCAAACATCAAAAATAGTCAAACAGATGACAATGACAACGTCAGTAATGACAATGACAATGTCAGTAATGACAGTGACAAAGTCAATATTGACATTCAGGACGAAGGAAACAATCCTTCAAAAATTGAACTTCGTGATCGAAAAAATCTAAGGAAACCTGCAAGATATGAGGTGAATTTTGTTGCATGCGAACCTCAAACCTATGAAGAAGCAATTTCTGGACCTCATTCGAAGCAGTGGGAGATAGCAATACAAGAAGAATTATCTTCTCATGAGAAAAATCATACGTGGCGGATGGAACCACTACCAGAAGGAAGATCTACTGTGGGGTGCAAATGGGTATTCAAACTGAAGACAACGCCCTCGAAAACTACTCCAAGGTTCAAGGCTCGGCTCTGTGCAAAGGGCTACACTCAGAAAAGCGGCATCGACTATGAAGAGATTTTTTCTCCAGTTGCCAGGTATGAATCCATACGTACATTACTAGCAATAGCTGCACAAGAAGATATGAAGTTAGCGCAGTTCGACGTGAAGACAGCGTTCCTGCACGGTGAGCTGAAAGAGACAATATATATGGACGTACCCGAAGGTGTAGTGAGTAAAAATGACAATGTTTGTAAACTTTTAAAATCAATTTACGGTTTAAAACAAGCTTCACGTCAATGGAACAACAAATTTGACACATTTTTAAGACAATTTAATCTTGTTCCTAGTTGTGCTGATCCGTGCGTTTATCGTGGAGTTATCAAAGACAATTTTATATTTTTAGCCTTGTATGTAGACGATGGTTTAATCTTAGCTGAAACACAAGATACGATCGATGAAATCCTTAGATCTTTGAGGCAGTCTTTTGAAATAACAGAATGTAACTTATCATCATATGTAGGTTTACAAATTAAACAAGATGAAGTAAATCATTCAATATTTATTCATCAAAAGGATTACATCGAACGTGTTCTTGCACGATTTAATATGATTGATGCAAAACAATTAAATGTCCCCATAGATTGTCATTCATTTGCTTCACTAATGGACACTAGATATAATATAGACAATAAAAACAATATATTTCCATATAGAGAAGCAATTGGATCTCTAATGTTTTTGGCACAATTAACAAGACCAGATATTATGTTTGCTGTTAGTTTTCTAAGTAGATTTTTAAATAGTTTTACAGTCATACACTGGAACGCAGTAAAACGAGTTTTTAGATACCTAAAAGGGACCAGTGATTTGGGAATCTGCTACAGAAAGACAGAGTGCAAGAAATTAATAGGATATGCCGATGCTGATTTCGCTGGAGATGTTTTGACTCGACGCTCTACGACAGGCTACCTATTTTGCTTGTCAAATGGACCAATATCATGGTGTTCACAGCGGCAGAGACTCGTGGCGCTTAGCACAACCGAGGCGGAGTATATTTCAGCGAGTACAGCAGCTAGAGAAACTATATGGCTCCGACAGCTTTTATTAGATATTGGATATCCATGTGTTGACGCTACAATTTTGAAAGTAGATAATCAGAGTGCTATTAGAATTGTAAAAAATCCCGAGCTTCATAAACGTAGTAAACACATAGATATTCATTATCATTTCATACGTGAAAAATTTATAAATAATATTTTAAATGTTGAATATGTAAGTTCTGAAGAACAATGTGCCGATTTTCTAACAAAAGCTTTAACAAAAGATAAACTTATATATCTACTAAAGAAAATTGGCATGTGTAGATCAAATTATAATGCACTTGAATAGTGGGAGTATTGAGATTTCAAATTATTCGACGTACATTATAATTTATAAGTAGGCAGTAGTTCAGTTGTTTATGTTCACTTGTTATATACAAAAAGATATGAAAATACATATTCGGTGTCATCAATTGTAATTTATTAAAACACTGTTCATTTCTTAATAAAAGATCCGTTATACAATATTCTTGACTTATTGTTTCATTCCACTGACTAAAAATTCAACATTTTGGTTATAATTGGTGCACCGGAAGTACCCTCATTTACAACTTTTAACGGTTTTTCTTGAAAAAAAGCAGTTGAATATCAATTATTGATATTTAATGTTATTATAACTCAAAAAATATACTATTCTCTATACCATTGGATTGCATTTCATATTAAAGAATTATAAAGATATTAAATTTCATAAATCCGCCAGCTATGCTAACTATGGAAACTGCTAATATATTCAAATAATTCAGGATTCTGCTTTATACGCAGAAATCATTAATGATGATATATATTCGTTTCGTGCGGGCGTTTACCAGGCGTCACCACACGGGCATTTATTGCCGAATTCATTGATAGCATGAAGAGTGCTCCACATGTGTCACTTTTGTGCCATTTAGAATTCGATATAAGTATGGTGTCTCAATTTTATCAAGCAGAACTAGAAGTAATAATTTTTTTGTTGTGCTCTACATTAATTTATAATCATATTTCACTATAATATGTACAACGTACGCTTCAGAGATATACTTTGCAGGATTTGCCAAATAACATCCCCTGCATAAGAATGATATACCCAATTGATTAATTAGATAAAAAAATTGCGGCAATACCATTTTAACGACATATAGTTTTTAAAAAATGGATGAGTAGATACAGAAGAAAATGTAGTTTTTCGGTTTATCTGTTTTTGCAAATATCTTTTAATTATGTAATAATGTTTGACTATGAATCGCTCTTCTTTGGGACACATTTTTAGCCCTGTAGAATGACAATGCTAAATTTGTCTAATTAACCGACTTCGTATCAGAATCCTCAAGATTCCCGTGCAAAGCATTTTATTTAAAATATTTATATCTGAGTGAATTTCACGAAGTATCCTGATACCAATATTGTTATTTTTAAATAAATTTTAACGTTCGTTAAATGGGTACAATTTACATATATGTTACAGTTAAAGTATATATTTCAGTCAGTGCATACACTGTCTAGTTGATGTATGCTTCCACTAGCTGTTTTAGTGAAAGTATAAATTATTGCGTTGCCCACGCAACATGCCCACCCAAACTTCCCACCCAACAATCTAGGCGTAAAAAAAAAACAAACAGAAACAATACCTAACGCACAGAACTCGGATTTAGGTAGACAGTGACAAAAGAAGGTGTATACACTAACTAGTCAATGAATACATTAACTAGATAAAGTATGCACTATATAAAATAATGTATACTTTCACTAAAACAGCTAGAGGAAGCATACATCAACTAGACAGTGTATGCACTGACTAAGTTGATACTTTATCTGTAACTTATACAACATATTAGTCATTATTACATATAACTGAAGATTTATAATTATTCACAAAATAATAGAATACATGTTCCTTTTATGTAGTGATATCCTTCGTCAAAACCATAACTTGATACTGTGGAGAAAAGGTGAGATATAAAATGAAAAAGTAAAGTATAGGGACAGTGCGGCTTGAACAAGCAAACCAGAAACAATAAATTGAAGGGAGAGCGTTTGTTGGGTAGTTCGTATATCCAGCGCTTTGTCCTTAGGCCGGCCGTCGGGGCGAGGGAACGATGCCGACGCCTGGCGTCTGTGGAGCAAAAAGAACGGAAAGCTTCCGACGTCGACGTGGACGTCCATTTATCATATCCAGCATCGGGATAACGCGACAACTCCACAAGAAACAACCACTCATAGTTAAATGTCATCCAGGGATAGAAAAATGTTTGGGTTCCATTTTGTTTAAAGTGCAACTTCAGATGTCCATCTCCTCGCGAGAGGAAAAGTTTGTGACGGCTTCGATCCCCTCCCTGCTGAGAACTCAGCGCTGGATTCGCTCTTTACACTTCTTTTTGTCTTGCTGAGTAAATGTAAGTTTTCCGTGTTTATACTTTCCTTCATATTTATTTTGAGGGATTGTTTTATTGCAGTTAACCAAACGTTTTGTATTACATGCTCGTATATTTTAAATGAAACACAGATTATATATATATATATATATATATATATATATATATATATATATATATGCATTTTTTAATAGGCTCCTTCAATAAAAAAGTCACAAAATAAACATTATTTTTTTTTCAAAGTGTTATTATAATAATCCTGTTCAAAAGAAAACAGTTAGTAATTATTAATATCGTCTTTATTATTAATAAAATATTAAATATCTATCATGCATAATATTAATTATTTGCACTCTCAATATTAAAAGTGCTACTTCATATTTTTTATCGAAGAATGCACAGGATTTAGAAATGAAAATATCCTAATTAAACTGTAAATAACAGGTATTTTAAGGATTTTCCTGGACAAGTGGTAACTTTAAAATAACAATTTAGTATCTTCTTCAAAGCAAGATTCTTGTTCTCTGTGTGTTATAAAAGTAAGTGTTTATCATCTTTTTGGTCATTTGCCAACAGTCGTAAAGTATTCTTGTTACTTTCGATTCTTTCTTAAGCGACAAGTATGACTTGTCGCTATTGAGCAAATTTCCTAAATTAGTATTTACAATTTTTAGAATGTAATTAATTAACAGTAATTTCAGTTATTATATAAATCTTAAATTTTGAGATAAAAATGAAATGATGTGTTTTTAGTATTCAAAATTGATAAGAAATATTGGAAAATAGGTAAATCCCGTGTCATTTCTTACATTTATTTTCATTAAAATAATGATTCTTCAACTTTAATATAAATTTATAAAGAAATAGGCATAAAAAACTTGTATAAAAATAAAATTATAGTTTCAACAGATTTAATATGTATAATTTATATTAAAAACAATAATTATATAATTGCAATCACACGTAAATTAAACCATTTCTACAACGAATGTAACCTCTGAGCAAAGCGCAGAAGAGACGATTGCAGACATACCATTATCCTCCGGCTCGGTTGTCTTTGTCTGTTTCTCATGCAAGTGGAGGTCTTAAAAATAAGCGCACCAATCTATCTCGCGTAATTCCCTCAACTAACAAACTGAAATAAAATGCACGGAGTCGTGATGTACTGCCGCTGAGGACAGCAATGCATACCAATGTGCTTCTAACATACACAAAGGTAATCAAGTAATGCACTGCTGGTTGCCTCTCATACTCAAATGCTTTACTATCTCATTTATTTATAATGTTACGCCGTCAAATGTTATTTATACTTTACACTGGTGTCCTCATATTGATGATTTAATGATAATCATCCTTAATGTAATAGATATTAAATTAATTAAATGATGATAATGCATATGGCACGGGAAAATTACTTTTTCTTAGCTAATACCAAATATAAATAAACAAATACATAAATATAAATATCATCACAGCATATTACCCATTACTGGATGTGTTAGTCTGCTTTACACCTACATAGATATCAGTAATGACGATATACTCGTATTCGTACTGCGTGGGCGTTTACCACGCGTTACCTCACGGGCACTCATTACGGATGTGGAGAGTGTACCACAGAGGTCATTTATGTGCTATTTAAAATTATAAATAATTTTGTCGTCGGTCAGGATCGAACACGAGTCTCCAGATACTCAAACACACAGCCATGAGACTCCAATACATCTATTTGGTCTAATAATTTAAGGGCTTTGTATAATTTCAAAATAAGACTGAAAAATCTGATCTGATTATGTATGAATTTAATACATAAATTTTCTTGCAAAAGATTCTAAATTTCCAGTAAAATTATTTCATAAACAAACTATGTAAATTGCACTTGACACTGACATCTTCTTCTTCTCCAGCATTTTCCATTCGTTAGGGGTCGCTATTTCTTATTTTCTTCCACACATTTCTGTTTTGCGTGTCGTCCTCATTCAGTTCCTTTTCTCTCAAGTCTTCCGCAATACAATCCCTCCATCTTATCTTTGGTCTTCCTCTGTTTCTTCCATCTTCTATTATTAAGCTATTCATTCTTCTTCCAATATATTTTTCATAAATATAAATTTAACTGGTTGCTAAAAAATAGATTTGTTTTGGATCTAAAACACTACTATGGTTTCAATAAAATTAAATAAATATATCATCACAGCATATTACCCATTCCTGGGTGGGTCAATCTGCTTTGTATAAAGATTTCGATAATGATGTTATATATTTGTACCGTGCGGGCGTTTACTAAGCGTCACCTCACGGGCACTCATTGCTGGTGTTTTAGTGTTATATGCCTAAACATAAAGTATGTACGTAGATCAAAGCTATTATTTAAAATAACTATTTACTAATGCTATCAAAAGTACTCGATTAATCGAGTATCTTATTAACCGTTTAGACGGTTACTGCCGTATACAAAAAAAATTGGTTGAATGTTTAATCGGCTAAACCAGTTTAGCATTTCCGGATATTGTGAATAACCGTATAGTTGGCTATTATTAGAACAAACAGTAACCGTGATCCAATAATAAGCAACATTAAAAGATACGAAATGGGCCTTCCACAGAACAGATCTCTTTTAAAAATATCGAAGAAAATAGAAGAAAAAATATATAGTGGGGTAACAAGTTCTGAAAGTAACGTAGAAAATGTAGAAGATGAAATTCAAATAACACAACAAACTCAGCCGCAAGAAAGGAGGACACCTACACACATAAAAACACAATGTCAAACAAAATTATACAATATTTGGAAGAATAAATCTATGCACGGACAAAAATTTAGACAAATGGAAAATTTAAACATAGACAAAGAACAATCGTACAAATGGTTAACAAGTGGTACTATTAAAGGTGAAACTGAGAGTCTTATAACAGCAGCTCAAGAACAGGCATTAACTACAAGGTATATTGCAAATAAATTACATCGTAATAGACAAGATAAATATTGTAGAGTATGCAAAAAGGATGATGAAACTATACATCACATAATATCTTCATGTTCGGAACTTGCTAAAAATGAATACGTTAAAAGACATAATAAAATTTGCACTCTCATTCATTATAATTTATGCAAACATTATAAATGTACAAACTTAACTGAAAAATGGTATAACCATAACCCTGTAAATGTAATAACTAGTGCAGACAATAAAGTTACAATTTTGTACGATTTTGGAATACAAACTGACAGAACTGTGTTAGCCAATAGACCAGACATAATAATAAAAACAGAAAAAATTACCTATCTTTTGGATGTTTCAGTTCCAGCAGACGAAAATATAATATCAAAATTTTCTGAGAAGCTGCTAAAGTATAAAGATTTAAGTATTGAAATTAGTAGAATGTGGAAGACAAAAACATTTATAATTCCAATAATCGTAGGAGGGATGCAGAATTTAAAAAAACTATAGAAAAAATCCCTGGTAAACATGACGCACTGGAAATTCAAAAAACTGCAATATACGGTACTGCACATATAATAAGAAAAACAATTACTTAACACCCTTACCTGAGCTGCTTGGTAAGCAGCTGGAAGGAGTGTAAATCCCGGAACAGGAAGTGGGCGCATACTACTGAGATTACACCCGAAAAATACAAATGTTTGTGTATATATTGTACCTATAACCTGTATCTGTGAAATAAAGGATAATAATAATAATAATAATAATAATAATAATAATAATAATAATAATAATAATAATAATAATAATAATAATAATAATAATAATAATAATAATAATAATAATAATAATAATAATAATAATAATAATAATAATAATAATAATAATAATAATAATAATAATAATAATAATAATAATAATAATAATAATAATAATAATAATAATAATAATAATAATAATAATAATAATAATAATAATAATAATAATAATAATAATAATAATAATAATAATAATAATAATAATAATAATAATAATAATAATAATAATAATAATAATAATAATAATAATAATAATAATAATAATAATAATAATAATAATAATAATAATAATAATAATAATAATAATAATAATAATAATAATAATAATAATAATAATAATAATAATAATAATAATAATAATAATAATAATAATAATAATAATAATAATAATAATAATAATAATAATTATACTATGTAATCCTTTTATTTATTGTCCATTTTTCTTAACAAATTTATTTAACACATTTCTTTATAACATTAAAGTTTAAATATACACTACTGAAAAAATTATATAAATTTGGAAAACTTACCTTTCTTATACAGGCTAATGACCTTAGCTGTCGATGCCTTTACTCGAAAATAAATAAATAATAATAATAATAATAATAATGATAATAATAATGATAATAATAATAATAATAATAATAATAATAATAATAATAATAATAATAATAATAATAATAATAATAATAGCCTTACCACCCGTTTGGGCATCGGCCTCTTCTAACAATACATTTTTATATATACATAATAGATAAACTTATTTTTAATTGCTTATTTAAGTTATTTTAAAGTTATTGTATTTTCTTATTATTCTAATCCCTTTATTAAATATGGTTAACTCAGAGTAGTTCAAGTGGTTTTTTGGAGTGAAATTTCTCGAACTTCTTGTCTTCCCTGTATAGTATTTACAGCGTAACATGCGGTGGTCTGAGTTAAATTTTGTATTGTTTACGACATGTATGTCGTGTATATTTTTCCTGTCTTTAGCTATAAAGTAGTCGTATTCGCTCTTAGTTTTCCCGTCGGGCGAGATCCAGGTCCACCTTCTTTTGATTGGTTTTTGGAAGAAAGTATTTCGTATATTGAGATTGTTTTCCTCGCACATTGATATTATTTTTCTTCCGTTGTTATTATCATTTGGAGAGCCAAACGAACTCATTGTATTGGTCCTCCTGTTTTTATTGATTCCAATTCTGCCGTTTAGGTCGCCCATGATTATTACGTGATTATTTTGTAGTGGCTTTAATATGTTAGTTAGTGTATCATAGAATTCGTCAATTTCTTCTGGAGTATAACTAGCTGTTGGTGCATAGACTTGCACTAGCTTTATAAAATGTTTTTCCTTCATTTTTATTGTTAGCATAGTTATTCTTTCTGATAAACCTATAAATTCCACTATTCTTTCTTTCAAATGTTTTTGTAATTAGGAACCCTACGCCGAATTGTCCTTTTGTTTCTCCTTTGTAGCAAAAAATATATTCTTCCCTTTCTTCTATAGCTATATTTGTTCTTCTAACTTCTGACAGACCAATTATATCCCATTATATGTTCTTTAGTCCATTATTTAGTTCCTCAAGTCTGTCTTCCGTTAGAAGTGCCCTCACATTCCACGTTTCGATATACAGATATTTGTTTGGTCGTATTGTTAGAAGGTTTTGGTCTTGAGTACCCACACTGACCAGGTGGCTTCTTCCAAAATATGCTTAGTTGTGCTCTATTTCCCTTGCCTCTTTTGGTAAGTCTTCCTTTATTATAAGTCCTATTGATTTTAGCTCAGGTCTGCTTTGTAGTATTTCATTTTTTTTTGCTTAAGGAAGTTAATGTGACAAGTGTTGGTGACTGAGAGTCTGATCCTAGTCTGCGAATGGAATCTATATCCGATTCTAGTAGTTTTACTTTCTTTTGATTTTCCAGTCTCTTGATGAGTTCTCCCGCTATATTTTTGTTATTGAGTTCAGCATTTAGTCCAAAGACTATTATATTGCTTTTTCTTTCTAGCTGATCTACTTTATTTTTAAACGATGTTAATTCTTTGTTCTGATGTTCTATGTTTGCTTCTAACTGTGTGTTTTTGTTTTTTAAATCATCTATTTCATTATCTATTCTGCTTTATTTTGCATCTATTTTCACTGTACGTTCATTTACTTTCCTTATTGCTTCATTCATAGTACCCAATTGTTCTAGTACCTTGAGAATGCGTGTGAATTTGTCCTCCTCTGTTTCGCCCATTATTTATACTTCTTGTATTACCTTGTTGTTTTATGGGTTGCGGTATTCAGGCTCACGAAACACCGAGGAAGATGACTTGCAAGGAATTATGAAGGACAAATTTGGAGAGCTACAATAGGTTATTTATTTTAAAAAGCGATGTTTAGTGACTTTCAGTATTATATTATAATTAGCTTGTTTGTGTATTGGTCGTGATCACAGTTTTTTAACCTTTCCTCTCGATGTTTTTAATGTTTTCTTATACGTTGGAGGTTATACTTGGATTTACCTGTATTTTGGATTCTTTGAGTTGATTTTCGCCTTTTATAGTCTTCGTATTGATGCTTTATAATTCGTTCTTTTGAGATAGTTTAAACCTACAACACTTATTTGTTCCACTAAATTTTTACAACTATATTGTTTAACTAAGCACGCTCTTGACATTTCATATACACACTATTATTATTACTTAGAAGAATATCGACGGATGATGAATAAATTGAAGGAAATAAAATATACTCCTTGTTGCAAACGTTTCGGATTTTATTAATCCATCCTCAATGTTATGGAGGAAAGGAAGAATAAACAGTTACAGAGTAAAAAACAGTAAAGCCCAGCAATAATTACACAGTAATAAATAATGCTTACCATCAGAAGATTGTTACAATAAACTTTTAAATACATGAAGTGGTACATGTGACAAAATTAGTAGAAAAAATTTATACATTGTGCTTTCTGCCGCAGTGTAAGTACAACTGCGAGAGAAAGATACAGAAACTTAACAAATAAAAAATATAAAGTGCTACCAGTACATATTGGTTAAACACAAAAATATCTGTTGGTGTGTATATTGGCGCAAACTTTAAACTGTATACTAATGAAGTCGTTTGTATAATAAAATAATAAAAATGTAAATGAATTTGACAACTTAATGTATAAAACTAAAAAAAAATATGAAAGAGAATCCTGATATATTAGTTACTAATTCAGACAAAAGTAAAAACACTGTAATAATTGACAAAGAGTACTATATTTCAAAAATGAATGAGTTATTATGTGATGCAGATACTTACACAATCTTAAAGAATGATCCTACCAGTAAATTTCAAAATTTAAATAATAAGTTAGTCAAAAATATGAATGATAAAAAATATATAGATGACCAATGTGCTAAACAATTAAAAATATATAATGCTGTTTTGCCTAAAATATATGGATTACCCAAAACACATAAACCACCCCCAGTTCCCTTAAGACCAGTTGTATCTAGTATTAATGCTCCCTCTTATAAAATTTCATCTTTTATATGTAATATTTTGAAGAATTTAAATAACACATTAACTTATAATGTCAAAAATTCATTAGAAGTAGTTACTAAGTGCAAAGATTACAATTTACCTGAGGGTTACATATTAATTTCACTGGACGTTACATCATTGTTTACGAATGTTACTAAAGAATTAGTCATTTCAACGATAGTAGATTTATGGGATGAAATAGAAGGTTTCACAAATCTAGATCAATCCACATTTTGCAAATTAATAGAATTTTGTTTTGATAGTAGTTATTTCAGCTTTAATGATAAATTTTATAAACAAATAGAAGGTTGTGCTATGGGTAATCCAGCCTCTCCAATATTTTCAAATTTGGTTATGCATAAGTTGTTAAATTCAGTTATAACCAAATTACCATTTCAAATAATATTCCTATGTGGATGACATTTTCAGTCCTGTGCCTGCGCAATTAGTTGACGCTACTTTAGAATTATTTAATAATTTTTACCCAAAAATTCAATTTACGGTAGAAATAGAAAGTAGAAATTGCATTCCATTCTTAGACATTTTAATAATTAGAGACAATACAAGAAATTTAAAGACAGATTGTTACAAAAAACCTACTTCATCTAATAGAATGGTACATTACAAATCAAATCATCCTCTAAGCCAAAAAATAGGCATTATTACTAGTGAAATTAAAAGAAATTAAACAGTTAAGTAATCCAGAGTTTAATAATGAGAATTTAAACCAATTAAAAAATAAATTGAAAGAAAATGGTTATCCAGGTACCGTTATTAACAAAATTTTCAATTATTCACACACTGATGGTAGACACAGCAGGGACAATGTCAACAACAATAAAATATATTATAGAATTCCTTTCATTAATGAATTATCTTATATATTAGCCAACATTTTAAATAACGATAAAACTATAATAACATTTTACAATACGAAAAAAGAAGGAAATGTATACAGTAAACTTAAAGATAGTATACTAACTAAAAACAAATCTAATGTAGTGTACCAGATTGACTGTAAAGATTGTGATGGTGTGTATATTGGACAAACTAGACAGTATATTAAGAATCGTATAAATAATCATAAAAATAACTGCAGAAATTTAGATTCAGAAAAAAACTGCTTTATCTAAACATAGTATAAATTCCCACCACCATTTTGATTTTGAAAATATTAAAATATTAGCTTCAGAAAGTAATTACAAAAAACGTAACTTCTTAGAAATGATTCATATTTACAATAATAGTAATAGTATAAATTATAGAACGGATACTGAAAACCTTAACAAAATTTATCAAAATATTTTAGATCACAACAAACGACTACATTAGTATACAGTTTAAAGTTTGCGCCAATATACACACCGACAGATATTTTTGTGTTTAACCAATATGTACTGGTAGCACTTTATATTTTTTATTTGTTAAGTTTCTGTATCTTTCTCTCGCAGTTGTACTTACACTGCGGCAGAAAGCACAATGTATAATTTTTTTCTACTAATTTTGTCACATGTACCACTTCATGTATTTAAAAGTTTATTGTAACAATCTTCTGATGGTAAGCATTATTTATTACTGTGTAATTATTGCTGGGCTTTGCTGTTTTTACCTCTCGCTAAGAGAGGTATTGCATTCATGCTAAAAAACTCATATCCAGATTTTATTGAATAAGCACGTTTTAAGGTCCCTACAATCCGATTTTAACATTTTTACGATGATGTCTGTGTGTGTGTGTGTGTGTGTGTGTGTGTGTGTGTGTGTGTGTGTGGATGTGTGTGTGTGGATGTGTGTGTGTGGGATGTTGGAAGGACGGTTACTCAAAAACTATAAGACTTAAAATTTCCCAATCGGACATTCATGGGAAGATCTGAAAAGGTTTTGGTAATAATTGGACAACCGGAAGTAGAAGATTCTTGAAAAAAATCTTCTAAATATTATTTTTTGAAAATTTTTCGTGGTAATATTAAAGAAAATTAAATTCTCTATCTGATACATTTAAATATTTTATTATATATTCCATAGATTTAGAGATAAAAGAAGTATAATATATAAAATAATCTGTTGTAATAAATTTGACAGCCGAAAGAATGCCATGAAAAATAGTTGATAATTTAAATTATTTGTAACTGACAGATAAATGTCAGTGTCAGAAATAATGAGTAATGAAAGAAAAATGTACTTGGAGAATCCCGTAGTTCTTGATCTGTGACTATTATGGAGATGACAAGTCTAGGTTGAAGGACTTAAATTTGTTTCAAACATTATGGGACAATGTACACCAGTACTATAGACTAGAGTAACTTTGAATTGCGAAAAAGCTATCAAATTCTTCTCAAGTAAGTTGTAAATATTGACAAAATTACACATCGATATAAGAATAATCGGAGTGCAATCTATCCGTCACTTTATTAAAGGGAATTAGTGTTATTTAGATATAACATGTATGAAAAAATAAAATGTAAAAGAAGATATGTAAGAATAGATGCACAATCCATATATACATTTTAGACCGCCCAAAATTAATGTTTTTACTAGAAGAATATGAAGAGAAAGTAAACAACGTTGTTCGAATTGAAAATTGCAGTTACCAGCCTAATATTTATATATGGTAAACTCTACTTTGTAATTTATTGTAACATAATTTATGGTAAAATATCTTCATGTTGAGACATGCTATTATTGAATAATAAAGAAGTTTATACGTCATAGATTTATATGAATATATTATTTGTATTTATAAAAATATTCTTTGCTTTATGCATACAGCCAGGTAAAATATACGGCGAGAGGATATGTGCTGGCCACATCAGATTTTTTACTCTGTAACTGTTTATTCTTCCTTTCCTCCATAGCATTGAGGATGGATTAATAAAATCCGAAACGTTTGCAACAAGGAGTATATTTTATTTCCTTCAATTTATCCATCATCTGTCGATATTCTTCTAATTATTACACATTTGGATACGAACTATACATCGATTATTATTACTGGTTAGTAAACTACAAATATACTGAACAGCTAGTATTTCACAGATAAACAGATAATCGGTTGGCCGAAATTGTCTGCTTTCGCGGTTGAATCTACAAGTCGCGATTGCCGGTTAACTCTGGGTAGTTCTAAAGTTTTCGATAGATATTTATCTGCGAAATGTTTATATGATTGTAAAAAATCGCTGAAGCAGATAATAAAAACGAATTTAACATAATTTAGTTAAGTAAGGTTGAATTAATTTAGGTTATTAGGTACGTACCGCAGCCAGTTTCTTATATCCATTTCAAAATATGACTAGACAAATATACTGATAAATTATTATTTTTTAAGAAATGGAATATATTATTTCGTTACGAAAATAGAATTTGTATGTACAATTTTGTATGTAATGGAGTTCATCCACGAATTCTTTTGGACCTGTCCTTTAACATTATCTAGCTTGGATCGATAATCAAGTAAATCCTTGTTAGGTCCAGGTCTGAGAACGTATAATAGTATATATTTTGTGAATGATATTTTTTTATAAAATAATAAAGTATTTTCAATAAAAGATATAATTAATATTGAATATTTCATGTGCTTAAACTAATTATGTTCACAACACTTTTGAAAACTCGCTACGCTATCGAGTAAAAGTTTTAAATATCAGTGTCCTTGTTTCATTATAAATTCATTTACCGTACATATACTACCTCAGTACCTACAAGCAGCATAAAATAAACATGTACCTTTTAAACTAACCCGTTTCCTACTGACAACACATAATATTATGTATAAAGAAAATCTGGAACAGTATGGTACGACCAGCGAATAAAAGTTGAGGTGTAATAGTATATTACATCCGAGGTGGGATATGTTTCATTACAGCCGAGGGCTTGTGTATATTAGCGAGAGGCGAAGCCTTGATGTGAGATACGGTGCGAGGCTGTAATTAAACTCCCATCGAGGTATGTATACTATTTTATTCACAATCATCCTATTTTTAAATCAATAATTTTCAGAATAAATCATTGAGTTATAACCTTTATCGTCGATAGCATAAACATAGTTCAACTCTTGGTCTTAGTTTTCAGATGTTGACTGACTGTTATGAACTAGCGTTGAGTAGTATAAATATTTTTTTTACGTAACCAAAGTTTAACAGGGGGCCAATTTTGTAACTAGAAAGCGATAGCGAATACGAATGCAATATGGCGGGTCACTGAATAAGCGCCATCTTATTTTCTATTCATATGACTGATTTCTATCGTATTGTGTATACTATACATATTCAGTACTAGTCTGATATTTGTTCAAATTTCTCGCGTAGGGAAAATTTTAGTTCATTTGAAAAGTAGTGCTATTTGAAGTTGTATCATACTTATTTGTGATTATATTTCCTTTATGCATCATACACATGTTTTCAGATACGATGAATATTTTAATTAATTTGTAATATAACAAAATAAAAAAAATCTGATGTGGCCAGCACATAACCTCTCGCCGTATATTTTACCTGGCTGTATGCATAAAGCAAAGATTATTTTTATAAATACAAATAATATATTCATATAAATCTATGACGTATAAACTTCTTTATTATTCAATAATAGCATGTCTCAACATGAAGATATTTTACCATAAATTATGTTACAATAAATTACAAAGTAGAGTTTACCATATATAAATATTAGGCTGGTAACAGCAATTTTCAATTCGAACAACTTTGTTTACTTTCTCTTCATATTCTTCTAGTAAAAACATTAATTTTGGGCGGTCTAAAATGTATATATCTGGATTGTGCATCTATTCTTATATATCTTCTTTTACATTTTATTTTTTCATACTTGTTATATCTAAATAACCTTAATTCCCTTTAATAAAGTGACGGATAGATTGCACTCCGATTTTGTCAATATTTACAACTTACTTGAGAAGAATTTGATAGCTTTTTCGCAATTCAAAGTTACTCTAGTCTACAGTACTGGTGTACATTGTCCCATAATGTTTGAAACAAATTTAAGTCCTTCAACCTAGACTTGTCATCTCCATAATAGATCAAGAACTAAGGGATTCTCCAAGTACATTTTTAATTCATTACTCATTATTTCTGACACTGACATTTATCTGTCAGTTACAAATAATTTAAATTATCAACTATTTTTCATGGCATTCTTTCGGCTGTCAAATTTATTACAACAGATTATTTTATATATTATACTACTTTTATCTCTAAATCTATGGAATATATAATAAAATATTTAAATGTATCAGATAGAGAATTTAATTTTCTTTAATATTACCACGAAAAATTTTCAAAAAATAATATTTAGAAGATTTTTTTTCAAGAATCTTCTACTTCCGGTCGTCCAATTATTACCAAAACCTTTTCAGATCTTCCCATGAATGTCCGATTGGGAAATACGTTGTTAAACAAATTTTAAGTCTTATAGTTTTTGAGTAACCGTCCTTCCAACATCCCACACACACACACACATACACACACACACACACACACACACACACACACACACACACACACAGACATCATCGTAAAAATGTTAAAATCGGATTGTAGGGACCTTAAAACATGCTTATTCAATAAAATCTGGATATGCGATTTTTAGCATGAATGCAATACCTCTCTTAGCGAGAGGTAAAAAGTAATAAATAAAAGGTACTAAAAATTAAATAATTATACAATCAGTAACAAACTACACACTACGTAAAATAAATGAGCCGATAACTTATGCTTATTCATAAGCAATACCGTATTCATGAGGTCCGGACCAGCTGAATACGTATTCAGTCGGAATGACTGACTAAAAGTAGTGGGGATTATTCTATTCAGTATGAATTGTATTCGCTATCGCTTTCTAGTTACAAAATTGGCCAACTGATGGTTAATTTGAACAATCGATTTTGCTCGCCCAGAGTCAAGTTCATTTCTTAACTGACGTTTGCGAATATGATAAATTCAATGTTATTTACTTTACATAGCTTCAAATATACATAAAATTACGTGTGTCCCACTTATTCTCGATAGTATAAAGCGTAGTCAAATCTTACCCCAAACTGTAATCAACTAAACTAGGTTCATTATTTGAGCTTAAGTTAAAATGATATGCGTAGTATAAAACTTCCGAACATTACGTTCAACTGAACAAAGTTTAAACCAACTCAGTCGGTAACTAACTTCACATATATTTATGAAATGTCAAATAAAGTGTGTATTATGAAAGGAAACAGTGATGATGTCTGTAAAAAACGATCCAGAAACTTTAGTGACGTTGAAAAAAAAATGTTAGAAATAATGGAGGATTATTTAAACATAAGCAATAGAAAATTAATAAAAAAACCGATGCAACCAACAACTCCCCAAAATTAGCAACGTGGGACGATATAACAAAAAAAAAAAATTGTAGAAATAACTACTACCGAACTATGTCACAAATAAAAATGTGCTACGAAAACATTAAAAGAGTAAAAAAAAAATAGCTGACGATAATGTAAGTATTGTAGTACTACCAGAATTAAAAATTTAATTTTTTAATCGATTATTTAACTTTTCATTTGTCCGGGTCATTTTAATGTAATTGGGATAAAACAACGCTATATGGAGTACTAATTTGTGTATTATTCTACCCGTAGTAGTTTTTTCAACTGCAACAAGATCCACGAGCTATACTTTGAAATTTATAGCATTGAATTAATAAACTTATTTGGAAATATGACTGTTTCTAAATCTTAATTTAAATTCTTTGTCATCAACATGATGATACTATAATGAATTGTTTCTATCCCTCACTATATGAGCTCGACGAATCAAAATTTAGTTTTTTAAATAGTATTGTAAAGGAAAATAAAAATTGGATTTATTACTATTTTACCAAATTGAAATAATAATCAATGAACTGTTGAATCGTGACATTCGCAAACGTCAGTTAAGAAATAAACTTGACTTTGAACGAGCAAAATCCATCATTCAAATTAACCGTCAGTTAATCTTCGGTTAAGTAAGAAATAATGTTTATACTACTCAACGCTAGTTCAAAACAGTCTGTCAGCTTTTGTAAACTAAGGTCAAGGGTTGAACTATGTTTATACTATCGACCATTAGTGGGTTCGCACAAACCCTAAAATAATAACAACATCAACATCATACAACAAATCCTTACTCTACAGTACTATTTAAAAGGTTAAATTTTTATTCATCGAGCTCATATAGTGAGGAGGATCAAGTTACGCATTTTAAACTTCTCCGCGTATTCCGGGATAGAACCAATCCATTTGCAGTTGATGACAGAATTTATATTATGATTTTGTAGAAATATTAAGTCCGCAATTAGAAACAGTCAAACTTCGAAATAAGTGTATCAATGCACTATTACAAATTTTAATTCCTTTAAAAGGTATTTGAGATTTCTCGGGCGCCAACGGGCGGATACCAGGTTTGGAGATACGGTGAAATATGAAGAACACAATTAATATAAAATGTACAAGACAACTCTGTTGTATGATAACTCGCTGTAAAAATTGTATGGTGATTGCTGATGGGTAAAATTGGATGCTGGGTGTGCGAATTAGTAGAATTACGGGTTTTCGGAAAAACGACGCTGGGCGTCGGAACGGCAGTGATATTGGCGGATGAACGGTAAATACGCGAATATCAAGAATGCGTATGGGACTGTGTTCGGACGGTTCCGGTGTGACCGACACTAACCGTCGCGACGGCGGTTACGGCGGCGGGTAAGCGGTAGATACGGTGATCTTAAGGATCCGTATAGAAACGTGTCCGGACGGTTTTGGCGTCATCGGCGCGACGCTGATGTCGTGTTGGTTCCGCGGCTAACGGCGGTAATGACTGAAGAGGTGTAGGTACGCGTTTCTGCTGTAATCGATAGATCGACGCCGGGTGTTGCGACGGCGACGCTCTTAATAGGATTTTCGCGGGGTATGTGGAAATCGATGGTATATGCGGCGTATGACAAAAAAATCGACCCTGGCAAATTTTACAGACTCTAGGTCCTGAGTGCCCCGGCTTAAGCACTGTGGCGTCGCGGCGCTTAGTCGGAAAAATGCACTTCAGTCGGATGTACAATAAAATAGACGCCTCGGGATAACGGACCGTTTTACAGTAACTCTGGATAAACACGCGGACTCGACGTCTGTAACGCCCGGGTTTACACGCCGGCGGCGTCGATACATCAAGTCGATAAAACACGCAACGTGTCATTGTAAAACGACTAGATACGCGCAATTGATAAATTAAGTCCACGGAGATGATTACGACCGGTGTCAGTCGTAGTGTCTTTGGATGTTTTCAGATAAACCTTCGGTGCGTTGGCCTAAGCTCAACAATCGTTACGACGTCGGGCATCTGAATCTCACAACGAGATACGAACAGTGACTTTCAGTAAACAACTAAACAACTCGAACGGAGAGTTCACGGTACGGGTTTTAAAGAAACGAAAACTTTGCTCACCTGGAGGTCGGTGTTGATGTCTTGGCGGATTATTCGCAGTCAAGTGCCGATGGAGTACTCACTCGAGAGGAATACTCGCAGTCAACAACTTCTTCTACAATCGCGGACCCTGCTTTTATACAGTCCTGCTAATTAAACCAGCTTAGGTTTGTTTACTTATAGCAAGAGCAGCATAAAATTACAGAGAAAAAATGTTTAAAATGGAATACAATATTGACGGCCCTTTATGCGGTTTATTTCCCGGTCAAATTACGCGCCTTCTTTCAATTGTCGGGAAGAAAAGTTTTTACGATCCGCGGATTTATAAGGGCTGAGATACGCGGCTTTATAACCGATAAAACAATAGCACGTATACTGTTCTAAACCAAAATTTATACTGAACCATGCAAGTTGGTACATATTAAAATAAATTACTTGCATAGAGTGTCACTGGATACTAAAAGGAACCATCCCTTGTACCATTAGGTAAATCCTAAATTTGCAAGAAATATCCAAATTATCTGGGTCTGTTTTGTAAAACTACATACATATATTCATTTTAAATTTGTGGTTTGATTCAGTTCAGTACTATTTTTCTATTGCCGAATAAGAGTCGTGACAGAGTTCTATTTTTCACGACATAAAATGGGCATTTAGAAACCGAAATTTAACCCAAACTCAATTTATGCTTCATTGTGAGTTCCTTCTTGCATAACTACGTCCGATTGAAATACTAAAGGAATACGATTTCAAAATCGAGCATAATACAAATACCAGCCATCGTAACACCGACGCATTCTCTACAAAGCCATTCTAGGATGAATACAAACATTGTACTCCACAGAGTACAATAGAAACATTCCACCATCTTCAGGACAACAGTGGTCGATGATAATTGGGAGCCCGTTGAACTACGCATAGACCAGGAAAATGGCCCGACTTTGAAAATTTTACTACAATGAAAAGCAAAGATGAGCAAACAAGTATGGGATGATGTTACACCGCACTCATATAGTGCCAAATCATACTGGGCGCAATGAGACTCCATGGTAGTTGAGGATGGTTTATTAAAACGTGTGTTAGAAAATGCCGATAGAATTCAGAAGAGAACTCAGTTCGTTATTCCTAAGAGTACCGGACGTATTGAAAGAGGTCTATGACGGATCTGGAGGAGACCATTTTGGAGTAAACAAAACTTTAGAAAGATTGCGCCAGAAAATTTACTGGGTTAATTGCACGGAAGATGTTAAAGACTGGTGCAAGAAATGTGTTGTTCGAAGAACTCCAATGCGTCAATTCAACGTTATCAGTCCATTGGAGCGCATTGCGATTGACGTGGCCGGAAATTGACGACGAAAATAGATACATCATATTTGTCATAAAGTACTTCTAGTGTTTCATCAAGACCAGAAATCTTGTCTTGATGATCATTTCTTGTCTTGTCTTGATTTTCAAGACAAGAAAATAAAAATTTCTTTTCTTGCTCATTTCTTGGCGACTTTCTTCTTGTCTTGTTTCAAGATTTCTTGATATTTCTTGACTCTTGACGTTTTAGGGGAATCCCCTTTCTCTATCGCTTTATCCAATACGAACGCTCAAGTGCAGCGTTGGCGTCTGCCATTGGCTGTTTTTAAATGTTACTATGATTTCGTCGCGTCGTGAAGGGCCGGACCCCGGGTTGTTCGGGGGCAACCTAATTAATTAACAGTCTAATCGCTAGTTTGTCAATATATTGTTATACTGTTTTTTTTTTTTAATAAAGGCAACAGGCACTGAATAACTTTTTTATTTTATATAATGCATTACGGGTACACAAACCAAATTAACATGTACCTATATAGTATTTAGTATTATTAAACAAAAATAGTTTCTAATATTTTTGAACTTTAACTTTACGTTGATGTACATCTTATATTTTTCAAAAAAAAAACATAATAGTTATAAACAAAAGATTTCTAAATAAAAGTGTTATTATATAGAAATTCGATCCCATTCACGAGATATTGGGATATTTCCGAAGATATTTCACTACTTAATTGTAAATATTAGTTCTATTATCAATTTTCTAACACATAAACTGTACGCGGATACGAATACAATAAGGTCCGCATTCTTATTTACATATTCCATTAGAGCGATAAGGAAGTGGCTGTTTTTTAGAGCAAAAAATTAAAAAAGGTGAATTACGCAGGAAATGGTTGATCATATGAGTAAAATGTTTTTATTATTTTATATATAAAATTATTTGCTTAATTCAATAGTAAAATAAATATTATTTCATATAAAGTACGTTACGGATTAATTCCAGTAAGACACTGTTTTGAAAGTATGTAATGTAGTTGAAACGGACATATCGGAATACTCTTAGATATCAAATTTTGTAAAATAATATTGAATAGTTTTAAAAATAAAGATAGTGTAAACTCCCCATGGGATAGCCTCCGTGAGGTTCTATCATATACAGAATGTTAATGAACATTTACATGCTATAATTTCATAGGGTATATAAAATAGACTGACTTTTACTATTAAACTCATATCCGGAAATGAATCGTTTTCGAATTACAAGCTCTTAAAAGAGTTATTATTATCTACCTAATTTTAGTTGGTTTTGACTTATGACGTCAATTATTAGTTTACATACCATTGATTTTTTTTAAATAATTTTATTCATTTTTTAATACATATTAATAATTGCTCAAATAATAACGATCAATTTCAATGCAAGCATTGCAACATACCTAACATATTTTGATACATTCGTTAAAAACCGTAGACAGAGTAATTATTAGTTTTGTATACCTTCAACTTTCACTTCGATTTCAATAAAATTATTTATTTTGAAAATCATAGTCAGAGATACAAAATTTTATATTTTAATTGTAAATGCGGATTTACATAATTAATTGTCAAGAAATCAAGATTTCTTGTCAAGAAATCTTGATTCTTGATGATACATTCTTGTCTTGTCTTGGGATATGAAATATACTTCTTGTCTTGGTCTTGTCTTGATTTCAAGACAAGATCAAGACAAGATCAAGAGTGTTTCTTGATTTTTGTGAAACACTAAGTACTTCATGAAATGGGTTGAAGCCTATCTATTACCTAGCCAAGTAGACACCACGGTCGCTGAAACTTTAGTAAAATAATGTGTGATTTGGAGTACACCGTGAACTTCATTCCGAGCAGGGAAGAAATTATGAATCCGCTATTTTCCAAAATATCTGTAAGGTTTAAAGCATTAACAAAACAAGAACAACTGCATTTCATCCGCAGTCTGATGGCATGATTGAAGGAATGAACAGAATGATTAATCGATATTTGTCAAAAGTAGTAAACTACCAAAGAAACTGGGACCGACATCTACATCTGTTCTTTATGGCTTTCATCGACAGTAAACCTGGGAAAAACCTGACCGAAGAAAATTACGTTATGGATTTACGGAAAAAAATGGATGACATTAATGAACAAGTCATAAGAACATTCGAGCCGCCATCGGCCGAATGAAGGACCAGTAAAACATAAGGTTGAATAAGGTGGACATCAACCAGTCGATTTAGTGTGACTTTACTATACACAAATGCGTTGCGGTTTATCATCAAAGCTGTAAAGAAGTAAGCACGTGAACAACACCTGGTGTTACTTCGACAGCTCGTACTAATTTAAAATAGTTTTACACAAATGTTTAACTAAACTGTCTAGTTTAGTGTTACGTAATTGCTGAACATTACTGTGATAACCACTTTATCATTTTATCATTTCACTGTACCATGTGCGTGTGCACGTTTTAACAAAACATGTTTGTAAATGTAAATTTTTCAAAAAATCTCAACTAATTGTCCTGAAGATGGTTAAAATTATAACCGAAAGCTTGACAAATTAAAAAGAGTGTACTCCACTACAATTTTCTGATTGTCAAACACACTTTCCAGTTTCCTTATATATATATATATATATATATATATATATATATATATATATATATATATATATATATATATATATATATATATATATATATATATATTTCGATAATTAAGAACACACCTATCGGGAAACCGAAAGTAGTACACTTTAATCGGCTAGCTCCTTTCGCCGATGACAACCATGAAGACCATCAAGGAGCAGCAGTTCGGCAGATCATAGCCCCGGAACACACCTTTGAAGACTTCATTGAAAAATGGCGTGGTATGGCGTCACGAAAGAAGAACATCAAGACCTGTTCGCCGTGTCTTCAGATTATTCCCCCGGACACTACGTATGAGAAAATATAAATATATTCCGCGGCACAGGCAAAATTTGGACAACAAGAACTGGCCAAACAACGTTCATCTGCTCGAAAAGCGCTACGACTGATGGAAAGCAATGCAGAACATCAGCGGTACATTTACAATCTGGTTACAAAGCTACTCTCATACCAGAAGCCGTCATATCGCAGTATATGAAACTCGCTGATCGAGTTCAGGGCTCATTTGCTATAGAATGATACATTGAAGCTAGCAATACCAAAGTTAGGCTGTGGATTGAATGGTTTGGAGTATTTTTAGGATCATGTTACAAATTCTCTTCCGGTTTACGGGTGTTGAAATTGTCGTTTGCTTCTTTAACCTTAACAGTCAAAAGAATAACACAAACGGACCATCCGCTGTTACCTGTTTGGGACTTCTAAATTTACCAAGGGTGATACATACAGATTCCATCATCATGAACTGTTCCGGGATGAGGACGAGACAGTGTAGCGTGCGCGGATTCGACGCCATTGAGTATAGCGTGTGCGCTGCCGATGCCACTGGGCGAAGTTTTCAGAAACATGGAAGGAGATAAAGTATATGTCGCGCGTCTCGGGCGGCTAACGCGTGTTTGCAGCTGTGTAAACAGATAAGACAATAAGCTTAATTACTCACTCTCGCCTAATCCTTTTGTATGCGATGTCATTATCGCATCATTATCGCATCGGAGGTTCGGGGACATTGTAGAAAAATGTACAGCGAGTATATTAGGCGGAAAACAGCTCTGCAGTCAGTTCAGTTAGTGAAATCCAGCCAGTCGAAATAAATAATTAGTGATATAAATATCTTGTAAATAATTAGTGTGTTGTGTCAATTGTTTAAATAAATAATCTTAGTATGTAATTATTTAATAATAACGAAATTGGATAGGAATACGGAAACAATAAAACATAAAAAGGAAGAAATCACCACATCCAAGTTACAAATGAAAAAGAAATGAACAAGAAAACAAAGGGCAAAGAGAAAGTTATAAAATTTGGTACATGGAATGTAAAAAGCCTAACAAACAAGGAAGATGAACTAACAGAAGAATTGAGAAGGATAAACTTAGACTATGTAGGTATAACAGAAACAAAGAAAAAAGGAAAAGGACTAATGAAACTACCAAACGGATATTGGATGTACTGGTCAGGGGTCGCAAATGAAGAAAACGCTAAAGCAGGAGTAGCTTTACTAATAACGGAGGAGAAAATCAAATTTACAGCCGGGGAAAACATGATAAACGAGAGAATTATTTCGATAAATATAAAAGAAGAAGAAATAAATGATGCATTTACATTGATTGTTGCATATGGACCAAACGAAGATGCGAAAACAGAAGAAAAGCAAAAAATTTTTAGAGACCTACAATTAGAAATAGATAGATCAAAGAATAAAATAATAATAATGGGAGATATCAATGGAAGAGTCGGAAACGAAAATTTTGGAATCGAATGGTGTCTAGGTAAACATGGGGAAAGAGAAAGAAATAACAATGGAGAAAGAATTATAAATTTCTGTTTAGAAAATGAATTTAAAATAGGAAATACTCATTTTAAAAAGAAAGACATACATAAAATCACACGCCAAGTAATAAGCAGGAATGAGAAATCCATAATTGACTACTTTCTAATAAGCAAAGAAATGTGGAATAAAGTAAAAGATATTTCAGTTAAAAGAGGACCAGAGATAGGGAGTGACCACTTCCTATTAACAATGGTCCTGAAACAGGAAAATCGTACGCAAGAAGAAAAGAAAAGAACGATAGTGAACAAGAAAATCAAATGCTACAAATTGCAAGAAGAAAAGACCAAAGATAGATTCCAAAACATAATAATACAAAAACTAAAGGAAAGACCAGTAAATTGCAACTTGGAAGTAAGATGGGAAAATTATAAGAATATTATTCTGGGAGCAGCAGAAACTACTTGCGGGGCCACAACCATAGTTAATAAATACAGAAAAAAGACAAATTGGTGGACGGAAAGAGTGAAAGATATAGTCAAGAGGAAAAAAGAAATATGGAGAAAATACCTACAAACCAGAGAGACAAGAGATTATGAGAAATACAAAAATATAAGAAAGAAAACAAAGGAGGTGATAAAGGAAGAAAAAGAAAAATCATGGGCAGAATTTGGAAACAAAATGAAGAACGCATATAAAGAAAACCAAAAAATGTTTTTCGGAACCCTAAGGAATATGAGAAATAAACCAGTAATTACTTTAAAAAATATTAGAGACTCTAATGGGAATATTATTACGGAAGAAGACAAAATTATGGAAAGATGGAGAAACTACTTCAAAGAACTGCTAGAAGGACGAGACTTAAAGCATAATAAAGAAAAAGAGAAGATTATAAATAGACATACGAACATAGAGAAAAGGGAAAACGAAATAGAAATAACAGAAGTTATAGAAGCAATTAAAAAAGCAAAACGTGGAAAAGCAGCAGGACATGACCGAATCACTACAGAAATGCTAAAAGAGCTACCAGACGAAGCCACAGAAGAGATACGACAAATAATGAACATCGTAATGAAGGAAGGAAAAGCACCAAAGGACTGGCAAACAGGAATAATCGTGCCATTATTCAAAAAAGGAGATAGTAAAGAATGCAAGAACTACAGAGGCATCGCTCTATTAAGTAATGTAGCAAAAATATATGCAAGAATAATGGAAAAGAGAATAAGAGACATAATAGAAGAATCTTTGGAAGAATCACAGTTTGGATTCAGACCAAACAGGGGAACTCAGGACGCAATATTCATTATAAGACAAATCTCAGAAAAAGCGATCAAAGAAGGAAAAGAAATTCATTTAGCATTCATAGATCTAGAAAAAGCTTTTGATAGAATAAAAAGAGAAGATATATGGACAGCTATGCAAAACAGAGGAATACCGACAGACCTAATAAGAGGAATAAAAAGCCTATATATAGAGACAAAAAATTACGTGAGAACAAAGCATGAAAAATCAGACCTTTTCGAAACAACCACGGGTGTAAGACAAGGGTGCATCCTGAGCCCGATTTTGTTCTCTATAGTACTGGATGAGGCGATCAAAGAAGCAAAAAGAACAAGTAAAGCTTTCAACGTAGGAACATGGAAACTAAATCAAATTAAAATATCGGAACTCTGTTATGCGGATGAAATGCGCTTATAGCAAAAGATGAAAAGACTTTACAAGAAAACATAGAGATTTTGAATAAATGTCTTACAAAGAAGAACATGAAAATAAATACGGACAAAACAAAAACAATGGTTGTACATAAGGAAGAAAAACAACATACAATTAAACTAGAAGCAGTAATTCTAGAACAAGTCAAAAAATTTAAATATCTAGGATCAATAATAGCCCAAAACGGAAAATTAGAGGAGGAAATAAAAGAGCGCATAACGAAAGGAGGAAGACTATTTAATAATATCAAGAACTCCTTCTTAAACAAAAAGGAAATCTCTAAGACAACAAAAATAGAAATCCACAAAAAAGTGGTGACACCAATCGTCCTATACGGTGCCGAGACATGGACAACGACAATAAATCAGAGGACAAGACTGGAGGCCACTCAGATGAGATTTCTACGGAAAATAGAAAATAAAACCAGACTAGACAAAATAAAGAACGAAAAGTATAGAGAAACACTAAATATAAAACCGATAGAAGACAAAATAAAGAAAAGCCAACTACGATGGTTGGGACACATTAACAGATATGATGACAATAAACTAACAAAACAAATATATGAAGCAAGAACCGGAAAAAGAAGAACAAGAGGAAGGCCTAGAAGAACTTGGCAAGACGGAGTTAGGAAAGCACTAGAAAGAAGGGGAGAAAAATGGGAAAATATTACAAACAAAACGAAAGATAGGAACAAATGGAGAAGCATATGGAAAAAAAGCGTAATCAACTCAACTCCAACCACACCCACACTCGAAAGGGTAGAAGGGTATCCGGATTAAGTAAAATAAGTAATAATAATCTTAGTCTTAAATTAGTGTTCAAATTTTTTAATCATAGTGATTTATTAATTTTTTCCTAATTATTTATCGTCCAATAAACTTTTATTTTAATTAATAATATATTTCTGACTTTTACACCACTCAAATAAATAAAAGTTACAATATTAATAACAATGTTGATAAATTATTTTCTTATCGATACATTCAGCCCAATTCTGTAAAAAGTTACGATGGATATGACTGGATAGCAACGTTATCATGTTATAACTTTAACATTGTGACTCTAATCAGTACGTACTTTATAATTTTACTATTTTGTAGCATAGTCCACATACTCACACAGAGGCGCGCGCAAACATACCTACATAAAAATGATAAAATTGGATTATAGGAACCTTATACGTGTATTTAGTAAAATATCTATATCCGATTTTTAACACGGTTCCTGTACCTCTCATACCTCGCGTAAGTGATCATTAAAGTGAGACGTTTTGATTTTACATAACCTATCCAACTTATAACGAAGTATAGAATTTCTGGGGTAATAATCATACCCCAAATGAAAGTTTCATATAAAGTTTAAAGTGGTCAGGTACTCGTAACTTGGTGAACATTTAATAATTTCTGTAATTTCCGTACTTTTTATTCTTCATTCATATCTACAACTGCAAACGGAAATTACGTCGAAACGAAATTTTTATCTCCATCCAATTTGTAATAAGTATGGAATAAAAGAAAGCATCGCGATATTCGCAATGTTACAAAGTTAATAGCGAGTATTGTCACATGATAATTACTCTGGTGTGAATGCGGCTTCTCTCATTTTTAGTAGGTAGTTATAAAGTTTCATAAGCTACGCGAGTCCTCGAATAAGAGCAAATAATAGAAACCAGAAAATATCAACAGGAATTCAACAACTGTCGAGCGGAGTTAGTGTACCTCCGTATGAAATATATTTGCATATCCATTACTGGCATTCCGCGTGAATATGTGTACGTGTGTTCATGTGTTTGTGTCCCAATTTGCATGGAAAAATAAGGAGGCCTTTGTTACACAACTCAATTTTTGTTTCCTAACAAATATATTGCTTTTTTATATTATCAATCAATTTGTGAAAGGCAGGCAATAATATGAATATATTCCCAGTTTCAATCATTTTTTTTACTCATAGGAAACATAATAACGACGGTTAGATTTAATTTTTATTTTCAAAAAAAATTAAACATACTTTTTTGTTTTCTAGAAATATCCTCGTGGTTACTATCTTAATTATTATGCCCATATACGAGTATTCGCAATGTATTTTATATACTCATGTATTTATTTTTATTCCATTTTTCACTCTACACAAATATGCATCTTTATCATATTCAAGGCTAGATTATAAGTCACTACATGTAATATTTATATAACTATACATAATGTACCAACAGCTAACAACTATTGGAAATTAGAAATAAATGTGTTACGAGTATATAAAGCCGTTATTTAAATTAAAATATTATTTCTGCATTCGTAAAAATAACAGAATTCAGTTGTAGACTTTGGGAGCGAATGTTACATGTTTTTACGAAATTTGAAAAACAATATTAAAACGAATTAATTTATGTATACATGATTGTATATAAAAAAATCTGATGTGGCCAGCACATTACATTCCGTCAATCTTCTGTATTATGTACAAATTACATACATATATTTTCTTGCAAAAGATCCTATATTTCCGTTAAATTTAAATATAAACAAACTATGAAAATTGCACTTCACACTGACATCTTCTTTAGCTTTTCCCATTCGTTAGGGGTCGCTATTTTTATTTTCTTCTTCCACTCATTACTATTTTGTGTGTCATCCTCATTGAGTTGCTTTTCTCTCAAGACTTTCACAATAGAGTCTTTCCACTTTATCTTTGGTCTTCCTCTGTTTCTTTAACCTTCTACTACTAAGCTATTCATTCTTCTTTTAATATATTCATCACTTCTCATAACATGTTCAAACCAATGTAATCGTTCTTCTTGTATCTTTCTAGAAATTTCTATCACTCGAGCCATTTTCTTTACCCTTTAATTCCTTACTCTATCTCTCCGTGTCTTCCCTAATATCTATCTCGACATCCTCATCTCTGTCACATTCATTTTCATTTCATTGTCACTGATATATGTCAATTTGAATTATCTAAATATATTAGCAGTTTCCATGGTTGGCATAGATGGCTGATTTATGAAATATAATATCTTTATAATTCTTTAACTCTATATCTATTGAATGTAAAGTATATAATGCAATCCAATCGTATGGAGAATAACACATTCGTCAATGTCATTAAATGATATCTAACTGCCTTTTTTCAAGAAAAACTGTTAAAAGTTGCAAATGAGAGTACTTCCGATGAAACAATTATAACCAAAATCTAATCATGTCTGCATACGGATCTAAACTTGAGGAATGCGAAGAAATTATAATTTTTGGAATCGTGGTATTGGAGTTATGCGGTCCGAAACGATCGTCATTATTGTTCTTGAATTTTAATTAAATATTTACCTAATTGTGCAAACATCATGGGTCAAGGTGAATGCTAAAATATACTTCATAAAATACAATGCTTTGTTTCCTGCACGTATATATAAAGAACAAGGAAACTGATTCGAATTTGTTCATTTTCATGGTCCGTTAAATAAGCAAAGCGTTGATGAACGTTTCTGCAATCGGGAAATTCTGTCAACAATTATCAAGTTAATTAATAATTATATAAGATGGCCAAGTCTTTCTTTTGTTACATAATTATTGAGACATTTTTTATCATGTACACTTTTGTGCAATAAAATTAAGCACACAAAATATTTTATAGTTTAAAGTAGACATGATACGATGCCTAGTAACGAAAATATGTAAATTTGTCATTTTTCTTATTAATGTCAAAATACCGCGTCATTTAGACCGTAATTCTAAAATTGGAATTATAATTAGAATAGAAGATGGTTTCTCCATAAGACAAATCGCTCGACTGATGAACATCAGTAAAGACAACGTTTTCAGAATTAAGAAACGCTGGGATCACGAAGGAAGTGTTAGAAGAAAAGCAAGATCTGCGCAACCCAGAGTATGGTGTTTGTCATTTATTGAAACTGATGCTAAGCAATTAAAATAAACAACAAATACACAACTAAAATTTGCGAAAAAATATTCGAAAAACTTGTGCTTAATTTTATTGCTCAGAAGTATACGTTTGAATTAGAACTGTCATACTGTTACTGTTAGGCCCAGTTTTTCAATCATGTGTTTAATTTGTAGTTGAAGAACTAATAGTTATATTTAGATACTGGTTAACTATTAGTTAAATTGTAAGGTGTTTGTGAATAACTTTTCAAGTGTTGGTTACGTAATCACAACTTTTATCTTAAAATTGTCATTAATTTTCAACAGTGCGCGTGCTCATTATTTCCGATGCTATGAAAAGTGTTCATTTTTTTCAAATTACTTTTCTGTTGTGCTTCTTGACGTTTTGGTTTGTACAAATCAAGAAATGGCAAATAAAATAAAAATAAAAAAGGTAGTAATTTTACTGGGGAGCAGCAGGTTTATTAATGTCATTAGTGAAAAATCATGAAGAAATTATAGATAATAAATAGAGTGGCCCAACAACATGGGATATGAAGAAAAATGTGTGGCTACAAATTGAAAAGGAATTTGCGTGCACTTAAAACTAAGTTCAGAAATATGAAGGAGTGTAATAAAAAAAATTCTACTAATAAAAATTCTATGCTACGCACTGGTAGAGGACCTCCAGATTTTGTGGAAATAACAAGCATTGATATGGAGATGAAAGATTTAATTGGTACTAAATCTGTGGAAGGTTTACCAGCTATTAACCATGACGATTGTGAACAATATCGCATAACAGGCCGTTGGAGATACGTATTAAGTTGTAACTACATATTAATTTTTTTTTCAGAAATACAGCAAATAGATAAATATCAGTTTTTCTATAAACAACCTATTGCTTGGATGTACTACTTCATCATATGTTTTCCATAGTTCTTGGAGACAATTGAAATCTCTTGAAAAATCTTGTCGATCCCATTTCTTGAAGTGATTTATTCGCTCTCGAACAATTTTAGGACGTCTTAATAAAATTTCAAAATGATCGCCAAATGCATCAAAATACCAATCAAACGTTTTTGTAACCTGTCACCTTTGTCATTTGTCACCTTCCTGTCACTTCACAAAAACAATTACCACCGCTAATCACTTGATAATTACAACTTAACTAACAGAGTAGGTATTAGTATAAAATTCACAGATAATTAAGACATTTGTGGTTAATTACTACTTGTAAAACAGATAAAATATATCTCTTAGTTAACTATTACTTAAATTTTCAATTAGCAATGATAAAACTGGGCTTTAATAAATATTTCTTAATTAAAGTATATTGATTACTTATTTTACATGCACAATCGTTTAACATCAATATGGCAGCAGATCGTAATTGTTGCTTTTAAAATAAGGGTTCAGTTTTCTCAACGTGTATTTCATTCGGATTTAAATAATGGATTTGTTTGGCTATTTTTATAGTTGACGGTCCAAAAGGGTCGGCATCGTTATCAACTGCATCGTCTTGATCAGATGTAGCTGTGTCGTCATGTAACAAAAAATATAATAACTGATCATCGGTTTTTTCGGATTAATCTAAGTCGTCTACATAGATCTCAACGTTTGTACACGATTGACCTTGACATCCGGAACAAATGACGGAACATCTTAGTTCGGCTTCCTACAACTACATGCGGCTTTGTAGCCTTTGTGTACACTGCAGCTTATTGTTTTTAAGAGTTCTTGTGAGCACGTTCTTTTTTGGTAGTAATAGGGAACAACCCAAATTTCTTTTTGATCCCACCCCATTCTCGGGGATTCTTGGTATTCCTGTACCATTGCTGAATTTTGTAATATGTTCTAAAAAATTGATGCCGTGCAGCGGACTCGATGTGAGGTAATGATGCAAGATAGCATGTACTTTTTGGCACTGACTTGCCGAAAATTATACTTGAATTAATTTAAAAAAATGCTAATCGGGAAGACGTTGACCTTTTAATCCTTATGACAGGATTATCCAAACTTTAGGCAAAAACACACGACTACACGGCTAAATCTGACAAAGACGATGTAGTTGATAACAATACCGACACTCACAATTTAATTGCAGACAGGGACCCTTTTGGACCGTCAACCTTAAAAATAGCTAAACTAATTTAATACATTGGCAGTTGAAAATAAAAGTACCGGAGATGAGTTCAATAATAAAAAGTAGACTAAGCCTAGTGATGGCAAAATACATGTATAAAAGTTTTTATATATTACATGTAAAGTCCTGTATAAAACGTATACAAAACATAATGCGTTCTTATAAAATGTACTCATATGTTATTATACTGGTATGATACATAAATATTATACTTTTTATACTGTGTAAAACGTATTATACATTTTGAACAGTATAAAAATATTTGGTTTTGTTTATTATTATACGTATGTATGATATATTATATAAAATGTATAATACATAATAGTTTTATACTCATACGTATTATACGTACGTATTATACTCTTTTATAAATTTTATTTTATACGCTGCCAATCCTGATAGGCCTATTGGGGACACCACTTTATAAAAAACGCGCATATTGCGCTACCGCAAGGTGGTGTTGTGTGAAAACGAGCGCATAATTGTTGTAAACGCCGATAGTTTATATATTTATAGTTTGAAAATCTACAATAAATATATTCACCTAGACTTGGTAATGTAGACAAGTGTAGATATAGTGCGTCAATTCGATACGACACGCGACTTCCCCCGCCTATAGCTCGTAAGATATTGATATTACGTAAAAATGTATATAAACATTTTTGATAGAGAATTTAGTTATCTTTAATTTTTTTATTAACATTATTTGTCGCATGACCATGCAGAACCGAGTTATTGGCAAAAAAAAAACCTTTTTCGAGTGATATTTCAGCAAAATTGGGGATGTTCCGGGGGGTGCGTCAGGGGGATAAATGAATATTCTAAAAGAGGACTGCAATAAACCAATTCCAATAGTTAAATCTTTTTCCCGATTTAAAACGATGTTAATCTCATTGACCACTGGCCTATTTATAAATCATGTTGAAAGCTCCATACGGTTTTTTTCATATCACCGTGACGTAAATTGTGGGTTATTCTAATTTTATATGATTTATTTATTCTTTTTACCTTCCGTCACATTTAGGTAAGGAAAGTATTGTCTTTGGTCAAAAAAATCAATGACATTTTAGTGATAAGCACATTTTAGGGTCCATATAATACGATTTTACCATTTTTACAATGATGTATGTATGTGTGTATTTGTGTCTGTGTGTGTGTGTGTGTGTGTGTGTGTGTGTGTGTGTGTGTGTGTGTGTGTGACGAAAGTTTCGGATCACAACTTCAATATCACGATTCCAGAAATTATAATTTTTTCGTATTCCTCAAGTTCACATCCAGAAGAAGAGCTGATTAGATTTTGGTTATAATTGATCAACCGGAAGTATTCCCATTTGAAGATTTTAACAGTTAAATATCATTTATTGACATTTATCATTTTTACAACTTAAAGAATATATAATTCTCTAAACGAATTGATTGCATTTTATACATCATATTCAATAGATATAGATTTAAAGAATTGTAAAGATATTAAGTTTCATAAATCAGCCAGCTATGCTAGCCATAGAAACTGCTTAATATATTCAGATAATTCAAATTGACAGATGTCAGTATCAGGAGAGATGGAGAATATATTGGAAAAAGAAAGAATAGGTTAGTAATAGAAGGTTGATGAAACAGTGGAAGACTAAAGATAAAATGGAAGGACTGTATTGCGCAAGATTTGAGAGAAAAAGAACTGAATGAGAACGACACGCAAAACGTAATTGAGTGGAAGAAGAAACGAATGGGAAAAGCTGAAGAACAAGAAGAAGAAGATGTCAGTGTCAAGTGCAATTTGCATAGTTTGTTTATGAAATAATTTTACTGGAAATTTAGAATCTTTTGCATGAAAATTTATGTATGGAATTTATACATAATACACAAACTTCATGGAAGGTATTGTGTTGGCCACATCAGATTTTTTTAATATGCGTGAAACACGACATTTTGGTATTCCAATTTGGTTTTCAATTTCCCGGCATGATAATTTAGGATTTGTGTTTACTAACGCCAAAACATTAATAGTATCATTATCTTCATTTGCCTTCTTATATGATTTTTGTCTAGGTTCTGTTAAGGACCCATAAAATTGTAAATTTGTCCAACCTCTCAAAAATTGTTGGATGCGGTTATCGTCTTTCCATGAATTTATTATAGTACGTATCACTCGTTTCTTCTGAATTTTTGCCATACTCTATGTAAGTAGTTATCATATCGTATTTTTCTTGAATATAATATTTTGCCATGATTATAATAATGTTAACAAACACAGTTACAGATAAAATGACAATAAAAATGTGTTTTACTTTACATTTGTTGTTTGTGTATTTCACGCTTTTTTTATTCAATTTTTTATTCCATAGCCAACTTTTAAATAGTAAAAAAAACACAAAGAGACAAAAATTTATATTATTTCACGAGTTATGAAAAGAAAGTAAACTCGTTATATATCATTGAAAAGCTTATACAATAAGCAAAAAAAGATGAGATTCTTTTTAACATAGGATCCCGTTAAAATAAATATGAGCTTGTGTTATATCTCGAGAACTATAAAATTTTAAGTGTTTTTATTCTACGCAAAAACCGGTTCAAAATTTGTCTATACAATTTTTCTCTATTATAATATATAAGATATGAGATATTTTCAAAATTAGCGAAAAACGAGTTTTTGCCTGTAGCTCAAAATCAAAACAAGATATAAAATTCCTATGGTGACTATTAAACATCTCTTAAAAAGTTGACTATGGAATGTGCAAATGGTTTTGCTCTATCAGTAATATTTCCCGAGATCCCTTAAAAAAACAGAAAATGAGACACCTGTACAAAAGGAAGAATAAATGGGTGAAGCAAGTGGTGAAAGAAAGTAAAACGCGACTTGAAGACTTGTTGAGTGAAAGGTTGACAAATGATTTTAGTACGAATAAACAACTGTTTTGGTTGAGTGTGAAGAGACTGCGGGGTGGAACTGGTCAAGTTATGAAAGCTGCGAATGGAGAGTTATTGTGGAATGAATCAGATGTAAAGAATAGATGGTGCGAGTATTTTAAAAGTTTGTGCGGAGGTGAGATTGTGTCGGATGATGATAGCAAAACTGGCAGTAAAAATGATAATGAAGATGATTATGATATAGATAAAAGTGATGTATGTGATGCATTGGTACGTGTAACTAATGGTAAGGCTGATGGGATTACAAATGAGATGTTAAATTATGGAGGAGAAAAAGTTTTTAAATGGTTAATTTATTTACTTAGATTTTGTTTGAAACGTTGTGTGGTTCCTGAAGATTGAAAAAAGCTGTTATTTGCCCATTATTCAAAGGAAAAGGCAGTTCGAGTGAATGTACGAATTTTCGCGCGATAAGTTTTTTGAGTATATTGGGGAAACTTTTTGGTAAGGTTTTAATTCATAAGGTGCGAACCTTAACAATTTCAAAAATTAGTGATGTTCAGGATGGTTTTTTGTCTAAGAGGGCATGTGTCGATCAATAGTTTGTTCTTCGTATGATTTTTGAGAAGTCACTTGACAGGAACAAGGAAGATGTTCTGTGGCTTTCTTGATTTATAGAAGGCGTATGATAGTGTTCTTCGAGATACTTTATGGGATGTACCCAGCGAGTACGGTGTAAATGGAAACTGGTTGGGAGCGATTCGAGCGTTGTATGTGGGAAGTTAGGCTGCTGTGAGAATAGATGCTCGGTTGAGTGATTGGTTTCGTATCAATGTTGTTGTGAAACAGCGCTGTGGTATGTCTCCCTATTAAGTGGGACACGTGTGATTTGATGTATGTATGTAGGTATGTACGTATGTTTGTATGTATAAGTTTCTAAACTTCAAAAAAAGCTTGTATGGCTTAACAATCACCTAGATGCTGGAATAAACGGTTCACGGAAGTTATGCTGAAATTTTGGTTTTCAAGAAACTATAGCTGATCCTTGTTTATTCTATCACATATATAGTTCTGTTAAATTTATAATAATACTTTACGTGGGCGAGAAAAAGCAAAGAAAAATGATATCGACTAATTTTTGGAAAAACTTAAATTGAAGTCCGAAATTACCGCGGAAAAAAGTTAGATATTTCTTGAATGTACTAAGTCATATCGAAGAAGACAAATCTATATTTTTAAGTCGGAAAAGATATGCAGAAGATGTACTTCGTCGATTTAACATGGTTGAAGCCAATCCAGTGTCTACACCAATGGATAAATATCTTCAAACAGAAGAAATGAATTCGAAGATAACAGCTGCGCCTTATCGAGAAACTGTTGACGGCTTTGAGGTACCTAGCAGTAGCAACACGTCCAGATTTTCATTCACAGTAAGTTATGTATCTAAGTTTTTATTAAAACCGACAAATAGACACTGGGAAATGGTAAAGCGAATTATGTAATATGCTAAGGGACAACAAACATAGGTATTAAATACATAGTGGCAGAGAAGAAAGGTGAGCTACAAGTCTTCAGCGACGCGGATTATGCCAGGGAGTCAACTACTCAACAATCAGTAAGTGACATTGTCGTCAAGTACAGAGGTGGAGCAATAACATGGGCAAATAGATGACAAAACAGCGTGTCACTTTCAAAGACTGAAGCAGAACACGTCGCTGCAAGTGAAGCTGCGAAGGAAGCTGTCTGGTTGACTAGACTTTTTAATGAAATTGCATTATTAAAAACTATCCCTGTTCTATTTGTTGATAATGTAAGTGCCATTGGACGTGATAAAAATCTCGAATTCCATAAACGCTCTTAGCATATAGATGTACGTTACCATTATGTGCGGGATCAAATTCATGAAAGACATTGAATTATTGAACATGTGTCCAGTAAACGTCAAGTAGCAGACATATTCACAAAATCAATCCCACGTGTTCAATTTAAATATTAGTGATGCTTGCTTGGCATGACCTAAGAATTTATTAGTTTAAATTCGACAAGTGAAATGAAGTTTTAGGGCAAGTATTGAAGTAAAACATTTTATTACATGTCAATGTCGTTGTCATTGTTAATGTTCTTGTCAGTGTCATGGTCAATGTCTTTGTCTGTTAATAATTATTAATCTACATCAAGTTGAATCATAATTATATAAGATGGTCAAGTCTTTCTTTTGTTACATAATTACAAATATAGTTTCTATAATGCACGTTTGAAATAAAACTATCATTGTATTACTGTTAATAAATATTTCCTAATTAAAGCATAGTGATTACTTATTTTACATGCACGATCGTTTAGCATCAATACATGACATTATATTTGCGAAGTATTTACGTTTAAACTATAGTGTTACTCATGAAAAAACACCAATTTTACTATCATACAAAACAGTGTATTGTGTTATCTCTATAACACTTCATAAAACAACCACAAAACCCTTCTATGCTGCAACTGTTTATATCAAAACAAAACCATCACAATCAAAAACTCGTGAATAGTTTGTGTTTCGCAACTGGTAACTGGTAACTAGATTCCCGTCAACGTCAATAATAAACGCGGTCTGTGGCCAGGAGAAGCAAACAAATGCTTCTGCTATCGCTGAATCCCACACCAGATCTTTGTTTCTGCAACTGATCACATTGTTTTGCAAGTGTTTTTTATACTGACAAGATATCTTTAAGAAATATATAATTTACTTATTGTGTCACAGGACTTGAAACAATCTTAACACAAAAATTTTGATCGTTATGAAAAAAACAAAATAATTCAAGCTTTATTGAATACGGATTAGAATGGAACAAATTTATTTATCGTAGATAAATACATAATAAAACATAATTTGAAAAAAAACTGCTGTGACCAGCACAATACCTCTCGCCATTTCCACTGTTACATTTAACATTTCTTGTACACACACAAAAAGGTCTTTATAAACAGATATTTTTATAATTTTAAATTAATTGTATGAGGAAGTTTTTTTTTTGTACGTACTCTTCTAAACGTTTGAAACTCTTTCAACTCATTAACAGGATTGGTGGTATTTGTATATACCTATAATTTTAAATAACTAATTAATAATACAATAAGAAATATTAAATGCACTGCCCAGAAAAATTCTTCGGTATTGACAGATTGAAAATCAAGCTCACATTATTGTCCAATAGGTCTTATACCTATACACATACTCGTACACTACACTGAATTTTTGACACTGACATTTTGCATTTAACTGTCAATTACAAATATTTAAATACCTCAAGCATTTTCCATGGAGTTGTTTGGGTATCGAGATTTATTAGAACCACGATTATAACAAATTATTTTACATATTAT